>CM046878.1:486731003-488045170 GCA_025667525.1 Glebionis coronaria | reverse complement strand
CGAAATCTAAAATCCTACGACTTGAAAATTTAAATGACGAAGCTAAGAACGCAAAACACGCAAATCAAGACAAAATTTAAAATTCTTTATAAAAAAATATATTAAAAGATTAAAAACCTAAATTATTATTTTATTTTATAAAAGACTTCTGTCAAAACTAAAAGGGTTTAAGAAAACTTATTTAAAATTACACTAATTCCTTAACTTATCTAAACTTTATTAGATACTACGTAGTTTAAAAATTAAGTGAAAGAGAAGTGATTAGTAAAATCAATAAATTTCTATTTAACATAATCTATTTGAACTACTAATAAAAACAACTACGTAGCTCAACTGGTTATCACGTTTGGTATCTAGCTGAAAGGTCAAGGGATCAAACCCTGTGTTGGACGTTTTTTACTTCTTCTTTTTTATATATAGATACACCAAACTAGCTATAATTTAACAAGACTACAAAGCAATCTAATAACAGAAAAAACACTATAGAGCAGGTGGCTTATGTGAAATGTTGTGAAGCATTATGTACTAGGCAGGTGGTCACGGGTTCAATTCCCATTGACAGCAAATTAAACTTTTTGCTACTCGAATTCTGTTACTATTACACAGACCCAAACACCCCCTGTATAAGTCTGCTGGCAACAATAACAAGTGCAGCAATAGAATCAACAAGGTTGCTACAAAATATTCTTAATAGCAGCAAACAATCAGTTATAATTTCAAGACTTGACAATTAAACTAAATTCAACCCACACAACAAGTACTAAAAACGCAGCGGATATGAGTCGACGACGATCAAAGTTACAACCAAGTACTCGTTATACCAGCAATAGCAAAACAAAAGCACTTAATCACGACTATATCAGTAATCCACATACTACACAGATTAATTTATATTCAAGCACAAAGTCTTACCTTATCAGACTAAACAGATTCCGAGATAAAAATACCAAACAGATCCAAATCTTAGACTGGAACAAAGTTCTAACAGGCATTAACGAAACTAGCAGGTGCAGCCCAAGAGTTCTATCACAAGAGACTGATTAAAACAAATTAGTAGCATATCATTTATATTTAACCAAGAAGCCTCTAAATCAGATCTATCAAAACAGATTTCAGCCGAAATATTACGCAAATTTAACTTAAATAAAAAGATCAAACTCACAGTTTAACTTTAGCAAATCTGAAAAATACGTTCATTAGCTAAAATTCATCAGCTATATTCAACTTAATATTATGCATTTATCTCCACAGTTTATTAACTAAAAGCAAATTGATCAAACTTACAAACCAAAATCATAAAAGGTCCATTATAAGTTCATACTATCACAGCTAAAATGAACTCAGCAAATGAGGTATACACGCAGCATAACAACAAATCCTGCAACCTAACAGACATTTAAAACAATCATAGGCTCAAACTAGTCCAACCATATCTCAATACCTAATAACTCGACAGATTATAAAACAGAATAAAGTCTAAATAAACAGTTAAAAAAATGCAATGAAATAAACATTACTTCAATCAGTTAGGTAGAATAATAACAGATAATATTATACTAACAACTTATTAAAATGCACATAAATATTTTAATTCATAACTAGCAGATATTAATTCAAAACTAGAAATATACTCAAACATACGCAAGTGCTTAACCATTAATTTGAAGAATCCGTTGAGGTTGTAGTGCGGCGCTGAACCGACTAAAACAGATATCTACATCCGAATCACTATCTAATTTCAACACTATGAATCACCGATAAATCGAACCAGCAGCTAATTCTTGAATTATTCATTCAGTGGAATGAAAACTTTTATATTTTTTTTCGCTTTATCAGTTTGATAAATTGTATCCCAAACTTAGCTAAAATCAATCTTAATAAGCTATTTCAAAGCTTATAAGATCAATCAAATGTCACGAATACAAACAGTAATAAGACAAGTATTTTTAGTGTTCGATAATAATGAAAAACAGTAAAAACGAGATATATTTAAAAGCTGTGATTGAACTTTATTAATTAAAAACTTCAAGTGTTATAAGATTAAAAAGAAAATTAAATCCTACAACTATTTTTACAGCATAACATTAAAAACTAAAGAAAGGGATGCCTACATGATTATTTTCAGGGGTATTTTATAGCCTAACGAGGGGTGTAGGGTGAGGTTGTTGGTGATGAGTGAATCCTTTCTTGACCCTTCGATCAGCATCTAACATTCTCTCTCTTGTCAGTTTATGATCCAAAGGCTGAGATTGGTTTACCTTCACTCGGATCGCCAACGTGGCCAATCTTGTGCTTCTTTGCTGCTTATGTGGAGGGATTTGATTTGCTCTTTGATTGAATGGCAGGAAATAGACCAATCAGAGCCCTTTGGTGACGAATCCAAGCTCCACGTGGAGCTTCGTACTTGGAATATTCGTGGCTTCCACGCTCCGTATCTTCCTTAATCATTTGATTACAAGCGCGTAAAGGTCACTTGCTAGCTGATTGAAGAAACCCCCAATTTTCTAGGGTTCTTCACTGGTGGTTTTCCTTTTCTCTCGTTCTTTTTTTCTTTCTTTGTTTATTTTCTTTGTTTTGACTGAAAAGTTGACCAAGAGTATATAACAATTTCCATCCGTCTTTTTCTTCTTTGTTTTGGGCTTTGAGTCCAAGACATTCCCTCGTTCCTTTTCTTAGTTTATTGGGCCTTGACCAAACTTAGTGAATAACCATTCGTCTCATGTGATGTCATTGGGCCCTTGTTGGGCTTCTTTCCAAAAGTAAATAAACTATTTCCAATATTGGGCTTTTAGGCCAAATACCCATATGTGGGACCCACTTGACCTCAAACTTGAGTCCGTAAATAGAATCGACTTGACTTTTGGCTTCTTGAGATTATCTTCAAACTCGTGTCGTTTTTGCCGGTTTTCGTGATCTTCGGTACCTACACACATGAAACGAGAAACAAGCAAATACAATACCAATTTCATATGTTTTATGCAATTTAAGCTCGTATTATGATATAAATGATATGAGTAATTTCAATCATATCAAACTCCCCCTTGCTAAGCAATTGCCGTGTCCTTACGCAATGATAAAATAAAACTCTAACTACACTTTTATTTGACTTTTTGAAATTTTATTTTGCAAGGACATAATGTAAAGCTTTCATTATTGAAAAATAACTTTTAGGATCATAAAGCATCAAATAGATTCATCGTCCCCAACTTTTCACTTTTTCATGCCAAGTTAAAAACAAGATCATTGTCAATCATAAGTCCCAAAATTAAAACAACTCATACAAGTAATTTGTGTTAAACTCAATCTCCTATTATTCCTAATTGTATCTCTAGATTTTATTTGTCATTCACCCAAAGGCTCATTTGACTTATTTGATATTTATTAGTCCAAAAATGAAGGCAAAAACGGTGTAAACTCAACACTCAAAACCTAACCTCGACTTCAAAAATCGTTGTCACTAAAGAAGGCTCACATCAAGGATAACTTAACACGATTTGAGGGATAAATCCTCGGACCCGAAATTTGGCTAATAGGACTACTTAAACGCAACAATAAAACCTCCAAAGTCAGTTATGACCTTATTAATGGAGTTAGCAACAATTACATCATATCACCTTGTGGCTCTTTAAGATGTAATTGTGCTCCTTATTTAAAATCCACACCCGAAGGCTCCTTGGACAAAAATAAGGGAATTGACATTCACCATCCCACCTTATGGCTCATGATTATGAAGCAATTTTTATTCAACACGTCCCCTTGCCATACACCCTAAGGTTCAAATGACAAGGTTAGTGCTACATGACTACCACCCGAAGGCTCATAGAAAACATGTTTCTATTTATTCTTCTTTATTAATATGATATGTATAGTAAGCCAAATTTCCGCAATCCCATGATCAAAAGTCCATGACGCTGACACCCTTAATGAGTTCTCACTTTAATTACAATGGAAGAAAAAGAAGGAGTTACGAGTTAAGATATCAAGCCTAAACCGCTAAAAACTTCATTTATTAAGCAATTATTATTCAAGCGTGAAAAATAAATACGAGGAGATTAAATCAAACACAAAAATACTTACACAAAGATGAGTTAACTTTATAAACATGATTAAACTCTATCATCTCTTATTCTCCATATTGTAAAATTTCAAAAATGTGAAATCAATGGATACTTAGCCTATTAAATCAAAGTTTTGGGTTTTCAAGTCATCTATAGGATCTTGCATCTTCTTATACTTTTTCAAGTTTTAGAATTTGCGTTTTAAAGTTCCCTTGATAAACGACTTTCTAGGATCAATTATAAGAACTTGCGAAAAGTTCTCGTTCTTAACCCGTATAAATTAAGACTTTCGCGTTTTAAAGTTCCCTATATAAAAGCCTAGCAAAACTTAATTCAAACACATTAAGGAAAAGCTAAGGTAAAAACCGAGTCGAGTCAAAAAGTATTTTTTATTTTCACCAACTGAAAGCCTACATTTGTGTCAAAAACACTTATTTTCTTTATTAAAACTTAAAAATAACACTATAAATTTAAAATTTTATGAAAAACGAGAAAAACGATTACGTTTAGACACGACAAAAGCAATTGCAAGCGATTATATCGATTGACTCCCCCATGCTAAAACCAAACATTGTCCTCAATGTTTCTTAGCTCAAGAGTAACACCCCCTTGCTAAAACACGAAGAGTCTAATGCAAAATCCTAGCATGGAAAGAGCACGCAAATCTATAAGCCGTTTATTAATTATGCCTCAAGATAAAACGTTAGTCGATAAAAATCAAAGGATAGAGAGTGTGCCCCTTTTTAGCATTCAAAGATGGAAGATCAAGTAGACCGGCAAAAACCGAACACGAGAGTCTTCAATGATTAGGGTCATACCTAAGATTCACAACACAACAAAACACGAGCACGAGCTTGAAAGATCAAGCCTTATTAGTGTTAGAAAATAGAAAGAAGATAGAATTTATGGGACTCCCCCACAAGGCACCTCGTTTTTGTTAACCAAGTCATGAGCTCTACTCGATCCCCGCATTCATTGGTCCTTAGGGAAAGTGGTGAAAACCGGCATAATGGAATAAAATCCATCATAAAGCATGATGTCGGGGTCAAAGATTACATCCTCGTTGCCGGATGACAAACGAAAGGATAAAACTCCAACACAAATCTCCAAAAAGAGATAGTAGTCACAAATTATGGAATGGATATAGCATGCTCCCCGAGATAAACTCACACCAAGATGATCGAAAAGTCTTTCAAATTTTGCATCGGTGAAAGTCCGAGATTTCCCTAAATCAACGACTCCGGGGTCGAATACCTCGTCCTCGGGAGAGAAAGGAAAAGACAACACGGTGTCTTCCCCCCATGCTAATCCAAGATCATATAAAGCACATGGTAAAGGTGGTATAAAGGTTTCATCCATAGTGGAATCAACATTCTTAGCTTTAACGACCATTTCACCCTTAGAAATGTGATCAATCGGGTCATGGTACTCAATATGGGACACATGAAAAACCCGCACATTAAGGTCAAAGTGGGTGGGAGGAGGACTTGGGACAAAATCATCATCAAGTAAATTCTCTAAAAAGAGAGCGTCCCCCTTCGGGTCAACTTCATCAACACCCAGTAGTATCGAATCATTAGAAGCAAGAAAAGTGTCAATCTCCTCCATAAGCGGATCACTATCCTCAACGGGAATAGGAGATGGAGAGAAAGAATTTCTAATAGGCTTAGAATTCAAAGTCTCGATCTTAAAAATGAGAAGATAGACGTTTGATAACTTCTCACGAAGAACCACGTCTTCCACATCTAAATGAGTAAGTTCATCGGTGAACTTCTCAAGGATCGGAATATTCAAATCAACCTCATTTCCCGGTGGAAATGGGTCTAAAGGAGCAAGTTCAAAAGTGAACCTCTCATAAATCGGATCACTATCTTCCTCATTTCCCGGTGGAAATGGGTGAATAAGAGTAGGTTCATCGGGAAACCCCTCAAAATCCGAGTCGTAAATGTCATCTTTATAAGAAAGTTCATCGGAGAACTTCTCATTAGAAAATTCACTAGAAGTCGAATCATTCTCAAAATCTTCATTTCCATCACAACTTTCATCATTAGAATTGGAGAAAATCTCAAAGTGATTGGAAGAAGTAGAGTCATCACAATGTGGCAAGTCACACATTTCATTGGAATTACCATCAAACTCTCTCGGGTTTTGGACAAGAATCTCAACACTAGACTTTATTACTTCGTCCGATTTCGTGTCCAGAATAGTGCTAATATGCTCGTCCCCCTTGCTTAGAGAATTTTCGGGTTCCACGGTGGAAGAATCATGAATAGGAGTGGTGATGTCATGAGAGATTTCCTCATCATCTAGGATGGGTGAATTCTCATGCTCCATAGCCGGCAAGACATGAAAAGGAAGTACGATTTCACTCGACGAAGGATGTAGAGCAATAAGATATCTCAAAGAAATAGTACTATCCTCGTCATCGTCAATAAGAAGAGAACGCTCAAATTCACGAGTAGCAAGATATTTTGCTTCCTCTTGAGCTTGTTCTTTCTTTCGAATTTCAATGCTTAATCCATTATAATCTTGCAAAAGTTGTCTAATCTTAATTTCACAATCTCTTTTAAATCCCTCCTCAATTATTTCTCCATGAAATCTACGACTTCCCAATTCATTAGTTATATCGTTAATCTCTTGATTGATTTGTCTCTTTTCAGGCAACATATCTTCAATGCTCTTCTCAACAATTTCAACATTTCTTTGATTCATTATTTGTTGGAACATTGTTTCAAGTCGTTTAAAATTCTCACTCACGAGAGAAAATTGTGAGGATTGGTCAAAACCGGAGGGAATAGAATTATAGCAAGGACTAGGCTCATAAAAATTTTGATCTTTCGGTTGACAACAAAAACTATCGTGAGGACCTCCACAATACTCACAACAAAGATGTTGTTGTGATAAACTCGGTAAATCTTGTGGATAACAATTATCATTAAAGTTTTGATTGTAGCTCGGTTCTTGCTCATAATTAAGCGAGAATCGATGCGAACAATTAATTCCAAAATGAGAATCATTTCCACAAAACTTACACGAGGGTGTCTTGTATGTGGGGTGTGGAGGTGGGTAAAAATCGAGAGAATTATTCGAAAAATTCAGATTTCCGCCTGAATTAATCTCATTACAACAAGGACAAAATCCAACTCGTATATTGTGACGTAAATCATTTCCACAACGCTCACACGTACACCACCGACATGGTAAAAGACCATATAACGGTTCTCCACACCCTACACAACTGACGAAGGAATTCATGGAAGAATTAAAAATTGGAGGGTGAGGAGAAAAAGAATTAAACATGATAGAGGATTAAGAAGATTATTTTTGGTATTTTCATAAATCAATCAAAGATTGACAAAAATAAGGAATAAGGATAATTACTATGGAAGTAAATTACTCTCGGTCGACTTTGAAACGATAGGTGAAAACCTAAGCGTCTCGAGGTTCAATAAGTAAACTACAAAAATAAGATATAATACTACTTGAGTTGGCAAACCAATAATCGGTCGTCCCTCTCAATATACGCACATGCAAGCGGGGAAACAAGGTGGCACAAAGCACTTAAAAACCTTTTTCCTTAGACGGCCTTTTATAGCACGTCGCCTTATACCCACCTTATAGTTTGTATAAATCGAGTTCAAACTTCTTATTAGTATTTATCTATTTTGCCTTTTTTTCGTTTTGGATTCAAATACAATAGCTAGGCGATGAAATCCCAACTAAGGTCTTATTTGGAAGTAGGTAATTTTATTGTTCTACGTAATACAATATAGTAATCACAAAAAACACGAAAAACGATACATACTATATATAATAGAAAAATAACAAAACTTTCCGAGGACGGAAAGGGTCTTCAAATCAACGATCAACAAATCTCACAAAGACGAATCGTACACAAGATCCCCGGCAGCGGCGCCAAAATTTTTGATGTTTCGTGGAATGTATATGTCAATTAGATACGTTATAGGGTAAACTTAGAAAATTACCTTTAGGAAAAAGTAATAGACTAAATTCACCAAAGACGGATTTAATTAAACACGTTGATGAACCAAGTTCGTTGTACACGAAGATCGAGTGAATTTGAGACGTTTGTTTCAATTTGGACAATCGATTTGAATTTGTTTCGGTTTTTTATCTAAAAATCTTACGTTTTTTAACCTAAGTGCATGAATCGTAACCTAAATTAAATCTAAGAGACGAAATCTAAAATCCTACGCTGAGCCACCTTATAAACGACTTGACACCGAAACGCATAGAACCACCATTCTCGAACCACCAGCTTCAGTCTTAAACATCTACCAGTGGGGTAGATGTATTATCCCTATCTCTAACTTTAATTATTCGATTAAGCTATGATTTCAGCTTATTCAAACAACTTTTCACTTATAATGCTTTTCACAGATTTAAATTGCAAACACTTCTTAATAAAATAAAAAAAACGCAGAGTAAAGATTTAAAGACTGGAAATCAACTTTTATTATTCCAAATCAAATAGTACAATACTTTAAAAAATACAATTCCTATCTATAAAATGACATTATAACAGTAAATTAAAGAAGGGATGCCTACATGATTATTTTCAGGGGTATTTATAGCCTAACGAGGGGTGTAGGGTGAGGTTGTTGGTGATGATTGAATCCTTTCTTGACCCTTCGACCAGCATCTAACATTCTCTCTCTTGTCATTTTATGATCCAAAGGCTGAGATTGGTTTACCTTCACTCGGATCGCCAACGTGGCCAATCTTGTGCTTCTTTGCTGCTTATGTGGAGGGATTTGATTTGCTCTTTGATTGAATGGCAGGAAATAGACCAATCAGATCCCTTTGGTGACGAATCCAAGCTCCACGTGGAGCTTGGTACTTGGAATATTCGTGGCTTCCACGCTTCGTATATTCCTTAATCATTTGATTACAAGCGCGTAAAGGTAACTTGCTAGCTGATTGAAGAAACCCCCAATTTTCTAGGGTTCTTCACTGGTGGTTTTCCTTTTCTCTCATTCTTTTTTTCTTTCTTTGTTTATATTCTTTGTTTTGACTGAAAAGTTGACCAAGAGTATATAACAATTTCCATCCGTCTTTTTCTTCTTTGTTTTGGGCTTTGAGTCCAAGACATTCCCTCGTTCCTTTTCTTAGTTTATTGGGCCTTGACCAAACTTAGTGAATAACCATTCGTCTCATGTGATGTCATTGGGCCCTTGTTGGGCTTCTTCCCAAAAGTAAATAAAATATTTCCAATATTGGGCTTTTAGGCCCAATACCCATATGTGGGACCCACTTAACCTCAAACTTGAGTCCGTAAATAGAATCGACTTGACTTTTGGCTTCTTGAGATTATCTTCAAACTCGTGTCGTGTTTGCCGGTTTTCGTAATCTTCGGTACCTACACACATGAAACGAGAAACAAGCAAATACAATACTAATAAGTGTGAAAACACTTATCCTTTTACCATTTATTTCCAATAATAACAAGACCAAAACGTGTGATTTATGTCGTAAAAGTCGGAATTATGCGTGGTTTGTGTTTTTATTGTGTTTTAGGACCAAATTATGAAAAAGGAAGAAAACACGAGATTTCACGGGCTTTTATCGAAGAAAACAGGAAAAGACGAAGTCAAAAGATCAAGAGTGCAAAAAGAACGGAAGTCCAAGACCTATTCTGAAGATGTGTCGAAGAAAAAGTCTAAAGACGGAAGTTTAACGAAGTCGAAGAACTTAAGTCTAATAGAAGAAGAAAATTAAAAGACAAGTTCAAATCCCGAGACGACAAAGACAAAGAATTAAAGTCGAGTCGAGAAAACGTGAAGAAAGCAAGAAAGAAGATGCAACACATGCACCCCTTCCACCTTCCCTATAAATACCCTCCTAATAGTCATTAGGAGGATGGTTAGATAGTTTTAGTTAATTTTCACTTTTTCATTTTCTTTCTAGTTTTAGAGAGAGAAAGTCTTAAACTTTCTCTCACTAAGTTTCATCTTTTTCTTCTTAATCTTTCAAGATTAAACACCTTTGTATTGCTTATTTTCATTAATCAAGTTTCATTTTAAGCTTTTAATCCTTAATCTCATTCTACTTTTCTTTGATTTTAGATTGATTTTGGTGCGATTATCAATAGATCCGTGTTGTTCTTAATGATTTCGTACTTAAAAAGTTAATCTTTTAATCATTTCCTAAGTTTTCATTCGATTAAGCTTTGAGACTTTTGTGCTTATTGGCTTAGTTTTATGATTAGCTTATTTACTTATAAAAGTTTTCCTTAAAAAGTTTATGATTTTATGGATTGATCCAAAAGTTTGATTATTTTCGAGTTAAATAAGTTGTGATAAGTGCTTATTTGATTTGGTTTTGTCATTGATTCGGCTTAGTTTGGTGATAAGCTTATTATATAGCTTATTCATTAGCTTATACTCGAATCCCACCATTTTCGGAAAGGGTTATAAAACCCCTTTCCGATTGACCTATTCCGACCGAGCACACCCCTCTTTCTGATTGAGTCCAATCGGAAAAGGGTTTTGTCTTTCCGATCTGGCCATTGTTTGCGTATTCCGATTATAGTAGCTATCCTAATATTCCGATTGTGAAGTTTCTGGACATTCCGATTGGATGGTTTTGCATGTATTCCGATTTGGGCAAGTTTGACATTCCGATTGAGTGCTATTCCTTGATATTCCGATTGATACCAAGCCTTACATTCCGACCACCAGATCGGAATATATTCCGATCTGGGCTTTTATTGGCACATTCCGATTGCACTGTTTCTTCCATATTCCGATTGGGACTTGTTTAGTTTCCTGTTTTTGCTAAAATTTCTAAGTGTTAGTTTTTATTAAGTGATCAAGTATTTTTCTAATCTAGTCTTTAAGTTTTGCAAACATTTATTTGTACTCGTCTTTTCAATATTAATCTTTATTCTTCCATTTTACTCAACGACACTTTAATTACTTGCTAATAGTTTAAAACAAACAAACCAAACCATTCTCTTGATTCACCAAAAGACGATTGAGTCGCACTTAAGACCGGTTTTCAATTCGAAAGGATTCGGGACGATAAATATTTTATACTCGGCCTAAAAACCAAGTATAAAATGGCGCCGCTGCCGGCTCTTTTCGTTACGATTAACGGTTTGTAGTGGGAGACGCATTGAATTTTGGGATCCGTTCTTTGAACGTTATTTTCCTTGCTTTAAAAACTTTAAAAAATCCTAAAAAATATAAAACTCTTCAAAAATACAAAAACATTAAAAAATCATAAAAAGCAATTCTTTTCCAAAGGTTTTGCACCAAAAAGATTATATAGATATTCTTTGTGTATATTTTTCTTCTGCAGGTGTATGCGTACTAGATCTTCCAAGTATTCTGAGCCCGAGACTCGTGAAGATTTAGATATGGCTGGTGTTAATAACAACAATAATCACCCACCTCAACCCAATTTGAATAATAACAACAACAACAACAATAAAAATGTCCTCCTACCTGATTTACGAACCATGGAGGAATTGTGCCAACCCACCATGAACGGACGCGGAGGCCCGATTGCGCTGATGCACGTCACCGCTCAAGAGTTTTCGTTGAAGCATCACATGATCCAGCAAGTGCAAACGAACCCATTTCGTGGAATTCCGGATGATGATGCCAACAAACACCTCGACAAATTCATTACCATTACCCAAAGCATGAAGTGCTCCGGTGTTTCTATGGATGACTTTCGCCTCCAACTTTTTCCACACTCGCTTTCTCACTATGCCGAAAAATGGTTTGACCGTCTTCCTAAGAATTCTATTCATACGTGGAACGACATGACTCAACGCTTTTTATCGCGCTACTTTCCCCCATCCATGGTCACTAGCCTTCGTAATCAAATCAGTGGATTTATGCAAGAGAATGATGAATCGCTTTTCGATGCTTGGGAACGGTACAATGATTTGATCGACCGCTGTCCAAATCACAATATGCTCCCCGTCACTCTCATTGACACCTTCTACAATGGTCTCACTTTTCGTGATCGTGACACGATCAATGCCGCCGCCGGTGGTACCTTTATGAAAAGGAGACCGGAGGAGTGTCGAGAGTTGATCGAAAACATGACTACTCACCACAAGAATTGGGATTCATCCGCATCCTCAAGATCTAATCAGAGAGTCAATGTTTCTTCTACTACTCCCAATCCCGAGATATCCGAACTTTCCCGACAAATCGCCATGATGCACAAAGATTTCATGTCCATAGCCACAAACAACTTTCAACAAGCTAAAGTCGTTGCTATTTCTTGTGACACATGTGGTGGTCCTCATTCTTATAATGATTGTCCTTCAACCCAAAGCAATTATTCTGAAAACGTTAACGCAGCTTACGACACTTATCCCACGGGAGGCTATCAAGCTCGCCCGCAAGGAGACCGTGGTTTGCTAAGTTATCGTTCCAACAATTACCTTGCTCCTCCCGGTTTCCCTCCTGCAAACCAAAACCAACAACAAAGCTATAACCGAAACAACCAAGCCCAACCTCATGCTCAAAATCAATATCAATCCCAAAGAAACCCATACCCAACTCAAGGAAATTCTCAAGCTTACCAAGCTCCACCTCTCAATCAACCGATGGCAGTAAACCAAGATGTCGAGACGTTCATGAAGACTAATCGTGAGATGGTGACGAATCTTCAGAGTCAATTTGCCAACTTGAAAAATGACATGGTGAAACAAGGGAGCGATATTCGAGCCGAGCTAAGGAATGACATGGCCAAACACATCAATGAAATTAATGCAAACATGCACAACTCTTTTAATAATCAAGCGGTTCACCTTCGTGATATGATTGGTTCGCTCATCCAAGGTAATCAACCCTCTTCTTCGGGTACTCTTCCGAGTAATACCGTTGCGAATCCAAGAGGGGAGATGAAAGCAATCACCACTCGTAGTGGAAAAGGTTATATGGAACCCGAGCTTCCTACACCTCCACCCGTGATTGTGAACAAGGAAAAAGAGCAACTTTCCCCACCTCCTTCACCTTCTGTCCCCATTTCCCCACCACCCGTGGTTGTGAGTGATCCTATTCCCTTAAAGCCTTCTTCTTCATCCAATATACCTTATCCTTCAAGGTTGAGGAAAGAGAAGCAAAAGAGCAAGGATGATATTCAGGTTTCAAACTTTCTAAAAATGTTAAACAACTGAATTTTAACATCTCCTTTGCCGAGGCTCTCGCTCATATGCCCAAATACGCTAAGATGTTTAAAGATCTTCAAAGTGATAAGGAAAAGCTTCTTGACATCGCTCAGACCCAACTTAATGAGAACTGCTCCGCAGTGCTCTTAAGGAAATTGCCCACCAAACTTGGTGATCCGGGTCGCTTCTTGATTCCTTGCAACTTCCCGGGAGTAGAGAATTGCATGGCCTTAGCCGATCTAGGTGCCAGTATAAACTTAATGCCTTTAAGTGTTTGGAAGCAATTATCTCTCCCCGAGCTAGTCCCCACCAAAATGACTTTGGAATTAGCCAACCGTACGATTGCTTATCCAGTGGGGATAGCCGAAGATGTCTTTGTTGGCGTTGATAAATTCACCTTCCCGGCGGATTTTTTCGTCGTTGACTACGAGATGGATCCTCGTGTTCCATTAATCGTTGGACGTCCCTTCCTGAGGACCGGTCGCACTCTCATTGATGTAGCCGCGGGCGAAATAATCATGAGAGTTGGTGACGACAAAATTGTCTTCAACATGGGTAAGATTTCTAAGCAACCTTATTCATATGAGAGTGTTAATGCTATTGATGTTCTCGATGAGGCTTGTGAAGAACATTTTCATGATGCTTGCAAAAGTACTCTCTCTTCTCTACCCAATGTTGAGACCGTTGCCTCAATTGCTCCAGCATTGACTCCTTTTGGAGAAAGTGACTTGGATGATTTCGAAGCTAGCTTGGGTCCTCTCGATATTAAGTATGATAATTTGTCCACCAATTGGGATGAAGACATTAGTACTATTGAGAGACTTCTTAATGAGGACCCGTTCTCTCCTCCTGCTCCTAAAGAGGTGATTAATGATGATCCATCGTTAGTTTCACCATCTATTGAGGATCCTCCTACTCTCGAGCTTAAGGACCTTCCGCCTCATCTTAAGTACGTTTTCCTCGAAGACAACGAGAAGTTACCGGTCATTATCGCAAAGGATCTGAAAGAAGACGAAAAAGCCTGACTTGTCGCTGTGTTGAAGAAGCATAAAAGAGCTATCGCTTGGAAAATCTCCGACATCCGTGGAATTGATCCTCACTTCTGCACACATAAAATTCTCATGGAGGACGACTTTAAGCCTACAATTCAAAGCCAAAGAAGGGTGAATCATAAAATCCATGAAGTCATCAAAAAAGAGGTTATCAAAGTTCTTGATGCGGGTATGATTTACCCTATTTCAGATTCACCGTGGGTTAGTCCAGTCCATTGTGTGCCTAAGAAAGGCGGTATCACCGTTGTGCCCAATGCAAACAACGAGTTGATTCCTACCCGTCTCGTTACTGGGTGGAGAGTTTGTATAGACTACCGCAAACTCAATGATGCCACGAGAAAGGATCATTTCCCTCTACCTTTTATGGACCAAATGCTTGAACGTCTAGCGGCTAATGAATATTACTGCTTTCTTGATGGTTTCTCGGGTTATTTTCAAATACCCATCGATCCCCAAGATCAAGAGAAGACAACATTCACTTGTCCCTATGGCACATTTGCTTACAAACGAATGCCTTTTGGCTTATGCAATGCCCCCGGGACTTTCCAAAGGTGCATGTTGGCTATCTTCCATGACATGGTTGAGCAAACCATGGAAGTCTTCATGGATGATTTCTCAGTCTTCGGGGATTCCTTCTCTTCTTGCCTTGCCAATTTGGAACGTATGCTTAAGCGGTGTGAAGACACTCGCCTTGTTCTGAATTGGGAAAAATGCCATTTTATGGTAAAAGAAGGCATTGTGCTAGGACACAAAATCTCTAAAGCCGGTCTTGAAGTCGACCGTGCTAAAGTAGATGTCATAGCCAAATTACCTCCACCTTCAACCGTGAAGGGTGTGAGAAGTTTTCTGGGTCATGCGGGCTTCTATCGTCGATTCATTCAGGATTTCTCTAAAATCGCTCGCCCGATGACCCACCTCTTGGAAAAAGATACTCCTTTTATCTTTTCTAAAGAGTGCCTCGAAGCCTTCAATCTTCTTAAGGATAAGCTAACTAAGGCACCGGTCTTGGTTACCCCTAATTGGGAGCTGCCTTTTGAATTGATGTGCGATGCTAGCGACTTTGCTATTGGTGCGGTTTTGGGCCAACGTGTGAATAAACACTTCCAACCAATCCACTACGCTAGCAAAACAATGACGGGGGCTCAATTGCATTATACGACAACCGAAAAAGAGCTTTTAGCTGTTGTCTATGCTTTTGAGAAATTTCGCCCCTATCTTGTTTTATCCCCCACCATCGTATACACGGACCATTCCGCGTTGAAGTACTTGATGACAAAGCATGATTCTAAGCCAAGACTTCTTCGCTGGGTTTTACTCCTTCAAGAATTCAATATTGAAATTCGTGACAAGAAGGGAGCCGAAAACCTGGCCGCGGATCATCTGAGTCGACTTGAGGATCCATACCAAGGGGATCATCCGAACAAAGAGATCAATGACTCTTTCCCCCTTGAGACCTTAATGTCTATAAACCTCAATCTTGATAACACCCCGTGGTTTGCGGACATTGCAAACTACCTAGCGGGTGGTATTCTCATCAAAGGGTTAACATCCCAACAAAAGAAGAAGTTCTTGAATGATGTTAAGACTTACTTTTGGGATGACCCTTATCTATTCAAACAGTGTGCTGATCTGATTATTCGTCGATGTGTTGACGGACCGGCAGCTTTTGACATCCTCCAAGCTTGCCACAAAGGACCCACCGGTGGTCACTTTGGTCCCAACTACACCGCTAAGAAAGTGTTTGATTCTGGATTCTACTGGCACACCATTTATCGTGATGCTCACGAAATGGTTAAGCATTGTGATGTATGCCAACGCCAAGGCAAGATCAAACAGAAGGATGAGATGCCTCAATATTTCATACAGGAATGTGAAATCTTTGATGTATGGGGCATCGACTTTATGGGGCCATTTCCATCCTCCAAAGGGAACAAGTACATCCTCGTCGCCGTCGACTACGTTTCTAAATGGGTTGAAGCTAAGGCTCTTCCTACGAATGATGCGAGGGTAGTTGTGAACTTTTTGAAGCAGCTTTTCGCTCGATTTGGCGTTCCTCGTGCTATCATCAGTGACCGCGGGACTCATTTTTGCAATGATCAATTTGCAAGAGTCATGGCTAAGTATGGTGTCAATCACCGTCTTTCCACCGCCTATCATCCCCAAACCAATGGGCAAGCCGAGATATCCAACCGTGGCTTGAAGCGAATTTTGGAGCGTACTGTGGGAGAGCATCGCGCCGCGTGGGCCGATAAGTTAGATGATGCTCTGTGGGCTTTCCGTACTGCTTACAAGACCTCGATCGGTTGTACACCTTATCATCTTGTGTACGGGAAAGCCTGCCACCTACCCATCGAGCTGGAACATAAGGCGCACTGGGCCTTGAAGTGGGCTAACTTCGACATCAACAAAGCCGGTGATCATCGCAAGGTTCAACTCAACGAGCTACATGAACTAAGGACTGAAGCTTATGAGAACTCGCTGATCTACAAGGAGAAGACGGAGATCATTCATGACGCTAAAATCAAGAACCAAGAGTTACACGTTGGTGATCAAGTCTTACTCTTTAACTCTCGGTTAAAGATCTTCTCTGGCAAGTTGAAGAGCCGCTGGTCTGGTCCATTCACCGTCGCCAAAGTCTTTCCTTATGGGACCATTGAGCTTTCTCAGCCGAATGGGCCCAATTTCAAGGTGAATGGCCAGCGTCTGAAGTTGTACTTTGGTGAGGACATCTCTCGCGAGATGATTCCATCCCTCACCACGTTCCCCATGAACTAAATTGGGTCGAGTCAGGCTCGTGACTCGGTGAACAAAAACAAGCTCTTCTCGGGAGGCAACCCGTGATCTATCCTTTACTGCTTTCATAATAAGTGTAGGGGGAGCCCCGCATATGTTTGTTGTCTTGTTTCTTGTGCTGTGCAGGGAATAAAGCTTCAAAGAGCATCTTGATGACTTTTGACGAACCATGATACCGTGTTCCCATCTTCCCGGTTCTATCCTAAACTCTTGTGATTCAATATTTCATATTTTATATGTTCACATTGAATTCACTTTAGTTGTCCTTTCCTTAGCAAGATTTAAACAAAGTGCACAATGTCCCAAGTATGTGGGAGTTTACTCCCACATGCTCAAACATTGAGGACAATGTTTATCTCAAGTGTAGGGGGGACTTCTATCGAAGTAAGTGGTCTTTTCCATGAATTTGCCCTCATTTTAACCAGAAAATTTGAATTTTCGACATTTTTCAAAATTCTTAATCTATTTTGGCCTAGTTGTATAGTTGTATTTTCCTTTATCATGTTTAGTTTCTTTCCATTGCTAGAATAAATTTTCAATAAAGTTGTTTTAGATTTTTCTTAGTCGTGAACATTTTGACTCAACCCGAGTTTACTTACCTAAGTTTACTCTAGCTAGTATCCTTAACATGTTTAAGTCAAGTTTTGCTAGGCTTTTATATAGGGAGCTATAAAACGCGAAAGTCTTAACTCTCACGGGTTAAGAACAAGAACTTTTCGCAAGTTCCTATAATTGATCCTAGAGAGTCGTTTATCAAGGGAACTTTAAAACGCGATTTCTAAACTTGAAAAAGTCTAAGAATTGGCAAGATCCTATAGGCGACTCGAAAACCCAAAACTTTGATTTAATAGGCTAAGCATCTACGAGTCTCATTCCTTGAGATTTTAAACTGTGGAGAATGAGAGATGATAGAGTTAATTATAAGTTTGGTATTCTTTTGTGAATTTATGTGAGTTAATTATAAGCCTATTCTCCCTCCGCTTGTTAATAAATTTATCTGCAATAAATAAGGTTGTACGATTTAAAAGGTTACTTAGCTTCTAGCCCCAGATCGTTTAAAAGTTGCTCGGTACGGATTAGAGTTCATAGCCAAGGCATAACTTATTGAAGCGGGATGCGAAGATTGGCGAGTCCGAAAAGGCCCTAACAAGGCATGAGGACTACATTTTGTTGCTAAAGATCCAAAAGTGATGTGAAGAATCATTTATCGAAAATCAATATGAAGGATCGAGACACACGACGAAAAGCAAGAACTCCCCAAAAGTCATGGAGAAGTCTATCCGAAAAGACCCTAACAAGGTATGAAGATAAATAGATCCAAGTCCTAAAAGGAGGCGGATCGTTGTATATCAAAGTCCAAAATAAAGATTGGAGAAAAATGAAGAAGTCGTGGTCTAAAGATGAAGAATCTCTCAAAACTTCAAGTGAAGAAATTCCTATTATGAAGAGAAGACCATTATTTCATGAACGTCTCTCAAGATTCGAAGTATGAAGTCGCTGCCAAATATCGGTCCGAGAAAGGTCTCAAATCGCGAAGCGAGTTATGCCAAGATATGAACTTTATGAGGTCCCGAGAAGCAGTTTTAAAAGATTTGGTCCTTTAGCTAACTATTGATTAAATCGTTCACTTTATTTTCGGCCTAAATAACTATCGAAATAAGTCAACAATGCATCCTCGTGATCATTCAAGACAAAAATAAAATATAAGAGATACACCTAGGAATAAGGGAGTCTAAGTGAATAATTAGCCCACATGAGTTCGTGATAGTTTGCTAACTTATAATAACAATGATCTCGTTTTTAAGCTTGGTATGGGGAACGTGAAACTTGAGGATGATAAATGTTCATGGCCGCCAAAACCCAATGTAAGTTTTTAATTTCTTTACTTATTTCTATCTTTTATGATTAGTAATTAATAAAGGCCAACGTGGGTTATTTATGATGGAAAATGTAAACCGTGCTTAAAAACTAAATGCATTGCATGAGGGCATTGCAATGATCAAGTGTAGGGGATTTAATAAGTGTGAAAACACTTATCCTTTTACCATTTATTTCCAATAATAACAAGACCAAAACGTGTGATTTATGTCGTAAAAGTCGGAATTATGCGTGGTTTGTGTTTTTATTGTGTTTTAGGACCAAATTATGAAAAAGGAAGAAAACACGGGATTTCACGGGCTTTTATCGAAGAAAACGGGAAAAGACGAAGTCAAAAGATCAAGAGTGCAAAAAGAACGGAAGTCCAAGACCTATTCTGAAGATGTGTCGAAGAAAAAGTCTAAAGACGGAAGTTTAACGAAGTCGAAGAACTTAAGTCTAATAGAAGAAGAAAATTAAAAGACAAGTTCAAATCCCGAGACGACAAAGACAAAGAATAAAGTCGAGTCGAGAAAACGTGAAGAAAGCAAGAAAGAAGATGCAACACATGCACCCCTTCCACCTTCCCTATAAATACCCTCCTAATAGTCATTAGGAGGGTGGTTAGATAGTTTTTAGTTAATTTTCACTTTTTCATTTTCTTTCTAGTTTTAGAGAGAGAAAGTCTTAAACTTTCTCTCACTAAGTTTCATCTTTTTCTTCTTAATCTTTCAAGATTAAACACCTTTGTATTGCTTATTTTCATTAATCAAGTTTCATTTTAAGCTTTTAATCCTTAATCTCATTCTACTTTTCTTTGATTTTAGATTGATTTTGGTGCGATTATCAATAGATCCGTGTTGTTCTTAATGATTTCGTACTTAAAAAGTTAATCTTTTAATCATTTCCTAAGTTTTCATTTGATTAAGCTTTGAGACTTTTGTGCTTATTGGCTTAGTTTTATGATTAGCTTATTTACTTATAAAAGTTTTCCTTAAAAAGTTTATGATTTTATGGATTGATCCAAAAGTTTGATTATTTTCGAGTTAAATAAGTTGTGATAAGTGCTTATTTGATTTGGTTTTGTCATTGATTCGGCTTAGTTTGGTGATAAGCTTATTATATAGCTTATTCATTAGCTTATACTCGAATCCCACCATTTTCGGAAAGGGTTATAAAACCCCTTTCCGATTGACCTATTCCGACCGAGCACACCCCTCTTTCTGATTGAGTCCAATCGGAAAAGGGTTTTGTCTTTCCGATATGGCCATTGTTTGCGTATTCCGATTATAGTAGCTATCCTAATATTCCGATTGTGAAGTTTCTGGACATTCCGATTGGATGGTTTTGCATGTATTCCGATTTGGGCAAGTTTGACATTCCGATTGAGTGCTATTCCCTGATATTCCGATTGATACCAAGCCTTACATTCCGACCACCAGATCGGAATATATTCCGATCTGGGCTTTTATTGGCACATTCCGATTGCACTGTTTCTTCCATATTCCGATTGGGACTTGTTTAGTTTCCTGTTTTTGCTAAAATTTCTAAGTGTTAGTTTTTATTAAGTGATCAAGTATTTTTCTAATCTAGTCTTTAAGTTTTGCAAACATTTATTTGTACTCGTCTTTTCACTATTAATCTTTATTCTTCCATTTTACTCAACGACACTTTAACTACTTGCTAATAGTTTAAAACAAACAAACCAAACCATTCTCTTGATTCACCAAAAGACGATTGAGTCGCACTTAAGACCGGTTTTCAATTCGAAAGGATTCGGGACGATAAATATTTTATACTCGGCCTAAAAACCAAGTATTAAATACCAGTTTCATATGTTTTATGCAATTTAAGCTCGTTTTATGATATAAATGATATGAGTAATTTCACTCATATCACTGATTTCCTTCATTTTACCCCAGACAGATTATCACCAAAAACTAAACGACATGAAACAGTATTGAAGTAGTATTATTTGGTGTGGTTCTTCTATAAATTTCCGCTGTGCACTTAAACCGATGAGCTAGAAGATTGTTCAAACTAGATCAAAGTGTCAGAATCTACTTAAGATACAGATATTGGTTTGGGGGGAAGCTGATTCAGGAACTTTGTAAAAAAGAAGTCTATGAAGAAAGTTTTTTAGTACATGCTGCATGAATTGGGGGGAAGTTAATCCAAATCATGCATATTACAAGTGTTCCACAACAAGCAAAGACAAAGAGGATTCAAGCTGAGGTACAAGTTATGAAGACAAGAAGAATTAAAATACATCCTCAGCATTGTAAACGCCTTGGAAGACTTTATTTTGTTGTATTTTTACTTGTTAGGAACATTGTAAGTAGTTCCGTATGTCTCCACATTGGGGGAAGATTGTTAGCCCTAAATGTGAGCGCCATTTACGGAATTACATTAGATTCAGATAGGCAAAACACGGAGGGACTACTATTGCTAAGTTGTCAAAGTTACTCCTTGTCGAGCCTATATATATCCCTCCATACTTCCATGGAGGGGTGAGGATTCCCATTTTCTTGTTCTACTTTCTCTCTTAATAAAATACACACCCTTAATAGTCTCTCTCTTTCTCTCTCTAAAAATGTCTAACCATCACTTTTATCCTCCCCAACCTCCGGATCACCCTCTTGTTAGCTTGAATCTTATATGTTAATAGTCTTTCAATTGTGAACGCATCCAAAGGATTTGAGCACAACATCCGGACAAGGCTATGTATCTGGCCTCTGTTGTTGAAATGGTGGTGCTTTTCCGATTTTCCGATGACCAACTAACAAGTTAGTTTCCTAAAAGTTACGCACTTCCAGAATTACATCTTCTAGTGTCTTGAAAACCTGCATGATTAGCGTCTGCATATGTCATTAGTCCAAAACCGGATTCTTTCGGATCTCAGAGACCCATATGGATGGTTCCTTCAAGGTATCGAAAGATCCGTTTTACAGTTTTTAGGTGCTTTCGGTAGGCTTAGCCTGATATCGGGCATACGTGCGTACTACAAAGACAAGGTCAGGTATCTGCTAGCTGTCAAATACATTAGGGTCCCGATCATGCCATGATATTTTGTTGCATAAAATGTACTCCTTTCGTGTTTGCATCTAATTTGGATCTCTCCACCATGGGAGTATTTATGGGTAAAGACGACTCAAGTCTGTATTTCTTTAAGCTTTCAAGTGTTGTTAACCCTAATGTGAGCGAATAACGGAATTACAATAGTTTATACAGTTGGGACTAGCAGGGACTAATATTGTCATATGTTAGAAGATAGTTTAGGTCCCGGACTATATATACCCCTCCAAACTTCCATGGAGGGGGTGAGGATTGTCACTTGTTCTATTTCACTTTCTCTCACAGGAATAAAACTCTTTGTTTCTAGTATCTTGTTTCTCTCTCTAACCAGGGCTAAACGCCTCTTCAATCCTCCCCGACCTCCGGATCAAACCTGCCTTAATGTTGAATCTTCATGTTTACAATTGGTATCAGATCTAACCGGGGGTGTTTCGTATTTTTGTATTCACGTGTTTGTGTTTGTGTTGGTTCGGATTTAATCTTGTGACATGATTAAACTTGTCATCCGAATTATTTTTCTTATTGTTACTTTTGTTTATTCGTCCCAAAGCTTTCATAACAGTTGTCATCCCATCATCTCATTTTTATTTTATAACAGTTTCCTTTTTATATCAATTTTGTGGGTTTCTTGAAAACTGAGTCTAAACAGCTTTTATCCGTCTATATTTTTTTGTTATCCTCGCCATACATATTTTTCCTGCTCATGTTGCTTTCTATATTTCAAAAATCTGGGTTTTGTGGTTTGAAGATAAAGATATGAAAAAAGGCTCGAAAACCCCAGATCCACCATTTTCGGGATAAGATCTTTTGAAAACCCTGATTATTGCGAAATGGTGCTTTTGGAATTATTCCAAAATGATGTTTTTAAAAAAAAATTTGCGAGATGATGAACCATCAATTTTATTCCGTAATGGTGAAACACATATTATTGCGAGATGGTGAAAACACAAAACATTGCGAGATTAGGTTAAAAGAAAAAATTCCGAGATCTGATGATAACTTTTATTCCGAGATAACAAACAACTGATTTTAACATCAATTAAAATATTGCCAAATCAGTTTAGACTCAATCCGTCTCGACATGCAATTAAATAAACGAAAATATTCTGTTCTCCCACATATTCTATTCTAGGGTTGAGGTTAATAAAACGTATCATGGGCCGATTAAATGGGAGATTCACACGTTACTATTGACCTAGTATTTAATAGGAATGTATTTCCTTTTCTACTTGATAACAAATCTCGTAAAATCCGTAAATGATAATCAACACCCTAAATACATTTTTGACTAAATACCGTAAAACACTCATGCAGTTAATTTCCAAAACCCATTCAAAACTTAAGGCATTATAAATAACTACGTATCTTTTTAGTTCATTGCTACAAGTTACTAGCTAACACCAACCCAAATTCATCATAATTTCAATCCTCAGCATGAATAAGAATTCTCGAGCAAAACAAATATCGCCTTCAACATCTGAGTAAGTTTTGTGCATTGAACAAATCTTTTTTCTTTTTTAGTTTTATGCTACTGTTAGGGTTTCATTGTTTAAAGCTAATCACATTCTTTTGTCTCCTTGTTTGGTGGCCCAGATCTTGTTCTTTTTAGTTCTAAACGATAGTTTTATGTTGTTAGGGTTTGATTTACGTGTATTATGTGAAATGTTTTAATCTAACAATTTCCTTTTCTTGTTTTGTATGGCAGCAAACCAGATCCATTCAGTTTGTTAGCGGATGATATATTAGTTTATATAATCTCTCGTATAGACGACTGTACCACAAAAGAGCTCATAGGAACAACTGCTACTATCTCTAAAAGATGGCGAAATCTCTGGGCCTCAGTTCCTCGTCTCATTTTTGACGAGCTGGATGAGCACTGGGATAGCATCCACTACACAAGTAGTGATCTCCAGTCGTTCATTTCTTTTATGAAAAACATCATAAATCAGGGTCATACATCTCCCAACCTTAAATTATTCAGTTTTCATGCTAATTACGACCCTGACCTTAATCCCGAGTTTGAATCTCAATTCAATAGTTGGATCCGTTATGCCATTAGCCGGAATGTTGAAGAGTTTGATTTAATGCTTTGGATACAAGGAGAAGGAGAGTTTGGAGAGTTTACCTATTATGACGAACTCTTTTTCAACTCTCCTTGTATTACCCGTATCAAACTTTCGTGGTGTCTGTTTAATCCTCCTAAGTGTGGGATAAGATGGGAAAAACTCGAGTCTTTGTATATATTCCGTGGCTTCCTCGATCAAGATACACTTGATATGATATTATCCGGAAGTCCTCGTTTAGAAACTCTTGTTTTGGAAGATTGCTATGGTTATAGGCGCATTGACATTACTTCAAAGAGTGTTAAAACGTTGGAGCTCTCTGGATACGATTTTTTAGGCCACCCAGATGAGACTATTGATCGTGTTGAAATTAAAGCTCCTTACATATCTTCGCTAACTATAGAAGGTTATTTGGTTTTGCAAGAGCTTGCCTTGCTTGACGTGTCTTCTTTAGATGAAGCTAATTTGGATTATTCAATCGGTTGGATGGAATACGAAGAAGAAATATTTAGAGGACTTTTCGAAAGCCTTAAACATGTCGATATTAAATTTGGGGATCAGTTAACAGAGGTAATATTACTTATGGGTGTCTTTTGCATATACACCCCCGTTTATTGTCTGTGTCTAGAATTATACATGTTCTAAAATGTTATATTTTTCATTGATAGATTCGCTCTCGTTTGGAAGCTAGCAATGATACGTCTAATGATGATCATGGAGATCAAGAGGAAGACAGTGATTAAGTAGCATTGCTAAAGAATATGGAGTAGCTGTCTGGTAGCAATCCTTGTTAGTATTATTTTTAATGGATAGCATTTTAGTTCTTGTTTGGTTCTGGTAATGTCTGTATGTAGTTCTATCTTAGTGAAATAAATTTTACAGTGAGAATATGAAACTTAATGTCGGTATTAAGGGGGACGGATTGGTTACATCAGATGGCTTAGTACCTTACCTTGTGGGTACTAGTTAATGTGAAATCTTATATGTAATGGGCCCGGTAGAGACACTTTCAACTTATGAAAGTTTTTTCATTTTTCCTATGCGGAAGTTTCCCGATCCGGTGATTGGTTTGTTTGAGTTTATACTAGTCTTTGGTTTGTTGCTATAGGATACTTGTTGACTTATAGATTATAGTGGATAGCTTCAGTATGTGAGGGCTTCAGTTTTGATCATGATCTTCTGTAGTTTTATAGATGATTGTCTGGAACATTGTCTACTTCAATAGAATCATTGTCTCAACCATTTTCTTGAAGAAGAACTTGTTATGGGTAAAATGGGTTAATTCCTACATGTTAGTCGATAGGTGTTATTGTAATGAAAGAAATTTTTGGGATGGATGTGTTGTATTGGTGATGGGTCTTACTGAGTGATTTTTCAGTCAAGTCTGCTTGGTCTGATCTTACTGTGTCAAAGCCTGTGGTCCCTTGGTACAAGCTAGTTTGGTTCAGTCAGAACATCCCTCCGCACACTTTCAGTATTTTTGGCTTGCTATGACGTTTGAAGACGCGAGATAAGGTTCAATAAAGTTGTGGGAGACCTCTGAATAAGTCTCTGTTTGGAGTATATATATTAAAGACTTATTAGTTTATTGTACTCGTATTTGGCAAGAACGAAAATTGAGATTTTTTCAGCAAAAGTATAGAACTTTATATTATTTTGTTTGTCCATAAATAAATGGCTACCGTTAACTTTTAGAGTAAATCATTTTTTGAATGTCTTTTCTAGATGGTGTCAGCTTTTTCAGGTAATTCAATTGGTTCAATATTAGACTACGTTTATCGGTGACTTTTATCCAACCGGTTGGGCTATGAAATACACATTTAATCAATATTTTATTAAGAGATAGAGACACGTCTCCACGACCAGGTCGTCTGGTGACCTTCAAATATCTGACCCAATCTTGCCACATGTTGTACTACGAATGGTCAATCAAATTTCTTAATATTTAATTTACCTTTTATTTAGAGTTTCTTTGTAGTCTATATCTTTATCACTTCATGTACACGCTCCGTCCTAAAATTATAATCCTGTATACCATTTTGGGACGTCCCAAAATTATAGTCTCCTTCCAAAAATAGATGTAAGTGGAGTAATAAGTTTACCATATTACACCTAATGGTACTAGAAATTACAAGACATATATTAAGTTTTAATTAATTGCATAAGGGTAAGAATGTCATTTTACCAAAAAGTAAGAGAGCATAATGCAGTGATGTTTTCTAAAAGAATATGTTTTTTGTCGAGGGACTATTAATTTGAGACAGATGGAGTATTTGTTTCAGCGTGATTCTTCAAATAAATGATTTTGTATCGTCTGTGTTTTTTTTCTTCTTTCTGCGGTTTAATAATATTTGAGATGGAGAAGAAGATAAGAGGGAGAGAGAAGGAGAGTAAAAAGGATAACTTTTGCTATATTGCAAATACAAAGGTTTTTGTCGGTAGAATTTTATATCAAATTTTTAGTTTGGTTGTGTAAAAGGAAGAGCAAAATTAGTTATATAATTTATATTAGAATTGAATTAATTAAATATAAAAGGATTATTTTATATGTTAGGTTGGGTTATTAATAAATGGTAAAAAAGTTGAGATAGATTGGGTGTATGGTGGAGAAATAAAAAGATAATATTTTAATAAAAGATTGGGTTGTGTTAGGTTGTGAATAAATTAGTATTTGGGTTTATAAGAGTTTAGGCTAAAAGATAAGCAAATTAAATGTTTGATAACTTGCTTTTGGGCTGACTCCCGCCTCTCAGTCCCAAATATAAATTATGACCCTTCTAATGGGTTTTAACTTCTCAAACAATAAAACATCTTATTTTAAATCTTAAATAATTTATATCCACACAATTTCTATGACAACATATTTGACTTTGACTCATTATAAATAAAAAATGTATTTATATTAATTTCATTTATAAGATATACATATTTAATTAATTTTACTTTTATTATAATATATTTTCTCTCTGCAAATTCTCTATTTTATAAACTCACCCCCAAAGTAAAATTCGACTTCAAACCAAACGGGCCCTAGTCTTATAGGCATCCCTATACACATTTTCATGTTAAAATCGGTACACCCGTAGCTGTAAACTGAATTAAATATATGCTTCTCCTGGGCATACAATTGGATTTCAGTTATCTACACTAAACAAATAGATCATACGCTTGAAATCATGAGATGACCAGACTACATATATCAAGTCTCCATTATAAAAATATAGCCCATTTTGTTTTACTTAAGTCATCAGGCATCTAACTTGAACAGATCGTTATAAGACCATACATATTTTTTGACATAATTATTGCAGATCAGGAAGACTAAAACACAAAAAGCATAAACTTACAGTCTCACTGTGACCTCCAGGTTACAATGAGGGAGGGTGATGTTATGTCGTCCAAACGGTCTGATTATCATGGTATTTGTAAATTTTGAGTCATATTAATTCAAGGTATTAAATTCTCGAAAACGTATCAATTTTATGCTATCAAGTCCAACAGGCAATAACTCAACTTATTTACACTAATCAAAAATAAAACTTATTTTCTGCACCAAGTTTGAGTGAGAGATCATTAAGTTTTAGTGTTTTCAGATCCTTTGACATACAATATCACATAAGTCGTATTCGATTTCAATCTAGTATAAATATATACCAAGACCCTAAGCACATAATTATTACGAGAGCATATTCTAGGATTTCGGTGTAAGGACCACCGACCACATGAAAAATCTTGGGAAAAGGGAAAGACATGTTATAACATTAGATCAGGTACAATGAAATATACAAGAACTTGAATGCTTTCAGAATTTATGTGAAGCTATTAGAGGATGTCACAATAATGCATACACACTTGCCAATCGCGTGTTACAATTATAAATGACCGTAATAATATGAATGTAAATAACTTGTTCCAACATATACAAAATAATACGCTAGCGAGCCCTCATTTCTGTAATGCTTATCAGGTTTACAGAATAGTTCTCTGAATTTGTTTTATCCGATGTAGACTTGGATGAAGTAGTTCCAAAAAAGAATGCTGGACGTTTAGGGGCGGGTAACAACATAGTATCATTGCTAAGCATAGAGATCACATCTGACACTAATAGTCTATCCAATGCGTTTTCTTGTACACAAAGAAGTGAGGCATGAATAGTCCTCAACAATTGTTGTATGACACACGTATCACCTAGTGTTGGATCCTCCAATTGCAATGCATCTCCTTGTTGCCAAAGCTCCCATGCCTACAACAGATCAAATGGTCCACTTGTATAATATTGTGTACGTAAATAGAACAGATTTTTTAGACTTACATATCCGATTTAATTGAGTGTCCTGTCGAGTAGAGTGAAGCTAGTATTTCTCCTTCCACTCACTATTTCTAGAACTAGAACTCCAAAGCTGAAGACATCAGACTTCTCCGAAAAAGTCCCTTCCATTGCATACTCAGGAGACATGTAACCACTGAATAAGGTACTCATCTTAAAAATAATCAAATGAATGTGTTCTAAAAGGTAACGTGATAAAGAGAAAGTGATCTTACTATGTTCCAACCACCCTGTTGGTCATTGCTTCAGTTTCATTTTGTTTAAAAATCCTGGCTATACCGAAATCAGAGATCTTTGGGTTCATATTTGTATCTAGCAAAACATTGCTAGCCTTAAGATCTCTACGTATAACACTCATTAATACAAAGCTTTTCGCTAAGTATAAAATCTTATCGTCCGAATCTTTTTGAATTGACTATTGGTTCAAAGTGCGACTCAATTGTTCTTGGTGGAATAATAAATGGTTTGGTTGATTATCTATTTTAAACTAATAGCAAAAATGTAAATGTCGTTGAGTAAAATAAGAACTTTAAAGATTAAACTAAAAATAACGAGTTAAAAATAAATGAATGAAAACTTAAAGACAGTATTAGAAAAATACTTGAACACTTAATAAATCTAAAACTTGAAAACTTTGTAAAAACAAGAAACTAATCCAAACCCTAATCGGAATGTTGGTCGGAAAAGACAGATCGGAATACACCCTGGTCGGAACGCTGGAAAATATCACTAATCGGAATATGGCAAACAACTCTCGTCGGAATATCTTAGAAACAAGGCTAATCGGAATGTTTGAAAACAATGCCAATCGGAATAGCATAAAAAGAACACAATCGGAATAACCAACAAGTAAGTCTAATCGGAATGTCACAAAATACCCACAATCGGAATATTAATTCCCTAATCCGATCAAGAGATCGGAATATCAAGACTGCCAATCGGAATGCAAACTACCTAATCCGATCATACAGATCGGAATAATGGGTGCTAATCGGAAAGCCCAATCGGAAAAGGGTTTAAACCTTTTCCGATTACCTTATGATTCGAAATTAAGCAAAGTGATAAGCTATTTTGATAAGCAAACACCAAAACTTGATCGAATCCAATATGAAAAAGACTAAATAAGCACAAATAACAACTTTTCCAACTTAAAATAAGCAATCTTTTAAATCAAACTATAAAAAGATGAACTTTTTAAGAAAACTTTTAAAAAGTAAATAAGCTAAACATATAAACAAGCCAATAAGCACAAAGATCTTAAAGCTTATTCGTATGAAACTTAAGTAGGAATAAAAAGATTAACTTTTTAAGCACGAAAATATCAAGATCGACACGGATCAAAAGTATTTAGTACCAAAAGTAAACTAAAATCAAGAAAGGTAGAAAGAGATGAAAGATTAAAAGCTTAACTTGAACTTTGATTAATGAAATCCAAATACAAAAGGTTTAATCTTGAAAGATTAAAAGAAAGAGAAGATGAAAACTTAGTGAGAGAAAGTTGAGAACTTTCTCTCTCTAAAAACTAGAAAGAAAAATGAAAAAATGAAACTAACTACTAAAAACTAACCAACCCTCCTAATGTGTATTAGGTGGGTATTTATAGGGAAAATGGGAAGGTGTGCATGTGTTGCCTCTTCTTTCTTTCTTCTCGACTCGATTTAAATCCTTTGTCTTTCTCGACGTCGTCTCGGGATTTGTCGATGTATATTGAACTTGTATTGTAATTTTCTTCTTCAATTAGACTTAAGTTCTTCGACTTCATTAAACTTCCGTCTTTAGACTTTTTCTTCGATAAATCTTCAGAATAGGCCTTGGACTTCCGTTATTTTTGCACTCTTGATCTTTTGACTTCGTCTTTTCTCGTTTTCTTCGATAAAAGCCCGTGAAAGCCCGTGTTTTCTTCCTTTTTCATCATTTGGTCCTAAAACACAATAAAAACGCAAACCACGCATAATTCCGACTTTTACGACATAAACTACACGTTTTGGTCTTGTTATTATTGGAAATAAGTGGTAAAAGGATAAGTGTTTTCACACTTATTAAATCCCCTACACTTGACCATTGCAATGCCCTCATGCAATGCATTAATTTTAAAGCACGGTTTACATTCTTCATCATAAATAACCCACCTCGGCCTTTATTAAATGCTAAACATAAAAAGATAGAAACAAGTAAAGAAATCAAAGACTTACATTGGGTTTTGGCTGCCATGAACGTTTATCATCCTCAAGTTTCACGGTCCCCATACCAAGCTTAAAAACGAGATCATTGTTATTATAAGTTAGCAGACTAACACGAATTCATGTGGGCCAATTATTCACTTAGACTCCCTTATTCCTAGGTGTATCTCTTATATTTTATTTTTGTCTTGAATGATCACGAGGATGCATTGTTTGACTTATTTTGATAGTTATTTAGGCCGAAAATAAAGTGAACGATTTAATCAATAGTTAGCTGAAGGACAAAATCTTTTAAAACTGCTTCTCGGGACCTCATAAAGTTCATATCTTGGCATAACTCGCTTCACGATTTAAGACCTTTCTCGGACCGATATTTGGCAGCGACTTCATACTTCAAATCTTTGAGAGACGTTCTTGAAATTATGGTCTTCTCTTCATAATAGGAATTTCTTCACTTGAAGTTTTGAGAGATTCTTCATATTTGGACCACGACTTCTTCATTTTTCTCCAATCTTTATTTTGGACTTTGATATACAACGATCCGCCTCCTTTTAGGACTTGGATCTATTTATCCTCATACCTTGTTAGGGCCTTTTTGGATAGACTTCTCCATGATCTTTTGGGGAGTTTTTGCTTTTCGTCGTGTGTCTCGATCCTTCATATTGATTTTCGATAAATGATTCTTCACATCACTTTTGGATCTTTAGCAACAAAATCTAGCCCTCATGCCTTGTTAGGGCCTTTTCGGACTCGCCAATCTTCGCATCCCGCTTCAATAAGTTATGCCTTGGCTATGAACTCTAATTAATACCGAGCAACTTTTAAACGATCTTGGGCTAGAAGCTAAGTAACTTTTCAAATCGTACAACCTTATTTATTGCAGATAAATTTATTAACAAGCGATGGGAGAATAGGCTCATAATTAACTCACATAAACTCACGAAAGAATACCAAACTTATAATTGACTCTATCATCTCTCGTCCTCCACAGTTTAAAATCTCAAGGAATGAGACTCGTGGATGCTTAGCCTATTAAATCAAAGTTTTGGGTTTTCGAGTCATCTATAGGATCTTGCAAACTCTTAGACTTTTTCAGGTTTAGAATTCGCATTTTAAAGTTCCCTTGATAAACGACTCTCTAGGATCAATTATAGAAACTTGCGAAAAGTTCTTGTTCTTAACCCGTGAGAGTTAAGACTTTCGCGTTTTATAGCTCCTTATATAAAAGCCTAGCAAAACTTGACTTAAACACGTTAAGGATACTAGCTAGAGTAAACTTAGATAAGTAAACTCGGGTTGAGTCAAAATATTCATGACTTTGAAAAATTTAAAACCACTTTATTATAACAAGGAAAGAAAATAACCATAACAAAGAAAAATACAACTATACAACTAGGCCAAAATAGATTAAAAATTTTGAAAAATGTCGAAAAATCAAATTTTCCGGTTAAAATGAGGGCAAATTCATGGAAAATACCACTTACTTTGATAGAAGTCCCCCCTACACTTGATATAAACATTGTCCTCAATGTTTAAGCATATGGGAGTAAACTCCCCTACACTTATGACATTGTGCACTTTGTTTAAATCTTGTTAAGGAAAGGACAACTATAGTGAATTCAATGTGAACATATAAGATATGAAATATTGAATCACAAGAGTTTAGGATAGAACCGGGAAGATGGGAACACAGGATCATGGTTTGTCAAATGTCATCAAGAGTGGATCTTTGAAGCTTTAATCCCTGCACAGCACAAGAAACAAGACAACAAACATATACGGGGCTCCCTCTACACTTATTATGAAGGCAGTAAAGGATAGATCACGGGTTGCCTCCCGAGAAGCGCTTGTTTTTGATAACCGAGTCACGAGCCTGACTCGACCCAAATTTAGTTCATGAGAAACGTGGTGAGGGATGGAATCATCTCATGAGAGATGTCCTAACCAAAGTACAGCTTCAAACGCTGGCCATTCGCCTTGAAATTTGGCCCATTTGGCTGAGAAAGCTTAATGGTGCCATATGGAAAGACTTTGGAGACGGTGAATGGACCAGACCAGCGGCTCTTCAACTTGCCAGAGAAAATATTCAACCGAGAGTTAAAAAGTAAGACTTGATCACCAACGTGGAACTCTCGGTTCTTAATTCTAGCATCGTGGATAATCTTGGTCTTCTCCTTGTAGATCAGCGAGTTCTCATAAGCTTCATTCTGTAGTTCATTTAGCTCATTGAGTTGAATCTTCCGAAGATCACCGGCATTGTTGATGTCGAAGTTAGCCCACTTCAAGGCCCAGTACGCCTTGTGTTCCAGCTCGATGGGGAGGTGGCATGCTTTCCCGTACACAAGACGATAAGGTGTACAACCAATCGGGGTCTTATAAGCAGTACGAAAAGCCCACAGAGCATCATCTAACTTATCGGCCCACGCGGCACGATGCTCTCCCACAGTACGCTCCAAAATTCGCTTCAATCCACGGTTGGATATCTCGGCTTGACCATTGGTTTGGGGATGATAAGCGGTGGAAAGACGATGATTAACACCATACTTAGCCATGACTCTTGCAAATTGATCATTGCAAAAATAAGTCCCGCGGTCACTGATGATAGCACGAAGAACGCCAAATCGAGCAAAAAGCTGCTTCAAAAAGTTCACAACCACCCTCGCATCGTTCGTAGGGAGAGCCTTACTTCAACCCATTTAGAAACGTAGCCAACGACGACGAGGATGTACTTGTTCCCTTTGGATGATGGAAATGGCCCCATAAAGTCGATGCCCCACACATCAAAGATTTCACATTCTTGTATGAAATTTTGAGGCATCTCATCTTTATGTGTGATCTTGCCTTGTCTTTGGCAAGCATCACAATGTTTAACCATATCGTGAGTGTCACGATAAATGGTGGGCCAATAGAATCCAGAGTCGAATACTTTCTTCGCGGTGTAATTGGGACCAAAGTGACCACCGGTGGGTCCTTTATGGCAAGCGTCAAGGATTTGTACCGCTGCCGGCCCATCAACACATCGACGAATGATCAGATCAGCACATTGTTTGAAGAGGTAAGGGTCGTCCCAGAAATAATGTTCAATATCTTTAAAGAACTTTTTTTTTTGTTGGGACGTGAGCCCTTCCTTGAGAATCCCACCCGCTAAGTAGTTTGCAATGTCTGCAAACCACGGGGTGTCATCGAGATTTTGATTGATAGACATTAAGGCCTCAAGGGGAAAAGAGTCATTGATCTCTTTGTTCGGATGATCCCTTTGATAAGGATCCTCAAGTCTACTGAGATGATCCGCGGCTAGGTTTTCAGCTCCCTTTTTGTCACGAATTTCAATGTTGAATTCTTGAAGGAGCAAAACCCAACGAAGAAGTCTTGGCTTAGAATCTTGCTTAGTCATCAAGTACTTCAACGCGGAATGATCGGTATACACGATGGTGGTAGAAAGGACAAGATAGGGGCGGAACTTTTCAAAAGCATACACTAAAGCTAAAAGCTCTTTTTCGGTAGTGGTATAATGCAATTGAGCCCCCGTCATTGTCTTCCTAGCATAATGGATCGGTTGGAAGTGTTTGTTCACTCTTTGGCCCAAAACCGCTCCAATAGCAAAGTCGCTAGCATCACACATCAACTCAAAAGGTAGCTCCCACTTAGGGGTAACCAAGACCGGTGCCTTAGTTAGCTTATCCTTAAGAAGATTGAAGGATTCAAGACACTCTTTGGAAAAGATGAAAGGAGTATCTTTTTCCAAGGGGTGGGTCATCGGGCGAGCGATTTAAGAAAAATCTTGGATGAATCGACGATAGAAGCCCGCATGACCGAGGAAACTTCTCACACCCTTCACGGTTGAAGGTGGAGGCAATTTTGCAATAACATCAACTTTAGCACGGTCCACTTCAAGACCGGCTTTGGAGATTTTGTGTCCTAGCACGATGCCCTCTTTTACCATGAAATGGCATTTTTCCCAATTTAGAACAAGGCGAGTGTCTTCACACCGCTTAAGCATACGTTCTAAATTGGCAAGGTAAGCAGAGAAAGAATCGCTATAAACCGATAAATCGTCCATGAAGACTTCCATAGTTTCTTCAACCATGTCATGGAAGATAGCCATCATACACCTTTGAAATGTCCCAGGAGCATTGCATAAGCCGAAAGGCATTCTTTTATAGGGAAATGTTCCGCAAGGACAAGTGAATGTGGTTTTCTCTTGGTCTTTGGGATCGATGGGAATTTGAAAATACCCGGAGAAACCGTCCAAAAAGCAGTAATAGTCATTACCCGCTAGACGTTCAAGCATTTGGTCTATGAAAGGAAGGGGAAAATGATCCTTTCTCGTAGCATCATTGAGTTTGCGATAGTCTATACAAACTCTCCACCCTGTAACGAGACGAGTAGGAATCAACTCGTTGTTTTCATTGGGAACAACGGTGATTCCGCCCTTCTTAGGCACACAATGGACGGGACTAACCCACGGTGAATCCGAGATAGGATAGATCATGCCCGCATCAAGAAGTTTGATAACCTCTTTTTGATTACGTCATGGATCTTAGGATTCACCCTTCGTTGGCTTTAAATAGTGGGTTTAAAGTCGTCCTCCATGAGAATTTTGTGTGTGCAGAAGTGAGGATCAATTCCACGAATATCGGAGATTTTCCATGCAATAGCTTTCTTGTGATTCTTCAATACGGCGATAAGTCGGGATTTTTCTTCCTCTTTCAAGTCCTTAGCGATGATGACCGGTAACTTCTTGTTGTCTTCAAGGAAAACGTACTCGAGATGAGACGAAAGATCCTTAAGCTCTAAATCCGGAGGATTTTCGATGGACGGCGTAGTCAACTTCGGATCATCGGTAGAGATAGCCTTAGGAGATTGTGGGGAAATATGGTCCTCATTGAGAAGTTTCTCAATGGTACGAATGTCTTCATCCCAATCGGTGGGAGAATTATCATACTTAAGATCGAGAGGATCCAAGCTAGCTTCAAAATCATCCAAGTCACTTTCTCCAAAAGGAGTCAATGACAGAGCAATAGAGGCAACGGTCTCAACAATGGGTAGAGAAGAAAAACCACTTTTACAAGCGTCTTTGAAATGTTCTTCACAAGCCTCATCAAGAACATCAATGAAATTAACACTCTCGTTTTCCGAAGGCTTCTTAGAAATTTTACCCATGTTGAAGACGATTTTATCGTCACCAACTCTCATGATTAATTCGCCAGCGGCTACATCAATGAGAGTGCGACCGGTCCTCAGGAATGGACGTCCAACGATTAATGGAACACGGGGGTCCATCTCGTAGTCAACGACAACAAAATCCGCCGGAAGGTGAATTTGTCGACACCAACGAAGACGTCTTCGGCTATCCCCATTGGATAAGCAACCATACGGTTGGCTAATTCCAAAGTCATTCGTGTGGGGACTAGCTCGGGGAGAGATAATTGCTTCCAAACACTTAATGGCATTAAGTTAATACTAGCACCTAGATCGGCTAGGGCCATGCAATTCTCTACTCTCGGAAAGTTGCAAGGAATTAAGAACCGACCCGGATCACCAAGTTTGGTGGGCAATTTCCTTAAGAGCACTGCGGAGCAGTTCTCATTAAGTTGGGTCTGAGCAATATCGAGAAGTTTCTCCTTATCACTGAGAAGATCATTAAACATTTTAGCATATTTGGGCATGTGAGCGAGAGCCTCAGCAAAGGAGATATTGAAATTCAGTTGTTTAAACATTTTAAGAAAGTTCGAAACCTGAATATCATCCCTGATCTTCAATTTCTCTTTCCTCAACCTCGAAGGATAAGGTATATTGGGCTGAGATGAAGGCTTTGGGATAGAATTCGCACTCACATCCTTGGGTGGAGGAGGGGTAGAAGTAGAAGGTGGTGTAATTGGAGAAGTAGAAGTTGGAGGAATAGAAGATGGAGGATTCGGAGATGGAGACTCGTTTTCCTTTGTCACAATCACCGGTGTAGGTATAGGACTCGGGTTCCTTTAAACCTTTTCCACTGCGAGTGGTGATTGCTTTCATCTCCCCTCTTGGATTAGCAACGATGTTACTCGGAAGAGAACCCGATCCAGAGGCTTGATTACTAGGGAAGAAACTAGCCATCATATTCCTCAAGTCATTCGTTTGAGTTGCCAAAGTGTTTCGCATATCAGCTCGAAGATCATTCCCTTGCTTCACCATATCTTCTTTCATGTTGGCCATTTCCCGCTGAAGATTTTGCACGATCACAACGTTAGTCCTCATGTAGGTTTCAACATCTTGGTGTAAGGTTGTGGATTGGTTGAGAGGAGGAGCATGGTAGGCGGGTGGTTGATAAGTAGGTTGTTGGTTAACTTGGTTGTTTCTTTGAGGTGGATATGGGTTTCTTTGGTTTTGATATGGAGTTGGAGCACGTGGTTGGTTTTGATTGTTGCGATTGAGGTTGTTTGGGTTTTGTGGGGGAAACCGGGTGGTGAAAGAAAGTTGTTTGAGCGATAGTTGAGCAAGTTGCGGTCACCTTGAGGACGTGCTTGATAGCCTCCTGTAGCATAGGTACCGTTGGCGGCATACACATTTTCCGGATTGTCGTGAGTTGAAGGACAATCGGTGTATGTGTGAGATCCCCCGCATATATCACAAGATTGGCTCAAAACATTAGCTTGGGCATTGAATTGTTTGGCATTGTTGGCAGTTTGTAAAGCAAGCGATTCCACAAGGAAAGTAAGCTTATCAATTCTTTTGTCGGCATCACTAGTACTAGCACTTGCTACATTAGTTCTAACACTCTTGGTTTGTACTCTAGATTTGTTCTCAATAATATCCTAAGCAGCATTAGAAGACTTAACCAAAATATTACCCCCCGAGGCACTGTTTAGTGAATCTTGGTCATTCATGCTTAAACCATTGTAAAAAGTATTGATTTGATGTACTTTTGTTAAACCATGATGTGGACACTTTCTTAAAAGTTCCTTAAAAACGGTCCCAAGATTCACTAAAAGACTCACCGTACTTTTGTTCAAAGGTAATAATTTCATTCCGCAAAGCGGTAGTATGTGAGGGTGGGAAAAAGTAGTTGATAAACTTGGTCTCTAAATCCGTCCACGTAAGAATACTTTGTGGCGGTTCCTTATCAAGCCAATTCCGGGCTTGTCCCTCTAAGGAGAAAGGAAAAAGTTGCAAGCGAATCACTTCTTGTGATACCCCATTGTACTTAACCGTATTGGTAAGCTGAAGAAACCTTTTAATGTGGTCATGAGGATCATCAAGTGAGCGCCCCAAGAAGGGTTGAGCAGAGACCATTTGTATAAAGCCAGATTTGAGTTCAAAGTTGTTGGCTCGAATCTCAGGGATGACAATTTCATCGGTGTTGCCTTCTACGTGCGATTGCAAAAGCTCGATCATTGGTTGATTGTCCATGGTGACAATTGGTTGAGTAATGACTTCGGCTTGAGCTACTCTCTTCTTACGAGCACGAGTACGCATGCACACCTACAAAAGGAGTAGAAAAATAGAAAGGAAATATTTTTGGGTTTTATGGTTTTTCAATTTTTTTGTATTTTTGAAGATTTTATATTTTTTAGGATTTTTTTTTGAAATTTTTAAAGCAAGGAAAATAACGTTCAAAGATGAACGGATCCCAAAATCCAACGCGTCTCTCACTTAAAACCGTTAATCTTAACGAAAAGAGCCGGCAGCGGCGCCATTTAATACAAAGCTTTTCGCTAAGTATAAAATCTTATCGTCCGAATCTTTTCGAATTGACTATTGGTTCAAAGTGCGACTAAATTGTTCTTGGTGGAATAATAAATGGTTTGGTTGATTATCTATTTTAAACTAATAGCAAAAATGTAAATGTCGTTGAGTAAAATAAGAACTTTAAAGATTAAAATAAAAATAACCAGTTAAAAATAAATGAATGAAAACTTAAAGACAATATTAGAAAAATACTTGAACACTTAATAAATCTAAAACTTGAAAACTTTGTAAAAACAAGAAACTAATCCAAACCCTAATCGGAATGTTGGTCGGAAAAGACAGATCGGAATACACCCTGGTCGGAATGCTGGAAAATAACACTAATCGGAATATGGCAAACAACTCTCGTCGGAATATCTTAGAAACAAGGCTAATCGGAATGTTTGAAAACAATTCCAATCGGAATAGCATAAAAAGAACACAATCAGAATAACCAACAAGTAAGTCTAATCGGAATGTCACAAAATACCCACAATCGGAATATTAATTCCCTAATCCGATCAAGAGATCGGAATATCAAGACTGCCAATCGGAATGCAAACTACCTAATCCGATCATAGAGATCGGAATAATGGGTGCTAATCGGAAAGCCCAATCGGAAAAGGGTTTAAACCTTTTCCGATTACCTTATGATTCGAAATTAAGCAAAGTGATAAGCTATTTTGATAAGCAAACACCAAAACTTGATCGAATCCAATATGAAAAAGACTATATAAGCACAAATAACAACTTTTCCAACTTAAAATAAGCAATCTCTTAAATCAAACTATAAAAAGATGAACTTTTTAAGAAAACTTTTAAAAAGTAAATAAGCTAAACATATAAACAAGCCAATAAGCACAAAGATCTTAAAGCTTATTCGTATGAAACTTAAGTAGGAATAAAAAGATTAACTTTTTAAGCACGAAAATATCAAGATCAACACGGATCAAAAGTATTTCGTACCAAAAGTAAACTAAAATCAAGAAAGGTAGAAAGAGATGAAAGATTAAAAGCTTAACTTGAACTTTGATTAATGAAATCCAAATACAAAAGGTTTAATCTTGAAAGATTAAAAGAAAGAGAAGATGAAAACTTAGTGAGAGAAAGTTGAGAACTTTCTCTCTCTAAAAACTAGAAAGAAAAACGAAAAAAATGAAACTAACTACTAAAAACTAACCAACCCTCCTAATGTGTATTAGGAGGGTATTTATAGGGAAAATGGGAAGGTGTGCATGTGTTGCCTCTTCTTTCTTTCTTCTCGACTCGATTTAAATCCTTTGTCTTTCTCGCCGTCGTCTCGGTATTTATCGATGTATATTGAACTTGTCTTGTAATTTTCTTCTTCAATTAGACTTAAGTTCTTCGACTTCATTAAACTTTCGTCTTTAGACTTTATCTTCGATAAATCTTCAGAATAGGCCTTGGACTTCCGTTATTTTTGCACTCTTGATCTTTTGACTTCGTCTTTTCTCGTTTTCTTCGATAAAAGCCCGTGAAAGCCCGTGTTTTCTTCCTTATTCATCATTTGGTCCTAAAACACAATAAAAACGCAAACCACGCATAATTCTGACTTTTACGACATAAACTACACGTTTTGGTCTTGTTATTATTGGAAATAAGTGGTAAAAGGATAAGTGTTTTCACACTTATTACTCATTCTCGAGTATTTATGTAGGTAAAGCAAACCCTGAGCAATTCCTTCAATGATGTTCCATCGTTTTGGCCAGTCTAGCATCGCCTTCCAGGTTTCTTCTAGTTAAACATTTTAGCATTTACAATTCAGATAAAACAGACATGTAACAATATTCAAATCATAAAAAATTGTTATTAGTTTGATTGTAATTATATACCACCAAAGAGAAAGAAATATAGACTCTTGTTAGGCATGTACTCGTAAATCAACATCTTTTCTTCTCCACGAATACAACAACCTAGAACACGCACAAGATTTGTATGTTGAAGTTTGGCAATAAGTATAAGTTCGTTCTTGAATTCCACAAGCCCTTGTCCTGATGTTTTTGAAAGCCTTTGATTGCAATTTCTCATTCATCACTAAGTTTCCCCTGTTCTCAAAGTCACATCATATTATACTGAAGAAAACCACTATTGACATAGCATATGACCAGTATCTCAAGATAACAAGTACCTTATAAACAGGCACGAAACCACCTTTTCCAAGCTTATTCTCACTCGCAAAATTATTAGTGGCAGTTACTATAGTAGCAAAACTAAAAACCATTAAGTCACCTCCTTTTCTACCATTTCTTTCAATATTACTAGCACCCTCGAAGCTTTCGGAAGCCATAAGCTCAAGAAAATATTCACCATCCTTGTTTTGTCTCTCCTCTGCAATAAAAATAAACACCGTGTTTCAGAATATGGTTAACCAACATGTTAACTAATTATTTATGATAATATGCATCGGATTTTGTAGTTTTTTCTTTTGCAGTACCTAGGCGTGAAAGGGGATTAGAAACTGAAATAGTTATCAATATCTCAAATTTTACCATATTAGCATGAATATCAGTTGACATACCTTCTTGTCTAAGTTTCCTTATTTTAAGATACCACAATAGACCGGGACAAAAGATAATCAGGAAGATCCCAATGACAATGGAAGCCCAAATCCAGTTTCTATCATTTCCTGTGTATAATTTTGATTTTGTGTTAAGCAACATTATTAAACTCTAAGTTGCACAGGGACGGAAACGGGTACGGGGCGGGGACGGATACGGGCACCAGGAAACTTCAAAATCCTAGAATTCAAGAAACATGTCGGCGAGGAAACGTCTGTTTTTATGATATTTTATTATATTATATATATAAATTTTCTTTCAGAAAAATATTATATTTATAAAGTACATTAGAAATCTCAATATATTTGGCATTGATTTTTAGACGTTAGTCTTTTGTTAATAGGTATCCTCGCATTGAACATTAGCAATTGGTAATTATAAAAATATAGATAAAGTACACAAAAGAAAGAAAAATATAGGAAAGTCAAAACAAGTAAACAGTGTATTCCGTATTACTCGGATGTTGAAATGTAAAGTCACAAACTTTTTATACTTTCTCTCTCTTCCTTTTACATCTTCTTCACCACCGATTGTTCATAAATATATCCTGCAATCACCAATTTTCTACAGCCACCCACAAAACTTAAGCCTTGGTCATAAGGAAACGTGACTTTTTAGGCCAAAAACGTTTCCCCAAACGTTTCCCAAATATGAATCGGCGTACCCCACTTGAAGAAACGTTTCCGCTTTTTCCGGGGACGTTTCCCAGGCGTTTCCCGTTTCTGGGACGTTTCAGATACGTGGTACGGCATCTCGTCGGCGTTTCCATGCAACCTAGATTACACTCATAATACTTCAAAAAATTTACTTCCAAACAAACTCATAAGTGATCATTGCGTTGGCCGTTGAGTATGATATGAAGATTTCAATAATAATCTAGATTTCAGATAAAATGATTTATGATACTTTATCATTTATGCATTTAAAATATAATCCGTGCTACTTATTACCGTTTTCTATTAGAAATATTACCTGCTTCACCCGTTAGAGATGAAGATCATCCAAATTGACCCAATCTAAGTAAATAGGTCGATATTGCTACCTCTATATCAAAGCAGAAACATAAATAATAATTTACCGGCATATGATTATTTACCTTTAACTGCAGTTGGAGAAATAAGCACATACTTGAATGTAGAAGTCCCTTGAACATTGATCGTAAAGTTATTGACAGATTGTTTCCGAGTTCCATTGCTAGCACTAATATACCTCAAACAACCACAATCATTCCAGCATCTCACCATACAGTCACTAAGGATTAGGCTTGCATTCCTATCAACTGAATTGAGTGTCATCGGAGCAAAATCCCGATCAATTTACGAAACTTATCATCATCACTCCTACACTATGGTGAGTTTGAACTTGCAACACACCCTTTATCCGTCTCATTGTAGGAAACTATGTATACTTTTATTAAAAACATATTATGATTAATAAAACTAACAAAATTTGAAGACAAAAAATAAATAACAGTAATGAAGAAAACAGTAAACTAAGACGACATAATTATAAACGATAATTAAATAAAACAATAAAATAATAAAAAGACTTGCTAAATCACCAGCAAGTCGAGGCACGCGTAAGACACACTTAGAACTAAAGAGCCGAGGCACGTGTTTGACACGCTTTCCTTAAAACAGATTCGCCGTCTGTTTCCCAGGATACAACAGCCGAAATAGTAAATTGTACTATCGGACTTAACAAAACTGCCTGGAATTTCACCTTATCAGATGCGTACTCTGTTGGAAATCAATAATAATACTTATTGATTTGATGTGTAAAAAAGCTATTTAATTAGGCCTCTATTTATACACAATAGACTCCCTTCAGTTTACTCATCCCATCGATGTGGGATAAAAATAAACTATTTTTCACCTTTAAGCGTGGTATCAAATGCCTATCTTTGAGACACGATGTCTCATTCACATCCCCTTCATTTTGGACACATAACAGCTCATTGTGAAGCTCTATTCAAGGAGAACGTGAACCTATAAAGTATCACTAATATATATGATACATACATATACATCATTGTGTCCAAAGTTGGTCAAAAGTCATTATGCCAACAGTATTTTCCAACAATCCCCCACATGAATAGAGATCGATCGTAATACACATAAGTTTCAATAAAATTCCAACAGTTGAATCTTGCATAGGATAGGTAGGTGTGACCCTTTAACCTTCCCTTATGAGATGCACTTAGTCTCCTAGATCTAAGTAGACGTGATGTCTTTGAACTTAGCCTCTGTTTACGTAGACGACAATACACACTCACACAAGACTCTCCCTAATATTGTCAAGTCCTCATAGTCGTGTTCGTTATGGTCATGAACACTAGCCTGGTTCTGCAAGAGCTCTTAGAAATTGCGCCCTCATAATTTCCTTCGAAGTGACCCCTACTTCTCTCTTACATAGGTGATTTCATCTTGAATCATTAAAATCATATGTTTTATGATTTCATCTTGAATCATCATGCTTTATGATTTCATCCTGAATCAATTAAGCCATATGTTTAACCTCTCAATAAGTCACATTGTTCTAGGAATGGACTAGGAAAGTTACTGTATTAAGTAACTTCCCCACATTAACGTGACTTCCCCCATATTTCTATTATTAGGTTGTCCTATTGAACCCAGATCTTGGGATTTCTAGTCAACTGGGTTAGGTTTTCCTTCATAGAAACTCGTTCCTTCAAGGGCTTTAGTCCCATTCCTTTAGACTACTTACTAACTAACTCTCTGCTTAAGCCTTTAGTAAGCAGATCCGCGATGTTATCCTTTGACTTCACATAGTCAATTGAGGTAACTACTGTTGAGAGTATTTGTTGTACCGAATTATGTCGACGACGGATATGTCTAGACTTTCCATTATACATTGTGCTATGAGCTCTGCCAATTTCCAATTGACTATCACAATGTATACTAATGGCCGTTGTCGGTTTAGGCCACCTGGGTATGTCCTCTACGAATTGACGTGGCCATTCCGTATCTTCTCCGAATTTATCTAGCACAATAAATTCTGATTCCATCGTGGACTTAGCTAAGTTTGCTTGGAAAAATTCCAAGATATAGCGGCCCCTCCTAGTGTAAACACATATCCACTGGTCGATCTAGAATCCTTTATGTCAGATATCCAATTTGCATCACTGTATCCTTCAATAACAGCTGGATATCTAGCATAATTCAGTCCATAATCACGACTGTATCTCAAATAATGAAGTACCCTAGTCATAGCTTTCCAATGTGCATTACTTGGATTACTAGTATACCTACTTAGTCTGCTAACAGCATATGCTAAGTCAGGTCGGGTACCTGTCATCAAATACATTCACATGCCAATAACTCTTGTATACTCTAACTGGGCAACACATGCGCCTCTATTTTTAGATAGATGCAAGCTGGTGTCAATTGGAGTTCTAGCTAGGCCAGAATCCCCCGCATCATGAGTATTGAGAATTTTGTCCACGTAATGTGCTTGACTTAATGCAAGTCCATTCTGAGTTCGTATGATCTTTATTCCAAGGATCACATCAGCCAAACCCATATCTTTCATGTCAAAGTTTGATTTCAACATGTCTTTAGTAGACTTGATCATCTTGTCCTTACTTCCAACGATAAGCATATCATCAACATAAAGACACAAGATTACATATCCATTATTTGTGTCTTTGACATAAACACACTTGTCACATTCATTAAAGTTGAATCCACCCTCTAGCATGGCATGATCAAACTTTTGATGCCATTGTTTAGGAGCTTGCTTTAAGCCATACACTGACTTAACCAGCCTACAAACTTTTCTCTATTGTCCAGGAGCCATGAAACCCTCGGGTTGGTTCATGTATATTTCTTCTTCTAAATCTCCGTTTAGAAAAGCCGTTTTCACATCCATTTGGTGAACTTCTAAATTTCTTAATGCGGCAATAGCAAGAATCATTCTAATAGAAGTTATTCGCGTAACAGGCGAATAAGTATCAAAATTGTAACACCCCCATAAAGCGGGTATCACAATGGTGGATCGATCAGCAAATAGCTTACAAAGCACATATCATAATTATATGATTTTTAAAATACAATTTACATAAACATTATCTTGGTACAATCGTTCAAATCGTTGAATATCGATTGTTATAAATATCCCAGTAAAAGTTAAATCCCCCGTCATTTTTATGCTCCTAAATGATGCTCAGTCCATGCTCAAATAATCTTGCTAATCTTGCTTAATAACCTGGGAAAAACATGCTTAAAACAGTCAACATAAATTTGGTGAATTCATAGAGTTTTGGGTAAAATCTTAGTTTAGAACTTTAAATGTCCTACCTAGTGCTGTTCAGTATTTGATTATAAAAATCAAGTTCAAAGTATCAAATTATTCCATTCATTAATGTGGTAAACTATATAAAATTAAGTTTAGGAATGCAAACCTTACATATAGTATCATTGCACAAAGCTATATACTACAAAGTAATTACATTTCTTCCTATTTTCAAAACTAAAGCTTAACCTTCCATAGTCCTCAACAGATGAGGACGTAGTGTCCTACAAAATGACACCCAATCCCAGTTCCAACATGGTATACATCTGTTTTCCCGGCCAAGGCACAATGAGCATGACTCACCCAGATGGGGATGGTCAATCCCAAATAGATCTATTTATAACATTCAGGAAATTTTCCATAATTTAACAGTTTCTACAATAGGCAAATGTAATTAAAGATAACAGTTCAATTTGCGTTCTATAAAAGAATTATCAATCATATTGTCAAAACAGGTTACAGTTCAGTTTACGTTCTATACAATAAATTATAGTTATATTGTCAAGCAAGTTACAGTTATTTAATAGCATGTCTCCCCCTCGCGGGTTAGTAAAATCATAAAAAGATTTAAAATGCGAGGCTATGAACTCACCTGTATAATAAAGCTCGAGGATGATCACGTATACAAATCACAAAGCACATAGTACATCGAATACCTAATTAATTAAGTAGGTCTCAGTATATGCATAAATAATAAATACATGCAGTTTAATTAGTCTTATGTTCATTCTTGTTATTAATATATCAAAGTATATTTAACTATTTAAATATACTGTTATGATGGTTGTTAAGTGTGCATGTTGTCCATTCACTGTTTCCACGTACCCCCGATGTTTATAAAACATGTGTTACATTGTAGTCTTTCAAAATAAATTATTAAATTTATTTAATCGTTAATAGCGTTCCAAAAATAATTAATAAATTATTATTAATTAGATCTTGATTTAAAACATGTCTCCCGTTGATAAAAATATAATATTTTTATTTTAAAACTATTAAAATAGTTTCTTGTATACCTACAGTGGCTAATAAAATCTAACAGTGGGTACTTTATTGAAAACAATGGTTATCTTATAAAAACAGTGGGAACAACATGACAACAGTTTCTAGGTTTAGGCTACCAGTGGTAACCTTAAAGCTACCAGTGGGAACTTTAAAGTTAACAGTGGTAAGTTAGTTTGTATACCATTAACGATGGCAAACATAAAGTGGTCAGTTGGTAATACATAGTTAACGGTGGTAATAATACACTATCGGTGGGAATTTACATGCATGTTTATATTACAACAAGGCATACCCCTATCGTTACAAACTCGTATTCTAACATGCCTTTGCCGTCATCAGCAGTCGCAAACACCCCTTATCAACAGCATGCATGTCTTCAGCAGTCCAAACGCCCTCTTATCAACAGATCCAAACACCCCCGAAGCTACTTAACAGCAGATCTTAGCCTCAAACCTCTTGCATGTCGCTCCCGACAACAAATCAAAACAGATCCGTACGGATCTAGGCTAATCCAACGCACCCTTACTCGTTTTCTACCCAAAACCAAACACCCCCTTATTTCTGCTGTAAACCGAACCCAATGAATACCCTTCATGGGCTGTTAATCCGCAGATCCAAACAGCCCTGGTGGGCTTGTGAATGCAGCAACAAACACCCTCGATGGCAGTGATGATCACGTGATGGTGGTGCACAGATGGTGCTACGGCTTTGGTCAGCGGGTGGAGGGCTGTTGGCGGCGTGAGGGTCTCAACAGTGGCGGCTGAGCCACTGTTTGGAAGATGATGGCTGGCAGTAAGGAGCTGTGATGGTGGCTGGCCGCAAGGAGCTGCGATGGTGGCTGGCAGCAAGGTGCTGCGATGGTGGCTGGCAGCAAGGTGCTACGGTGGTGGCTGGCAGCAAGGTGCTGCGGTGGTGGCTGTAGCATGGTAACCACCATGGCTTTGGTGGTATCCTCGTCCCAAAATGGAGGATGGCAGCGAGGTGGGGGACAAGGTGGTGACGGCTGGAGTGTATGTTGATGATAACGGATGGCTGATGGTGGTGGAGCCACGTAAGATAGGTGGCGGCTGGTGGCTAGGAGCCACGAAATGGTGGGCAGTGGCGGCGACTAGGGATATAGATGGTGATCATAGGTATATATTTACTTGATCTATAAATTAAGGTGGTGGGGGAGATATTTCCTGGTGGCCGGAAGTTGGCCGGAAAATGTCACCGGAAAAGTGGTGGCTGCCATTTTTATGTGTGTGTAAATGGAGGCTAGGTTTAGGGTTAAATGAATAAGAAACCCTAATGTCCCTATTTATACCACTTTAAAGTTATAAAAACAATTTGCAAGATTCTTTATAGTTTAGGGTTAAAGTTGCAATTGTTTTATAGGGGCCTAAAGTGTAACTTTCATTGTACGTTAGTTAATAAACGGTTCGGGGCTCGTTCGTGTTTTATAAAATTTGATTCGTCTTACGAAAATCGCGTCATTGATCTTAAAATCATTTCTCCAACAAAATGGAGTATTTATATGACTTATAAACACGAAAAAGTGTTCGTTTATCTAAATGATGATAATTTATCATTTATCGTTTTTATAACGTAAGTATCGTTTTAATGAAGATACTTCTCATTTAATCTCTCCGTATATAAATAAAATATTAATCAATTTAATCAAATCGTTTATCAAGTATCTCTCGACAATAATTTATGTAATTAAATTATTAAATTGTCGGTACGCGGGTTGTACGACTTTTGTCTTGTTCTCAGTTCAAATAACTTTTGTATTGCTTCAAAATTAGGTTTTGAAACATACTTTATTATTATTTAATGAACAAAAATATCGGGTTTTACACCATCCACATGCCGTCTTGAGTTTCGTCCAATTCTTTAGGAAAAGAATTGTTTTTGTTATTTTTTAGTTTTTATATTTTTATCTTTTTGATTTTTTTGTGTTTTTGATTTATGATACGTAAAAAAAGTTCACGAGGTGAACAGATCCCAAAAGCCAATGAAAACCATCAATCGATAGTCTCTCGTAAAGTCAAAGAACCGGCAGCGACGCCAACTGAAATTGAGTAAATTGAAGTTCGTTTCTCTCGATTCTTAACCAATTGAAAGTCCTAACAATATCAAGTTTATTATCGTTTTTGGTTGATAGGGTTTTTTGGATATTCTGTGTCTATTTAACCAATCAAGTAAAAAATGGTGAAAAATATTAAGCTACGTAACCGTAAAACACTTAGCAATTACCAACTAATATTCACAAAAGGACAAAATTGTAAAAACATAAAAGTAATGTGACAAAAATGTAAGTAAATGAAAGTCTAATGCTTGAAATGTAAAATTCAGAAAGTTAAAGGACTAAATGTGTAAATTCTAACAAACTTTCTAACTAAATGTAGCAAATTTGAAAACTACTAACTAAATTTGACAATTAACAGAAAGTTAAAGGACTAAATAATTGCAAACCCTAATAACTAGAAAGATTAGCCAAAGATTAAAATAGATGCAAACAATAAGGACTAAATGGCAATTAATTGGAAATTTTAAACAAAAACGGGTACAAGTCAATCAATAAGCTCGTTTAAGCTCAAAACTGAACCAAATAAGCTCAAACAAGTTTCAAACTATTTCAAATCAAAAATAAGCTTTTGTCTAAGGAATCTGCTTAAAACTCAGTAATACTCAAATAAGCTCAATCCAATAAGCCATGAATAAGCTATCTACAAATCCAGACATGCACATTCAAATTTTAAAGTTCAATCTTGTTAAGCAGCTTATTGAAAGTGTGGAATGTCTTTTATTTTGGAAAATGACCAAGTGAATAAGCAGGAAAATGGAATTAAGTTGAATCCTAGCTTATTTTACTTTTGTTGACCAAAAGTTGAAAAATCTGAAAAGCTGAAATTTCACTTAGGACATGTTTCTAAACAAGACTTTGGAACAAAATTACAAGTTTTATGAAGTGGATTTGGCTATCTAAGAAAACAGTCACTTCAGTTATCACAGAAACTTGCAATAGCTCAAGAGCTTATTCAAAAGCTGATTTCTAGCTTATCTATGAAAACTGTAGAATTTCCTTTTGCAGAATCAAACTTTGGATGTTAAAGCACAAGTAGAAACTAGTTTCACTGAAATTGGCTAAGAAATGAACTGGTGACAAGAGATTGAAAGTATCTACTTTTCTGATGAACAATATCAAAAACTTGACCCAAACTTTTTAATGACCCATTGCCTGTTTGACCACAATTTTGACTACAAACTTGAACACAATTGTTTACAAATGTATACTAACCAAGAACAAACAAAGATTAACAGCTTAATCAAACTTGAAGGACAAAAGCATTGTAGATCCAAACACTAGTTATGTAAACTAATCTGAACTTTTATGAAGAGATTTTTAGTAACAAATTGAAATGAACCAAGACTTATATCAGAACTTGTTTAAAGAGTAAATTGAAAGGTGAATGAGCTAAAATCAGACTTGTAAACAAACTAAAACTAAAAATGCACTCTACAAGCACTTACTGATGAATAAAGGACAGAATCAAGTAATAGCAAACTAGAAGCTATAAAACTATCATCAAGCAACCAAATCAAGCAAATTAAGCTAGAACAAATCAAGAACACATGATCAGAGCAGCATTTACTTGTTACACTAGAATTGAGCAGGCAATGAACAATTTAGGGGAATCAAAATCAGAATTTTAGAACCTATTAGCATTAGGCCTCCGTTGATGGAGTAGGTAGGCGTTGAGCCTCCTAAATAGTGATAAACCACCACCTTAGCACTTTCATTAACCAATCAACCATCAACCATCACCATTTCTGATCACTTTCTACCCAAATCAGCTACAAACATCAACACAACAACTGGAATGATCAAGGACAGCTACAATACTTCACAAAGCTTCTAATGATCAAGTTTGATCATTAGAAACTTATAACAGCAACAGTAACAACAGAAATGCAGTGAATAGTAAGAAGATTGAAGGAAATTGAGTGATTATATTGAATTGAAGTGAAAGTTTGTTACAAATGGTAGGTAAAGTGGTTACAACTAACTAATAACTAACTCAAGAGGTTATCAAGCTCTTGAGTTCGTTATACTAAAAGTGTGTGTGTGTTTTCACACTTTTCTACATGTATCAAATGAGAGGTACAATTCCTATTTATAGAAAATAAATGAGAGTTAGTTGGGGTTGATGACATGTTCCGTCCAATAGCAGGCCGTCAGGTGTCATGATTTGATCAATTGTAAATTCTTGTGTTCATCACAAGTTGGGGGAATTTGATCTAGTTGATTTCAGAGTAATTAGATGCTTCCATTGTGTTCCTCTCTTGAAAACGAGCATCTTTCGTGTATAAATCATCTTCTGAAATGCAGTATATCTTGAAATCGATTATGGGCTGCTATGTTGAAGAAGGTGCCACGTGGAATGATGTAGTTGGTTAATATCATGTCACACGGATTGATATCTAAAACCGGATAAAGGATTATTGCATGTCATTTTCTTATTGGTCCAAAAATTGGATAGTGGGTTGCACAGTGCAGATAAGGCTCCATAAATGTGCTTGTGATGTGGCAATGAGTTGGTGATCCATGTTTGATTTTCTTTGTGTTTTGATTGGTGGATAGCAAGTAGTCACGGATCAAGACCAAATTTGGAGTCTTTTTGGCAAAATCAGTCCTTATACTTTGACAGATTCATCATTAAGGCTTAATTCTTCATTCCAATGTCATTTTTAGTCCTTCAACTTGCATTCTTGTTTATTTTGACCCTTTCACTTGGTTGACTTTAGAGTTGACCAGGTTTGACTTGAATCTTGACTTTGACCAAATTGCACTTAAAGTCCCTTAACTTTGGAATGTTGTCAAGATAGGTCCTTCATCTTCAAAGTCTTGTCATCTTTGATCCTTCTTTGTCTTTTTCATCAAATAAACTTGATTTCTTCTTGTTTGCTTGAAAATGTATCCATGTTATCTATTAAAGCACAAACACAAAACATACCACATAATTCCGCTTTATAACACAAAAGTTAAGTATTTTCCATGTGTTCTAGGATGATTTGTTGATTAATTGATATGAGATTTTGCTCATATCAGTCCTCGAGACTCGATTAATATTACTAGGTTGAGAAATGATCTAGAATCATTAGGTAGACTTCTATTACATTTTATCATGGTAAAATCATCGATTTTACAGCACCGCCCTGTTATTTTAGCTTCGTCCTCGAAGCTATTAAAAACTTTGTCATCTGTTAGGGTATAGATGTCATAGGTTTCAAGGTTCATTTTAGAGAAGCTCATAAACGAATGGTGCCAACAATGTAAAGAGATAGTTATCCGGATTGCTCTATACGTCCGATTGAGCAGTAATTGGGTGTTGCTTCCATTACGGATGAACGGAAAGCAATGCAAAGAGATCTTTATTCGGGTCGCTCTATACATCCGATTGAGCATTATTTGGATGCTGCTACTACTATGGATGGATAGAAAGCGATGCAAAGATATCTTTATCCGGTTAGCACTATACATCCGATTGAGCAGTATTTGGATGCTGCTACTACTATGGATGGATAGTATTATCCGAAGGTTTGACCTTCAATCCGACAAAGCGATAGAAGCTCGCGGAGCGATTAATGACAATTAAGAGAGGACAAACTAGGAAGTTGTCAACTAGGAAAAGTCGATGTAGGGTCACCTACACTTAGTTGGTTAAGCTCATGACGATAGATGTTCATTTGGAAAACCTACAAGCCAAGATTTGAGGTCGGAGAGGGTTCTGGAACTAGACATGCTGATCCTGTTCAAGTTCGGATTGATGCTCTGGCCATGAGCCAGGAGCAGGACATGACGGACGTCCGCAACCTGTTGATAGCAGGCCAAGCGGGGTACACTGTCATGCATGAGCGCATAGACTTTCTCTCTTGGACCATATGGGCAGATGCCCAGATAGCACGAGGTTTTTGGGCACGACCGGCGAGGTCTTTCAGTGGTTGTTGGATGAGAACTACTACCTCCATCGACATATTCACACCTTGGAGGGGGCCTTCAGCATAAGACCCACACTTCTCTCACTGCACATGAGCAGTCCTTGTCCACCTTCTTTGATTTTTTACAGATGTTTGTTACGATGGAGTGATAGCAGAGACCGCCTACCTTCGAGGAGTCGTTGGCAGACTGTGGTCCCAGTTACTGATTGTACTCAGTTTGCTTAGGAGTCCTGATTGGCCTATACAAGCATTGCAGAGTACCCTGTCGGCACCTGTAGTCTTACCATCCCTACCAGTACCGGCCACATCAAGCAGACCTGCTAGGCAAGACTTGAGTAGACGTACTAGATCTCTTATACGTCACGATAAGCTTCTGGGTTGTATTCCAGCTATCATGTATAATTCATGAGTCACACGAAGATTAAGAAATCATTCGCCAAACACAATTAGTCTTGTGATGATATATTGTAACGGTGGTCTGTTAAAATATAGTATGATGAATGACAACAATAATGAAGCTGGTGACGTGTGTAAAAGCCAAAATTTTAGGGGTTTAACACCACCTACCCGCTAATTTAGTTTCGTTCTCGAAGCTAAAGATGAAGTTACTTGTTCAAGGAACAAATGAGGGAACTTTTTCTTGAGTGTGTAATCTTGTGAACTCGAGTTCTAAGTTTACAAGGTTGGGTTGACTAGGACAAACTCGTCTTAAGTCTTGGTTTTACTTAGATGTGCCTCCGGGGCCCCAATATGTCTTGATGAGCATAGATAACAATTCATTAATGTTTCTAATAGTTTTTAATAGGCTTATGCGATGTCGAGTTAGAAATATAATTTTGGCTGGTACCGCTCTTGCGTCAACAATCTTTACGCGAAGGGCTTTCCGATATATTTCAAGCCTGTGGAATGCAAACATTAGTTTGACACCAAAGCTTTACTCGGCGAAATGGCTAAGATTATTGTTGATGTTGCTTGGGTAAGAAGTTGCAAAGAATCTGCTTCATTTGTGGCTGGGCTGGGGCATAAGTTGCATAGAAAAGAAGTACTTCAGATGATGGAAATCAAAGAAGATACCAAGAATAAAGAAGTGTGCTTCTCTGGGAGATGCTGAAAAGGGTCATGCATCAACTGTTGGTGGTTCCAAAATTTGCACAAAATTCGAGTTCTAAAAGGAGGGAGTCATTCATTTCAAGGCTTGTTAGACAATGGTATTGTCGAACTAATTGGATCCGAAGAGGAAGAAGATCGCTCAAAGAGTATTGGACATCCATTATCGCTTTTTGGGTGATGAAAAACATAACCCTACTAAATATACCCATTGAGAGTTGGGCATGTCGTTTATGCTTGGGTTTGTCTTCTTCGTCGATTCTGAGAAATGCGAGCTAAGAAGATAAGGCATCCTCTTACTAAGTATTTCTAGGCTTCGGTACAGGAAATGACACTAAGTATAGTGTCGATAAAGTCGGTGTTACCGTCTCCTCGAATGGTCGAAGTTTTATTTTGCCATGGCAGATAAACCAGTTTTTATTTTCTGTGACCCCCAAAGGGGTCAAATGAAACGGAAGTGGGCTACCCAAAAAGGGTTTAAAATGCAGCAAAAAAGAACTCTCCCAAAAGGGTTGAATGCAGCGGAAAAGAACACTCCTAGAAAGGGGTCAGATGCAGCGGAAAGTAGACACCCTCAAAGGGTTCAAATGCAGCGTAAATGGGCACCCCCAAAGGAGTCAAATGCAACGGAAGATGGACACCCTTAACGGGTTCAACTGCAGCGGAAGTGATTTTTGGGTTAAGGATAAGCCAAAAATCAAGAGTATAATGCTATGATCCAATAGAGATGAATACGAGTCTTCTTAGGTTCCTAGATGATGATGTAATAACATCAATTATGAGTTATCTTAATGATAAGATACTACTGAAAGAAGTCGCGAGTCAAAAAGGGATATGTTACATAGCCGGATACATAAAATAATATCAATAATGGGTCATGTCGAATATATTTAAGCCCATGTGATTACAAATTTCCATTTACATCGATAAGCGTCCTCATCCATATAAGGTGAAATTTATAACTCCATTCGGTGACCTATGATTTCTTTATTCAAACGAACAAGCGTCCTTACTCGTTTCAATAAGGATTTCATAGCCCACCTTACTTAAATACTCCCGGCAAGGCTTATTATTTAGGATAAATATAACGTCTAAGATAATAGATATTATTAAGATACTTTACAGCCCATTTATTTATAATCCCTCGTCTTCAGACGTCCCATAACATCTTAATACGGAATTATAAATAAACTTGTGGTCCGGTGACTTATGGTTTCACCTTTAGACGTCCCATACCGTCTTGAGACGAAATCATAATTAACTTAGGATCAAGAGACTCAGGTCCCATAAGTAAAATATAGGATCATAAGTACCTTGATTTTGGGTTCCACCGCATCATTTAAAGATGCAAACTTATCCAAATAATACCACATGATATTATTAAGAGCAAACGTATATGATTCGTTAATAAGTCGTATTCCGTAGATATACGTACAAAATCATAAGCGAGAGAAAATAAATGTGGACGCGCGATAACGTGCGCAAGAGTACGTATCAAACAAGGAGCTCATATATATATATATATATATATATATATATATATATATATATATATATATATATATATATATATATATATATATATATATATATATATATATATATATATATATATATATATATATATATATATATATATATATATATATATATATATATATATATATATATATATATGTATATATATATAATGATATATTACAATCATAAGTATAGGCATTGTATCATTTAGTTCCTTCTAGTAAGGTATATATACATATATACACATAACAACAAGTTCAAACATTTAATAAAATGTAGTGCACGAGATAATGCTCCCTAATCTGTTGTTAAATGATCCAACACGTACTGTTGTTGTAAATCCGTTTTCATTAAGTGGCCCGTCAGTTATCCTAGTAGTCAAAATAGACTAACCGGTTCCTATTCATCAAATAACTATATAAAGATAGTATGCTCAAGTAGGAAATAACACTTCGTGAAATTATACGAAGGTGGTAATAATTAAGTTCTAGAGTCATTGTGTACAATGGTTTATAAAACCAAAACGGTTCAATCGGGGACTTATAATATAAGGCTATATTATAATAGTTATCAATTAATTATGAGAAAATAATCAGCATATAAGCTTAAACTGATTTACCATCGATCGTGTAGGATTTTAAAAATCTTTGAATAAGATTTTTAGGATTTATTTGGATTTCATTACGATATCCACTCGTTTTTAGGCAGTTCATTTACGTTACTGTATTTTAGTTAAATACATCGTTGTACAAGTATTAATAACTTCCATTTAAATTTGTTATTAATAATATTGTTTAAGTAAAAGTATTTTACTTACAATTGTTGTATTTTACTTTTATAATCTATGTATGTTAAGTTTCATATACAATTTATATAAACAGTTTATAAGAGAAATAACACTTTATCTCATTTAATGTTCCCAAAGTTTTCACAAGTTAAGACCCTTTGTTTACAAGTTTCAGAAAATGATGGTTCTAGGATTCGCTCAAGTTTTAGTACATTAAATGAAATAAGGGTTCTAGGGTTTGCTTAAGTTACGGTTATTGGTAAAACAAGTCCCTCCATATTTTACCAAATGTACACTTTCCGGTTCTTAACAGTTTTAGTCCTTAGGGTTTCTATTATTTTCGAGATACGATGAAAATAGTCCTTCTAGCTAAAATTAGGTTTTATAACTTTCATTTAATGGTGAGAATAGTTCCCTAGGGCTCCTAAATGTTTCGGCTGATTACACCATTAGTCCTTAGAGTCATAAAATGACAATTTAACTTCCAAGAATTTACAAAAGTGGTCCTTAAGGTATAGTAAGTCACGAATGGCACTTAATAATCCCTAGGCTTTCAAGTATTTACAATATTAGTTCTTATAATTACTGTTTTACCAAAACAAGTTTCAAATGTCCTGGTTTTAATCCATAAGTCTTATGAACTAACATTTTTAGTCTAAATTTTTTTATAAATTATTTCTGGTATAAAAACTTTATTCAAGTATAACATCACTAAGTGGGCTTATTAAGTGTACCAAAAGAGCTAATGGGATTCCCAAACCCTTTGAGCTTACATGATCCATTAACAATTTTTATGAGCTAAGGATTTCTTAATGGGCCTAATTACATTTTTAGATCCATTAATATTATAAGTTTTACTACATAGGTCCATAAGACAATAGATATGCCTAATGGGCTTCCTAATGGGCCTAACATATTTTGGTCCATTAATAATTCAAGGTTTGCTAAGTGGGCTTACTAGGCATTAGATGGCCTAATGGGCTTAGTTAATAGTTCGGCTATGTTGTATTGGGTCTATAGGGCCTATTCGAGTTTTGGGCTATTGTTGCATGGGCTTAACTAGTCCATTAATAATAATTATCCATTTATATAGGCGTGAAGTTTATGAAACCTTACAAGCTTATTACTGGTTTATATAGATTAAGTCTAGATCCCCAAATAGTGAGTAAAAACCTACGGTATGTTTTATTTCCGTGTGTTTCAAATAAGATCCAAGTTGGTTACAAGTTTGTATGTTAGTTATAAGCTTTAAGATGAGCTTATATCCCACGGATAATATCTTTTATAATATTTCTAGATAAAGTCCAATCTTGTTTTATGTTTAATTTACAAGGTCCCAAAAATTAAGATCTAGGTTTATTACAAGTTCACAAGTTTATTACTAGTTCAAAAATGAATCAGATGGCCCAAGCTATATTTGTTTTCCATGTGCTTTCATTATGAAATCTAGATTCATTACTTGGTTAAAAGTAAAGCTTAAATCTATACATAAGATCTACGTTTTTACAAGTTTATTATAAATTCAATGGGATTAATCAAGATCTCCAAAAAAAATCTAATTTTAGGTTTTTCCAAGATTTATAAAAATCTAGTTAAGTTTACCAAAGACGTAGTAAGGATTTTTAAAGATCATTTAGATTTTACAAAGAATTTTTAAATTTCCCCCAACATTTTATTAGATTTTTCAATATTTATAAAATCTAATTAGGTTTACCAAAGATTTATAAAATCTAGTTTAGATTTCCCCCAAGGTTTTGCAAGATGTATAATATTCAGTTAGATTTATAAAAATCAATTTAGATTTTCCACAGATTTAGTAAAATAGATAGATCTATTTAGATTTTTAGAGACTTAAAAATCTTCTTAGATCTCCTAACGATTACTAGAGATTCCGTTAGGTTTCCAAATATTTCCAAATATTTTATTTAAATTTCCATTTAAATATTTCCAATGGTTTGTTATGTATTATACTGTTCGTGGTTATAATGCATTGTTCGGGCCATCATACTTCAGAAGTCATTCTATAAACGTTTGAGGAGCGAGGGCACTTTAAATCGTAAACCCAACCACTCAGTCAAAACGTAATATCGAAATGGAACATCTTTAGTATAAAGCTCTCTACTAACATGGCATGTTTATTTGTTTCGTCAGATAACTTGAGTATTTTAATATTTCTATAATAAATATTAAATAGTCATAATATGAAGGCCTACTAAATCTAAGGATTTGGTAAATGATGGATTAGATCTATTGATTAATGGTGGAAATGGGGAAGGAGGGAGATGAAGTGTAGAGAGAGAAAGGAGAGGGAAGAAAAGTAGAGAGAGAAATGGATTAGATTAAATGAATAATGTTGAATGAATGAATGAACTAACCAACCCCCTCCTAACATGCTAGGAGGGGTATATATATAGCCCACCCTACATGTGGGCTATATGGACTATACTTACTTGGATCACGAGCTTAATACATTAATATATCGTTGGAGCGACCGATCCTTCATAAATACGTAAAAACGTATTTCCAACAATCTCCCCCTAAGGGAGGTCGCTCCAAGTTACAAAGTTCTAAATATTCTATGGCTCGTGATCTATGCTAATAATGATGTGACCGAGACTTCCTTTGGGAAAACATATTTCCAACAATCTCCCCCTAAGGGAGGTCACACCATTTTACAAAATCTTAAACCTAGCATCTATGCTTGAGTCTTCGATCTTGTTCTTGTGAATATGCTTGATATGATCTTTGACTTTAGTCTTGAGCATGTTTCCTTGCCTTGACCTTGTGCATTCTTCACTTGTGATATTTGCCTCTTTGTGACTTCATGTTCCACATACTTATACTTTTAAATTCTTGAAAGCTTCAGAGTTTGATACAGCGGAAGACTTGACCTTCAGGCTTTCTTGAATTTGTTGAAGTACTAATTGTATGTAGTATAAGCATGTGGTGACGACTTCTTCTGGATTGTACACCGCAATGCCACCTTTTTGTTACGCTGCATAAGACAGTTAGCAACAAACAATATACACGGATGAAATGGCCTTGAACATTTCATTCTAATTCGGTAGCAATTTACCTCCGGTCGGTGAAGACCGTTGGACGATATTAAGTATCGTACTTGTGGCAGGTAGTTTCAATAAAGAACCTCCTTGACAAGATTTCGCGGGTAAACCCGTTCTCTTTACTCGACCGTCCAAGGCTGACTGCGAACGTAAAGAGTGGATCATTTGGATAATATTATCCGCATGATTTGAAGCCATCAATTCATGTTCCTGGAACAAGTGAAGTTCAATTAAGAACCGCACCATCGTTGCTTTCCAGTTGTCACTAGCTTGATTCATATAGAATCTTGCAAGTTACCTACCAAGTGCTGTTTGATGTTAACACTAGAAGGATTTCCACTCGTCACTGTGGTCAATAAAGAGTCACTCTGAGTGTTCTGGCAAGATCATATGATAATGCGAAGAGGCCTGGAACGAGTTTAAGTTCAATTAAGAATTAAACCACTGTTGCTTTCCAGTTATCACAAGTTTGATTCATAAAGAATCGCACAAGTCACCTACCATGAGCTTTTTGATATTCGCTCAAGAAGGATTTCCATCTTCATTGTAAATACTTTCGTATTACTCGGATGTTCAGGCAAGATCATGAAGATTTTGCGTAGGACTCTTAAGATCTTTCTTACTTTTCACAGTGTGTGAAGAAGCAAGGAATAATGAAAGTGTGTCCTAATGAGATATTTGATTATCTCAAATGGCTCTAGACTCGATCGTGCATTTTGGATTTTTAGTGATCGGAGGCTGGAGAGGAGTGCCACCTTTTCAATACTAATTTATTCGGAGTGAATAAATCAATAGATAATGTGTTGATCTCCGTGTGATTAAAACAAATACCTTTTGAGAGATATTTGAGTTAGCTGGGAAGGGTTGTGCATTGCATCACTGGGTCCATGACGTCTTTCTTCAATATCGAGAATCATTAGCAAAAATGACCTCAATAGCATATGTATTGACCCGGTTTCTGCCTAAAGTTGTAAGGAGGGCTTGTTTCTTTACACCCTTTATCTTTACATTTCTTTTTCATTCTTCAACCCCTTCAATGCTTACCAATACGTCATAACTAGCACCTTGTTGTGATTGTTCCAGTGCTAACTTAAGTACTTGGTCGGCATTCAGCTACGTTCACAATCTTTCTCCATCTTTCCTAAGGACTACTATTTCTAGCTATGGAATGTCCTTGGGAAGATTCCTCCGGTTCTAGAGAAATCATTGGACTTTAACCTATCCTACCATCCTTATGTCACCACAATCTTCACCGTCGTGAATAGAGATGTTTTGGGTAAGTGTATGTCACCATGAAATCCATTTTGAAGTGCAAATCCATTTTGCTCCCCCTTAACATATGCTACGATATTCGAAAACATTTCGCACATGTCGGGATGAGCTAACACGTTAAGTCAAACCATTTATGATTGATCATATCCCATATTAAATCACATTTTCTCCCCCATATTAAAAATATTAACCCAATCGATGTTTTTAATATCAATTGATTTAATAGCATTTTAAGAAAATTTGGGAAGAAGAATGCAAGTCCAATTATCTTCATGAAGTACACAAGCTCCCCCTCAAATTAATGAGGGTGTGCTGAAACGTAAAATAAATACCTTTAAACACAAGTGTAAGGTATTTATTACGTGCAAAGATCATATATAATAATGAATTCACAAGATTAGCAATTTACGAGGTTGGACCTGAATGATGGAGAACATCATATGAGAGATTCACATGGTTCTTGTTCACGAATGTTGGTCTCCTCGTCACGTTCCCGAGAAAATTAATTCCCGTTGTTGAGTCAAAGCTTTCCGGTGAAATGCTTGACTTGATTATGAAAAGCGGGTTGCTATCTGAAATAATAGCAAACCATTTTGAGCATGTTTTAAAATCATTTGAACTTCTGCTCGAACTTTATTTACAACCCCGTGTCATTATTGAATGACATTTCTAGGTTCGTAAATATTATCGATTCCAGAAGACATGCTCGTTTTATCAAAACATTTTTGAACACACAATTTTGAAAGATTTAGAAAAAATCTTTGAAAAATTCTTGAAAAATTGTGTTCAAAGTTTTGAAAACCAATTACTTGAGCTTAAGATTTGGAATATCTTAGGAACGAGCTCAAGTCCGAGAAGTTGTAAACTTCTCGTTGTTAAGGATAAGTTTATCATCGGCGATAAACTTTCCTTTTATCTGAAGAACGAGTCCTAAGCTGACATTTACTTAGATGTCGTGTTCATGAGCTTGAAAACTTTGACTGTTTTAACGGAAAGTTCATGACCGAGAAAGGTTAATTTCTCGTTACGAGGAAAAGTTCTCTTAGTTAAAAGATACACTTTCCTTTCTGAGCTTAAAACTTCGAATGTTTTAATACAAGCTCATGACCGAGAAAGGTGAATTTCTCGTTAAGAGGATAAGTTATCATAAAAGATAATCTTTCCTTTATTTTAAGTTCGAGTTACAGTCTGACATTTAACTGTAAGTCATAGTGCATGAGCTCAAAAACTTGGAATGTTTTCGATATAAGCTCATGCCCGAGAAAAATTAATTTCTCGTTGTAAGGATAAGTTTATCATCGGCGATAAACTTTCCTGCCTTTGAAGAACGGGTTACAGACTGTCATTTATCTATAAGCCTTAATGCATGAGCTTAAAAACTTGGAATGTTTTTTATATAAGCTCATGCCCGAGAAAAATGAATTTCTCGTTGTTAGGATAAGTTTACCATCGGCGATAAACTTTCCTTTCTTTGATGAGCGAGTTACAGTCTGTTATGTGACTGTAAGTCCTTGTGCATGAGCTTAAAAAACGTGGAATGTTTTTAACATAAGCTCATGCCCGAGAAAAATGAATTTCTCGTTTTTAGGATAAGTCATCATCGGGATGAACTTTCCTGTCTTTTGAGATCGAGTTACAGTCTGTTATGTGACTGTAAGTCCTTGTTTGCAGCTTAACCATGAATCCCCTGAGACATTTGTTTCTCTGATATCTGCTTCTTCAGCAACCAAACTCTAAGAGTGTCCTTAGTTGAACGGTACACAACGATTGGACCGCTTCGTTCTTTTGGAACATCAACTTTGGTACCTGCAATCTCATTAGGAATTTGCATGCTTTGACGTGGGTTAGCGATATCAATTATGGAAGCACGTGGGGGTTCACAGTTTGCTTTACTTGTGTCCGAGGTGGCCTGAGGGGATGATTCACTTGTCTTAGTTGGCAAACGTTTCCTTTTATAGAAAATCTTAAGTTCAGGCTTAAGTGATGTATCATCCTTTGCAATTTCCTCCCTAGTAGTCTTCGTAGAATCAGAGACTATCCTAGTTAAAGGGCACTCGTTTCCTACAAGAGTAAAAGTTCTACCAGTGGGGTGCCAAACTTTACCAAAGGGTTTGATTTTAGCTATCCACTGGGACTTAATTCTAGCACGGGAGTTCACCTCATCAAGTAATTTCTTGACACAAGCATCATGATTTGCCGTAAAGACACATTTTCTACATGTTTTACAAGTAGCATATTTAATGTCTGAATAATTCCTAGATGATTGATCGATGCTCCTAGAAGATGGCATGCTACGGTTAGCAGTGTTGGGTAATCTAGAAGGCATCTGACTAGGTTGGACATTGCTATCTCTTACATGTGTCTTTTGAATAGCGTCCCTTTGACCAGATTTATGGCAAACATCATTTGAACTAGTTCTAGACGTGGTCTTGGTATTTTTAGGGAAACTATAGGCAATCATATGATTTGGTCTTGCTAAAGCTGGAGTGATCACATTGGGCCTAGTTGCTGGAGTGACTGGTCTAAAAAGATGAACCAAATCAACTTGGGAGGCAAACCGCGGTCTCGAGGATTGTGGTCGCTCGGATCTAAATGCAGTAGGTTGTCTGACAATCGGTTGTCTGACGAACTGATTTGTAGGCGGTTTCCCCAAGATTGATGGTTTTTCAAGCTTAGTGTCCACACTAGATCCTTTAGTTTTCCTTAACTCGTTTTTCAACGCAGCTATAGCAAAGACCTTTTCCTGTACTTGGGCCTTTAAAGTCTCATTTTCTTTGAGCAAGTTATCTTGGGATGCCAACTTAGATTCAAGCAGTTGAATTTGTTTCAAAAAATTATCCTTTTCAGCTTTAGAATCTAGAACAGTTTGATCCAATTTTCTTTCAAGAACAACGTTTGACTTTTCAAGTTTTTCAAAGTATGTTTCAAATTTATCCGTTTTCTTAGAAAATTCAAGTTTGGCATCCTCAAGATCTTTTAATTGTTGAGCTACAATCATTTCGAGCTCTCTAATCTTGGAATCAGAAGCAATCAATGAAGCAGTTATGGGACAATTATCATGATGTTTAGCATTTTGAATACTTTCTCCCCCATTATGACTCACATCGGATGAATCAGAAGTGGTATTTCTATCACTCTTTTCCATCCCATGTTTGTCATAATTAGGTTTCGAATGCTCAATATGCGGTATGTCATCAGCATATACATCATAATTAACATCACATTGTACCATGTTTGCAGGCTCTTCGTCATAAATGGGTAAGGTGTCATCAAGAGAAATCTCGTGAACATTCCCCGACGTGCCACTGATATCATGTTGTCCTTCTGAATCCGTGCTCTTGCCATCGTTAGGCTCCAAGTTGTCAACCGTATGACCATTCTCCTCTTGCATCTGCGGCATTGATTCTTGCACTCCATTATCATACGTTTGCTGAAGTTGTGATTGTTGATAAATCGAAGACGAGACTGATGTCATGAGTTTCAGAATTGTATCACGGAAGACTCGAAGTTCAGTATGTGTATCTCGAAGAAATGATTGGCAAATCAATGAACTTTCAGGTTGGATGATATTGAATCGGAGGAAAGGCGTGAGTTGTGTCACAAGAGCCTTATAAGCAAGTGCCGATGCAGAGTGATTAAAGGTTTCATTGTTGAGTTGCTCTGCCAGTTGGGGCAAGATGGTAAAAATTGAGTCGATGAATATATGACGATCTTGTCCAAAGATTGTCACAAATTCACTCCCTCCTTGAATCCCCGAAAGAGTGACAAGATGAGACTGGAGTAGTTGAAAGGAGGTGATGCCACTTTTCTTAACTTCGTTTTGCCTTAAATACAACTCTCCCTTTTGACATGTCGAATCGAACGAATCCATTGGTTATCGAGGAAAAATGATGTGGCTGTTGTTGTTGTCGGGTTTTAACAATACGACTCGGCTCAAAAATTGTTATCGGCTCAAACGATTATGAACTAAACCTGATCAAAAAATCCGTAGTCGCTAAAAATAGAACCCGTCACCTTGACTCGTCACTTTGTCGTCAAATCCGGCCACAAAATATTTTTCCACGTTAACTTTTTTTTTTAAAAATACTCGCCTCGAAACAATTTGCTAAAAATTAATAAACAAAAATTAACTTTTTAAAACTTTAGACAAAACAAAAAAAATAAAATAAAATAAAAAAAAACTTAACAAAAATAAAAATATGAAATGATAAAAATCTGATTTTATAAAAACGTAACAACAAAGCAAAAGAGAGAAAGACAAAATGGTGACAAAAACACAAAAATGACAAAAATACAAAAATAAATTTAACTAAAATAAACTAAAATAAACTTTTGAAAATATGAAACCTAAAAAAATATTTTCTAAAAAAAAAAAAAAATCGGATAAAACCGTTTAAGATAAAACGTGTGAAAAACAATAATTATGGAAAGATACGTGGCCTATTTTTCTCCGTCCCCAAGGGTCTCTTTGTAACCTCCGCCCTTTTAAAAAATATAAACCTAATTTAATGTCTCTCTCTCCTCAAATCTAAATCTCAGTCTTCCCAAAAAGTCTCTTGTAGCCTCCGTCCCTGTTACTTCTCTTTCTTTCTCTTACTTCACAGCAAGACAAATCCACAAGCCTAATCTATCACTCTCTCCTCACTTAATTGAAACATATTAGATGAACCCCATATGATCCATCGAAAAAGAAACGATCTTCAAGATCATGCGTTTGATCTCGGGTAGGTTTTCTTTAAATTAATTGCATGCGTGTGTTAATCTTTATTTGAGTCTCTCTCTTCTACTGTAGTGTCTTTCTTGTCAAGTGTCTTGATTTTTTGAGTCAAGATGATGTCTTTTTGAGTTCGAGTGGTGAGGGAGTCGATGGTCGAGCGAGGGTGAGTGGGTTGTGGGTTTTAGTGTCGTGAGGGGGTTTACGTGAGGGTGAGGTTGTGTTGTGTTTTTGGTTTGATGATGTGAGAGTCAAGAGGGTGTCGGTGAGATGAGTGTAGATATGGGGGTCCTGTTGGTTTGGTTTGAGTTAGAGAGAGATTGTCGAGAGTATTGTGAGAGTGGATCGGGTGAGGGTTCGAGAGGTGTGGGGGTGTTAGAGGGAGTCGTGTGGGTGGTGAGGGAGTGAGTTGGGTTAACAGAAAGATTTTGGTGTGAGTGGAGGGTTTCGAGGGTGTTGGTTTGAGAGGGTTTGGAGGGTGTTGGGTCTGGTCGAGTGTGGATGGTTTTTTGTTTGGGTTGCGAGGGAGAGAGTCGGTGTGAGGGAGTCGAGGTTTGGGGGTCCTGTTAGGCTGAGAGGTTTGAGAGTCGAGAGTTGTGATGATTTTGTGAGTCGAGAGTTGTGATGAGTCTGTTTCGTGGGTTGTTGGGTGATACGAGAGGGTGATTTGGTGTCGGTTTGTTGGAGTCGAGAGATTGTGAGGGGGTGTCTGGTGAGGGAGAGAGTCACTGTTTTGGGTCGAGTCGAGAGGTGGTTGGGGTATTGTGAGGGTCTTAGTGATGAGCGGTCGAGTCAAGTTTTTGGTGTATATTCCGAATAGACTTTCTATTCGGAAAGTGTCTATTTTAAAAAAAAAAAATCTATTCCGAATATTTTTCTATTCGGAACTTTTGGTCTATTCGGAAAGTTTGGTCTATTCGGAAAGTTTGGTCTATTCGGAAAGTTTGGTCTATTCGGAAAGTTTGGTCTATTCGGAAAGTTTGGTCTATTCGGAAAGTTTGGTCTATTCGGAAAGTTTGGTTTATTCGGAAAGTTTGGTCTATTCGGAAAGTTTGGTCTATTCGGAAAGGTTTGTCTATTCGGAAAAAGTTGACTATTCGGAAAGTTTTCTCATTCTGAAAAATGAAAGCACTCGATCTCAAAACTGGATGGAAAAAGACAGATCTTTTGATAGTTTTTGGACTGATTGGACTGATATTTTGACAGATTAACTATTGGACTGAGTTAACAGGTTGGACCAGTGGACAAATAAGAAAAAGAAGACTGATTAAAAAAAATTTGATTAAAAAAAATAACTGAGTAAAAAATGATTAAAAAAGAGACTGATTAAAAAAGGATTAAAAAAAAATGTGATTATAAAAAAAAAACTGATTATTGAAAAAGAAAAACTGATTATTTTAAAATTTTTTTAATAAAACTAGATGATTTAAAAATTGATAAACCTGATAATAAAAAAACTGATAATAAAAACTGATTGTAAAAAACCTACGTAAAAAAATAAAACTGATAAAAAAATAAAAAATTGATAAAAATTTATAAAAAATTGATAAAAAATTGATCAAAAAAATTGATCGAATGATAAAAAGATGGATAAAAAATAAGAAAAGAAAGAATTTTTACCACCAAATCAAAAGATAAAAAAATGCAAATCCTAAGATTCAACCATGGCTCTTGATACCAATTGAAGGCCTACTAAATCTAAGGATTTGGTAAATGATGGATTAGATCTATTGATTAATGGTGGAAATGGGGAAGGAGGGAGATGAAGTGTAGAGAGAGAAAGGAGAGGGAAGAAAAGTAGAGAGAGAAAGGGATTAGATTAAATGAATAATGTTGAATGAATGAATGAACTAACCAACCCCCTCCTAACATGCTAGGAGGGGTATATATATAGCCCACCCTACATGTGGGCTATATGGACTATACTTACTTGGATCACGAGCTTAATACATTAATATATCGTTGGAGCGACCGATCCTTCATAAATACGTAAAAACGTATTTCCAACATAATACGTAAATACGTACAGAGTTATCGTCTATACAATTAACAAATATCAATGGATATAATAATGAATGCGCACATAAATCATATAGTTATGCATGCTCTCTATGCTATATGCTTTCTTAATATGTCCCTAAAAATTATCCCCAAAGAGTTTTGTAAAGTTATAGTCCAGCTTTTAAATAAAAGAAAAATATTATTTTTTTTATTCTTATTTTATTTAAAAATTTATCTGGTTCGCTATAACTAAAGCTCTGATACCATTCTCTGTAACACCCCCATAAAGCGGGTATCACAGTTGTGGTCGATGAGCAAATAGCTTACAAAGCACAGATCATAATTATATGATTTTGAAATACAATTGATATAAACATTATCTTGGTGCAATCGTTCAAATCGTTGAATATCAAGTGTTATAAATATCCCAGTAAAAGATAAATCCCCCGTCATTTTTATGCTCCTAAATGATGCTCAGTCCATGCTCAAATAATCTTGCTAGTCTTGCTTAATAATCTGGGAAAAACATGCTTAAAACAGTCAACATAAAGTTGGTGAATTCATAGAGTTTTGGGTAAAATCTTAGTTTAGAACTTTAAATGTCCTACCTAGTGTTGTTCAATATTTGATTAAAAAAATCAAGTTTAATTAATGTGCTAAACTATATAAAATTAAGATTAGGAATGCAAACCTTACAGATAGTATCATTGCACAAAGCTATATACTACAAAGTAATTACATTTCTTCCTATTTTCAGAACTGAAGCTTAACCTTCCATAGTCCTCAACAGATGAGGACGTAGTGTCCTACAAAAAGACACCCAATGCCAGTTCCAACATGGTATACATCTGCTGTCCCGGCCAAGGCACAGTGAGCATGACTCACCCAGATGGGGATGGTCAATCCCAAATAGATCTATTTATAACATTCGGGCAATTTTTCATAATTTAACAGTTTCTACAATAGGCAAATGTAATTAAAGATAACAGTCCAATTTGTATTCTATAAAAGAGTTATTAATCATATATTCAAAACAGGTTACAGTTCAATTTACGTTATATACAATAAATTATAGTTATATTGTCAAACAAGTTACAGTTATTTAATAGCATGTCTCCCCCTCGCGGGTTAGTAAAATCATAAAAAGATTTAAAATGCGATGATATGAACTCACCTGTATAATACAGCTCGAGGATGATCACGTATACAAATCACAAAGCACATAGTACCTCGAATACCTAATTAATTAAGTAGGTCTCAGTATATGCATAAATAATAAATGCATGCAGTTTAATTAGTCTTATGTTCATTCTTGTTATTAATATAGCACAATATATTTAACTATTTAAATATACTGTTATGATAGTTGTTAAGTGTGCATGTTGTCTATTCACTGTTTCCAGGTACCCCCGATGTTTATAAAAAATGTGTTACATTGTAGTCTTTCAAAATAAATTATTAAATTTATTTAATAGTTTATAGCGTTCCAAAAATAATTAATAAATTATTATTAATTAGATCTTGATTTAAAACATGTCTCCCGTTGATAAAAATATAATATTTTTATTTTAAAACTATTAAAATAGTTTCTTGTGTACCTACAGTGGCTAATAAAAGCTAACAGTGGGTACTTTATTGAAAACAGTGGTTATCTTATAAAAACAGTGGGAACAACATGACAACAGTTGCTAGGTTTAGGCTACCAGTGGTAACCTTTAAGCTACCAGTGGGAACTTTAAAGTTAACAGTGGTAAGTTAGTTTGTATAACAATAACGGTGGCAAACATAAAGTGGTCAGTTTGTAATACATAGTTAACGGTGGTAATAATACACTATCGGTGGGAATATATTACATGCATGTTTATATTACAACAAGGCATACCCCTATCGTTACAAACTCGTATTCTAACATTCCTTTGCCGTCATCAGCAGTCCCAAACACCCCCTTATCAGCAGCATGCATGTCTTCAGCAGTCCCAAACGCCCTCTTATCAGCAGATCCAAACACCCCCGAAGCTACTTAACAGCAGATCTTAGCCTCAAACGTCTTGCATGTCGCTCTCGACAACAAATCAAAACAGATCCGTACGGATCTAGGCTAGTCCAACGCACCCTTACTCGTTTTCTTTCCAAAGCCAAACACCCCCTTATTTCTGCTATAAACCGAACCCAATGAACACCCTTCATGGGCTGTTAATCCGTATATCCAAACAGCCCTGGTGGGCTTGTGAATGCAACAACAAACACCCTCGATGGCAGTGATGATCACGTGATGGTGGTGCACAGATGGTGCTACGGCTTTGGTCAGCGGGTGGAGGGCTGTTGGCGGCGTGAGGGTCTCAACAGTGGCGGCTGAGCCATTGTTTGGAAGATGATGGCTGGCAGTAAGGAGCTGCGATGGTGGCTGGCAGTAAGGAGCTGCAATGGTGGCTGGCAGCAAGGTGCTGCGATGGTGGCTGGCAGCAACGTGCTGCGATGGTGGCTATAGCATGGTAACCACCACGGATGTGGTGGTATCCTCGTCCCAAAGTGGAGGATGGCAGCGAGGTGTGGGACAAGGTGGTGACGGCTGGAGTGGATGTTGATGATAACGGATGGCTGATGGTGGTGGAGCCACGTAAGATAGGTGGCGGCTGGTGGCTAGGAGCCATGAAATGGTGGGCAGTGTCGGCGGCTAGGGATATAGATGGTGATCATAGGTATAGATTTACTTGATCTATAAATTAAGGTGGTGGGGGAGATATTTCCTGGTGGCCGGAAGTTGGCCGGAAAATGTCACCGGAAAAGTGGCGGCTGCCATTTTTATGTGTGTGTGTAAATGGAGGCTAGGGTTAGGGTTAAATGAATAAGAAACCCTAATGTCCCTATTTATACCATTTTAAAGTTATAAAAACAATTTGCAAGATCCCTTATAGTTTAGGGTTAAACTTGCAATTGTTTTATAGGGGCCTAAAGTGTAACTTTCATTATACGTTAGTTAATAAACGGTTCGGGGCTCGTTCGTGTTTTATAGAATTTGATTCGTCTTATAAAAATCGCGTCATTGATCTTAAAATTATTTCTCCAATAAAATGGAGTATTTATATGACTTATTAACACGAAAAAGTGTTCATTTATCTAAATGATGATAATTTATCATTTATCGTTTTTATAATGTAAGTATCGTTTTAATGAAGATACTTCTCATTTAATCTCTCCGTAGATAAATGAAATATTAAACAATTTAATCAAATCGTTTATCAAGTATCTCTCGACAATAATTTATGTAATTAGATTATTAAATTGTCGGTACGCGGGTTGTACGACTTTTGTCTTGTTCTCAATTCAAATAACTTTTGTATTGCTTCAAAATTAGGTTTTGAAACATACTTTATTATTATTTAATTAACGAAAATCTCGGGTTTTACACCATCCACATGGCGTCTTTAGTTTCGTCCTCGAAACTCGATTAATATTACTAGGTTGAGAAATGAAGTAGAATCATTGGGTAGACTTCTATTACATTTTATCATGGTAAAATCATGGATTTTACAAAAATAATCTAGACCTTCGCGTTTTCTAAATCCTTTGATTACCAATCTTGCTTTGTACTTGTCAATGGTGCCGTCAGCTTTTATCTTTTTTCTTGAAGATCCATTTATAAGCTAGTGGTTTACAACCAGGAGGTAAATCCACAAGCTCCCAAGTATGATTTTGTAAAATAGACTCTCTTTCACTGTTAATCGCTTCTTTCCATCGAGGCCCTTCCGAAGAATTTACCGCTTCTTGATAAGAAGTGGGTTAATTTTCTACCATAAAAGAAACAAAATCAGGTCCAATTGATTTCTTGGTTCTCGCTCGTTTGCTTCTTCTAGGTTCAACCTCTTCTCCTCGGGTTGATCTTGCGTCTCATCTTGGAGATCATTATCATCTCGTTGTCTCTTATCTTGGACAGCTGCATCATTTATTCTAGATGTGCTTCCAGGTTCCTTATTTAAACAAGGAAATATGTTTTCAAAGAAAGAAGCATTCCTTGATTCTATTACTGTGTTCTTGTGTATATCTGGATTTTTTGAATCATGTACAATGAAACGATAAGCACTGCTATTCTTCGCATATCCAACGAATATACAATCCACATATTTAGGTCCAATTGTTTGGGCCTTAGGTGTCGTTACAGCTACCTTGGCTAGACACCCCCACACTCGTAAGTACTGGTATGATGGTTTTCTTCCCATCCACAGTTCATATGGGTTTTCCTCTTTATCTTTATGAGGTATATTGTTTAAAAGATAAGTAGCCGTTAGAATGGCTTCCCCTCACATGTCCCGGCTCAAACTAGAACTTAACAACATGGCATTAACCATTTCTTTCAAGGTACGATTTTTCCTTTCGGCAATACCGTTTTGCTGAGGTGAATAAGGAGCAGTAAACTCGTGTCTAATTCCATGTTTAGCACATAGATCAGCAAAATGAGACACATATTCACCTCCTCTATCACTTCGTACCACCTTGATTTTCCTACCAAGTTGATTCTCAACTTCGGTTTTGTATAGAACAAACTTGTCTATAGCTCCATCTTTACTTTTCAACAAGTAAACGTAGCAGTGCTTTGTGCAATCATCAATAAACATGATGAAGTACTTATTGCCACCTTTTGTGGGTAGTGATTTCAAATCACATATGTCTGTGGGCGTATCATATCAAGTGGTTCGGTTTTTCGTTCAACCGATTTGAAAGATGATCTTGTAAGTTTGGCTTCGACACAAGTTTCACACTTATAATTTGAATCATTTTGAAAATTTGGTATGTTATTAAACTTAATCAAACGACGCATTGAGTTAAAATTAACATGTCCAAGACGACCATGCCACACATTAGAAGACTAAATAAAGTAAGCAGAAGAATTCATTTTATTGATAGCATTCTTAACAACTATTACATTGAGCTTAAACATACCATTCAGGGCATACCCCTTACCAACATACATTTGATTCTTAGAAAGAACAACTTTATCAGACTCAAAAACAAGACAAAAACCAAACTTATTCAAAAGCCAACCGGACACAAGATTCTTACAAGTCTCCGGAACATACAAGACTTTAGTCAACTTGAGCTCTTTCTCGGATGTCATCTTCAAAATAACATCTCCTTCGCCCTTGATATCAGCAGTCGCAGAGTTTCCCATGTAGAGCTTCTTTCCATTGTCAACCACTCTGAAAGAGTGAAACATACTCTTGTCAGCACACATATGACGGGTTGCCCCAGTATCAACCCACCAATCACTATTATTAGAAACTACCAGGTTAACTTCAAAGAACATGGCAACGACATCAGACACCATAGCAATCATGTCCATGTTATCATTCGCCATATTAGCCTCGCATGGAGTCACCTGCTTCGGTGCTTTGCAATTAGCAGCATAATGACCTGGCTTGTCACAGTTGAAGCAATTTCCTTGGAACTTCTGCTTCACAATTCCAGCTTTAGGAGCAAGGTACCCAGACTTCCCTTTGCTCTTCTTGTCATTCTTCCCTTTGCCAAAGCTCTTGCCTTTAGACTTTGAAGAAGATGAACCATGCTCAACCATATTTGCCTTGGTAGAATTAGGTGTATATGTGTTTCTTAAGCCTGCTTGTTGTCCTCTTCAATACGAAGACGAATAACTAAGTCTTCAACACTCATCTCCTTTCGCTTATGCTTCAAGTAGTTTTTGAATTCTACCTAGCTTGGACGTAACTTTTCAATGATAGCAACAACTTGAAAAGTTTCACTCAAAGTCATACCCTTAGAATGAATGTCGTGTAGCATAACCTGCAGATCTTAAACCTGAGTTATCACATTTTTGAATCAACCATCTTGTAATCCAAAAAGCGAGCTACTACGAACTTCTTTGTACCAGCATCCTCTATTTTATACTTGTGTTCCAATGACTCCCATAATTCTTTAGCAGTCTTAGTCTTGCAGTACATGTTGTATAAAGAGTCCATCAAACCATTCAGAACATAATTGTGACACAAGAAGTCTGAATGTCTCCATGCTTCAACAGCTTGCACAACTTGAGGTACAGTCTCTTTTAAGAACCTCGTAAGGTTCAAAGTTGTGAGATAGAAGAACATCATCTGTTGCCACCTCTTAAAATTTTTCCCATTGAATTTTTCTGGTTTTTCAACATGATTAGCAACGGTGTGGATAACTGGCGCACCAGTTACATTCACAGTAGTAGTTGCAGGAGTTTCAGGAGCACCGGTAGTCATTTAAAAGATCAAACAAGATCAAAATACAAACAGTTAGATAACTATTATAAATCTGTATATAAGAAATTCAATCGTGATCTCTATATACTTAAACCGGATATGCTTCAAAGAAACTCAATATTGGTTTCAATGAATCGGATAAAATTATCAAATATATCAGTTTAACAGAAACACAATCTTGGTTTCAATATAACTGATTAGAACAACTGCTTATAAAAACTTTATAGAACTGTTAATTAATAACAATACTTATGAGATGCGCACTCCGTTGGAAATCAATAACAATACTTATTGATTTGATGTGTAAAAAAGCTATGGAATTAGGCCTCTATTTATACACAATAGACTCCCTTCAGTTTACTGATTCCACTGATGTGGGATAAAAAATAAACTATTTTTTCTCTTTAAGCATGATACAAATGCCTATCTTTGAGACACGATATCTCATTCACATCACCTCCATTTTGGACACATAAAGGCTCATTGTGAAGCTCTCTTCTAGGAGAACGCGAACCTATAAAGTATCACTAATATATATGATACATACATATACATAATTGTGTCCAAAGTTGGTCAAAAGTCATTATGCCAACAATATTTTCCAACACTCATACCCGTAACAAATTTTAGGACTCCAAAATGAAGAAATGCTATCATGATCACCATCTTGAAATAGCCCAGCTGGTCTTAATAATTAAATGGCATATTTTTTATTGATAAACTTATTAAGCAAATACATAATGTAAATATCATGAAACAGTTAGAACCAAAGTTATTTGGTAATAAGATAAAAAAAACTAGACAGTATTATAGTTTATTCGCGTGAATATAGCGGATATGCATTGTTGATTCATTATTCTCCAAAAAACGGGCTAATTACAGATACGGTTCCAATCTTACATGTTGCCAACACAAATTCATGCTTATAACATTGCATATAGCATGTTTGATTAAGTAAGCTATATTACATAAACTAATATATTTTGAGTGTGATTGTATATTGTTTTACTCTAGTATTTGAACCAACTAATGTTGTCGCATTACACATGTATTAGTAATGTATCAGTGTAGGTGTTTGCGGTGATTGTGCACGATGTAACATGAATTTGTACAGAAAATGCAAAATCAGGTATATTAATTTAGGATAAGTCAAAATTGACTATTACAATATTCCATTTACAAACATACAATGTATACAATCGTCAAGAACTAAAAGATACATTCATGTTGAGCACCTTGCTTCTTGTAATGGTCTGCCCGTTAGCCAAGCTTAAATAACCATCTGTTGGATAATGTTTGGTTTGACCTGAAAGCACAACACAATTTAAGCGAAATATAATAAACAATGTGTTAGTGTATACCATATAACAATCTACGCGGTCAAAGAGGTTCAAACCTGTTTGTTTTTTTCTTGGATCAGCATTTCACTGTCATTGCACACTCTAATTTATCGGTTGCTACGCATCAGTCATATATAAAAAATAGTCTAACCAAAAAAAAATAAGTGGAATTCTGCATGTTTTTTTTTTGTAAAGGGTTTCCCCGGTAAATAGATTAACCAAAAAAACAGTGAAGTACAAATGGAATGTGGCTAAAGTACCACATTAACCTCAAGCAAACCAGCTTGATAAACACCTAAATCTAGTGCTTATGACAAGCCATAAACACATACAAAACACCTAGCACACAACGAAAAGAACCAATCTAGCTAATAGCTGTCGTGAATGAATTTCCACCTGCATTAGTTTTAGAGAATAAATTGGCTGTTTCATCATAAACCATTTCAACCTCGTCATCTTCACCATCATGATCCAAAACAGAGTAAGGATTTGATGTAGACAGCCCAACCCCTGATGATGACGTATCAATAGACTTCAACTTGGGCAGAGAAACAGTCTTCGCACTAGTCACTCCCTTCTTCGGGTCACTAATTGTAGCTTTAGGAACAAATTTGACATTCGGCTAAACCGATGGACCAGTAAACTTAAAGAACTCACTCACAGCTTGAATAGACTCCGGTTCAAATCCCAAAATCTTATCAATCGAGTAATCCTTCGCATCGAACACATAAACACCATTTACAGGTTGAATGCGCATACCACTGTCCATTCTGGATCTAAGCAAATCAAACATTTTTGGTCCAAACTTCTGCTGCATCTCTCTCACATCTATCTTAGCAGAATCGTTAATTTCCATACCAGATCTGAAACCCTAGTCCACGAAGACAATAAAAAAACCCTAATAACAAGAACACCAAGAAACCTAACCCTAATTTGCGATTACTAGGAAAAAACAAAACAGAGAAAGTCGTGTAGGTAAACGAGTGGATAATAGCGATCAAAACACACACGACACCGACCTAGAGACAATTAAACAACGCTTTCACTAATCGCATGCAGGAAAAAAAAATAAAAAGCCCAATTAATAAACCCTAAAAAGCTTTCAACCTAATAAGGACTATGTTAACTCAAGATTAAACGAGAAAACAACATCGTTATAAGGTATTCAGATTAACAGGGAATAATAGATCGAATCAAGAAAGAAGGAATTCTTTTCCGCCGCGATTAATGATTATTAGGGTTGGAATTCTACATGTTACAATTTCCAAATCCAAACCATTTGTCCAAACATACAAATAACCATCCAAATTGTTCAAATGTTTTCAAATCAACCGAAAAAAGCCCTATATCATGGCTAACCCTGGACATTGTTTTATTGTGACAAACATTTGATTCATGGCCTTATTGCTGGTCCCATGGGTTTGCGATTGGACATTTACTCGGAAGTAGAGTCTGACTCGATATATCTGAAAGATTAAGAGCAAAGGTAACTTGCGTTAACGACAAATGACATTTAATTGTGTATATCAACAACAAAGTATGACAATACCTCCTTTTTTCTTTTTGTCAGATGCAACCGAAGTTTCATCTTTAGTTTCAGAATCATCAAGCTCATTCCTGCAAGCATCCAGCCTAACAATATGTTAGTTAGCATTTAATTGGATGTACATCTTTTATAGCACATGTAGTACATCTGCCCAAAAACTGTAAATAACCTGACTGATCTGTCTTCTTTCACAAGTTTGGACGGAGTAGCAAGAGTTGGTTCTTTGGCCAAACGCTTCAACGAAGTAGCCTTTGAAGGTGGCAGTGTGTATGTAGTAGATTCCGCATGTTCATCAACATCTGACAGCGAAATGATTCTCCAACATGTGAAACTCTTAAAATTGGCATGTTCAAAATATGAATGGATTTTAAGTTCCAATGTTGGGGAAGTACCAATGATGCTCGTCAACGCGCGAGGCAAATCTGCACCTCCATCGGCAACCTGAATGACCAAGGTACTTAGAATCATTGCAAGTATTAAATGTATAAATTAATGTGTACATACGTATTAGGCAAACTGGGCTATTGAATCAGCTGAGCACTTAACCAACTCCCTCGATGTCTCATCAAATAGCATAATTATAACTAACGCAGTCGGGTCTGATACTTCCAGCTCTAACCTAAACCTGCAGTAACAAATATATAGTATAGAACCAACATAACATGTATAAATCAAGTGTATGGAATAGTTTACGTGTAAAACTGAACATACTGCAACACTGGATACTCAACTGGCTTTTCACATGAATCACAATAAAATCTCCCCTCTTTCTGACCACAACCCTTCTTTCGCTTGTCTCCACCGCAATGGGGGTAGTGCCAACCTCTCTTTGTCTAGATGTTGTCTATATGTACTTGGCAGTGGAAGGTTGCACTTTGTAAATAGAATAATGAATAACACTTAGACATAGGAAAGGGTAGTACATGTACAAAATACGTAATACAAATGTTTATACATCTTGTGAACGATTTCGCGACCACATCAGCAAGTTTTACAGTGTCCCATCTTTCAGTTCAGAGTGATCTATGGGCAACAATTCCCTACCAACTTCAACAACACTGGATTCGCGAACAGAACCGCTGTTATAACATTATAGTTATTTTCTTGCTTATCACAAATATTACATAGCTACTAACCTGTTTTCCCCATCAAATCTCGTACTACAAGGCTAAATTCATTATCAAGGATTAATGTGGAAGATGAGCTTGAGATATACAGCTTATCTATAAAGTAGGCATCAAATGTTGTCATTTTTACGGTTTTCTTTGGTAATTTCATCTTTTTTATTATGTGTTTTGTTCTGGAGGCTAGGATCCTTACTGTTATAAGATCTAGGGATCATGCAAGTTAAAACAACAGAATAGACGCCAGTCCGGCAGGTTCGCTTCTCAATCAATCGCTCACCTAAAGCTCCCCGTAAGGTAATTCTTACTGACTGCCCCTACATACACAAATAGTATAAAATCATACTACCACAGGATATAAGCCAAAACGCCAACTTTTAAATATTGAAACATACAAAACATACATACGAGTAGCCAATTTGAAATCGAGAGTTTTTGCGCCTGAACGTTGAGTAAGCATCCTCCCAACATGCTGCACATATCCATCGATATCTACATACCATTATCATGAAAACACATGTTACTACACATTACAAATGTACTACATTATATTAGCCAGTATAAATACATGTACGCTAACCTATCATGTATTTGTTGTGTGTATATTCAATATTAGGAATCTCCACCATTTCAAAGGGATATCTGACAAATCCATTAGATTTGACATTTTCCTTCCTTACTACCGTCCCACCATCAAATTCAAGGATGAAAGCTCCATTTTTATGACACGGATCCCTCTTGGAGTTTCAGAAAGTAGTGAGCTACATTTGATTTTTCCGTACAATGCATAACATTGCCCTAAACAAAATAGCATAAGGATGCAAGCTATGTGATTTTTGTTTATTTTGTTTTTTCAATTCACAGAGGAATAAACAACAAAGATACCATGGCATCGGAACTATGAAATCGCTACTTAGGTAACGGCCAGTTAGAGAATTTACATCCTATGACCTGCATAGCATAACCAATACTATGCCAGCAACACCAACATCAAGGTCATTCAAGAATAACTCGCCCTTAGCCTGAACAGACGTCGCCTTTTGGGTTTGCACATCCACCGCATCTGTGACATGATCAGGTTGGCTACCAAGTTCATGCTCTTCAGGATCAATCACTACATCTTTCTGTGTTCGGGTTCAAGGACGTGTTCTGATTGTAGAAACGGCTTGAACATGGTCAGTATATCCAAATTTTTCAGCTTGATTTGAGTTTGGGCATGCACAAGATCAACATGCACACCCTTTTTGATTTCACATCTGACTGGGAGTGGGCTGGAGACGAATTCATATTGTGATTAACTGTATGTATGAAGCAGGTAAGGTTAAAGTTGGTACGGATGGAGGTAATTCATCATGGAATTTATAAGGCTAATCATGGATGCGAAAAATAAACTGAAGGAAGGAAGAAGAAAAGGTGTTATTCAAGAACATTGAATTATATTCAGTTTAGAACCCTTCCATTAACCTTATTGATGTAACCTGTAATGATATTAAACCTGTGTTATTATTGTGATGCCTTTTTTGTGAGTACACAAGTTTTAAATTTATAACACGGATTTCCAAATAAGTTAAGAACACACGGGCAAGTATGACCCTTTCATTTGTAGCTAGCTTGTTGTGGTAAGCCGAGGTCGTTCACTAGGATTTGGGTGTTTTCGGTTGTAAAGAATCTAAGTAACAATGTAACGTTATTGGTAAAGATGGTTGTCACTCCCAAAATTACCATACAAGTAACAATTAAGAAAATAAGCAAATAAGTAACAAGAACACTAAGGTGATGATTAAGCTAATAACTTGAGAACAATAATATTAAAGACAACACTTGATTGGATTAGTTCATGACATTTGGATTGTTCATATGAGGGTGGTTTTGATAAGTTGATTACAAGTAAAGAAGATGATGGTCACAAATTCCAATCTTTGATTTTAAAGTATATAACCCTCGCGAAAGATCATACATCCATGAAATCAAGCATTAAGACAAATCAACCAATTCAAGACTATGTTTAGTTTAACAAGTTTGATTCACGGTCGTTTCACAAAATCATGAATAATCACAATTAATTTCCTTTGCATAATCTTACCACTTAAGAAATGGTCAATACAATAGATAATCATCCATAGACAAAACGATTATAACTAGTTGGTGAATGATAACCCTTTCGACCTATAAAATCACCAAAAACTAAACAAGTATGATAAGAAAATAGAATGGACCTTAAACACAATTGGATTTCATACATAACATAAAATTGATCAACACCAGGATTAAAACATAAACAATCCTCATGTCACAACTTCATCTAAACAAGTGTAAATTAAACTACTCCATGTTCATATTAATCAAGAACAAATATTCAACATATGATATAGAGTTCAACATTATTAAAGTAACAAAAGTTTACCCAAAGTATGATTACAATAAGTAAATGAAAGGAATTAGAGCAATCCTTAGGCCTCCAATTGACTACAAGTTTCGAACCAAGGTAGAAGTTTGTGGTCTTTCGGGTTATGCAAATGAAATTCGTATTTGAGAATTGAGGCCGGTTTTGGAGAGGTTTGGTGAAGATTGGTGGTGATTCAAGTATCAAGAAACACTACCAATAATAAGGGTAATGATCCCTTAGAGTTTGGCAAGGTTATTTTGATGATTGGAGCTTCAAAAACGTCACTTTTTGGCACACCAATATTAAATCCAGGAATTGAGGTGTTCACATAGGTTGGGAGAGTTCCCTTGGTGAGTTATGAAGTTAGTAATGAAAGCGATGAAGTGATGTGGTTACATGACCCCAAGGGTCTTATTTATGCTTGAAATTAAGGCTTCTCATCAATGCATGAACTTGGAGCCAAAGCAAAATACTTGGAGCCAAAGATATTTTCTTGTAGGCAAAGTAGTTCTAGAATGCTCCAATAGAAGCTTTATGTGCCTTCCAAAGACTTGTAGAAGTTCCATGCATGCAAAGGTAACACAACATGCACCAAAACAGGAGTATCGTGAGCAACAAATTCATGCCTCTAAGCTTCTCCAATAATCTCCTAAGACTTGTACTTGTCGGGATTCCTTAGTATATGCATGAATCATCATTTATTCTTTCTTTTCTTCACTTTCCTTGATCTTGGCTAACTAACAACACAAAACACAACTTCACACATATATGAGCTAAAACGCTCGTTAGAATAACCAACAACCATGAAAAAATGTAGAAACTAGAAGGGGGGTTGAATAGTTTCTAGTTAGTTTTCAAAACATTTCGGCTTAATCCACTGTGCGCGGTTCCTTATGTGTACCCGTGGTTCTTTATCAATAAAGAACCGCCGGTCCATTTAGGGAACCGCCAATAGTGAACTTAACCTTTTGTTGCATGTTAAACTTTGACAATCCTTTGTATCAAATTCTCGATCAAGCTAGACTATATATGAGATGTGTTTGATTGAAAGATAAATACTACAAGTAAGTAAACACACAAACACATCAAATCAAGAGTACATCAAGCAATAGTCTAAACACTAAGCACACACGTACTAAGCATAAGCTTTTCCGCAACTAGGATGTTTAGACTAAGTGATGTACACTTGACCATAATCTAAACACGAAGCACACACGTACTAAGCCTTAGCTTTTCCGCAACTTAGATGTTTAGATTATGAGATGCACACAACACACAACATATAAATACATCTATAATAGTAAAGACATAAATGTAAAGGAAAGTACCGACACGATGATTTATAGTGGTTCGGTCACGAAGCTCCTCTTCGCCCTACTCCACTCCTCGAGTACACCTTACTCGAGAGTTACTTCACTAGTCAACAAACTCCTTAAGGTGGAGAAACCATACACAACGTCGCTTATCCAATTTCCAACTCTAAGCTAAAAGTCGAGTCCTAATATTAGGTAGAACCAATCTACAAAACGTCGCCCACTTCACCATTTAATGACACAAGGCTAGATGTCGAGTTCTAATCGAAAGCTAGAACCAATCTTCACGACTCTTCACTTTGAAGCTAAGTGAGAACTTCACACAACACAACTACTAATCACTTTAAAGCTAAGTGAGAACTCACAAGACACAACCACATCACTTTAGAGTTTAGTGAGAACTACCTAGACACAACCACATCACTTTAGAGTTTAGTGAGAACTACCAAGACACAACCTAATCTACCCACTAGTTATGTTTTATGGCCCAACATAACAAACCTTGTGTTTTATGGCCTAAACACATAAACCATATAGATCTAAGCACACATCACTTAGATCTATAACTCTAATACTATATCCAAGTACTAACAAGACTTGGATCTACACAACTAACACCTAATCCAAGGATACCCATCACTTGGATATTCTACCCTTACAAACACATCCAAGTGTACCCAACACTTGGATCTTCTACATATACATAGTAGGAAGACTAAAAACATAACTTAGATCTATAGAAGGAAAGATCTTCATCATGTAGTGAACCCAACACGTCATGGTAATGATAGTGTTCTTCTCTTTGCACTTGAGAGGATGAGGAGATTAAAGATTGAATCACATCTTAAACAAGATTAATCAAAACTAACTAATCAAGGATCTAAGATGGTTTTTGAAAGAAACTGTGCAAAAAGGGTTGAAAGAAAATCTGGAAATGATCCACTATTTATAGGGCAACATTGCAACGGTCAAAAACACCCGCGGTTCCTTATCTCTACCCGCGGTACCTTATAAATATAGAACCGCGGGTCCCTTTAAGGAACCTCCGTGTCGGAGATCGTGCAAATTTGTCCTTTAGTGGGAATATGCCATCTGGGATAGTTTATACCCTCAAAGGATATTCCTATGGCATATGGAATATGCCAAATTCAAATTTCTATTTTCTTTTTAATAAAACATTTTCTTAAAAATAAAGTTAATTAAAATCTTTTGTCACATTTGATTAAAATGTGAGTTTTAAGAAAATATTAATCATTGATCACTTAGTTGGGTTAATGACATGTTTGTATATACCTTGAGTGATTCATGCCGAATGCGGTCTTGGAGGTGTCGAGAGAAGTATACCAATGTATTCTTGAGTGATTACGAGTACCTTAACATTTTACATAATGTATTGCGAATTATACGTTTGTCATCAACAAAACACAAAGAGATTATATCGACAAAGCATCGTAATGTTTACACTAACAATCTCCCCCTTTTTGATGATGAAAAATAAGTAAACCACAACACATATTAAAATGCATAAGTTACTCGTTTACACTTACTTCTCCCCCTTTTGTCGAATCAAAAAGGTAGTCAACGTCTTGAAGAAGAGAAGAATCAACGTCGAGAGAGCACACGTCCAAAGTGATAGTCATCTATAGCACGTCATTTGAAGAAGAGAAGAATTGACGTCAGGAGAGCTAGCATCCGAAAGGTAGTTTTCATTTGTGGAGGAAGATTGACTTCGAGAGAACATGCATCCAAAAGGCTAATCATCACTTGTGGTCGACGGTTGAGAGGCGTGAATCCAAACCATAAACCCATCATCCAAAGATATTGAGCTTGCGTCATCCTAGTGAAGTCTTCAATCACCATAGGTTAACTAACTCCATGCATAATAAAATGCTTATCTTCAAGATTCCAAAATTCATTACTAGCAAGATATTCGATGAATGATCACAAATGTAATGACTTGAACTCTTTCAAATGCTCCCCCTTGATATGAGCTCCCCTTGCTTGAGACACCAACAAAGCAAGAATAGTGACAAGCTACAAAAATGGGTTAGAAGTGTCCTACAAAACAAGGTTAGTAGACAAGAGCATATATAAAAAGAGGATGATAAACAAGTCGTCTGCACAAACAATGACAAGTATTGAAGAAAGAAGTGTGCACGCGATGCTATCAACCAAAATAAATAAATAAAGGAGAGGATCGTGACAATATCAATTCACAATTTTTGGAATAGAGATAGAAAAGAAACATCCATACCAATTGTAATGATAATATGTCAAAGGGTAAAAAGCTTAGAATTTTTGGAATCACCCAAGAAAATTCAAGATTTAACCATCAACTCTTAAAGAAAAAAAAACAAGGAGAGGATTTTGAGGAAATCAATTCAAAATTGTTGGAATAGAGGTAGAAAAGAAACATCCAAGAATTTGAAGATATCATCTCAAGGTGTTAAAAAATTAGAATTGATGGAATCACCCATACCAATTGTAAATTTTAACCGCAATCAACTCTCAAAAAGACGAACAAAAATATCTCAACCTAGAGACATTTTTGACCAAAAAAAATAAAGGAAAACCAAAAGCGGATAAATCGACGCTTTAAGTAAAATTCGGGATATAGGACATTATAGGCAAAAATGCGTATGAATGTCGACACCAAATGGTGTTTAGCATACGATAAACTACATGCTCAAAGTTTCGTAGCTCTTCTCAATCATTATGGATGTTCAAAGAACAATTACATGATAAGGAAAGGGTAAGGCTCGACTCAACTTAGTTTAGAAAGACTAGAAGAAAGAGACTCGACTTAGAAGAGCATGATTAAAATGAATTGAGAGATACTCAACAAAGAAGTTAAGGATAACTTCAAGAAACTCAAAAGAGAAAAAGACCAAAACGAACAAAGGGACTCAATGGCCGCGGTTCGTTAAATAGGTCCGTGGTTCATTATCAATAATGAGACCCAAGGTTATTTGAGGAACCGTGAACATTGGGTGTCCAAAACCGATTATTGACTCAAAGGAAAATCACTTGGTCAACCAATTTAACATAAGATGCTAAATGGATTGAAAGTCAATGCTTCGGATATGACTTTTAACAATTGCAATTGCAAGTTATAATTACTTGAATATTTCAAAAGAAATATTTAAGTTGTCAATCTTACTAGGAGAGGAATTAGATATAAATCTAACTTTCCTTGACAACCGAGTGAGAAAATAAAGAAGAAAATAAAGATCACGAGAATAACGAGATCCAAGACTTAAAGAAAAATCATGTTGAAAAACATGAAGGGAAAAACAAGAGAATAAAGATCATACAAAGATGTATGAAACTCAAGCCTAAAACTTAAGCATAATTTTAATCCTAGTTACACTAGAAAACTAAGATTTGCTTAAATTGGATGTCTTAGCAATAAGCAATCCACATGCTTAAATGAAAGACAAGGGTGGTGGCGGAATTTGGTGGGGTGAAAGGTGAAGTCACCAAGGATTCAACAAAGTCATTCTCAATGAGAACGCTTTGGATAGGTTGAGGTTGGGTAGTCACATCCAAGAGAGTACTAGGAGTGAAGGTTGAGGCTAGCTCATTCATTCTAGATTGGAATGAAGAGGAGGTAGAACCATGTAAATGGTTGGTACCATGGGTTAAGGTAGTCTTACATGGTGCAAGAGGTGGTGAGGGTGATGAAGAGATGAGAATGGGCACAATCTCATTCTTAGGTGTGGCAAAAGGTGAAGAGTTAAGTTTTGGTAACTTAATCTTAAATTTGAGGTGCCTCTTTGAAGAGGAGGTTTTGGATGAATTGGAGGTTCTTGTAGAAACCATGGTAGTAATGGGTGGTTTAAGGGGTAAGGATGAATGGTTTCAGGTGTGAAGAACATGGCTAACAAGGTAGGTTTAAAAGGGTGAGGGGATGATCCAAACTAGTGAAGGGTTAAAAAGGGAAAGCCCAAGATATTTTAGGAGTGTTCAAAGGTTTGAAACAAAGATTCCAAAGGGTGTTGGAACAATTGGGAAGTTTCAGAAAACCCGAATTTGAGATCTTCTGCCCGCGGTTCTTTATCTCTACCGGCGGTTCCATATTGATATGGAGCCGCGGTCTATTTAAAGAACCGCCTACAGAGGCTTGGTTAAGGTGGTGAGGCTTGGTTTAGGTGGTGAAGGAGGATTTTCCAATTAAGCAAATCATAATGTTCTAGTCTAACTTATCATAAAGTCATGCTTAAGAGCAATAAAAACTAGAACACACACAAAGGAAAGACACATAGGTTCAATTAGCACGTAAGAAGAAAGCTAAGAAAAACCTAATGGCTACAAAAGAAAAAGACTCCTAATGACATACAAAGTTCATCAAAGTAAACTATCATTAGTCATATATAGGAAGAGCCATTTAGCCAATTTAGAGTGAGTATGAGACTATCACTAGAGGTGCTCAATTAAGGCTAAACACGACCATTTTTACGAGTTATACACTAACTCAACTTCCCACGTGGAAGTAATTCAACCGTTAGGTCAAATTAAGATCCTAGTGCATAAATTCTCTAGTAGTCATTCTCAAGTTAGACAAAATGTAATTCCAACATTTGCCTAATAAAGATTAGCAAGGATGAAACTTGCATGGCGACACAATGCATGACCTAATGAGGGTTAAGAATGCACCATTGCATATCTTGACAAAAGAGTCTAGTTAAGGTTAATTACCTTAATAGATCTTGAGGCCAATAACATTGAATTGTACAAATCAAGTTTACACAATTTGTTAGAACACTCTTGATTGGTCTTTCGGAAATGACACATTTATAAATTGCATAGCAATGTAAATTACTTGAGTATTTCGGATGAAACATCCAAGTTATCAAACCGACTCTATTGTGCATTATAAGTAATTATTAAACAAAATATGTCTAACAATTTGAACAAGTAGATTCAATATAACACCATCAACACAAGTGTGAGTTATGATCCGATGTATATTATTAATAAACCACATTCATGTCTACACTAAAAAACATGTCAATTGGATTCGATAATGATACCAATCATAGTTTGAATAATGCATTGATATTTAATCGAAATCTTTCTTGATTCCCACAAACACTCTTTTAAGAGGAAATAGCTAAGATTTTCAAATGGTGTTTCATGTTTTATAGTGAGACATTTATCTACTTGAACTATTAACACAATGATCGAGTAAGACGACCCAAATCAATATATTTGATAAGCTCCCAAATCTTTCAAACCTAAGAGTGTTAATAAACATAACGAGGTGTACTTGATGTTTAAATAACATATATAAACCTAGAGATGTTGATCCTATATGCAATGCACAAATAATGTTGCAACCAAAATGCAAGAAATCTAGCATACATCCTAATTAGGAAGAACTAGATACTAACAAATACCAAGCAAGGCACAAGAGACTAGACATATAAGCAATACTACTACAAATAGCAAGGAACACTTAATAATGTCTACATATAATAATAACACACAAAGAAACACACACAAACAATTAGCTTAACACATAAAAGCATTCCTCCATGTTCTGAGTGTTAGATATACCAACGTATACATAGCTTGATCTTATTTGAAAATAGTTTTTGACACATTTCAAAATTTAATTAAGTTCAACACTTTATAAATATATCAATTTACAAAGATATATCAACAAGAGATGTCCAACTTAATATAAAAGAGTAAAACACAAGTTTTATGACAAACCGAGACTCAATACTTTGGACAAAGTATAGAACTTATAAAACATTTAAATTTCAAAGTTTGAATAAAGGTTTGGAAGCATTTTTAATTGAAATAAAACTCAATTACGTTCGAAACGCCGGGTGGCACGACTTCTACGGACTTACGGTTGATTTTATATGATTTTTCAAAGTTTGCAAAAATCTGAGTCAGACTGGCCGCGGTTCCTTATTGATAAGGAACTTCGGGGAAGAGATAAAGAACCGCGTCCAGAGGGCAAAAATGGGGTTTTTGGCCAAAATAATTTGGTAACTTTTTGGAAGGACTTAGGACTCTAAAAAATCATTTTAGACACATAGAACTCGTATTTTAGAGTTAATTATGTCATAAAAGATTTTTATACTTCCAAACATAAAAAGATTTAATTCAAGCTATTATACAAAGTTTATTTAACACCAAAACTTGTACGAATGAGACAACAAAACACATTTCATAAGTAATCACTCTTCATGAACAATTTGATACAAAGATCGTCTCTATTTTTAAAAACCGTTTTCATTTTGAAAACCATTTGTTTTGAAAAACTAGAGCAAGGATCGATCCAAGCTTTAAAGTACAATATACTTCAAAGATCTTGTGTGACCATCGCTCTGATACCAATTGTAGAAACTAGAAGGGGGGGTTGAATAGTTTCTAGTTAGTTTTCAAAACATTTCGGCTTAATCCACTGTGCGCGGTTCCTTATGTGTACCGGCGGTTCTTTATCAATAAAGAACCGCCGGTCCATTTAGGGAACCACCGACAGTGAACTTAACCTTTTGTTGCATGTTAAACTTTGACAATCCTTTGTATCAAATTCTCGATCAAGCTAGACTAGATATGAGATGTGTTTGATTGAAAGATAAATACTACAAGTAAGTAAACACACAAACACATCAAATCAAGAGTACATCAAGCAATAGTCTAAACACTAAGCACACACGTACTAAGCATAAGCTTTTTCGCAACTAGGATGTTTAGACTAAGTGATGTACACTTGACCATAATCTAAACACGAAGCACACACGTACTAAGCCTTAGCTTTTCCGCAACTTAGATATTTAGATTATGAGATGCACACAACACACAACATATAAATACATCTATAATTGTAAAGACATAAATGTAAAGGAAAGTACCGACACGATGATTTATAGTGGTTCGGTCACGAAGCTCCTCTTCGCCCTACTCCACTCCTCGAGTACACCTTACTCGAGAGTTACTTCACTAGTCAACAAACTCCTTAAGGTGGAGAAACCATACACAACGTCGCTTATCCAATTTCCGACTCTAAGCTAAAAGTCGAGTCCTAATCTTAGGTAGGACCAATCTACACAACGTCGCCCACTTCACCATTTAACGACACAAGGCTAGATGTCGAGTTCTAATCGAAAGCTAGAACCAATCTTCACGACTCTTCACTTTGAAGCTAAGTGATAACTTCACACAACACAACTACTAATAACTTTAAAGCTAAGTGAGAACTCACAAGACACAACCACATCACTTTAGAGTTTAGTGAGAACTACCTAGACACAACCACATCACTTTAGAGTTTAGTGAAAACTACCAAGACACAACCTAATCTACCCACTAGTTATGTTTTATGGCCTAACATAACAATCCTTGTGTTTTATGGCCTAAACACATAAACCAAATAGATCTAAGCACACATCACTTAGATCTATAACTCTAATACTATATCCAAGTACTAACAAGACTTGGATCTACACAACTAACACCTAATCCAAGGATACCCATCACTTGGATATTCTACCCTTACAAACACATCCAAGTGTACCCAACACTTGGATCTTCTACATATACATAGTAGGAAGACTAAAAACATAACTTGGATCTATAGAAGGAAAGATCTTCATCATGTAGTGAACCCAACACATCATGGTAATGATAGTGTTCTTCTCTTTGCACTTGAGAGGATGAGGAGATTGAAGATTGAATCACATCTTAAACAAGATTAATCAAAACTAACTAATCAAGGATCTAAGATGGTTTTTGAAAGAAACTGTGCAAAAAGGGTTGAAAGAAAATCTGGAAATGATCCACTATTTATAGGGCAACATTGAAACGGTCAAAAACACCCGCGGTTCCTTATCTCTACCCACGGTACCTTATCAATAAGGAACCGCGGGTTCCTTTAAGGAACCTCCGCGTCGGAGTCCGTGCAAATTTGTCCTTTAGTGGAAATATGCCATCTGGGATAGTTTATACCCTCAAAGGATATTCCTTTGGCATATGAAATATGCCAAATTCAAATTTCCATTTTCTTTTTAATAAAACATTTCTTAAAAATAAAGTTAATTAAAATCTTTTGTCACATTTGATTAAAATGTGAGTTTTAAGAAAATATTAATCCTTGATCACTTAGTTAGGTTAATGACATGTTTGTACATACCTTGAGTGATTCATGCCGAATGCGGTCTTGGAGGTGTCGAGAGAATTATAAAAATGTATTCTTGAGCGATTACGAGTACCTTAACATTTTACATAATGTATTGCGAATTATACGTTTGTCATCAACAAAACACAAAGAGATTATATCGACAAAGCATCGTAATGTTTGCACTAACAAAAAATATACGGATAACGCTCAAGAAAACATGTTTGATTTGGGCGTTATCAAATACCCTCACACTTAAGTTTTACTCGTCCTCGAGCAAGGAAAAAAACTTTTCTTGCCTCAAGCAAATAAAAGAAAATTAAAGTTAGAAACTAAATACCTAGGTTCTAAAAGAAAAGATTTTTTTTTAAATTTTATAAAAAATTGAAAATATTTTTGGTTTTTATAAGAAATGGCTAAAGGTGCAAACCCCCTCACACTTAAGAGTTTTCTTGTCCTCAAGTAAGTAAAAAAAGATACTTCCCACATGGTACATGAAAATAGTTTAGAAAAATAAGATGCAAATCTACCAAGTACAAAAAATACTAAACCGAATGACGAGAGCACCAAGTTTACACATATAAAGAGGACTTTTATTCGGGTTTTAAGGCTTTGGGTTAATGAGTTATGGATAAGACATGGGAATTTTATGAGAGAGGTGTATCACGAATATACAAGTTAAAAGTCTAAGTTCCATATTGCTAGTTACCGAACAAATCACAAGCCCAAAAGTGATCATAGCTACGAGCGTTATTAAACACATATCGATCAACAAAAATATATCACGTCTTAGCACATTGGCTAATCGATATTCAAACATACTTCATCTTCCTTCATCTTCATAATATAGCTCATTGACTATTTTGTCATCATTTTTTTGTAGTCCTTTTTTCGATGACTTATTCTTTTTCTTTTCTTCTTTTTCTCTTTTCTCATCATCCTCTTTTTTTCATTTTTCTTTTTTTCAACATACATCACATGTTCCCCTCACACTTCGCTTAAGCACACACCACAAAAAATACAAATTGAAGCGGGCCCTCTCCATCTTTGTTGAAATGGCACACACATATAGCGAAGTGTGGCAACTATAAATCATCAAAAACGATCCACCATGCAAAGCAACTAGCAACCCACCATTTAGACTTTGACAAGGGTTAGGATAAGGTTTAAGGTTAAATATATTTTTTTACTTTTTAGGGATTTAACAAAAATGAAAAGAATGCCTCAAAGGGTGTTCAAAGGATATCTAGCACTAAACGATAGTGCTAACAAAAGGGTTAATTTAGATGGTTAGCTAATCGATGCAACTAGCGAAAAAATGAAAACGAAAAAGGCTATTTGGGTTTTATTCCTAAGGTTGGCTTTTTGTCACGCATATACACTTTTATCACACAAGTGTAATCTCACTACATTTTTTTTTACCATGTGGATGATTATTGAAATGTATTTACATACAAACATGTGAAAACATTTAGATCCTAAGGGAAAACAAGTATACAACTCTCCCACTTTTATATATATATTTATTAGCACAAAAATATGAAATTTTTTAAAATTCGGTTTCGTTCTTCCATTTATTTCCCCTAACACTTAAGTTTTGGATTAGACTCAATGTGAAAAATAAACTTCAAAGCGTGAAAAGTGAGGAAAATAAATAAATATTCAAAGAGAAACGAAACTTCTCGGGCTTAGAAATTGCAATTGATTTCCATGTGATAAGATGCTACACGATTTCGAACATAAGCTTGTGAGATCAGTCGGTTCTTGATACGTCACTCCTTCTCCATGCATCCTCCTCCATTACCTATTGTTGCATTTATTCAAAGAAAACAAAACAAACAAACAAACACACAAGCACACGATAATATATAAATAAACACTACTAGCAAAGTACACCCCCCACTCTTATGATTTTCCAAGTTAGAAAAATATTTTTGGGGTGTACATATTTATTCTAAGCACACAAAGTTAGACACACAAACAATTAAAGCACGGGTTGCCTCCCGAGAAGCGCTTAATTTATTATTTAATCGTTAGCTAGACTCCTCCCCTCGGTGTTAGGATTCTTTGATGATACGATTAAGATGGGGAACTTTGGTTGGGTGCCATTGATTTTGATAATTATCAACATTGAACGAAAGCAATTCGTCATTCATATTCTAAAATTTAAAAGACTTCTTTGGCACATCATTGTCGTCCCTCTTTAACATCCTTCTACTTCTAACGTCGTTTATTGATTTCAACTCCGCGTCATTACTTGATAATGCATCATTTTCAAACGTCTTTTTTAATGGGATATGCATGACGCAATCCTTGGGAAAGGGTGAGTCAAAAATGATGGTGTTCGGTTTTGGCACGGTTGGAATAGGTTCTTCTTCTTCCTCGATGAATGCGACATCACCCTTATCACTCTCGTTTTGGATAGAGGGTAGATTGTATCTTGATTTGGTGTTGGTGATTTGAGGAAGGGACTTGGTACGTTGGATTAACTTTTCTAACTCATCGGTTTGTCTCTCCAAGCAATCGATTATGGCTGTGTGGTTTTGGAACCTTAGATTGATTTGAAACTCCAAGTCAACCAAATTGTTCTTAACACGTTCATTTTCTTCCGTTTGCCAAGCCATAAATTCTCTCATCATCTCCTCCATTGAGGGTTTGGGTTTTTGGTGATATTGTGATGAGTATGGCGTCACATCTCGCGGTCGAGAATGAGGAAGGGGAGTGTTTAGGTTAAGGGTAAGATAGGAATGCGAATTCCTCGAATTTTGTTCATGGTATCCTTGGTGATACTCTTCGACATAACTCGCTTCATGAGGTTCACACAAACGGTGTGTCATCCTTCATGGTAGGTTGGGAATCGTGATCGTCTCTACGATCGTCTCACATATCTTTTAGTTCATTCCTTATGATTAGGAATTGGGAATCGATAAGCCTAGCGAGAGATTCGAATTTCTCCATCAACACGATGTGATCGGAGATGATGTTATTTCCACCGGCGGAAACAATGGTTTTCGGTTTAGGGTGGATATGAGAATCCTTCGAAAAATCGAACTTGATAAGGACCTTGTCCTCTAGGATTTGGAAAGCTTCATTCGGAGTATTATAGAGGAAGATTCCTCCGGCGTCGAGAGATACTTGAGTTGGATCATCTAAACCACGATAAAATGTTTCAATCATCGTTCTCTTGGTTAGATCATGTCCATAACAAGCGCGAAGCATTTCTTTCATTCAGAGCCAAGCTTCAACGAGAGTCTCGTCATCGAGTTGGTGAAAGTCATGAATATCGTTTAGAAGACGTTAAACTTTGCAGGTGAAAAGAATCGGCTTATGAAAGATTCTCTTAATTCGTTCCACGAAGTAATTGTTCCTTCGTCTAATTCATTCAACCAAGACTTAGCTACTCCGATTGATGAATGGGAATGTCCTCAAGTTAATCGCTTCTTCTTGATTTTCACCCATATTGGAAAAGGCTACTAATAACTGTTTTTTAATAATAAAGATTGTTCTTCGTTTCGATTCGAATTGATCCCCGGTTAATAGTGTGACTCATTCGTTTTTGGTTAATAAAATAAAAATATGTTATCTATATCTACTTAAAAAGTAAAATATGAAAGATATTAAAAATTGACTAAAGACAAATAACAAACAATAAAGAAACAAATGTTAAAACGAACTTATTTTAAAACAAGTATTAAAACAAATATTAAAACAAATATTAAAAGGAAACAATTAATAAAAATAAAACTAAAAATAAAAATAAACTTTCGAATTAAAAATAAAACTTACTTAATAAAAATAAAGGAAATTGGATTATAAAGCTACTTTAAAAAGAAACGAAACAAATATTAAAACGGGCACTTAATAAAAATTAAAACTAAAACTTTTGGATAAAATACTAAAAGTAAAACTTGCGGAAAAATAAAACTAAAAATGACTAACTTTCGGAATAAAAATAAAACGACTTTCGGATAAAACTAAATCGACTTACAGACTAAATGTTGGAAAATAGGAAGACATGTTGGACCAAGGGAGACAATAGAAATGGAGGGAAAATAAATGGTGGCTATCACCATTTTCGGATAAACAGAACATATTCGGATAAGACATATATCTTCGAAATAAATTTTTGGCGGGAAAAAGAACAGTGGTTTTCGAAAAAAAAATGGGCAAAAGCAATATTCGGATAAAGTGACCCATAGGTTTTCGGATAAAAGTGTTTTAAAAATATTTTTCGGATAAATCTGAAATTAAAAGGTTTTCGGATAAAGGTCCTATTTTCGGAATATTGCTATAATTCGGATAAAACTGAATCTTCGGATAAACAGAATATTTCGGATAAATTGGATATTCGGAAAAATGTCTATATTCGGATAAAATGCAATATTTTCGGAAAAACAAGTTAAGTTCGGATAAAATAAAGTAAAACACTTCTTCGGATAAAATCTGGCTAAAATAATTTCGGATAAAATGATATCTTCGGAATAATAAACCCTATTCCGAAAATAACATGAAACACTACGAATCTAGATTCTAAAAACAAGGAAAAAAAATAAGCCAAAATAAGCAAAAATCAAATAAGCACTTAATCAAAATTTAACCTAAACAAATTTTAAGAAAAGTTAAATAAGCTACAAATCAAAAACTCTAAAAACACCAAATAATCAAAATTAATAAAATCAACTTTTAAAAGATTTAAACTATTAAAACCACTTAATTAAAAATAAGACAAACACAAATTAATCAATAAGCACAATAAGATATAATAACTACCACATCAAATCAATAAGAACAATCAAATAAGCAAATCAATCAAACAATCAACAAGATCAAACAAACTACATGATTAACCAAATCAACCACAAGATTAAGATTAAGAAAGGATGAATGAGAAATACTTAATAAGCTTGAATTAATGAAGAAGATTAAGATCCAAATACATAAGATTAAAGATGAAAGATTAAGAAAACATGAAAGTAAACTAGAGAGAGAAAGTAAAACACCTATTTCTAATTACCTTAATGAAAAACTAAAAATAAAACTCTAAAAATTTATTAACAAATGAAGGCTTAATGGTCTATTTATAGTGGAAGGAGAGTTGGTGTTGTTGCTTCCTCTTTCTCTTTGTCTTCTCGTCTTTTTAAATAACTCGTCTTTCTCGACTTTGTCTCGGGATTTGTCGATAGATAAAATGAACTCGTCTTCTAATTTTCTTCTTTTATTAGACTTGGTTCTTCGACTTCGTTAAACTTCCGTCTTTGGTCTTTTTCTTCGATAAATCTTCAGAATGGGCCTTTGACTTCCGTTCTTTTTGCACTTTTAATCTTTTGACTTCGTCTTTTGTCTTTTTCTTCGATAAAAGCCCGTGAAAACCCGTGTTTTCTTCCTTTTTCATATTTTTGTCCTAAAACACAATAAAAACACAAACCATGCATAATTCTGACTTTTACGACATTAAATACACGTTTTGGTCTCGTTTTTATTTGTTTTAAGTGGTGAAAGGATAAGTGTTTTCACACTTATTAGCTACTAATCTCAAGAAAATTGAGAACGTGTCGGTGAGGGTCGGATAGGACTTGTCCATCAAATTGGTTCTCCCAAATCATTTTCATGTGGGTACTCGTGATAGTGAAATTATTCAAAATAGGGAATTGAATAATAGAGGAACTAGGCGTTGGAGCAACGATCTTAGTGTTTGACCACATTGGTTGGTCATCGGGATCAATGGTAACAATGGTTGCGGAATCGGATTCGGTTCATAGGATGAGATTCCTTCAATATGGAATGGATTTTTGAATATCGTCTCGAATTCAGTGTCGAATACGTCGTCTTTGGAGGCGACGACGAAAAATTCTTTGATGAACGGTGGTTTGATGTATGGTTCGGGTGATTCAATTTCAAGGGGTACGATTGGTGTTTTATTGGATGTCGTGCTATTTTTGATCCTCATGCAATGCATTATTTAAAAGAATAATTTTACATTTTCTATCATAATTAACCCATCTCTGCCTTTATTATTATATACTACTACTACTAAAATAAAAAACTTAACAACGATGAAAAGATAAAAACTTTTAAAAGATATAACAATTTCCTTTAATTTATTAACTTTGAAATTGTTTGATGGAAGAAACTTGTAAAGAAATCTAAGACTTAAATTAGGGCTTTGGTGTCATGAATATTAATCACCCTCAAGTTTCACGTTCCCCATACTAAGCATAAAAACAAGATCATTGTTTACGATAAGTTCTCAAGTTAAAACCACTTATATAAGACAACTGTGTAATACTCCTTTTCCAATTCCTAAGTTTTATCTCTAGATTTTAAAATTTGTCATTCACCCGTAGGCTCATTTGACTTATTAAATAATCATTAGTCCAAAAATGAAGGCAAAACGGTGTAAATCCGACACTCAGAACCTAACCTCGTCCTCAAAAATGTTGTCACTAATGTAAGCCCACATCAAGGATAATTTTACACGATTTAGGGAATAAATTCCCGTATCCGAAATTCGGCCAATAGTACTACTTATTATTATTTCCTCCAAAGTCATGTTGACTTTATGTGGAATTTAGCAAATTCACATCATATACCCTTTAGGCTCTTTAAGATGTAAAAGTGCTCATCATCTATGATCCACACCCTAAGGCTCCTTGAACCATAAACAAGGGAATTGATTAATTATCAATTTTTATTCAACACTTACCATGCCATACACCCTAAGGCTCTAATGACAAGGTTCATGCTACATGCCCCACACCCTAAGTCTCCTTGAGGTCATGTTTTAATCTTATTCTTTCTTTATTTATGATATATATATAGTAGGCCAAATTCCGCGGTTCCATGACCTGAATACCTCATACTTGGTGGTTATGAGCCACCTTAGTCGGAAGTCCACAACGCTGGCATCCTCAATGTGTTCATGCTTTAATTACAAGGAGATAAAAGAGTTGGCTAAGAGCTAAAATATCGAATCTAAACCGCAAAAATCCTCATTTATTAAGCAATTAAATATACAAGCGGGAAGAAAGAGCCACAAAAACTCATATAAGCAAGAATTAACCCTTAAACTTATTATCAACTCTATCATCTCTCGTTCTCCACAATTTAAAATCTCAAGTAATGAAACTCGTTGATGCTTAGCCTAATAAACCAATTAAGGTCCATATGGTTAAGGATACTAACTAAAGTAAACTCAAATAAGTAAACTCGGGTTGAGTCAAAATATTCACGACGGGCCTAATATATCAAAGACGTGTAAACTTGTTAAAACTATTTTATTTATTCATTTTTTTCTTTTGACTTTATTCTTGAAATGGAATATATACATACGATGCGATGACAAAAGGAAAGAAAATAAAATAAATGAAAAATACTACTAGGCCAAAATAGATCAAAAAATTTGAAAAACGTTGAAAAATGAAATTTTCCGGTTAAAATGAGGACATATTCATAGAAAAGCCCACTTAACTTCGATAGAAGTCTCCCCTACACTTGATATAAACATTGTCCTCAATGTTTAAGCATGTGGGAGTAAACTGCCCTACACTTAGGACATTGTGTACGTAGTTTAAATCTTGCTAAGGAAAAGACAACTAAAGTGATTCCCATTTCAACATTTATCGATAAAATATTGAATCACAAGAGTGTAGGATAGAACCGAGAAGATGGGTACACGGAATCACGGGTCGTCAAATATCATAAAAAGTTGATCTTTGAAAGCTTTAATCCATGCACATCATAAGAAAGAAAACAACAAACACCTACGTGGCTCCCCTACACTTATTATGAAAACGGATAAAAAGGATAGATCATCGGTTTGCCTCCCGAGAAGCGCTTGTTTTTGTTAACCGAGTCACGAGCCTGACTCGACCCAGAACTAATTCAAGGGAAACGTGGAGAGGGATGGAATCATCTCATAAGAGATGTCCTCTCCAAAGTACAACTTAACACGTTGGCCATTCACCTTAAAGTTGGGCCCATTTGGTTGAGATAAATCAATGGTGCCATAAGGGAAGCTTTGGGCCACGGTGAATGGACCGGACCAACGGCTCTTAAGTTTTCCTGAAAATATTTTCAACCGAGAGTTAAAGAGTAAAACTTGATCACCAACATGGAACTCTCGGTTCTTACTCTTGGAATCATGAATGAGCTTAGTTTTCTCCTTGTAGATCAATGAATTCTCATAAGCCTCATTCCTAAGTTCATTAAGTTCATTGAGTTGGATTTTCCTAAGATCACCGGCTTTATTTATGTCAAAATTAGCCCATTTCAAGGCCTAATAAGCCTTATGTTCCAACTCAATGGGGAGGTGGCACGCCTTTCCGTACACAAGGCGATAAGGGGTACAACCTATAGGTGTCTTATAAGCGGTACGCAAAGCCCACAAAGCATCATCTAATTTATCGGCCCATGAGGCACGATGCTCTCTCACGGTACGCTCTAAGATTCGCTTAAGTCCACGGTTGGAAATCTCGGCTTGACCATTAGTTTGTGGATGATACACAATGGAAAGTCGGTGATTGACACCATACTTAGCCATGACTCGTGCAAATTGATCATTGCAAAAATGAGTACCACGATCACTAATGATAGCACGAGGAACGCCGAATCTAGCAAACAATTGTTTCAAAAAGTTCACAACCACCCTCTCATCGTTAGTAGGTAAAGCCTTTGCTTCAACCTATTTGGATACATAGTCAACGGCTACGAGGATGTACTTGTTCCCTTTGGATGATGGAAATGGCCCCATAAAGTCGATGCCCTATACGTCAAAGATTTCACACTCTTGGATGAAATTTTGAGGCATCTCATCTTTATGTGTGATCTTGCCTTATCTTTGGAAAGCATCACAATGATTAACCATTTCATTAGCAACATGATAAATGGTGGGCCAATAGAATTCGGAATCGAAAACTTTCTTAGCGGTGTAGTTAGGACCAAAGTGACCACCGGTGGGTCCTTTGTGGCAAGCTTCAAGGATTAGTAAAGTCGCTGGCCCATCAACACACCTACGAAGGACAAGATCCGCACATTGCTTGAAAAGATAAGGGTCTTCCCAATAATAGTGCTTAATATCCTTAAAGAATTTTTTTTCTTTTGTTGGGACGTTAACCCTTCTATAAGAACACCACCCGCCAAATAGTTTGCAATGTCCGCAAACCATGGGGTATCATCAAGATTGGAATTAATAGACATTAAGGTCTCATGGGGAAAGTATTCATTAATTTCTTGATTTGGAAATTTCCCTTGATAAGGATCCTCAAGTCTACTAAGATGATCCGCGGCTAGGTTTTCTGCTCCCTTTTTATCACGAATTTCGATTTTAAATTCTTGGAGGAGCAAAACCTAACGAAGAAGTCTTGTTTTAGTATCTTGCTTGGTCAACAAGTATTTCAAGGCGGAATGGTCGGTGTAAACGATGGTGGTGGAAAGCACAAGATAGGGGCAAAATTTCTCAAAAGCATACACTACGGCTAAAAGCTCTTTTTCGGTAGTGGTATAATGCAATTGAGCCCCCGTCATTGTCTTGCTAGCATAATAGATTGGTTGGAAGTGTTTGTTAACTCGCTGACCTAAAACCGCTCGTACCGCGGGATCACTAGCATCGCACATGAGCTCGAAAGGTAACTCCCAATTTGGAGAGACTAAGACCGGTGCCTTAGTTAATTTACCTTTAAGAGGTTTGAAAGAGTCTAGACAATCTTGAGAAAAGATTAAAGGAGCATCCTTTTCTAAGAGATGAGTCATTGGTCGAGCTATCTTAGAGAAATCTTGGATGAAACATCGATAAAATCCCGCATGACCTAAAAAACTCCTAACTCCTTTGACGATGGTAGGTGGAGGCAACATAGCAATGACGTCAACTTTAGCACGGTCGACTTCGATACCGGCTTTAGAAATTTTATGACCGAGGACAATGCCTTCTTTTACCATGAAATGGCATTTTTCCCAATTAAGAACGAGACGAGTGTCTTCACATCGTTTAAGCATACGTTCTAAATTAGCAAGGCAAGAAGAGAAAGAATCACCATAGACCGAGAAATCGTCCATAAAGACTTCCATAGTTTCTTCAACCATTTCATGGAATATAGCCATCATACACCTTTGGAAAGTCCTGGGAGCATTGTATAAGCCGAAATGCATTCTTTTATAAGCAAATGTTCCATAAGGACAAGTGAATGTGGTTTTCTCTAGGTCTTTTGGATTGATAGGAATTTGGAAATATTTGTAGAAACCGTCTAAGAAGCAATAGTAGTCATTACCCGCTAAACGCTCGAGCATTTGATCCATGAAAGGAAGAGGAAAATGATCCTTACGAGTGGCATCATTGAGCTTGTGATAGTCTATGCAAACTCGCCAACCCGTTACGAGCCGAGTAGGAATTAACTCGTTGTTTTCATTGGGAACAACGGCTATTCCGCCTTTCTTAGGCACACAATGGACGGGACTAACCCATGGCGAATCCAAAATAGGGTAAATCATGCCGGCATCTAGAAGTTTGATAACTTCTTTCTTGATGACGTCATGGATTTTTGGATTAACCCTTCTTTGACTTTGGATTGCGGGTTTAAAGTCATCTTCCATGAGAATTTTATGAGTGCAAAAGTTAGGATCAATTCCGCGGATGTCGGATATTTTCCAAGCAATTGCTTTCTTATGATTTTTAAGCACATCGATAAGTCGAGATTTTCCATCCTCTTTTAAGTCCTTTGCAATTATGACGGGTAGCTTCTTATTGTCTTCTAGGAAAACGTATTCTAAATGAGACGGTAAATCCTTAAGCTCTAAATCCGGTGGATTGTCGGTGGAAGGCTTAGTCAAATTTGGATCATCGTTTATAACTTCCTTAGGAGTAGGTGGAGAAATATGGTCCTCATTGAGAAGTTTCTCAATGGTAAGAATGTCTTCTTCCCAATCGGAGGGAGAATCGTCATATTTTAAGTCCACATCCCCTAAACTTGCTTCAAATTATTTTAAAAGAAAGTCACTTTCTCCAAATAGAGTCAATGATGGAGCAATAGAAGCTACATTCTCAACATGAGGTAAATGAGAAGTTCCGCGCTTACAAGCCTCGTGAAAATTTTCTTCACATACTTCGTCAAGCACATCGATGAAATTCACGAATTCGGGCTCATCGAGACGTTTGGAAAGTTTACCCATGTTAAAGACGATTTTGTCATCCCCTACCCTCATGATAAGCTCACCCGCGGCTACATAAATCAATGTACGCCCGGTCCTCAAGAAGGGTCGTCCCACAAATAAAGGAACATGGGGATCCATCTCATAGTCGACTACAACGAAATCGGCATGGAAAGTGAATTTGTCGATTCCTACGAAAACATCCTCGGCTATCCCCACCAGATAAGAAACCGAACGGTTAGCTAATTCCAAAGTCATACGAGTGGGGACTAGCTCGGGTAGAGATAATTGTTTCCACATGGACAATGGCATAAGATTGATACTCGCGCCGAGATCCGCCAAAGCCATACAATTCTCTACATCCGGAAAAATGCAAGGAATAAGGAATCGACCAGAATCTCCTAACTTAACCGGTAATTATTCAAAACAACCGCGGAACAATTCTCGTTCAATTGGGTATTATCAATATCGAGCAATTTTACCACTTAAAAGATCCTTAAACATCTTAGCATACTTAGGCATGTGAGAGAGAGCCTCGGCAAAGGTGATATTAAAATTCAATTGTTTGAACATTTTTAGGAAGTTCGAAACTTGAATATCATCCTTATTCTTCAATTTCTCTTTCCTCAACCTTGGGGATAAGGTATATTGGGTTGAGATTAAGGCTTTGGAGTGGATTGCTCACTCACATCCTTGGGTGGAGGAGGGGTAGAAATGGAAGGTGAAGGAATCGGTTTAGGAACCGAAGGTGTGGTATAAGATTGAGGTAAAGGTGGAACATAATGTGTAGACGAAGGCGTTAAGGGTGGTATCGCACAAGTAGAAGGTGAAGGACGGTAGGTAGAAGTAGAAGGAATCTCGGGTCCTTGGTTAGGTGGGGAATAAGAAGGTTCTTCGGTGGTCTTACCGCTCCTAGTAGTGATGGCATTAATGTTAGCCCTAGGATTGGTCACGGTGTTAGAAGGGAGGGCACCTTGGGGACGAAGGCTTTGAAGCATTTGCATAAATTTCCTATCGGTCGATTCTTGTATCTCTCTGGTCGATTCTTGCATCGCTTTCATTGTTCGCTCATGTTCGGTTAATTTTTGTAGAACCAAGTCCATTTGAGGATTATGCATGTTCGTTTGATTATACCCTTGATTATTAAACCCTTAATTAGGAAAACCTTGATTTGGATTATAATTTTGAAAACCTTGGTTTTGAACGCCTTGGTTATTAAAGCCTTGATTTTGATTATTAAATCCTTGGTTTTGCCCTATAAAAGCCCCTTGATTTGGATTAAACCCCCTTTGATTAACATTTCCTTAAAAATTACCTCGTTGAGGACCTTGGTTCCTATTTTGCGTGGGTAGGGGTGGTCTTTGTGGAACTACAAAACCCGGGGGAGCCAAAAAGTTAGTCGATTTATAAGATAAATTGTTCACATCGAAATTTGGTTTAAAATGCACCCTCTCATTAGTGTTATAAGCATACACTTCTTGTTGATATGGGTCATAAACCTTGTCACAGTTATAATATGCATGTGTTCCACCACAAGTCTTACAAGTTTCACAAGTCTCTTTTAAAGCATGTATATGTGTAGTGGGAGGGTTATATATTAAAGCAAGTTGTTTTACTACTGAAGTAAGTTCCTTAATTTGATTAGTCAACTCGCTCTCACTAGCACTAGCCATAGTAGCCCTAACACTCTTGGTTTGGACTTTGGCTTTGTTCTCAATGATTGCCCAAGCCTCGTTCATAGTTTTCACAAGAATATTACCCCCCGAAGCACTATTTAGTGAATCTTGGTCACTCAAACTTAATCCATTATAAAAAGTATTAATTTGATGTAACTTAGTAAAACCGTGTTGTGGACACTTTCTCAAAAGTTCCTTAAAACGATCACAAGATTCACTAAACGTCTCACCGTACTTTTGTTCAAAATTAATGATGTCATTCCGCAAAGCGGTAGTACGTGAGGGTGGAAAGAAGTAATTTATGAATTTTGTCTATAGGTCCGCCCATGTGGCAATACTTTGGGGTGGTTCCTTATCAAGCCAAGTCCGGGCTTGTCCCTCGAGAGAGAAAGGAAAGAGGAGCAAGCAAATTGCCTCTTGTGATACCCCATTGTATTTTACAGTATTGGTTAAGTGTACGAACCTCTTGATGTGATCGTGAGGATCATCATGAGTGCGGCCCAAGAAAGGTGTTGCGGAAACCATTTGAATAAAACCGGTTTTTAGCTCGAATTTGTTGGCGTTAATAGCCGGCACCACAATCGCATCGTTTCCTTCGACGTGTGATTGCAAGAGTTCGATCATTGGACGGTTCTCCATGGTGTTAACAATAGGAGGCTCGATGATAGCTGCTTGAATGGATTTCTTTTTGTGTGCACGGGTACGCATACACCTACAAAAGAAAAATATAACAAAGAAATAGAAGAAATAAAATTATTTTTGGTGCAAAACTTTTGAAAAAGAAATGCTTTTCATGATTTTTTAAATGTTTTTGGGTTTTTTTGGAATTTTTGATTTTTTTCGATTTTTGAAAAATTTTGAAAATTTTTGCAAGAAAAATAACGTTTAAAAGTGAACGGATCCCAAAATCCAACGCGTCTCTCACAAAAAACCGTTAATCTTCACGAAAAGAGCCGGCAGCGGCGCCATTTTAATAATAAAGATTGTTCTTCGTTTCGATTCAAATTGATCCCCGGTTAAAAGTGTGACTCAGTCGTTTTTGGTTAATAAAAGAAAAATATGTTATCTATATTGACTTAAAAAGTAAAATATGAAAGATATTAAAATAGACTAAAGACAAATAACAAACAATAAAGAAACAAATGTTAAAACGAACTAATTTTAAAACAACTATTAAAACAAATACTAAAACAAATATTAAAAAGAAACAATTAATAAAAATAAAACTAAAACTAAAAATAAACTTTCGAATTAAAAATAAAACTTACTTAATAAAAATAAAGGAACTTAGATTATAAAGCTACTTTAAAAAGAAACGAAACAAATATTAAAACGGGTACTTAATAAAAAATAAAACTAAAACTTTTGGAAAAAATACTAAAACTAAAATTTGCGGAAAAATAAAACTAAAAATGACTGACTTTCGGAATAAAAATAAAAATGACCTTCGGATAAAGCTAAATCGACTTACAGACTAAATGTTGGAAAATAGGAAGACATGTTGGACCAAGGGAGACAATAGAAATGGAGGGAAAAGAAATGGTGGCTATCACCATTTTCGGATAAACAGAACATATTCGGATAAGACATATATCTTCGGAATAAATTTTTGGCGGGAAAAAGAACAGTGGTTTTCAGAAAAATTGGGCAAAAACAATATTCGGATAAAGTGACCCATAGGTTTTCGGATAAAAGTGTTTTAAAACTATTTTTCGGATAAATCTGAAATTAAAAGGTTTTCGGATAAAGGCCCTATTTTCGGAATATTGTTATAATTCGGATAAAACTGAATCTTCGGATAAACCAGAATATCTCGGATAAATTGGATATTCGAAAAAATGTCTATATTCGGATAAAAAGCAATATTTTCGGAATAACAAGTTAAATTCGGATTAAATAAAACAAAACACTTCTTCGGATAAAATCTGGCTAAAATAATTTCCGATAAAATGCTATCTTCGTAATAATAAACCCTATTTCGAAAATAACATGAAACAGTACGAATCTAGATTCTAAAAATAAGGAACAAAAATAAGTCAAAATAAGCAAAAATCAAATAAGCACTTAACCAAAATTTAAGCTAAACAAATTTTAAGAAAAGTTAAATAAGCCACAAATCAAAAACTCTAAAAACACCAAATAATCAAAATTAATAAAATCAACTTTTGAATGATTTAAACTATTAAAACCACTTAATTAAAAATAAGACAAACACAAATTAATCAATAAGCACAATAAGCTATAACAACTACCACATCAAATCAATAAGAACAATCAAATAAGCAAATCAATCAAACAATCAACAAGATCAAACAAACTACATGATTAACCAAATCAACCAAAAGATTAAGATTAAGAAATAAAGAATGAGAAATGCTTAGTAAGCTTGAATTAACGAAGAAGATTAAGATCCAAATACACAAGGTTAAAGATGAAAGATTAAGAAAACTTGAAAGAAAACTTGAAAGAAAACTTGAAAGAAAACTAGAGAGAGAAAGTAAAACACCTACTCCTAATTACCTTAATGAAAAACTAAAAATAAAACTCTAAAAACTTTATTAACAAATGAAGGCTTAATGGTCTATTTATAGTGGAAGGAGAGTTGGTGTTGTTGCTTCCTCTTTCTCTTTGTCTTCTTGTCTTTTTAAATAACTCGTCTTTCTCGACTTTGTCTCGGGATTTGTCGATAGATAAAATGAACTTGTCTTCTAATTTTCTTCTTTTATTAGACTTGGTTATTCAACTTCGTTAAACTTCCGTCTTTAGTCTTTTTCTTCGATAAATCTTTAGAATAGGCTTTTGACTTCCGTTCTTTTTGCACTTTTGATCTTTTGACTTCGTCTTTTGTATTTTTCTTTGATAAAAGCCCGTGAAAGCCCGTGTTTTCTTCCTTTTTCATATTTTTGTCCTAAAACACAATAAAACACAAACCACGCATAACTCCGACATTTACGACATTAAATACACGTTTCGGTCTCGTTTTTATTTGTTTTAAGTGGTGAAAGGATAAGTGTTTTCACACTTATTAGCTACTAATCTCAAGAAAATTGAGAACGTGTCGGTGAGGGTCGGATAGGACTTGTCCATCAAATTGGTTCTCCCAAATCATTTTCATGTGGGTACTCGTGATAGTGAAATTATTCAAAATAGGGAATTGAATAATAGAGGAACTAGGCGTTGGAGCAACGATCTTAGTGTTTGACCACATTGGTTGGTCATCGGGATCAATGGTAACAATGGTTGCGGAATCGGATTCGGTTCATAGGATGAGATTCCTTCAATATGGAATGGATTTTTGAATATCGTCTCGAATTCAGTGTCGAATACGTCGTCTTTGGAGGCGACGACGAAAAATTCTTTGATGAACGGTGGTTTGATGTATGGTTCGGGTGATTCAATTTCAAGGGGTACGATTGGTGTTTTATTGGATGTCGTGCTATTTTTGATCTTACGTTTAAGTTTTTAGAATGGACGAACGAGTTGTTTTCCCAAAGAACGCGGGCTTATACAAACCCGGAGTGATTTGCAAAACGTCATAGAAAAATAAACTAAATAAAACAAATAAGACGGGAAATATTTTCGTATATATTTTTTTTACTACTACTATTATTACTATTTTTTTTACTGAATAAAACAACTAAAGAAACAAGAAAAATAAGAATGAAAACGCAAACGAATTATTGTACCAATCAATCGAATCGGATGGTTCAAATGACTTCGGTATCTATCCACGGGGTTTGGGAGTTAACTGGAGCGAATAAGAATACGAACGATTCACAAATAGTTGGAATGGGCCGGTTAGGTGGGTTATGATCAAGCAAAGATAATTGGTTCTTAACTCGAAGAACGGATGTTGAACAAGTTAAAACACAATTAGTAACGGGTTTGAGGAAGGATCGGTTTAAATAAAAGAAGATAAAAAGGATTTTTCTTTTTTACAGAATCAAAGTTGCCGACGGCAAGATTGGGCTGCCGGGCGGCTTCTTGGGGACTGTGGACAAAAAACAGGAAGTTGCCGGCGGCTTCTCGGTGTCTGTGGAGAAGTTGCCGGCGGCAATATGGGACTGCCGGGCGGCTTCTCTGCTACTGATGAGTAGTTGCCGGTGGCAAAAGTGGGTCTGCCGGTGGCTACTTGGCTGCTGATGTATTTTTTTTAGGAACTAAAACTAAAAACACTTAAAAAAACTTTTGTGAGGATGATGAAATAATGACAAAAGGTTAATATAAACACACCTTAAATTTTATTTTTTTTAAAAACACTATAAAATGAAATAAGCACAAAGGAGATTAAACGATATACGATATGCAACAAAGATTCAAAACATGAAAAGCACAAAACACAAATCCACGGCAGCGGCGCAAAAAACTTGATGCGTCCTTTGTGAGTACACAAGTTTTAAATTTGTAACACGAACTTCCAAATAAGCTAAGAACACACGGGCAAGTATGACCCTTTCGTTTGTAGCTAGCTTGTTGTGGTAAGCCGAGGTCGTTCACTAGGATTTGGGTGTTTTCGGTTGTAAAGAATCTAAGTAACAATGTAATGTTATTGGTAAAGATGGTTGTCACTCCTAAAATTACCATACAAGTAACAATTAAGAAAATAAGCAAATAAGTAACAAGTAACACTAAGGTGATGATTAAGCTAATAACTTGAGAACAATAATATTAAAGACAACACTTGCTTGGATTAGTTCATAACATTTAGATTGTTCATATGAGGGTGGTTTTGATAAATTGATTACAAGTAAAGAAGATGATGGTCACAAATTCCAATCTTTGATGAAAGTATATAACCCTCGCGAAAGATCATACATCCATGAAATCAAGCATTAAGACAAATCAACCAATTCAAGACTATGTTTAATTTAACAAGTTTGATTCACGGTCGTTTCACAAAATCATTAACAATCACACTTAATTTCCTTTGCATAATCATACCACTAAAGAAATGGTCAATACAATAGATAATCATCCATAGAAAAAACGATTATAACTAGTTGGTGAATGATAACCCTTTCGACCTATGAAATCACCAACAACTAATCAAGTATGATAATCAAATGGAATGAACCTTAAGCACAATTGGATTTCAAACATAACATAAAATTGATCAACACCATGATTAAAACATAAACAATCCTCATGTCACAACTTCATCCAAACAAGTGTAAATTAAACTACTCCATATTCATATTAATCAAGAACAAACATTCAACATATGACATAGAGTTCAACATAATGAAAGTAACAAAAGATTACCCAAAGTATGATTACAATAAGTAAATGAAAGGAATTAGAGAAATCCTTAGGCCTCCAAGTGACTACAAGTTTCGAACCAAGGTAGGAGTTTGTGGTCTTTCGGGATATAAAATGAAATTCGTATTTGAGAATTGAGACCGGTTTTGGAGAGGTTTGGTGAAGATTGGTGGCGATTCAAGTATCAACAAACACTACCAATGATAAGGGTAATGATCCTTTAGAGTTTGGCAAGGTTATTTTAATGATTGGAGCTTCAAAAACGTTACTTTTTGGCACACCAATATTAAATCCGGGAATTGGGGTGTTCACCAAGATTGGGAGAGTTCCCTTGGTGAATAATGAAGTTAGTAATGAATGTGATGAAGTAATGTGGTTACATGATCCCAAGGGTCTTATTTATGCTTGAAATTAAGGCTTCTCATCAGTGCATGAACTTGGAGCCAAAGCAAAATACTTGGAGCCAAAGATATTTTCTTGTAGCTAAAGTAGTTCTAGAATGCTCCAATAGAAGCTTCATGGGTCTTCCAAAGAGTTGTAGAAGTTACATGCATGCAAAGGTAACACAACATGCACCAAAGCATGAGTATCATGAGCAACAAATTCATGACTCTAAGCTTTTCCAATAGTCTCCGTAAGACTTGTACTTGTCGGGGTTCCTTCGTATATGCATGAATCATCATTTATTCTTTCTTTTCTTTACTTTCCTTGATTTTGGCTAACTAACAACACAAAACACAACTTCACACATATATGAGCTAAAACGCTCGTTAGTATAACCAATAACCATGCAAAATATACGGATAACGCTCAAGAAAACATGTTGGATTTGGGCGTTATCATATTGCCATGAGAAGTTTACAACGATAATGTTAATTGTCGTGGAAAGAGTTGCCATATGTATGAGTTTTCTGTCATTAAGACTCACAGTTAATGACATGACAACTCAATCTTATATAATATAAGACATTATCGGAACTGCGAAAATAACTGATTAAGCCGTATTATAAGAGGTCATTCTTCAAGCTATAAAAATAAAAATGGACAATAATTTTAAAACTAAGTTATATTTATATTATTTGTCATAATTTTGGCAAGAGCTGGGACCCTCCTTTACATCTTTTAAGATCTGGTTGTAAGAGCCAAGGGTGTCATGGAGAGGTTTAGTCTTTCCACTTTGTTCCTACAGCTGTCACATCACCGCTACATCATCACGGAGCAACTAATCAAAACACCCTTCAATAGTGAAGAGGCAACCCCTCTCCACTTTGGCCCCATCACTATTTTTTATTTTATTTTTTTTATTTCACGCGAATTAAAATTCATTTTATTCAAATAAGAGTTATAAATACTTAAATAAAAATTCTAAATACAAAAATTAAAATACGTTACGAAAATAAAAACACACAACAATAAAAATAAACTACACATTTAGGGGAGGGGATATCGGGCCATTATTTCGGCTTGTTGTCGACGCACAAACGACCTCTTTGGTTGCAACATTGCCTCGGCATGAACCGCGATAAACGCGAAGTCGACCAACTGCATATGCCTCTCCGCGGTAGCCTTTTTGGCATCATACACGGATTTAGCCGATATCATTTTTTTATGCATTGCCTCATTTAGTATTTCCTTCACTGACCCTGAGGATCCTCCACCGGTGCTCTCAGTTGTCTCAGATTTTGTATTATTGGCGGGTCGAGCTTTTCCCGCAGGTCGAGGACGTTCATCATGACCGAATACTTCCATGTGATCATTCATAGGAACGTCATTCGCCCCGGCCCATTTTGGGTGGGTTTTGAGGACCTTCCACCCGTGAACGTAAGCAAATGGTCTTCCGTTAAACGCGACACGAAATTCCTCCTTCGCAGTTTCTAAAACATCATCATTCATCCACTCCTACGATTTACTCCTTCGTAAATCATTTGAAACTTTTGAGATTCGGGATGCATCCGACTCCATATTCCCGAAATCGTGTTCTTTGTTCAATGCATCCCGATTGTTTGGTCGTTGAAATCTCGAAGAATCTGCCCCCAAAAACAATTAAGACTTTGGTCGTTTCCAATTCGGCGTTCTCCGAAACAACAACCCAACATTTGGCTAATAATATCTCTTCATCACGAGTCCAACGTGTCGGTGCCAGAGTCAGAGCTTCTTAAAATTTTATGTCATCATCATCTGCATCCAAATTAACGGCTTTTGACACTTTGGTGTTTTATTTTTTGTGGTTGCCTTTTCTAGATGGTGAATCTGACTCCGGAACTTTGAATTGAGTTTCAGGCACTTGTTGTTGACTTGGGTAATTTAGAAATTGGGTGTTAAATTGGGCGTTTTGAAACAAGGTTTGTTGTTGTTGGTAAAAATTTTCTGGTGTCATTTGTGGTAAATAGTTATTAGTAAAAGGAGGGTATGGGAATTGGGAAGAATATGGAAATTGGGAAGATGGAAATTAGGATGAAGATAGAAATTAGGAAGAAGATGATATGGAGTTTTGTGACGATGGTGTTGAGGGGTTTGAGGATGACGAAAGATTCGGGTTGCTTGTGTTGAGAAGCGCGGTGAAGTTGAGATGTGGGAATTGGTCATTTGAGAAGTTAGACTTTTTTTTGTTGTAAGATAGAGAGATTAGAAGGAATTGTGTGGGTTAAAAGTGTTAAAATGAGGGATATATATAATAGTAAATGTAAAAAAATTAAAAAAGTTTCGACCGTTGCCCGACGGTCATTTTCTTCTCTTTCCTCTTTGTGGTCTCGTCGGTGCAGCGAATAAGGAGCAGAGAAACAGGGGGTGGGTGTGGCGGCGAAAGCCGGCGAGGGTCGGCAAGCTGCCACCACACGCCATGACACCATGCCTCTAATAGATGGTTGCAATGGAGATAAAGAGAAGATAAAAAGTAATGTATTGATTGTAGTGTTACGGGTGGTGAAAAGCTCATGTTAATTTTACACTAAATTTTTAGATTTATTTTTGAAGAAAACAAAAGAAAAAAAAATGAATCAAAACTAAGCATGTTTAGAGTCTAAGGTATGGCAAGTGATTTTTAGCATTATCACAAGAGCATGACACTCTAAACTGTGACAATCCTCAAATTTCACATCTATGCTATAAGCTATGATTGTCTCAATATGAAAATTTGGCTAGAAATTTTTGTTTTTATGCCTTACTTGGTAAGATGAACTGCTTCTCACAACCTGAACTGCCATTACAACATATTCCTATATGTTGTCAACACAATGTATATATCAAGTCTAAGATCTAAAAGTGATCTAGTAAGTTCAGTATTGATAAGAACATCTCACATATAACTATGATGCCCTAAATTCTCTTAGAAACCCTAAAATCCCTATAAACAAGTTGTAAACTCAAGAATGGTTAACTATGAATAGAGAATACATATGAATAAGTCATTAAGGATTATAAACAAGCTGTAAACTATACTTTGAAGACCTAATAATACCTAAGAATGGTAAGAACAAAATATACAAAGCTAAGTACAAGTAATTGTACATAATAGTCTAGATCACCACCTAGAAACCCTTGGTAAATAATATTTCAAGCAATATAACTACCTAATATCTATATAAAAGTATCAAAAACAATATGCTAATTATAATCTATCATATAAAAGAAAGTTAATTGATCACAAAATACTAATATTCACTAATCCAAAGCTAATTACAAGTTAAGACCTAGTAACCAAGATTAGCATATAAAATCCATTATACATTGAATTAGAGTATAATATTTTGCCATAAATTATAAAACTCAATTATGTATCACATTAAGATTATACATTTATTTCAACTTAAGTTACAAGTTGGTAAAGCATAAGGTACAAGTTATCAAAGCATAGGATCTTAAGCTCCCATAATTATTCCTAGAATATGATCAACCTATACAAACCCTTAAAATAAATATGTAGAATACCTATAAGTAATAAACGTACTATATAAGACCTAGAATAAGTTTTTATAAAGGTACAAACACTAATTACCTAAGATAAAAAGTCATTAAGATTAATGACCTAAAAACCCTTATATTAAGAAATCTACATAGAATCACTACCTAGTCTTTTTGGACAAGTCTATAAATATTTATAGGACTTCATTAAGGTTATAAGATTATGTTAAGACAATTTTTAAGTAACTTAAAGCACAAGGTACAACATTTTAATGCATGGCTTGTAAATTAGGTCAAAATGGGTATTTTCACTCTTTAGACATGTTTACCTAAACTAAGCTATTAAACCAAGTGTGAGAACTCATTAGACACTTAAAACATAATGTCTAGGACCTAAGTTAGTGTACATCAGTATCTAATTGAAGGATAAAGCCTTTTACTAAGATTTAACCCTGGATCATTAGGAAACCCTAATCTACATAAGTATACTTCCCATTTTCACATCAAACCTTTGTTAAACATCAAACCAAGGACCCAAATCTCTTAAATATAATTTCTAAACCCTAATTAAGCCTTAATAATTCACTAATAACTTTCCTAAGTCCCTAATCACCAAAAACACAAACCATAAGTTACAAGCCCTAGTTTTGAAACCCGGTTTTACTATTTCCCTCCAAAACTTCATTTAAACCATTTCCCTCCCAAATTCAAAGCTTAGGCCAGATAGTTTAAGTATACTAGGATATTTTAGGATATTTTTAAGTAGGTGGGTAAGCTACTTGGTTGCTACACATCATTGATCATATCCTATCCTTGTCGTGAGGTGTTTTTAGCCACAAAACAAAAGATTGACATAAACCTAGCTCCTACAAACGTGAACAGACTTTCCCTAGGCACCCTTAGTTACTAAGCTATCTTTCCTACACGTCCATATCTAGAACTTGGAGCCTAAGGCTTGGAATTGCTATAAATAGAGGCGAAATGAACACATAGAGACTTGCACCCCGTTTCCTTTGTATCTCCATACCCATTCTGATTTAAACTTCTATATACATCCTAGGACATGTCCCAAGACCAGAAACCAGGTCTAGAAGCTAGCCATTGAATCTCTTGAGGTTTTGATAGCAAGTAGTGTTCATAAGAAGCCATTAGGAGCAATTTTTGAGCATCCTAGATAATTTCTATGTTAGCTATGCTTTGATCTTGTTATAATGAATTATTAGAGTTTTTATAATGCCAAAATAATGTTAGAAAGATAATCTAAAAGAAACTAAGTCATTTCATCATTTTAAATGGAAGTTATAAGCTAAAAATGTCTTAAAACCCTAGTTTTGTAATTTACATGAAATAATAAGTAAAAACCCATTTCAAAAGCTATAATTCTGAAGAAATGTTGTTATTATTATTATAACCTTGTTTTGAAACTTTGTTTTAAAATCCTATATCATTTGGTCCAATTTTGAGGTAGTCATGTGATTTTTACAAGTATAGGGACTAAAACTGTCATTTTTGAAACTATTTAACATTTTGGGCCAAAAGTATCATTTTTTGAAAGTTAAATATATAAGAATAAATATTGGACATTTTGAGGTCCTAAGGTTTAATATTGAGGGTTTAAAATGCAAATACTAAAACTATACACTTTAAGGTTTAAAAGTGTAATTATACCAAAGTATAACTATAAGGGCTATTTTAGCCAAATTTTGAAACTAAAGAAGATTATGTAACACCCCATTTTGGAAATGGAATATTACGCATATCATGGCGTGTCATCAAAGCATACAAGGATAAATGTCTAAGCATTATTCAACCATAAAAGGAAATACCGGAATCAAACATCGGTATCCCAAAGTAAAGCTCATCACACACAAACATAAATACTGTAAAAAGGAAGGACGAAACAATGTCCAAAGCAACTGTATCAAAGTAAAGGAAATGCATAAAGTAAAGAAAGACAGTAAAGCTTCCAATCCATATGCACCTACGTTTCAGATCTACGAGCGTCCCTGAGTACCTGCCGTTTTGGGAACATGAAAAGGAAAACGGCTGAGCAAGACGCTCAGTGCACGGATGTACAATATAGCATGATATAGGATAAGCATGTAACATATAACAGCGGAAGACTAAGTACTGAGTAAACTGGTTAAGTAACATGAAAATTGGTTTTATAGTTTGAAAAGCCTTATGTTTAACCTGTGAAAACTGTTTAACATATATATACCATAGCCCATATAGGTCATGAAAAGGTCACGTGCATGAATACTTGGAGGGGTGACCTCATCATGCTGATTAGAGGGGATGCCTCTAATCAATATACTGATTTGGGTAGGAGGGATCAGCTCCTTGTGAAGGGTGCAAGGCACACACGACATTCACCATGATAAACTGAATAAAACATGTAACTAGGATGCACCCATACGCCCCGACTGATATAATAATATGGCCAAACTGAAAAGGGACGCCACGAGCAATCACTCCGCCGTGGGGAAGTCATAACATCGGTGCCTCCAATGCTATGGTTATGGTACCTCCATAACTAGGTGAAACTGGTCATGCTTGTATATGGCTATAGTTTATGCTAAATTAACATAAGCAGTTCAAAACAATAAAACAAATGCTGGGGAAAACAGTTGGCTGCATACGGGGAAATCCTAATAAGGAAGGAATGTCCATACTGAAAGGACGGGAATCCGTACCTCAAGTCCAGTGAAATGAACGGAAGAAAGACTCCTACTTCTGGATCACTAACGCTACATGAATACACACGTGTATAAGTATCGATTCACTGATTACGTACTGGGTTCTGTGTCTTGTTATAGCTGATTTGGTATGTTTTAGGTCATGGTTCACTGTTTAAAGCCTTAAACTGTGTTTATCTTGTATTTCTGGTTTATCTGATTAAGTATTACTGGTGTTTCATGTATTAATATACTTACTGCATAATAATAAGTAACTCTCCAAAAATAGCAGGTTTCCAAAAATAGAAAGTTTCCAAAAATAGAAAGTTTCCAAAAATAGAAAGTTTCCAAAAATAGAAAGTTACCAAAAATAGAAAGTTACCAAAAATAGAAAGTTTCCAAAAATAGAAAGTTTCCAAAAATAGAAAGTTTCCAAAAATAGAATTTACTGCCTAAAATAGATTAGTTTCTAAAAATAGAAAGTTTCCAAAAATAGATCAGCTGCCTTAATTAAATAAGTTTCCATATATAGAAGGTTTCCATAATTAGATTAGCTGCCTGAAATAGATTGATTTCCATATATAGAAGGTTTCCATAATTAGATTAGTTGCCTTATTTAATTAAGTTTCTATAAATAGAAGTTTCCATAATTAGAATTAAGCTGATTTCATAAGCTAACATATAAGTCTAAGTGTTATAAGCTTACTACTTAAGTCATATGATATAGTGTATAGTTTAATTATTATTTCATGTATTTTAATTAAACTATAGGTTAAGCATTTTAATTAAAGTGTAACATGTATTAATTAAAATGAAATGAAATACTTAGGTTAAAATGTGTATTATTATTCATAATAATATAACCTAAGTCATGTCTAAATTAATTAATTATAGGCATGTTTTAATAATTAATTAATTATAACTTATAACATAAAAATACTTAGGTTAAATTAATGTCATGATAAACTAATAATTAAAATAACCTAAGTCATGATTTAATTAATATTTCATGTTATTAATTAATTATAACCTAAGTTCATGATTCGTAAAAATTACATGTAACATAGATCATGATTTTAACCAACGAACCGTGAACCGGGTATGAATTCGACACCGTACCCCGGGCCAAACCCGGGGCACCCGTGTCCCCTTGCTGCCGTGGGTCCCACATGAGCCAACCAAGACCAATTGTGGTCTTGGTGGTGGCGGCAATAGCAAACCAAACCCCCTTCGGGTTTGTTTTGCTAGGCGGCTAGAAACAAACACCCCTTTACATCATTCCTTGATTTTATTTAATACCAAAACATGTTAGATCAATGATTAATTATCTTGTTTTCATAAGAAAAATAATAACATGTTCATGAAAATAATCAAAGATCAAAAGAATTAAAAAGAATTAAAAAGAAGGGTTAGAAAGGTATACCACTATGTAACTTGGAAAAGGATGAACAAACACGTATTCTAACACTTGTTTTTAAGATCAAAATCAATCAAACACCCCCCTATGATGGTGTAAGGGTGGCGGCACAATAAGGAGAAAAAGGAGAGGAGAAAACTCTTTTTAGGGTTTTATGTTTATTTCTTGAAAAATGAAAATGAAAACATGTTTTTACTTTTACCCCCTTAACTTGAAAAGTCCATGGGCTAAGCCCATTACATGCATGTGTGCCGTGGGTATGGGGGCCCCACATGGGGTACCCGTACCTTTCTCGTGTCCCGATGTTTCGTGTTCGTTCGTGGTTAAACGTGCTCGTGTTTAACGTGTTTCTGTTTCTTTTAACGTGTCGTTTATCGTAAACTCCACGCTCGTGAATATATTCTGAGTATTTACGTAATTATTTTAGTTAGTATTTTAAATGGTGTTCATGATTTAATTATGTTCACGTGATATATTATTAACTGTTTATCATGGGGTCGTACGTAATCGATACTTGTCATGACATACACGTATGCACTTGCTTGATTATAAGCACATGAATGTGATCAATACTACATGAGGTAAGTTTTAATCTAGAACGTACGATCTTAAGGGCACTATTCATGGTAAAAGCATGCGGGTTTTACAATTCTTCCCCCCTAAAAAGAATAATTCGTCCCCGAATTATAGATAAAGTAAGTTGAAAAGAAGTGACATACCCGAACTCAAAATATGAAGTGAGGGTAAGAAGCCCGGATAGACTCCTCTGTTTCCCAAGTGGCTTCCCGCTCGGTATGGTCCCTCCAAAGGATTTTAACGAAAGGAATCGTCTTCCTTCTCATGACTCGTTCTTGCCTGTCGAGTACTCGTTCGGGTTCTTCTACAAACGTGAGATCTTCACGTATCTGTTCCAGTGGATACTGAACCATGTGAAGGGGATGATAATTGTACCCTCTGAGTAAGGACACATGGAACACGTTATGCACGTGCGATAGCTGAGGAGGTAACGCCAATCGGTAAGATACTTCGCCGATTCGTTCAACGATATCAAATGGTCCGATGAACCGAGGACTGAGTTTTCCCTTGATCCCGAAGCGTTTAACACCACGTGCCGGCGAAACCTTGAGGAAGACGTGATCTCCCACATTAAAATGTATGTCCCTACGATGCTTATCGGCGTAACTCTTCTGGCGTGAACGCGCTTCCTGTAGTTTCTGTTTAGCTACCTCAATCTTCTCGTTGGTCATTTCTATAATCTCTGGTCCTTCAAGTGTTCGCTCTCCCACTTGATCCCAGCAAGTTGGAGCGCGACACTTTCTGCCATACAACATTTCGAAAGGAGCACATTTGATACTTGCGTGCCAGCTGTTGTTGTATGCAAACTCAACTAAACAGATGTAATCGTCCCAATCACCTGTCCATTCCAACGCACACGACCTTAACATATCTTCCAATGTCTGAATTGTTCGCTCCGATTGTCCGTCCGTTTGAGGATGAAAGGCTGTGCTCAGCTTCAGTTGTGTACCCCAAGCTTTTTGCAGGCCTTTCCAGAATCGCGACGTGAAACGAGGATCTCTGTCTGAGACGATGCTGGAGGGAGTGCCGTGGAGTCTCATGATCTCCCTTCTGTACGTATCTGCGAGTTTACTTACCGGATCTTCCTTGCGTATCGGTAAGAAATGAGCTGATTTGGTGAGTCGATCAACGATGACCCAAATAGCATCGTGCTTCTTCTTGGTAGGCGGAAGACCGGTAACAAAATCCATGGTGATTTTGTCCCACTTCCACTCTGGAATATCCAACGGTTGAAGGAGACCGCCAGATCGCTGATGTTCAATCTTAACCTGCTGACAGGTAAGACATTTGGAGACATACGTGGCTACATCCTGTTTCATACCACTCCACCAAAAGTGCTGTCTGATGTCATGGTACATTTTTGTCGACCCAGGATGTATAGAAAATGGGGAGCTGTGAGCTTCAGCTAACAATGCTTCCCGGAGTTCTGGATTGTCAGGAACACAAAGTCTCGTGCCCTGCCAAATGATACCGTCTGCGTCCATTCTGAATTCTGTCTGCTTCTCCAAATTCTGAATTACCGCCCAAATCTCTCCATCATCCTTCTGCGCTTCCTTGATCCTAGTCAGTAACTCAGGTTCTACTGTAAGATTCGCCCAGTATCCGTGCTGCCCACATACCATGATTTCAATGTCAAGCCGCTCCAAGTCCCTTATGTTTTGTTCCTTGATCTCAATGCCGTTTATCATTCCGGACTTTCTGCTGAGTGCATCTGCTACTACATTAGCTTTCCCGGGATGATACTGTAGGTTAATATCATAATCTTTCAACAGTTCCAACCATCTCCTTTGTCTCATGTTCAATTCTCGCTGTGTGAAGATATACTTCAAGCTCTTGTGATCCGTGAAAATGTCGCATGATTCTCCGTATAAGTAATGCCTCCATATCTTTAATGCGAACACCACTGCAGCAAGTTCCAGGTCATGTGTAGGGTAGTTTTCTTCATAGGGCTTAAGCTGCCGTGAAACATACGCGATCACTTTCCCATGTTGCATGAGAACACAGCCCAGTCCCTTCCCCGATGCATCGCTATAGATCTGAAATCCACCTGTACCAGATGGGAGAGTAAGAATAGGTGCAGATACTAACTTCTGCTTTAAGTCTTCGAAGCTCTTCTCTCGATCTTCCGTCCAGACGAATTTCTCTCCTTTTCGCATCAGTTTGGTGAGAGGCAATGCCAGCCGAGAAAAGTTCTCCACGAATCTTCGATAATATCCAGCTAAGCCTAAGAAACTGCGGACTTCTGTCGCTGATGTTGGTCTTGGCCATTTAGTGATAGCCTCAACCTTCGCTGGGTCCATAGTGATCCCTTCTGCTGATACAATGTGACCTAAGAATGCCACCTTGTTTAACCAGAACTCACACTTGGAGAATTTCGCATACAGCTGCTTCTGACGAAGAATCTGTAGTACAGTACGGAGATGATCTTCGTGTTCCTCCGTGGACTTTGAGAATATCAAGATGTCATCGATGAATACAATGACAAATTTATCAAGGAATTCATGAAAGATTCTGTTCATCAGATCCATGAATACTGCTGGAGCGTTAGTCAGGCCGAAAGGCATGACTACAAACTCATAATGGCCATAGCGGGTACGAAAAGCAGTCTTGGCAATATCCTGCTCTTTAACCCTTAGCTGATGGTAGCCTGACCTTAGATCGATCTTTGAGAAGTGTTTGGCTCCTTGAAGTTGGTCAAACAGATCGTCTATACGTGGCAGTGGATATCTGTTGCGGATGGTAATCTTATTAAGTTCACGGTAGTCAATGCAAAGTCGCATGCTGCCGTCCTTCTTCTTAACGAACAAGACCGGTGCGCCCCATGGAGATGCGCTCGGTCTAATGAACCCTCGTTCAAGAAGTTCCTGTAATTGGTCCTTCAGTTCTTTTAGCTCTATGGGAGCCATACGATACGGAGCCTTAGAGATTGGCTCAGCTCCTGGAACAAGGTCGATGTTGAACTCCACTTCTCTTGCAGGTGGTATGCCTGGAAGTTCATCTGGGAAAACGTCTTGAAATTCTGAAACTACTGGTTGATCCTGAATCGATGGGGATTCAGCATCCATGTCATGAACCGTAGCGAGATAACCTTCGCAGCCATGTGACAGTAATGCACGTGCTTGCAAGGTAGATATGACTTGTACAGACCGTCCGGGTATGAACCCGTTATGGATGTACTCTGGTGCATTAATGTCGCCGAAGATCACTCGATAAGAGTGGCAGTCTATGGTAGCATGGTGCTTGGATAGCCAATCCATGCCGAGAATCATATCAAACTCAATCATGTCTAGAGGAAGTGCATCTACTGCACGAACTTTATCGTCAAACTCTAAAGGAAGACTCTTGTATGCATGAGTTATTAATACAGAGTCCCTCAGAGGCGTGGAAATGGTAAGCTTAGTTTCTAATGGCAAGGGAAGTGTCCTGATGTTCTTTGCATAAGTAGTGGAAACAACTGAATGAGTGGCACCCGTGTCGAAAAGAACACATGCAGCCTGGCCGTACATATACAAAATTCCAGTAATGGTACCTGTAGATTTGTTTGCCTGATCGCGCGATGTCGTGTAGACACGCCCAGTGGTAGGAGGCGGTTTAGTATCAGCATGACCCGAAGTACCCTCCATTTCACCCTTACGGCAATCTCTCATACGATGGCCAGGGAGGCCGCACTTGTAGCACGCGTCGGAGTCACGACGACATGGGCCAGGGTGTCTGCGATGGCAGGTGCTGCAAAGAGGATGAGTGAATCCTCCAGCAGGAGTCCTTGCTTGCTGAGGGCCTGCTGATGACAGAACGTGTTAAGAATAAGGTATATGCACGAGTATAGGACGTAAACGTCGTAAGATGCGTACCAGTGTTAGCTGAACGGTTGGGCTGAGAACCCCTGTGGTTCTGGTCCCTTCCGTTACCGTGGTTCCTGGTAGAGATTAACATAGTGTCAGCATGAGAGATATAACATGAAATCATTAGAAGATGCGTAAATAGTAGGACCTGCTGTTGTTGGACTGTCCCGCATTGTTACGGTAATTGTCATTACCGCTGCGCCTTTCCACAACAGAACGGTCGTTAGAGCGACCGTTTCCTTTGGGCTGATTGGGCTGCTGCTGAGTAGTCGGCTGAGACCGGTCCCCAGTTTTCTGCCTGGAAGATACAGTTTAAGAGATGATTATAGAACATGTAACGATAGGATGCGGTCTGGTTAACGCTAGAACATGAAATGTTTTACCTCTTGTCGGGTCTTTCTGCTTCCCCGAACTCATCACGTTCTTGCAACATCTCAAGCTTTCTTGCTGCGTAAGCCACCTGTGCCACAGTATCCAATGGGGCACCTGATAACTCATTAGCAATCCTTGGGTTAAGGCCCCAACGAAAATGTAGTGCTTGCTCTTCAGTGGTGCCTACGGATGCCCTCAGGACAGCTGTGTACCCAAGGAACCTCTGCATGAACTGACCACAATTCTCGTCGGGTCTTTGTCTCATGGCGTAGTATTCCCTCATGAGTCGATTACTTCCTTCCATGGGAAAAATGATCGGTGGGGGAGGATATTCGTCGTCATGAAGAACGGCGTCTTGCCTTTCTGCCTCCATGTTTTCAAATAACTCCCAAAGTTTGTCTGTGTTTGCCATCTGACAGTATAACATAAAACATATGATTTACAGTTCAAACATAAACTATATAAAAGAAAAATTTTATGCCAAAATTTCACGAGAAAAATTTTATGCAAGAAAATCTTTGTATGAATGCATGATGCAGTTTTATGAAAACTTTTGATGCTCGAGAGTGAACGCCTAAGGTCAGTTCACTCAAAATAAAAGACATATCGAGGGGACGCCTATGGGTCGGTCCCAAATCTAAAAGTTTCGATAAAACACATGCGACTAAATAGGGCCAGTCCTGTACCAACCATTACTTAGTCAAAAACCCTGTAACAATGACATGTATATGTATGCTTAAAAATGATGAATGCATGAAAACAACTGTCAGTTCTAGGAAGACCGTAGTGACTACCCACTAATCACAGGTCATATTTGAGAGCCTACAGGTCGAAGCCTTGGCTCTGATACCATAATTGTAACACCCCATTTTGGAAATGGAATATTACGCATATCATGGCGTGTCATCAAAGCATACAAGGATAAATGTCTAAGCATTATTCAACCATAAAAGGAAATACCGGAATCAAACATCGGTATCCCAAAGTAAAGCTCATCACACACAAACATAAATACTGTAAAAAGGAAGGACGAAACAATGTCCAAAGCAACTGTATCAAAGTAAAGGAAATGCATAAAGTAAAGAAAGACAGTAAAGCTTCCAATCCATATGCACCTACGTTTCAGATCTACGAGCGTCCCTGAGTACCTGCCGTTTTGGGAACATGAAAAGGAAAACGGCTGAGCAAGACGCTCAGTGCACGGATGTACAATATAGCATGATATAGGATAAGCATGTAACATATAACAGCGGAAGACTAAGTACTGAGTAAACTGGTTAAGTAACATGAAAACTGGTTTTATAGTTTGAAAAGCCTTATGTTTAACCTGTGAAAACTGTTTAACATATATATACCATAGCCCATATAGGTCATGAAAAGGTCACGTGCATGAATACTTGGAGGGGTGACCTCATCATGCTGATTAGAGGGGATGCCTCTAATCAATATACTGATTTGGGTAGGAGGGATCAGCTCCTTGTGAAGGGTGCAAGGCACACACCACATTCACCATGATAAACTGAATAAAACATGTAACTAGGATGCACCCATACGCCCCGACTGATATAATAATATGGCCAAACTGAAAAGGGACGCCACGAGCAATCACTCCGCCGTGGGGAAGTCATAACATCGGTGCCTCCAATGCTATGGTTATGGTACCTCCATAACTAGGTGAAACTGGTCATGCTTGTATATGGCTATAGTTTATGCTAAATTAACATAAGCAGTTCAAAACAATAAAACAAATGCTGGGGAAAACAGTTGGCTGCATACGGGGAAATCCTAATAAGGAAGGAATGTCCATACTGAAAGGACGGGAATCCGTACCTCAAGTCCAGTGAAATGAACGGAAGAAAGACTCCTACTTCTGGATCACTAACGCTACATGAATACACACGTGTATAAGTATCGATTCACTGATTACGTACTGGGTTCTGTGTCTTGTTATAGCTGATTTGGTATGTTTTAGGTCATGGTTCACTGTTTAAAGCCTTAAACTGTGTTTATCTTGTATTTCTGGTTTATCTGATTAAGTATTACTGGTGTTTCATGTATTAATATACTTACTGCATAATAATAAGTAACTCTCCAAAAATAGCAGGTTTCCAAAAATAGAAAGTTTCCAAAAATAGAAAGTTTCCAAAAATAGAAAGTTTCCAAAAATAGAAAGTTACCAAAAATAGAAAGTTACCAAAAATAGAAAGTTTCCAAAAATAGAAAGTTTCCAAAAATAGAAAGTTTCCAAAAATAGAATTTACTGCCTAAAATAGATTAGTTTCTAAAAATAGAAAGTTTCCAAAAATAGATCAGCTGCCTTAATTAAATAAGTTTCCATATATAGAAGGTTTCCATAATTAGATTAGCTGCCTGAAATAGATTGATTTCCATATATAGAAGGTTTCCATAATTAGATTAGTTGCCTTATTTAATTAAGTTTCTATAAATAGAAGTTTCCATAATTAGAATTAAGTTGATTTCATAAGCTAACATATAAGTCTAAGTGTTATAAGCTTACTACTTAAGTCATATGATATAGTGTATAGTTTAATTATTATTTCATGTATTTTAATTAAACTATAGGTTAAGCATTTTAATTAAAGTGTAACATGTATTAATTAAAATGAAATGAAATACTTAAGTTAAAATGTGTATTATTATTCATAATAATATAACCTAAGTCATGTCTAAATTAATTAATTATAGGCATGTTTTAATAATTAATTAATTATAACTTATAACATAAAAATACTTAGGTTAAATTAATGTCATGATAAACTAATAATTAAAATAACCTAAGTCATGATTTAATTAATATTTCATGTTATTAATTAATTATAACCTAAGTTCATGATTCGTAAAAATTACATGTAACATAGATCATGATTTTAACCAACGAACCGTGAACCGGGTATGAATTCGACACCGTACCCCGGGCCAAACCCGGGGCACCCGTGTCCCCTTGCTGCCGTGGGTCCCACATGAGCCAACCAAGACCAATTGTGGTCTTGGTGGTGGCGGCAATAGCAAACCAAACCCCCTTCGGGTTTGTTTTGCTAGGCGGCTAGAAACAAACACCCCTTTACATCATTCCTTGATTTTATTTAATACCAAAACATGTTAGATCAATGATTAATTATCTTGTTTTCATAAGAAAAATAATAACATGTTCATGAAAATAATCAAAGATCAAAAGAATTAAAAAGAATTAAAAAGAAGGGTTAGAAAGGTATACCACTATGTAGCTTGGAAAAGAATGAACAAACACGTATTCTAACACTTGTTTTTAAGATCAAAATCAATCAAACACCCCCCTATGATGGTGTAAGGGTGGCGGCACAATAAGGAGAAAAAGGAGAGGAGAAAACTCTTTTTAGGGTTTTATGTTTATTTCTTGAAAAATGAAAATGAAAACATGTTTTTACTTTTACCCCCCTTAACTTGAAAAGTCCATGGGCTAAGCCCATTACATGCATGTGTGCCGTGGGTATGGGGGCCCCACATGGGGTACCCGTACCTTTCTCGTGTCCCGATGTTTCGTGTTCGTTCGTGGTTAAACGTGCTCGTGTTTAACGTGTTTCTGTTTCTTTTAACGTGTCGTTTATCGTAAACTCCACGCTCGTGAATATATTCTGAGTATTTACGTAATTATTTTAGTTAGTATTTTAAATGGTGTTCATGATTTAATTATGTTCACGTGATATATTATTAACTGTTTATCATGGGGTCGTACGTAATCGATACTTGTCATGACATACACGTATGCACTTGCTTGATTATAAGCACATGAATGTGATCAATACTACATGAGGTAAGTTTTAATCTAGAACGTACGATCTTAAGGGCACTATTCATGGTAAAAGCATGCGGGTTTTACAGATTAATTATGAATATAAGGAAGTAATGAAAGTATCATGTTATTAGGGAGCTTTGTACAAAGATGTTCCATCTCGATATTACGTTCTGACTGAGTGGTTGGGTTTACGATTTAAAGTGTCCTCGCTCCTCAAACGTTTATAAAATAGCTTCTAAGTATGATGGCCCGAACAATGGTGCAAGAGTTACAACCAAATATTAATATAACCAACACTTTACAATATTGAACTAAAAATCAAAGACTTGATACTATACACAATGTATTAATCGAGGTTTGTGTGAGATCAAGCTGTTATTTATGAGACCAGGTTGTGGTTTGTATGATCAAGCTGTTTATTTGTGAACGAAATACATCTGATTATAGCTCGGATTCTATGGACATAAGGTGAGTTCATAGCCTCACTTTTAAATGCTTTATAAATGATTTAAAAACCCGTGAGGGGGATATATGCTAAAACTGGAATACAAGTGCTTTTAAAATTATATGGTATGATTATTGACACTATGTTTACTACTGCCATTAAGTCCTTTTTTAATCATGAACCGCTATTCATTTCTTGAAAATGAGCGCTAATATTGTGAATAGTACTATTTGGGGGTTGACATCCTGGGCAAGTCGCGCTTCCCAGCAGCTGAAGGTTCCTACCTAGGCTAAAATCATTTCTTGAAAATGAGCGCTAATATTGTGAATAGTACTATTTGGGGGTTGACATCCTGGGCAAGTCGCGCTTCCCAGTAGTTGAAGGTTCCTACCTTGGCTAAACAGATACACTTTAATTTGCTAAACTAAGGATAGTCTGGCAGGCTTCCTTTTTATAAGGGCAGTTTGTTGGTTATTATCTAGCAGCGGGGTCATGAGCATAGTGCAATATGATAACTATTTTATGTGGGTGTATAACATTGTAGCCCGGATGATATACTTGTATTCAAAACAGTTTTAAACCCTATGAATTCACTCAACCTTTATGTCGACTTTAAGCATATATTTCCGATAAATGGTGACTGATAGCAAGGAGCAGCACAAGGATGGCATGAAGAGGCACAAGACATAAATTATTCTAGATTTTGGGAACCTCATATTGTAAAACTCTGATTTTTCAATGAAATAAAAAGAAAGTTGATTTCTTCACTCTTTTGAGTTATTTTCTATTATTATGACTTGTGTTCTATGAAGTAATACCCCAGATCAATGTTCCGCTGCGTAAAGGTAAAATGGGGGTGTTACAGATTGGTACTCAGAGCGTATTGAACAACAACTTATAGATGTCCAACCCTATATGAAAGCAGTTCCTCCCGAGCGTATTGAAGATCTTGAAGATAAAGTTGAAGGACTTCAGAAAGGCCGAAGAATTATACAACGAGATTTTAAGAAGATAGAATGAGATTTAGAAGAAGCTAAAGCTAAGTTGTAGAGAAGACAGATGATACAAGATGAAGAAATTGTTCAAGCTCGACTGAAAATTTCTACTCTTGAGTTAGTCATTGAGGACATTCAAATTAGACATCGAGCCAATATACGAAGTCTTTTTGATGCCATCAAAGAACTTAAGAGGGAGAGATGAAAACATTAGACTATTAAGTTGTAAATACTTTCAACTTTATGTCTTTACTTTTATGTTAACAGAGAAGCTTGTCCTGTAAGTATACACAAGACAAGTTTTGTTAATAAATAAAAGTTGTGTTTCTTATTAATAAGTGTGAAAACACTTATCCTTTTGCCACTAAAATCAAGGAAAAACAAGACATAATCATGTGTTTAATGTCGTAAATGTCGGAATTACGCGTGGTTTTGTGTTTTGTGTGTTAAATAGGTACAAATGATCAAAAGAAGAGAAAACACGGGATTTCACGGTCAAATGTCGAAGAAAAGTCAAGAAAGAGTCGAAGACAAGATCAAAAGACCAAAAGTGTGCCAAGATAACGAAAACCGGCTAAGTCCACTTGAATTTGAAGAAATGATCAAGAAAGTCGGAATCGAGCTCGTTTTAATGGAATTTATCATTTTTGAAGATATTCAAGCCAAGTGGGTCCCACATCGGATAAATGGGCTCAAAAGCCCATTTAAGGAAAAGAGTTGTTTAAAAGTCCAAATTAAAGCCCCATTTGATATTAACATTGAAATGGACGGATGGAATTAGTTTTATTGGGCCAAGCCCATTTATGATATAAAGGAAAGAGGTGTTAGCTGGGCTTAAGCCCAATTTGATGAACGAAAGAAACGAAAACAAGTTTTCATTGTCTTTGCTTTTGCTTGACCAAGTCAACACAAACCTCCCCAGTCAACACATTCACATACGTAACCCCTTCCCACGTGTTTTCCACTTACACGTTACCCTAATAAATAATAAACTTTTTACCCACCTTCCCATTTATTTTCGATATTAACAAGTAAATACTCTCTCATCCCACTTCATCTCCCTCCCCCAAAACTCGCAAACCCTAATTCATTTTCAGTAAAAATTAGCAAGTGAAAATTGGGGTTTTTACCCAATTCGTGTGATTCACACGGATTGGGATTAAATCCCCATAAAAATCGCATCATCCACTCACTATGGTCCTCTCCTCTCACCAATGTGGCACCATTTGAGTGGCCAAGACACCTCACCAAAACCCTCTTCACCAATAAATCTTTGCCACATCACCAAGGAAGAAAAACAAATAGCACAACATTCGCCATGCTGGCAATCCGTGGCTACAAGGGCAATTTTTAGCCATTTGATCAAGAAATTAGAAGAGAGAGAAGAAGAAAGAAGGAATGGACGGATGGATTTGATTGCTTAACATTGAAGCTAGAATTAGGGTTTCTTGGGGTTCCTCTATTAAAACCCCTTCATATCATGTAATGGAGTGCCTTTTCTTTATTAATTTTATTTTCAGTAAAATAGATTTAGGATTAAAATTTGTATTTTAATTTTTCCAGTATTGTACTCTTCTTTTAAATTAATGAAAAGTTTAATTCATCAGCTTATGTGGTGTACTTATTTTCTTATTTGGTTATTAAGGAATTTGGTTAACTGCTTATTAGGTTGAGCTTATATCTAGTTTGTTTATGCTTGATAAGATTCGGCTTATTATTATTGCTCAGCTTATTGATATTTCAGCTTATTATACTGTTTGTTTGGCTTATTTATTTTCATGTTATAACTGTTTGAGCTTATTTGGTTCCTGCTTATTTGAATTCAGCTTATTTTTTATATTGTACTCTTGTTTTTGTAACTGCTTAATCCTCATACTCAATTAGTCTGAGGACTTTCTGTCCAAATAAAAGTTCCAAAAAAGTATTAAAAAATATTAGGCAAATTTGGTTCTGGTGGGATTCGACCCCCAGACCTCCCGTTCACAAGCCTTACGCCTTACCAGTGGTCTGAACCTCTTTTTACGTTTAATTATAGATTAGTTCATTAATATAGGTTGTTTAATTTTGGCAGTTTTAATTAATTAGGCAATTAAATTTGATATAAAAGTTTTATTTAGTTTAAATTAAAGTTTAATTAATCAATTTATTTAAATTTCGTTTTTATTCAGTTTTTATAAAAATACAAAAAGACATTTTATTTACTTTCTTTAAATTTTAAATTAGTTTAAATTTACTTTTATTTTAAAAATAGTTTTAGTTTAAGTTTTCAGATTTAGTTTTAAAATTAGATTTCAATTTATTAAGTTTTGTTTAAAAGTAGATTTTAATTAAAAGTTTTTCGAGTTTTATTAATTAGTTAAATTTTATTTTCAAATTAATAGTTTAAATAGTTAATTCAAATAGTTTTCTTTCAATTAAATAGATTTAAGTTAGTTTAAAAAAAATATACCAAAAATATTATTTACCGAAAACAAGTTAAGTCGATACGATAAACCGGAAATCAATTCGAGTGAGTCGAGGAAAAACGAACTTAATTGCAAAACATAATTGGACTAAAAATCCTAGTTTCAAATTGGCGCCGCTGCTGCTTCGCTCGTACGATTGACGATTTTTCGTGAAGACGTTTGGATTTTGGGATCCGTTCATCCTTTGAACGTTACGTTTCTTGCAACAAATTCAAAAACACAAAAAAAAAAATCAAAAACTTAAAAATTAAAAAAAATAAAAAATCACAAAAGCAATTTCTTTCCAAAGAATTGCACCAAAAATATTAAAAAAAATCAAAAGTAATACTTTTTTCTAAAAGTATTACACCAAAAAATTACGTATTAGTGTTAATTTTTAGATTCGATTTCTTTCGATTTTTCTTGTGAATATATATTTTTCTAAAAAAATACAAAAAGATTTTTCATTTTATTATAATATATTACGTAGCACAATAAATTACCTACTTTTCAAATAAGCCTTAGTTGGGATTTCATCACCTAACTATTGTAGTCGAATCCATAACGAAAAAAAAGGGCAAAATAGATAAATACTAGTAAGACGTTTGAACTCGACATATACAAACTATAAGGTGGGTATAAGGCGACGCGATATAAAAGGCCGTCTAAGGAAAAAGGTTTTTAAGTGCTTTGTGCCACCTCGTTTCCCCGCTTGCTTGTGCGTATATTGAGAGGGACGACCGATTATTGGTTTGCCAACTCAAGTAGTACTTACGTATATATTTTGTAGATTTTTCATATTGCTCATCGAGAAGGAAAATCCTTTTCCTCTCAAAGTCGACCGAGGTCACCTACCTCATTCCAAAGTTTTAATTGTATGCGCACTCGCGCGCATACATACATACCGATTGGTGTACCAAATACTTCTAATTCTTCTAAAAAGAAGAAGAAGAAAAACAATAAGACCGTCATTAAAGCCGATCCCGAGAATCGAGCTTTCGACATAACGATGGCAACAGATAATCGACCAATGATTGAGATTCTACAATCTCACGTTGAAGGAAACGATGACGCGATTGTGGTGCCAAATATTGGAGCTAATCATTTCGAACTTAAATCGGGTTTTATTCAAATGGTTTCCGCTACATCATTTTTAGGCCGTACTAATGATGACCCACACGCTCATATCAAACGTTTCATCCAATTAGCTAATACCGTCAAATACAATGGGGTGCCCCAAGAGGCCGTTCGCCTACAACTTTTTCCTTTTTCCCTCGAGGGACAAGCCCGGATTTGGCTTGATAAGGAATGATTGTGGTAAATTACAACTCTTGTTTAGGAAAACAAAGAGCGTAAAATAGCGGTAAGTATTAACGAGTGATTTAGGAAAACCACAAGTAATGACCCTTAATCAAATAAAATGATAGAAAGAGTTCGTTTCCCAAGGAGGTATATGTGTTGTGAATTAACTTGTATGTATTTGAGATTAATATTGAGAAGAATGGGGATGAGAAGATGAAAGACGGTTACGTTAAAATTAAACTACGACGAAAAAGACGTAAAGTCGTGAAAAACTACCCAAATTAAAAATTATTATACTAAGACCAAAAACAAAATCAATAATTAAAAAGACTAAAAAGAAGTCTAAAATAATATAAATAAAGACAAAAATCCAACAAAGATATTTTAAAACCTTTTATTAATTAAATATTTAATTTTAAATGCTAATTAAAGCCCTAAAATTAAATATAACTAATTCAAATGTCTAAAATATGATTTTATTGAATAATCACTTAACTTATATTATTAGAAGACTAAAAAGTAATTTTCTAAAAATTAAAAGCTATTAAAACTATTTTTAAAATTCTAAAAATGATTTAAAATGATTAAAACCTAATTAAACTTAAAATAATTATAAAAATAAATCTAAAAGCTATAAAAATATTCTAAAAATGAAAAAGGTCCTAATTAATGATAAAGATCCTAAGAAAAATGAAAAAGAAAGAAAAATAAAATTTTGAAATTTTAATATTAAAATAATGCTAAAAATAAAAAGTTACTAAAATTAATTCTAAAAATTAATTAAAAATCCTAAATAATATAACTAAGAGAAAAACACAAATTTAAGCTCCTAAACCTTTTTTAATAATTTTATAAAAATGTTTAAAGTTTATAAAAAACCTTAAAATAATATAAAATTAAAAATAAAAGTTTATGAAACCAAAACTTAATGTAAACCTCAAATTATATATTTAAAAGCTAAAAACTATTTTTCCTAGAAATTAAAAATCTTTTTGCTATTTTTTATTGATTTTTTAAAATACGGGTAATAAATAAATCCTAAAAAATAATCTACTAATAGGAAAAATATAAAAATAGGCTTGAAAAATCAATAACACTGATACTTTCCTAGGAAAAATAAGTTAAACAAGATTAGCTTAACAAATAAGCTGAAAAGGGGAAAAAATGCTACGGCTTTTTAAAGAAAAGCAAAAGAGAAAAGGGGTTAAATGATTAACCAATCCACCCTTGGTCAGTAAAAGACCCAAGGGCAGGATGGTTGTGTTGTTGGTGTGTTGAACGGCACGTCAGGGGTTCGAGGTGCGCTAACCCCCCCTTTTTACACTTTTTTATTTTTTATTTTTTTTAGCTTTTAAACTCCAACAGGTGACCTTGTAATAAGCTTAATCCAATTCCAACTCTCTTTTTTAACCAAGATTATGCTCAAATGATGAACAAAAACGTGACAGACTCCAATGTTAACACAAGCAGACTTTGCACTTTGAGTTTTCTTCACAAGTTACAAAAGGTCAAGAGGACTTGACCTTGTGAGCTTATTTTGGTGGATTATTTTGGACAATGGGGGCACTCTTGTGCTCTTTTGAGCACAAGAAGTCAAGCTTAGCACAATATAAGCACTTAACACACCAAATTCTCAAAACAGAAGCACACAAAAGCAATGTTGAGTTGCTGTGATGTTTATAGCAGATCAGTGGGCTAAGTGGCTAATATCTAGCACTCCAATGAACTTTAGACTCCAAGATTAAGCACAAAATAGCACCAAAGACCTAGCAAACTAACTACAATCCTCTAACAACCTATCTCAATTCAGAATTGCAAGATTAAGCACACAAATCTCATGAAAAATAAGCAAATTAGTGGATATGCAGATTTAGCTAACTCTTTTCCTTTTTTAAAACTCAAATTGCTTCCAAACCTGCTCAAATCTACTCTATTACTAACATGCACCTTATCTCAATCCTTCTCAACCTTGCTAACACCTTTTAAATCCACAAATCAAAACAAATACCCTGCTAAACCTTATAGCCAAACACCCTGTTAAATACTTAAAAACGTTTTCTAACACACCAAAACACTTTAATACCTAACCAATTTGATCCTATTAGCATCAAACATGCATAACACAACTTATTGACTTAAATCAAGCAGTTTAATCAACAATCCAACACTTATCAAACAAGATCACACATCACTTCAATTTTCTGAAATTTCAACAAAGGTAAAAGGGAATACCTTAGGGTCTTACATCCAAGACCCTAGAGGATGTAAAATCCTCCTCCCTACCAACACGGGTTGGTGCAGAACTAAATCAACAACTTCCTCAACCTGTTTAAAACAAGTCAAAGAAGAAAATACAAGCAAAAATAATATAATCTGTTTTACTTTTCTTCTTTCTAAAAATTCTTTCCAAAATCTTTTCAAACCTTCTAAATACGTTTTAATAACACTATGACACCAAATAAATCACCTCTTATCACAAAAACCTGTGAATCAAATTCTTACCAAAATTTCTCAAATTCCAAAAACCTTGAAACAATTTTGAACCACAAAATTCTTTCACCAATTAAAAAAGTGGAACTCAGTTCTTCTTCAATAGTAATTACCAACTTAAATAAACATAAAAAGGGATTATATTGCCTGAAAACAAATACCAAACTTTTATTTTAATTAAAAGGATTACAAACTTTTTTGAAGAAAAACTGGAACAAGGGCTTTACACAATCTGTAAGCTCCTTATATACTACTCTAGGAAGATACTAGAAGGCTAAAAACATAAACCCTAATACAGAAAAATCTCTAAATTGCCCTTAAAGCTTCTAGACGATTTTTGTCCAAATTTGATCTTCACCGTTCCTTTTTGCTTTGGGAGGAAGGAATAAAGCTTAGTGGTTGATTTGGGACACGTCAGTGTGCTTGGAGCCCAAGGATTGATGTGATTGGTGGATTGGGGAATTGGGGGTGGGGACCACAAACGTGGGATTGGGGTTTTTAGGCGTGGGAAGGGTTTTGGTGTGTGTGAATTACTCGTGTGCAAGGTGAATTGGATTTTAACCTTGGTTTAGTGGAGGTAAATTCTGGGGTGTAAAAGGATGAACAGTAAACCCCTTTGATCCGATATTAGGGGAAAAAGGGATGTTAGGCGCCCTTTTTGGTTTAAATCTTTCCACTTTGACACCTTTGGTCCTTATCTTTTAGAATTTTTGGCAATTAAGGTTTCAGCCCTAGAAAAACGATTTTCCTTTGTATTTAACTTTCACCACTTTGCATTTTTGGCACAAAACTCTTCCAAAATGTTTCAAAGGATTAATTTTGCCATTTTGTAATTTTTAAAGGGCTGATCTTGGACTTCTTTGATCTTCAAAGGTCTTCAATGCTTCTTTCACTTCATGAGGGACCATTATTGGCAATTTGAAATTGTTGAGGGACTATTCTTGCCATTTCTTCAAAGTTGAAGGACCTTTTTGTTATTTTGACAAACTTAAGGGACCAAACTTGTAATTATTAATATACAAGGGTTTTAAGTGTCATTTCTTCATTCTTGGAGGATCAATCTTGTTTTGTCTTCAAGTCTTCAAGGGTATTTGATGAAGATTCCATGATTAGGGCCCGGTTCTTTGTACGGCTTCGTTTCTCGTGTTCGTTTTTCCTTGTATCTTGTGATCTTTTGTCTTTTTCACGATATCCATACCTAAAATACACAAGTAAACAAACACAAGCATATATATGGTATTTTATGACATTTTTATGCATTTAAAGCCCGAAAAGAACGATGAGATCATGTATAAATGCCATCTCATCACTCCCCCATACTAAGCCATTGCCGTGCCCTCACGCAATGCTAGAATAAAGTATCTAAGCATCACCAAAGTTCAATTTTATTAACCTTTATTGAAAAGTAAAAAGACTTGCAACATACCACGAGAATGTGTAAAGACATAATGTATGATTTTCATCACCAAAAGGTGACTTTTAGGGTCAAAGAATAGAAACAAGTTAATGTCCCTTAGAGTAAACTTCGTCATCCTTGATTGTCATACATTCCATGCTAAGTGCAAAAACAAGATCATTGTTGGTACAAGTCACAATGCTAACACTACTCATACGTCCAAATTGTGTAATACTTTTTCTCCCCGCAATCCTAGTTATTATAAAAGGAAATGGGTTACTAGCATTTTTTATCTATTTGTCATAGATCACAAGTGATACATATTGACTTATTTGAGTAGTTATTAGTCCGAAAGCAAAGTAGCACGATTTGATCAATAGTTAGCCGAAGGACAAAATCTTTTAAAACGGCTTCTCGTGTATCTCCTTAAGTTCATATCTTGGCATAACTCGTTTCACGATTTGAGACCTTTCTCGGACCGATATTTGGCATGTACTTCATACTTCAAATCTTGGGAAGACGTTCTTGAAATTATGGTCTTCTCTTCAAATTTTGGAATTTCTTCACTTGACGTTTTTGAGAGATTCTTCATATAGGACCACGACTTCATCATTTTTCTTCAATCTTTACTTTGGATTTTGATATACAACGATCCGCCTCCTTTTCGGACTTGGATATATTTATCCTCATACCTTGTTAGGGTCTTTTTGGATAGACTTTCTCCATTCTTTAGGGGAGTAATTGCTTCTCGTCGTGTGTCTCGATCCTTCATATTGATTTAGGAATAATGATACTTCACATCATCTTTGGATCTTTAGCAAAAATAGAGCTCCTCATGCCTTGTTAGGGCCTTTTTGGATGATCGCCAATCTTCGCGTCCCGCTTCAATAAGTTATGCCTTTGCTATGAACTCTATTCAACCCCGAGCAACTTTTAAACGATCTTGCGCTAGAGGCTAAGTAACCTTTCAAATCGTACGACCTTACTTATTGCAATTATGATTTATTCCTAATGCATTGATCTTATGGGAAGAAAAAGCCACAATTAAAAACATATGAGTTTTTGAAAGAACACTTTCATGTTCTACGTTTAGCATGATCACTTGTCTAACTCTATCATTTCTCGTTCTTCACTATATAAAGACCTCTAATTAAAGAGACTCGTGAATACTTAGCCGTGCAAGTCAAAATTAAGCCAAATTTGGATTAGCTTTCATTAAGACTATATCAAATCAAAGTTTTGGGTTTTCAAGCCACCTATAGGATCCTGCACTTTCTTGGGCTTTTTCAAGTTTAGAGAATGCGTTTTAAAGTTCCCTTGATAAGTGACTTTCTAGAATCAATTATAGGAACTTGCGAAAAGTTCTTGTTCTTAACCCGAATGAATTAAGACTTTCGCGTTTTAAAGCTCCCTATATAAAAGTCTAGCAAAACTTGAATTGAGCGGGTTAAGGAATGTAAAGGGCTCCAAATGCCCATCAAGTAAAAAATTAACTCTTATTCTACCCATCGGAAAATATACATTCGTGTCTTAAAAACACTTATGAAAAGTAAGAAAAATTTTAAAATTTGGCCATTTTTAGCCTTATTAGCAAAACAAAACATTGAAAGTTGGAACACGTGAGGGCGTAGCAAAGCAAGTACCTATTCACCCCCCCCATACTAAAAGTAAACATTGTCCTCAATGTTTCGAGTCTAAAGGTGGAGCACCCCCATACTAGAGACGAAGAATCGAATGCTTAGGATCTAGCATGGAAAGGGTGATCAACAATATATCTAAAGCCGTTTATTAATTATGCTAAAAGATAATTGTTAGAACAATAAAGGATATGTCATGGAATCGTGAAAAACTTCTTCAAACGAACGATGGAGGCTCACGTAAACGAACACGAGAGTCTTCAATCGTAGACGATGATGATGATCTAGATAACACAATCACAAACAACCACGAGACAACGAGTTGGAAGGGTACAAGTCCCCTTATTAGTGAATATAAGATAAGCATGGGATCTCCCCCACGAGGCACCTCGTTTTTTGATTACCGAGTCATGAGCTCGACTCGATCCCCTTAAAATGTGAACATTTAGGGAAATTCATGGTGTGGTCAATTTTTGATGGGGCTTACATGATAAACAAGGCCCAAAAAGCAACCGGTATAAAGGACTAAGTCCTTAGATGATGCAAAATACCGGGGTCGAAGATGGCGTTCTCATTTCCATTGGAAAAACAAATTAACACCACTCCAACATGTGCCATAAACTCAAAGAGTTTGAAGAAAATAGATGAGAAATAGAAGGGTGAGACAATTGGTAAGACAAACGTTTGAGCTACTCGAGGTAGACTCGCACCAAGCAAATAGATATAGTTTCCATTTATTGCATCGGTGGAAGACCGAGATTTCCCTTTACATGAAATTCCGGGATCGAATATCTCGTCCTCGGTGGACAAGGATGAGGGAACATAAGGGGCTTCCCCTATACTAGAACCACACAAAACATCGTCAAAAGGAGTAGACGAGCTTGTAGCACTCAAAACACGCGGTGATGACGGAGTTAGATTTGTAGAAAAATCAATTAAATCACATTTAAGATCTTTTCCTTTTTTATCTTTTAAACTCTCCTTATGAAAACCCTTTTTGATTATGTCGAAAATATTCGGTGTTTCTAAGACGATGTTAGTTACACTAAAAATTCTCACATTTTGAAACCGTTTTGGTTTTGGTGGTGGCAAGTTCTCAAAACGTTTATCGACGAAGAAAACCTCCCCATTGGGGTATACATATTCATCATCCGAAAGATCTTCCGTAGAAACCGGAAACTTATCAACACTTTTCAAGAATGAATGCTCGAGGTGAGGCGAAGAATTTTTCGATTCAAGTATTGACGGTTTCTTCTTTGTAGGCTTAGCACTCATAACCTCCACCGGCGGAGGAAATGGTAAATTGTTTTTGGAGACATTCCCTAAAACTCTTGGTGAAAATTCTTTGCAAATGACATTGGTCGAGTCACCATGGTTTAAAGTTGCAATAGAATATACATGAGAAAGATTGGAGTTTTGTGTTGCATTGATGACAAGTTCTTCTTCATTGAAACGAAGGGTGATTTTTCGAGCATGAACATCGATAAGTGCTCTTGATGTATCCAAAAATGAACGACCCAAAATGAGAGGAACTTTTCGATCGATAGGAATGTCTACAACGATAAAGTCAACGGGATAGTAAAACTTTCCGACTTTAACGAAAACGTCCTCGGCTACTCCACATGCCATGATCGTAGAATGATCGGCCATCTCGATGGACATGTTCGAAGGAGTAAGAGCCGGAAGCGAAAGTGATTTGAAGATCTCGAGAGGCATCAAATTAATACTAGCACCAAGATCGGCCAAGGCGTAGCATTCCTCCATATCTTGAATTGCACACGGAATCAAAAATTTACCGGGATCACCGACTTTTTGTGGTATGCGGCTTAGAAAAACCGATGAACAACTAGACGATTGTTGTAACTTTTCTTTGTTGTTTAGCATACTTTTGAAGTTTGCGGCGAATCGAGGCATCATGATTAAAGCATCGGCAAAACTTATGTTAAAATGTAAATCACGAAACATTTTCATAAATAGCTCAAATTGATAATTATTCCTTTCTTGTGCTTTCTCTTTGTTTCGTCTCGAAGGGTAAGGTAAAGGTGGTGTGGGTTGGTCATTAGGCAACGGCCTTGGAAACTCGGGTTCCACAATTTGTATTGGTTCAACCGTAGGTGTGGTTTGAGCGGTACTTCGTGGGATTGTAATATGCTCCTTTTCGACCATCACCTCGGGTTCTTTCTCGATTTCCTTCTCCGTAGAAGTACTTGGACGAGAGATTGGTTCCTTGAAAGTTTTACCACTTCGTGTAGCAACAACCTTCAATTCTCCCCTCGGGTTGTTAATGGTATCACTAGGAAGACCACCCGAGGAAGAGGGTTTACACATGATTGCTTCAAACATCTTAGCCATTCGGTCCTCAAATTTTGATTGCCTAGCATCCGCTTTCAATAACTCTTGCTTAATCTCATGTTGTCCTAATTCCATCTTTTGTTGGTTTTGTTGAAGACGTTGGACATTTCCTTCCATTTTATTTGCATGAGTTTTAAGTTCATTAGCAAGTTCATTTTTAAGCTCGTTTTTCAATTCGGACCTTAAGCTAATCATCTCACGTTGCATATTATCAAATTTAGCATCATTTGCTTTTGCATAATCCAAAAATTCTCCTTGCAAATTTTTCGTGTGAGCATTTTGAAAACCTTGTGTAGTGTTTTGAAAATCACGGTTTTGGTTTTGATTAGAGATTTGTCCATTCCCACTTTGATTTTTCCCTTTGTTGTAATTGCGTGTGTTGCCTTGGTAATTACCTTGGTTGTTGTTTCGATAATTGTTAACATTTTGGTTTGGTGGAGCTTGATTTTGGCGGGAACCTTGGCCGTTTTGGTTGTAAGTTCCCGTTGCTACATAAGCACTCGAAGTGTTACCATCCGCGGTAATGCACTCGGAAAGATCATGAGCTCCCCCACAAGATAAACAACTCTTAGCAACCGCTTTAACCGAAGCGGAATTGGAAGCTTCTTGAGCCTTCCAATGGGACATTAGATTAGCAAATCTATCAAAAAACCGATTTTCCTCATTAGCTTCATCATGTAAGGCGTTAATGCTACGAGACGATTGTGATGACGATGATGAACCCATATTGGCAACACCCGGTGTGTTACGAGGGCTATAAACCTTAGATCGATTCTCAATGATTTGTAAAGCCTCATTTGTCGTCTTGCACAAAAAATTACCACCCGCGGCGGCATTCAAATAATCTCGTTCATGATCATTAAGCCCATTATAAAAAGTATCAATTTGATGCAATTCCGAAAAATCATGGTGAGGACATTCATGTAACATCTCTTTAAATCGTTCCCATGCCATTGAAAAACTTTCATTATTACGTTGCACAAATCGTGAAATCTCATTTTTTAAGTGTGTTGTTTTAGATGGTGGAAAAAACTTGTTCACAAACTTAGAAACGAGATCGGCCCATGTCAAAATCGAATTTGGCGGTTCTTTCTCGAGCCAAATTTTTGCGGGTCCATCCAACGAGTATGGAAACAACATCATCTTAATGGCGTCATGTGGAACATCCTTAAATTTGCTAGTAGCGGTGAGACGGTTGAAATTCCTAATGTGGTAGTGCGGGTTGTCTTTCTCGTGTCCTCTAAACTTATTTGCTTGCAACATCGACATTAAACCCGTCTTAATCTCGAAATTCTCCGCAAGGATGGCGGGAATCACAATGGCCTCTCCAAAACCCTCGGTGGGTGCTTGTAGCAACTCCATCATAGTACGATTAGCCATGACGACTTCTTGTTCTATAATAGGTTCAACAATTGGAGGTTCTTCAACAATCAACGATCCTTGATTTGCTTGCTTTTGAAGACGTTTACGAGCTCGTTTTGCTTGATTACGAGTGATCATAAACTTCACGAAGAATGGGAGGTGAGCAAAGAAGATTCTTTTTGGTTGTTTTGTGGATTTTCAATTTTTTTGTGTTTTTGATGATATTTAATTTTTTTGGATTTTGGTGTATCTTCGTAGACAACAATCTACAAAATCTCTCCTCGAATCAAACTCTTGATTAAAGAAGCCTCAAAGGAATGAAAACGATCACGTGGAGTGAACGCCTTCGAATGACTTTAGAACTTTGGTGAAAACCAAATTGTTCACGAGGGTTTAATCACAAAGAAAACCAAGCAAATATAGTATACGTAATAATACTTTGGGCGGCAAAACCTTCGATTAGCCTTCAATCTCAAAATACTCACAAGCAAGCGGGGAAACGAGGCGGCGCGAAGCACTTAAGAGCCTTTTTCCTTAGGGTATATTTTATAATACCCGCCTTATACCCACCTTATAGTTTGTATTTTTCAAAATCGAGCTTCACGAAAGTATTTATCTATTTTTGCCTTTTCTTTTTGTTTGAGATTCGAATACAATAATTAGGAGATCAAATCCCAATTAAGGTTGTGTTTTCACACTTTTGGAGATATTGTATATTGATTGTGATACTTAATACAATATATTAATAATATTTGTACAAGAAAAACCAAGAAAACCGATAATACGTGTTAAGGGAGTTCCACTTAACACAAATACTTATTATGGATAATATCAAAAACAAAAGCTTCCAAATTAAAGCACAACACACCTCCCCGGCAGCGGTGCCAAAATGATTGTGGTAAATTACAACTCTTGTTTAGGAAAACAAAGAGCGTAAAATAGCGGTAAGTATTAACGAGTGATTTAGGAAAACCACAAGTAATGACCCTTAATCAAATAAAATGATAGAAAGAGTTCGTTTCCCAAGGAGGTATATGTGTTGTGAATTAACTTGTATGTATTTGAGATTAATATTGAGAAGAATGGGGATGAGAAGATGAAAGACGGTTACGTTAAAATTAAACTACGACGAAAAAGACGTAAAGTCGTGAAAAACTACCCAAATTAAAAATTATTATACTAAGACCAAAAACAAAATCAATAATTAAAAAGACTAAAAAGAAGTCTAAAATAATATAAATAAAGACAAAAATCCAACAAAGATATTTTAAAACCTTTTATTAATTAAATATTTAATTTTAAATGCTAATTAAAGCCCTAAAATTAAATATAACTAATTCAAATGTCTAAAATATGATTTTATTGAATAATCACTTAACTTATATTATTAGAAGACTAAAAAGTAATTTTCTAAAAATTAAAAGCTATTAAAACTATTTTTAAAATTCTAAAAATGATTTAAAATGATTAAAACCTAATTAAACTTAAAATAATTATAAAAATAAATCTAAAAGCTATAAAAATATTCTAAAAATGGAAAAGGTCCTAATTAATGATAAAGATCCTAAGAAAAATGAAAAAGAAAGAAAAATAAAATTTTGAAATTTTAATATTAAAATAATATTAAAATAATGCTAAAAATAAAAAGTTACTAAAATTAATTCTAAAAATTAATTAAAAATCCTAAATAATATAACTAAGAGAAAAACACAAATTTAAGCTCCTAAACCTTTTTTAATAATTTTATAAAAATGTTTAAAGTTTATAAAAAACCTTAAAATAATATAAAATTAAAAATAAAAGTTTATGAAACCAAAACTTAATGTAAACCTCAAATTATATATTTAAAAGCTAAAAACTATTTTTCCTAGAAATTAAAAATCTTTTTGCTATTTTTTATTGATTTTTTAAAATACGGGTAATAAATAAATCCTAAAAAATAATCTACTAATAGGAAAAATATAAAAATAGGCTTGAAAAATCAATAACACTGATACTTTCCTAGGAAAAATAAGTTAAACAAGATTAGCTTAACAAATAAGCTGAAAAGGGGAAAAAATGCTACGGCTTTTTAAAGAAAAGCAAAAGAGAAAAGGGGTTAAATGATTAACCAATCCACCCTTGGTCAGTAAAAGACCCAAGGGCAGGATGGTTGTGTTGTTGGTGTGTTGAACGGCACGTCAGGGGTTCGAGGTGCGCTAACCCCCCTTTTTACACTTTTTTATTTTTTATTTTTTTTAGCTTTTAAACTCCAACAGGTGACCTTGTAATAAGCTTAATCCAATTCCAACTCTCTTTTTTAACCAAGATTATGCTCAAATGATGAACAAAAACGTGACAGACTCCAATGTTAACACAAGCAGACTTTGCACTTTGAGTTTTCTTCACAAGTTACAAAAGGTCAAGAGGACTTGACCTTGTGAGCTTATTTTGGTGGATTATTTTGGACAATGGGGGCACTCTTGTGCTCTTTTGAGCACAAGAAGTCAAGCTTAGCACAATATAAGCACTTAACACACCAAATTCTCAAAACAGAAGCACACAAAAGCAATGTTGAGTTGCTATGATGTTTATAGCAGATCAGTGGGCTAAGTGGCTAATATCTAGCACTCCAATGAACTTTAGACTCCAAGATTAAGCACAAAATAGCACCAAAGACCTAGCAAACTAACTACAATCCTCTAACAACCTATCTCAATTCAGAATTGCAAGATTAAGCACACAAATCTCATGAAAAATAAGCAAATTAGTGGATATGCAGATTTAGCTAACTCTTTTCCTTTTTTAAAACTCAAATTGCTTCCAAACCTGCTCAAATCTACTCTATTACTAACATGCACCTTATCTCAATCCTTCTCAACCTTGCTAACACCTTTTAAATCCACAAATCAAAACAAATACCCTGCTAAACCTTATAGCCAAACACCCTGTTAAATACTTAAAAACGTTTTCTAACACACCAAAACACTTTAAAACCTAACCAATTTGATCCTATTAGCATCAAACATGCATAACACAACTTATTGACTTAAATCAAGCAGTTTAATCAACAATCCAACACTTATCAAACAAGATCACACATCACTTCAATTTTCTGAAATTTCAACAAAGGTAAAAGGGAATACCTTAGGGTCTTACATCCAAGACCCTAGAGGATGTAAAATCCTCCTCCCTACCAACACGGGTTGGTGCAGAACTAAATCAACAACTTCCTCAACCTGTTTAAAACAAGTCAAAGAAGAAAATACAAGCAAAAATAATATAATCTGTTTTACTTTTCTTCTTTCTAAAAATTCTTTCCAAAATCTTTTCAAACCTTCTAAATACGTTTTAATAACACTATGACACCAAATAAATCACCTCTTATCACAAAAACCTGTGAATCAAATTCTTACCAAAATTTCTCAAATTCCAAAAACCTTGAAACAATTTTGAACCACAAAATTCTTTCACCAATTAAAAAAGTGGAACTCAGTTCTTCTTCAATAGTAATTACCAACTTAAATAAACATAAAAAGGGATTATATTGCCTGAAAACAAATACCAAACTTTTATTTTAATTAAAAGGATTACAAACTTTTTTGAAGAAAAACTGGAACAAGGGCTTTACACAATCTGTAAGCTCCTTATATACTACTCTAGGAAGATACTAGAAGGCTAAAAACATAAACCCTAATACAGAAAAATCTCTAAATTGCCCTTAAAGCTTCTAGACGATTTTTGTCCAAATTTGATCTTCACCGTTCCTTTTTGCTTTGGGAGGAAGGAATAAAGCTTAGTGGTTGATTTGGGACACGTCAGTGTGCTTGGAGCCCAAGGATTGATGTGATTGGTGGATTGGGGAATTGGGGGTGGGGACCACAAACGTGGGATTGGGGTTTTTAGGCGTGGGAAGGGTTTTGGTGTGTGTGAATTACTCGTGTGCAAGGTGAATTGGATTTTAACCTTGGTTTAGTGGAGGTAAATTCTGGGGTGTAAAAGGATGAACAGTAAACCCCTTTGATCCGATATTAGGGGAAAAAGGGATGTTAGGCGCCCTTTTTGGTTTAAATCTTTCCACTTTGACACCTTTGGTCCTTATCTTTTAGAATTTTTGGCAATTAAGGTTTCAGCCCTAGAAAAACGATTTTCCTTTGTATTTAACTTTCACCACTTTGCATTTTTGGCACAAAACTCTTCCAAAATGTTTCAAAGGATTAATTTTGCCATTTTGTGATTTTTAAAGGGCTGATCTTGGACTTCTTTGATCTTCAAAGGTCTTCAATGCTTCTTTCACTTCATGAGGGACCATTATTGGCAATTTGAAATTGTTGAGGGACTATTCTTGCCATTTCTTCAAAGTTGAAGGACCTTTTTGTTATTTTGACAAACTTAAGGGACCAAACTTGTAATTATTAATATACAAGGGTTTTAAGTGTCATTTCTTCATTCTTGGAGGATCAATCTTGTTTTGTCTTCAAGTCTTCAAGGGTATTTGATGAAGATTCCATGATTAGGGCCCGGTTCTTTGTACGGCTTCGTTTCTCGTGTTCGTTTTTCCTTGTATCTTGTGATCTTTTGTCTTTTTCACGATATCCATACCTAAAATACACAAGTAAACAAACACAAGCATATATATGGTATTTTATGACATTTTTATGCATTTAAAGCCCGAAAAGAACGATGAGATCATGTATAAATGCCATCTCATCAAGGAACCACCCCAAAGTATTACCACATGGATCGACTTAGAGACCAAGTTCATTAACTACTTTTTCCCACCATCACGGACCACTTCTTTAAGAAATGAGATCATCACCTTTGAACAACAATATGGGGAAACGTTTAGTGAGTCTTGGGATCGATTTAAAGATCTTTTTAGAAAATGTCCACAACACGGTTTCACTAAAGTGCATCAAATCAACACGTTTTATAATGGTTTAACTCTAAACGACCAAGACTCACTTAATAGTGCCGCGGGGGGCAATATTCTTGTGAAAACCATGAACGAGGCTTGGGCCATTATTGAGAACAAGGAAAAAGTGCAAACCAAGAGTGTTAGGGCCACTATGGCAAGTACTAGTTCTAGTGAGAGTGACAAGATAATTGATAAACTTACTTCGCTTGTTGAAACACTCGCTCTAAAAACCGACGCCCTCACTACACATGTGCATGCCGTGAAAGAAACTTGTGAAAAGTGTGAAACTTGTGGTGGACCACATTCGTACTATAATTGTGACAAGGTTTACAATAATCAACAAGAAGTTTATGCTTATAATAACAATGAAAATGAGCGGATTCATTTCAAACCAAATGTTGATGTTAACCATTTGTCTTACAAGTCTAATAACTATTTGGCTCCCCCGGGTTTTATAGCACCACAAAGACCACCCCCACCCGCCCAAAATAGGAACCAAGGTCCTCAACGGGGTAATTTTCAAGGAAATTCTAATCAACGGGGTTTTAATCAAAATCAAGGGAATTTTCAAGGGCAAAACCAAGGGTACAATAATCAAGGATTTAATAACCAAGGTTTTCAAAATCAAGGATTTAATCAAGGTTCTAATCAATATCAAAACCAAGGTTTTCCTAATCAAGGTTATAATCAAATGAACATGCATAATCCTCAAATGGACTTGGTTTTACAAAAATTATCCGACCATGAACGAATGATGAGAGAGATGCAAGAATCGACCGATAAGAAATTTTTGACTATGATTCAAACCTTTCGTCCCCAAGGTACCCTTCCCTCGAACACCGTGACCAATCCTAGGGCTAGTGTTAATGCTATCACTACTAGGAGCGGTAAGACCACCATAGAACCTTCCCCACCTAACCAAGGACCCGAGATACCTTCTTCTTCGACACAACCTTCTTCTTCTTCCACTTGTGACATACCTCCCGTTATGCATTCGTCTACACCTTATGTTCCACCGATACCTAAATTTTCTACCACAACTTCGGTTCCAAAACCGGTTCCTTCACCTCTCTTTCTATTCCTCCTCATCCAACAAAGGATGTGAGTGAGCAATCCACTCCAAAGCCTTCATCTCAACCCAATATACCTTATCCCTCAAGGTTGCGGAAAGAGAAATTGAAGAATAAGGATGATATTCAAGTTTCGAACTTCCTAAAAATGTTCAAACAATTGAATTTTAATATCACCTTTGCCGAGGCGCTCGCTCACATGCCTAAGTACGCTAAGATGTTTAAGGATCTTTTAAGTGATAAGGAAAAGTTGCTTGATATTGCCAATACCCAATTGAATGAGAATTTTTCCGCGGTTCTTTTGAGAAAATTACCGGTTAAGTTAGGAGATCCCGGTCGATTCCTTATTCCTTGCAATTTTCCGGGTGTTGAGAATTGTATGGCCTTGGAGGATCTCGGAGCGAGTACCAATCTTATGCCATTGTCCGTGTGGAAGCAATTATCTTTACCCGAGCTAGTCCCCCACTCGTATGACATTGGAATTAGCTAACCGTACGGTTGCTTATCCGGTGGGGATAGCCGAGGATGTTTTTGTAGGAGTCGACAAATTCACTTTTCCCGCTGATTTCGTTGTAGTCGACTATGAAATGGATCCCCGTGTTCCCTTAATTGTAGGACGACCCTTCTTGAGAACCGGGCGTACATTAATCGATGTAGCCGCGGGTGAACTTATCATGAGGGTCGGGGATGACAAAATCGTCTTTAACATGGGTAAACTTTCCAAACTTCCCGATGAGCCCGAATCCGTGAATTTCATCGATGTGCTCGACGAAGCATGCGAAGAACATTTTCACGAGGCTTGTAAGAGCGGGATTTCTCCTTTACCTCATGTTGAGACCGTAGCTTCTATTGCTCCTTCATTGACTCCATTTGGAGAAAGTGACTTAGATGATTTTGAAGCTAGCTTGGGTCCTCTCGATATTAACTATGATAATTCTCCCACCAATTGGGATGAAGACATTCGTACCATTGAGAGACTTCTCAATGAGGACAATATTTCTCCACCTACTCCTAAAGAAGTTACAAACGATGATCCTACTTTGACTAAGCCTTCCATTGACAATCCGCCGGATTTAGAGCTTAAGGATTTACCGTCTCATTTAGAGTATGTTTTCTTAGAGGAGGATAAAAAGTTGCCCGTCATTATTGCTAAGGACTTAAAAGAAGATGAAAAATCCCGACTTATCAATGTGCTTAAGAATCATAAGAAAGCAATTGCTTGGAAAATCTCCGACATTCGCGGAATTAATCCTAATTTTTGTACTCATAAAATTCTCATGGAATATGACTTTAAACCCGCAATCCAAAATCAAAGAAGGGTTAATCCAAAAATTAATGAAGTCATTAAGAAAGAAGTTATCAAACTTCTAGATGCCGGAATGATTTACCCTATCTCGGATTCGCCATGGGTTAGTCCCGTCCATTGTGTGCCTAAGAAAGGCGGAATCACCGTTGTTCTCAACGAAAACAACGAGTTGATTCCTACTCGACTCGTAACGGGTTGGCGAGTTTGCATCGATTATCGTAAGCTCAATGATGCCACTCGTAAGGATCATTTTCCTCTTCCTTTCATGGATCAAATGCTCGAGCGTTTAGCGGGTAATGATTTCTATTGTTTCTTAGATGGCTTTTCCGGATATTTTCAAATCCCTATCGATCCAAAAGACCAAGAGAAAACCACATTCACTTGTCCCTATGGAACATTTGCTTACAAAAGAATGCCTTTCGGCTTATGCAATGCTCCCGGGACTTTCCAAAGGTGTATGATGGCGATATTTCATGACATGGTTGAAGAAACTATGGAAGTCTTTATGGACGATTTCTCGGTCTATGGTGATTCTTTCTCTTCTTGCCTTGCTAATTTAGAACGTATGCTCCAACGGTGTGAAGACACTCGTCTCGTTCTTAATTGGGAAAAATGCCATTTCATGGTAAAAGAAGGCATCGTCCTAGGTCATAAAATTTCCAAAGCCGGTATCGAAGTCGACCGTGCTAAAGTTGACGTCATTGCTAAGTTACCTCCACCTACCACCGTCAAAGGAGTTGGAAGTTTTTTAGGCCATGCGGGATTTTATCGACGTTTCATCCAAGATTTCTCCAAAATAGCTCGTCCAATGACTCATCTCTTAGAAAAGGATGCTCCTTTCATCTTCTCTCAAGAATGCCTTGACTCTTTCGAACTTCTTAAAGGTAAATTAACTAAGGCACCGGTCTTAGTCTCTCCAAATTGGGAGTTACCTTTCGAGCTCATGTGCGATGCTAGTGATTTCGCGGTAGGAGCGGTTTTAGGTCAACGAGTTAACAAACATTTCCAACCCATTCATTATGCTAGTAAGACAATGACGGGGGCTCAATTGCATTATACCACTACCGAAAAAGAGCTTTTAGCTGTAGTGTATGCTTTTGAGAAATTCCGCCCCTATCTTGTGCTTTCCACCACCATCGTTTACACCGACCATTCCGCCTTGAAATACTTGTTGACCAAGCAAGATGCTAAACCGAGACTCCTTCGTTGGGTTTTGCTCCTACAAGAATTTAAAATCGAAATTCGTGATAAAAAAGGAGCGGAAAACCTAGCCGCGGATCACCTTAGTAGACTTGAGGATCCATATCAAGGGGAATCTCCAAATCAAGAGATTAATGAATCCTTTCCCCTTGAGACCTTAATGTCTATTAATTCCAATCTTGATGATACCCCATGGTTTGCGGACATTGCAAACTATTTGGCGGGTGGTGTTCTTATCGAAGGGTTATCGTCCCAACAAAAGAAAAAATTCTTCAAGGACGTTAAAACGTACTATTGGGACGACCCTTTTCTTTTCAAGCAATGTGCGGATTTAATCATTCGTCGATGTGTTGATGGGCCGGCGGCTTTACAAATCCTTGAAGCTTGCCATAAAGGACCTACCGGTGGTCACTTTGGTCCTAATTACACCGCTAAAAAAGTTTTCGACTCCGGATTCTATTGGCACTCCATTTATCATGATGCACATGAAATGGTTAAACATTGTGATGCTTGCCAAAGACAAGGCAAGATCACACATAAAGATGAGATGCCTCAAAATTTCATCCAAGAATGTGAAATCTTTGACGTATGGGGCATCGACTTTATGGGGCCGTTTCCATCATCGAAGGGAAACAAGTACATCCTCGTAGCCGTTGACAACGTATCCAAATGGGTTGAAGCAAAGGCTTTACCTACTAACGATGCGAGGGTGGTTGTTAACTTCTTGAAACAATTTTTTGCTCGATTCGGTGTGCCTCGTGTTATTATTAGTTATCGCGGGACTCATTTTTGTAATGATCAATTTGCACGAGTCATGGCTAATTATGGTGTCAATCACCGACTTTCCACCGCGTATCATCCTCAAACTAATGGACAAGCCGAGGTTTCTAACCGTGGTCTTAAGAGAATCTTAGAGCGAACCGTGGGAGAGCATCGTGCCTCATGGGCCGATAAATTAGATGATGCTTTGTGGGCTTTCCGTAACGCTTATAAGACACCTATAGGTTGTACCCCTTATCGCCTTGTGTACGAAAAGGCGTGCCACCTCCCCATTGAGTTGTAGCATAAGGCTTATTGGGCCTTAAAATGGGCTAATTTCGACATTAACAAAGCCGGTGATCATAGGAAAATCCAACTCAATGAACTTAATGAACTTAGGAATGAGGCTTATGAAAATTCATTAATCTACAAGGAGAAAACTAAGCTCATTCATGATTCCAAGATTAAAAACCGAGAGTTCCATGTTGGTGATCAAGTTTTACTATTTAACTCTCGGTTGAAAATATTTTCGGGTAAACTTAAGAGCCGTTGGTTCGGTCCATTCACCGTGGCCCAAGTCTTCCCTTATGGCACCATTGAGTTATCCCAACCAAATGGGCCCAACTTTAAGGTGAATGGCCAACGGGTAAAGTTGTACTATGGAGAGGACATCTCTCACGAGATGATTCCATCCCTCTTCACATTTCCCTTGAATTAATTCGGGAAATCGAGTCGAGCTAGAGACTCGTGATAAATAAATCAAGCATCGTATAACTAGGTTAGATTTTTACTTTTACCATCCTTTCCACCCTTTTCACCTTCATCCATTTTCCACTAATAAGTGTAGGGGGGAGCCAAGTAGGTTGTTTGTGTGTTGTGATTGTGTGTAGGGACATGTGCTTTGATGATCCACTTTTGGTACTTTTGACGCGACCCGTGATCCCGTGTTCCCGTGTACCTGGTTCTATCAAAACTATTGTGATTCATACTTGTATATAAATAAAACGAATAAATGTAATCACTTTAGTTGTCCCTTCCTTAGCTCGATTTTAAACAACGTACTCAATGTCCTAAGTGTAGGGGAGTTTATTCTCCCACATGCTTAAACATTGAGGACAATGTTTATATTAAGTGTAGGGGGACTTCTATCGAATTTTAGTGGGCTTTTCCATGAATTTGACCCTATTTTAACCGGAAAATTAAAAAAAATTCAACGTTTTTCAAATTTTTGATCTATTTTGGCCTAGTAGTATTTTTATTTATTTTCTTTCCTTTTATTATCGCATCGTAATAATTTCCATTTCAAGAATAAAGTAAAAAATGAAATAAATAAATAAAATGGTTTTAACAAGTTTAGATATCTTTGATATATTAGGCCCGTCGTGAATATTTTGACTCAACCCGAGTTTACTTATCCAAGTTTTCTCTAGCTAGTATCCTTAACCATATGGACCTTAATTGGTTTATTAGGCTAAGCATCCACGAGTCTCATTCCTTGAGATTTTAAATTATGGAGAACGAGATATGATAGAGTTAATTATAAGTTCGGTATTCTTTCATTAACTTATGTGAGTTAGTTATGAGCTTTTTCTCCCATCGCTTGTTAATAAATATACTTGCAATAAATAAGATTGTACGATTTAAAAGGTTACTTAGCTTCTAGCACAAGATCGTTTAAATGTTGCTCGGTATTAATTATAGTTCATAGCCAAGGCATAACTTATTGAAGCGGGACGCGAAGATTGGCTTATCCAAAAAGGCCCTAACAAGGCATGAGGATATCCGAGTCCAAAAAGGCCCTCACAAGGCATGAGGATTCACTTTTTGCTAAAGATCCTAAGATGATGTGAAGATCATTAATCCAAATCAATATGAAGGATCAAGACACACGACGAGAAGCAATTACTCCCCTAAAGATCATGGAGAAGTCTATCCAAAAAGACCCTAACAAGGTATGAGGATAAATAGATCCAAGTCCGAAAAGGAGGCGGATCGTTGTATATCAAAATCCTAAATAAAGAAGAGGATAAATGAAGAAGTCGTGGTCAACGTTTGAAGCATCTTTCACTCCTTATGAAGATGTATTCCAAAATGAAGAGAAGACCATAATTTCAAGATCGTCTCTCAAGATTTGAAGTTTGAAGTACAAGCCAAATATCGGTCCGAGAAAGGTCTCAAATCGTGAAACGAGTTATGCCAAGATATGAACTTTTTGAGGTTTCGAGAAGCAGTTTTAAAAGATTTTGTCCTTTAGCTAACTATTGATTAAATCGTCCCACTTTATTTTCGGCCTTAATAAATTATCAAAATAAGTCAAAAATGCATCCTCGTGATCATTCAAGACAAAAATAAAATACAAGAGATACACCGTAGGAATAAGGGGGTCTAAGTGATTAACTAAACCACATGAGTAAGTGTTAGTTGTGCTAACTTGTAGTAACAATGATCTCATTTTTAAGCTTGGTATGGGGAACGTGAAACTTAAGGGTGATTAATATTCATGACACCAAAGCCCTAATTAAAGTCTTAGATTTCTTTACAAGTTTCTTCCATCTAATAGTAATAAAGGCCGAGATGGATTGATTATGAGAAAAATGTAACTTTAGGCTCTATAACTATGCATTGCATGGGGTCATTGCAATGGTCAAGTGAAGGGGATTTAATAAGTGTGAAAACACTTATCCTTTTGCCACTAAAATCAAGGAAAAACAAGACCTAATCATGTGTTTAATGTCGTAAATGTCGGAATTACGCGTGGTTTTGTGTTTTGAGTGTTAAATAGGTACAAATGATCAAAAGAAGAGAAAACACGGGATTTCATGGTCAAATGTCGAAGAAAAGTCAAGATAGAGTCGAAGACAAGATCAAAAGACCGAAAGTGTGCCAAGATAACGAAAACCGGCTAAGTCCACTTGAATTGAAGAAATGATCAAGAAAGTCGGAATCGAGCTCGTTTTAATGGAATGTATCATTTTTGAAGATATTCGAGCCAAGTGGGTCCCACATCGGATAAATGGGCTCAAAAGCCCATTTAAGGAAAAGAGTTGTTTAAAAGTCCAAATTAAAGCCCCATTTGATATTAACATTGAAATGGACGGATGGAATTAGTTTTATTAGGCCAAGCCCATTTATGATATAAAGGAAAGAGGTGTTAGCTGGGCTTAAGCCCAATTTCATGAACGAAAGAAATGAAAACAAGTTTTCATTGTCTTTGCTTTTGCTTGACCAAGTCAACACAAACCTCCCCAATCAACACATTCACATACGTAACCCCTTCCCACGTGTTTTCCACTTACACGTTACCCCAATAAATAATAAACTTTTTACCCACCTTCCCATTTATTTTCGATATTAACAAGAAGTAAATACTCTCTCATCCCACTTCATCTCCCTCCCCCAAAACTCGCAAACCCTAATTCATTTTCAGTAAAAATTCGCAAGTGAAAATTTGGGGTTTTACCCAATTCGTGTGATTCACACGGATTGGGATTAAATCCCCATAAAAATCGCATCATCCACTCACTATGGTCCTCTTCTCTCACCAACGTGGCACCATTTGAGTGGCCAAGACACCTCACCAAAACCCTCTTCACCAATCAATCTTTGCCACATCACCAAGGAAGAAAAACAAATAGCACAACATTCGCCATGCTGGCAATCCGTGGCTACAAGGGAAATTTTTAGCCATTTGATCAAGAAATTAGAAGAGAGAGAAGAAGAAAGAAGGAATGGACGGATGGATTTGATTGCTTAACATTGAAGCTAGAATTAGGGTTTCTTGGGGTTCCTCTATAAAAACCCCTTCATATCATGTAATGGAGTGCCTTTTCTTTATTAATTTTATTTTCAATAAAATAGATTTAGGATTAAAATTTGTATTTTAATGTTTCCAGTATTGTACTCTTCTTTTAAATTAATGAAAAGTTTTATTGTCTCTTTTTAATTCTCGTCTATTTAATTTTCATATTTAATCTGCTTGGTTACTTTAATTTTACTGTTCGTCAGTTTATCATTATTGATATATAAAAAAAATAATTAAAAAAAATATATATATATATAAAGAAGAAAGTGAAAAATACTTTTCCCACTGGAAAGTATTAGATGTTACTGTTCGGTGAAATATCATTTGGTTCAAGGCTAAGGTGATGATTTTTGGTTGATACGGTGGTGTTTGGTTTCGGTATTAAGGGGGCTCAGCGCCTTACCTTCTTCCCAAAGGTTTTCGCCAAACAGGTTTTAGTCTCTTTTAATTTTATGTTATTATTAAGTGTTATAATCTGTTTTTGTTGCTTTATTAAGTTTGAATTTGCCTGCGTTTGGTCATCAGTTACTGTTCTTTCTGCTTATATTTTGTCTTAGTTATTTTCGGTATATGATATTGGTTATTTGGTTTACTGCTCATTTTGGTTGGTTTTAGGATATTTGGATCTGCTATTATTTTTACTGCTTATTGAAAGTATTTGGACGTGTGATTTATTAAGCTCAGTTTTAGATTGGTTTGGATTTATTTGGATTTCTGTTTGCTTATAACTGCTTGTTGGCTTAGTCTGCTTAATCTGCTATAATCTGCTTATGTTCATCAGCTTATGTGGTGTACTTATTTGCTTATTTGGTTATTAAGGAATTTGGTTAACTGCTTATTAGGTTGAGCTTATATCTAGTTTGTTTATGCTTGATAAGATTCAGCTTATTATTATTGCTCAGCTTATTGATATTTCAGCTTATTATACTGTTTGTTTGGCTTATTTATTTTCATGTTATAACTGTTTGAGCTTATTTGGTTCCTGCTTATTTGAATTCTGCTTATTTTTTAGATTGTACTCTTGTTTTTGTAACTGCTTAATCCTCGGACTCAATTAGTCTGAGGACTTTCTGTCCAAATAAAAGTTCCAAAAAAGTATTAAAAAATATTAGGCAAATTTTGGTTCTGGTGGGATTCGACCCCCAGACCTCCCGTTCACAAGCCTTACGCCTTACCAGTGGTCTGAACCTCTTTTTACGTTTAATTATAGATTAGTTCATTAATATAGGTTGTTTAATTTTGGCAGTTTTAATTAATTAGGCAATTAAATTTAATATAAAAGTTTTATTTAGTTTAAATTAAAGTTTAATTAATCAATTTATTTAAATTTCGTTTTTATTCAGTTTTTATAAAAATACAAAAAGACATTTTATTTACTTTCTTTAAATTTTAAATTAGTTTAAATTTACTTTTATTTTTAAAATAATTTTAGTTTAAGTTTTTAGATTTAGTTTTAAAATTAGATTTCAATTTATTAAGTTTTGTTTAAAAGTAGATTTTAATTAAAAGTTTTTCAAGTTTTATTAATTAGTTAAATTTTATTTTCAAATTAATAGTTTAAATAGTTAATTCAAATAGTTTTCTTTCAATTAAATAGATTTAAGTTAGTTTAAAAAAAATATACCAAAAATATTATTTACCAAAAACAAGTTAAGTCGATACGATAAACCAGAAATCAATTCGAGTGAGTCGAGGAAAAACGAACTTAATTGCAAAACATAATTGGACTAAAAATCCTAGTTTCACTTATCTTGTCATTTCATATTTATTTTTGAGGAGTAAGAAGCCCCTATTTCTTGATTTTCTGACAAGTAATTATGAATAAAATTGCGTTAATTCTGGAAAAAGCATTTACTTGATAAAGTATATATTTTTGGAATTTTTGTTATCTTCTATGATAATAATAATTATCAAGTTGAATATAACCCGCAAGGTTGAAGAATAAAGAAACTTCCCAAGTTTTCTAGAGATACTCTATTCTCGGCTTTTGTCTATCAATAGGTTCTATTTAAAATATATATGATATGTAAAAGAGAAGCTTGTTCTGTAAGACGAGTTTTTACATTTTTTGTTATATTCCTCCATTCCATATCATGGAAAAATTATGTTACGCTTATGTATGAGTCATATCTTTATAAATCCGTTGTAAACTTTCAAATTTTATTTCATAGTTGGTTTATTATCCTCGAATATGAATGATAATCAACATAGTAAGTTTCCTATAAGACCCAAAAAATATACCTTGTGTTCGATAAGCATTTATATGTATCCATATACATATGTGACAAATGTTTTCTGATATGAGTATACCTTGGATTCTGAATTATTTCTATTCTTTCCCCTCATTCTAAACCCTAAAAAGTATTTGACGAAGAATAGACGATAACATGGCTGCAATCCTACAGTTACAAATTTTCAATAAGAAGTATTATCCGAGAGAAGACTCGATGACTAGTTAGTTTTTGATATCCAAGGAAGAAAAGATTCTATTAGTATCACCCGTTGGATTAAAAGAGCCAATTCAGTTTTCTATTGTATTAATCATATTTGAAATTGAGAAATGAAGCTTGCTATAAGTGAGATACCACTTCATCAGTTATCTTGGTGGATTATTAATACTCAACCAATTGAGATAAAATAAGTACATAAGATCGCTTGATTAAATTTCAAATATTTCTTAGAAAGATGATTGAGAAAATGAAAGAAGAACTCTGCTATCTAGTGATAAAAGGAATTAACCTCGAGTCATATACGAGGAAATTTCAAGAGTTAGTAGAGTTAAGTCCTATTCCGTAGAATGAGAAAAACCTTCATCAGAAGATTTTATCATGGAATTATGTCATGGAATTTCATCTGAAGTTCTATTAAGAAGACTCCATCAGAAGATTTTGTTAGAAAAGTTTATTAAGGAATTTTATCGAAGATCTTAAAGAAAGTTTACCACTTCCAAAATCCCAATATATTGGAAAAAGTCATTAACCTTTACCCAAAGAGTTAATGAACAAGGTAATTAGGCACAATCTTGTGCAAAAATTAGAAAATCTTAAGCGTAAACTCGGCGGTGAATGAACGTTCGTAGATTCTAGTAAACCAGAACATAAGATTATAAATCTAACCTACGGTAAATATGATAGAAATCATCTTCTGTGAAGAAAATGCACTCTGCATCACATAGGACTTTACACCATCTGGTATCGGATTTTCAACATAGTAGGTCGTTGGATTAGGAAATTTAAGGGTATGATAAGTATGTCACATGAATATTTGTTTATACTCGTGTTATGTCGCAAATTTCTAAGTCAATGATTTACATTCTATTTATTTGATTGAATTAGGACGCTTCTTCAGTCAAACAAATAAATTTAAATCACCAAATGTATAATTTCTTCCTTGCATAAAGTTGGAGGCATCTTTATGTTAGTGAGAATTATAAATGGATTTAAAGAGATTCGATATAAGACAAGTGTGGACTTAATAAAACGTTAGAACATTAAGTGAGAATATGTGAATATTCGTCTTAGATCTGGAATTTGTAAGTTGAAGTATTCCATTCAACTCGAAGAAACTTTGAAATCCTTATATTATGATCTTAAAGCAGAATATTAAGTCATCCGACTTACTAGTTCAACCTGAATTTCCTCCATGGAAATAGGAAAGAACAAATGAGGATTTTGTTACTTCAAGTAGACATGATGCCATCTGGATCATTGTCAATTATTTTATTAGAGCTGCAGGATTTATTCCTATCTAGGAAATTGATAATATGGAAACTCTGACAAGATTATATGTGAAATAATATGTTGACATAGAGTATCAATATCTATCATCTAAGATCGTGACGAGTATTTCACATCTTAATCCTAAAAGTATACTCAGAATTGGTGTGCTATACTTAAATAGGTATACTAATGTGTTAAGTGGAAGAACTAACCAAATACTAAACTATATACTCCATGTATGTGTTATATGTTTTGGAAAGGACACTTACCATTAGAAAAATTTCATGTGTAACAATAGTTTCCATGCTAGAATCAAAGCAATACTACTTGAAGCGCTCTATCGAAAGAAGTGCCATTTACGTATTTGTTGGGCTAAAGTTGGAGATTTTCAACTTACGAAACCCAAATTAGTTCATGAAACTATTGGAAATATTATATTAGAATAGAACTTCGTAGAGCGTTGAATTGTGATAATTAGGTGTCCGTTGGATTAAAATGGTGATTTAAGATAATACAAGAGATTATTTTGATGAAAATTACTCATTGTAAATGAGAAACTACACCATATTAAACAGTATCTATTTGAGAAGGATGTTTTCTCTATCAATTACCCAAATTGATTTTGAAAATTGTGATAATCAATTTTAGATTATAATTGAGCAATGACATATTGACTTGAGTTTTCCAAAGAACTCAATGATAATCACAATCCCTTTCGTATTTTGGAATCTAAGGAAAGATTTATGTGATTAACTGGTATGTTTCCAATATTTCATTTGGTACTAAACTAAATTCTTATGAGGTAATAAAATGATTTTGATCACTAAAATATGAATGATATTTCATATACAACCATTTTTTATAAAAGTGATGATAGAAAAGAGCTTGATTTAAAACTAAATACCAACAGTAAAGTTGTATTCTTGATATGTGAATAAAATTCTAAGAAAGAATTTGAACACCTAAGAGCTATGTTTGCCCTTGATAAGCTATATTACCCTCATAATCTCGGGACGAGATTTATTTAAGGGGGAGAGACTGTGACAATCCTCAAATTTCACATCTATGATGTAAGCTATGATTGTCTCAATATAAAAATTTGGCTAGAAATTTTTGCTTTTATGCCTTACTTGGTAAGATGAACTGCTTCTCACAACCTGAACTGCCATTACAACATATTCCTATATGTTGTCAACACAATGTATATATCAATTCTAAGATCTAAAATTGATCTAATAAGTTCAATATTGATAAGAACATCTCACATATAACTATGATGCCCTAAATTCCCTTAGAAACCCTAGAATCCCTATAAATGAGTTGTAAACTCAAGAATGGTTAACTATGAATGGAGAATACATATGAATAAGTCATTAAGGATTATAAACAAGTTGTAAACTATACTTTTAAGACCTAATAATACCTAAGAATGGTAAGAACAAACTATACAAAGCTAAGTACAAGTAATTGTACATAATAGTCTAGATCACCACCTAGAAACCCTTGGTAAACAATATTTCAAGCAATATAACTACCTAATATCTATATACAATTATCAAAAACAATATGCTAATTATAATTAATACAAAGATTTTGCTAGGTTGAAAAGTTCGTTTTCTCGATATCTTCTCGAATTGATTAAGGTTTAAGTGTGACTCATTCGTTCTTGGTAACGAAAAGGGAATTGTTCGGTGTAGTAAGCTAATTAAAAATAAAGACTTGGAACGATAAAAATAAAGACGGTGAAAAGAAATAATGAAAGATAAAAACGTGACGGGAAATTAATGACGAGAAATTAAAAGGCAAACTTAAAGTAAATAATGCAAACTTAAAATAAACTAAGGCAAGTAAACTAAAAGTGCGACTAAGTAAAAAGGCGGGAAAAATAAAGTCTAAAACTAAATGTATAAAATTTCAAAACTGGAAAACACTCATTTGGAATCAACCCTTCATTCGGAATAAACATATTCATCCGGAATACAGTCCTTCATCCGGAATAAATGTTTCATCCGGAATAAGCTTCATCCGGAATAAACCCTTCATGCGGAATAATCTCTGATCCAGAAAAATCTATTGATGCGGAATAATTGGCTTCATCCGGAATGTTGGTTCATCCGGAATAAACCTTGACTCGGAATAATAATGCTGATTCGGAAAATAGATTTATGCGGAATAATCCTTTCATCCGGAATAATCCTTTCATCCGGAATAATGATTCATCCGGAATACAAAGCTCATCCGGAATAAGGGTTCATCCGGAATGAGGCTTCATCCGGAATAAAAAATTGCTCATGCGGAATATTCATTGATTTGGAATAAAAATTAAAAGACCTTCGTTCGGAATCTGGGAACAGTATATGATGCGAAGAACACGGGAATGAAAAAGGGACGAATTTAATCAAAACTAACCAAATTAAACCAAAGGATTAAGCAAAACTAATCAATAATCATCTACTAACAATAACTAATCAAACCAAAGCAATAAGACTAACACAAATGATCAAATCAATCAAAACCCACTTGATTAAAATTAAGAAAAACTCAAGAACACAACCATAATCAAAAGCAAAGATTAAACAAGAAAGGTAGAAGAAGATTAATTAAAAACTTGATTAAAAAGTAAATGATTCAACAATTAAAAACAAGAAAATTAAATCTTACATATTAAATCTTGAGAGAGAAAACATAAATTTAGAGAGAGAAAGCTAAATTTAAACTATTCCTAATCTACTCCTAAAACTAACCACCCTTTCATGTGGTGAAATGAAGGGTATTTATAGGAAAGGAGGGGATGCTTGTGTTGCTCTTTTCTTTCTTTCTTTCTTCACGTCTTTTCGTCTTTTAAGTTCTTCGACTTTTTCGACTTTGTCTCGGGATTAATTTAAACTCGTCTTATAATTTCTTCATTTATTAGACTTGAGTTCTTCGGCTTAATTAAACTTCCGTCTTTAGACTTGTTCTTCGATAAATCTTCAGAATAGGCCTTGGACTTCCGTTCTTTTTGCACTCTTGATCTTTTGACTTCTTCTTTTGTCTTTTTCTTCGATAAAAGCCCGTGTTTTCCTCCCTTTTCATGTTTTGGTCCTAAATCACAACAAAAACACAAACCACGCATAATTCTGACATTTACGACATAAAATACACGTTTTGGCTTGGTTATTATTGTAATTAAGTGGTAAAAGGATGGGTGTTTTCACACCTATCAAATCCCCTACACTTGACCATTGCAATGTCCTCATGCAATGCATTAGTTACAAAGCAAGTTTTACATTTTCCATCATAATCAATCAACATTGGCCTTTATTAAAATGATAGAAAATTTCAAAAATAAGAAAACAAGTAAAGAGATCAAAAACTTACCTTAGGGTTTTGGAAATGTCATGAATGATTATCACCCTCAAGTTTCACGTTCCCCAAACCAAGCTTAAAAACGAGATCATTGTTATTATAAGTTATCAAACTAACACTAACTCATGTAGGCCAACTATTTACTTAGACTCCCTTATTCCTAGGTGTATCTCTTATATTTTATTTTTGTCTTGAATGATCACGAGGATGCATTGTTGACTTATTTCGATAGTTATTTAGGCTGAAAATAAAGTGGGACGATTTAATCAATAGTTAGCTAAAGGACAAAATCTTTTAAAACTGCTTCTCGGGACCTCATAAAGTTCATATCTTGGCATAACTCGCTTCACGATTTGAGACCTTTCTCGGACCGATATTTGGCAGCGACTTCATACTTCGAATCTTGAGAGACGTTCATGAAATAATGGTCTTCTCTTCATAATAGCAATTTCTTCACTTGAAGTTTTGAGAGATTCTTCATACTTGGACCAAGACTTCTTCATTTTTCTCCAATCTTTATTTGGGATTTTGATATACAACGATCCGCCTCCTTTTAGGACTTGGATCTATTTATCCTCATACCTTGTTAGGGTCTTTTCGGATAGAATTCTCCATGATCTTTAGGGGAGTATTTGCTTTTCGTCGTGTGTCTCGATCCTTCATATTGATTTTTGATAAATGATTCTTCACATCACTTTGGATCTTTAGCAACAAAATGTAGCCCTCATGCCTTGTTAGGGCCTTTTCGGACTCGCCAATCTTCGCATCCCGCTTCAATAAGTTATGCCTTGGCTATGAACTCTAATTAATACCGAGCAACTTTTAAACGATCTTGGGCTAGAAGCTAAGTAACTTTTCAAATCGTACAACCTTATTTATTGCAATTAGATTTATTAACAAGCAATGGGAGAAAAAGCTCATAATCAACTCACATAAATTCATGAAAGAGTACCAAACTTGTAATTGACTCTATCATCTCTCGTTCTCCACAGTTTAAAATCTTAAAGAATGAGACTCGTGGATGCTTAGCCAATTAAATCCAAGTTTTGGGTTTTCGAGTCATCTATAGGATCTTGCAAACTCTTAGACTTTTTCAAGTTTAGAATTCGCATTTTAAAGTTCCCTTGATAAACAACTCTCTAGGATCAATTATAGGAACTTGCGAAAAGTTCTTGTTCTTAACCCGTGAGAGTTAAGACTTTCGCGTTTTAAAGCTCCCTATATAAAAGCCTAGCAAAACTTGACTTAAACACGTTAAGGATACTAGCTAGAGTAAACTTAGAAAAGTAAACTCGGGTTGAGTCAAAAGATTCACAACGTTGAAAATTAAAACCACTTTATTAAAATTTATTCTAGTAAAGAAAGAGAATAACTATACAAAGGTAAAACTACTAGGCCAAAATAGATCAAAAAATTTGAAAAATGTCGAAAAAAATCAATTTTCCGGTTAAAATGAGGACAAATACAAGGAAAAGACCACTTAACTTCGATAGAAGTCCCCCTACACTTGATATAAACATTGTCCTCAATGTTTAAGCATGTGGGAGTAAAATCCCCAACACTTAGGACATTGTGCACGTTGATTAAATCTTGCTAAGAAAGAGACAACTAAAGAGATTCCTATTTTAATATTGAAAAATATAAAATAGAGAATCAAAAGAGTTTAGGATAGAACCAGGAAGACGGAAACACGGAATCACGGGTCGTCAAAAATCATCAAGAGTGTATCTTTGAAGCTCTAATCCCTGCACAATAAAAGAAAGAAAACAAGAAATACCAACGGGGCTCCCCCTACACTTATGAGGAAAACAGATAAAGATAGATACTCGGGTTGCCTCCCGAAAAGCGCTTGTTTATGTTAACCGAGTCACGAGCCTGAGTCGTCCCCGAATTAAATGGTCCATGGGGAAGCCTCGAATGTAATAACGGGATCAAAGACCTTGTCCTCATTCCCGAAGGACATCAATGAAGGAGAGGCGGGAGGATAAGTCTTAAATGGGAGAAAAATCCTTTCAACATACGAAAAGTATGTGAAGTCGTGAGCCACGGGAGGTGGGGTGGGAAAAGGAATCAAATTGTCATCCCCCAAAGACAATTGATGCTCAGACTGCGGCAAAGCCGTAAGGTTATCAATGATAATATAATCAATGTCACCTCCCGGGTCAAAGCACTCATCCTCCGTAATGGTTTCTAAAGGAGTGGATGAAAGGTGCTCGGGAGGGGGACTTGGGACAATGTCATCAAGTAGCAAATTATCAAAAAGGATATCCCCCTCCGTGTCATCATCATCAATACCCGGAGGTATTAAGTGAATGTCGATTTCTTCCAGCAACGGGGCATTATACTCAACGGGTGTAATAGATGGAGGTAAGGACTCGGAAAGAGGAGGAGAAGTCAATGCTTCAATTTGAGCAATAAGAAGATGTACTTTCCGTAATCTGTCGCGAAGAATCACGTCTTCCACCTCATCTACAAGAGCAAGTTCATCGGTGAACTTCTCGTAAGCCGGAGAGAATAAATCGTCAACGCCCGCATCTCCCGGTGGAGATTGAGAAATTTCAAAAGTGAAATTCTCATAGCGTGGAGAAAGATCGGTATCATCAGGATCGACCTCCTCCGAAAGAGAAACGTCGTCCTCAAGCTCCATAGTAGTCGGTATGTCACAAACCTCATCATCAAAGAATTTATCGAGACCAAAATCACTAATCTCACTCAATGAATCACCGTCCTTAGACGCATTAGGAATATCGAGAGTAGGAGTAGCAACTTCAGAAGATGGGTTGAGAGCGTAGACATCATCGTTGTCATCATCATCATAATAGAAGGGACCATTCCAGTTAGGAGTGATATAGTCGGCTAACTCCTCCTTGATAACCTTCACATCTTTAAGAAGCTCATGAAGCAACTGTTGTTGTTCATCTCCCCGAGTTTGTTCAATTGAACCGATTCTATCCCACGCTGTAATTAAACATTTTGGTGTAGAAAAGAATGGAAAACGACCAAATTGGCTCAAAAAGGTGTTGGTGGATTTCAAGATTTGGTCACCATCAAGCAAAGGTTGCCTTTCCTGATGCAAGTCAGCTCGGATTTGAGCTAAACTTTCTAGAACATCATTCAAAGTAGTGATTTGTTGGTCAAGACTAATTTGCTGAGAGGATTGATGATTGAGGGTGTGATGTGGGGGCTCAAAGTTATACACACTGGGATGATAGCACGGAATTTTCTCAAAGATGTTCATCGGTTGACAAGAAGAAGCATCGTGAGGGCCCCCACAAATATAGCACCACGGGTATGGAGAAAAACCCGGTGCATTTTGAGGATAAGGATTGTCATAGACGGGAGAGGGTGAGAAAGTATTGTAAGAGGAGAAGTACGAATTTGTTGAATTACAAAATGGACAAAATCCAAATTGTGTATCGTCGATATTAGAACCGCACCACTCACAAGTACACCATTGACATGTTTGAAAACCATGCCATGGTCTCCCACACCGTACGCAAGACGAATCCATGAAGAAAAATAGATAAGCAAGAAGAATATTTTTGGTGCAAAACTTTGAAAAAGAGATGCTTTTTATGATTTTTCAAATGTTTTTGGGATTTTTGAAAATTTTTGCCACGAAAAATAACGTTCACGAGTGAACGGATCCCAAAAGCCAACGCTTCTCTCATAAAAAACCGTTAATCTTCACGAAAAGAGCCGGCAGCGGCGCCATTTAATATAAGGTATTTGTATGGGTTCAGTTAAGTTCTCGGTATCTTCTCGAATTGATTAAGGTTTAAGTGTGACTCAGTCGTTCTTGGTAACGAAAAAGGAATTGTTCGGTGTAGTAAGCTAATTAAAAAGAAAGACCTGGAACGATAAAATAAAGACGGTAAAAAGAAATAATGAAAGATAAAAACGTGACAGGAAATTAATGACGAGAAATTAAAAGGCAACTTAAAGTAAATAAGGCAAACTTAAAATAAACTAAGGCAAGTAAACTAAAAGTGCGACTAAGTAAAAAGGCGGGAAAAATAAAGTCTAAAACTAAATGTATAAAATTTCAAAAACTGGAAAACACTCATTCGGAATCAACCCTTCATTCGGAATAAACATATTCATCCGGAATACAGTCCTTCATCCGGAATAAATGTTTCATCCGGAATAAAGCTTCATCAGGAATAAACCCTTCATGCGGAATAATCATTGATCCGGAAAAATCTGTTGATGCGGAATAAATGGCTTCATCCGGAATGTTGGTTCATCCGGAATAAGCCTTGACTCGGAATAATAATGCTGATTCGGAAAATAGATTTATGCGGAATAATCCTTTCATCCGGAATAATCCTTTCATCTGGAATAATGATTCATCCGGAATACAAAGCTCATCTGGAATAAGGGTTCATCCGGAATGAGGCTTCATCGGGAATAAAAAGTTGCTCATGCGGAATATTCACTGATTCGGAATAAAAATTAAAAGACCTTCGTTCGGAATCTGGGAACAGTATATGATGCGAAGAACACGGGAATGAAAAAGGGACGAATTTAATCAAAACTTACCAAATTAAACCAAAGGATTAAGCAAAACAATCAATAATCATCTACTAACAATAACTAATCAAACCAAAGCAATAAGACTAACACAAATGATCAAATCAATCAAAACTCACTTGATTAAAATTAAGAAAAACTCAAGAACACAACCATAATCAAAAGCAAAGATTAAACAAGAAAGGTAGAAGAAGATTAATTAAAAACTTGATTAAAAAGTAAATGATTCAACAATTAAAAACATGAAAATTAAATCTTACGTATTAAATCTTGAGAGAGAAAACATAAATTTAGAGAGAGAAAGCATAAATTTAAACTATTCCTAATCTACTCCTAAGACTAACCACCCTTTCATGTGGTGAAATGAAGGGTATTTATAGGAAAGGAGGGGATGCTTGTGTTGCTCCTTTCTTTCTTTCTTTCTTCACGTCTTTTCGTCTTTTAAGTTCTTCGACTTTGTCTCGGGATTAATTTAAACTCTTCTTATAATTTCTTCATTTATTAGACTTGAGTTCTTCGGCTTAATTAAACTTCCGTCTTTATACTTGTTCTTCGATAAATCTTCAGAATAGGCCTTGGACTTCCGTTCTTTTTGCACTCGTGATCTTTTGACTTCGTCTTTTGTCTTTTTCTTTGATAAAAGCCCGTGAAAGCCTTTGTTTTCCTCCCTTTTCATGTTTTGGTCCTAAATCACAACAAAAACACAAACCACGCATAATTCTGACATTTACGACATAAAATACACGTTTTGGCTTGGTTATTATTGTAATTAAGTGGTAAAAGGATGGGTGTTTTCACACCTATCAATAATCTATCATATAAAAGAAAGTTAATTGATCACAAAATACTAATATTCACTATTCCAAAGCAAATTACAAGTTAAGACCTAATAACCAAGATTAGCATATAAAATCCATTATACATTGAATTAGAGTCTAATATTTTGCCATAAATTATAAAACTCAATTATGTATCATATTAAGATTATACATTTATTTCAAGTTAAGTTACAAGTTGGTAAAGCATAAGGTACAAGTTATCAAAACATAGGATCTTAAGCTCCCATAATTATTCCTAGAATATGATCAACCTATACAAACCCTTAAACTAAAAATGTAGAATCCCTAGAAGTCATAAACATACTATATAAGCCCTAGAATAAGTGTTTATAAAGGTACAAACACTAATTGTAACACCTCATTTTGGTAAATAGAATGTCACGCGTGGTTATGGCGTGTCATCACAGCATACAAGGATAATGTATTAAACATCACATGAACATAAAGGAAATACCGGAATCAAACATCGGTACCCCAAAAGTAGAAGTCATCACACACAAACATAAGTACTGTAAATGAAAAGGACTAAACAATGTCTATGGAAATGAGTATCAAAGTATAAAGGAATGCATAAAGTAAAGAATGCTAGGAAGCTTCCAGTCCATATGCACGTACGCTTAAAGTGTACGAGCGTCCCTGAGTACCTGCCGTTTTAGGAACATGAAAGGAAAAACGGCTGAGCATAACGCTCAGTGCACGGATATACAAGTAAAGCATGAATAATATAAGCATATAAGCATAAAGCAGCGGAAAAGACTAAGTCCTGGATAACCTGGTATATCTTATTAAAACTGGTTTTATAGTTTGAAAAGCCTTACGTTTATCTTGTAAAAATTGTTTAACATGTTTACCATTAGCCAATATAGGTCATGAATTATCAACGTGCATCAATACTTGGAGGGGTGACCTCGTCATGCAAATTAGAGGGGCTGCCTCTAATTTAATATACTGGTTTAGGTAGGAGGGATCAGCTCCTTGTGAAGGATGCAAGGCACACACCACATTCACCTGAATAAACTGCTGAAAACATGTAAACTAGGATGCACCCATATGTCCCACCTGATAATAATAATATGGCCAAAAGCTGAAGGGACGCCACGAGCTATCACTCCGTCGTGGTGGAGTCATAAGACTGGTGCCTCTAGTGTTATGGTTATGGTACCTCCATAACTAGGTGAAACTGGTCATGCATGTATATGACTTTAGGTATCTAATTAAACATAAGCAATTCAAAACATATAACACATATACTAGGGAAAACAGTTGGCTGCATACGGGGAATCTTAATAAGGAAGAATGTCCATACTGAAAGGACGGAGAATCCGTACCTTGTGTCCAGTGAACGAAGAAGACGAACGGAAGAGAGTCCTACTTCGGTATCACTAATGCTACATAAATACATACGTGTATAAGTATCTGATTACTGAGTACGTAACTGGTTCTATATCATGTCTTAGCTTGTTTTATATGTTCATGTCCTGTTTTATTGATTTAAGCTTTATACTGTGTTTATCATGTATTCTGTCTATTCTGTTTAAGTATTACTGGTATTATACTTGTTGTGTAATAATAAGTAACTTTCTAAAAATAGCAGGTTTCCTAAAATAGTAAGTTTCCAAAAATAGAAAGTTTCCAAAAATAGAAAGTTTCCAAAAATAGAAAGTTTCCGAAAATAGATTTAATGCTTAAAATAGATAAGTTTCTAAGAATAGAAAGTTTCCATAAATAGATTAGCTGCCTTAATTAAATAAGTTTCTAAAAATAGAAAGTTACTATAAATAGAAATAAGATGGATTATTAAGCTAATTATATAAGCTTAAGTGTTTACTGATTAATATTCTAAGTCATGTAATTAAATAGTATAGTTTATTAATTATTTCATGTGAATTAAATAAACTATATGTTAAAGTATTTAATTAAATATAACATGATTTAATTAAATAAAGGTAAAAATACTTAGGTTAAAACATGTATTATTATCTATTAATAACATAACCTAAGTCATGTAAATTTAATTAATTATAAGTCATGATTTTTAATAATTAATTAGTTATATAGTCAAATAAAATGGTAATTACTTAGGTTAAAGTTCATTTATTAATAATAATATTAATAACCTAAGTCATGTATAAATTAAATTAATCATGTGCATGTTTTAAATAATTTAATTTAATCTTGTAAAAATAAACTTATAAAAATAATTAACCTTGTAAAATAATTAACTTGCAAAAATAACCCATGAACCGAACTCGTGTTTTAATCTAAGCATGCCGTGAACCGGACCGGTTTAACCCTTGAACCGGCCAACCAAACGCACCCTTAACAGTGGCTAACCGGCCTAGCCGGTTGCCACTGTTTGTGTAATACAGCCACCGGCTGTTCCGGTGGTGTCCTTGATCATGGCTAGCCGCCGGCTAGCAAAAGTTCCCACCGGCTAGCCGGTGGTTACCCCTGTTGTCGCGGCTTAGGTTCCCCCTGCTTACCAAAAATAGCCACCGGCTTATGCCAGTGGTGGTTCCTGTTTCTGCCGAGACCCAACCAAGCCCAAACACACCCCCCAACATGGTTGGGGGTTCCCTTGCTTCTTGCGGCCGAGACCAACAACACCACACCGAGACCCGTAGGTCTCGGCTGTGTTCACACGAGGCACATCGAGAGCCTTAGGCTCTCGGTTTGTGTGTCCGACCGAAACAAACACCCCTTAAACCTTAATTATTTTAGCCCATGTTTAATTACATGATTATTAACTTGTTTTTAAATACACAATGATTTCATGTGTTCTTGATTAAATAAAAACATAAAGAAAAAGGGTTTAAGGATTTACCGCTTATGTGAAACAAAGGAGAACGATAACACTAACACTCTTGCAAGAAATCAATCACCAAAAATCAACCAAACACACCCTTGGTGTGTGTTCTACCCGGCGGCCAAGGAGAGGAAAAAGAGAGATTTAGGGTTTTGATTATTTTCTAATTTTTGTAATTATGAAAATAAGTTTTTCCCTTTTTCCTTGTTTAGTAAAAGTTTAAATGGGCTTGGCCCTTGTCTTGTTTCTAGCCGCGGGTAGGATGGGGGCCACAAGGGTAACCCATAGTTTTCTCGTGTCTAATATTATTCATGTTCTCGTGTTCGTGTTTTCGTGATTCATATAGTTATCGTTCGTGTCGTATTATATTTATTCATGATCGTAATAAATATACCTAATTACGTAATACAAAGTTCGTGATTATTTACGTTCATGATTTCATGTTCGTATGTTCGTGATTATAATTATTATTGAAATAATTATCGTGTCTTAATACGTATTAAATATTTATCGTGTTATAACACGTACGTAATACTTGTAAATCTTGTTCTTGAAACGTAAACGTGTTAAATAAGGAAAGTTCTAATCATGTACGTACGATCGTAAGGGTACTATTCATGGTAAAAACATGCGGGTTTTACACTAATTACCCAAGATAAAAAGTCATTAGGATTAATGACCTAAAAACCCTTATATTAAGAAATCTACATAGAATCACTACCTAGTCTTTTTGGACAAGTTTATAAATATTTATAGGACTTCATTAAGGTTATAAGATTATGTTAGGACAATGTACAAGTACCCTAAAGCGCAAGGTACAACATTTTAATGCATGGCTTGTAAATTAGGTCTAAATGGGTGATTGTAGGAAAATTACACCTCTTGTTTAGGAAAACAAAGAGAGTAAATGAGCGGTAAGTATCGAGTGATGATTTAGGAAAATCAAGCACTAATGACCCTTATGAAGTTCCAAGTTCGTTTCCCAAGGAGGTATATGTGTGTGACTAAGATGTTAAATGTTTGTGATTAATGATTTGGTTTAGAAAGGGATGAGAAAATAAGATGACGAAGACGTGAAAATAATACTACGACGACAAAACGTAAAACCTTAAAAACTACAAAAATAAAAATTAATTCTAAAAATTACCAAAAATTCACCAAAAATCAAAATTAATAAACTAAGAGTTTACCAATGATCAAAATTTTTCAAACCTTTTAAATAATTAAATATTCAATTTTTAAATGCTAATTAAAGCCCTAAAAATCAAATAAATTATCAAAAAGCCCAAATAAAGATTTTTCAATTGGTAAACCTCTAAAATGACCTAAAAAGATTAAAAACTATTTTTAGAAATTTTTAAACTAATAAAAACTATTTAAAATTATTTAAAAACTATTAAAACTTAAAATAATTATAAAAATTAATCTAAAAGTGATAAAATTATTCTAAAAGTTGCTAAATTCCTATTTTAATGTATTAAAGCTAAGAAAAATGTAAAAAGTTGGACAATGTGAAATTTGAAAATTAATAATAAAATAATATTAAAAATTCAAAAATTATAAAAAATTCTAAAAACTTGCAAACTAGTTTATTTTAACCTAAATAAACAGAAAATCAAAGTGAAATGACCAGAATACCCCTATTGGGCCCTCAAATGGGCCAAAACCAAAAACAGTCAACCTAAATGGGCTTTTTGGCCCAAAAAGTCAAACTTGGCCCAATTGACTTGGAAAAGCCCAATCTGACTCAAAATTCAATTCTAAACACGAAACTCTAAAGACCCAAAAGCTGAATGTGAGCTTATCACAGCTTAATAAGCAAACAGCTTATCCTTGTTGGGCTTTTTAGCCCATTAAGCACTAAGCTAATGCCATAAGCTCTAATTTGACACACAACCTTCTTTTGGGATGCTTATGAGATCTGTAAAAAGAAATTTTGAAAAAGCACACTCAATAAGCCAGAAATAAGCAAAGTACAAATCCACAAAACGACAAAATAGTCGGGTTTGAGATTTAGGGCACCTCAAAAGCTCTAGTTTGTTGCAAAAGCTCACAAATAGCTTAACTAAGAATAATCAATCAAGAAAATCACAAAAAGCCAAGTAGAATAAGCTGTGGGAACCAATAAGCACTCTGAAAAAGCCAAATAAGCTAGTTTCCTAGCAAAAGCTTAACCAAAAGACTTGTAACCTTCCAGACTTGATATTAAGCTGAGAAAAATGAGTTCTATTACAAAAACTTAGTTGTTGCATGTACCAATAAGCAAAACAGATTCAATAAGCCTTGAAACCAAGTTTGACCAAAAGTCAAACGCTGATAAGTTAAAATCAAACGCTGACAGAAACAAAATGGACGTTGACAGACTTAATGAAGTGTATGGACTTGTTTTTCACCCTGCTGGTCAAGGTTTGAGTGCAAACCTTGTGAATCAAAGCTTACCAGTTGGGTAAACTTGATGTGTTTTGGCACAAATAAGCCAATAAGCCAGTAGGCTTATAAGCTATGAACAAAACAATCCAAATAGCCAAATAATCTTACAAGCAGCACACAAATAGAATCCAAGCAACAAAACAACAATCCTTACACTAGAAATCAAAATGCAACACCAAATGAGGTGGTCACTTTGCTGATGCAAATGACCACTTCAGCAAACTTTGATAAGCTATAACAATCACAATAAGCCACCAAATTCAACAACCAGATAACCAATAGATAGCTTATCACCCAAACTATTCCCAAACCTGATTTCAGACCTTAGATCCAAATAACAAAAAAGTTATTGGATCTGATGTGTTTGACCAATTCCAAAACACTTTTTATCAGATTTTAGCAAAACTTCCAATCCTTTTTCTAAACTTTCAGAAACTTAACCAATGACTAAAACTTGTTCAAAATGACTTGTTTAGACCACCCAAACTCTAAGAACCAAGGGCTCAAGGCCACAAGGCCTTGAGAACCAGTAATCCCAAACAGTCCTTAATCAACCACTTTTCAAAGCAACTTGTGATTTTTAAACACAACCTACTGATTTTATCATTCAAATAGCTATACTAGGTGACAACTAACAGATTGCAACCATAAAACACAAAGCAAAAACACAGAACCACCAAATCACATGCCAAAGTACAAAACAGACAATATCATATGATTTTTGAGAGGAATCTTAACAAGAGGTTATACCTGCCCTCCACAACATCCTAGGAGGACCAGCTATGCTCCTTGGACCTTGTTCAACAACTAGAACAAGACCAAGGTACTTCAATAACAAAGATGATGAATGCCTTGGTTGATGTTTCAAAGCAGAAACTCAAGGGCTTGATTTCTTCAACACAATGAACAAACAGCCCAACCAAAGGCCCTAATCCCTTCACAAGCTTGGTGTCAACAAGCTTGCAAGAGCTTATAGCTTATGGTTAAGGATTAGTACATAATAATAAGCAAATTCAGAAACCACTTTTCAAGCTTTTTCAAACTTGAAAAACTTACCAAACATAAACGTCCTTGAACCAAATGATTCAAGCATACTTATAACAACAAATGGAACTCAGAATCACCTTTAAACAACACCAACTTTCAAAAACATAAAAAGGAATTACAATTTTCTCAAAATACCAACTTTTATAAATTTCAAAAAGGAATTACAAGTTTAAAAGGTAAAACTGGAACAAAGGGACTCTCACATGTTGAGGTCTCCTTTTATAGGCAAATGCCTAGCTAAACACTCTTCACAAACCCTAGAACTGAATTCTCTAAAATGCCCTTGAGTCTTCTAGACGTTTTGATGGAATGAGCTGTCCAAATGCATCCAAACCATTTAAAATAGCTTTGATATGAAGCAGGGATCCTTGGCTGTTGATTTGGACACGTCAGATTACTTGGAGAGTAAGTTGCATTTTCATTGGTTGAGGAGGTTGAGTGTGGGGTCCAAGGAGTAGTGGGATTGAGGGTTTTGTGTGTGGGATTTGTTTCTGCACATGTGAATCACACAAGTGCCTGGGTAATTTGTTTTTACCCTTTGTTTTAAGTGGAGTAAAAACTGGGTGGATGAAGGGTGAACAGTAGTAACTTTGATCCGATTTTGGTGGGATAAAGTTGTTTGGCGCGTGTTATGGGTTTGAATGATTCACCTTGGCAACTTAGGTCCTTGTATTTTCAGAAAGCTTGTAAAACGTGTTTATCAGCCAACATAATCCATTTCCCTTGCAAATAACTTTCATACTTTGGCAGTTTTGGCACAAAACTTTCCAACAAGGTTTACAAGGGTTGTTTTTGCCATTTTGAGATATTTTAAGGGCTGATTTTGGACAATGTTGATCTTTAAAGGCCTTCAATGTGTCTTTGGCTTCATGAGGGACCATTATTGGCAATTTGAAATTGTTGAGGGACTAATCTTGCCATTTCTTCAAAGTTGAAGGACCATTTGTGTAATTTTGACAAACTTAAGGGACCAAACTTGTAATTATCAATATACAAGGGTTTTAAGTGTCATTTCTTCAATTAATAAGGATCAATCTTGTATGTCTTCAAGTCTTCAAGGGTATTTGTTGAATATTCCATGAATTAGGGCCCGGTTCTTTGTACAACTTCGTTTCTCGTGTCCGTTTTTCCTTGTATCTTGTGATCTTTTGTCTTTTTCACGATATCCATACCTAAAATACACAAGTAAACAAACACAAGCATATATATGGTATTTTATGACATTTTTATGCATTAAAAGCCCGAAAAGAACGATGAGATCATGTATAAATGCCATCTCATCAATGGGTATTTTCACTCTTTAGACATGTTTACCTAAACTAAGCTATTAAACCAAGTGTGAGAACTTATTGGACACATAAAACATAATGTATAGGACCTAAGTTAAGTTTACATTAGTAGCTAATTGAAGGATAAAGTCTTTTACTAAGATTTAACCCTAGATCATTAGGAAACCTTAATCTACATAAGTATACTTCCTATTTTCACATCAAATCTTTATTAACTTCAAACCAAGGACCCAAATCTCTTAAATAAAATGTCTATACCCTAATTAAGCCTTAATCATTCACTAATCACTTTCCTAAGTCCCTAATCACCAAAAACACAAACCATAAGTTACAAGCCCTAGTTTTGAAACCCGGTTTTACTATTTCCCTCCAAAACTTCATTTAAACCATTTCCCTCCAAAATTCAAAGCTTAGTCCAGATATTTTAAGTATCCTAGGATCTTTTAGGATATTTTTAAGTAGATGGGTAAGCTACTTGGTTGCTACACATCATTGATCATATCATATCCTTGTCGTGAGGTGTTTTTAGCCACAAAACCAAGATTGACATAAACCTAGATCCTACAAACGTGCATAGACTTTCCCTAGGAACCATTAGTCACTAAGCTATCTTTTCTACACGTCCATATCCAGAACTTGGAGCCTAAGCCTTGGAATTGCTATAAATAGAGGTGAAATGAACACATAGAGACTTGCACCCCGTTTCCTTTGTATCTCTATACCCATTTTGATTTCCACTTCTATATACGTCCTAGGACATGTTCCAAGACCAGAAACCAGGTCTAGAATCTAGCCATTGAAGCTCTTGAGGCTTTGATAGCAAGTAGTGTTCATAAGAAGCCATTAGGAGCCATTTTGGAGCATCCTAGGTAATTTCTATGTTAGCTATGCGTTGATCTTGTTATAATGAATTATTAGAGTTTTTATAATGCCAAAATAATTTTATAAAGATAATCTAAAAGAAACTAAGTCATTGCATCATTTTAAATCAAAGTTATAAGCTAAAAATGTCTTAAAATCCTAGTTTTGTAATTTACATGAAATAATAAGCAAAAACCCATTTCAAAAGCTATACTTCTGAAGAAATGTTTTTATTATGATTATAAACTTGTTTTGAAACTTTGTTTTAAAATCCTAGATCATTTGGTCCATTTTTGAGGTTGTTATGTGATTTTTACAAGTATAGGGACTAAAACTGTCATTTTTGAAACTATTTAACATATTGGTCCAAAAGTGTCATTTTCTGAAAGTTATATATATAAGAATAACTATTGGAAAGTTTGAGGTCCTAAGGTTAAATATTGAGGGTTTAAAATGCAAATACTAAAACAATATACTTTAAGGGTTAAAAGTGTAATTATATCAAAGTATAACTATAAGGGCTATTTTTGCCAATTTTTGAAACTAAAGAAGATTAATCATGAATATAAGGAAGTAATGAAAGTATCATGTTAGTAGGGAGCTTTGTATAAAGATGTTCCATCTCGATATTATGTTCTGACTGAGTGGTTGGGTTTACGATTTAAAGTGCCCTCGCTCCTCAAACGTTTATAGAATGGCTTTTAAGTATGATGGCTCGGATAATGGTGTAAGAGTTACAACCAAATATTAATATAACCAACACTTAACAATATTGAACTAAAAATCAAAGACTTGATACTATACACAATGTATTAATGTAGGTTTGTGTGAGATCAAGCTGTTGTTTATGAGACCAAGTTGTGGTTTGTATGATTAAGTTGTTTATCTGTGAACGAAATATACCTGATTATAGCTCGGATTCTATGGACATAAGGTGAGTTCATAGCCTCACTTTTAAATGCTTTATAAATGATTTAAAAACCCGTGAGGGGGATATATGCTAAAATTGGAATACAAGTGCTTTTAAATTGTATGGTATGATTATTGACACTATGTTTACTACTGTTATTAAGTCCTTTTTTAATCGTGAACCGCTAATTATTTCTTGAAAATGAGCGCTAATATTATGAATAGTACTATTTGGGGGTTGACATCCCCTATCTGGGCAAGTCGCGCTTGCCAGCAGCTGAAGGTTCCTACCTTGGCTAAACATATACACTTTATTTTGCTAAACTAAGGATAGTATGGCAGGCTTCCTTGTTATAAGGGCAGTTTGTTGGTTATTGTCTAGCAGCGGGGTCATGAGCATAGTGCAGTATGATAACTATTTTATGTGGGCGTATAACACTGTAGCCCGGATGATATACTTGTATTCAAAACATGTTTAAACCCTATGAATTCACTCAACCTTTGTGTTGACTTTAAGCATATATTTCAGATAAATGGTGACTGATAGCATGGAGCAGCACAAGGATGACATGAAGAGGCACAAAACTAAAATTATTCTAGATTTTGGGAACCTCATATTGTAAAACTCTGATTTTTCGATGAAATATAAAGAAAGTTGATTTCATCACTCTTTTGAGTTATTTTCTATTATTATGACTTGTGTTCTATGAAGTAATACCCCAGATCAATGTATTGTTGCGTAAAGGTAAAATGGGGGTGTTACACAAACGTTGTATATAGTGTGGTGTTTTCTGTCTGGCGTCATACTTGTCAGCTAAATGATCTCAAAAAACGTCACATGACGACATCGAACGCGGTCTCGAGTGTGGCGTTTTCGCGTTATATGAGTTTATTTCTTTTATAATTGTAAATCGTTGAGTAACGGCTGAAAGCCTGAGTTTTAAATTTACTGACCTATTTTTTTTACACCATTTTACCATTTATAATCTCTTACAACTTCTAATTTGACCCTGTAACGAGGCGTTAAAGATATTTCTTTATTTCATTTAATGTATTTTTATTATTTAAGTTTATGTATTTTTTTTTATGTAATTTCTAATGCTTTTTTATTAATGAAATTTTAGTTTCATAATTTTAGTTTTTTTACATAATTGAATAAAAAAAAGTAGAGTGTTAACCATAACAACAGATTCGTGATTGAATCATGAAGCTTCTTATTTGTGTTATGGTAAAAGAAGCTGACGTGACGTGCATGTTTTTCACAGCTCAAGACCGTACTGTGCTCTTGTTGTGTTTAGACATGAAATGACAAAAAAACACCCCTTGTAGCTAACGAGGTTTTAAACAAGCGTTAAAGGTTTGAAGCATGAAGGAGTGACGGGAGCGTGAACTTGAATCAAAGGACTATATCTGCAATCCGCCCTGACCCGGAGGACCAACGTGTTAATTCACCCAAAAAGATTACACGAACTAAAAAAACATAAGTTGACCAATCACATTATTAAACATGGCCGGTTAAAGTACGATATAAACTAAAGAAGGAATATTCGTCGCTAAAGAATATACCCCTTGATCACACCAAAATAATACCATCTTATTTTAAACTTATCCATCAAGTCCTGCTTTATATATCATTAACATTAATTAATCCCCATCATCAGAATTCACAAAAAAGAAAAAAACAATACCAAGATGCAGTTTAGAAAAGTGCTACAAAAACTAATAGATGACATGTTACCAGAATGGAGGGACAAGTTTTTGTCATATAAAGATTTGAAAAAGCAGTTGAAAAGGATTTATTTTAGCGACGGAAGTAAGCGACAGAAAATGAGTGTCAGTGATGAAAGTGTCGTAAAAGAAGTTGATGAGTTTGTGAATTTGTGTAAAGATGAGACTCATAAGTTTAATGATTTTGTTCTTGAGAAACAAGAGTGGTATATTATTAGGATTAAGGTAATTTTTTTAATTTTATTTTTTATGTTTTATTTGATTGTTTGTAAATAAAATTTGGATCTTGATTGTTATTGTTTGCATGCTTGATGATTTTGGATCATGGGGTGTTTGGGTGCAGATAAATAAGTAAAAATTTTGGAGTTTAAAGGGGTGTTTGTTTCGGCTTATACGTGGGCTTATGAGCTTATTTGATTTCGGCTTATGTTTCATAAGTCCCAAATTTCTGGCTTATATGATAAACTTATATAAGCCCATAAATCCAAAATAAGCCAGAAATTTGGAGCTTATGAAATATAAGCCGAAATCAAATCAGTGCATAAGCCCACATATAAGCCGAAACAAACACCCCCTCGGCTGTTTTTGGACTAGATTATTTGAGATGCTTAGCGAGTGATCAATAGCTTAGTGGAGGATCTAAAATTGGTTTTTATGCGAAAGTCATAAGATTTTCTTATGTGCCTAACCAAACACCCCCTTAGTTTTTAGATTAAGCTGGTAAGCAAATCCAGACACTATCTTTTGCGTTGTCTTTTGATAGAACATAAGCTGATAATTTGTTATTGTAAATAAGGATATACTATTTGATAGAACATAAGCTGATAATTTGTTATTGTAAATAAGGATATACTATTTGATAGAACATAAGCTGAATTTTCACCAATAATTATTGACTTATTCTTGCGATCAAGTTTTGTTTTGAGGCACTTTAGATGGAACTATATTTGAGAATATTGTTTACAATGGAAGTTAATAAAGTACAGCGGTTCTAGCTAGGGGTGACCAAATGGACCGGGAATTGAACTGGAACCGACCATCTTTTAGCTTAATAGTTCCAGAACCGCGGATATCGTTAGGACCCGAAGAACTGAAAACTTGATGCTAAGTACTGGTATGAAATGTTGATAGCAACGAGTTTAGGCATGATGAACAACAACGTTGTTTGTTTTCATGCTATTTGGTCTTTACTTTTGCTCTGGACAGGTTTTAAGTGCCTTTGTTTATTATTATGTAGACTTCGATTGTTATCAAGTGTAACATATTTATTAGAACAAGATGGTATAGAAAAGGCAACATTTAGATGCGAAATCTAATTTAGTCCATTTAGGTAGATTAGCGATGGGCTTTATATTTGCCTATGCACTGCTATGTTTTCATTTATGACCTGCTATCTTTTAGCTTTATAAGCTGTATTTGTTTCTTATTCTTGCAATGTCACATCATTTACCATGCACCATAGGTGCACAATGTGCAAGATATACTCACAGACAAACAAGATCAAACTTTATACTATTAATTGTAGTCTATATAATCTTTTTTTAACAAAGTTATAGTTCCAATTGGTTAGACCCGAAATACCGGGACCGTAACCGAGAACCAAACCAGAATCGAGGCATGCTACTCCTCTGGTTCTCGGTTCCTTAGCTTTTTTTGGTTCTGGTTCGGTTCCATGTGGTTTCGGAACCGAGCTCACCCCTAGTTTTAGCATGACATGCTATGTTTCAATGGCATGGCTTTTTAGCCACAAACTATGCAACCATATTTAATCATAGTGTAGCATAATCTATGTAAGTGGTTTTAATGCTATAGCTATAGCGGTCATTTGCTATTTGTACTACATCTAGATATCAATTGATGTATATTAAAAAGCATTTAAAGCGTCATGGGACTTTCTGAAATACATTGGGGCTATGGTTCATGGGCATACTGCTAAACAGGCGACAATGGAGTTTTGTGTATAATTGGGATATTTTAACTAGCACCCTACTAATGGCCTTTGGTCAAATGCCTACTTCTAATTCTCTTTAAGCATTCGTCATGGGTTTAAGATGTACTAGAACAGCACATACTTTCACACTACTAACGCAAAGTGTTTTGTTTTTTTGATGGAACTAAGGTTCTTGAAGATAACATGGTTGCAGCCAAGGATTCAAACGACGAGTTACTGAAAGTTGGACGAGAGTTGGTAGATTTACATGGGGAGATAGTTCTGTTGTTAAATTACAGTGCTTTAAATTACACAGGTACTCTACTTTGCTTCTGTACTTTTGTAGTTGTATACTATACGGGATAAAAATAAGTGGCCACCCAAACATGTATCTGGTTCAGTTTATACCAAGTCTGGAAATAAACAAGCTGATTATGAAGATAACATTATCATTATTTATAAGACGAAAATCATTTTTTTTTTTTGTCAAGTAAAAAACTATCGGACAGTCAAAAGGTCGTATATATTTTTCTGTCAAATCAATTATTTACTGTATGAGTTTTGGTACATACGAACCTAGAGATACACACTCTTTAACCATTAGTAGTATCTTATATCAAAACATTCATTATTTGTTTACAATATTTACAATAATGGAGAAGACGCTGTCTGCTCAACCCGACCTGACATGTTTTGACCCATACTAAAAGTTACAACCTGTTAACCTGCATAGGCAATACAAACAAACAATTGTTGGTATGGTGATATTGAAGCTAAATTTGTGTTTATGTTACATTCTTGTAGGATTGGTGAAGATACTAAAGAAACACGACAAACTAAGTGGCGCTCTCATCCGTGTGCCTTTCATCCAACAAGTTCTAAACGAACCATTTTACACAACTGACGTACTAAGCAATCTCGTGAAAAAATGTGAGACGATGCTAGACCAACTTTTCTCCATGAACGAACATCACCCGTCCTCATGCGCATCACCAAACAGAAAAGAAGACGGATCTGATCCTGAACCAGAAAATAAGCCATCTCTTACAGTTCCTGAAGACCTTGTTGACATCAAAAATATGGAGAACACATACATGAGGCTTACTCTTTCGGCACTTACAGTTCTGAAGGAGATTCGGAGCGGGAGTTCGACTGTAAACATGTTTTCGTTACCTCCAATGCAATAATCGTTTTCTTGATCTGTATTTGTAAGAAAGGAATTTGGATCTTATTCATAAAATGCTGATTACGGATTTGTAGTTACATTTTGCTGCCTATTGCAACTCTTGGTCTTCACTGACTGGCAAAATGAAAGAACGGGACTAGGTTTGTTTGATTCGGCTGTATAGTTCTTTTATAAAACGATTATGAGCCTGCAATCCCTTAGCTAAACCGATCCCTGGTTGCTTTATTCACGGACTAGTTTGTAAGCTTACGATCCCCAAACCAATGCAGGGGACCTACCGTTGACATAAAGGAGAAGGTACAATGAGAGGCGACTCCTTTCCATTTTGTCTAATGCCACATCAACATCATATCATTACAAAACAATTAACCCAAACACCTCTCTTGTAGTGGCACACACTTTCCTCTTCATTTTGTCTTCGTGGCTATATATATATATATATATATATATATTTATATATATATATTTTCCATACAAATTTAAATTCATTTCATTGAAATAAAAATTACAAATACTTAAATAAAAATTACAAATATTTAAATAAAATTACATTACAAAATAGAAATACAATCCTAAACTAAACGCGTTTTAAAAAATTACGAAAATTTAAAATTTTAAATCAAAAAATAATAAACACTCGAACATTAAGGTAAAATTTATAAATAAAATATTATAAAGAAAAAGATATATACATATAGGATTGGATCTGCCTCCTTTTTCGAGACAAACACACTACCTATAAAACGCGCAAAAAAAAAACACTTTCTCTTCTCCGTTCGATGAAACAAGAGGCGGTGTGTGCCGACGAGCCATACGAGCCTCCGCAAAAATGCCACCGAGACACGACGAACACATTTGTTCCACTACACCCTTTTATCTTACAAACATGATTGTTAAAACGTTTGGAACTCTATTGTGATGACATCCAAACAACATATCAATTATAGTACAATACGTAGTTGCTATTGTTAGGAGTTAGGACTTCTATATTTTCCAGAGAAGTCCAAAGATCAAATCGATGTCATCACGGTCTGTTTGACAAAATCCGTAGCTTTTTAAGAGATATTAGTTTTTTGTTTATAAAAACCAAAACACTTAATAGTTTTGTTTGGATACAAGGATAACTTTTGTAGCTTTTTTTTACTAAAAGACATTCAATTTCGATTATTACTCTAGATTCTGTAATCCGACGTGAACTTGAAAGATATAAGTTTTTAATTTAAACAAATAATTCCGATATACACAGCTCGTAAAAAGAGGCCTCCTAGAATTATAAGAGTTGATTAAAGTTAAAATTATTTATGTACCCTTTAAACCTAAAAATCACGTATTCTTATAACTTTAATTTTATCTTTTCAATAACTGGAAAACAAATCTCACGTAATAATCTATCCTAAAAGAGTGGATCATTATTAGAGCATACAGTACGGTTGAATCGTTGTGCTCGTGTTGTGGGTAAGAAATGGTGTCACATTACCACTTTTTCTTATAACATTAAAACACCCCATAACCTCACAAACACCTTTCTTGGTTAACACCAAAATTTCTCGTGTTATCGTGACCTCACCACTTCTTCTTTTTTTTTTTGAAATTTTTTAAATGTAACGATCATATGACCGTTTTGGGATGTTTTTTTTTAAAGCCTTAAAATTCTATAACATCTCCATTTAACATCTATTATTTCCACATCTTCTTCCTCAAACACATAAATCATCTTCTTTCACATCTCCAACGGCGTTAGTAAAATGAACACCCGAGGAGGAAATAGCATTGTGTCGTGCTTGGAACTTTGTTGCCGGAAACAACGTGACAGATAACTGGGCTAATGATCACCGTGGGTAAGTTTGATGAATGTTACCACAACGCAAATCGTACACGGGTAACTGGAGCAACTGACGAGGATGCAATGAACAATGCCATCCGTGACTATGAAGCTCAACATATGTGGCGATTTAAGCATCTTTATTGTTGGGATGTTTTGAAAAATCATTCGCGATTTTTTCGTTTTCAAATTATTCGTGTATCGTTTTTAAATTATTCGTGTATCCTTTTTATTTATCCATGTATCGTTTTTAAAGTATTCGTCTATCATTTTTATTTATCCATGTATCGTTTTTGGTTCATTCGTATATCGTTTTTATTTATCCATGTATCGTTTTTATATCCGTAAAAATCCAAAGCAAGCCAAAAAGTAACCGTTGTAACAGCTAGAATTTCAAGTATTAAAAAAAAGATAACACGAGCCATGGCGCGAGGCACATTGCAGTTGTGGCGCCGTAGGCTCGCGTCATGATGTGACAATCCGTCAATTTTAGGTCGTTATTCTAATCTCGATTATTACATATTTTGTATTTACTTTATTGAGAAATTTAAATTATCGGCTAACCGAAAATGTTAGGCTTAAAACTTAGCGTAAGAATGTCGTTTAGATTATAACGGCAAGGAATACGTTAGGTATCGATATTTATATTCTCATTATGACATAGAAATATTTTCTATTATCGTCATTTTATTTTTTTTGTTTTACGAGTATTTTTCGTAATTTATGTTAAACATTTATGTGGCATTCGTTTATTCGATGCATTAACGTTTATTAAACCATAAACCCTCATTTATTTATCAAAATATCAACGTTCTCCGAATGTCAACGTTTTCGTTTCATATTGAGCGTTTACTTTTCGTGTTTCACGCATATCTATTAAATCGCGTAACTTTTAAAATATCGAACTTCAATAATACCCGCTTAAATTAAATTCACTGTTTATGCTTTAACATGACAATATATATCAATTTATAAATGGTCAGTACACCATTTTTCTTCTTATTTTTTTAAGTAGTATACTAGTATCTAGTATAATAAACTAACATGCTAACATTCCACACATGAACACACGTGTAATCTCATTCTTAGCATTTCAATGTTAATCGAATGGACACGTAGCTTTTTATGTTTAATTTATATCACACCGCATCTTTAAGTCGGTTCATATAAAACGTACATATGAATCTCACATTTAGTATTATATCATTTCTTAATCATTCGATTACCAAATAGTTTCTTCTATTCTATTTTTATTGTCATTATCTAGTAAATCATTTTTATATCAAATTGTTAAGAACCTTTGCCATCTATTTTGTAAGAATTTATCATCTCACATGGTTAAAACTTGTTTCCTTTTTGACAAATGAATAGCATGACAAAATTAGTTTCTTTAATTTATGTTTCGATAGTAACTTTGTTTGACATAATAGTTTTTATCATAAAATTTATGTTATTTGAAAGCTTCTTTAAAATTTGTGCTTCAGTAACATGGTCGAATTGATGTCTAGTTGTTGAACATTTTTTTTTAATTCCTTTTGACATTAACGTCATTTTTTTTACTCACAAAGTTTCATAGGATTTAAAAGATCATTTTTGTATTATAAGATTAGTTAAAATTTTGGTAATTGGTGGAGTGATTATGGAGCTTTCATATATGTTTGAAGCTTATGGAGTCCGAGTGCATTTGGCCTCATTATTCTTACCATTTTCATCTCGTTTTGTTGCGATCAAGACTTTCGTACCTCGTTTTCATGTCATCGTTTCTATTGTCATATTCCCTGTTATTGTTAAGGTGAGTTCATAGTCTCACTTTTATTTATTTATTTAATTTTTAAAACCCGCGAGAGGATAACATGCTCATTTTTAAAATAGAACACAAGGGACCCGATTGTATGCTCAGATGAATGTTATTTACATAAGTTTGCTTATAGCCTCTAAGACCCACTTATCATGAATTGTTAATTACTCGGTGCGAGTGAACGCTAATACTATGGATAGATTTATCGGGGTGACGCCCAGTTGTGTATTGGAGCACATCGAATGCATATGTATAAGAGAAATATACGCACTTGGCTAGGTGTGTTTGTGGGCTGAAATATATATATGTTAACGTTCAATGTCATGAGACTTATGAAATAACAACGATAATTATGTCCGTACAACATAATTGTCTTTCGATGAAGGTTTATCCAGATACTTGTGTTCGATTTATATATTTTAAACTCTATGGATTCACTCAACAAATTTTGTTGATTTTATAGCATGTTTTATCTCAGGTCCATAAAGGAGGTACTCAAGAAAGGTGGTTTCATGAAGTTTGCTAAATTTTGATGACTCTGGCCCGCTTTTATTAAATATATCCATTCAAAACAACTTTTATATTTTGATGTGTACTATATATATTTTAAAATTATCTGGGGCCGTGTATGGATTATTATCTTTTGAATGAATGAATGGATGCTTTTATCAAAAACGACTCGTTTTGAGCCGTTTTCTATAATTGTGTGATTGTATCATGTAAGTAACACTCAAGGACCCTTCCGCTATTGTGACCCGATTTGAGAGTGTTACAGATTGGTATCAAGAGCTCAAGTTATAGAGAACGAAAAGATGTTTCAAAAACAAATTTTTGAAATTTTTTGACTATAACAATTGCAAGCGAAACCTCCGAGTTGCCAATGTACAGGAATGAGAGTACTTATATATGTATTGGATAATATATATATGATGGAATAATTATTGATTAATCGTACTTGTGGATTACAATTCATATTGTTATTTATTTAATTATAAATTTTAAATGATTATATACGCGATATTTATACGACGTAGATTGTCACGAAGCAACACTGGTCATTTTAACGCTAACGCCAAAGCTATTCTCGAAGTGAATCCCGTTATTCCCGAGTTTATCTAAAGTTGTGGATGTCCATGATCTCAACGAAATGGTTAATATTCTCGATGATATTTATTTGGTTACAAGGATTTTGATTCCTTGGTCCTTATTCTTGATTCATCAATCCATTTATTTCGTTTAATCTCCGTTTTTATTAATCTTAGACATTCTACTATTTTGGAAAGAAGTTTTTCCAAGATTGTACTTGTTGCTTGTGAGAAATTCATGTTGATTGGTACGTTATTCACATGCCTAATAGGATTCGTACCATATCACTGATCTTTTTCGCTATATAGAATTTCATTTGATTCGATCTTGATCTTCTGCGTTGAGCTAGCGATGCTTAAATAAGGTAATTTATAATCGTCTTGTTGAAATGAATTCGCCATTCATCTGAACAAGGAAGTTACAAATTGTTGAACCACTAATTTCTAAATCTTATTTGGATGGATTTGATCAGTCCATGGAAATAATGGTTTATAAATGTGTGGGCTTAAGCGTATAGCATTCGTGCAATTAAACTCTTATTGACTCGTAATTCGTTTGTTTGACTCATTCTTTGATTTTGTTCCTCTAATTCTATGATCATGCGATGATTTATATTGGGGTTGTTCCAAAGCTGCCAATTGAGTAGAATACCAAGCGTTTCAGAAAGATACTAAAGAAATCTTCTTCTAGTTGGACCGAAGAGCCTTTTGATCCACATGATTCACCAAGTAACTCTTAGTGAATTAGCTTAACATTTTTAGTATCCTTTTCAAATCACTTACTAAACTGTAACATTAGTTAGTAGAAATAGTCTTCTTGAGTTGTATGGCATTAGACAATGATAGTATATAATGCATAGCAAAACAACTTGTACTCGTTCGTGATTAATCAAATGACTATCTTGTGATTCCAAATTCTACATGTTTCAGTTATTATCTTTCCTTGCTCGTTTCATCTAATCATTCGTTTCTTTTAAACCATTTGTTCCTTTTAATTAATCCTATTCTTGTAATGCAATCATTGAATGAATACTCATTATGATTCACGTGGTTGTACCAGAATCATTATGCCAAAAATATGACTGGGCACGTATGCGCCAAGTTATTAGTGAACAAGTTGTTGCATCCTTAACTGAATTCATGGTCAACATGAATGATGGAGCTGGCAGCTCTAGCTCTAGTGGGTCGCTAGTTTGGGTGGAGCAAGTAGTTTTGTGGTGCATATGGTTCTGGAGGAGCCTGTGAAAAAAAAGAGTTAGGATTCCCTTAAATAACTAGACCTTAGTTATCGCACGAGATAAAAATAATTCCCAGCTAAACATCGTTTGGTGCATTAAAGCTCGTAAGTATATCGAAAGAGGTTGTGAATTATTCCTAGCTCAAATATCAGAGAAGGAATCGAAGGAGAATCGATTCGAAGATGTCCTAGTCATTCGTGACTATCTCGATGTCTTTCTAGAAAATTTGTCAGGGCTTCCGCCTCCAAAGCAAATAGAATTCCAAATCGATCTAATTTCTGGTGCTGCACCTGTGGCACGTGCGCCATGTCGTTTAGCACCATTTGAACTAAAGGAATTATCTGTGCATTTCCAAGAGCTATTTGATAAAGATTTTATTCGATCGAGCTCGTCGCCATGAAGAGCTCCAGTATTATTCGTAAGAAGAAAGATGAATTATTTCGCATGTGCATAAAATATCAAGAACTAAATAAATTTTCGGTCAAGAACCAATTGCCGAGGATTGATGATTAATTTAATCAGTTGTACGTTTCTAGTGTCTACTCGAAGATTGATCTACGACCTGGTTATCATCAACTTCGCATCCGCGAGGAAGATATTCCAATTACTGCGTTTAGAAATCGTTATGGACATTATGAGTTCTATGTAATGTCGTATGGATTGACCAATGCATTGGCAGTACACATGGATTTCATGAATCGTGCGTGCAAGCCGTATCTTGATAAATATGTGATTATGTTCATTGATAATATTCTGGTTTATTGAAAATATAAAGTAGATCATGGTGAACATACATTCTGAATCAGACAAAATTTACCACGACTTTAAGATGTTATACTGGTGGCAAAACATGAAAGTAGATATTGCGACTTATGTTGGTAAATGATTGGCATGTGCTAAAGTCAATACTGAATACCAAAAGCCATCAGAATTACTTCAACAATCAGATATCCCTATATGGTAGTGGGAGCTAATTACAATGGATTTCATTGCTAAGCTTCTGAACACTATGTTTGGATTTGATTCAATTTGGGTCATTGTCGTTCGATTGACTAAATCTGCTCATTTCATTCCAAAAATAAAATGATCGCACGATCTAAGAATCGTTTGTTAACCACTCGTAGTAGACATAAAAGTTATAAGGATGTGAAGCGAAAACCTTTGGAATTCGAGGTAGGTGGAAAAGTTACGCCAAAGCTATCACCATAGAAAAGGTGTTATATATATTTTGAAAAACGTGGGAAGTTATGCCCCCGTTAGTTTAGACCATTCGAGATGATATCGAAAGTGAGTCCGGTGGCATGAAAACTTAAAACTACCTCGAGAACTACAAGGAATTCACAATACTTTTTCATGTGTCGAACCTAAAGAAATTTCTTCCCGACGAAGATCTTATTATCCCTTTTGACGAAGTATTCGACGGTAAGTTGCATTTCATCAAAGTACTTGTTGATGTCATCAATAAGAAGTTAAGCAATTGAAGCAAATTCGAATTCCTATTGTCAAAGTCTGATGGAACTCAAGACGAGGACCAAAATACATTTATCTCTTTAATTTCAACGAGCAATCGAGGAAGAAGGCAGGTTGATCTTCGGAACGAAGATCCCAATTTGGTGGGGATGATGTGACAATCCGTCAATTTTAGGTCGTTATTCTAATATCGATTATTACATATTTCGTATTTACTTTATTGAGAAATTTAAATTATCGGCTAACAGAGAAGGTTAGGCTTAAAACTTAGCGTAAGAATGTCGTTTAGATTATAACGACAAGGAATACGTTAGGTATCGATATTTATATTCTCATTATGACAAAGAAATATTTTCTATTATCGTCGTTTTAGTTTTTTTGTTTTACGAGTATTTTTCGTAATTTACGTTAAACATTTATGTGGCATTCGTTTATTCGATGCATTAACGTTTATTAAACCATAAACCCTCATTTATTTATCAAAATATCAACGTTCTTCGAATGTCAATGTTTTCGTTTCATATTGAGCGTTTATTTTTCGTGTTTCACGCATATCTTTTAAATCGCGTAACTTTTAAATTATCGAACTTAAATAATACTCGCTTAAATTAAATTCATTGTTTATGCTTTAACATGACAATATATATCAATTTGTAAATGGTCAGTACACCATTTTTCTTCTTATTTTTTAAGTAGTATACTAGTATCTAGTATAATAAACTAACATGCTAATATTCCACACATGAACACACGTGTAATCTAATTCTTAGCATTTCAATGTTAATCAAATGGAGACGTAGCTTTTTATGTTTAATTTATATCGCACCGCATCTTTAAGTCGGTTCATATAGAACGTACATATGAATCTCACATTTAGTATTATACCATTTCTTAATCATTCGGTTACTTTGCTAAAAAAATCATTCGATTACCAAACAGTTTGTTCTATTCTATTTTTATTGTCATTATCTAGTAAATCATTTTTATATCAAATTAATAAGAACCCTTGCCATCTATTTTGTAAGAATTTATCATCTCACATGGTTAAAACTTGTTTCCTTTTTGACAAATAAATAGCATGACAAAATTAGTTTCTTTAATTTATGTTTCGATAGTAACTTTGTTTGACATAAAAGTTTTTATCATAAAATTTATGTTATTTGAAAGCTTCTTTAAAATTTGTGCTTCAGTAACATGGTCGAATTGATGTCTAGTTGTTGAACATTTTTTTTTAATTCCTTTTGACATTAACGTCATTTTTTTTACTCACAAAGTTTCATAGGATTTAAAAGATCATTTTTGTATTATAAGATTAGTTAAAATTTTGGTAATTGGTGGAATGATTATGGAGCTTTTAGATATGTTTGAAGCTTATGGAGTCTGAGTGCATTTGGGCTCATTATTCTTACTATTTTCATCTCGTTTTGTTGCGGTTAAGACTTTCGTACCTCGTTTTTATGTCGTCGTTTCTATTGTCATATTCCCTGTTATTGTTAAGGTGAGTTTATAGTCTCGCTTTTATTTATTTATTTATTTTATAAAACCCGTGAGGGGATAACATGCTCATTTTTAAAATAGAACACAAGGGACCCGATTGTATGCTCAAATGAATGTTATTTACATAAGTTTGCTTATAGCCTCTAAGACCCACTTATCGTGAATTGTTAATTACTCGGTGCGAGTGAACGCTAATACTATGGATAGATCTATCGGGGTGACGCCCAATCCGATGCGATCAGCTATCGCAATATGTAGTGAAGCACATGTCTATTGGAGCACATCGGATGCATATGTATAAGAGAAATATACGCACTTGGCTAGGTGTGTTTGTGGGCTGAAATATATATATGTTAACGTTCAATGTCATGAGACTTATGAATTAACAACGATAATTATGTCTGTACAACATAATTGTCTTTCGATGAAGGTTTATCTAGATACTTGTGTTCGATTTATATATTTTAAACTCTATGGATTCACTCAACAAATTTTGTTGATTTTATAGCATGTTTTATCTCAGTTTTATAAAGGAGGTACTCAAGGAAGGTGGTTTCATGAAGCTTGCTAAATTTTGATGACTCTGGCCCGCTTTTATTAAATATATCCATTCAAAACAACTTTTATCTTTTGATGTGTACTATATATATTTTAAAATTATCTGGGACCGTGTATGGATTATTATCTTTTGAATGAATGAATGGATGTTTTATCAAAAACGACTCGTTTTGAGCCGTTTTCTATAATTGTGTGATTGTATCATGTAAGTAACACTCAAGGACCCTTCCGCTAATGTGACCCGATTTGAGAGTGTGACACATGACCCATAACGTGAGCTGATAGTTACCAGCTAAACTCTTATAACGCGACTCACAGTATAATTGGCTAAACCATAGACTCGCGTTATGATGACTCGTCAAGCCATGGCGCACCTGTACCCCGGTCTCTTAACCCAGGTACTCTTTGTTTTCGCAATCGTCTATATAGATAACTATTTTTGCTTAGTTATATTTGTTATACTACAAACTTTGTAGTACAAAGTACAAACTCCATTGATTGTGGTATGTAGTTATTTAAGATTTTAAGCATATCGCATATGGAAGCATAATTAACTGGTACGCGCAGGGTATTACGGTGGGATGTTGCTCGTCAAGCTTGTGTGGCATTTTTGTCGGGTTTCGCCGGGTCACTTCGTCACACCGTCCTTTATTTCGTCGAGCTCTCATCGCTGCAGCGGTGAGGCTACCACGAAAGGAGAGATTTTTTTTTCTTCATTCTTTCTGGTTTTAGGATTGTGGTGTTGGTGTATCGAAGAAAAAAAAGAAGTGATGGTGTGTCTGACTCTGTGCTGTGTAAAAAGAAGAAGAAAGAAGATAAGGTTTTCATTAAATATATATATATATGGAGGCGTTATTGTGGTGTACACATTAAAATGCGTTATAATAGGTACAGTTTTGGATCGTTAGATCAACAATTTTAGATGACATTAAGTTTTAATTAGACAATTAATTGATAATGGCAATATGGTAAATAGTTGAGACACCATGACTTTTTTATATGGATATCTTAAGTGCGGATCGTCCACTTGATTGTCATCCATTTTTAACACCAATGTTTACTATTCTAAACTTTTATTATATATTACTTAAATAAAAAATCTAATATGTCATCATTTAATTTTCTTTTATTAAAAGAAGTTGAAAGTAGTTTTTATAACAAGCAATGGTACATATTAAAAAAAAATTCTTTTTTATACATGACCAAATTTTTTATGCACTAGTTATAAGCCATCATCAAATTTTTGCATGCTTATTTTTAGTTGGAATAATTCAAACGAAATGTTATTTTTTTTTGTTTAGTGACACATTAATTTAGTGAAAATTTATTTGGTGACACATTAACTTAAATTGAACATGTATTATTCCATCCTATGCTACATCAATATCAATACCATAAACTTACAATATAATTTTCAAAATTATAAGTTCGAAGATACATAATCTGTTTTTTGGACGATCAAGCGACGCACCATCAATACATTGGACAAACAATTTTTTCTTATACCAGCTCTTGACCACCAACCATATTAAATGATGACATCAATTTTGTAGAATGTGGTACATATAAAAAACAAAAGTAACCATAAATCGTATTCCAAAAATAACAACAAATGTCCACTTCAACAATAGTATTTAATTTGTTCGAAAACAATAATATTTAATTAACAAAACATAAGAAAGTACTTGAGAATAGATACAAAGTCAACCAAAAACAAAAAGGCCATACTGATACAAACTAATATAATTACAATAAATATCAAATGTTTTGATGTGAAATGGAACATACGGTTGTGTTTTTACCTAGAAACTTACGTTTCTATTTGAATTGCTTGCAAGTTGCAACATGTAACAAGATAGTTAATGCATCACCATTAACTTAATATACATTTGTTTTCAACCCTCATAGTCCCATACACATCTTCAAGAAATATTTATCATTAACAAACAACTTGTATCACGTCAGCTCATAAAAACATAGATCATAGCCACACCGAAAACTAGATCGTACAAAATGGATACATAAACAATAGATCGTGTCATGTATATCGGCCACGATGCGACTAGTGTCTAACGGTTAGTATGTACGGTTAACCAGCCCCGGATCTGTAACCATGGCTATACATGAGACAAAGAACACCGGTAAGTATCTCACGGTTGTGTCCTTAATTCTATGACGAAACAAACCACAAGGGTTCGAATATAAGAATGACAATGGTTCCATTTAACGTCGGGCTCGAAATGCCTTTTCGTTGGAGAGTTAAATGTATGACAGTGGTTTTTAGTGCATGAGTTGTTGGTTGCGAATATGTGGCGGTTGTTGATCGAATTAGGGGCTGCACATGGTAAGAAGAATGGAGACAGTTGAAAGAAATCAAAGAATGGGGATGATGGATCTTTTTATTTGGTTTAATAATTGAGAACGATATAACGGAGGAGTATTTTTAGGGTGTGTCATTAAATTAAGATCAACTAATATACCTATAATACCCTTATGATTTGATTTATTATTATTATATTAATTAAAGTCATAAATTTTACATGTTTAATCATTTATGTCACATGTTAAATTTTGATTGGTGCCTATTATAATGTAATTTAAGAGTGTACACCATTTGAACATAATTATATATATATATATATATATATATATATATATATATATATATATATATATATATATATATATATATATATATATATATATATATATATATATATATATATATATTACAATTTTTACTCTTATTTTTTTTAATGTTTATCACTTTTTTTTGCTTAAATTTTATAACTTTTGTAATTTTTTAAATATTTTTAGTTTACGATTGTATTTTTTATTTTTTAATGTATTTTTATTTATTTTTAATTTAAATAAACTGAAATTTTAATTTGTGTGAAAATGAATAAAAAATAATGGTAAGGCTGAAGTGGATAAAAATTGACTCTCTATGAGCGAAGAGGTATTTTGATTAATTATTTCGTACTAATATAACATTGATGTGACAGCTGTGAGGATAAAGTAAAGAAGCAAACTTATGTCATGATACATTTGACTCTTACTATTCTTTTTTGAGCAAATGACTCTTACTATTCAACATATGATATGTTGTACTTATATTAGCTGAACTTTCATGAAATCCTATCACTGCTATGTGGTTTATGTCTAAAAGTGTCTATATGTTTGGTAGTAAACGGTTGAGAGCATTTTATAGCAACTAGTGATAAACGATTAGTCATTTAAATTTAAATGTAATGCTTGTTTGGTAAAGAGCGACTAACGGTTGAATTGTGTGTAACTCTTCTTATTCAAAACGCTTTATCAACAAACATTTAGATCTAACTGTTATTCAAATTACATATATACCCTTTATCTTTATTTAAAGAACATTTTTGTTAATGTGTACATGTGCTTTTAAGTAATTTTATAGTGTATACTTATATGTCACTGCTATGTTTACCAAAAAATTTACTTAACAAACAACCAGTGTTTATTGCTCCTACTAAATGCTCTTGCTTACTGCTTATTTCTTTTGCTCATACAACTGCTTACTGTTACGTGTTATCAAGCATATGATAAAATTATAAAAGTTTTTTAGTTGTTTGAAAAGTCTTTTGAGCAACTTTTTACCTATTGCATTAAAGTTTTTTAACAAAACTTTTATAAAAACTTGATAGATTACAAGTTTTTGTTAAAAGCTTTTAATTTTTATATGCGATACATTAAATACATTAAGTCATGTCTAATGCATTGCATTGTATTGCTCATGCTCTAACGAGTATTGATTTGATGATCATCATTTCATAAAATATAAAAATTTGGAAAAAGGGTGGTTAGTGGTCGGGAAGTCTAATCTATACTATAAACCAAGGTTCTCAAGATCGGGATTTTACCTAGGATCGTTTTCGTCTTTGCAAGATCGAGATCGTAAAGTAGGATCGGGATCGTAAGATCCTACTATAATGTAATTTTTTAGTAGTCTTTGCAAATATTTTACAAATTTACAAATTAATATACATCGTAAACACAAAATAATACGAATATTTTATAAAAATGTGATCCTAAATTATAATTATGAAATGAATAAGAAGATTTATACGTTGTTTTTAGATTATACAAAATAGAAACTATAAATTTTTAGTTTTTTAGTTTGTCGCACGAGAAAAGTAAGATCGGTCGTAGTAGATCCTAAGATCTTATGATCAAGATCGGGATCCTATAAGATCTTAAGCACCTTAAGATCCTACGTAAGATCCGGATCGTTTTTACTTTACATTATCATAAAATCGTAAGATCCTAAGATTAAGATCGGGATCTTAACAACCTTGCTATAAACATCATGGTTTGTTAATAGTTAATTTTGTCAAACATAACTTTAGACTAACAATTTTTAAAATTAAAATTTCCGGTTTCATCTATGACTTATTAACTTATACTACTTTCGTCCTAAAATTATAGTTCAATCTTTTTTTTCGAGTTGTTTTAAATTAAATGTCCGCTTATAAAAGTAGATAAAAGTTTAGATCGAGATTATTATATTATATTTAGTTGAAATTATAATTATAAATTTTTAAAAAAGTTTTAAATTAGTTGGTTAAGATTAAAAATGTCTTTAGACATAAAGTAAGAGAAAGAAATCTGTAACGTTGGTATTTTTCTCAAAAAATATATTTTTTATTAGTAAATAATAATTTTAAAACGAAAGAAGTTGAAGTTATACTTTCGTACCCTTACTAATTTACACTATATTATACATAGTCAATGTTACAAAAATCGTAAATCGCTAACCGGCCGGTCGACCACCTTGTAGCTTGTTATCGTTTTAGGCGGAATTAATCGACAATTAATCGAATTGGAATTTTTAGCAATTTTTGGGTATTTTCGACAAGTTTTGGGTATTTCTAACGAGTTTTATCTAATTTTGAAAATATTCTTTTTAAAATATAACTTAACATACATATAAGTAGTTAATATAAGTGATCAATACATGTTTACAGTGGGTTTTCGGTATTTTCGACAAAAATTATAAGTTTTCGGCAAGTTTGACCTCTTTTGACTATCGTTGACCACAGTGTAACTATCATTAATCGTCTTTTTGTTAATCGGCAAAGTAGAAAGTCTTGTAATAATTAATTTTTGATTAATCGGTTTTGTAAAACTTGTTTTGCAATACTACATAATGTACTGTATTTGAGGGATATTTTCAAAATGAAAGTTTGAAGTAGTAATTTTGGTATGATTTAAAACCATCAAAACAGATAAATACCCACACTGTTCGAAACTCAAAACTAATAAATACTACGTAGTAATTAATGTTCTTTTGTCTTTTTTTTTTGAACGTATTAATGTTCTTTTGTCAAAACTAATAAATACTACTAATAAATATACAGGCCAAAAGTAGTTATGAAAATGTGTTACTGAACAAATAGATCGTTAAGTCGAACACTACACTATCAATATACAACTTAGAGCATGAGCAATGCACCAAGTTATAAAAGATTTGGTGCATTTAATACATAGTTTTTTAATTAATATTTATAAGTGAAAAGTTATGTTGTAAAAGTTACTCTAATACAAAAACTATCTTAAAAGTTTTTCATTAATGAGGATACAAGTGAAAAATGGAAGCTTCAAATACTCGGTGGATACAAAGTCTTTTTTACAAATCTTTCAAAAAGCTATGAAATCCAATGCATGAAAAGCTATACAAAGCTTTCTAGAATAGTAAAAAGTCATAATGACTTAAGCATTGAAGATGCTCTTATACAACACAGCACCTACTAATTTTGAAGTCTAACAAAAAAAATAGAAGTTTAAATGTAATTTTATCTTCTTTTTATGTAAGAGGACAAATCTCATCATCTATTTTGATTTGATTTAGACGTGAATATTAATCTAAGGATAAAAGCTATAAAATACACACGTACTCTTCATTTTGTTCCATTATGATAAATATACTATTTTTTGTACTCATTTGACCAACGTACATTCAAATTTGACTATAATATCACTAATATGATAATGAAATGACTAAAATGCCCTTTTAAATGAACCACCACTATCAGTATGAGAAACCGATTTCCAAACAGTAATGAGCCTGGATCAAAACACTATACTAGTTGATGTAATATAATTATATGGCATTGGAATCTATACATAAACTTAATAGGAATTGGGATGGTTTTTAAAAAGTAAGTGCCATGTGCAAATACAACAACATAAAAGTGGACCAGTTAACCCATACTCCAACTAATATGCTTGACCTTCAAAAAAAATGTGCGCATTCTTTAACAATGATCATTACTGCATCCACTTGATTTTCCTACCATCACCTTATCTTCCTTAGCTCAAATCGTTAACTCAAATCTTTAACTTAAATAGCCACCATCAGTCCCCTAACCAAACCGACCTTTCATTGTTGTCGGAAATATATCGCCACCAAGTTCGCCCGTCCCGCCATTTTTAGATCTCAGATCTAGTTTGGTTTTGCTTTTTCTAAGTGTGTGGTTCGTTATGTTTTGACAGCCACCATACAATGGTCACTTAAACGAATCACCAACACCAACCACCTCGACCATCGTGTCACCACTATACGAGACACACCATTTGTCAAATAATTCTGAGTATTTCAAAAAGTTTTATGCTCAGGCATATTCCATGGGAGGAGTTGATGTTGCGAAGGCTTTTGTTGACAGTTGGATTTTGGAAATTGATGCTAGGGATAAACATCCAATTCGTGGGCTGGTTGTGGTTCTCAAAGAGAATGAAAATGAGTTAGAATATCTCCTTCAAGAACTCGAGATGTATGAGGATCTTTATGGTCCGCTTCCTGGAGATGCTATTGGTTATAAAGAGAGAAGGAGATCAATAATACACACTAATCGGTTTTGTGAGGCACATTTGGATAATATATGTTTTTGGTTAATTTGGATGAACAGATGTGTTTGTGTTTCTGAGTTTTTCAGGAAAAAAAAAGAAATGGAAGAGATGAAAGAATATAGAAGGGTATTTTAGTCATTTAAAAGGGCATTTTAGTCATTTCATTGTCATATTTGTGATATTATAGTCAAATTTGAATGTACGTTGGTCAAATGAATACAAAAAATAGTATATTTGTCACAATGGAACAAAATGAAGAGTACGTGTGTATTTTATATCTTTTATCCTTAATCTAAACTAAAAAAACGCGGGTAAACTATTTTTGTTCGAAAGTCCGAAAGTTTTAAAATCGAGCGGAGGGACTAAAGTTGTAAGTTTTTCGAAATATCACCGGTAATAAAATAATAAATATCACAGGTGATATTACATTATAATTATGTTTATCAAATATCATTGGTGTTGTTTCACTGTGTTATCACTAGTGATATTTCATTGTTTTTACCACTAGTGAAATATCACCATTAATAAAAACCAGTTAAAAAATTTACAAATTTAATCCTTTCGCCGATATTTTACAACTTTTTAACATTTTAACAAAAATAACCCTTCCGTATTTTTTTATAAGATTTTTAATTTTATATAATAAATGACCAAAATTATCTCATGTTTACAAATATAACAAAACTTTAAAATAACTCAACTCATAACCTTAATAGACTTTTTGATTGCCTTTTAAAACCAAAATAATGTCTAATTTGACACATAATACATAAGTCAATAAAATACATATGATGTTACTAAATGAATATGCACGAAACACAAGCTAATTTACCAAATATCTTGCTATCACTGAAAACTATAATCACACCAGTGTCTACTATCGCTGTGACGTAAGTCACTGATCGTATTTACACCTGCTAGTTATTATTTAAAAAAAATTCAATAACATTTCAATAAAATTAATGTAATAAATTTGGCATCATATATTGTTTTTAGACTTATATAGTGTTTGATTTCGTTTAGCTTTTTGATATTTACTTTTCTTACGCGTCTTCATGTTCTCGAGATCATAGGCCGTGATGTGTAAATACCAGTTTTTTTTTATAATTTTCCATAGAGTAACCGAAGTAACTACGCTAGCTTATATATGATTTCTTTTACTATCACACTTTTTATTTCATATTTATATTTTAGTTAAAATTAAAAGCAAAAAATCATTTGTGCCACATATACGCCAATGTAAAGTTATATGCAATGGCAAAACTTGAAAGTTTTTCGTGAAAGATTGAACTTAAAAATCGATTTAATTTAAGGGTTAGTATTAGTATAAAAATGCCTAAAATCATATATAAAAGATTATAAAATATACATGTGATCGAAACTTGAAAGTTATATGCCATAATGTCGTTTGTCTTTTTTAAGTTGCATCCCTTTGTTACTCCGTATATATGTATAAATGTAAGTTTACATTGTGGATGGGCCAGCTTGTTGATTAATGGATCAATTTTAAATAACTGCTACAACTTTACAAGATATAAAGGAACTACTAGAATTTCGGGGTGTGCCTTGGCCAACCCGAGTCTTAAGGTACCTCCGTCCCTGATTATGACCATTTAGAATGATGTTTCAATGGTTATAATGTTAGTTTGTGCTTTTTTACATTTTTTGACTAAAACTAAAAAGAACATTATAAAGCAGTGTATAAAACTTAGAAAGTTTAAGGGCACATATATAAATAAAAGTGTCATCTTCTTCATCCCATTAACACTACCATAAGCATACCATCTTTAACCAGTTTTCTAATTTACATTACACACCTTACTAATCGACTTTAAGCTCTTTTTTGTGTAAAATCGCATACTTTTCAATCTTGAGGCCATTGTTACTAGTTGAGTGCTCGAAATCAAATTACATCTACCAAATCTGCCTGCTTCACATGGCAGATCTATGTGTGACACGTGCCACATGTAGCCAAGGCATAGCTCCGCCCCTGCATTAATCCAAACTTGATATTACTAATCTTTATTTTGTTTATCACATGAGGTATTTTCAGCCGTTACCTGTTGCTTCACACTGACAAAACATATATCTTAGTTACTGATTGTTGTATAATTACACTTGTTTAGGAAAACAAGGTAAAAGCGGTAAGTATTAAACAAATTATTTAGGGAAACCAAGTGCTAATTACCCTTTTGTGAGTTCGTTCTCGTGGAGGATTAATGTGTGTGTTAAAATTGATTATATTTGAGATTAATATTGAGAAAAGAAAAGGGAAAGAAAAATGATGACGGTTGCGACTAAAATTAAACTGCGACGAATGATAAAACGTAAAAACGTGACGAAATTAAAAATTTAATCTAAAAATTTATTAAAAATAATAAACAAATCTAAAATAATATAAATAAGAATAAAAATTTGACAAAAATATTTTAAAACTTATTTCCAATTTAATATTCAATTTTGAATGCTATTTAAAGCCTTAAAATTCAATAAAATTAAAAATAAATACAAAATATAATTTTATCAAATGAGAATCTTACTTATATTATAATAACACTAAAAAGTATTTTTCTTGATTTTTTAAAACTAATTCACTATTTTTAAATGACTAAAAACTATTAAAATATTAAAATAATCCTAAAAATTAATTAAAAGATGAGAAAAATAATTTTCCTTTTCTAAAAGTCTTAACTTAATGTATTTAAAGTAAGAAAAATTAAAAAGTTGAAAAAAATATTAATTTAACCCTAATAGAACAAAAACAGATTCATTAAAAACTAATTTAACTTAAAATAATTCTAAAAAAATGATTAAATAAGGTTAAAAATGAAATTTCTTTTCTAAAAATCTTAAAATACTTAAATTAAAACAAGAAATTTGGAAAAACAGAAATTCAAGACTTTTTAGCACTAAAAGACAAAAATAGAATAATAAAAAATTATTTTAAGTTCAAAATAATGCAATAAATAGTAAACTAATCAGAAAATTAAAATTTCTTTTTCTAAAAATACTAAAATAAATCAAAGATCATGAGAAAAATTAAAAATCTTAAAAACTATGATTTTAAGTCACTAAAGACAAAATTCCAAGAATCTTATTGTGACAGGTCACTTGATTTTGCTTTTTAGTCTATCAGTGGCTAGCAAAGGTCTGTCAATGGGAACAGGGGTTCCCACTGCTGTTCACAGAAAGTGAAATATGGTTCTTTTGAGCTTTGTTGCTTGTTTCTTTGGACAATAGGGGCACCCCGCAAGTCAGTGGACTTGTGGGAGTCACAAATAACAAAAAATCAGCAACTCAACATGCACCAAATGATACAGACTAAGCAAACAGTTCACAGATATGTAGAAACTATGAGTCTGGCAATGTTTTACTGGTTCAATGTGCAATCTAGTGAGTTTTAGGCCATAATAACTTCCAATCAAGCTAATCGAACCACAATAAAACTATCAGTAATCCTAACTTAGCACTTAAACTAACTGTTTACAAAGATTTAAATCAAAATATGCTAAAACAATCTAGATTAAGGCCTATGACTGATTTAAGCAAATTTTACCAAGTATTGAGCATGCAAACCTTTTTTTCTTACACTAATAAACTCAAATAAACACTGATATAACCTATCCCGCCATATTTGAGTACGTTTAAGTTGATTTAACCCTAAGTGTTGAAATAAACTTAGCTTAAGACCCAATCCCATTACAAAACTGATAACAAGATTAGGCAAAGACTAAAAAAATATAAAGCTACCAGTTACTAACAAATAATCAGTATTCTTAAATATTACTCAAACATTAACATTAAACCACTTAGAATACACAGCATACCCACAAACTCATGAACAAGAATCAGATAGAAAAATATAAATAGAAAAAGGCCAAAGTAGCAAACCTTAGGGATGTACAATCCACACCCCTGTTTTGTTTGAGCTTATGTACTCACATGAGTACAAGCTTCCTTCTCCTGAAATTATGAGAAAAAAAAACAAAAGAGAAACAAATTCAAGAATCAAGGGTTTACCCCTTGACTCAGTGAGTATTATGAATAAATGCAACCAAAATTTCCCCCTTTTTATTCTCTTGTTAAAATCAGATAAACCATTTAACAATTCTATGATAGATTAGCATGAAACATGAGTCCTACAAGATGCAATCACCCAAATTCGACAAGCCACAATCTTTTCTCAAAACCTTTTGGATTTTTAAACAGAAAGTAAACCAAGTAGTTTATGCCTCACTAGTTTCTTACCCAAGCTTCTATTCCCACAGATACTTGACACCTTCTTAATATCAGCTATCTATGGTCGTATGGAAACCCAAATAAGCAGCTTATGTGGCTTTTATAAAACTTCCCTCTTAGACTTTATAAAACTCAGCTTTTAAACGAAAAACTCAAACTGAAACTTTGTAAAAGGAAAAAAATAGAAACTCAAACAGATGTTGTAAAAGATTTAAAGTGAACAAGAACAATGATAACAATATAAAGTAACTTGGGACTTGTTTTATTCATCAAATATTATACTACTTTTCATTAATCTGACAAAGTGGATTTACAAATTTGTGAATCAGAAAAACAAGAACAGAAAACAAACGTAAAGCCCTAACCCTTTATATAGAGGATGTACAAGAGTTATAGAAAGTTAAAAAGACTAAACCCTAATGTATTGAGTTTCCCATATTGTCCTTTGAAGATGCTCGAGAATATCCTTGGTTCTTGATTTGAATTTGTTGGAGCCTTGTGATAGGTGATCAAGGCCATCCAATCTTGTCTTTGGGGAGAATAAATCTTCATAAACCGTTGATCTTTCTGCCATATTTTTGGAATTATGCAAAACGTCCATGTCTATAAAACCCGCATTAAAAACCTATGAACAGTACGCGTGAACAGTAACTTACGAAAACACGGTAAAATTTAAACTTTCCATTTATAATATTAATACACGTGTCACGACAATAAATAACGAACAATCATGAATATTATAAATGTGACACGATCACGAATACCAAAATCACGAATAATAAATCACGAACACACACGTTAATAAATTAACACACGAAAAGTTACGGATTTACCCCGTGGGCTCCCTTGATGCCGCGACTACAAAAGGAAGAAGGAAGGGGTGGGCTTTGGCCCAGGATCCAAATTAAACAGATGTTAAGAAAACTCCAGGAAACATTTTCATAATTTTAGGTTTAACAAAAGTTTCTCCCTGCCTCCTTCTTGCTCTTGCCGCCGGCCACATTAAACCACAAAGAAGATTCAGACAATTTTGATCTTTGATTTTGGAGTCTACGTGTTCGTGATCTCTAATTCTTTTCTTTCCACGTGTTCGGTAATCATAACACTTTCTTTTTTTAATTCCTTATGAATCCATGTTATTAGTTTAATTAATCAATAAAACAAGGAAATAAAACATTTAGATTAATTAAATCATGTTAAAAAGGGGGTGTTTGGCGTTGGTGTTGTTCGGCCGAGACAACCAAGACCCCAAAGGGGTGCTCGGCTTGTCTTCATCACCACTACCGAGACCACAAGGGGTCTCGGCTGGGCTTGGGTGTGGCTCGGAGGCAGAAAGAACCCCGACCAAAGGGTCGGGATGTGTTTGTTTTTCGGTTTGTGTGGAGCTGAGGCACCACCGAGACCAAAGAAACCCCGACACTAGGTCGGGGTATGTTTACATGTTTAGTTGATTAAGTAGTGTCAACCGAGATCCTTTCCAAGGTCTCCGTGGGACTTGTTTATAGCTTATTTGGTTCGGCTTATATTAAAACACGTGCTGGGGATTTGGGTTTTTATAAAAACTATTTTTATAAATCATGTCATATTAAACTTTAGGTTAATTAATTTATTAAAATTAATTCATGTATAACCAAAGGTAATTATACTTAGTCATTTTTATTAAACATGTATTTTAATTAAAATCATATAACGTATAGTTTAATTAAATTAACCAGTTATTTAATTAACCGACTATAACCATGACTTGTATTGTATTAATTTAACTTCACTTATTATTTATAATTCAGCTTAGTTCAAATTATGGAAACTTACTATTTTTGGGAACTTTCTATTTTTGGAAACTTACTATTTATAAAAACCTGTTATTTTTAGGAAGTTACTTAGTATTACAATACAAGTATTATAATACACTAATACATGAATAATACACAACAGAACATCAGAATAACTACAGTTAACACAGTAAACAGTAAAACATGACAGAATACGTATAACAAGCTAATAACACACTGAACCAGTAAAACACATGTAATTCAGACAACTCATACACGTCCATATTTCTTATGTAGTGTTATCCGTCAAGGCGGATTAGTCTTCATCTTTTCCGTTAGCTTCTACTGGACATAAGGTACGGATTTTCCGTCCTTCAGTAAGGACAATCTCTTCCTTCATTAGGATTTCCCGTATGCAGCCAACTGTTTTCCCCAGTAGTTACAGATTAAATACTTATGTTTTATTAGTTACCTTAGCCATATAAATACATGACCAGTTTTACCTAGTTATGGAGGTACCATAACCATAACACTAGAGGCACTAGTGTTATGACTTCACCACGGCGGAGTGATAGCTCGTGGCGTCCCTTTTCAGTTATTTGGCCATTATATTATTATATTATCATGTGGAGCGTATGGGTGCATCCTAGTTACATGTTTCAGTCAGGATTTTCATGGTGAATGTGGTGTGTGCCTTACATCCTTTATAAGGAGCTGATCCCTCCTACCCATCGACCAGTTAATTAGAGGCAACCCCTCTAATTGCATGATGAGGTCTCCCCTCCAAGTATTCATGCACGTTGTTGACCTCATGACCTATACTGGCTATTATGGTATATTAACCAATACAGATTTTCATAAGTAACATAAGCTATGTTTTCAGAACTAAAACCAGTTAACATGACAAATGATAGGTGTGAAAACACCCATCCTTTTACCACTTAATTATAATAATAACCAAGCCAAAACGTGTATTTTATGTCGTAAATGTCGGAATTATACGTGGTTTGTGTTTTTATTGTGTTTTAGGACCAAAAGATGAAAAAGGAAGAAAACACGGGCTTTCACGGGCTTTTATCGACGAAAACGAGAAAAGACGAAGTCAAAAGATCAAGAGTGCAAAAAGAACGGAAGTCCAAGGCCTAATCTGAAGATTTATCAAAGAAAAAGTCTAAAGACGGAAGTTTAATCAAGTCGAAGAACCCAACTCTAATAAATGAAGAAATTATAAGACGAGTTCAAGATTTTATCGACAAATCCCGAGCCAAAAGTCGAGACTTTAAAGACGAGACGGAAGAAAAGAAAGAAAGGAGGAAGCCACCAACCACTCCCCTCTCCTATATATACCACCCTCATTTGTTAGGAAAGGGTTGGTTAGTTTTAGGAGTAGATTAGGAATAGTTTAAATTTATGCTTTCTCTCTCAAGATTTAATAGGTAAGAATTAATTTTCATGTTTTTAATTGTTGAATCATTTACTTTTTAATCAAGCTTATAATTAATCTTCTTCTACCTTTCTTGTTTAATCTTTGCTTTTGATTATGGTTGTGTTCTTGAGTTTTTTTTCTTAATTTTAATCAAGTGGGTTTTGATTGATTTGATCATTAGTGTTAGTTTTATTGATTTGTTTTGATTGGTTATTGTTAGTTAATCATTAGTGGTTAGTTTGGTTTAATCTTTTGGTTGATTTTGGTTAGTTTTGTTTAAATTCGTCCCTTTTTATCTTCCTTGTTCTTCGCTAAGTCTGTTTTCCCAGTTTATTCCGAACGAACGAATTATTCCGCATGAAGCCTATATTCTGAATGAGCTGATTATTCCGGATGAACTAGATTTTCCGCATAAGCAGTTTATTCCGGACGAAGCTGTTATTCCGGATCAAGTCTCTTATTCCGAACTAAGCCCACATTCCGAACCAACAGTTTATTCCGGATGAAGAGTTATTCCGGATAAACAAATTATTCAGAATCAAATTTTATTCCGTATCAACCTGTTTTTTCCGCATGAGTGATTTTTATTCCGGATGAACGTTTTTTTCCGAATGAGCTTGATATTCCGAATAAAGGTAATTTTTTTTTCCCGCATGAGCATATATTCCGGATGAACGTTTTGTTTGATTAATCCGCATGAGCTTTATCATTCTGAACGAAGGTAATTTTTCCGCGTGAAGGTGACATTCCGAACGAAGAATTATTCAGAGTGAGGTGTTTTTAGTTTATTTTTAATTTATGTTTTTAAGTTTTAAACTTTATTTTTCCCGCCTTTTTCCTTAGTCGTATGTTTAGTTTTCTTGCCTTTAGTTTAAGTTTAAGCTTGCCTTTAGTTTACTTTTAAGTTTGCGTTATTTACTTTGCTTCACGCTTTAATTTCTCGTCATTTATTTTTAATCATTCTTAGCTTTATTTACTTTACCTTTACTTTAAAGTTTTGCACTTTTAAATTTACAACAACGACAAATCTTTGTTCCACCAAGAGACAGCTGAGTCGCACGTTTACCAATAATCAATTCGATTAGACATACGACAAAGAACTTTTTAACTGAGTAAAATCAAGTTATCAAATGGCGCCGCTGCCGGCTCTTTTCGTGAAGATTAACGATTTTTTGTGAGAGACGCGTTGGCTTTTGGGATCCGTTCACTCGTGAACGTTTTTTTTCGTGTCAAAAATTTTCAAAAATCCAAAAACATTTGAAAAATCATAAAAAGCATTTCTTTTTGAAAGTTTTGCACCAAAAATATTCTTCTTGCTTATCTATTTTTCTTCATGGATTCGTCTTGCGTACGGTGTGGGAGACCATGGCATGGTTTTCAAACATGTCAATGGTGTACTTGTGAGCGGTGTGGTTCTGATATCGACAATACACAATTTGGATTTTGTCCATTTTGCAATTCAACAAATTCGTACTTCGCCTCTTACAATACTTTTTCACCCTCTCCCGTCTATGACAATCCTTATCCTCAAAATGCACCGGGTTTTTCTCCATACAATTGGTGCTATATTTGTGGGGGCCCTCACGATGCTTCTTCTTGTCAACCGATGAACATCTTTGAGAAAATTCTGTGCTATCATCCCAGTGTGTATAACTTTGAGCCCCCACATCACACCCTCAATCATCAATCCTCTCAACAAATTAGTCTTGACCAACAACTCACTACTTTGAATGATGTTCTAGAAAGTTTAGCTCAACTCCGAGCTGACTTGCATCAAGAAAGGCAACCTTTGCTTGATGGTGAATAAATCTTGAAATCCACCAACACTTTTTTGAGCCAATTTGGTCGTTTTCCCTTCTTTTCTACACCAAAATGTTTAATTACAGCGTGGGATAGAATCGGTTCAATTGAACAAACTCGGGGAGATGAACAACAGTTGCTTCATGAGCTTCTTAAAGATGTGGAGGTTATCAAGGAGGAGTTAGCCGACTATATCACTCCTAACTGGAATGGTCCCGTCTATTATGATGATGATGACGACGATGATGTCTACGCTCTCAACCAATCTTCTGAAGTTGCCACTCCTACTCTCGATATTCCTAATGCGTCTAAGGATGGAGATTCATTGAGTGAGATTAGTGATTTTGGTCTCGATAAATTCTTTGATGATGAGGTTTGTGACATACCGACTACTATGGAGCTTGAGGACGACGTTGCTCTTACGGAGGAGGTCGATCCTGATGATACCGATTTTTCTCCGCGCTATGAGAATTTCACTTTTGAAATTTCTCAATCTCCACCGGGAGATGCGGGCGAAGACGATTTATTCTCTCCGGCTTACGAGAAGTTCACCGATGAACTTGCTCTTGTAGATGAGGTGGAAGACGTGATTCTTCGCGACAGATTACCGAAAGTACATCTTCTTATTGCTCAAATCAAAGAGTTGACTTCTCCTCCTCTTTCCGAGTCTTTACCTCCATCTATTCCTCCCGTTGAAGATAATGACCCATTGATAGAAGAAATCGACATTCACTCAATACCTCCGGGTAGATGATGATGACACGGAGGGGGATATCCTTTTTGATAATTCACTACTTGATGACATTGTCCCAAGTTCCCATCCCGAGCACCTTTCATCCACTCCTTTAGACACCATTACGGAGGATGAGTGCTTTGACCCGGGAGGTGACATTGATTATTTTATAATTGATAACCTTACGGATTTGCCGCTTTCTGAACATCCATTGTCTTTGGAGGATGACAATGTGATTCCTTTACCCACCCCACCTCCCGTGGCTCACGACTTCACATACTTTTCGTATGTTGAAAGGACTTTTCTCCCATTTAAGACTTATCCTCCCGCCTCTCCTTCATTGATGTCCTCCGGGAACGAGGACAAGGTCTTTGATCCCGATATTACATTCGAGGCTTCCCCATGGACCATTTAATTCGGGGACGAGTCAGGCTCGTGACTCGGTTAACATAAACAAGCGCTCTTCGGGAGGCAACCCGATTATCTATCTTTATCTATTTTCATCATAAGTGTAGGGGGAGCCCCGTTGGCGTTTCTTGTTTTCTTTTTTTTATTGTGCAGGGATTAGAGCTTCAAAGACACACTCTTGATGATTTTTGACGACCCGTGATTCCGTGTTCCCGTCTTCCCGGTTCTATCCTAAACTCTTTTCGATTCACTATTTTATATTTTCCAATATTAGAATAGGAATCCCTTTAGTTGTCTTTTCCTTAGCAAGATTTAAACAACGTGGACAATGTCCTAAGTGTAGGGGAGTTTACTCCCACATGCTTAAACATTGAGGACAATGTTTATATCAAGTGTAGGGGGACTTCTATCGAAGTTAAGTGGCCTTTTCCTTGTATTTGTCCTCATTTTAACCGAAAAATTGATTTTTCGACATTTTTCAAAATTTTTAATCTATTTTGGCCTAGTAATTTTACCTTTGTTATAGTTATTTTATTTCCTTGTTAGAATAAATTTTAATAAAGTGGTTTTAGTTTTCAAACCTTGTGAATCTTTTGACTCAACCCGAGTTTACTTATCTAAGTTTACTCTAGCTAGTATCCTTAACGTGTTTAAGTCAAGTTTTGCTAGGCTTTTATATAGGGAGCTTTAAAAGGAGAAAGTCTTAACTCTCACGGGTTAAGAACTAGAACTTTTCGCAAGTTCCTATAATTGATCCTAGAGAGTCGTTTATCAAGGGACTTTAAAATGCGAATTCTAAACTTGAAAAAGTCTAAGAGTTTGCAAGATCCTATAGATGACTCGAAAAATCAAAACTTTGATTTAATTGGCTAAGCATCCACGAGTCTCATTCCTTGAGATTTTAAATTGTGGAGGACGAGAGATGATAGAGTCAATTATAAGTTTGGTATTCTTTCGTGAATTTATGTGAGTTGATTATAAGCCTATTCTCCCATCGCTTGCTAATAAATTTATCTGCAATAAGTAAGGTTGTACGATTTGAAAAGTTACTTAGCTTCTAGCCCAAGATCGTTTAAAAGTTGCTCGGTATTGATTAGAGTTCATAGCCAAGGCATAACTTATTAAAGCGGGATGCGAAGATTGACGAGTCCGAAAAGGCCCTAACAAGGCATGAGGGCTACATTTTGTTGCTAAAGATCCAAAGTGATGTGAAGAATCATTTATCAAGAATCAATATGAAGGATCGAGACACATGACAAAAAGCAAATACTCTCCTAAAGATCATGGAGAAGTCTATCCGAAAAGACCCTAACAAGGTATGAGGATAAATAGATCCAAGTCTTAAAAGGAGGCGGATCGTTGTATATCAAAGTCCAAAATAAAGATTGGAGAAAAATGAAGAAGTCGTGGTCCAAGTATGAAGAATCTCCCAAAACTTCAAGTGAAGAAATTCCTATTATGAAGAGAAGATCATTATTTCATGAACGTCTCTCAAGATTTGAAGTATGAAGTCACTGCCAAATATCGGTCCGAGAAAGGTCTCAAATCGTGAAGCGAGTTATACCAAGATATGAACTTTATGAGGTCCCGAGAAGCAGTTTTAAAAGATTTTTTCCTTTAGCTAACTATTGATTAAATCGTCCCACTTTATTTTCGGCCTAAATAAACTATCGAAATAAGTCAACAATGCATCATCGTGATCATTCAAGACAATAATAAAATATAAGAGATACACCTAGGAATAAGGGAGTCTATGTGAATAATTGACCCACATGAGTTTGTGTTAGTTTGCTAACTTATAATAACAATGATCTCGTTTATAAGCTTGGTATAGGGAACGTGAAACTTGAGGATGATAAACATTCATGACGACCAAAACCCCAAGGTAAGTTTTTGATCTTTTTACTTGTTTTCTTCCTTTAAATATTTTGTCTCTTTAATAAAGGCCAATGTGGATTGATTGTAGTGGAAAATGTAAAACTTGCTTTGTAACTAATGCATTGCATGAGGGCATTACAATGGTCAAGTGTAGGGGATTTGATAGGTGTGAAAACACCTATCCTTTTAACACTTAATTATAATAATAACCAAGCCAAAACGTGTATTTTATGTCGTAAATGTCGGAATTATGCGTGGTTTGTGTTTTTATTGTGTTTTAGGACCAAAAGATGAAAAAGGAAGAAAAAATGGGCTTTCACGGGCTTTTATCGAAGAAAACGAGAAAAGACGAAGTCAAAAGATCAAGAGTGCAAAAATAACGGAAGTACAAGGCCTAATCTGAAGATTTATCGAAGAAAAAGTCTAAAGACGGAAGTTTAATCAAGTCGAAGAACCCAAGTCTAATAAATGAAGAAATTATAAGACGAGTTCAAGATTTTATCGATAAATCCCGAGCCAAAAGTCGAGACTTTAAAGACGAGACGGAAGAAAAGAAAGAAAGGAGGAAGCCACCAACCACTCCCCTCTCCTATATATACCACCCTCATTTGTTAGGAAAGGGTTGGTTAGTTTTAGGAGTAGATTAGGAATAGTTTAAATTTATGCTTTCTCTCTCTAAATTTATGCTTTCTCTCTCAAGATTTAATAGGTAAGATTTAATTTTCATGCTTTTAATTGTTGAATCATTTACTTTTTAATCAAGCTTTTAATTAATCTTCTTCTACCTTTCTTGTTTAATCTTTGCTTTTGATTATGGTTGTGTTCTTGAGTTTTTTTTTCTTAATTTAATCAAAGTGGGTTTTGATTGATTTGATCATTAGTGTTAGTTTTATTGATTTGTTTTGATTGGTTATTGTTAGTTAATCATTAGTGGTTAGTTTGGTTTAATCTTTTGGTTGATTTTGGTTAGTTTTGTTTAAATTCGTCCCTTTTTATCTTCCTTGTTCTTCGCTAAGTCTGTTTTCCCAGTTTATTCCGAACGAACGAATTATTCCGCATGAAGCCTATATTCTGAATGAGCTGATTATTCCGGATGAACTAGATTTTCCGCATAAGCAGTTTATTCCGAACGAAGCTGTTATTCCGGATCAAGTCTCTTATTCCGAACTAAGCCCACATTCGGAACCAACAGTTTATTCCGGATGAAGAGTTATTCCGGATAAACAAATTATTCCGAATCAAATTTTATTCCGTATGAACCTGTTTTTTCCGCATGAGTGATTTTTATTCCGGATGAACTTTTTTTCCGAATGAGCTTGATATTCCGAATAAAGGTATTTTTTTTTCCGCATGAGCATATATTCTGGATGAACGTTTTGTTTGATTATTCCGCATGAGCTTTATCATTCCGAACGAAGGTAATTTTTCCGCGTTAAGGTGACATTCCGAACGAAGAATTAGTCCGAGTGAGGTGTTTTTAGTTTATTTTTAGTTTATGTTTTTAAGTTTTAAACTTTATTTTTCCCGCCTTTTTTCCTTAGTCGTATGTTTAGTTTACTTGCCTTTAGTTTAAGTTTAAGCTTGCCTTTAGTTTACTTTTAAGTTTGCGTTATTTACTTTTCGTCACGCTTTAATTTCTCGTCATTTATTTTTAATCATTCTTAGCTTTATTTACTTTACCTTTACTTTAAAGTTTTGCACTTTTAAATTTACAACAACGACAAATCTTTGTTCCACCAAGAGACAGCTGAGTCGCACGTTTACCAATAATCAATTCGATTAGACATACGACAAAGAACTTTTTAAGTGAGTAAAATCAAGTTATCAACAGACAACTAGGTTTTCCAGGACTTATTCATTTCCGCTGCCATTCATGCTTTATACTCTTTATATGCTTCCATTTTCTATGTTTTCCATGCTTTATTGTATATCCGTGCACTGAGCGTTTTGCTCAGCCGTCTACTTTTCTATGTTCCCAAACGGTAGGTACCCAAGGACGCAAGTAGGAACTCCAGAGTATATGCACTCAGATTGGAAGCTATCCGGCCTCTTTTACCTTATGCATTTATTCCTACTTTATCATACTTTACATCTTTTGGTCATTGTTTAGTACTTTCCATTTGCAGTACTTATATTGCTTGTTTGTGAGTTACTAGACTATCGATGTTTGATTCTGGTATTTCTATTTATGTTCATGAATGTTTAGACATTTACCTTGCATGCTTTGATGATACGCCATAATTTACTATAGCACTCTATCCTATTAAATGGGGTGTTACAATTATGGTATCAGAGACCAAGGTTTCGACCTGTAGCTCTGTAAAAATGACATGTGACTTACGGGTAGTCACAAGTGTCTTTCTAGAACTGACAGTTGGTTTTCATGCATTCATTCATTTTCATTTTATTTCATGCATTCATATCATTGTAGCAGGTTTATTACTAAGTAATGGTTGGTACAGGACTGGCCCTATTTAGTCGCATGTGCTTTTATCGAAACTTTTAACTTTGGGACCGACCCATTGGCGTCCCCGCGCCATGTCTTTTGTTTTGAGTGAAGTGACCATTGACGTTCACTCCCGTTCATATAAAAGTTTTATAAACTGCATCATGCATTTTCACATTGTTTCATGCATTATAAACTGTTTCTTTGATTTATACATTGTTCATGCATTCTTATGTTATCTCATTTCAGATTTATAATTTATGTTGCATTTTGTTGTTTTAAACTGTCAGATGGTTAACAATAGCAATACTCTAGATTTAGCAGCAGCTGTCAATGCAGCTCTGCAAGCCCTACTTCCCCAACTTCGCAATGAAATCAGGGATGAACTTCAGGCGGAATTCCAGGCTCATGGTAATCATAACAACACTCCTCCTCCTCCACCGGTTACTCTTATGACTTGGTTGGAGAGATTTAACAAACAGCGACCCTGTTCGTTTGAGCAGACTGGCAGCCCCAACGAGGCTAAAGCTTGGATTTCACACATCGAGAATATTTTTGATGCAATGGGTTGTGATGGTATTTACAAGGCAAGACTAGCTTGCTATAAGTTTGAAGGTGACGTGCTACAGTGGTGGAAATCGGTCAAGCAGTCTAACGATGGTGACAATTGGGTTTCAAAGCTGATATGGGACCGGTTTAAGGAGATTTTCCTTAATCAGTACTTTCCACATGCTGAGCAAGAGAAGCTCAAGAGGGACTACCACAACATTCGGCAGATTGCTGGTGAAAACAGCAATGAATTCATGCAAAGGTTTCTCCGGTTAGCAGGTTTTCTGGGTCCAGCCGCAAGAACTGTTGCGGAGCAGGCTGAGAAGTTCCGCTGGGCACTACCCACTTCGGTTGCAAACAATAAGGTATGTGATACTTTCACTACAGTGGCACAGGTGGTCGATGTAGCCCGTAAGCTCGAGATGCTTCAGGAACGAGAGGAGTTCGGTGATGACAGTGCAGTGAAGAGGTATCTTCAATCACCAATTGTAAACAATTCATTTCCATAAGTATTATTCATTTCATATAAACCTCTGTTCAACAATATATATATATATAGATATATTCGAGGCAGAAGACTGACGACCGTAAGCCTACGGCCGCTCAGCAGCAAGCATCCAAGGGAAACGGACAGACTAACGATCGTTCTGGTTCTGAGAGGCGTGGCGGTAACGATAGTTACCGTAACAACGCTAACAACTCGAACAACAACAGGTCCCTACATTAACCTTCTTTCATGTTCAACTATTTTATGTTATGGTATTCTGACACTCCAACAATTGTTAATTCAGGAACAATGGTAACGTCAGGGATCAGGACCGTAGGGGTTCACAGCCTAACCGTTCTACCTCATCTGGTAAATTTTACTCTTTCTATGTAATCATGTTTATGTACCACGATCATGTCTCATGCATGTAATCTTTAAACAGGCTCTCAGATAACTAGGACGCCTGTTGGAGGATTCACGCATCCTGTCTGTCCTACTTGTTCGCGCAGACACTCTGGTATTTGTCGCCGAGGTACTGGTGGTTGCTTCAAGTGTGGCCAACAAGGCCATCAGCAGAAGGACTGTCTCCAGGGTGAGATAGAAGGCACCTCTGGACACGCTGACACCAAGCCACCTCCTACTTCTGGTCACGTGTTCACTACTACTCGAGATCAGGCGAATAAGACTTCCGTTACTATCACCGGAAATCTCTTTATGAAGGGTTTGGCAGCATGTGTCTTATTTGATACCGGAGCGATGCATTCATTCGTGTCCACTACTTTTGTTGTACGTGTTAGGATTTCCCCGATGCCTTTAGATAGTGCCTTATGCATTTCCACGCCACTTAGGGACTCTGTACAAATCACTCAAGTGTACAGAGATCTTCCCCTAGAATTTGATGACAAAATCCGTAGAGTTGACGCACTTCCTTTGGACATGTGCGATTTTGACTTGATTTTGGGCATGGACTGGTTATCCAAACACCAGGCCACGATTGACTGCCACACTTATCGGGTTATCTTCAGTGATGTTAAATCTCCAGAGTACATACACCATGGTTTTCTGCCAGGGAGATCAGTACAGATTATTTCATCCATGGAGGCGCGAGCATTGCTATCACACGACTGTCAGGGATTTATAGTCAATATTCATGACATTACTACCGAGTCTCCATTAATTCAAGATCAGCCTATTGTGTTAGAGTTTCCTGACGTATTTCCAGATGAACTTCCGGGCATACCACTTGTTCGTGAAGTCGAGTTTGGAATCGAGCTCATACCAGGTGCAGAGCCAATTTCCAAAGCTCCTTACCGTATGGCTCTTATAGAGCTTAAGGAACTAAAAGATCAGCTGCAGGAACTTCTGGAACTTGGTTTCGTCCGTCCCAGTGCATCGCCATAGGGTGCACCGGTATTGTTGATGAAGAAGAAAGACGGCAGCATGCGTTTATGTATAGACTATCGTGAGCTGAACAAGATCACGATCATGGATCGTTATCCTTTGCCGCGAATTGATGACCTATTCGATCAACTTTAGGGCATCATGCATTACTCCAAGATCGATCTGAGGTCCGGCTACCATCAGTTACAGGTTAAAGAGGAGGATATCTCCAAGACTGCTTTCCGCACACGTTATGGGCACTACGAGTTCGTAGTCATGCCATTTGGACTCACTAATGCTCCAGCTGTCTTCATGGATCTGATGAACCGTGACTTCCATGAGTTTCTGGACAAGTTCGTTATTGTGTTAATTGATGACATCTTGATATTCTCTAAATCCAAGGAGGAACATGAGGAACACCTTCTTACAATCTTACAGATTCTTCGTCAGAAGCAGTTGTACGCCAAGTTCTCTAAGTTTGAGTTCTGGTTAACCAAGGTGGCATTTCTGGGCCATATTGTATCTGCAGGGGGGATCACCATAGATCCTACCAAGGTTGAAGCTATCACTAAATGGCCGAGACCTACATCTGCAACAGAAGTTAGAAGTTTTCTGGGTTTAGCTGGCTACTACCGCAGGTTTGTAGAGAACTTTTCACGGTTAGCCTTACCTTTGACTAAGCTGATGAGGAAAGGAGAGAAATTCGTCTGGACGGAAGAGCGAGAGAAGAGCTTTGAAGATGTTAAGAAGAAGTTAGTGACTGCACCTATTCTTACTCTTCCATCTGGCTCAGGTAGATTTCAGATATATAGTGACGCTTTAGGAAAGGGTTTAGGTTGCGCTCTCAAGCAACATGGGAAGGTTATTGCATACGCATCACGACATCTGAAACCTTATGAAGAAAACTATCCTACTTACGATTTAGAGCTTGCAACAGTTGTTTTCGCGTTGAAGATCTGGAGACATTATTTGTATGGTGAATCATGTGACATATTCACCGACCACAAGAGTCTCAAGTACATCTTCACCCAGCAGGAACTGAACATGAGACAGAGGAGATGGTTAGAGCTATTGAAGGACTACGACACCAACATTCAATACCATCCTGGTAAGGAGAATGTGGTGGCAGATACTCTAAGCAGAAGGTCGGGTATGATTGCTGGCATTTGGATTGCGAAGGAGATCATTCGTGGCCTAGAGATGACTGACATTGAGTTTTGTGTACGAGGATAGCACGGTTACTGGGCTAATCTTAGAGTGGAACCATACTTACATTCTAGGATCAAGGAAGCTCAGAAGGAAGATGGTGAGATTTGGTTTATCATTCAGAACCTTGATCAGCAGATGGAGTTTCGTGTTGACGACGGCGGTATCTTATGGCAGGGCACTAGACTAGTGGTTCCTGATGACTCTACTCTCAGGGAAGCTGTGTTGATTGAGGCTCACAGTTCTCCATTTACCATACATCCTGGTTCTACCAAGATGTACCACGACATCAAGCAACACTTTTGGTGGAGTGATATGAAGCAAGATGTTTCCACCTTCGTTTCTAAGTATATGATCTGCCAACAGGTGACGATCGAACATCAGCGTACTAGTGCTTTACTACAACCATTAGATATTCCAGCATGGAAGTGGGACAAAATCTCCATGGATTTTGTTACTGGTCTTCCAGTTACTCAGTAGAAGAATGACGCTATCTGGGTTATGGTGGATAGGTTGACTAAATCTGCTCATTTTCTGCCGATTCGCAAGGAGCATCCGGTCAGCAAATTAGCAGACACATTCCAGAGGGAGATCATGAGACTACTTGGTACTCCACCAGAAATCATCTCTGACAGAGATCCTTGTTTTACATCACGTTTCTGGCAGAGTCTGCAGAAAGCTTGGGGCACCAGACTTAAGCTTAGCACTACCTTTAATCATCAGACCGACGGACAGTCGGAACGTACCATTCCGACATTTGAGGACATGCTACGATCGTGTGCTCTAGAATGGTCAGGAAGATTGGATGATTATATATTCCTAGTAGAATTCGCATACAACAACAGCTGGCACGCTAGCATCAAGTGTGCTCCCTTCGAGATATTATATGGCAGAAAGTGTGCGCCCTAATCCGTTGGGATCAAGTGGGCGAACGACTGCTTTAAGGTCCATAGATGAGTGAAGTGACCAATGAGAAGGTCGTTGTCGCCAAGGCAAAACTTCAGGAAGCTCATGCTCGTCAGAAGAGCTATGCAGATAAACGTCGTAGAGATGTGTCCTTCAACGTAGGAGACCACGTTTTCCTCAAGGTATCACCTGCACTATAGGCGATTATCCATATAAACATGATATGAATAAATAATAAACGCAGCGGAAAGATCACCTATGAACGGATACATAGAGTCATATGATTAATCAACAAAAAGGGAGATAAAAGTATACCTTTGTAACATGATTCGGTAGGATCGAACGGTAACAAATGATATATGGAGACAATCACCACATGATCTAACCAAGAAATTAAATGATCAAAATAGATCATCTCTATGATGTAATCCACACTACACGTCATTGTATACCCCGTAGATGCTAGTCAATATAACCCGTAACCTCGTAACAAATCTTGAATGAACAAGATTCAAGATTGTTGATAAAAAAACAACAAATCCACTCATAAAATCATTATAATTTCGTGGTATATGTTCAAGGGAAAAAGGAAATGGTTTTGGTAACTTGTTTATAGGGAATTAATGCACATAAATGCATAATTAAGTCATATTAATTCAAAAACTAAAACTTATCCTTTTTCTTTATATGGAAGTCCACTATAGGGACCAAATGGGCTTTCCATTTGTTTTCTCTAGTCCAAGGGATTTAAGTACTTTACTTATTCATTAGAGGCTCAATAGTTATTCCGAGTTACATAGGTTATAAATGTATCGTAAATATGATAAACACGATATATTGAAATGGTACCTCAGTGTATATGTGTGTGACCCCATAGGCCCATATGTGTCTAGCCATATAATTAGTTTTTATGACACGAGCATACTCCAACAGCTCCCACTTGCGCACGTCATAATAATCATGTAATTATACAAGCAATGGTTAGCGTCTAGCAACACGCCAATGCCCCCAGAAACATATGAGGATAGTTTCTCAAACATCTTATTTAAATGGTTTAGATATCAATCATCCTTTTGTTTCAGATACTTTATAAAACTTTAGTCATGGATCAAAAGTCACTCTTAAGTTTAACTATTATGTTTCTCGATATAGATATTAAACTAGATTACCAAATCAATCAAGTATCATCTTAATTACCTTTGGGTATGGTCACACATACATCTATACAATTCATCAAGGGGCCCAGTAGTATCTAACTCCAATACAAGTAGAGGAACAAATCCTATTTTGACTGCACGTGTCGTTCATGTGTTTCACATCGCACCTGAAAATGGTCTTTATAGCATCCTTGTTCAGGACAGCATTTAACCATATCAAAGATTTACATTCCACACATACAAAACCTACTTGCATCTCAAGTCTAAGGATGAGAGATTCAACCACTTGTGAGATTCACTATTGACGACGATCCATGTAGTGAATTCTCGTAGGTTGGGTCAATCTAATGTTCATCCAATGAACACATATGAGTTTGGCGGCATAATCAATTAATATTCATTCCTAATGAATATGACCAACTCACATTTGTCTTAATTCGACAATACTCCCATATCGTCAACTGACAATGGATACCTTAGAATAACTAAATTATTCATAGATTAAACATGCTAATATAGAACATAGTAGTAAAAATGAAGACGATCTACCAAGTATATCAATTCATTATTTAGTAAAACTGATTAACATTCCATTATCCAAATACCAAAAAAAACAGATATACATGAGACTACTCTAAGGTCAAAGTCCAATGTTCCAAGCATGATGAACATGTTTGACTACAAGACATTTAATTTACACAAGGACCTGTTGAGTTTTCATCTGAGTGAACTTTGAGAATACTTATTTCAGAAACTCACAAATAGTGAAGATTTTGAATAATACAATGATTTTCATTTTGTATATGTGCGCTCAAGTGCTAATACAGTAATACTAGCATCGCCATAGTACATTACATAGGTTGTTTGAAGCAAGTAGAACACCTATTTAAGACAATCTTCTTAACAGCTTCCCAAACTGTAAAGTATTCTTATTTTACTAATGAGTAGTGCAACAATGCTTTTCATCAAGGACGTCTAGGTAGTAGTATTATCATTGAAGATGAAGTCCTACTATCACTAGTATTGAGTACCATCTCAATCAAAGTAAGCATTAGTGTATAAACTCAACACTAATCTTTTTAGCTAAAATCCATAAACGATGATCAAGTATATAGTAGTCTAATGACTTTCACTTAGATAATTTGTGATCAGTTCATCTTGCATTCATGCAAGTATTAACATTAGTCTAATACATCACATATCATATGTAATGAATCCACTAGGTAAACTAAAGGTTTCCATGTACATAATCAATCTTATCACATGAGACAGAACTTTGAGACTTTCTCAGTGATGTGTTATATTTAGACTTATTAACCGCGTATGCCTTTTCCTAATAAGCATATGTTCCAAGGTTATATGTGTTATTTCTTATATCTCTCAATAGAAATATATTCCAAACTAAGGATTAAAACCTAGCTTTGATGAAATGTTATTTCCAATATGTTAACAACATGTGAGATTTAAGAACAAACAAAACAATATGCTCCTACTAGCTTTAAGAGTTATCTTTGTTTTAATCATGATCATATCCTTGATTCAAACTTAAGATTCCAGCTCCTAGATGCATGCTCTAATCCACACTTGGATTTTTAGAGTTTGTACACGAATTGCCATATTTTATATTCATAAAATAAAGTATGGTAATTAATATCTTTATTAATTTAACACTCATAAATAAAATAAATCCTTAAATCATGATCAATTGCTTGAGCATGCCTTAAACTCTATTCAAAGAGAGTGTGTATAAATGTGTACAATTGTGTCCATATCTATCTTCTCATAGAAGACCATGTATAACCTATCAGTCCTATTGATTAGTGAAAGCTAATCAAATTCCAAAATTGATTTTCTTTTATGGACTACATCTAACCATTCATAGTTTTGAGTCATTTATTAGATTCCAAATCTAAAAACGAGTCTCGATAGTTATGAGGTGCACTATGATCCTCTAACTCAGATTACTCAACATTGACATGACATTATATGATGTTGAACGGTCCGATGAAGCGAGGACTAAGCTTCCCTCTGATTCCAAAACGTCTAACTCCTCGTGCAGTGTTGGAGATGCTCGTGTCATAACAACTAATTATATGTCTAGACACATATGGGCCTATGGGGTCACACACATATACACTGAGGTACCATTTCAATATATCGTGTTTATCGTGTTTACGATACATTTATAACATACGCAACTCGGAATAACTATTGGGCCTCTAATGAATAAGTAAAGTACTTAAATCCATTGGACTAGAGAAAACAAATGGAAAGCCCATTTGGGCCCTATAGTGGACTTCCACATAAAGAAAAAGGATAAGTTTTGGTTTTTGAATTAATATGACTTAATTATGCATTTATGTGCATTAATTCCATATAAACAAGTTACCAAATCCATTTCCTTCTTCCCTTGACCATATACTATGAAATTATAATGATTTTATGAGTGGGTTTGTTGTTTTCTTGATCAACAATCTTGAATCTTGTTCATTCAAGATTTGTTACGAGGTTACGGGTTATATTGACTAGCATCTACGGGGTATACAATGACGTGTAGTGTGGATTACATTATAGAGATGATCTATTTTTATCATTTAGTTTCTTGGTTAGATCATGTGGTGATTGTCTCCATATATCATTTGTTGCCGTTCGATCCTACCGAATCACGTTACAAAGGTATACGTTTATCTCCCTTTTTGTTGATTAATCATATGACTCTATGTATCCGTTCATAGGGGATCTTTCCGCTGCGTTTATTATTTATTCATATCATGTTTATATGGATAATCACCTATAGTGGTATCAGAGACATCATAGATGCATATGATTATCGGGTATGCGTAAAAGTGGCTAATACGTGTGTTTTTGATGGATTAAGAAAAGATAAAATTAAAACAGCCCCTAGGGCTTAATTTTCGTGATACAACAGAACCTAAGATGATCTTATAATATGTTATTTTTTATTCCATGGCCATGGGTTACGCATATCTTAATTGGTATTGTTACAGGTACGTGTAAAATGACCTAAAAACGCGTTTTTTAGAACGATTATTGAATCGGGTTTTAAACAGCCCTTATGACCATATTTTCTGTAAATATATGATAATTACAAGGTTTCTAAAATGTGGTTTTAAGGTCCTAAGGTCATTGGTTACACGTACCAATCAGGGGTTTAATTAACTGTTGATTATTGCTTCGATTTCGTTGGCTAACATGTGTATCTTGTTGTTTACTTTATATCCATGGTAAATACATGCATGTTTGGTCATGGAATTAGCCAACACCTTGTTATATTCATAATCTTATGGTATTATTATGTTTCGTATGCAAAGCCGATGAAAACCTAGACCAAATGTGACATGTTGTGTATTGATTTGCATTTAATTTTAATTTTGGGTTTGCCATTGTTTCGGCTTAATTAATATTTTTTTGATGTTGTTTATAGCCATTGTTTGGGCACTTTACCGTAGTTTAATGATAGGTTAAATGTGTTTAGTCATATATCAATTGTAACCGATGCTTGGATGGGAATGGCTAAAGAATTAAAGACATATTGTGAAATTCGGAGCTACTGAGTGGCCTGCACGAAAACGTGATTTTCCGGAGTTCTATAAGAAGATAGAAGCCCAATTTTGGTGTGCTGATTCACAACTCATGGGCCTTAAAAAGTCTCAACTGGAGCTCAGGCTAGGGAGGACTCCTTTTATGGGTTTTGGGCCCTAGAAGTCGACTAAAATTTTATGGCAGTTTTGGCCTCATGTTCACTTTGGGTTCTACTTGCTCTTGATGGTGTTAGAGCAAGTGGGAGCCTACTTTGTGGTAGTGTTGACGTACCCTTAGTTAACTTCCTAGTCCTCGTGATGGCTCACGAGATCAAGCTTAGGTTTTTCATCGGTTCGAGGCTTTGTATACTTGTGGTTGTGTGGTTGCTTATTTGCTTGATATCTTGCTATAACTTGCAAATGTTTTTATAAAACTTGATACCAATCACAAACCATTTATAAAACTAAATCTTTGATTTAGTTTAAAGTTTAAATACGATTTAAAACAAAATTCTTGTTTTCATAATAATTTATAACATGTTATGAATGTTATTTATTTTATGCATTGTCTAAACTAATAATACTTCCACTTAGGTTTTATATTAGTCTTTAACTTGGACAACTTGACACGCATAAATTAAAACAAGATTAGACTTAAGTTAAGAAATGTTTTTAACTTGTGCTACGATGGATGAATGCATGCTTCCTCGTACACACTTTTGATTTGTAAATCAAACTTTTATACGCGTCTCAAGTTGAAGTCATGCCGTCCAATCGTTTGAGATCACTTGCAATTACTTTTTGCATCTTGTGAGACGGATGTACATTGTAACCCAAGGTGATTATTATCTATGCGTGAGACCTAGAATTATTCTCGCATGTTCTCAAATTGGATGACTTAATCGGTACAACGGTGAGACCTTGACTGAGGCAAGGATGGGGCTAAACATGCCAGTTTGACATTTAGTGAAATGTTTACTTGTGTCATGAGTCCCATAAGGATCTAAGAATTGCACAAGATTTGCAATTTATGAATGTCATCTACCTATTGAATCTATCATTGCTAGTAGATCAACTGATGTGATGGTAGAACCTCAATGAGGATCTTAGCCTTTTCGTAAAATTAATTGTTTTTTATAAAACTTGGGTAGTTAAATTTAAAAGGATAATTATCGAAAATACTAAATATGAACTTTGTATTTCTATTAATGATTTTATTCAACACAAACCGTAAACAAAGTTTGTTTCCTTTGTGATAGAGGAAGACAAACTAAGTCTTCTTTCCTTGTAAGAATAAGACTCGTTCCCATCCTTTCTCCTTGTATGAGAAAGCTATAACAGGAACACTTGAATCTTCTCAATTCTAATCAAACTTAAAACACACCTACTCAAGAAATCGCATTGTATTGTAAGTTACAAGACAAAACGATTAAGTACGGTTGCACATCTAAAAGTGTTAAGATATTGTATGAGTCTTGATTAGAAATTGAAGTCTCAATAAACTGTGAGAAGAAAGGAAATTACTAGCATATTTTTCTAGTATATTTTCCTTACTCAAATAAGTTCCATAAGATTCTACACACCTTTGAGGTAAATTAGAAAGAGAAATTGCATGCAAAACTTTCAAGTTAATGTCATCGATGGAAATCTCATTACAAATATAGTAGAACTTGATACTTTTCTTTGAATATCTATGTACATGTTTACTAGTCTACAAGACTCACATTGGCTATAATGTGTAGACATTCAAAGTACTATAAAGTATACAAATTGCTACTTGTTTTTTCACTAGTATAGATACATTCAAAATGTTGTCAAAATTAATGGGAGCAATGCATTTTTAACCATAGGACACACTTGTAAAGTTGTCTTATTCAGTAGGAGCTATGAGCTTATCACCTTGTAAGTGACCCAATTAATTTCTAGATTGTCTTGAAATAACATCATAGTTTTCTAAGCCTTATTGCATATTATTTTAAAAGATAACTAGTCGCTTATCTGATGTCGCTTCCCGAAGTGTTATCTAAAAATAGTTATGCATGATTGCTTATTAAACGATGAAGTTCTGCATAACCCTTCTATACAATCTTGATTTAAGTATGACTTAAATCTTATTATATCTGTGATATTTTAATATTATTCATATATGACGTTGTGCCATGCTCAAGTGGGAGAAATATTAGAGTGTGCAAGGTACAATACAATATGGCTTATAATTTTCTATTAGGACTTATACATATTGATGTATGTTGTCTATAGAGAACTAATGTCAAGAAATAATAAAAACTATTTCATCACATTACCTTAATGTTTTAGCTAATAAGCATATGTCTTCTTGTAAATACATAAATATAAAGTATGTAAATTAACTTGAAAATACTATTGAAGCCAAAAGTAGGCATTCAATAATACTTTATTTGTAATATGTTTATGTTTTCAAGTAAAGACATAAACATTAACTTCCTTGAATTGTTCAAAGACTTATAAAATAAAGTAAATAATTGAATTATTGTGTCTTTCTGCTAGGGCATATACAATGAAGTTATTGAATTGTTCAATACCTTATAAAGTAAATTTAGCGATTAACATGTTATGTTTTCTTGTCAAAACATGAACATTAAGTTCTTGAACTGCTAAAACAATCATACTTTATAGCATGCAATTGGCTTGAAATATTGTTTATGCAATTTGGTTTGACCAAATTATAAAATATGTGAGCCAAAGAGTATTAGGTTATTTAAGGAATTGTGATAATGTTCAAAATCGCAACACTATGTCTCATGTGTAAAATCAAATACTATTTTATTGTTTGATCTTTGATAACATTAACTACTCTCTCTCTCTCTCTCTCTCGTATCTTATTAAGGTTAACAAAGGTTTTAATGAGCCGATGCTTATTCAATATGGTTCCAAACAAGAAGGTAACTAAGAAACCATCAATTTATGGAATGGGATGACTCCCAGCAAGTCTTAGTTGAACTCTTGAACTTGTTAAAATCATGTTAGACGTGTTATTAACAAACTTGAATCAAGAAATTTCGATGTATTTTATACATTCCAAAACGAGAACAATTCATTGTTGCTCGACATGCTGTGTACTTGGAGAAAGTCTCCTCTTACAAGAAGCAAGTGGGAGCCTTTATGCATCTTTGAAGAAAGTAATGAATAAAATACAACCTTCTGAACACACTAGTGAACGAGCATACTCCAACACTGCACGAGGAGTTAGACGTTTTGGAATCAGAGGGAAGCTTAGTCATCGCTGCATCGGACCGTTCGACATCATAGAACGCGTTGGTGAAGTGTCATACCGTTTAGCGTTACCGCCTCAGCTATTACACGTTCACAACGTGTTCCATGTGTCCATACTCAGAGGATACAACTACCATCTAGTTCATGTTGTCTAGTATCCACTTGATCAGATTCGAGAGGATCTTTCTTATGTCGAAGAACCCGAGAGAGTTCTTGAGCGACAAGATCGTGTCATGCGGAGGAAGACGATCCCTTTCGCCAAAATCCTCTAGAGGGATCATCTTGAGCGGGAAGCCACTTGGGAGACGGAGGAGTCTATACAGACTTCTTACCCTCATTTCCAGTTCTAATTCGGGTATGTTTTCTTTTAGTTTACGTTTCTCCAATTCGAGGAAGAATTGTTCTTTTAGAGGAAAAGAGTTGTAAAACCCGCATTAAAAGCCTATGAACAGTACACGTGAACTGTAACTTACGAAAACACGGTAAAATTTAAACTTCTATTTATAATATTAATACACGTGTCACGACAATAAATAACGAACAATCATGAATATTATAAATGTGACACGATCACGAATACCAAAATCACGAATAATAAATCACGAACACAGACGTTAATAAATTGACACACGAAAAGTTACGGGTTTACCCCGTGGGCTCCCTTGATGTCACGACTACAAAAGAAAGAAGGAAGGGGTGGGCTTTGGCCCATGACCCAAATTAAACACATGTTAAGAAAAACTCCATGAAACCTTTTCATAATTTTAGGTTTAACAAAAGTTGCTCCCTGCCTTCTTCTTGCTCTTGCCGCCGGACACATTAAACCACAAGGAAGATTCACACAATTTTGATCTTTGATTTTGGAGTCTACGTGTTCGTGATCTCTAATTCTTTTCTTTCCACGTGTTCGGTAATCATAAGACTTTCTTTTTTTAATTCCTTATGAATCCATGTTATTAATTTAATTAATCAATAAAACAAGTAAATAAAACATGTAGATTAATTAAATCATGTTAAAAAGGGGGTGTTTGGCGTTGGTGTTGTTCGGCCGAGACAACCGAGACCCCAAAGGGGTGCTCGGCTTGTCTTCATCACCACCACCGAGACCACAAGGGGTCTCGACTGGGCTTGGGTGTGGCTCGGACGCAGCAAGAACCCCGACCAAAGGGTCGGGGTGTGTTTGTTTTTCGGTTTGTGTGGAGCCGAGGCACCACCAAGACCCAAAAGGGGTGCTCGGTTGGTTTTGTTTGATCGAACCCGAGACCAAAGAAACCCCGACACTAGGTTGGGGTATGTTTACATGTTTAGTTGATTAAGTAGTGTCAACCGAGATCCTTTCCAAGGTCTTGGTGGGACTTGTTTATAGCTTATTTGGTTCAGCTTATATTAAAACACAGGCTCGGGATTCGGGTTTTTATAAAAACTATTTTTATAAATCATGTCATATTAAACTTTAGGTTAATTAATTTATTAAAATTGATTCATGTATAACCTAAGGTAATTATACCTAGTCATATTAAATAAACATGTATTTTAATTAAAATCATATAACGTATAGTTTAATTAAATTAACAGTTATTTAATTAACCAACTATAACCATGACTTGTATTGTATTAATTTAACTTCATTTATTATTTATAGTTCAGCTTAATTTTAATTATGGAAACTTACTATTTTTGGGAACTTTTTATTTTTGGAAAGTTACTATTTATAGAAACCTGCTATTTTTAGGAAGTTACTTAGTATTACAATACAAGTATTATAATACACTAATACATGAATAATACACAACAAAACATCAGAATAACTACAGTTAACACAATAAATAGTAAAACAAGACAGAATACGTATAACAAGCTAATAACACACGGAACCAGTAAAACACATGTAATTCAGACAACTCATACACGTCCATATTTCTTATGTAGTGTTATCCGTCAAGGCGGATTAGTCTTCATCTTTTCCGTTAGCTTCTACTGGACATAAGGTACGGATTTCCCGTCCTTCAGTAAGGACAATCTCTTCCTTCATTAGGATTTTCCGTATGCAGCCAACTGTTTTCCCTAGTAGTTACAAATTAAATGCTTATGTTTTATTAGTTACCTTAGCCATATACATGCATGACCAGTTTCACCTTTTTTTTTTGAACGACAACTTTTATAAAAAAAAAACTAGCAAGGAGCTAGAACATTTACAAAGCGACTATGTAAGGATGTTGAAGCCAACTATCCCAAGAGAAATTAAATTTACAACGAGCCCTACACCAAGAAAAAGAACGCAACACAATATCATCAAAGAGAACGTTCCTCCGAGGATTCTTGTTCGTAAACAGAAGTTGATTGCGAAAAAGCCATAAGCTCCACCAAGCAATATAGAAAATACCTTCCAGAATCCCTTTGTGTTTGGATCCCAACCGAATCGAGTTCAACCAAGAAGGCCACTCACTATAAGAACCAACCGAAGACCAGGAAACGTTCCACCAACGACAAATGAGACGAGCAACGTCTCTAGCAACTTCGCACCTATAGAAGAGATGAGGCACGTCTTCTTCCTCCTTTCACAAACCGGACAAGAAATGGACGGAACCTGGACACCCCTACGAACAAGATTCACCCTAGTGGGAAGACGATCAAGATAAAGTCTCCAAGTAAAAATGTTAACCTTGATGGGGACTGATTTTAACCAACGTGTAGCAACATGCGCCTTCGAAAGGAAATGATCATCAATAGCCTGCCGAGCGTCATTAACAAGAAAAATCCCATCCCCGTTCAAATACCACCTCCAATGATCGTCAGTAGGAGACAACATAACGGACTCCAAAAGGGCCAAGAGCTGATCCAGTTGATAAGATTCAACACCACCCCGGACCGAACGCCTAAAAGAACCACAAAGATTACCTTGAAGTTTATCAGCAACCGAACATTCCTTATTAGTTTCCAAAGCGTAAAGTCTAGGAAAAAGAAGACGAAGCTGAGCCGCCCTAATCCATAGGTCACTCCAGAATTTAAAGAGCGTACCATACCCAACTCGATGCTTGCAATGAGCTAACAAATCTACACCTTGAATCTTTAAAGCTTTGACCTCTTTAATAATCATATTCCAAATCGAAGGATGTTGGGACGATTGAATATGAATGTTGCTGCCATACATGGCAGAAATAAAACGGAACCACAACGAATCGTCCCAAGAAAGAAATCTCCACACCCACTTAAATAGAAGCGCCCTATTCAAAGCAAAAAAACTTGAGACTCCTAACCCTCCGTGTTTTCTAGAAGCAAGAACTTTAGCTAATTGAACCCAAGTGATCTTTCTATTGTCTTCATGCATGCCATTGAAAAAATTCCGACGTAAGGACTCCATCACGTTTAGCACACCTTTTGGAACTTTATAGAGAGACATGTAGTAGATGGGGGAAGATCCTAGCACCGACTTGAGAAGCGTAAGCCGACCCCCAATAGAAAGAGTGTTAAGTTTCCACTTTGACAACCTACCTCTAATCTTACCAATCGAATCCTCCCAGGCGTTAATCTTAGACATATTCCCTCCAATAGGGACGCCAAGGTATTTGAAAGGCAATTTCAAAATCGTACAACCAAGAGAAGCAGCCTCACTAGTAATAATGTGATTAGGAACTCCAATACCAAGAAGTTGACTTTTTTTTAGATTAATAGCCAAACCAGAAGCCGATGAAAAACATTGAAGCATAAGTCTGATATTCTGTAAATTCTTTTTCGACCACTCGTCAATGAAAATCGAATCGTCCGCATAGAAAAGATGAGACAACGTGAGGGATTGATCAACCTTAATACCAGTAAAAATGCCCGCCTCAACAGCCTTCGATATAGATAAATGAAACGCTTCCATAACCAGGATAAATAAGTAAGGAGCAAGAGGATCACCTTGTTTCAATCCGCGAAAAAACTCAAACTCAGAAGTAGGGCTTCCGTTTACAAGAATAGACGTCATGCCTTTAGATAAACAACCTTTGATCCAAGAACGCCACTTAGACCCAAAGCCGAAAGCAGCAAGGACATCATCCAGATAATCCCAACGAATGGAGTCATATGCTTTTGCAAAATCTACCTTGAATACCATAGTACGTTTCTTCTTTAATTTACACCAAGAAAGTAACTCACTGAGGATGAAGGGACCATCAAGGATCTGTCTATTTGGAAGAAACGCAGTTTGAACTTCCGAAATAAGATCAGATATAACAAGAGATAGACGTAATGCAAGAATTTTAGACACAACCTTGTAAAGACTCCCGATAAGACTGATTGGCCTATAATCACTTACAAATTTGGGGTCAGGAACTTTCGGGATAAGGGAGATGAAAGACGAGTTACACCCTCTAGTAAACGAGCTGTGGGAGAAAAACCATTCCACCGCAATACACATATCCGGCCCAATAAGGCTCCAAAACTTACGGAAAAACTCAAAGGAGAAACCATCAGGCCCGGGCGATTTATTGGCTCCACAAGCCCAAACGGCTTCACGGATTTCATCAGGAGATAAAGGCTTCTCCAAGCCATCAATTTGGGCAGCCGTAACACGAACCGGGAAGCTAAAATTGTTCTATTGCTACAAGGACCCGGGTCATGGAACCGCTCAGAAAAGTGAGCCTCAAACTCAGATTTGACACGAGAAGGTTCATCAACCCAATCACCATCAACCATAACCCCCTTTATAGACATGTTTGCTCGTTTCGTGTTAACGATACCGTGAAAAAACTTAGTGTTTTCGTCCCCTTCTATAGCCCATTGAATCTTAGCTTTCTAAAACTGATCAGGGGCTTCATTGGACTGAATATCATGAAGTTGGTTCATTAACTCCATACGAGATGAAAGAACATCGTCACACACCCCTCCTCGATCTAACTTACAATCGATATCTCTTAATTTAGCTTTAATATCTTTAGCCTGAGCCGATTGTTTTAACTTCACGACAGTAACCCATTTCCTGATTTCTTTTTTCAGCATTTGGAGTTTCTTAGTAAACCGAACCATCCCATTATGATCGTTAAGAACAGTCGAGATCCAAACCTTAGTCACCATTTGATCAAAACCCTCCCATCCAAACCAAGAATGGTACAACCTAAAAGGAGTAGCACCAAAATCAGCCATCACTTCCTGGAGTAAAATAGGCCGGTGATCAGAAAGATGTCTATCGAGACAAATAGCAGACAAGAACGGAAAAAAAGAAATTAACCCTTCACTTAGCAGGAACCGATCAAGCTTACTCATTTTAGTAGCCGACGGATGAGTCCACGTATACGAATAACCTTCCAACGGAATATCAATGAGACCCGAATTGGCAATAAAGTTGTTAAACTCATTTTCCCCTTGAACATTAAAAAACGACCCCGTACGCTCACTTTCGAAAAGAACTTCATTAAAATCCCCCAAAACCATATATTCTCCGTCCCATTTAGATATAAGCGAAGAAATATAGTTCCATAACGAACGTTTCTCCACCTGAGACTGTGGAGCATAAACTGAAATAATAAGCATACCCATATTACTTGGAATCCAAGTCCCAAATAAAGCGACAAAGTAATCAGAGATAGTATGCTGAGATTTACGAAAAATGTTAGGATCCCAAACGCAAAGAATGCCGCCAGAGTTACCAGCCGCTTCACTAGCAGAATATTTGAACGTACTATTACCCCATAGCAACTTAACCTCCATTTCAGATAAAGAATCCGACTTAGTTTCTTGAATTGACAAAAACTCACCTTATGCCTTATACTCAACTCCCGAATCCATGATTTTTTGGCCCTGGACCCAAGGCCTTGAATGTTCAAAGAAAGACAATTCATCGGAAACCCTCACGATCTCCTTGTGAACTAATAATGTTCTTCATATCTTTCTCACAACCTCCCATCGAAAAACCAATAGCCTGACCGACCTTGATCATACCGTCTAAAACTTCCAAAATCGAACCACCTTTATTCAGAACACGACCCTTAAAAAAATCTTCCGATGTGATGGGTTCATTGGCTGGTGACACATCCTGCATAACACGCGAGTTAAGACCTTCGGTATTACAGTTAGGTGAAGTTTGAGACGATAAATGCTCCTCCTGAACAACAACAGGTTCTGGTCCATCCTTGTCAAGAGTAAAACCTGGAGGGTGGGATAAACTAGGACTCGAAACAGGATCCTTGGCATCTACTTTTTTCTTTTTGAGGAGACTATAAATATTGAACGGATCACTAGACGCCTCTTTATCAGAAATCGGATACTCTTTAGCGTTCACTGACTTTTCTTGATCAAAGTTCACTTCATCTATCTGGATTCCAAAATCAGTTTCGGGAACTCCTTCTACGTCACTTTCGGCATCAAAATTATCATATTTACTGTTGGCACCATCATTCCCAAAATTCATATTATATTCTTTAACGGAATCATCATCCGAGCAATACATCTTAGCTTTAGCTTCTTTAAAAACAGGGGACCAAACACAAAGTTCTTTAGCACGAACCACATATACCTTCCGTTTGACAACAATCTTAAATATCTCAAGGATGTTGTCCTCTAGCTTAGTCTTGATACAAATCCGTTTACGCGCAAACACATCATCATTGCATTCTTCAAGTTCCACCATTTCGCCCCACCTCGTACCAATTTTTTCAAACGTATTACGAGACCAAGCGTGCATAGGAACACCCTCCATGTCAACCCAAACAACCCGTTCTTTTGAAACAAAATCGGATTGGGCGTTATACAAGCAACTAAACCACGAAGCCACACCCACATGATTCAAGTTTTTTTTCTTAGCGTTGCTCGAGTCCATCTCTAACATAACCCACAAACCTCCCAAGTAAGACAATTTAACATTCTCAAACCCCTCTACTGATAACAGCTCATAAAGATTTTCAATGGAAGAGAAATGCATAACCTCTCCCAAAACAAAGTTGTCCAGATTACGATGGACCACACAAGAATCGTCAAGAACCATAGCTGGACCTTCAGAAAAAAGACCCTTCCAAACCCCTTTCTCAGCCGTATCCGACTCATTAACCAAATTCCCGTAAGGCCTGACTTGAGGCTTACCTTGATCCTGATTATTCCAACGAGTATGACTAGAACCCACAACTGCATTATTAGCCACATTATTCTGACGAAGAGGATTAAGTTTAACAGGCCTCTCAAATCTAGCCGGATTAACATAAAGATGAAAATTACCAATCCAAATCGTATTGATATTCGCGACCAGACGATCAAAATTGATTACCTTTATGAATCTTACAAAAGCAAACCTTTTTCCGGCTTTGGAATTTTTGGTCGGGATAAAAACGTCCACCACGGTACCGTAAACATTACACGCCTTCCATAACTCTTTGGATGTGCATTCTTCCAGAAAATTAGTGTCATAAACAGATTTGGAAATCTTTATAGTTTGATCCACTTTGGATTGAAGGGAACTCTTGGAAAAACCGCCCATTATTGAAAAGACACTTAATAACAACAGAGAACACTTATTTTTGGATTGAAGGAAGATCTAAAAACCTAATTAAAATGAATTAAAATTGAAAAACAAAAAACGCCAAACCAATCAATCGGATCTAATCAAATACAGTAGCGACCGAAGATGAATCCCAAATTAAAAAACAACCCATCCCTATGGCTTCGGATTACTAACGAATAAAGAAGCTCGTTCTTGAGATCAATCACTAGAATCATCCTCATAGACGACAGGTCCTTTAGACGTATTAATTTACGAAGGGTAGTAGATCAGATGCAGATTTGGAAGTTCTTAGGAATAGTCGCCGCCATGGAAGTATAGGTTTAAAAAAATGTATCATAAAGCCAAAATTGTTTCGTGTATTTCAACTTTTCAAACAAAAAGCGTATACTATTTATAAATGGCTTAAAGCTATTAAATACCAATGTGGTTTCCTTTTTTTCCGATTTTTTTTGAAGAAAGGTTATAAGGTGAAAGTTTTTATGGAAGTATAGGTTTAAAAAAAATGTATCATAATTAAAAGCCAAAATGGTTTCATGTATTTCAACTTTTCAAACAAAAATCGTATACTCATGACCAGTTTCACCTAGTTATAGAGGTACCACAACCATAACACTAGAGGCACTAGTGTTATAACTTCACCACAGCGGAGTGATAGCTTGTGGCGTCCCTTTTTAGTTATTTGGCCATTATATTATTATATTATCATGTGGGTCGTATGGGTGCATCCTAGTTACATGTTTCAGTCAGGATTTTCATGGTGAATGTGGTGTGTGCCTTGCATCCTTCACAAGGAGCTGATCCCTCCTACCCATCGACCAGTTAATTAGAGGCAACCCCTCTAATTGCATGATGAGGTCTCCCCTCCAAGTATTCATGTACGTTGTTGACCTCATGACCCTGTACTGGCTATTATGGTACATTAACTAATACAAATTTTCATAAGTAACATAAGCTATGTTTTCATAACTAAAACCAGTTAACATGACAGACAACTAGGTTTTCCAGGATTTATACATTTCCGCTGCCATTCATGCTTTATACTCTTTATATGCTTCCATATTCTATGTTTTACATGCTTTATTTTATATCAGTGCACTGAGCGTTTTGCTCAGCCGTCTACTTTTCCATGTTCCCAAATGGTAGGTACCCAAGGACGCAAGTAGGAACTCCAGAGTATGTGCATTCGGATTGGAAGCTATCCGGCCTCTTTTACCTTATGCATTCATTCCTACTTTATCATACTTTACATCTTTTGGACATTGTTTAGTCCTTTCCATTTACAATACTTATATTACTTGTTTGTGAGTTACTAGACTACCGATGTTTGATTCCGGTATTTCTATTAAGGTCATGAATGTTTAGACATTTATCTTGCATGCTTTGATGATACGCCATAATTTACTGTAGCACTCTATCATATTAAATGGGGTGTTACAATGTCAGTGGGTCAGGGGAGGTTTTGTGTAGACAGCTGGCAAGTGGGGGACTAGTTTTGAGGTTTAAAAAGGGATTAGGTTAAGGTGAATTGTGATTCTCGAAATTTACTGCTAAAACCCCTTTGATTTGAGGTGATTAGGTGTTAGGGTTTATGGGTTTATAGAGATGATGAACAGGGGTGTTGAATCCAGATTTAGGGTTAATAATGTGTTTCTCTCCACTAATAATAATTAACAAATGGTTTAAAAAGATATTAGTGGGGGTGAACGTGGCATCTGGTGATTGGAAGGTGTGACTTTGATGTCTTGCAAAAATGGCCCTCCTAATTCCAAGTTATAGTCAAGTGACTTTTTAAATAGCTATAACTCAAATCCCTTTGTAAATGAAGTTTCAAACTTCATAAATTCGCCACAAATACTTTTCTAAAATATGATTAAGGGTGTATTTTGCCATTTCTTGGTATTTCAAGGGTTAATCTTGACATGTCTTCAACTTTGAAGGTATTTTCTTGTATCTTTGACTTTAAGGAGGACTAAAAGTGACAAGTCTTCATTTTGTAGGGACCATTCTTGCCAATTCTTCAAAGTTGATGGTTCATTTTGTAACTTTGACAAACTTTAGGGACCAAACTTGTAACTATGAATATACAAGGGTATAAAGTGTCATTTCTTTAATGATGGAGGACCTTTCTTGTACATCTTCAATTCTTCAAGGACTTTCTTGGAAAATCAACACTTGGGTCCGGTTCATTGTGCGGCTTCGTTTCCCGTGTTCGTTTTTGCATTGATTCTTGTGATCCTTTGTCATTTTCTCAATATCCGTACCTAAAATACACATTGAACAAACACAAGCATATTTATAGCACTTTTAATGATGTTTTTACCGTTTTAAGCCCGTTTTGGACGATGAGACCATGTATAAAAGCGTGCTCATCACTCCCTCATACTAAACCATTGCCGTGCCCTCACGCAATGCTAGAATAAAGTATCTTAGCATCTCCAAAATTCATTTTTATCGACTTTTATTGAAACTTAAACTTACTACACTACTACTACTTGCTACTACTTGTGTTTTAGACATAATGTATGATTTTCATCGCAAAATGGGACGTTTAAGTTCATAGAACAAGAACACGTGAATGCTTCGTTAGAAATAATTTCGTCGTCCTCGATTTTCACCCAATTCCATGTTAAGGGTGTAACGAGATCATTGTCATTATAAGTTAGCAAAACAAAAATTACTCATGAGCATTAATTACGTACTTAGACTCCCTTATTCCTATTTGGTATCTCTTATATTTTATTTTGTCTTGAATGATCACGAGGATACATCATTGACTTATGCGATAATAGAGATTAAGGCCGAAAATAAAGTAGGACGATTTAATTAATAGTTAGCTAAAGGATACGATCTTTTAAAACGGCTTCTCGTAATCTCCTTAAGTTCATATCTTGGCATAACTTGTTTCATGATTTGAGACCTTTCTCGGACCGATATTTGGCATGTACTTCATACTTCGAATTTTGGAAGACGTTCTTGAAATAATGGTCTTCTCGCTAAATATGGAATTTCTTCACTTGATGTTTTTGAGAGATTCTTCAAACTTGGACCACGACTTCATCATTTTTCTTCAATCTATATTTGGGATTTTGATATACAACGATCCGCCTCCTTTTTGGACTTGGATATATTTATCCTCATACCTTGTTAGGGTCTTTTTGGATAGACTTCTCCATGATCTTTAGGGGAGTATATTGCTTTTCGTCGTGTGTCTCGATCCTTCATATTGAATTTAGAATAATGATACTTCACATCATCTTGGATCTTTAGAAACAAAATGGAGTCCTCATGCCTTGTTAGGGCCTTTTTGGAACTTTGCCAATCTTCGCATCCTGCTTCAATAAGTTATGCCTTGGCTATGAACTCTATTCGTACACGAGAAACTTTTAAACGATCTTGGGCTAGAAGCTAAGTAATCTTTTAAATCGTACGACCTTACTTATTGCATTTATTTATTTACAAGCGTTAGGAGAAAAAAATAATAATTACCACACATGAGATCGTGAAAGATTACGTAACTTAAAATTGGCTCTATTATTTCTCGTCCTCATTTAAGAGACGTAGCCTAAAATTACTCTTATTCTCGCAATCGAAGCTAAGTGCTCAACATGCACGGTCGAGTCAAAAATTACTCTTATTCTCGCCATCGGAAAATCTACATTCGTGTCTTAAACACTTATGAAACATGAGAACAATTTTAAAATTTGGCCATTTTTAGCCTTATTTTGCAACAAAACGATAAACAAAAAGATAAACTTTGGAAAGCGTGAAGGTTTAGCAACGCAAGTATCTATTCACCCCCCCCCCCCCAATACTAAAGTTAAACATTGTCCTCAATGTTTCGAGTCTAAGGGTAGAATACCCCCATACTAGAGAGGAAGTTGAATGCCTAATCTAGCATGGAAAGGGCGGAACCAATAAATCAATAGCCATTTATGAAGTGTGCTAAAAGACCTAAGGTTAGAACATCAAAGGATATATCATTTGGATATCGAGAAATTCTTCAAATCAAACGATCGAGTGCTCACGTAAAACGAACACGAGAGGCTCCAATCGTAAGATGATCATCTAAAAACCACAATTCACAAACAACCACGAAACAAAGGTTGGAAGGGCACAAATCCCCTCACATTAGCTACATTAGAAAGCGATAATATGTACATGGATAAGCATGGGATCTCCCCCACGAGGCATCTCGATTTTGATTACCGAGTCATGAGCTCGACTCGATCCCCTCAATACTAATTATCATTGGGGAAGGTGACTTGGTCGAGGTCGTCCAAAGAAGGGACTTCCCCACCAAAGTAGTGCTTCAACCTATGACCATTCACCTTGAAGTTAGGACCATCATTTTGAGATAGCTTGATGGTTCCATAGGGAAATACTTGGGTGATGGTGAACGGTCCGGACCAACGGGATTTCAACTTACTGGAAAATATTTTCAATCTTGAGTTAAAAAGCAACACTTGATCTCCAATGTTAAAAACCCGGTTTTAATCATCAAACTTTATATATTTCTCTTTATAAATCAATTAATTTTCATAAGCAATGTCCCTCAATTCATCCAATTCATTCAATTGCATTTTCCGATGTTTTCTCGCGGTCTCAATGTCATCATTACAATGCTTTAGGGCCCAATAAGCTTTATGTTCGAGTTCAATTGGCAAGTGACAATTCTTCCCATACACGAGCTTATAATGAGTGCACCTAATGGGCGTCTTATAGGCGGTACGAAAGGCCCATAAAGCATCGTCTAACTTATCCGACCAAGATTGTCGGTTTTCTCCTATCGACCTCTCCAAAATTCTCTTTAAAGCTCGGTTTGAAGCCTCAACTTGCCCACTCATTTGTGGGTGATAAGTCGTAGAAAGCCGATGTGTAACCCCATATTTATTTAGAACCTTTTAAAATTGGTCGTTACAAAAATGGGTTCCACGATCGGTTATGATAGCACGAGGGGTTCCAAACCAAGAGAACAATTGTTTCAAAAACTTGACTACCACACGAGCATCGTTCGTGGGCAAAGCCTTAGCTTCCACCCACTTGGATAGGTAGTCAACGACGACAAGGATGTACTTGTTACCACGAGATGATGGGAACGACCCCATAAAATCAATGCCCCACACGTCAAAGATCTCACACACTTGGATGATATTTTGTGAGGCTTTTCCTTGACGTTGGCATGAGTCACACGACTTGACAAGTGCATGTGCATCTCTGTACATAGTAGGCCAAAAGAAACCGGCATCAAAGACCTTCTTCGCCGTGAGATTAGCACCATGGTGACCACCTGTGGGTCCCTTGTGACAATCTCTAAGGATGTTAGTAGCTTCGTTGCCAAACACACAACGTCTAATAATTTGATCCGCACAAGGCCGAAATAGATATGGGTCGTCCCAAAAGTAGAACTTGACGTCACGAAAGAATTTTCGTTTTTGTTGAGTCGTCATACCCTTAATGATGAAATTCCCCGCATGGTAATTTGCAATGTCCGCAAACCATGGGGTAGAAGTATCGTCCTTGGAATTCACTACACCAAGTGTCTCGAGAGGAAATGTTTCGGTGATTTCCTTGTTCTTGTACACACTTTGGTAAGGATCTTCCAATCGAGAGAGGTGATCGGCCGCAAGATTCTCGGCTCCTTTTTGTCAAGAATGGTGACATCAAATTCTTGTAGGAGGATAATCCAACGAAGCAATATCAGCTTTGCATCAAGCTTAGAAAAGAGGTACTTGATAGCCGAATGATCCGTATACACTATGCTTTTGGTCAAGACGAGATAAGGTCGAAATTTCTCAAATGCATACACCACGGCAAGTAATTCCTTTTCCGTTGTGGTGTATTTAAGTTGAGCCTCGGTCATCGTCTTACTAGCATAGTGAATAGGCAAGAAATGCTTATCATGACGCTGCCCCAAAATGGCCCCAATAGCGTAATCACTTGCATCACATTAGTTCAAAGGGGAAGTTCCAATTGGGAGCAACAAGAATGGAGCTTCGGTAAGTTTCCTTTTAAGAATTTCAAAGGCTCGTACACAATCTTCGCTAAAGACGAAAGGAGCATCTTTTTCGAGGAGCTGTGTAATGGGTTCGAGATATCCTTGAAAAATCTTTGATGAATCGACGATAAAAGCCCGCGTGGCCTAGGAAACTCCTAACTCCCTTGACGGTTTTGGGATGAGGTAATTTGGCGATGACGTCTATATTAGCTTTGTCTACCTCAATCCCCTTTTTCGAGACCTTGTGCCTTAAGACGATTCCTTCTTTACACATAAAATGACATTTTTCTCAATTGAGCACAAGGTTGGTTTCCTCATAACGTTTCAACATTTTCTCCAAATTTCCTAAACACGAAGTGAACGAACTACCAAACACGGAAAAGTCATCCATGAACACTTCCATCGTCTTCTCGATAATGTCATGAAAAATAGCCATCATGCACCTTTGAAAGGTTCCCGGTGCATTGCAAAGTCCGAATGGCATTCTACGATAGGAAAACATTCCATATTGACACATAAACGTAGTTTTTTCTTGGTCACGAGGATCGATGGGGATTTGGGAGTAACCGGAAAACCCATCTAAAAAGCAATAGAAATCGTTTCCCGCAAGACGCTCCAACATTTGATCCATGAAGGGCAAGGGAAAATGGTCTTTACGAGTGGCGTCGTTTAACTTATGATAGTCAATACACACCCTCCAACCGGTCACGAGTCGAGTTGAAATTAACTCGTTGTCATCATTTGGCACAATGGTCATTCCTCCCTTTTTAGGGACACAATGAATGGGGCTCACCCAAGGGCTATCGGATATAGGGTAAGTCATTACCGCTTCAAGGAGTTTAAGGACTTCCTTTTTGATGACATCGTGAATTTTGGAGTTTACCCTTCTTTGAAAATGAAATGCGGGCTTGTAGTCCTCCTCCGTTATAATTTTGTGTGTACACAATTTTGGGTCGATACGCTTAATGTCAGATAATTCCACGTAATTTCCCCTTTGTGAGTCTTCAAGACATCGATAAGTGCGGTTTTTTCATCATCGAAAAGATATTTCGCAATAATAACCGGCAACTTATCGTCTCCTTCCAAGAATACGTATTCAATGTGAGGAGAAAGATCTTTCAACTCGAGAATTGGTGGTTCCTCGATTGAAGATTTGGGTTCAATACTCATAACCTCCACCGGCGGAGGAAATGGGAAATCGTTTAGAAAATCCTTGATAATCAAAAAATCCTCATCGTCATCGAGGTCTTCATTAGAAGTTCGAGTTACATTAAACTCTTCTAATGTAAAACCACCTTCTTCAAATGGAGTGAAAGATAGTGTCGAATTATCAAGAATTGGATCGAACATAGTGGGATTTCCACTATTTGCTTCATCGATAAAACCTAAAATCTATTGTAAAAATTCTTCGCAAACGACATCAATTAAATCAACATGGTTCATAATCGCGATAGAATAAACATGAGAAAGTTTGGAGTTTTGAGTTGCGTTTATAACAAGTTCCTCGTCGTTGAAGCGTAAGGTAATTCTCCTAACATGCACATCAATAACCGCTTTCGACGTATCTAAAAATGAACGACCTAAAATAAGAGGAATTTGAGGATCCGTGGGAATATCGGCTACGATAAAGTCTACTGGATAATAGAACTTTCCTACTTTCACAAAAACGTCTTGGCCGTTCCACATGCGGGAATTGTAGAATGATCGGCCATCTCGATAGACATCTTTGTAGGAGTAAGATTAGGAAGATTGAGCGACTTAAATATGTCAAGAGGCATCAAATTGATACTAGCACCAAGATCGGCCAAGGCGTAGCATTCTTCCATATCTTGGATACCACACGGAATTAAAAATTTACCGGGGCCACCGACTTTTTGAGGTATGCGGTTAAGATAAACCGACGAACAACTAGACAATTTTTGCAATTTCTCCTTGTCGTTCAACATACTCTTAAAGTTGGCGGCAAATCGAGGCATCATGATTAAAGCATCGGCAAAACTTATGTTAAAATGCAAATCATGAAACATCTTAATGAAAATCTCAAATAGATAGTTGTTACACTCTTACAATTTTTCCTTGTGACGTCTCGATGGATAAGGTAAGGGTGATGTTGGGTGGGGCATAGGCATAGCCTTTGGAATCTCGGGTTCCAATGTTGGTAAAGGGTCGACCGTAGGTGTGGTTTGAGCGGTACTTCGTGAGATTGAAACGTGCTCCTTTTCGACCACCACCTCAGGTTCTTCCTCAATTTCCTCCACCGTAAGAGTAATTAGTTGAGGAGTTGGCCCCTTAAAGGTCTTACCACTACGTGTAGTAATCACATTCATCTCTCCCTCCGGGTTTGACATGGTGTTTCTAGGAAGACCACCCGAAGTAGAGGCTCTACTCATCATGATAGCATCTAAAAGTTTATTTTCCGATTTTTGACGTTCTTGTCTATCTTGCTCTTTTCGGCCTTTTGATTTTGTTCCCACCTAAGCAAGGTTTGTTCAATCTTATGTTGACCTTGTTCCATTTTTTGTTGGTTTTGTTGGAGCCTAACCATATTTCCTTCCATTTTGTTACTATGAGTTTCAAACTTAGTCCTTAGGTTAATCACATCATTTTCCATGTTTGTGTACCTATCGTCATTAGCCCTAAAGTAGTTCAAAATCTCATTTGGAATATCTTTCGAAAATGCATTTGAAAGCCCTTGATTGGCATTTTGGAAATCACGATTTTGGTTTTGATTTTGCAATTGACTACTACTACCTTGATTCACATTGTTGTAATTGTTACCCTTATAGTTGTTCCTTTGATTTCCTTGGTAACCACCTTGATTGTTGCGATAATTGTTAGCATTTTGATTTGATGGAAAACCCGGTGGAGTTAATTGATTTGTGCGGGTAACTTGACCGTTTTGGTTATAAGTTCCCGTGGCTGCGTAGGCACTCGAAGTGTTACCACCGACGGTAATGCACTCGGATAAATCCTGAGCTCCACCACAATAAAGACAAGAAACCTCAACCTCTTTAGCCGTAGCGGGAGTGGGTTGTTCACCAACTTTAAACTCTATCAATAGTCCCTTAAGCTTATCAAAAATCTTGTTTTCCAAATTAGCCTCTATTTGGCATGTATCAATGGTATGTGACAACGAAGGCGAAGACGAAGCCTTGTTAACACTCGGTGTGCTACGAGGTCTATAAACCTTGGACCTATTTTCAATGATCAACAATGCTTCCTCGACCGTTTTACACAAAAAATTACCACCCGCGGCGGTATTAAGATAATCTCGTTCATGATCTTTCAAACCATTGTAAGACGTGTCGATTTGATGTAAGTCAGAAAAACCGTGATGAGGACATTCATGCAACATTTTCTTAAACCTATTCCAAGTCGTTGAAAAACTCTCATCATATTCTTGTGAGAACTTTGGAATCTCGTTTTTTAAATGCGTAGTCTTAGAGGGCGGGAAAAATTGGTTCACGAACTTTGAAACGAGATCCTTCCACGTCAATATAGAATTGGGTGGCTCTTTCTCTAACCAAATCTTAGCGGGCCCCGCTAAGGAATACGGAAAAAGCATCATCTTAATCACGTCATTCAAGACGTTCTTAAACCTGCAAGTCGACGTAAGACGATTGAAATGGCGAATGTGGTTATGAGGGTTGTCCTTTTCGTCACCACGCAACTTGTTGTTTTGGATCATGGAAAATAAACTCGTCTTAACCTCAAAATTATCCGCAAGGATAGCGGGAATCACAATCGCTTCTCCATAACCCTCGGTGGGTGCTTTAAGCAACTCCATTATAGTACGATTAGCAATGGTGAATTCTTGTGCTACAATGGGTTCGTCAATGGGAGATTCTTCACTAGAAGGGGTTGGTGTTCCTTACTTTCGGTTTCGACGTTTACGTGCACATTTTGCTTGGTTACGAGTTTGCATAAACGTCACGTACAACGTGGGGATGAGCAAAGAAGATTCTTTTTGGTGTTTTTGCTTTTTCCAATTTTTTGTGCTTTTGATTGTTTTTACTTTTTTTTTTATTTTTCTCATGAATTACGTAGACAAAAATCTACAAATATCCCCTCGAATCGATTACTCGATTAAGGGAGCCTCGAGGAATGAAAACGATCACGTCGAGTGAACGCCTTCGATGACTTTAGAACGTTGGTGGAACACCAAAACGTTCAATAGGGTTTAATCTTTGAAACCAAGCAAATATATATGATACGTAGATAATACTTCGGCGGCAAACCCTCGATTGGCCATTTTTCTCTCAACACGCACAAGCAAGCGGGGGAAACGAGGCAGCGCTAAGCACTTAAGAGCCTTTTTCCCTTAGGTCGTGAAATACAACCGCCTTATACCCACCTTATAGTTTGTGTTAATTAAAATTAAGCTTCTCGAAAGTAATTATCTAGTTTGCCCTTTTCTTTTGCGTTAGATTCGAATACAACAATTGAGTGATAAAATCCCAATTAAGGTTGCGTTTTCACGCTTTTGGAGTATTGTAGATTTATTGTGATACGTATACACTATAGTAATAATATTCACAAAAACAAAGAAAACCGATAATACGTATGATTAGAGTCCTAATCACACAAATACTAATTATGGATAATATCAAAAACAAAAATTGTTCAAACTTAACACAACACGCCTCCCCGGCAGCGGCGCCAAAATGATTGTTGTATAATTACACTTGTTTTGGAAAACAAGGTAAAAGCGGTAAGTATTAAACAAATGATTTAGGAAAACCAAGTGCTAATGACCCTTTTGTGAGTTCGTTCTCAAGGACGATTAATGTGTGTGTTAAACTTGATTATATTTGAGATTAATATTGAGAAAAGAAAAGGGATAGGAAAATGATGACGGTTGCGACTAAAATTAAACTACGACGAATGATAAAACGTAAAACATAAAAACGTGCCAAAATTAAATTTCTTATCTAAAAATTTATTTAAAAAAATCGAAAATAATATAAATAAGAATAAAATTTTGACAAAAATATTTTAAAACATATTTCAAATTTAATATTCAACTTTAAATGCTATTTAAAGCCTTAAATATCAATAAAATTAAAAATAAATCCAAAATGTTATTTTATCATCTTACTTATATTATAATAACACTAAAAAGTATTTTTCTTGATTTTTTAAAACTAATTCACTATTTTTAAATGACAGAAAACTATTAAAATATTAAAATAATCCTAAAAATTAATTAAAAGATGAGAAAATAATTTTCCTTTTCTAAAAATCTTAACTTAATGTACTTAAAGTAAGAAAAATGAAAAAAGTTGAAAAAAATATTAATTTAACCCTAATAGCACAAAAACAGATTCATTAAAAACTAATTTAACTTAAAATAATTCTAAAAAATTTATTAAATAAAGTTAAAATGAAATTTCTTTTCAAAAAATCTTAAAATACTTAACTTAAAACAGGAAAATTGGAAAAACAGAAATTCAAGACTTTTTAGCACTAAAAGACAAAAACAGAATAATAAAAATCTATTTTAAGTTCAAAATAATGCAATAAATAGTAAACTAATCAGAAAATTAAAATTTCTTTTTCTAAAAATATTAAATAAATCAAAGATCATGAGAAAAATTAAAAATCTTAAAAACTATGATTTTAAGGCACTAAAGACAAAATTCTAAGAATCTGATAGTGAAAGGTCACTTGATTTTGTTTTTTAGTCTAGCAGTGGCTAGCAAAGGTCTGTCAGTGGGAACAGGGGGTCCCACTGTTGTTCACAGAAAGTGAAATATGGTTCTTTTGAGCTTTGTTGCTTGTTTCTTTGGACAATAGGGCACCCCACAAGTCAGTGAACTTGTGGGAGTCACAAATAACAAAAAATCAACAACTCAACATGCACCAAATGATACAGACTAAGCAAACAGTTCACAGATATGTAGAAACTATGAGTCTGGCAATGTTCTACTGGTTCAATGTGCAATCTAGTGAGTTTTAGGCCATAATAACTTCCAATCAAGCTTATCAAACCACAATAAAACTATCAGTAATCCTAACTTAGCACTTAAATCAAAATATGCTAAAACAATCTAGATTAAGGCCTATGACTAATTTAAGCAAATTTTACCAAGTATTGAGCATGCAAACCTTTTTTTATTACACTAATAAACTCAAGTAAGTACTGATATAACCTATCCTACCATATTTAAGTACGTTTAAGCTGATTTAACCCTAAGTGTTGAAATAAACTTAGCTTAAGACCCAATCCCAAACACTCCTTTCAAAACTGATAACAAGATTAGGCAAAGACTAAAAAATATAAAGCTACCAATTACTAAAAAACAATAAGTATTCTTAAATATTACTCAAACATTAACACTAAACCACTTAGAATACACAACATACCCACAAACTCATGAACAAGAATCAGATAGAAAAATAGAAATAGAAAAAGGACAAAGTAGCAAACCTCAGGGATGTACTATCCACACCCCTGATTTGTTTCAGCATATGTACTCGCATGAGTACAAGCTTCCTTCTCCTGAAATTATGAGAAAACAACAAAAGAGAAACAAATTCAAGAATCAAGGGTTTACCCCTTGACTCAGTGAGTATTAACGAATAAATGCAACCAAAATTTCCCCCTTTTTATTCTCTTGTTAATATCAGATAAACCATTTAACAATTCTATGACATATTAGCATGAAACATGAGTCCCATAAGATTCAATCACCCAAATTTGACAAGCCACAATCTTTTCTCAAAACCTTTTGGATTTTTTAACAAAAAGTAAACGAAGGAGTTTATGCCTCACTAGTTTCTTACCCAAGCTTCTATACCCACAGATACTTGACACCTTCTTGATATCAGCTATCGATGGTCGTATGGAAACCTAAATAAGCAGCTTATGTGGCTTTTATAAACCTTCCCTCTTAGACTTTATAAAACTCAGCTTTAAAATGAAAAACTCAAACTAAAACTTTGTAAAAGGAAAAAAACAGAAACTCAAACAGATGTTGTAAACGGATTTAAAGTGAACAAGAACAACGATAACAATATAAAGTAACTTGGGACTTGTTTTATTAACCACTTTTCATTAATCTGACAAAGTGGATTTATAAATTTGTGAACCAGAAAAACAAGAACAAAAAACAAAGGTAAAGCCCTAAACCCTTTATATAGAGGGTGTACAAGAGTTATAGAAAGTTAAAAAGACTAAACCCTAATGTATTGAGTTTCCCAAATTGCCCTTTGAAGATGCTCGATGATATCCTTTGATTCTTGATTTGAATTTGTTGGAGCCTTGTGATAGGTGATCAAGGTTGTTCAATCTTGTCTTTGGGGAGAAGAAATCTTCATAAACCGTTGATCTTTCTACCATCTTTTTGGAATTATGCAAAACGTCCATGTGAGTGGGTCAGGGGAGGGTTTGTGTGGACAGCTGGCAAGTGAGGGACCAGTTTTGAGGTTTAAAAGGGGATTAGGTTAAGGTGAATTGTGATTCTGGAAATTTACTGTTAAAACCCCTTTGATTTGAGGTGATTAGGTGTTAGGGTATATGGGTTTATAGAGATGATGAACAGGGGTGTTGAATCCAGATTTGGGGTTAATAATGTGTTTCCCTCCACTAATAATAATTAACAAACGGTTTGAAATGATATTAGTGGGGGTGACGTGACATCTGGTGATTGGAAGGTGTGAGTTTGATGTCTGGCAAGAATGGCCCTCCTAATTCCAAGTTATGGTCAAGTGACTTTTTAAACAACTATAACTCAAACCCCTTTGTAAATGAAGTTTTAAACTTCATAAATTGGCCACTAATACTTTTCCAAAATATGATTAAGGGTGTATTTTGCCATTTCTTGGTATTTCAAGGGTTAACATTGACATGTCTTCAACTCTAAAGGTATTTTTTTGTATCTTTGACTTTGAGGAGGACTAAAAGTGACAAGTCTTCATATTGTAGGGATCATTCTTGCCAATTCTTCAAAGTTGAGGGTATTTTTTGTAACTTTGACAAACTTTAGGGACCAAACTTGTAATTATGAATATACAAGGGTATAAAGTGTCATTTCTTCAATAATGGAGGACCTTTCTTGTACATCTTCAATTCTTCAAGGACTTTCTTGGAAAATCAACACTTGGGTCCGGTTCATTGTGCGGCTTCGTTTCCCGTGTTTGTTTTTGCATTGATTCTTGTGATCCTTTGTCATTTTCTCAATATCCGTACCTAAAATACACATTGAACAAACACAAGCATATTTATAGCACTTTTAATGATGTTTTTACCATTTTAAGCACGTTTTGAACGATGAGACTATGTATAAAAGCAGTCTCATCAGTTACATTTTAGGTCAATCTTAAATCATAATTTTATCACAGAAAAGATTATATTTTTATTGCGCAAGTTATGTTGTGTAGTATTGATAGGTGTGTAAACACCCATCCTTTTACCACTTAATTCTGGCTAAAACAAGACCAAAACACGTATTTAATATCATTTGTTTGGAATTATGCGTGGTTTTTGTGTTTATTGTGTTTTCAGAACTAACCGGATAAATATTAAAGAAAACATGGGATTGCACGGGTTTTATCAAGGAAAAAGACTCAAGATAAAGTCTATTGTCCAAGAGATGCAAAAGATTTGAAGTCACTGGGCCTATTCGAAGATTTATCGAAGAAAAGGACTAAAGACGGAAGATTTTCATAAGTCGAAGAAACTCAAGTCTATTTAACGAAGAAATTAAAAGACGAGTTGAATTTAATCGACGACAAATCCCGAATCAGAATAAAAAACGTCAACTTTTCTGAAAAGACGAGAAGACAAGAAGAAAGGGAGAAAGCCCACTCACCAACCAACCACTAGGACTATAAATAGATTTTTCCTTCACACAATTAGGGGGTTAGCTTCATTTTTTTTCTTTTCCCAGTTCTTGGTTCGTAGCATCACAAACACCATTAGGGTGTTTGGTGATTTTTCATCTTTCTTTCAATCTTGTAAGTGTTAATCAATACTCTTGTTACTTTTCCATTAATCCTTTAATTCCATCTTTTCATTCATCTTGTTCTTCCTCATCATCTATTGCAAGCTCTTAAGTTTTTATTTGATTCTAGTTTGATCTTAAAAAGTTGTTGATTTAGTATTTTTATTGGTGGGATTCATAACTTAAGGTGTTTAAATGATTTGTGTTTAATTTGGCAAAACCTTTTTACTTATTCAGTTTGATTTGGATTGATCCGAGTCCCCTGTTTGTCGCTACTGTTACTGTTCTTTAATTCCAGAAACTTTCCGAACAGACGATTTTATATCTCCCTTATTCGGAATTCTGGATATTCCGAATAGGGGTGTTTACATTTCCTTTACTCAAAATATTTTATATATTCCGCATAGCTTGATTTTTCCGCATAGACCATATTATTCCGAATAGAGCACATTTTCCGCATAGGCTTTATTTTTCCGAATAGGCAACATTTTCCGAATAGAACTTATTTTTCCGCATAGCCATACTTTCCGCATAGACTTGATTTTTCCGCATAAGGGTGTTTTTTTTCCGAATAGTGTCTGTTTTTCCGCATAGAGATATTTTCCGCATAGAGTCTATTTTCCGCATAGGATATTATTTTCCGAATAGAATTTATTCCGCATAGAACTTTATTCCGAATCGACTTTGTTTTCCGTATAGGACTTTTTCCGCATAGGGCATTTTCCAGTATTAATTCAAGTTTGCTTTTTTTATTTGTTACTTGTTTTAAGATTATATCATTATCACTTTATTCATTTCCCTTTTTAATAGAATAGAAAACCAAACTCCTTTTTGTCACCAAGAACAAATCATTCCACTTTAAATTGAGATCAATTCGAGAGGATTCCGAGAATTATTTTGAACCCACACAAAAAGCATGTATCAAATGGCGCCGCTGCCGGCTCCTCTCGTTAAGATCAAAAGTTTTTTGTGAGAACTTGGATTTTGGGATCCGTTCCCCGTGAACGTTACTTTTTCACAAAAATTTTCAAAAACACTAAAAAATATAAAATTTTCAAAAAACCTAAAAAGTAAAAAACCATAAAAAACCAAAAATATTTTTGTATTGTTTTTGCCTTGTTAGTTCTTTTGCAGGTGTATGCGCACTCGATCCACGTCTTATCAAGAGCCCGAGCCTCTCGATCCCTTAGACATGGCCGGTATACCACCTCCAAACAATAATAACAACAACAACATGAACAATAACAACAACAATGAGCACCTTCCGGATAATCGCCCAATGATTGAATTGCTGCAAGCTCATGTCGATGGCAACACGGATCCAATTGTTATACCACCAATTGCCGCCAACAATTTCGAGCTAAAGTCAGGCTTTATCCAGATGGTCTCCGCCCAGCCATTCTTGGGACGAACCATTGATGATCCACACGACCACATCAAGAGATTTCTACAACTCACCAACACGGTCAAGTTCAATGGAGTTCCACAAGAAGTTATAAGGTTACAACTTTTTCCCTTTTCTTTAGAGGGACAAGCCCGGCATTGGCTTGCTAAGGAACCGCCACAAAGTATTCTCTCGTGGACGGATTTGGAAACAAAGTTTATCAATTACTTTTTTCCACCCTCTCGTACTACCGCATTGCGGAATGAAATCATAAATTTTGAACAAAAGTACGATGAGTCATTCAGTGAATCTTGGGATCGCTTTAAAGATCTTTTAAGAAAATGCCCACAACATGATTTTACCAAAGTACATCAAATTAATACTTTTTACAATGGTTTAAGCATGAGTGACCAAGATTCACTGAACAGTGCCTCGGGGGGTAATCTATTGGCTAAGACTTCCAATGCTGCTTGGGATATCATTGAGAACAAGTCTCGTGTGCAAACCAAGAGTATTCGGACCAATGTTGCTAGTGCTAGCACTGATGACAGCGACAAGCGATTAGACAAAATCACTACGCTTCTTGAATCGCTTGTCACCCACACCGTCAGCAACAACAACAGCAACAACGCCAAAAACGCTCAAGTAAACGCTGTCAGCCAACCTTGTGAGATATGCGGTGGTCCTCACTCTTACACAACTTGTACCGCCACCCAAGACTACCCTGCTGAGAATGTGAATGCGGCATATGGCACCTACCCTCAACCTGCTTATCAAGCTAAACCTCAAGGTGACCGTAACTTGCTTAGCTACCGCAACAACAACTATCTTTCACCACCTGGTTTCCCTCCTGCCAACCAAAACCAACAACAAAACCTTAATCGCCCTCCTCAACGACAACCTCGACAACCATACATCCCACCTCACAAGCAACAACAACCACCTCAACGTAACAACCAAATCTACCAGCAACCTGCTTACCAACCACCTGCATACAATGCTCCTCCCAACCAAACCACCACTGCATTACACCAAGAGGTTGCAACCTACATGAGAACCAATGATGTGATAGTGGGAAATCTCCAAGAGGAAGTGCGCAATTTGAAAGCAGACTTGGTCAAGCAAGGAAACGATTTGAGAGCAGACATGAGAAATACGTTGGATAGCCAGACTAATGATCTGAGGAACATGATGGCTAGTTTCTTCCAAAGTAGTCAACCCTCTTCTTCGGGTACTCTTCCGAGTAACACCGTTGCGAACCCAAGAGGGGAGATGAAAGCAATCACTACTCGAAGTGGCAAAGGTACTAAGGAACCTGAGCTTCCTATACCTGCTCCTATTCCTCCTCCTTCTCCTTCCCCAATTTCTCCACCTCTTCCTTCTACCCCTCCTCCACCCGTGGTTGTGAGTGATCCTATTCCTCTAAAGCCTTCCTCTTCTTCCAATATACCTTATCCTTCAAGGTTGAGGAAAGAGAAGCAAAAGAGCAAGGATGATATTCAGGTTTCGAATTTCCTTAAAATGTTCAAACAACTGAATTTCAATATCTCCTTCGCTGAGGCTCTCGCTCACATGCCCAAATACGCGAAAATGTTTAAAGATCTTTTGAGCGACAAGGAAAAGCTCCTCGATATTGCCAACACCCAACTTAATGAGAATTGCTCTGCAGTGCTCTTAAGGAAATTGCCAACCAAGCTTGGTGATCCGGGTCGTTTTCTTATCCCTTGCAATTTCCCGGGAGTAGAGAATTGCATGGCCCTAGCCGATCTAGGTGCCAGTATTAATCTCATGCCTCTAAGTGTTTGGAAGCAATTATCTCTCCCAGAGCTTGTCCCCACTAAAATGACTTTGGAATTGGCCAACCGTACGGTTGCTTATCCAGTGGGGATAGCCGAAGACGTCATTGTAGGAGTCGACAAATTCACCTTCCCTGCTGATTTTGTTGTCGTCGACTACGAGATGGACCCCCGTGTGCCACTCATTGTTGGTCGTCCATTCTTGAGGACCGGTCGCACTCTCATTGATGTTGAAGCCGGTGAGCTTATCATGAGAGTGGGTGACGATAAAGTAGTCTTCAACATGGGAAAGTTGTCTAAACAGCCTTATTCATATGAGAGTGTTAATTGTATTGACGTTCTCGATGAGGCTTGTGAAGAACACTTTAATGATGCTTGCAAAAGTATTCCTACCTATCTTCCCAATGTTGAGACCGTGTCCTCTATTGATTCATCGTTGTCTCTATTTGGAGATAGTGATTTATTCTGGAACAATCTTGAAGATACCATGGGAGATGCGAATTTAGCTACTAATGATTCTCCCACCGAGGGGGATGAAGACATGAATTTCTTTGACAATCTTCTCACTGAAGACAATCCTTCGCCTCCATCTCCCACGGTTATTGCTATCGATGCCACGACTTTGAAAACGCCTCCCGTCGAAAATCCTCCGGATTTGGAACTTAAGGAGTTGCCGCCACATCTCGAGTACGTGTTCCTTGATGACAACAAGAAGTCGCCCGTCATTATTGCAACGGATTTGAAAGATGAAGAGAAGACTCGCCTCGTTGCTGTGTTGAAAGCTCACAAGAAGGCTATTGCGTGGAAAATTTCGGATATTCGTGGAATTGATCCTCACTTCTGCACACACAAAATTCTCATGGAGGACGACTTTAAGCCCACAATTCAAAGCCAACGAAGGGTGAATCCAAAAATCCATGAAGTCATCAAAACAGAGGTTATTAAACTTCTTGATGCGGGTATGATTTACCCTATTTCGGATTCACCATGGGTTAGTCCAATCCACTGTGTGCCCAAGAAGGACGGAATAACCGTTGTTCCCAATGAACACAACGAGTTGATTCCCACTCGTCTCGTTACTGGGTGGAGAGTTTGTATAGACTACCGCAAACTCAATGATGCCACGAGAAAGGATCATTTCCCTCTACCTTTTATGGACCAAATGCTTGAACGATTAGCAGGTAATGAATATTACTGCTTTCTTGATGGTTTCTCGGGTTATTTTCAAATACCCATCGATCCCCAAGATCAAGAGAAGACTACATTCACTTGTCCCTATGGCACTTTCGCTTACAAAAGAATGCCTTTTGGCTTATGTAATGCGCCCGGGACTTTCCAAAGGTGTATGTTAGCTATCTTCCATGACATGGTTGAACAAACCATGGAAGTCTTCATGGATGATTTCTCGGTCTTTGGGGATTCATTCTCTTCTTGCCTTGCCAATTTGGAACGTATGCTCAAGCGGTGCGAAGACACTCGCCTAGTTCTAAATTGGGAAAAATGCCATTTTATGATAAAAGAAGGCGTCGTGCTTGGACATAAGATCTCGAAAGCCGGTCTTGAAGTAGACCGTGCTAAAGTCGATGTTATCGCAAAGTTGCCTCCACCTACAACCGTGAAGGGTGTGAGAAGTTTCCTGGGTCATGCGGGCTTCTACCGTCGATTCATAAAAGATTTTTCTCAAATCGCTCGCCCGATGACCCACCTCTTGGAAAAAGATACTCCTTTTATCTTCTCCAAAGAGTGTCTTGACGCCTTCAACTCGCTTAAGGATAAGCTAACTAAGGCACCCGTCTTGGTTACCCCTAATTGGGAGCTTCCCTTTGAGTTGATGTGTGATGCTAGTGATTTTGCTATTGGAGCGGTTCTTGGACAAAGAGTGAACAAACACTTCAAACCAATCCATTACGCTAGCAAGACAATGACGGGGGCACAATTGCATTATACGACAACCGAAAAAGAGCTTTTAGCTGTTGTCTATGCTTTTGAAAAATTCCGCCCCTATCTTGTCCTTTCCACCACCATTGTGTATACCGATCACTCCGCGCTGAAGTACTTGTTGACAAAGCAAGATTCCAAACCAAGACTTCTTCGCTGGGTTTTGCTGCTCCAGGAATTTAAAATCGAAATTCGCGATAAAAAAGGAGCAGAAAACCTGGCCGCGGATCATCTTAGCAGACTTGAGGATCCTTACCAAGGGGATCATCCGAACAAAGAAATCAATGATTCTTTTCCCTTGGAGACCTTAATGTCTATAAACTCGAAGCCGAATGAAACCCCGTGGTTTGCGGACTTTGCAAACTACTTGGCGGGTGGAATTCTCAAGGAAGGGTTGACGTCCCAACAAAAGAAGAAGTTCTTCACCGATACTAAGACTTACTTTTGGGACGACCCTTACCTATTCAAACAATGTGCTGACCTGATTATCCGCCGATGTGTTGATGGACCGGCAGTGTCTGAAATCCTTGATGCTTGCCACAAAGGACCCACCGGTGGTCACTTTGGTCCCAACTACACCGCTAAAAAAGTGTTTGATTCGGGATTTTATTGGCCCTCCATTTATCGTGACGCTCACGATATGGTTAAAAAATGTGATGTTTGCCAGAAACAAGGCAAGATCACACATAAAGACGAAATGCCTCAGAATTTCATTCAAGAGTGTGAAATTTTTGATGTTTGGGGTATCGACTTTATGGGGCCATTCCCTTCATCTAAAGGAAACAAATACATCCTTGTAGCCGTTGACTACGTTTCAAAGTGGGTTGAAGCCAAAGCTTTACCCACTAATAAACTTGATGATGCTTTGTGGGCTTTTCGTACCGCTTACAAGACCCCGATCGGCTGTACGCCTTATCGTCTTGTGTACGGGAAAGCGTGCCACCTCCCCATTGAGTTGGAGCACAAGGCTTATTGGGCCTTGAAGTGGGCTAATTTTGATATCAACAAAGCCGGTGACCTACGCAAGATCCAACTCAATGAGCTCAATGAACTTCAGAATGAGGCTTATGAAAATTCTTTGATCTATAAGGAACGAACTAAGCTCATTCACGACTCCAAGATCAAAAACCGAGAGTTCCATGTTGGAGACAAAGTCTTACTTTTTAACTCTCGGTTGAAAATCTTTTCGGGCAAGCTTAAATCTCATTGGTCCGGCCCATTCACCATTGCCTAAATTTTTCCATATGGTACTCTCGAGCTCGCTCAACCTAATGGACCTAATTTTAAGGTGAATGGCCAACGAGTGAAGTTGTACTTTGGTGAGGACACCTCTCAAGAGGTGATTCCATCCCTCACCACGTTCCCCATGAACTGAATTTGGGTCGAGTCAGGCTCGTGACTCGGTTATCAAAAACAAGCGCTCCTCGGGAGGCAGCCCGAGTATCTATCCCTTTAACCCCCTAAGTGTAGGGGAGGACCTATTTTGGTCATTTGTGTTTGTGTGGTGATGTGATTACAGGGATAACTGCAATCTTGGAAATCTTTCAAGAACCGTGCTCCCGTGTTATCCGAAATCCGGTTCTATCTCTCAACTATCGTGATTCAATTTTCTTCATACTCACATTTGAAATTGATCACTTTAGTCGTCTCTTCCTTAACTCGAGTTAACCAACGTGCACAATGTCATAAGTGTAGGGGAGACTATTCCCACATGCTTAAACATTGAGGACAATGTTTATCTTAAGTATAGGGGAGACTTCTATCGAAGTTTTAAGTGGACTTTTCCATGAAAATGCCTTCATTTAACCAGAAAATCCTATTTTTCAACATTTTTCAAATTTTTTATTAACTTTGGCCATTTAGTCGTAATTTTTAAATTTTTATCGTTGCTTTCGTATGTATATATCCCACAATAAAGTCAAAATTATTAATAAAGTGGTGTAGCTGGTTTAGAAATCTTTGACATATTAGGCCCGTTGCGTTTATTTTGACTCAACCCGAATAGACTTATCCAAGTTTATTCTAGCTAGTATCCTTAACCATGTAGACCTTAATCGGTTTATTAGGCTAAGCATCCACGAGTCTCATTACTTGAGATTTTAAATTGTGGAGGACGAGAAATGATAGAGTCAATTATAAGTCGGTATTCTTGCGCAATCTCATTTGGTGAAATTATTTGCCTATTCTCCCATCACTTGCTAATAATTTATCTGCAATAAGTAAGGTCTTACGATTTGAAAAGTTACTTAGCTTCTAGCCCAAGATCGTTTAAAAGTTGCTCGGTAATGATAAGAGTTCATAGCCAAGGCATAACTTATGAAGCGGGGCGCGAAGATTGGCGAGTCCGAAAAGGCCCTAACAAGGCATGAGGATTCCATTTTATCGCTGAAGATCCAAAGTGATGTGAAAAGCATTATTCCTAAAGTCAATATGAAGGATCAAGACTCACGACGAAAAGCAATCAACTCCCATAAAGATCATGGAGAAGTCTATCCGAAAAGACCCTAACAAGGTATGAGGATAAATAGATCCAAGTCCGAAAAGGAGGCGGATCGTTGTATCTCAAAATCCCAATTAGAGATTGAAGAAATAATCATGAAGTCGTGGTCAACAAAGTTGGAGAACCCCTCAAAAGTCTCCAAGTGAAGAAACTCTATTATGATGAGAAGACCATTATCTCAAGAACGTCTCTCGAAGATATGAAGTATGAAGTACATGCCAAATATCGGCCCGAGAAAGGTCTCAAATCGTAAACCGAGTTATGCCAAGATATGAACTTTTTGATATCCCGAGAAGCAGTTTTAAGAGATTTTGTCCTTTAGCTAACTATTGATCAAATCGTCCTACTTTGCTTTCAGCCTAAATAAACTATCGAAATAAGTCCCAAAAATGCATCTTCATGATCATTCTAAGACAAAAATAAAATATAAGAGATACACCTAGGAATAAGGGAGTTTAAGCATTTAATTAAGCCATGTGTGTAAGTGTTTGATTTACTAACTTATAATAACAATGATCTCGTTTTTAAGCTTAGTTTGGGGAACGTGAAACTTGAGGGTGATAAATCTTCACAACACCAAAGCCCTAATGTAAGTCCTTGATTTCTTTGCAAGTTATTTCTATCCTTTTGTTTATTTTAAAGTTTTAATTTCTCTTAGCATTTTAATTTTTGTTTAGTAGAATTTAAATAAGGCCAAGGTTGATTAATTATGAGAAAAATGTAAAATTGCTTTATCACTAAGCATTGCATGAGGGCATGGCAATGGTTAAGTGTAGGGGATTTGATAGGTGTGTAAACACCCATCCTTTTACCACTTAATTCTGGCTAAAACAAGACCAAAACACGTATTTAATATCATTTGTTTGGAATTATGCGTGGTTTTTGTGTTTATTGTGTTTTCAGAGCTAACCGGATAAATATTAAAGAAAACATGGGATTGCACGGGTTTTATCAAGGAAAAAGACTCAAGATAAAGTCTATTGTCCAAGAGATGCAAAAGATTTGAAGTCACTGGGCCTATTCGAAGATTTATCGAAGAAAAGGACTAAAGACGGAAGATTTTCATAAGTCGAAGAAACTCAAGTCTATTTAACGAAGAAATTAAAAGACGAGTTGAATTTAATCGACGACAAATCCCGAATCAGAATCGAAAACGTCAACTTTTCTGAAAAGACGAGAAGACAAGAAGAAAGGGAGAAAGCCCACTCACCAACCAACCACTAGGACTATAAATAGATTTTTCCTTCACACAATTAGGGGGTTAGCTTCATTTTTTTTCTTTTCCCAGTTCTTGGTTCGTAGCATCACAAACACCATTAGGGTGTTTGGTGATTTTTCATCTTTCTTTCAATCTTGTAAGTGTTAATCAATACTCTTGTTACTTTTCCATTAATCCTTTAATTCCATCTTTTCATTCATCTTGTTCTTCCTCATCATCTATTGCAAGCTCTTAAGTTTTTATTTGATTCTAGTTTGATCTTAAAAAGTTGTTGATTTAGTATTTTTATTGGTGGGATTCATAACTTAAGGTGTTTAAATGATTTGTGTTTAATTTGGCAAAACCTTTTTCTTATTCAGTTTGATTTGGATTGATCCGAGTCCCCTGTTTGTCGCTACTGTTACTGTTCTTTAATTCCAGAAACTTTCCGAACAGACGATTTTATATCTCCCTTATTCGGAATTCTGGATATTCCGAATAGGGGTGTTTACATTTCCTTTACTCGGAATATTTTATATATTCCGCATAGCTTGATTTTTCCGCATAGACCATATTATTCCGAATAGAGCACATTTTCCGCATAGGCTTTATTTTTCCGAATAGGCAACATTTTCCGAATAGAACTTATTTTTCCGCATAGCCATACTTTCCGCATAGACTTGATTTTTCCGCATAAGGGTGTTTTTTTTCCGAATAGGGTCTGTTTTTCCGCATAGAGATATTTTCCGCATAGAGTCTATTTTCCGCATAGGATATTATTTTCCGAATATAATTTATTCCGCATAGAACTTTATTCCGAATCGACTTTGTTTTCCGTATAGGACTTTTTCCGCATAGGGCATTTTCCAGTATTAATTCAAGTTTGCTTTTTTTATTTGTTACTTGTTTTAAGATTATATCATTATCACTTTATTCATTTCCCTTTTTAATAGAATAGAAAACCAAACTCCTTTTTGTCACCAAGAACAAATCATTCCACTTTAAATTGAGATCAATTCGAGAGGATTCCGAGAATTATTTTGAACCCACACAAAAAGAATGTATCAAGTATTCATGCATTCAAAATAGAAAACTAGAATTGTGTTATTTATCATGACGATATTATATTAGTTTCTACGCAATCAGGGGTGGAGTAGGAAGGTTCCCGGAGGTTCTGGGTCTGCCCGTGACGCTGATATATGGCCCACCCATACACACAATCCTGACTTCGTCACTGCTATCGTAACACGTGAATACTCGACTAATCTTATAAATGTATGTTTGATAAAAATAACATTGACTAGAACAAAAAATAAAACCATAACATAAATAAAAAAAGAGATTTTTTTTAATATCTATAGGCTATAGGGTCGGGCAAAATAGCCCCGAACCAGAACGAATCACACGTATTTAGGTTATTCTACTCTTTTTCTCATATTTGGTCTTTAGTTCGGTTTTGAGTATGCGTGTACATCGGTCCGATTCTCGGGTTATTTGTTTTATACGCTTTTGGTTATTCTGTGAATTTTTTTTTAGGTCGATTAAAAATCAAAATGAACCGAACTAGATTTTAATCGAACTGAATTTTATTTTGGTTCGGTTTTGGGTTGATCTGAATTACTCAAATTGTCCGAGACTCTTAAACAAAATAATTATATACATATTTAGGAAAAAAAATTATATCAAGGCAGTCTAGAATATTTATGAGAGGAAGTGATTGGGATACTCTCAGATTTTATGAGGACACTCGTATATACAAGTAGTTAAAGCAGTTTGTATTTATTGTACAACTGTTTAATGCAAAGTTTAAAATGTCTCAATCAAATTAAATAATGTGTAAATCAACTCCCATGAGTGATACATTTAGCTATAAGCTACTTGTATATCATTTGAATAAAGGCAATATCTATGAGAAAATAGTATAGAGTAACTTGTTCCAAAGTATTGCACAGTTGCAACTTGCATGTAGGGGGTTGATATGAATAACTCGAATTAACTAGAATAAAAAATAAAACCGTAATATGAATAAAATGAAATTTTATTATATATGTAAGTTATAGGAATTGACACATAGTCAAAAGAAACGCACGCTGGCTGCGGTTTACATTTCAAATCTTCTTGTCCAAACGCGGTACGATCATGACTCGAATCACGAGTCAGATCGCTATATTTGACGTTCCCTAATAACACCAATCAATAACATCGATCAATATACCAAATTTGATTGGTATGGTGTACCGAAATAAATGGATACAACGTACATATACTAATAAAATGAATGAAAGTGTGTAAAAATGTATATAAAAGATATTAAATACCTATTTAAAATTAATAAAAGTGTGTAAATATGTATATAGAAGTATATGAACACCTATTCAAATTTGATATATGTGTAGATATAATATGGTACATTATACCAACTCGGTATATCGTATCAAATTATATGGTACATCGAATCAAAGCGGGGCGTACAAAAATAAGCTACCCCTTCGTATAGGATTTTAAGGATCTCGCGAACCGTGTACCCGTTTTGCGATCTCGTATCAAAGCGTACCACTTTTCGTGTGACTATGGTTGGGCATAATAGATTATAAACCAGATCGGATCGAATATATATCATTTTACTATTCGATCCGTCCTTTCTTTCACATTTTTTCTTTGCATTGATTTTAGCAAAACCGAACATTATTCTTTATTAGACCGGATTTAACCAGATCAAATGTACTGGACATGAACCAAATATTTTGGTTACATTCAGAGGCGAAACTAGTAGGAAAAAACTAGTGGGTGTTAAGCCACCCCTAATTAACTACTTCATTATTTATTATAAGATGTTTTTTTATTAGTTTTTACATTAAAACTCTGTTATTTTTATAACTTTCTAGTTTAAATATTAATAATAATTTTTTGGTTTAAATATTAACCCTCAATTAATAATTTTGGCTTCGCCCGTATCAGGACCATACTTTAAATCAAATAAGCTTTTGTCAATGTTTTAAAACTCGGTTTTTTAATTGATTCGATCGAGCTACCGGGTCACGGTTTGTTGATTTTTTTAGACCTAATCTGCTTCCCATCACTAACCATAAGGACTCATTGTGTTTTATTTGTTATCTTTCAGTTATGATTAAGGACTGGCTGTGAAAGATCTCATGGACTACAAGGACCAAAGCTGTCAAGATTCTTAAGTTGTTGCTGGACTTGGGCTTATGACCTTGAAGCCCACAATTTTGGCCTCATACTTCAAACGGCTCTAAAAGTCTTTTAGGGTTATATAGAGGGGGAGCGTCTATCTTGGATATCATCGCCTCATTTTTACATATGTGTGTTTAAAACACACTGTTCATACTCTCTCTAAAAAACTCTTGATCTCAAAAACTTGTTTATCTTTTTCATTTGTTATATTTGCCTGTAAAACTATTATCATGTAGATTATAGGGCTACACGTGAGTAGCACTGGTAGCCTTTGATTTTTCCTTTTTGTTTATGGTTTGTTTTTCATTAATAAAAGTGTTAAGTGTTTAAGGCCTGTTTATCCATGATTTTTTACATGGTATCAGAGCCAGGTTATTGAAAATCGATTAAAAATTATTTTTAGGGTTTCAAAAATTTTGGGGGTTTTTTACGATACATACTTTTTTGTGTAGATCTGCTATTGAGATATCAGGATCTGTTTATATTACTTACAGATCCAAAGTTTTGAGGCCTCGATTTTATTTTGAAAAATCAGGGTTTCTGAGATCTGGTGTTACATATACTTTAGTTACTTTTTTGATCGATTGGTACTACTATATTTCAATTAAAGTGATTTTCCCTAATTTTTCTTGAGAAAAAAATAGGGTTTCACTGTTGATTGTTATATTTGTTGATTGGTGGTGTTCTTCATAAGAAGAACGTTTGTTCATACTGGTGGTTCGCTGTTTTGGTCACTTTCCCTATTTTTCCCTCGAAGGAATATTATGGTTTTTGATTTAGAGGTTCTGTTGCCGTATAGACTAAGTGAATCTAGAAGCAACAGTTTAATTGTGCTTATTTGTGGGTTCGGTAACACCTCTCACACTCTCTCTTTATCTTGGTATTTGATACTTGTTTTATTTGATTGTTTTGTTTGATTGTTGTTGTGTTTTCTTTATCTTCACCCTTTTATTGGATCCTCACCCTTTGCCTTGCCCTTGACCTACCACCCTTGAGTGGTTTGGAAGCCTAGAAACTTTGTTGGCTTAGGACTGAGTTATTTTTTGACCTGTTGACTTGTCACCATGTCTGAGCATGGTGATACTGATACTGAGAATATAACTGACCAAGTTACACTTATGAATAAGCTTGATTTAAGTGACCCTTTGCATTTGCACCCTAATGATTCTGTTGTCTTGACTGTTGTCACTGCTAAACTTAAGGGAACTAAAAATTATCAGATTTAGGCTAATGCCATGTTACTTGCTTTGGAAGGAAAAAACAAAATTAGTTTTATTGATGGGTCTTGTAAAAGATCTGTTACTAATGAAGTTTTGGGAAAACAGTAGGACAGGGTGAATGCTGTTGTTTTGGGATGGATCCTTAACTCTATTTCTGAGGAACTTTTTCTTGGTCAAATTTTTTCAAAGAAGGCTAAACATGTTTGGAAGGAACTTAAAGAGACTTATCATAAGGTTGATGGGTCTGTTATTTTTAATTTGCATGACAAGATTAATACATTGAAGCAAAATGGGTCTAATCTGTCTGATTATTATCATAAGTTGAATGCCTATTGGAAACAATATGATGCCATGGTTGAATTACCTGCTTGTGTGTGTTCTGCTTCCAATGAGTTTAAAAAGCATAATCAATTGTTGAAGTTAATGCAATTTTTGATGGGATTGGATGATTCTTACATGACTATAAGAAGTTCTATTTTGTCTAGAGAGAATCTCCCTGATGTTAAGGGAGCATATGCCATCATTTCCAGTGAGGAATCTCACAGGATGGCTTCTGGTAGTGGTTCTGGGTCCTCTCAAAGGACTCAAAACTCTGCTTTTTTCTCTAATGGGCCTGCTAGAAACAATACTCAAAGACCTCAGAACCCTCAAAGTTCTCAAGCTAGTAATTTCAGACCTAACCCTGGAAACAATGGCAACTTTAGACCTAGTTCTAGCACCATTGGTTTTAGACCTAATGCTCCTAACAACAATGGGTATAGACCTAATGGTAATAGTAATGCTGAAATTATTTGTGAAAATTGTGGTTATAATAGGCACACTATTGATAGATGCTTTAAAATCATTGGTTATCCTAGTGACTTTGGAAAAAGAAAGGGGGGCAAAATTTTAAAGGGAAAAGTGTCTCTAATAATTCTGTTGGGACATCTTCTTCTACTGGGTTCACTGATGAACAATTGACCACCTTGCTCCCTCTTATTAAGGATAACAAAAGCTCTGCTAATAACTCTCAAAAGGTGGTTCATACCAATATGGCAGGTATTTATTTCAACAACAACAAAGTTTTTAATGATAATTTTGAGAGATTTTTTTGGTCTAGCACTAACATCAAATCTAAACTGCCTTATAAAGGGAAGGTTGTTGATTTTGGGGAAAACCAACATATGACCAATAATGAATCTGACTTGGACAATGTTTTTGACATCTCACACTTAAACATTAAAGTGGCTCATCCCAATGGGACTGAAGCTATTATTTCTAAAATTAGTAACCTAAAACTTCCTAATGGGATGGTTTTATTTGATGTTCTTCTGATCCCTGATTATTGTGTCACTCTTATTTATGTTCATAAACTTGCTAAGGATAATAAAGTCTTGGTTTTTTTATGAGAATAAATGTTTTTTTGTGAATCAGGATGTGACACCCCGGGTAGGGTCAAGATATGCGGAAAATATCCCCGGAGACGTCACAAGGGTGGATCGATAGCATATAGTCCATAGAGCATAAGATAAAGATTATTTAAATCAGATTACATATTTGATAACAAAATACTAAAAATTGTCTTAAACAGGACAGAAGTTGACTGTTTACGTTTCCCAAATCGAACCCCGGATGAGTCCTACAATGCAGATTACTAAGATGCTGGAGACCATGCACACACCACGTACTAACTTCATATTCCTTTGCAAAACATACTAACGGGTCAACATAAAGTTGGTGAATTTACAGATTTTAACAATTAATTAGTTTGGACATATAATAATCATAGAAGCAATAATACACAAAGCATTCTTACTAAAATGTAAATAACATTTGTTTATTATTAGAAACTGAAGCTTAACCCCATAGTCTTCAACAGATGAGGGCGTAGTGTCTTACAAAAAGACACCCATTCCAGTTCCAACATGGTATACGTCTGTTGTCCCGGCCAAGGCATAGTGAGCATGACTCACCCAGACGGGGATGGTCAATCCCTAATAGATCTATTTATAACATTCGGGCGATTTACAACAATTTAACAGTTTCAGTAGTAAGCAATCATAATCCAGTTTATACAATTCAGTCATGTCCAATATATGTTTGCATATTTTCTTTCCCAAAAGGGAAAGTTTTACCAAAGTTTAAATGGGGATGTAAACTCACCTGGGAGTAGGCAATTGCTTGTTTAACACGGATATCCAATTAAAGCTCACACGAAAGTTATACCTAATCAGATAGTACAGTCTTAATAGATAGTACAAAGAACATATATGTATGCTTATACGGATTTTATTCAGTTTATTCATACTATGGTATTTATCTAAATAACCGTAGCTCAAGTAGCATCAATATTCATTTAAACTTATTTATATAAGTTTCATTTCTAAGAAAACATAAAATGTTTAACTATTAATATCAGTTAGCATACATGTATTAATACTCATTCAATCTTACAGTTAAGTTTTACATTTAAGTGAACATAAAAGAAAATGTTTCACTTAAAATATTAATCTATGTTTATAGTACTTTTATCAATAACATCTAATCAAATTTATAACCAAGTTCTATATTTAAGTAAACATAAGGGGTTTTACTTATAATATATTTATGCAGTGACATTCAATTCAATTAACGTTCATATAATTTTATTTCTTAAAAGTATATGAATACATGTTTTATTAGTACATATTCATCTTGTTAATACAATTTATTTGGTAAAGCACATATACATAAGCATTTCAAAAAAAAATTTATTTAACTCTAAAGTTTTTGTAAATTATTTAATATTTATAAAATAATTTATTTATCACAAACTTAAGCTTATACAATAATCCTCATGATCTAGACTTTTAATTATGTTTTATCATAATTAAAATAGCTTTTAGGGTTAGGGCTAGTTAATGTTTTGGAATGTGGCAAAACTAGTCCCTTCATATTTTTAAACAAGTAAACTTTCGGCTTATGGCAGATTTAGTCCCCCTAGTATTATCTAGGTTTTGTAACTATATAAAGATTACAAAACAGCCCCTAGGGCTTCTTTAAGTTTCGGTAATTTACAAGAATAGTCCTTAGGGTTATAAGATGACAAAATAACTTTTAGAAACTTCCCAAAATGGTCCCTAGGGTTTAATTTGCCACGGATAATATTTATTAAACCCTAGACTTTTGGATATTTACATTTTCAGTCCTTGTGTTTACTAGTTTATCAAAACAAGTTTCATAAGTTACGGTTTTAGTCCTTAAGTTTTATAAATTGTCATTTTCATCCAAAAAGTTTTTATAAGTTATATTTTTATTATAAAAACTTTTATTTTAACATTCAAACTTTATATGGGCTCATTAGGTCCATTACCACTACTCTACATTTGATGTAAGTTTTAACTTAAGATATTCTTAATAGTTTATTATGAGCTTATTCATATTGTTTTAAATCTAAAATAAAAGAATAAAACTTATACTTGTTTTATGTGATGTTCCAAATTAGATCTATCTATGTACAAATCAAGTAAACAAGTCATAAGTCCAAAATGAGATCTAAATTATGTCTAGACCTAAAAATCAATCATATATCCATGTTTACTCATATATAGTCCACGGTCATATTTTTAAATCTTGGTATTTCCAAGATGAACATATTAGCTAGTTTTAAAGTCTTGTAAATATTTACAAAAACACATCATAATTATCTAGGTTACATGCAGGTTCCCAAGGTTATTATTATTCCAAGAAAACAAGGTATAGCCCACGGCTATATTGTTTTCTCCCAATATTCCCATAAGATCTATAGGCTTATTTCATGTTTATCATGTTAAGTTAACACTTATTACAAGATCTAGGTTGTATAATAACATGCATGTACATCTAACCCATTTAGGGTCATATAAAACCCACGGCTACAAATATTCACATAAGTTACTTTGATGATTTTTAATATTCCATGTAACATGTTACCTTTCATATTCCATGATTCAAAACTTAGAAAACCAATCATATAGTCTCCACTTAATTTAGCCGTGACCTTTAAGATCATGGTTTTCTTGATCTTTAAGCTGCACAAGTTCATTTCATGAGATCTATGGTTATTAGTTAACCAAAGTCCCATAAAACAAGATTTGTAACTCATGCAATGTATAGATTTATAAAAGGTTTCATATGGGTTTTAAATCAAGTTTAAACATAACATATAAGTCATACGTTTCTTATTAAAAGATTTTTAAATCATGAACATGATTTGCATAAATATGTCGTGACCTATAAGGGTCATAGCTTTATCAAATCTTGATTTTTAACACGTTATTTACTTTTGTTTATATGTGTATGATGATGCATGCATGAAAGTATGAAAGAATATGATGTGTATACCTTTTTGCCTAAATGTTACCAAGTAAGATCTATATGAACAAGGAGGTTAGAGATCTATTCAAGATGATGAGTGAGACTCCAATTGTTAACCAAGCCGTGACCTTTTAGGTTCGGCTAGGGCTTGGTATAATACTTCCAAGGATGATGATTATTCTACCTATAGATTTGGGATTACTATGAGGCAAGGATCTAGTAGATCTAGTGAACAAACTTGGATTTTTGGTGGCTTATAGCCGAATTGCTTGAGAGAAAAAGGGAGGAGAGGGTGAGATCAAGTGAATGTGAAGAGTATGTGTATGTTTCGGCTAAAAGGAGAGAGAAAGGCAAGCAAGGGTGTGAACAACTTGGTAAGAGCAAGAGTGCCAAATGTAGACACTTGTGTTCCCAATGCATGACACTTGTATTCCCAAGGCTTCTTTTCACCTTCCACCTTAGAAATGCGTGTCATTCTTAGCCAAAAGGGGAGATGGGCTCAAGTTGTGGGCTTGTGTTGGGCTAGCACACAAGGTAGTGGACTTTGGGCTAGTCCAAAGTGTATACATATATATGTTTATAATGTACACATACATATATGTATGTAGTACTACCTCATGCAACATTTTCCCATAATTTGTTTAAGTGTTAGGCATATATATAGTTGTTGTAACTATCAATACGTGTGATCCTAGTCTTGTATACCAAATTTAGTTATGCGTCATTTTTCCATAGCAAAGTAGTTGTAGAAGTATAAGTACATAGTGATCAAATTCACACACAACTTAAAGATGCACAACACATGAGTGATTATTCTAGGATTTATGGGTGAATCTTATTACATGAAATCATGGTAAAATCATGGATTTTACAGCACCACCCCGTTATTTTAGCTTTGTCCTCAAAGCTACTAAAACGTAGTTATCTTTTAAGTGAAAAGATGAGGGTATTTGGCTCTGAAGATGTCTTCTCGTTCCCAGGTGTACTCGGGGCCTCTCTTTGAGTCCCATCATACCTTGATTAACGGGATGCGGCTACGTTTCAACTTCTTGGTCATTCTCTCCATGATTTCCACTGGTGTCTCGGTGTATTGGAGTTGGTCATCGATATGGACCCCCTCTAAGGTCATAACCAAAGGTTCCTCTGCGTAGCACTTTTTCAGATATGACACATGAAAGGTGGGGTGTATCCGACTTAACTATGGCGGCAACTCTAAGCGGTAAGCCACTTCCCCGATCTTGGCTATCACCTTGAAAGGACCCACATATCGTGGATTCAACTTTCCTCGCTTCCCAAATCGCATGATTCCCTTCCATGGTGATACTTTTAACATGACGTGATCTCCTACTTTGAACTGAACGGGTCTGCGTTTCTGATCCGCGTAGCTCTTTTGTCGATCACGAGCAGCTTGCAATCTTTGCTTTATAAGAACGATTCAGTCTGTAGTCTCCTGAATCAATTCAGGCCTAGTGAGTTGGAACTCACCTATCTCTGCCCAACATACAGGAGAACGATATTTCCTTCCATAAAGGGCTTCAAAAGGGACTGCCTTGATACTGGCGTGATAGCTATTGTTGTAGGAGAACTCAACCAAAGGTATATGCTCGACCCAACTATTTCCAAAATCAATCACACATGCCCTTAGCATGTCTTCTAGAGTTTGAATAGTTCGCTCACTTTGACCATCCGTTTGGGGATGATAGGCGGTGCTCATATCCAGTTGGGTACCCACGGCTCGTTGGAGAGCCTTCCAGAAGTTGGAGGCGAATCTGCTGTCCCGGTCACAGATTATTGAAACTGGTACCCCATGTTTGGTTACAATTTCCTTAAGGTAGTGTAGAATATTGATAACCTATGAATCTATGAAGTGGGTTGATGTTTTCTAGTGAGAGAAACTAGAGAGAGAAAGTGAGAGAAACTATGTGTGATTTTATTAATATGAAAGTTTCAAATGAACAACAACCAACCCCTTTCCATAGTGGAAAGGGGTATTTATACTTCCAAGCTTACATTGGGCTTGGGCCGGTCCATGACAAGCCCATGGACCGGTTCTTACTTAACTTAATAAGTAACAATTATCTATTTGTTAACTACGAGCTATTACAACATAAATCCTATTGTGGAGTGACCGATACTTCTAATATACGTTAAAACGTATTTCTAACAATCTCCCCCTAAGGGAGGTCACTCCACGTTACAAAGTTCTAAACCTAGCATACTATACTAAGTCTTCGTTCTTTAGCTCGTAGTCTTTTCTTCTTTTCTTTCTTTTGTTATGAATATGTTGGTTTGATCTTTTTGGCTTTGGCTTGAGAGCATTGTTCTTTTGGCCTTTCACGTGCGATCTTTGCCTACTTGTGAATTTTGCCTCCTCGTGACTCCATGTTCCACACACTTATGTCTTTTTGTTGAGTTCTCGAAAGTTTCAGAGTTTGTTACAGCGGAAGACTTCATCTTGTACTTTCTTGAATTTTTGCTGAACTTTGATGCAGAAAGACATAAGCATGTGGGAACGACTTCTACAGGTACACCGCAACACCACCGTCTTTAACAGGTACACAGCAACGACACGAATAAAATAGCTTTGAACATTTTATTCTAATTCGGTAGCATTTTACCTCCGGTCGGTGAAGACCGTTGGACGATATTAGATATCGTACCCGTGACGGATAGTTTCAATTAAGTAACTTCCTGACAGGATTTCGCGGGTAAACCCGTTCTCTTTATTCGACCGTCCAAAGCTGACTGCGAACATAAAGAGTGAATCACTTGGATAATTTATCCTTGTGATTTGAAGCCGTCAATTCATGAAACCTGGAACAAGTGAATTTCAATTAAGATTTTCACCATCGTTGCTTTCCAGTTGTCACGAGCTCAATTCATAAAGAATCTTGCACGTCACCTACCAAGTGTTGTTTGATGTTAACACTAGAAGGATTTCCACTCGTCACTGTGATCAATAAAGAGTCACTCTGAGTGTTCTGGCAAGATCATATGATAATGCGTAGAGGCCTGGAACGAGTTTAAGTTCAATTAAGAGTTAAACCACTGTTTCTTTCCAGTTTTTCACAAGATTGGTTCTAAAAGAACCGCACGTGTAACCTACCATGAGCTTGTTTGATGTTGGCTCAAGCAGGATTTCCATCTTCATTGTAATACTTGCGTATTACTCGGATGTTCTGGCAATATTACAGGAATACTGCGTAGGACTCATGAAAATCTCTTACTTTTCATAGTGTGTGAGAAAGAAAGGAATAAATGGAAAGTGTCCTAATGAGACTTTTGATGATCTCTTGGCTCTAGACTCGATTGTGCATTTTGATTTAGTGAGCGATGGCTGGAGAGGAGTGCCACCTTTTCAATACCAGTCTATTCGGAGTGAATAAACCAATAGATAACGTGTTGATCTCCGTGTGATTAAAACAAATACCTTTTGAGAGATATTTGAGTTAGCTGGGAAGGGTTGTGCATTGCATCACTGGGTCCATGATGTCTTTCTTCAATACCGAGAATCATTAGCAAAAATGACCTCAATAGCATATGTATTGACCCGGTTTCTGCCTAAAGTTGTAAGGAGGGCTTCTTTCTTTACACCCTTTATCTTTACAATTCCTTTTCATTCTTCAACTCCTTTAATGCTTACCAATACGTCATCACTAGCACCTTGTTGTGATTGTTCCAGTGCTAGCTTAAGTACTTGGTCGGCATTCAGCTACGTTCACATTCTTTCTACATCTTTCCTAGGACTTCTAATTCTATCTAGGGAATTGTCCTTGGGAAGATTCCATCGGTTCTGATGAATCATTGGACTAAACCTATTCCTACCACCCTTTTGTCACCACATTCGTCGTGAATTAAGCGTGTTTTGGGAAGGAATTGCCACCATGAAAAATCATAGAAAATCACTTAAGGTACTTGTGATATTGAAATCAAAAGTTTTGTACCTTAGGTGTTTTGTTCATCAAAAATGCTCCCCCTTAACACGTGCTTTACACATATTAAGTTGGATAATCGTTAAGTCTTTTTCATCTTTTAGCCAAGTATCACTTAAGTCTCCTTAATCCCATTTTCTCCCCTTATCCAAAATGTTAACCATTAATATTTGGGATATTGAATGGATTAACCGGTCTTTGGGTAAAAAATGAAATCGATGTTTGGCCATAGAACAAGTTAATGCTCCCCCTTAATTTAATAAGGGATATTTGTAGTGCTTTAGTATGATATATTTTGAAAGATTTAGAATCTCGTGAGAAATTCTTGAAAAATTATCACACCTTAACACTACATCAAGCCGCAAAAGCACAATATTCACAAATATACATATTCACAATTGAAAAACCAATATAAAGTGGACCTGAAATGTACGACCCATTAGATGGATCGTTGCAGCAGCTTGTGGTGCACTAAATATGGTCTACCACCAACGAATCTTTCCAAGCTCCTCATCAATCTACGTTCACGGAGCTTTTGATCAATCTTCTTGATCACATAATTCGCCATCTGCCGATAACCCTTATGCCAGTCCTCGGTCATCTCTGGTAAAGTCCCACCCGAATTAAGATGCTCCAACTTTCCTCTGACTTGTAAGAGAGTCCCATCACTATACTTATAAAGCTCACCCACCCTCATAAACTTCATTAAGCCTCGACTGTTCAAGTAGAAAATGCCGCAATTCGGGACAGAAATACCGGTATAGGGGCATCTATCTACATGTTGAGGTAACACTTGATTCACTAGACGGGTTAGGTTAAGCTTCCTTTGATAGCTTTCGACTCCCAACTGAAGATCTTCAACTCGTTTCTTGATAACAACGCTTCGTGTGAACATACGAAGTGCTGTATTCAAGGCAATGAGGTCTTCACGAGGAATATGTGTGAGTTGATCTCGGGTCATCAGAAGCAACATATCTTCGATATCCTCAAGGAGAATGATAGAAAAATCTCCCTGCTGGATTTTGTATTCTCTGTCATCCTCCCTTTTCAAGCGAATCTCCGTCACATGATAATAGCCATTCTTGGCTTCAGTTTTCAACCCTAAGATGCTGGAGATGCGGATATCGGATCTAACGTTGCTTCCAGAATTGACTAAGCAGCAACCCCTGTACGCCCTTCGAACTCGTTCGTCCCAGTGTGATGCACCTATGACAGCATACATATCATAATTACGATTCACCTTTGGGACCCAGAGTCGATTTACCTTTTCCTCAATAAAGGGTATTGTCCCCCAGTTGGCAGCTTTCAGCAAGGTCAGGGAAGTTGCGTACTTTGATGACCCCTTCAGAAGATACACAAGATCATTGGTGACGAAGAAGTCGAGAGCAATCTGATTATCTTGAGTAGGATCAAGTGGAGGTGGAGCTCTTTCGGATTCATGAAGACCTGGCCGTTGAACGGTGTTCAGAGCTTTCAGGATCTCATCGGCATAATACTCGAACTCCATTTGGGTTAATCGGGTTTTGGCGCGAAGTCTCTTATCCTTCAGTGCTTTCTTCACCAAAGATGGAGTAACCGAAGTCTTATACTCATGAGCAAGAAATGCACATAAGTCAATCGGACTGCGGATACGGAGATACAAGACATCTTTGTCAGCGTCTGTGATCGGATCATATTGCGCCGCTGCCGTGATCCAAGCCTGTGGTGGTGCAGTCTCGTCAATCTCCAACGTGTCTGCCCAGTCCCTTGTGCTTGGAACAGTAGATTGTGGGTCTTGTTGTAGAGGAGTGGAGACGTGAACATCTGCTGGTTCTGATTCAGGCATCTCGGCAGTGTCATGGACGGGTGAGTGTTGTGCAGCTTCAGGTTCAGTTACCGATTCTGCAATCACAGGAGCAACAACAATAGAACTAACAGGGTTAGTGGTAACAGGTATAGATACAGCGATAGATGTACCAGGAATAGATGACGCTGTAGTAGCATTCACATCGTGGCGCCACTTGGATCGTCTGGATTCCGTGGAAGTAGATTTTTCCTTTGCTGCTGCATCTTTCTTAGACTTGGTTCCAGACTTAGCAGGTTTCTTTGAGCTGGCAACCTTATCCCCCTTTTCAGGCTGTTTACCCCCATCATCATCCTTATCGTTATCCTCGTTGCTCCCTTTAGCACTCTCCACATTACCATCACCACCATCATTACCATCATCATCATCATCATCTTCATCATCATCATCCTCATCATCATCATCATTCTTATCATCATCATCCTCATCATCATCATCATTCTTATCATCATCATCCTCAACATCATCATCATCCTTATCTTCTTCTTCTTCTTCTTCTTCTTCCTCTTCTTCACCAGTACCCTCTTCTTCTTCACTCTCTTCCCTTTCTCCTCAGGGAGAATGTGGTAGGGTACCACACTTCCAAACGTCTTGAACAACCTATCATCCTCCATGATAGCGTCATTCAGGGATTTGAAGAGAGCCTGTTGAATCCTAGATTTATCAAACGATCCAAGTTCCCTCATACGAGCTTTGAGGATCTTCTTTAATTCAAAATCCGTCAAGTCATAAGCAATCTTGTAGGCGGCTTCTGAAGGATTGGATGACTTGATCATCAAGTTATTAGCAGCGAGTGTCTTCAACTCATCACGCAGTTTAGGCATAAGAGATTCAATGGATTCTTTCACTCTCTGCTCAATAGAAGCTTCAAGAGCTTCTTTCTGCTCTTTATAGTTATCCTTAATAGCTCGAAGTCTCGTAATTCGTGCTTCATGCCTATCAGCTTCAGCCTTCTTAACTTGAGCTAGTTCTTTTGCATGACCTTTTCGCGTCAATTCCATCTCGGCAGCAAACTTAGCAAGCATCTCTTCTTGGGCTTTTCTAGATGCTTCTTCACTTTGAACTCGTCTATGTAGCTCTTAGCGAAGTTCATCCATCTCTCTTTTGTGATTATCCGTATGTTTATCCAACATTTCGGCCATTACCAATGCAACCATTGTAGACGTTGCAGAGCTGCTCTGGGTTGATGGAATAGGCTCGGTTGTTACTACGGTACTAAGGATGGGAGTTATTGGTGGTAGAAGAAATGGTGTTGAAACCGGTCTGGTTGGTACGGGTTGTATTGGTGGAAGTTGAGTTGCTAAAGGTTGAGTAGACACTATGATTGTAGGAGCACCAGTCCTTTTTGCAACACTTGCTGAAACAGGGGGGTGGATGTCTCCTTCGAAGTAGAATACTTTTCAGGTGATCCAAACTCAAAAACATCATCTGGTTCTACGTACTCTTCTTCAATATTCATCTGAGCACCCGAACCACTACCACCCGTATCTCTCCTACTCCTTTCAAGTGCTATCTTCATTGCTTTTCTCTCAGCCTTGTTAAGAGCAGGATCATCAATATCTTCTTCATCGTGGAGAACTAACTCATCAGCCGTACCCTTTCCCTTCTTAACTGCAGTCTTCTTCTTTTTGGCTTTGGGTTCAGGTAAATCTGATTGCTTTCGTTTACCTTTGCTCTTAACCTTGGTAGATGAGTCTTCACCTGCTAGAATGCTTGCTCGTTGATTCTCAATTTCTTGTAGCAAGTTCTTGTAATCATCCGATGCAATAATCTCATCGGTCAGAAGATGACTGGGAATGGGACCATGAAAGTCCCAAAATACAACAATTGTTGAAACTAAGACACGAAAACAATAACACACAATAGATATACTTTTCAAACGGGTAATCCTTTATTAACTATTATCAACAAAGTATTACAAAGTGTTATGAATACACCTGTTGAATAACAACAAGAAATGAACCCTAGAACAAGTAAACTTGATTCGAGACTCAAGTTTACAAGTGAACCAACGAGTCGCTGATGGACAGCTGAGGCCTCAGTGGTTCAAGTGGGAGAAAGAACTTAGATAAAGATTCCAAGCACAAGGGTTGAATCTTAACTTCTTTCTCATCCCCTATTTATAGTGGTACGAGGTTGTATCCTTAGTGGGGGTAGTTGATACGTGTCATCTTCTGAATGGAAGAGTACAACGTATTAAATGCATGTCCAAATCGAGACATGCCTTTAACTACTTTAGGTAAACAGTTCTGCCAACTGTTCACCTTTGTCCCACTAGGTCGTACTAGGCATTGACTTTGAATCTCTTGTTTTGTCCCGCTCAAAACACTTGTAAGATTCTCCCGCCTAAACTATAAGGGGTTGGATAAGCTTTGCTTGATCCAAGTCTCTAGGGTTCTTAAGTGATCTCTGAGTGTTGTCAACTCAGAGATCCTTGAACACCAGTGCATTCCTTTGACATCCCAGCTATCCATAATCGCTGGTGAGTCTGACTTCAGATTGTCTTCGACTTCTCTGACGTTGTCTTTGACTTGAATGATCCTGGTGTGCCAGCTGAGGCTTTGCCTTCCACTGGTCTAGTCTCTGTCGCTGGTCCTCTCAGCGACCTTTCTATACTTAGTCTAATTTAAACAAATCTAGACAGGGCCATAGTTAAAACTTTCATTGGCCCAACAATCTCCCCCTATTTGTTTATAAATTATACTAAGTCTAAAATTATTGTAAGTGAGTACACAGCTTCTTCTTACACATAATTTAACAAACATACCTCAAAGTTTTATTAAACAGAATGAACCTAGTCTATTACAATAGCACCCTAAGGTGAAAACATAAACAAAAATAAATAGGTTCTTCAGCGATCAAGACCTTGATCACAGATTCTCTGGGCTTCGACCTTGTCACTCCTAGAATTAATGACAAGTTCAATTTCAAAATCGAACTCATCAGCTTCTTTGCAATTCCTTAGGATGCCCTGCTTGAATCTGATAAGCTGAATGGTTGATGCCAGAGGTAGCTCATTCAAACGCTGAAAAGCATAATCACAGTTACCATTCATAAATACCATACCTACCTCTGGCTCAGTGTAAACTTGGCCTTCTATGGGTTTGGTGATTTCCTTGGGAAGGACCAAGTTTCTGAGCATCCCATCGACCACTACATCTTCAGTGACCAACCTTTCAGTCAGAGGCCCCATTGGTGTTTTCCTTTTTCTTTGTGTCTGAGAAGATGATTGAGAGGAAAGCTGTGGAGGTAGGGGTACCTTCAGCTTCTTTGCAGTATCTCTTACCCAATTGAGTTTTGCTTGAATGTTTTTCATCATTTGGGCAGGACCAGGCCCAGTCTTCTTTTGGGCAAGAGATAGTATTTCCAACCACTCAGAGAGGCTCAGATCTCTGAGTTTGAAGTCGCTGGAGACTTTATAATTCTGCATGTCATTCTCCATATAGATAGTCATTACCACCTTTTTGTCTTTGTTGGTGAAGCATGTGTACTTGGTGATACGACCGGGTTCAGATCTCTGGTTGACCAGTCTTTGATATTCTGTTAGGAGGTTGTTCCTCTTAACCTCCAGTTCCTTGAGTTTAGCCAGTTGCGCTTTCTTAGCAGAGGGAGAGAGCTTGTCCAGAGCTTCTTTGCTTCTTAGTTCAGCAGCCCTGATATTTGCTAATCTTTGATGTTCAAGGATTTGGGCTTTGGCTTGCTCTGGGGTGAGTGGTGGTTCATCAGCGCTTTTGAATTTGTTAAGGTCAGAGTTTTTGGAGGGTTTGGATCCACCTTCAGCTTGAAGGGAGTGTAGGGTAATTTCAGGTTGCTCAACTGCAATCCCTTTACCTTTATCTTTCACAGAATCAGCAGCAGGCTTGAAGGATCTCAGTGGAGTGGGTGTTGGTATTTCAGGTGTAGGCTTTTTCTTCTGCTGCTCCCCCGTAGATACAGCATCATCAGCTTCTTCTTCAGAAGAGGAGGCAGACTTCTCCCCCTCAGGCATAGCCCCAGCAGGTGCTCTGCCTGAACCTGCCTTATTGAAACGAAGGAACTCCTGGTGAACAAATATGCAAATTTCCTTGAGTTCACCTTGGAGAAGTTCCTGAAGAAGAAGTCTTGAGGGTTCAGCAGCCTGAGCTATGGCTGCAACATTTGCCTTCACCGCTGAGGTTAGAGCAGATGGTATGTACGTCTGAAGACTCTGGCTGATTAGGTCAGGTAGTTGTGCCTTCAGAGCGTTGTTCAGCAGTTGCGGAAGCATTGCGTTCATGGAAGACTCCACTGATGAAGTGAGTGATGTTTCTAAGTTTGTAGTAAGCTCCTCAGCAGCATGAGTCAGGGTCTGGATTTCAGAGAGAAGAGTTTCGTTTGTGACCTTGGGTTTCGTGATGCTGATATCCCCTCTCTTTTCCCATAACGCCTCAGCAGCCAGTTCCTGTACATCTTTCATTCGTGGGACTTGTGCTGACTTGCGTGAGAGTAGGTATTCCAGGTGTTGCTTAGCCCCCAGCTCCATGACACTTGGCAAGGTGGAAAATGAAACAGGTGCAGGGGAGCTAAGTCTCTGTTCCCATAGCCTTTTGGCAGCTAGTTCTTGAACATTAGGAAGGGAGGGGACAGAGACCGGTGTCAGCTCAATGGAGGACAGGTTGTAGTCATCAGTGCTCATTTCCTCAAAGTCAGAGGTGAAGGGGCCTTCCTCTATGATAAGGACTTCATCATCAGGCAGAGATTCGAAGTCTGAGAGGGCATCAAGATCAATTGTGGCACCTTCAGCGGAATTGTCATCAGCAATCAAGTAATCATCATTGTTAAGTTGTTCCTGATGAAGATTGTGAGCCTGTGATAAGAGTTATTAGTAACCAGTTGTGAAAAATAATGCAGTTATAGATCGCCAGTCGCTGCCCCTAGGAAAGCTGGGTGTGATTATCCAGCCCCCCCTAAGGATTTCTCCTTGGGACTCTTTTAAGTGTGAAATAGGTATGTTAAGGATTGCCATTCGCTGCCCCTAGGATAGCTGGGTGTGATTATCCAGCTCCCCCTGAAGGATTGCTCCTTGGGACTCTTTTAATGTGAAATAAAAGTGTTGAAGGATCGCCATTCGCTGCCCCTAGGATAGCTGGGTGTGATTATCCAGCTCCCCCTGAAGGATTTCTCCTTGGGACTCTTTTATTTGTGAAACATGATATGGGAATGGTCGCCTTTCTCTGCCCCTGGGATAGCTGGGTGTGATTATCCAGCTCCCCCTGAGGGATTACTCCCTGGGACTCTTTTGATTGTGAATTAATATGAGGGTGATGGTCGCCTTTTATCGCTGCCCCTAGAAAGACTGAGGGTGATGATCCAGCCTTTCCAAAAGAATAAATTCTTTGGGACTCTTTTATTAATGATGGGGACCCAGAGTCAGTGAGAAGTGCAGAGACTCTGGGTCGGGACTTATATGTGCTCAGGTTGTTGTTTGCCAAGAGCACAGTCCAGAGGTTGAAGGATCATCGGGGTGCGTTAGAAGCACAAGTGAATCATTTCCTAGTGAAGACAGAGTGTACAGAGAGTCCTAAAGGTCTAGGTGCTGACACAGACACGCTAAGAGTTGAGGCAAACTCTAAAATACATCACTCTCTCCTACAGATAATGAGAGCGAATGTATGTGGACCTCTGAGAGGAAAAATAAAGGTCAGACTAATACCTGAGTGATATCAGCGTGGAGAGGGATCTTAGTCGTCTTCGCTGACATGGAGACACTAGACTCTGGTTGTTTGTCAGCAATGGGCTCTACTACCACATCCACCAGAGAAGGGGATGGGTTCTTCTTTGTCTTTGTCTTCTTGGAAGGATTAACAGAAGGGGTTTCAGAGGAAAGGGGGATGTCTTTCCTCTTCTTCTTCTTTTCCTTAAGCACCTTGGGCTGAGAAGTAGATTGCACAGAGGTCTTGGACAGAGACTTATCAGCCATACTTTCAGCATTCACCTCAGGTTGAGGGATCAAGGGCTCATCATCCTCAGCAAGTAGTCCAGCAACCTTCATCATATGCCTGGTAAGAGGCACTTCATCTTCAGTTGGAGCTTTCAGTGATGCAGCGGTGATATGATGAGAGGGAAAGGAGTGTAAGGCATCATTGGTGTAGGATTCACCAAGAATATCTTCTAAGACAAGAGAGAGATATCTGGTGTAGCAGATGGTGGCACCACGAGTCTTCTTTCCTTTGTTTTCCAACTTGGCAATGAGATCGGTGTATAGTATGTGGGCGATTCCAATGTCCAGACCCCAGATTAAGCTGTAGGCAATGGCTAGTTGGGAGCCATTCAGTTGGTCGTGAGAGCCAGTGTTACCTCCCAGACATTTGACAATGTACAGCATCAGCGTTCTCCATGTGGGAGAGAAGTAATTGACCTTAATGAGGGATTTGCTTTGGAAGCCAGCAGCAGTGAAAGGGTTTTCCTGATCATCATGAGGCTGAAGGGTGGCCAGAGCTTTTCTTACAGTGGCACTGGTGGGTAAAGCTGATATATTGTTGTTGTAAGGGAGTCCAATGGCTGTGGCAAAGGTTGTGAAATCAAAGGTGAGAGGTTGTGGATGGGTGGAAAGGTTGAAGGTGATTTGGGAAGAGGATGAATCGACTTCAGCGCTGTACCAGAATTCTCGAAGGTATTGAGAGTAACAAGTGGAGGGTTCCTTGGTGATAGCTTCGCCAATGGTGGAGTTCTTGAGGAATTGGAACAACGGATGGTAGAGTGGGTTGTTGTGTTCGAGAAGAGCTACACAGTTGTTTAAAGCAATCTTGCCATCTGAGATCTCGAAATCAACGTTTGTGGCGGCTTGTACAACGAAGGTTTGGTTTGGTGAAGAAGACGCCATTGTTGTGAGTTTGAAGGTGGTGAGAGAATGGAGAAGATGAGAAGGTATGTGTGAGAGAAGATTTTCAAAGTGACAAAAAAAAATTTTGGGTCAAGGGTTTTGAAAGGTTTAGCCGTTTTCCAATAAGAGCATTAAATGCAAAGATTAACCTTTTTCAGAAATTAGTGGGTCCCCTTGACCTTTCATGGTATACTTGTCCCCTTGGAAAGCGGGAAAGTTGGTGGCATAAAGAGATAATCATTTGAATTTAATATCTGATTAAAAACATTCCCATTGAAATGTAACTACCTCGTTACATTCAATTCCCTTAAATGCCCAGAGACAGAGGTCATCATCAGATTTATTTGACAATATTGAGCATTCCCAGCTCAGCGACAAGCCTAGTAAAACTTGGCTCAGCCAGCGGCTTAGTGAAAATGTCAGCGAGCTGGTACTCAGTGGGTATGAAATGTAGCTCAATATCACCTTTAAGAATATGGTCTCTGATAAAGTGATACCTGATGTCAATATGTTTGGTTCTGGAGTGAAGTACCGGATTATTGGAGATGGCTATGGCACTGGTGTTGTCACAGAATATAGGAACTTGCTCATAGTTAATTCCATAGTCAGCCAGCTGACTTTTCATCCAGAGAACTTGTGCACAGCAACCAGCGGCCGCAACATATTCAGCCTCAGCTGATGACATAGCCACAGAGTTTTGCTTCTTAGCACTCCAGCATACCAACTTTCCTCCAAGGATTTGACAGCTACCAGAGGTGCTCTTTCTGTCAAGGCAGCACCCAGCGTAATCTGAGTCGGAGTAAGCTTTGAGGTCGAAGCCTGAACCATTTGGGTACCAGAGACCCAATGAGGGAGATCCTTTCAAGTACCTGAAAATTCTTTTGACAGCTACAAGGTGGGATTCCTTGGGGTTAGCTTGGTACCTAGCACAAAGACAAGTGGAGAATTGTATGTCTGGTCTGCTTGCTGTGAGATACATCAGTGACCCAATCATGCCTCTATATAAGGTCTCATTAACAGAGACCCCTGAGTCATCAGCTCCCAAGTTGTTGGGAGGAAGCATGGGGCATTTCACTGATGCACAATCAGACAGATCATACTTCTTGAGTAAATCTCTAACGTACTTTTCTTGACAAATAGAAATTCCTTTTGAATTTTGTTTGATTTGAAAACCCAAGAAAAAGGTTAGTTCCCCCATCATGCTCATTTCATATTTTTTGGTCATAAGTTTGGCAAATTGTTTGCTCAAGTTAACATTGGTTGAACCAAAAATTATGTCATCCACATAAATCTGTACTAATATGACGTCACCCTTGGACCTATAGGTGAATAAGGTTTGGTCAATGGTACCTCTGACAAATTTATTTTCAAGAAGGAATTTTGAGAGAGTTTCATACCAGGCTCTAGGCGCTTGTTTCAGCCCATAGAGTGCTTTGTGAAGTCTGCAGACATGATTTGGGTAGTCACTGTTTTCAAACCCTGGGGGTTGACTGACATATACTTCCTCTGCAAGTTTCCCATTGAGAAAGGCACTCTTCACATCCATCTGATAAACCATGAAACCCATATAAGCTGCAAAGGCTAGGAAGATTCTGATGGCTTCCAATCTGGCCACTGGTGCGAAGGTTTCATCATAATCAATTCCTTCAGATTGGTTATATCCCAGCACCACGAGCCTAGCCTTGTTTTTTACAATCATACCAGCTTCATCCCTTTTATTTCTGTAGACCCATTTTGTTCCAACCACTTGCTTACCAGCTGGAGCTTTAACCAGAGTCCACACCTTGTTTCTCTTGATCTGATTGAGTTCATCTTGCATGGCAACAACCCAGCCTTCATCAAGCAGAGCAGCAGCCACGTTCTTAGGTTCATCCTCAGAGAGAAAATTTGCAAACATGCATTCATTTGCAGAGGCGGTTTCCAGAGTTTTTAATTTTCCTCTGGTGGTGACTCCCTCAGAGGGTTCTCCAAGAATATTAACTAGAAGAATATCTTGGTTCCTACTCCATTTGGATTGTGGAGCAGGAGTCTCTGTGGGATCAGGAGTCACTTCAAGTTCAGGGAGTGATGGAGGTTCATCACATGTAATCTCTTCGTCCATGATCTCTTCATCTGATTGAATATCCAAAGTGACAGGATCAGCATTTTCTTCAGAGATTTGAGTAAGAGATTCAACACCAACAGTCTCTGGAGTGATGTCAGAGATGGAGTGAGGATCAAAAGCTTAAACATATGGGAGATCCTTGTGACGACTTTGAGATGATTCCTTGGGATTTGAGAAATCATCTTTGGGATAAGATTTAACTTCGTTGAAGTCAATGTCACAATCCTCTGAGTTGGTGTGTGTTATGACAGCGTCAGCTTCATTAAAGGTGACATGAATGGACTCTTCTAGTTCTTGCCTGCGAATATTGAATACTCTGAAAGATCTGGAGGTGGGAGAGTATCCAAGGAAGAATCCATCATCTGATTTTTCATCAAATTTACCCAGGTGATCTTTGTAATTGTGAATGAAAACAGGGCAACCAAAGACATGGAAGTAGCTTACATCAGGGGCTCTTTTCCTATACACTTCAGAAGCGGTCTTGCCATGTCTCTTCACAATAATGGATCTGTTTTGTGTGTAGCATGCTGTGTACACAGCCTCACCCCAGAATTGTTTAGGAAGTCTGGATTCGCTGAGCATCGTTCTGGCAGCTTCAATGAGTGTTCTGTTTCTTCTTTCAGCGACACCGTTTTGTTCAGGGGTTCCTGGGTTTGAGAAGTTCTGTGATATACCCTTTTCATCACAAAAGGCTTCCATGGCATGGTTTTTGAATTATGTGCCATTGTCACTTCTGATAGCCTTTACTCTGCAGTCATTGAGGTTTTCTATTTCTCTGATGAAGGACATGATTCTTTCAGCAGCATCACTCTTTCTCTTAAGAAAGAATACCCATGTGTATCTGGAGAATTCATCTACAATGACCAAGGTATATTTGTTGTGATTGAGGGATTGAGGTTTAACTGGTCCAAACAAGTCCATGTGAAGAAGATGAAGGCACTTGTTAATGGAGAATGATTGTTTTGTTTTGAATGAAGCCCTGTGATGCTTCCCTTTCTCGCAGGCTGAGCAGGGTCTGTCCTTGCTGAAGGTCAGAGAGGGAAGTCCAGCTACCAAGTCATTCTTTGCCAGTTTGTTGATGTTTTTGAAGTTGAGATGGGAGAGTCTCTTATGCCAGAGCCAATTTTCGCTATCAGATGCTTTGGCAAAGAGACAGGTGTTCTCTCCTTCAGGGGATGATGTCATGTCAATGACATAGACATCCCTTCTTCTGGGTGCAATTAGAACGACATCATCGTCCTGATTGAAGATAGTTCCTTGGGTCTTTGTGAACAGAACCTTAAACCCAGCATCGCAGAGTTGACTGATGCTAATAAGGTTGTGCTTCAAACCATTTACATAGGCGACCCTTGTGAAGGTAATTCCATTGCAATCCACTGAGCCATATCCTTCAGTGGCCCCTGAGGAGTCATCCCCAAAGACTACTTTTAGACCAGGCTCCTTCTTATATCTATGCAGATATTGTTTAATTCCTGTCATGTGTCTGGAGCACCCGCTATCCAAATACCAAACAGATTTCTTTAGGTATGCCTGCATAGATATAACAAACCAGATTAGTTTCTATGATGAACCCACTTTCCAGTGGGTCCATGCTGTCGCTGACTGGCGACATTGGGTCTTCTGGGCCTTTCTCCCCCTCTTTGGTTGCAATCCCTGGTTTCATGTCGCATGCTGCCACAGATGTCACAACCAGGGTAATGTTCACACTCATCAGAGTGGTGGTCATAAAAGCCACAATATTTGCAGGGAGGATTAGGCCTGTATCCCTGAGAACTTTCTCTGGATTTTGGTTGCTCAGGTCTTCTAGAGGGCCTGTGAGGGGTCTTAGATCTAAGCTGTGTTCGAGTTCTCTGAACAGCGATGATCTCCTCATGCTCTCTAGAAGAGTGTTCAGTGGACTCACATGTGATACACTTGGGTCTCTTGGAACAATCATCTGAGGAATGATTTTTGAACCCACAGTGTTTGCAAGGCCTGAATAGTGTTCTCCCCTTAGAGCTGCTGGAGCTTTCACCAAGGGAGTTAACAGAAGGACTGTTATCCTTGGGGTTGATTTTTTCTTTCAACCCTTTTACCTCTTCCATCAGGGTGAGGAGAAGTTTCTTGGTGGGAGATAACTCTTCGGGGGAAGAAGTGGGTATGTCAGTGTTTTTGGCCACATAAACCTTCTTGTGTGCTTTATCAGCAACTTTGGAAGTGAGGTTCCCAGAGGTTTTGAGAACAGGTTTTGGGCCAAGCAAGGAATCTGATGGGTTAGCACCAGCAAGCTTGGGAGTAGCTGATGCGTCAGATTCTTTGTCAGAGTCCTTCTCAACCACAGAGGTGGAGTGAGGAGAAGTGACTTCTGATGGGACAAATTTAACACTGGGCACAGGAATGTGGTTTTTGAACCTACCCTTACCCCCTATGGCTTGAACCACATCTCCTGGAATGGTTTCAGCAACTATTTCTTCCACAGTGGACTGGCCAAGGTTCCATTTTTTAATGGCTTTTCTCAAATCAGCATTTTCATCAGTCAAAGATTCATTTTCAATGGACAACTTGCTGACCTCATTTTGAAGTTGATTAGCCATGTTCACAAAAGGTTTAAGATTATCTAGTTCAGATTGACAAAGATTCAGTTCAGTTTTAAGATTTAGAAACTTATTTAACAGATTTTTTCTTTGTTCTTCAACAAAATGGAGGTCAACAAAGGTATAGTCACTGACATGGTCTCTGTCAGGACCTTCAGGCATGGAAAGTAATCTTTGTACCTTTTTCATGGTGATGTCCACCCATTGGCCTGATCTAGCCTCACTTTTACCGACAGCTGGTTCTTCATCAGCAACAGCCATGAAGGCTCTGACGGTAGTGGTTCCTTCATCCTCAGAGGTGAGGGGTTCATCATCCCAGTCAAAAGAAGCAGCTATCAGACCTTTTTCAGCCTTTTTGTTATCTTTCTTCTTGGCTGCATCATCAGCTTTCTGGTTGAGTTTAATCAGCTCAGCTTTCAAGGCCTTGTATTTTACCTTGTAGTCCTTTTTACCCTCAGAGTCACTGAGAGAGGATTGCTTGAAAGGTGAGGAAGAGAACTTCTTTTTGCTGTTGGTTTTGCTGGATGATGGAAAGCTGGGAGAAGATGTCTTGTTTGACCAGCAGTCCTTTTGGAAATGACCAGTCTTTCCACAAGTGTAACATGACACTTTGGATTTGTCAATCTTGGCAGCACCAACTCTACCAGATCTTTTGTAGTATCTCTTCTGGTCAGCTAAGAGGGCTCTGTCATGGAATTCAGCATGTAATTCATCAAGGAATTCTTGACTACTTCTTGTGTCTTCTTCCACGTCAGAGTCACTATCCTGAAAAGAGTGGTTAGCAACAAGAGCTTTTGACCCAGATATAGGAGAAGTAAACCTATCAGTCTCTGATTTGTAAATAGAGTCAATCAGTCCTTCTTCATAATTGTATCTACCAAATAGTTGAGCAAGAGTATCATTCTTTATGGCATTATTTGCTCTTAGGGTTTGGTTAAGGCTAAGCCATTTCCTAGGCAGACTATTGACAAATGTGGCATTAACCTCAGCCTTGGGTAGAACAACACCATTGTTACCTAAATCATTCAGCAAGATCTTAAGTCTAGTGTAAGTTTGAGAAACAATCTCAGTTTCTAGGGCTTTAAAAGCGTTAAACTTAAGTCTTAATGCTTGGATTTTGGTCTCTTTGGTCTCTTCTGGTCCTTCATACCCTAGAACCAACTCAGTCCACATTTCTTGTGCGGTATTGCATTTGATAATGGACTTCATGATGTTCTTGGGTAGGCAAGAGACTATGATACTCTTAAGTCTCTTGTCCTGGTTGGCCAAACGTCTATCAGCTGGAGACAATTGCTTAACAGGTTTCTTAATGGGTCTTTCTGGTGTAGAGGTAATAGCCAGTGGTACGTAAGGACCATTTTCTAAGATTTCAAACAAGAAGGGTTCTAAGCCATCTAAGTATATAAGAAATTCACTTTTCCAACTTGAGAAATCTTCTTCATCAAACGCTGGCACATTAGACACATGTGACCCTCCACGATTATCAAGAAGCTGTGGAAGATCATCCTCATTCACACCAGTGCTTACAACAGGTGTAGGCATGGTAGTGGATGTGGTGGCTGGCGCGTTTGTGGAAGTATTTGCTTGGTTTGATTGACCAAATGGTGGTGGGATGGGTGGCATAGTTTCAGTCATATTTGGATCTTGATTTTAAAAACAAGAACGGTTTTTAGAAAAGTTTTATAAATCAAACCGCTCTGATACCAATTGAAAGTCCCAAAATACAACAATTGTTGAAACTAAGACACGAAAACAATAACACACAATAGATATACTTTTCAAACGGGTAATCCTTTATTAACTATTATCAACAAAGTATTACAAAGTGTTATGAATACACCTGTTGAATAACAACAAGAAATGAACCCTAGAACAAGTAAACTTGATTCGAGACTCAAGTTTACAAGTGAACCAACGAGTCGCTGATGGACAGCTGAGGCCTCAGTGGTTCAAGTGGGAGAAAGAACTTAGATAAAGATTCCAAGCACAAGGGTTGAATCTTAACTTCTTTCTCATCCCCTATTTATAGTGGTACGAGGTTGTATCCTTAGTGGGGGTAGTTGATACGTGTCATCTTCTGAATGGAAGAGTACAACGTATTAAATGCATGTCCAAATCGAGACATGCCTTTAACTACTTTAGGTAAACAGTTCTGCCAACTGTTCACCTTTGTCCCACTAGGTCGTACTAGGCATTGACTTTGAATCTCTTGTTTTGTCCCGCTCAAAACACTTGTAAGATTCTCCCGCCTAAACTATAAGGGGTTGGATAAGCTTTGCTTGATCCAAGTCTCTAGGGTTCTTAAGTGATCTCTGAGTGTTGTCAACTCAGAGATCCTTGAACACCAGTGCATTCCTTTGACATCCCAGCTATCCATAATCGCTGGTGAGTCTGACTTCAGATTGTCTTCGACTTCTCTGACGTTGTCTTTGACTTGAATGATCCTGGTGTGCCAGCTGAGGCTTTGCCTTCCACTGGTCTAGTCTCTGTCGCTGGTCCTCTCAGCGACCTTTCTATACTTAGTCTAATTTAAACAAATCTAGACAGGGCCATAGTTAAAACTTTCATTGGCCCAACAGACCAGGAATAACCGTATTCGAATGAGTCTCCTGCCTTAAGTCTACCAAATCATCATCATCCATCGTGTGGTGACGACTACCTACACGCTTATTAATGGATGCATCGTTTTCCATAAAGTAATGTATGATCAGCTTAATGAACCTAGGGTATTGGTAACTTTTAACCTTACCCTTCGTGTTTGTGAAGAGTTGAAAAGTAAACTCCTCCCACAGCAATGATGCATAATCAATACCCATACCTTTAAACATACCATAAAACATCTTGATGATTGGCGGACGAACAGCATCAAACCCAGTTGTTTTGGGTGTTAAACATCGGCTTAGAATCCCAAAAATAGCTTTCCATGGTTGACCAACTTTGGCAGTAGTAAACTCAGACGCGGTTCGTATGTCAAGACATCCAATGGCAGTGAACATTTCCATGATCTGGTCCTTAGTCGGGTTGGCTGAGTATGATAGGCCTTTAAGTGTCGGCCGAAATCCAAAGATCTTCCTGAAGTCTGACACAGTAAGCGTCTGCTGCTTGTTGTCCAAGGAAAATGTGATTTTGTTCGACGTCCTCTCTTTGGTAGCCCAGAACTCGTAAAGGTAGTCATAGGGCACTGAAGCACTTCTCCTTAGTGCATGCTTTAGATGAGATTTATCAAGTATGGCTGTACCTACCTTAAATCCATTATGGGTAGAATGAGATACCTCCTTCAAACGGAAGTTGTTTGGAAGAAACTTTAGAGTCTTGGCTTCGGCAATGGCGGTGGCTCTGGTGTCTTGTATTTGTTGTACTGTAGGGTTAGTCATCGTCTCTGCTTAAGAGAAAACACAAAGGTTGAAACATACAAATATGAATATCATTATGATTTTAAGCCTAAGCATTGAACATATGACCTAATCCCTTAAGCTTGTAAAACATTCAAACATCTTCTATACGGAATAAACATTCAATTCGGAATAATTGGTCTATGCGGAATAAACAATCTATGCGGAATAAAAATCCTATGCGGAATAAAAAGTCTATTCGGAACATTAGGCTTATGCGGAATAAAGAGTCTATTCGGAACATTAGGCCTATGCGGAATAAAAAGTCTATTCGGAAAGAACTGTCTATGCGGAATAAAATCTCTATTCGGAAAGAACTGTCTATGCGGAATAAAAAAATCCTATTCGGAAAGAACTGTCTATGCGGAATAAAAAAACCTATTCGGAAAGAACTGTCTTATTCGGAAAGTTAGGCCTATGCGGAATAAAGATCCTATTCGGAAAGATTTTTCTATGCGGAATAAAGCTTCTATTCGGAAAGATTATCCTATGCGGAATAAAGCTTCTATTCGGAAAGATTATCCTATGCGGAATAAAGCTTCTATTCGGAAAAATCCTCCTATTCGGAAAGTTCATTCTATTCTGAATAAATGCCTTATTCGGAAAGTCCTCCTATTCGGAATGTTCAAAACAGTTACGATTGTTCTAATTAGGCACTTATTCGTTTGATTCAAGTGTTCTAAGGACCAAATTAGTTCAATTCGAGCAATTCCGAATCAACCCCAGGCAAAACCCCCAATTAATTTAAATCCTAATTAAGCAGAAACTTAAATTGATTGATTTCCGATTAAAAAGAGAGAATAAACTTGTATTGCAGGAATGATTAAACCGTTTTGATACCTTTTGAAGATCTTGATCTAGAAGATAAATGATTTTGAGAAGTTTTGTTTGATTTCGAGATTTGTGTGTTCTTGTATGTTAATGGCGGCAAAAGAGATAAACAATCAGACAGGGAAAGAAGAGAAGAGACGGGGTGGGTGAGATTTGACTAGGTCAAGTTTTCACAAGTTTGACATATTGTCAAATATACCCCCTCAACTTTTCTTCTTTCTTCAAACAAAATTCTTTTGTTTTTCCAAGTTTTAATTCTTGTCATTTTGACCCTATCTTATGTTAAATTCCCGAGCCTTAGTGATTAACCTATCTTAACACACGCACAAATCTATTCATGACAAACTTATAAGCAACAACAAGACAAATGCCAAAGCAATCCAACCATTAACCATTGAGCTTTTTGAGTTTCCTTGAAAACTTTTGAAGATCTTTTTGATGTGAAAGATGATGTAACATTTTCTCCCCCTTAAACGATGACCCGTTTTCTATTTAAAGAGCTGTAGTCATTGTTTAACGAGGCACATGATGATGAAAAACATTTTCCAATTGATGTTTTGAAAAAATCGATTCGAGGTGGCAATAAGATTTCTCTTATTTGTACAAATTAATGCACTGAGACGTACACTAACTCGTGTTAGACCAAGTTGTAAAGTAAACTTGATCCCTTTGCATGATTTGGCTTGTAAATCATGCCCGAGAAAATTAATTCCCGTTGTGAGCCAACGTTTTCCAAGGAAATACGTGACTTTAATATGAAAACCGGGTTGCAGTCAGAAATAACTACAAGCCATAATGGGCATGTTTTAAAAATGTACAACTTTTATACGGACTCTATTTATGGCACCGTGTCAATATTAATCGACATTTCTAAGGCTGTAAATATTACCGTACTAAAAGACATGCCCGTTTTAAAAAACGAAAAATATTTTTGGTTTTTCTTGATTTTATAATTTTTATGGTTTTTGTAGGTTTTATATTTTTTATGGTTTTTGTTGGTTTTATATTTTTGTATTTTCTTTTTGTGGTTTATATATTTACGATAATATACATGATCACGAACAAAGGATACTCTGAATAGTTTACCACGACTATTCAGCTGATTCTTCTGCCAACTCTTTGAGAGTCGCTGGAGTGAATGATTTCATGCCAAGCTTGTCGATCAAAAACTCGATTCGTCCTCGATCTAAGGCTTTGGTGAACATATCCGCCAGCTGGTACTCAGTAGTGACAAAATACAGCTCGATCACTCCGTTCTCCACCTGCTCCTTAATGAAATGGTAGCGAATGTCTATGTGCTTGGCCCGGGAGTGTTGAACATAGTTGCAGCAAAGGGCAATGGCGCTCTTGTTGTCACAATACATCGGGATTTTGTTGAATCCCAAACCGTAGTCAGTTAATTGTGATCTCATCCAAAGGACTTGAGCACAACAACCGGACATGGCGATGTATTCAGCCTCCGTGCTTGATATTGCAGCGCTTTTCTGCCTTTTTGAAGACCAACTGATCAATCTATCTCCAAGGAGTTGTACTGATCCAGAAGTGCTACGCCTCGTGTCTTGACATCCAGCATGATCGGCATCTGCGTATGATATTAAAGCAATAGAGGAATCTTTCGGATACCATAGACCACGATGAAGTGTTCCTTTTAGATACCGAAATATCCTTTTCACAACATGTAGGTGCTTTTCGGTAGGCCGAGCCTGATACCGGGCACACATGCATACAGCAAATTGCAAATCAGGCCTGCTAGCAGTCAGATACAAAAGGGTGCCGATCATCCCACGGTAAAGTTTTGGATCGACAATAGTCCCATTCCTATCTTCATCTAACTTGGATTTCTCCACCATTGGAGTGTCCACGGGGTCACAATTTTCAAAGTTATATTTCTTAAGAGATTCTAGAGCATATTTGGATTGATTAATAAAGATGCCTCTGGGATTTTGAGAAATCTGTAATCCTAAGAGAAATGAAATTTTTCCCATCATCGACATCTGAAAGCGTGTGGACATTATCTTCTCAAAGCGATTTGACAATTCTATGTTAGTGGCAGCAAATATTATATCATCAACATAAATTTGTACCAGAATCATGTCGTTGCCTTCCTTGAGAGTGAATAGAGTGGGGTCCACCTTGCCTTTGGAGAAGCCTTCCGAAATGAGATATGTTGACAGGAGATCATACCACGCGCGTGGAGCTTGTTTCAACCCATAGAGAGCCTTCTTAAGCTTGTACACATGATTAGGAAACTCCGTACTGACGAACCCATTTGGCTGACTAACATAGACTTCTTCCCTTAGTTTACCGTTCAAAAATGCCGTCTTCACATCCATTTGATAGACGATCATGTTCATATGAGCAGCATACGCAAAGAATAGTCTAATCGCCTCCAATCTTGCCACAGGAGCAAAAGATTCTTCAAAGTCTATACCCAAGGCTTGTTTATATCCTCTAGCGACCAATCTAGCCTTATTCTTCAATACCGCACCCATCTCATCAAGTTTAACCTTATAAACCCATAACAAAGTAAGGATGTTAACCTTGTCAGGGAGAGGAACCAATTCCCATACTTCAAGTCGTTGGAATTCATTTAGTTCCTCCTGCATAGCTTCAATCCAAGATGATTGAGTCATAGCCTGCTGCCAATTTTTAGGTTCAACTTCGGAGAGAAATGCATCAAAGTAGCAATAGAGTGCACTCTCTTGTAATTGATGGCGTGTAGAGACTGGTCGATCTAGATCTCCAATGACATTCCTAATTGGGTGATCTTTTGTCCATTTTGTGCTATGGTTTTCAATCCTAGGTGGTCTGGAGTGAACAATAGAAGGAGCTTCTTCTGATGTAGACGCGGCTGAAGGGTTTTCAGGTATCGCTACACCAAAGAAAGGAAGCTCTTGCAGGTGAGCATATTCCAAATCGTGATCAATAGAATCCTCTTCCACATCATTAGGCACAAGTAGGGGTGACGATTCAGGTGTAGTTTGAGAATAACTTGGTGAAGGTGCATCCGGTTCAATGTGAATTGAAGATGCATTAGATAAAGGTTCATTAGCTTGAGCAACCACTTCAGGGATTGGAGCAATTACTACAGGTGCTGGAACTTCATCAGTAGGGGGATCGAAGAATTCATCAAACAACGGTTGAAACATTTTATCCCACTCGGGCCTTGTTGGTGGTAAAAATGATGTAGAAGTAGGATTATTGGGAACTAATCCGGAACTAATAGCACCGGTTCCCATCTCATGAAGCGCGGGTTCAGAGCTGTGTTGCTCAGAAGCCATCGCTGTCAGCTCATCGAAATCTGCGTCCATAGTTTCTACAATCTTGCCAAGACGACGGTTGTTTTCTTGGACGGTGAGTAACCAATGAAAATACCTATATCGGCTTTTGGTTGAAGCTTACCCAAGTTCTCACTATTAATGTTTGGATAACAAAGAGCACCAAACACATGAAAAAATGAAACATCGGGTTTACGGTCATGTAGAAGCTCATAAGGTGTTTTTCCATGGCGTTTCCGAATGATAGAACGGTTTTGGGTGAAACATGCAGTAGATATAGCCTCTGCCCACAAGAACAATGGAGCGTTCGCATAAATAAGCATAGTCCTAGCAGCTTCCATAAGTGTACGATTTCGTCTTTCAACGACACCGTTTTGTTGTGGAGTGCGTGCAGCGGATGTTTCATGTTAGATACCAACTCCTTAATAGTAATCACGAAGAGTCTGGTTGACGAACTCTGTTCCATTGTCAGTACGAATACGGCGGACAGTAGTATTCAAACGTACCTGAATGAATTTCAGAAAAGTGATGATAGCCTTCGGTGCTTCATCCTTTGTACGTAGAAATCTAACCCATGTAAACCTGGAGAAATCATCCACAATAACCAGAATGAATTTCTTACCGCTCACACTTTCAGTTCTTATTGGCCCACAAAGATCCATATGCAAAAGATGAAGTTTTTCTTGATTGGTGTCTTCAGCTTTGGGCCTGTATGATTTCTTGGTACTTTTCCCCCTTGAACACGCGGAACATAAATGGTCCTTGTGAAAATTAAGCTTTGGAAGACCACGAACTAATTCGTTTTTAGCCAGATGATTGATAGCATCAAAATTAAGATGAGATAATCTGCGATGCCATAACCATGACTTGGTCTTAGATGCTTTAGAGAGAAGACATATTGGAGAAGCGGCCATCATGTCTTGTAGAGACAACGTATAAAGATTTGCACCACGAGATCCCTTCAACAAATCTTTTCCTTCCAAGTTGCGGATGAAGCAAGTGTGTTGTCGAAAAGCAACCTCTAGGTTGGAATCACAAAACTGTCCTACTGAGAATAAATTATGACCAAGACCTTCTACATAGTATACCCTTGAAATCGTAACGTTTCCAATATGATATTCACCATACCCCATTATCTTTGCAATATGATCATTCTCGAATTTAACCGTACCAAGAAACTTGCTGACGAAATTTCGGAGCATCGAGCGATTTCCGGTCATATGTTTTGAACAACCGGAGTCCAAATACCACAGGATGATTTGGACCACCTGAAAATATCACCACACGAAGACAATGTAGAGGTATCGGAATCTGAGTGTTCCTTGTTATTAGCAGGTACAGATTTAATAATCTTAGATTTGCTAACTCTAGGTTTCTTAGATTTCCTAGCCTTTTTCTTCCTAGTGGGTGGTGTAGATTCTAGTTGGCTTAAATCCTGAGGTATTTCTTCACTGATAGGCACTATAGTGGAGGCTGACCTAATTAAAGGGTGCTTTTTCCATACTTGAGTGCGAGTGTTCCTAACTAAAGGACGCTCAGACCTAACCTCAATGGATGCATTCCTAGTTAAAGGGCACATTGTTCCATCTAATGTAAAGGTCCTACCAGTGGGACGCCATTGCCAGCCAACCTGGGCACGAGTTCTACCCGTTGGCTTCCATTCAAGACCATTATTAATGGCATTCATTTCATTCACATGATCAATAAGACACAAATCATGACGTTGGGAAAACATACATTCATTACAATTCCAACAATTCAAATTAGAATTCACGAATGGTTTAGGCTTCTGCACAGGCGCAGAGCTTTTAGTCTTAACATGATTCTTCTTATTTAAAACTGAACTAACATTCCTATGGTGATCTTCTACTTTCTTCTTTTTGGCACTACTAGTGGAGGGCTTGATCTTATCTTTCTTGAGTGGCGATCCTTTAGCCATAGTAGTCTCTTTTAATCCTGTAGAAGGCAAAGTGGGAATATTAGCAACAGATTTTAAAGGTGCCTTACTTGATTGTGCCAATGACGGTTTTGCTCCTGGAGTCTTATTGAATGGAGTTACAGCAATGGGCCTATTAGTAAGTAGTGCAGAGCCTGGTTTACCTATGTATTGCAAATATGCTAAGCAATAATGAACTCGCTTAATATATTCATGAGCCGAATAATAGTAGCTACTTGAGGGATCTAAGGCATAAAGATCGTCTAAAATATCCCTAACAAGATCTACATGCTTAATGGCATTCCTCATATAATCATCGTAGGTAACTGGGTTTCTCTTATGAAGCGGGTTCTTATAAAGCACTACTGACTTGGTTGTTGGAGCACTAGTGGACGGTGCAGAGTCGGTAGCTAAGTTATCAACAACTTCTTGTCGGGTGAGAAGAAGTGTCTCCTTTAACTCGGCCAAAACCATATTTTTGTCAATGAGCAGGATGTTCAAGTCAGAAATTTCCTCGCACTTTTGGTTCAGTTGTTCAACATAATATTGTTGTTGTGCCGCATTAAAAGCGAAGCGTTCTTCTAGTGAACCATAAAGATCGGATAGTCCCTGTCTTGTCCGATCCATCTCCCCTAGAACAGACGAAAGTCTAATTTCTAAGACCTGGTTTTTAGACTCTGCAGCCTCTAGTTCCAATTTGAGTGTTTCATTTGATGACACATCTCTCTTCAATCTCATAATCTCTTCCTCTAATGCCTTAACAATTGCAATCATCTTGTCACTCGTCTCAACACCGTTTTCACAAACATTTGATATCAAAAGATTCTCATTTTGAGTTTGTTGTTTTAATTCTAAGGATATACAATGTTGTTCTAGTTGATTAAAGCGTTTTGAAAGTAAATTGTAAGAATCTTGTAGCTTTAAAAACTCAGCGTTAGATTCGTGACAAGAATGATTATCTACCTCATTTACAGTATCAGCAACATTTACAGAAAGATCACAAACATCATCACAAATATCTTCACAAATATTCACAGCATCACAATTAATCATAGCGGATGTAAGCTCATTCGAATAATTAACATTTACAGTAGTAAGCACATCACACGAGATTACTGCAGACAAGAATCGGTCATATTCGGTTAAAATCTTTTCTTTTTCAATTAGTTGTAGTTCGTAAGCGGTGTCCATTTCATAAAACACTTTTTGAACTTCACCAATTTCAAACACAAGATTTTCTTTAAGAGATGCAAAGCTTCCTTTTAGACTTTCGACAAACGGATTGATCTCAGTTTTAAACACCTCGTTCATGTGTTCGAAAGCCCATTCTCCGGCGTTTAAGCCATTTGAAGTCGTACATTCCAAAATGACCTTGTCAAAATTAGTAAAGTATTGATTAATCTCTTGCAAGTTTAACCATACAGTGCTAACAGGTGGAAGATCCTTTGGAATTTCCTTAGGACCTTCCATGTTGACAAGTGTAGGAAATGTACTAGGGTTTTCTTCATTCAACATGTAGGTTGGTTAATGAGATCTTTGTCCATATGGAAGCGAATTCTAAAATCCGTTTTTGCAAGCTCCTTATTCATTTTAAAATAATCACACTCGGGATATTTTGCAGAATTGTATGACCGATCCTCATCAACTAGATCCTTACTTGTTCGATCATCGAAAATAACAATCGGGTCTAAAACCAATCCTAATTGGGTTGCATTATAAAGTCTTGGACTATGTCTTAAAGCTTGTTTTGCATACCTTGGATTAGGGGGAAGGCCTTTTTGACGTGATAAATTAAATTCTCTAAATGAAGCATCAAATAAGTGCACTAGTTGAGAAGCAGCGTATTGTCTTAAAAGCAAGTAATCTAGACTTCTAATCTTATTAGCAGCATTAATCTCCATTTCATTCTTCTTAGACTCGAGTGACTCAAAATCTGTTTGAAGTTTTTGAAAATTAGTGACCACTAACTCCTTTTCGCTAAGTTCTTTAGAAAGATTTGCTCTTAAGGTTTCGATTTCTTGCAAGTGACCCATTTGTTTGTTTCTAAAATGATCATATTCGGGATTAGTTAGAATACTAGACGAAGGCACTAATTCCAAGGTTTGAACTTTCTCATTGCTTAAGGCAAGCTCATCAGACAAATTCTTATTCTTAGCTAGGGTTTCTAAGAGAGCAGCATTCATTTGGCTAAGTAATGTAGCAGGAACCATGACCAAATCTTGTTGAGCAGGAGTAGGCGTATGCGAAATGGCTCCCGGTTGTGATTCACTCAAAGTCTGGGGACTCACATTGATATTGCTATCATTGATTGTCTCCTCATTTGAAAGACTCACCACCAAAGAATCATTCGAATCAGCACTCTCTTGCACAACTTGATGTGGTTGAATACTAGCATCAGTGGTATTATCAGTGGTATTAATAAGTACCTCAGATCTCTTTTCTGGCCCTAAGCTGGAGATAGTTGCCATAAGAGCAGCCTTTGCAGATTGAAATTCATCACAGTCTGAGTCATACGCATCAAGATCATCGGCTTGGTATGCTGCATTCTGTGTGGTGACAGTGTCTTGTTCAGCAATCCCTGGATCAGCAAGAAATGCAAGCTCCTCTTCATCAAGTTCCCTTCCTTGTGCCTGAGCGTTCACCAGATAGATCTTCTCTGCAAACCATTGTCCATCTCTTCTCCTCTTGGGTTTCTTACAATCCCTGGACATGTGACCCTCTTCCTTGCAGTTGTAACATGTAATCATTCTCAACTTGCCTGTGGAATTAGCCCGTGGAGCAGGATTAACCATTGGAGCCTGATTGACCGTGCGAGCATTGGTAGTTGATGTGGTAGGTCTCCCCTGATATGGTTGAATAGGCTGAACCATTACCCTGCCATTCTCAATAGTAGCTTGTTGGCGAGAATTGGATGAATTCCTCAACTGATTGTTGGTAGGAGCTGATCCTTTGTATCCTCATTTGCTTAAAGTCCTTGTGAGATAAGCAGACATAGTGGTTAACACTTCAACTGGGTCAGCTCCTTGTTTGAATACAGGAACGGGGACTTCCTCATCATCACAATACATTGCTTGGTCTTGATGAGCTGCATAATCACTAGAAGGAATACTCATTTGATCAGAGTAGCTTGTTGGATATGCTGCATTCTCTTGATAAGAAGAATATGAAGGCTGAGCATAAGGTGCAATGTTTGCTGGGTGAAGTTGTGAAGCATACTGTGGTGAAGGTGCATTAAACCGATATTGTTACTGATGTGAGGTGGGTGGTTGTGGTAGAATCGAGTATTGGGGGAAGGTTGGTGTCATATAAGGTGATGGATGATAGGCTTGATGTCCCAAGATATAAGGTGTGTTGTTGTGTGACAAGCTTGGTTGATTCGCCATCAAAGCTAAGGAATCAGGGTACATACCACGAGGAGAACGGTGCATGATCACATGTTTCTCATGCTGCTGAAGAAAAGCATAGATTTGATCTAAATTGCACTTATGCAAGTCCCGGGTAACTTAACATCGGTAATATACTCACCCCATTCAGCTTGAGGTAAAGTATTCAAGAACTTGGTGTTAACCTGGAATGGAGCAATCACGAGATTGTATACATTCAGATCATTCATTAGAGTGGTGAATCTGAAGTAATAGTCGTGTAGCGTTTCCCCTGGGTTGTACGTGAATCTATCAAACAGATCATACAACTGACATTCCCTTTCCTGTTTGGTAAGAGATGTACCTTGTAGCAACACCTTTAGACGTTCCCATAAATCTTTGGCAACCGTATATTGACTTACCATGCGATAAATATCATGCGGAAGAGCTTGGAGAAGAGTCTGTAGAGCCTTTTCATCAGCATCAGCAATGAGTTGTTGTGCCGGTGTGAGTTCTTCATATTCTCTTGGTCGAGACACGTTATTTGCCACAATGGTACCATAGTCGAGTGGACCATTCAAAATCGATTTGACCATAAGCCTTCCGTATGTTGGTTTGCCCTTCAAGTATTGCATCATACGGCCCTGCCATGCCTCAAACACCTCTTTAATAAGCATCGGTGGACGACTATCAGTTCCCGTTATAATTGAGATATCCGTAAGAGATGTCATCTGAGGCATTAATGAACTCGGATTCATTGTGATCACTTAAGAGACTCAAAGATTATCGGTTGATCGAGCAGTGAAGAAAGGTTGAGAATTTGTGTTGTGTTGGTTTAAATCAAGATTAAATCCACTAAAGATCGTCGAAAAAAACTCAAATACCCCTTGAACTTGCTTATACGGAATAACCCTAACTCAGAATAAATCCTATTCGGAATAATACCTATTCGGAATAACCCTATGCTGAAAAACCCTTATCCGGAATAATCCCTAAACAGAAAAAACCCTTATGCGGAATAACCCTATACTGAATAAACCCTATTCGGAATGTTCTGCTATTCGGAATATTTCTTCAGTTCGGAATGTTTTCTATTCGGAATAATCGGCTATTCGGAAAGATCTTTGCTATTCGGAAAGAATTGGCTATTCGGAAAGAATTGGCTATTCGGAAAGAATTGGCTATTCGGAAAGTATTGGCTATTCGGAAAACATTGGCTATTCGGAAAGAATTGCTATTCGGAAAGAATTTCCTATTCGGAATATTTCTTATTCGGAAAAATACTGCTATTCGGAATGTCTATTCGGAAAAAATCCTGCTATTCTGAAAACTTTCCTATTCGGAATGTATATTCGGAATAATCTGCTATTCTGAAAACCTTCCTGTTCGGAATCTCTATTCGGAATAAACTGGAGATATTAGTTCGAGACTTTGAAAAACAGCTTTAAATCCGATTTTTTGATCAAAAACCACAACAAGTTTTATGATTTTTACCAAAATAAGCTAAACCCAATCCTTATCAATTAATCCCAATAACAAAAACACCAAAAACAACAAGATTCAAGATTGATTTTTTCTAAAGATCACTAATTGATTCAAAAACTAAAAAAGCAACACAATCCTTACCTCAAATCACCCCATAGCTCTTGATACCAAATGTAGAATATTGATAACCTATGAATCTATGAAGTGGGTTGATGTTTTCTAGTGAGAGAAACTAGAGAGAGAAAGTGAGAGAAACTATGTGTGATTTTATTAATATGAAAGTTTCAAATGAACAACAACCAACCCCTTTCCATGGTGGAAAGGGGTATTTATACTTCCAAGCTTACATTGGGCTTGGGCCGGTCCGTGACAAGCCCATGGACCGGTTCTTACTTAACTTAATAAGTAACAATTATCTATTTGTTAACTACGAGCTATTACAACATAAATCCTATTATGGAGTGACCGATACTTCTAATATACGTTAAAACGTATTTCTAACAGGTAGGTCCTTGCCAACTTGGATAAGGAGTCAGATTCCTTAATGGGTATGAAATGAGCAGACTTGGTGAGTCGGTCGACTATCACCCAAATGGCATCACATCCACGAGATGATTTTGGGAGTTTGGTCACGAAATCCATGGTGATATTTTCCCACTTCCATTCAGGTATCTTAGGTTGTACCAGTAGACCGGATGGCCTTTGGTGTTCTGCTTTGACACGCGCGCATGTCAGACATTTCTGAACATAAGTGGCGATGTCTGCCTTCATGTTGGGCCACCAATACAATTTCCTCATATCCTGATACATCTTTTCCGATCTTGGATGTATTGAGTATTTGGATTTATGTGACTCATGCATGATTATGTCCCTCAAATTCCCGTAACGGGGTAACCAACTCCTCTCGTGTAAGCACAATGTTCCGTCCGCCCTTGGTTCTAGTTTCTCTTTAGAGAGGTCAGTTCGAAGCATTCCTCCTATATCCTCTTTCTAGAGGTTTTCGGGTTTCTGTGCCTGAGTTTGTGCTTCAAGTATTTGCTTGGGCAGATCCAGGTTGATGGTCATGGTTAGGGCTCGAACCCTCATGGGTGGGTCTTTATCTTTAGGGCTTAGTGCATCAGCGACTACGTTTGCTTTACTTGGATGGTATTTGATTTCACAATCGTAATCGCTTAATAGTTCGATCCAACGATGTTGCCTCATATTAAGCTCTTTTTGATCTAATATGTGTTGCAGGCTCTTGTGGTCGGTGTACACTGTACATTTTGTCCCGTAAAGGTAATGCCTCCATATTTTTAAGGTAAAGACCACTACTCCAAGTTCTAAGTCGTGGGTAGTGTGGTTTTTCTCATGCTTCTTCAGTTGTCTAGAAGCGTAGGCAATCACTTTCTTTCTTTCCATTAACACTGCCCCCAAACCTTTATATGAGGCGTCACAATATACCTCAAAGTCATCATTGCCCTCAGGTAAGGATAGGAGAGGCGCACTACACACCTTCTGTTTTATCAATTGGAAAGCTGATTCCTCCTTTTCTCCCCAATTAAATTTTACTCCTTTCTTAGTGGGTTTTGTCATTGGCTTGGTTATTTTGGAGAAGTCTTCAATGAATCAACGATAGTATCCGGCGAGTCCTAGGAATTGGCGGATCTCCGTTGGTGATTTGGGAGATGCCCAACTCTTGACGGAATCAACCTTTGCAGGATCTACGTGAATACCATCACTGTCAATGACGTGTCCTAGGAAATGGACTCTGGGTATTCAGAACTCGCATTTGGAAAATTTGGCATATAGCTGCTCTTCCTTGAGTATTTTTAGTACTTGGGCCAGATGCTCAGCATGGTCTTGCTTGTTTTTGGAGTAAACAAGTATGTCGTCGATGAAGCCTATTACGAATTTTCCCAAATAGGGTTTATATACCTGGTTCATGAGATCCATGAATATTGCCGGTGCATTTGTCAACCCAAAAGGCATAACTCTAAATTCAAAATGACCATAACGAGTTCTAAAAGTTGTCTTAGGGATATCTTCTTCTCGGACTCTCAGTTGATGGTACCCAGACCTCAGATCAATCTTAGAATACATGCTTGATCCCTGGAGTTGATCAAACAAGTCTTCAATGCGAGGTAAAGGATAGCGATTCTTTATCGTTAGTTTGTTCAATTCCCGGTAATCGATGCACATTCGAAAAGAACCGTCTTTCTTCTTGACAAACAGAACGGGGGCTCCCCATGGAGAAGAGCTAGGCCTAATGAATCTTTTTTCTGATAGTTCCTGGAGTTGTTTGGCCAGTTCCTTCAATTCTGATGGTGCTAGCCTGTAGGGTGCCTTAGCTACAGGTGCAGCCCTAGGAATTAAATCAATCTGGAATTCTATCTGTCGTACTGGGGGCATACCCGACAGTTCCTCAGGAAATACCTCGGGAAAATCTCGGACAATTGGCACATCCTTGATTCTGATCTCCTCAGGTTTGTCTTCTTCCTCTATTTTGGAGATGTGTGCTAGGAAGATAGGGCATCCTCTGGTCAAGTACCTTTGTGCTTTGGTGCAAGAAATGACACTAAGTCTAGTATTGATTATATCAGGGTTACCATCCCCTCGAATAATCAAGGTTTCATCTCCCCAAGGTACACGAACCAGTTTTTGATCACATACAATTACTGCATGATACTTTGACAGCCAATCCATGCCAATGATGACATCAAAGCTACTGATACATGGTTTTTTGACACCTCGTATGAAAATTATCGTTCTCGTGGTCTAATCGAATTGATCTAAGTTCTCTATGTGACTAAGTTTTATTTTGGTGGAACAAATAGTGTTGTCGTTGTAGTATATTTAAAGTGCAAAACAATTAAAATTAAATGACGTTATAATAAAAGAGCGTGAAAATAAATCTAATTCTAACTTAAAGAAAAGTGGTGCAATATTTAAAAACGTGACGAAAAGTAAACTAATTAAATGACCAAAAATTAAAGCGTGACGAGAATTAAAAATGGACAAAGTATAAAAACATAAGCTAAAAATTAAACAAGACAAAGTATAAAGAAAATAAACCCAGATCGGAATGTATTCCGATCTTACCTTGATCGGAATGTTGCTTAACAGCCTGATCGGAATAAACAAGGAACCCTGGTCGGAATGCCTAACGCACCTCGATCGGAATGTTGAATGAACCACCAATCGGAATCCTGTCACTAATCCAAATCGGAATGCCCAAAATTTACACTGATCGGAATACTAAAGCCTCCTCGTCGGAATGTTATTAGAGCTCAAATCGGAAAGCTGTCACTCTTGCTGATCGGAATACCAACACAATCCAACCGATCGGAATATCAAACACTTTCCAATCGGAAAGTTATAAACCCTTTTCCGACCAAGCAAGGAACGCTGGTCGGAATATGTAAACCCCTTTCCGATTGTAAAATCGGAATACAGTAAAGAATACCAAAAATAAGCTAGAAAAATAAGCTATAATCCTAATAAGCACAAGACGAAATTTCTAAAGCAAACCGATTAAGAAAAAGCTATTAAACAGAAATTTAAAGACTTTTAAAACAAGAAATGAATAAGCTTTACGTAAAACAACTTTTTATACGAAATTAACTTTTATAAAAACTATACAAACTTGAAAACAAACAAAATAAGCTATGAAAATAAATGATTTAAAACAATCAAAAGCATAAAAATGAAATCTTTAAACAAATAAACAAGTCAAAAAGCATATAAATCAAAGATTAAAGAAAGGTAGAATGAGATCAACAAGGTAAAGTAAAGGTGCAAGAATTAAAAGAAACACTTACTTGAAATTAAATGGTAAATAAGGTGTAAGACATGTAATTAAAGGTGCACGTAAATAAATGTGCATAAAAGTAAAGGTGGAAGAACTAATTGTCACGATTAGTCAACAAAACTAAATGAAATGAAAATGAGAAGTATTTATAGGTGATTAGGGGATGGTTAGAGGAAGCTTCCTCCCCTCCTTCCTTTCTTCTAAATTGCGCCCTTAAGTCCTTCCTTCTTAATCTTTTTGTTAATCTTGGACTTTGATGACTTTTGGCTCGGGATTTCTTTGGACTCGTCTTTTAATTCTTCGATAAATAAGACTTGAGTTCCTCGGCTTTAAGTAAACTTCCGTCTTTTGACTTTTTCTTCGATAAATCTTCAGAATTGGTCTTGGACTTCCGTTCTTTTTGCACTCTTGACTTCTTGACTTCGTCTTTCGTCTTTTTCTTCAATAAAAGTCCGTAAATGCCCGTGAATGTCCGTGTTTTCTCCACTTTTCACCTTTTCGTCCTAAATCACAACAAAAACACAAACCACGTATAATTCCGACATAAAAGACATAAAATACACGTTTTGGCTCTGTTATTATTGTAATTAAGTGGTAGAAAAGATGGGTGTTTTCACACCTATCAAATCCCCTACACTTGACCATTGCAATGTCCTCATGCAATGCATTAGTTACAAAGCACGTTTACATTTTTCATCATAATCAATCCACGTTGGCCTTTATTAAAGAGATTATAAACATTAAAAGTAAAGAAATCAAAAAGCATACCTTGGGTTTTGGAAATGTCATGAATAATCATCATCCTCAAGTTTTCACTTTCTCCAAACCAAGCTTAAAAACGAGATCATTGTTATTATAAGTTAGTAAACTATCACGAACTCATGTGGGCCAATTACTCACTTAGACTCCCTTATTCCTAGGTGTATCTCTTATATTTTATTATTGTCTTGAATGATCACGAGGATGCATTTTTGACTTATTTCGATAGTTATTAAGTCTGAAAATAAAGTGAACGATTTAATCAATAGTTAGCGAAAGGACAAAATCTTTTAAAACTGCTTCTCGGGACCTCATAAAGTTCATATCTTGGCATAACTCGTTTCGCGATTTGAGACCTTTCTCGGACCGATATTTGGCAGCGACTTCATACTTCAAACCTTGAGAGACGTTCCTCAAAATATGGTCTTCTCTTCATAAATGGAATTTCTTCACTTGAACTTTTTGAGAGATTCATACTTGGACCACGACTTCTTCATTTTTCTCCAATCTTTATTTTGGACTTTGATATACAACGATCCGCCTCCTTTTGTGACTTGGATCTATTTATCCTCATACCTTGTTAGGGTCTTTTCGGATACACTTCTCCATGACTTCTTGGGAGTTTTTGCTTTTCGTCGTGTGTCTCGATCCTTCATATTGATTTTCGATAAATGATTCTTCACATCACTTTTGGATCTTTAGCAACAAAATATAGCCCTCATGCCTTGTTAGGGCCTTTTTGGACTCGCCAATCTTCGCATCCCGCTTCAATAAGTTATGCCTTGGCTATGAACTCTAATCTATACCGAGCAACTTTTAAACGATCTTGGGCTAGAAGCTAAGTAACTTTTCAAATCGTACAACTTTATTTATTAGCAGATAAATTTATTAGCAAGCGATGAGAGAATAGGCTTATAATTAACTCACATAAATTCACGAAAGAATACCAAACTTATAATTGACTCTATCATCTCTCTATCTCCACAGTTTAAAATCTCAAGTAATGAGACTCGTGGATGCTTAGCCTATTAAATCAAAGTTTTGGGTTTTCGAGTCGCCTATAGGATCTTGCAAATTCTTAGACTTTTTCAAGTTTAGAAATCGCATTTTAAAGTTCCCTTGATAAACGACTCTCTAGGATCAATTATAGGAACTTGCGAAAAGTTCTTGTTCTTAACCCTGTGAGAGTTAAGACTTTCGCGTTTTACAGCTCCCTAAATAAAAGCCTAGAAAAACTTGACTTAAACACGTTAAGGATACTAGCTAGAGTAACTTAGATAAGTAAACTCGGGTTGAGTCAAAAGATTCACAATGTTTTGAAAATTAAAACCACTTATTAGAGATTTATTCTAGTAAGGAAAGAAAATAACTATACAAAGGGCAAAACTAATAGGCCAAAATAGATCAAAAAGTTTGAAAAATGTCGAAAAATTGATTTTCCGGTTAAAATGAGGATAAATACAAGGAAAAGAGCCACTTAACTTCGATAGAAGTCTCCCCTACACTTAATATAAACATTGTCCTCAATGTTTAAGCGTGTGGAAGTAAACTCCCCTACACTTAGGACATTGTGCATGTTGTTTAAATCTCGCTAAGGAAGAGACAACTAAAGAGATTCCTATTTTAATATTGAGAAAATATAAAATAGTGAATCGAAAAGAGTTTAGGATAGAACCGGGAAAATGGAACACGGAATCACGGGTCATCAAGAATCATCAAGAGTGGATCATTGATGCTCGAATCCCTGATTAGTAGAAGAGAGGAGAGAGCAAACACCAACGGGTTTCCCCTACACTTATGATAAAGAAAGCGAAAAGATAGATGCATGGGTTGCCTCCCAAGAAGCGCTTGATTTTTTTTAACCGAGTCGTGAGCCTGACTCGACCTTGATTATCAACGGAAGAAGCATGAAACATATCCACCAGGATCAAAGACATAGTTTTCGTCCACTAAATAGCACGAGCTTAAGGCGAACAAGGCAAGCCAAAGAAGAGTAGGCAAGGTTCCCTTAAGCAGTGATGGAGCACGGTGGAAGCAATGTGGAAGTATTGCAAGCAGATTTCCATAAGTTCCAAAGATTTTTCCTTTTATTTCATCAGGTGGATACTGAGATGGCTGCAGAATATCAATACCGGGGTCGAACACCTTTTCCTTTAGGGGAAAATAGCACTCAGGCTCAGCAGAGTGTGAAGAAGATCCGCGAAGAAGCACAACCTCGTCCTCAGAAGTGGGACAAAGAGGTGTTAAATCATACGTGCTGCGGATATTGGTGTCGACCGGTTTCTTCTCTTTTGACAGAATGTGCTTCAAATCCAAAGTAGGATCAAGACGATAATCTTCAAAGTCCAAAGGAGGAGCATCACTCTCATGAGGGAAGTAAGTGTTGAGAAACGTAGAGAAATCTTCCTCAAATGAGTAATCGTCCAAAGTAGGATCGAGTGATGGCGGAGGATCTTCATCATGTGAAGAATCGCTCGAAAGAGTATCAGCCTCATCGAAATCATCATACGTGGGCAGATCGGGATACTCAGAAGTAAGGTCATCATAATCATCCGAGTCTGAGCTAGAATCATCATCATAAGCATCAAAGACCGGTGGCGAATCATAAATGGGAGAAGCTGCCAAAGTAGGGAGAGAATCATCTACATCATCTTGAAACAGTGGATTATCATCACAAGACTCGAATAGAGGATTTTTGTAAACGACAAAGTCATCGAGCACATTAATCATATTTACCGATTCTCGGCCTCCAAATGATTTGCCTGTAAGCTTCCCCATTTTAAAAATTTGTGAATGATTCCCGACTCTTAAGACTAACTCACCTTCGGCCACATCCACTAAAGCTCGTCCGGTTCTCAAGAATGGCCGACCAAGTATTAAAGGAATACGAGGGTCCATTTCATAATCAACAACGACAAAATCGACCGGGAAAGTAAATGTGCCAACTTTGATGAACACATCTTCGGCAATACCAACGGGGTAAGCGAGAGTGCGATTAGCAAGTTCAAGAGTCATCTTTGTTGGAGTGAGGTCGGGCAATGATAGTGTTTTCCAAACACTCAATGGCATCAAATTAATACTAGCCCCGAGATCAGCAAGGGCAGTAAATTCTTCAGTTTTGTTGAACACGCAAGGCAACACAAAACGACCGGGATCTCCAAGCTTTTCCGGAAGTTCTTTAAGAATAACTGCAGAGCAGTTTTCATTTAATCGTGTGTTGGCGAGTTCAATTAGCTTCTCCTTCTTGTTAAGCAATTCCTTAAATGCTTTAACAAATTTGGGCATGTGGACAAGTGCTTCAAGAAAGCTGATGTTGAAGTTCATCTGAGAAATCATCTTCACATAGCGTGTTACTTCAGAGTCATCCTTGGTTAGCATTTTGGTCTTGCCTAAACGAGAGGGATAAGGGATATTGGGTTTAGGTGGTGAAGGTGCAGGTGTAGCAGGTAAAGGTTGGGATGTTGAAGGTTCCTTCTTGGGGACATCGTCATGACGAGGCGGAGACGGTAATGTTGCACTAATACTAGGTGTAGGAGGAGTAGGGATAAATGGTGGTGGAGGAGGTGTAGATGATGGGGGTGGGATTGGTGGATCGACAATGGTAATTCCACTACGCGTAGTAATAGCACTCACATTGGCTCGCGGATTAGTGACGGTGTTTGAAGGTAGAGAACTTGAAGTAGAAGGTTGAGCAGGGGGCAAGAAACTAGCCAGCATATTCCTTATATCATTCGTTTGAGTGCTGATGGAGGATTGAAGATTATCTCGAAGTTCGGATCTAATCTCATTTCCTTGCTTGGTAATATCTCCTTTCAGATTGATAATTTGGCTCTGCAGGTTCTTGATTTGCTCATCGTGGGTTCTCATGATGGTGTCAACATCGGGGTTAATGGGTGGGAGTTGTTGAGCGGGTGGGTGATAAGGATTAGAAGCTCTTGGTGGGATTTGGTTGCTTCTAGTGTAGTTGTTGGCGGAGTTTTGGTTTTGAGGAGAAAAACCGGGTGAAAGGTAGTTGTTGGATCGGTAACTCAGCAGATTTCTATCCCCTTGAGGTCGAGCTTGGTAATTTTCCGGTGAATAATTACCATAAGCTGCATACACATTTTCCGGATTTCCTTGAGTCGAAGGACAATCGGTGTATGGGTGTGGACCGCCGCATGTTTCACAAGGAGTAGCAACAGCTTTAACTTGTTGTTGTTGTTGGTTTGAAGCCAAGAGTTGCATACTTCTGCTCATTTCAGTCAGCACACGGGTGAGTTCGGTCATATCAGGGTTTGCTGAAGTAGAGGAAACATTGACGCTCGGGTGGTTCCTTGAAGAAGCGGAGGAATCCCAGTTTTTGTGGTGAGTAGTCATGTTCTCAATTAGCTCTCTACACTCCTCGGGTCTCCTTTTCATGAATGTGCCACCGGCGGCTGCATTGATCGTATCCCGATCACGAAAAGTCAAACCGTTGTAGAAAGTATCAATTAAGGTCACAGGTAGCATGTTGTGGTTTGGACATCTATCGATCAAGACATTATATCTCTCCCAAGCATCAAAAAGAGATTCATCAGGATCTTGCATGAAACCGCTGATTTGATTGCGAAGGCTCGTGACCATGGATGGTGGAAAGTAGCGCGACAAAAAGCGTTGAGTCATGTCATCCCAAGTGTGAATAGAATTCTTCGGGAGACGATCAAACCATTTCTCGGCATGATGTAATAAAGTATGTGGAAAGAGTTGTAGGCGAGTTCATCCATTGTGGCACCAGCCAACTTCATGCTTTGGGTGATTGTAATGAACTTGTCGAGGTGTTTGTTGGCATCATCATCAGGCAATCCACGGAATGGGTTAGTTTGCACTTGCTGAATCATGTGGTGCTTCAACGAAAACTCAGGAGCGTTGATTTGCATCGGCGCAATCGGTCCTCCTCGTCCAAACATGGTAGGTTGACAAAGCTCCTCCATTGTCCGAAGATCGGGCTGTGGAAGAACATTGTTGTTATTATTGAGGTGCGGTGGATTATTGTTGTTGTTAACACCTGACATAGCTAAATCTTCTTGAGTCTCGGGCTCTTGATAATTAGAAGATCTAGTACGCATACACCTGAAAACGAAAAAGAAAACAAAACCAAACACAAAGACAATATATATACACAATAAAAATAAAATCTTTTTGGATTTTTGAAATTTTAATTTTTATGGATTTTTATTAATTTTTTAATTTTTATGGTTTTTGAATTTTTTTATGCAAGAAAAATAACGCTCACAAGTGAACGGATCCCAAAAAGCAACGCGTCTCTCACAGAAAACCGTTAATCTTTACGAAAAGAGCCGGCAGCGGCGCCATTTTATACAAGGTTTTTTGACACCTCGTATGAAAATTATCGTTCTCGTGGTCTAATCGAATTGATCTAAGTTCTCTATGTGACTAAGTTTTATTTTGGTGGAACAAATAGTGTTGTCGTTGTAGTATATTTAAAGTGCAAAACAATTAAAATTAAATGACGTTATAATAAAAGAGCGTGAAAATAAATCTAATTCTAACTTAAAGAAAAGTGGTGCAATATTTAAAAACGTGACGAAAAGTAAACTAATTAAATGACCAAAAATTAAAGCGTGACGAGAATTAAAAATGGACAAAGTATAAAAACATAAGCTAAAAATTAAACAAGACAAAGTATGAAGAAAATAAACCCAGATCGGAATGTATTCCGATCTTACCTTGATCGGAATGTTGCTTAACAGCCTGATCGGAATAAACAAGGAACCCTGGTCGGAATGCCTAACGCACCTCGATCGGAATGTTGAATGAACCACCAATCGGAATCCTGTCACTAATCCAAATCGGAATGCCCAAAATTTACACTGATCGGAATACCAAAGCCTCCTCGTCGGAATGTTATTAGAGCTCAAATCGGAAAGCTGTCACTCTTGCTGATCGGAATACCAACACAATCCAACCGATCGGAATATCAAACACTTTCCAATCGGAAAGTCATAAACCCTTTTCCGACCAAGCAAGGAACGCTGGTCGGAATATGTAAACCCCTTTCCGATTGTAAAATCGGAATACAGTAAAGAATACCAAAAATAAGCTAGAAAAATAAGCTATAATCCTAATAAGCACAAGACGAAATTTCTAAAGAAAACCGATTAAGAAAAAGCTATTAAACAGAAATTTAAAGACTTTTAAAACAAGAAATGAATAAGCTTTACGTAAAACAACTTTTTATACGAAATTAACTTTTATAAAAACTATATAAACTTGAAAACAAACAAAATAAGCTATGAAAATAAATGATTTAAAACAATCAAAAGCATAAAAATGAAATCTTTAAACAAATAAACAAGTCAAAAAGCATATAAATCAAAGATTAAAGAAAGGTAGAATGAGATCAACAAGGTAAAGTAAAGGTGCAAGAATTAAAAGAAACACTTACTTGAAATTAAATGGTAAATAAGGTGCAAGACATGTAATTAAAGGTGCAAGTAAATAAAGGTGCATAAAAGTAAAGGTGGAAGAACTAATTGTCACGATTAGTCAACAAAACTAAATGAAATGAAAATGAGAAGTATTTATAGGTGATTAGGGGATGGTTAGAGGAAGCTTACTCCCCTCCTTCCTTTCTTCTAAATTGCGCCCTTAAGTCCTTCCTTCTTAATCTTTTTGTTAATCTTGGACTTTGATGACTTTTGGCTCGGGATTTCTTTGGACTCGTCTTTTAATTCTTCGATAAATAAGACTTGAGTTCCTCGGCTTTAAGTAAACTTCCGTCTTTTGACTTTTTCTTCGATAAATCTTCAGAATTGGTCTTGGACTTCCGTTCTTTTTGCACTCTTGACTTCTTGACTTCGTCTTTCGTCTTTTTCTTCAATAAAAGTCCGTAAATGCCCGTGAATTCCCGTGTTTTCTCCACTTTTCACCTTTTCGTCCTAAATCACAACAAAAACACAAACCACGCATAATTCCGACATAAAAGACATAAAATACACGTTTTGGCTCTGTTATTATTGTAATGAAGTGGTAGAAAAGATGGGTGTTTTCACACCTATTAGCTACCAAGACTTATTGGGATCAAGTCGATGTCGAACGGGTGATTGGAGAGGTTTTGAAGTACAACCTCGAATAATGGTGCCAACTGTCACAATTTTTCCGTCAGCTAGTTCTACCGTATAGTAGGAGTCTAAGACTGATGGAGTAGTTTCCAATACTCTACTAAATTCTGTTGAGATAAAGCTTCGATCTGCCCCGGTGTCAAATAGGACAGATGCATATCGTTGGTTTAGTAGAAATGTACCGGTGACGATTGATAGGTGTGTAAACACCCATCCTTTTACCACTTAATTCGGGCTAAAACGAGACCAAAACACGTATTTAATATCATTTGTTTGGAATTATGCGTGGTTTTTGTGTTTATTGTGTTTTCAGAGCCAACCGGATAAATATTGAAGAAAACATGGGATTGCACGGGTTTTACTGAAGAAAAAGACTCAAGATAAAGTCTATTGTCCAAGAGATGCAAAAGATTTGAAGTCGCTGGGCCTATTCGAAGATTTATCGAAGAAAAGGACCAAAGATGGAAGATTTATATAAGTCGAAGAAACTCAAGTCTATTAAACGAAGAAATTAAAAGACGAGTTGAATTTAATCGACAACAAATCCCGAATCAGAATCGAAAACGGAAACTTTTCTGAAAAGACGAAAAGACACGAAGAACGGGAGAAAGCCCACTCACCAACCAAAGGAAACACCTATAAATAAGCCATCCCACACACATTTTAGAGCTAGCTAGTTTTTCTTTCTTCCTCCCTTTTTCTTTCCTCCTGGTTCGTATAACACCATCACCACTAGGGTGATTGGTGATTTTTATCTTTAGTTCTTTAATCTTGTAATTTTAATCTTTGTTTCATCTTGTCAAAACATCAATCATTTAATACCAAGTTCTTGTTTAATCTTTCATTTCATCTTGTTCATCATCATCTTTATCTTCAAGTTCTTAAGTTTTATTTTTCTTGATTTGATCTTCAAAAGTTGTTTGGATTTGTGTTTTTGTTAGTGGGATTTGTTGCTTATATTGTCTAAATGATTTGTGTTTAATTTGGTAAAACCTTTTTAAGTGTTTGATTTGATTTTGATTAATTTTGTGTTCCGTGTTCTTCGCTTTAACTGTTTCTGTATCTGGGTTTCCAAAGTTCCGAACCAAGACAAAAAGTTCCGAATGAAGGGTTCATTCGGAAACTTCCGAACCAAGTACTAAGTTCCGGATCAGTGACTTCCGGATCAGCAACTTCCGAATCAACCTTCATCCGGAAGGTTCCGAATCAAACCATAAGTTCCGAACCAGTTCTTCATTCGGAAGTTTAAAACTTCCGAACCAGTGACTTCCGGACGAGCCATAAAGTTCCGGATCAAGCTCAGACTTCCGAATCAAACACCTTCATCCGGAAAGTTCCGGATGAGTATGTTCCGAATGAGTGAATAGTGTCTTCCGAATCAGTTAGTTCCGAATCAAGGTTTAAAGTTCCGGATCAGTTATTTTTGGGTATTTTTAAGTTACTGTTTTACTGTTGATGTTTTACTATTTCTCTGCTCATATTTCACTATTTACATTTTAACTTTAATTTTAATTTGAACTTTAAATTTTCAACCAAGTTTTTGTTAAATCTTAATTAAAGTAATTGCCTTTGATTTAAACTTTCATTTCCACTTCTTATTAGAATAGAAAACCAAACCCCTTTATTTAGTAACCAAGAACAATCATTCCACTTAAAACCTAGATCAATTCGAGAGGATATCGAGAGTAAAAATCTGAACCCATACAAAACCTATGTATCAAATGGCGCCGCTGCCGGCTCTTCTCGTTAAGATCAAAAGTTTTTTGTAGAACTTGGATTTTGGGATCCGTTCCCCGTGAACGTTACTTTTTCAAAAATCTTCAAAAACAACTAAAAAATATAAAATTTTCAAAAATCCTAAAAAAGAAAAAAAAAAAAAAAAAAAAAAAAAAACAATAAAAACCAAAAATATTTTTGCCTTGTTTTTCTTTGTTCGTTCTTTTGCAGGTGTATGCGCACTCGATCCACGTCTTATCAAGAGCCCGAGCCTCTCGATAACCTAGACATGGCTGGTGTACAAAACAACAATAACATACCACCTCCGCAAAACAATAATAACAACAACAACCCGCCTTTCAACAACATGAATAACAACAACAATGAGCACCTTCCGGATAATCGCCCAATGATTGAATTGCTGCAAGCTCATGTTGATGGCAACACGGATCCAATTGTCATCCCTCCAATTGCCGCCAACAATTTCGAGCTAAAGTCAGGCTTTATCCAGATGGTATCCGCTCAACCATTCTTGGGACGCCACATTGATGACCCACATGACCATATCAAGAGATTTCTACAACTCACCAACACGGTCAAGTTCAATGGTGTTCCACAAGAAGTGATAAGGTTACAACTTTTTCCCTTTTCTTTAGAGGGACAAGCCCGGCATTGGCTTGCTAAGGAACCGCCACAGAGTATTCTCTCGTGGACGGATTTGGAAACAAAGTTTATCAACTACTTTTTTCCACCCTCTCGTACTACCGCTTTGCGGAATGAGATTATAAACTTTGAACAAAAGTACGATGAGTCATTCAGTGAATCTTAGGATCGCTTCAAAGATCTTTTAAGAAAATGCCCACAACATGGTTTTACCAAAGTACATCAAATAAATACTTTTTACAATGGTTTAAGCATGAGTGACCAAGATTCACTGAATAGTGCCTCAGGGGGTAATTTATTGGCTAAGACTTCCAATGCTGCTTGGGACATCATTGAGAACAAGTCTCGTGTGCAAACCAAGAGCATTAGGACCAATGTTGCTAGTGCTAGCACTAATGACAGCGACAAGCGATTAGACAAAATCACCACGCTTCTTGAATCGCTTGTCACCCACACCGTCAGCAACAACAACAGCAACAACGCCAAAAATGCACAAGTGAACGCTGTCAGCCAACCTTGTGAGATATGCGGTGGTCCCCATTCTTACACAACTTGTACCGCCACCCAAGATTACCCTGCTGAGAATGTGAATGCGGCATATGGCACCTACCAACAACCTGCTTATCAAGCTAGACCTCAAGGTGACCGTAACTTGCTTAGCTACCGCAGCAACAACTATCTTTCTCCACCTGGCTTTCCTCCGACCAACCCAAACCAACAACAAAACCTTAACCGCCCTGCTCAACAACAACAACAACCTCGCCAACCATATATCCCACCTCACAAGCAGCAACAACCACCTCAACGTAACAATCAAGTATACCAACAACCCGCTTACCAACCACCTGCATACAATGCTCCTTCCAACCAAACCAACACTGCACTACACCAAGAGGTCGCCACCTATATGAGGACCAATGATGTGATAGTGGGAAATCTCCAAGAGGAAGTGCGCAACTTGAATGCAGATCTGGTCAAGCAAGGGAATGATTTGCGAGCTGACATGAGAAATACGTTGGATAGCCAGACGAATGATCTGAGGAACATGATGGCTAGTTTCTTCCAAAGTAGTCAACCCTCTTCTTCGGGTACTCTTCCGAGTAACACCGTTGCGAACCCAAGAGGGGAGATGAAAGCAATCACTACTCGAAGTGGTAAAGGTACCAAGGAACCCGAGCTTCCTATGCCTCCACCGGTGGTTGTAACTCAGGAGAACGAGTCGCCTGCTCCTATTCCTTCTCCTTCCCCAATTTCTCCACCTCTTCTTTCTACCCCTCCTCCACCCGTGCTTGTGAGTGATCCTATTCCCCTAAAGCCTTCCTCTTCTTCCAATATACCTTATCCTTCTAGGTTGAGGAAAGAGAAGCAAAAGAGCAAGGATGATATTCAGGTTTCGAATTTCCTTAAAATGTTCAAGAAACTGAATTTCAATATCTCCTTCGCTGAGGCTCTCGCTCACATGCCCAAGTATGCCAAAATGTTTAAAGATCTTCTGAGCGACAAGGAAAAGCTCCTCGATCTCGCCAACACCCAACTTAATGAGAACTGCTCTGCAGTGCTCTTAAGGAAATTGCCAATCAAGCTTGGTGATCCGGGTCGTTTTCTTATCCCTTGCAATTTCCCGGGAGTAGAGAATTACATGGCCCTAGCCGATCTAGGTGCCAGTATTAATCTCATGCCTCTAAGTGTTTGGAAGCAATTATCTCTCCCAGAGCTAGTCCCCACCAAAATGACTTTGGAATTAGCCAACCGTACGGTTGCTTATCCAGTGGGGATAGCCGAAGACGTCATTGTCAGAGTCGACAAATTCACCTTCCCTGCCGATTTTGTTGTCGTCGACTACGAGATGGACCCACGTGTGCCACTCATTGTTGGTCGTCCATTCTTGAGGACCGGTCGCACTCTCATTGATGTTGAAGCCGGTGAGCTTATCATGAGAGTGGGTGACGATAAAGTAGTCTTCAACATGGGAAAGTTATCTAAACAACCTTCTTCTTACGAGAATGTTAATTGTATTGACGTTCTTGATGAGGCTTGTGAAGAACACTTCAAGGATGCTTGTAAAAACATTCCTACCTCTCTTCCCAATGTTGAGACCGTTTCCTCTATCGACTCATCACTATCTCTATTTGGAGAAAGTGATTTCCTTTGGAAAGATTTGGAAGCCACCTTGGAAGATGTCAAGCAAAACAATGACGATTCTATTGCCACTTGGGATGAAGACCTCAGTTTCATTGCAAACCTCCTCAAAGAAGACAATCCTTCCCCTCCATCTCCCACTATTATTGCTATCGAGACTCCGACTTCGAACACGCCTCCCGTCGACAATCCTCCGGATTTGGAACTTAAGGAGTTGCCACCCCATCTTGAGTATGCATTCCTCGAAGAAGAGAAGAAGTCACCAGTCATCATTGCTAAGGATTTGAAGGATGAAGAGAAAGCCCGACTTGTCGCTGTGTTGAAAGATCACAAGAAGGCTATTGCTTGGAAGATTTCAGACATTCGTGGAATTGATCCTCACTTCTGCACGCACAAAATTCTCATGGAGGACGACTATAAGCCCACTATTCAAAGCCAACGAAGGGTGAATCCAAAAATCCATGAAGTCATCAAAACAGAGGTTATCAAACTTCTTGATGCGGGTATGATTTACCCTATTTCGGATTCACCGTGGGTTAGTCCAATCCATTGTGTGCCCAAGAAGGGCGGAATAACCGTTGTTCCCAATGAACACAACGAGTTGATTCCCACTCGTCTCGTTACTGGGTGGAGAGTTTGTATAGACTACCGCAAACTCAATGATGCCACGAGAAAGGATCATTTCCCTCTACCTTTCATGGACCAAATGCTTGAACGATTAGCCGGTAATGAATATTACTGCTTTTTGGATGGTTTCTCGGGTTATTTTCAAATACCCATCGATCCCCAAGATCAAGAGAAGACTACATTCACTTGTCCCTATGGCACTTTCGCTTACAAAAGAATGCCTTTTGGCTTATGTAATGCGCCCGGGACTTTCCAAAGGTGCATGTTAGCTATCTTCCATGACATGGTTGAACAAACCATGGAAGTCTTCATGGATGATTTCTCGGTCTTCGGGGATTCCTTCTCTGCTTGCCTTGCCAATTTAGAACGTATGCTAAAGCGGTGCGAAGACACTCGCCTTGTTCTAAATTGGGAAAAATGCCATTTCATGGTAAAAGAAGGCGTCGTGCTTGGACATAAGATTTCGAAAGCCGGTCTTGAAGTAGACCGTGCTAAAGTTGATGTTATAGCAAAGTTGCCTCCACCTTCCACTGTGAAGGGTGTGAGAAGTTTCTTGGGTCATGCGGGCTTTTACCGTCGATTCATCAAAGATTTTTCGCAAATCGCTCGCCCGATGACCCACCTCTTAGAGAAAGATACTTCTTTTATCTTCTCCAAAGAGTGCCTTGACGCCTTCAACTCGCTTAAGGATAAGCTCACTAAGGCACCCGTCTTGGTTACCCCTAATTGGGAGCTGCCTTTTGAGTTGATGTGCGATGCTAGTGATTTTGCTATTGAAGCGGTTCTTGGACAAAGAGTGAACAAACACTTCCAACCGATCCATTACGCTAGCAAGACAATGACTGGGGCACAATTGCATTATACGACAACCGAAAAAGAGCTTTTAGCTGTTGTCTATGCTTTTGAGAAATTCCGCCCCTATCTTGTCCTTTCTACCACCATTGTGTATACCGATCATTCCGCGTTGAAGTACTTGTTGACAAAGCAAGATTCCAAACCAAGACTTCTTCGCTGGGTTTTGCTGCTCCAGGAATTTAAAATCGAAATCCGCGATAAAAAAGGAGCAGAAAACTTAGCCGCGGACCATCTTAGTAGACTTGAGGATCCATACCAAGGGGATCATCCGACCAAAGAAATCAATGATTCTTTTCCCTTGGAGACCTTAATGTCTATAAACTCGAAGCCGAATGAAACCCCGTGGTTTGCGGACTTTGCAAACTACTTGGCGGGTGGAATTCTCAAGGAAGGGTTGACGTCCCAGCAAAAGAAGAAGTTCTTCACCGACATCAAGACTTACTTTTGGGACGACCCTTACCTATTCAAACAATGTGCTGACCTGATTATTCGCCGATGTGTTGATGGACCGGCAGCGTCTGAAATCCTTGATGCTTGCCATAAAGGACCCACCGGTGGTCACTTTGGTCCCAACTACACTGCTAAGAAAGTGTTTGATTCGGGATTTTATTGGCCCTCCATATACCGTGACGCTCACAATATGGTCAAGCGATGTGATGTTTGCCAAAAGCAAGGCAAAATCACACATAAAGACGAGATGCCTTAGAATTTCATTCAAGAATGTGAAATTTTTGATGTTTGGGGTATCGACTTTATGGGGCCATTCCCTTCATCTAAAGGAAACAAATACATCCTTGTTGCCGTTGACTATGTTTCAAAGTGGGTTGAAGCCAAAGCTTTGCCTACTAATGACGCAAGGGTGGTTTATAACTTTTTGAAAGCTCTATTCGCTCGCTTCGGTGTGCCTCGTGCCATTATTAGTGATCGTGGGACTCATTTCTGCAATGACCAATTGGCTCGAGTCATGGCTAAGTACGGTGTCAACCATCGTCTTTCCACAGCCTACCACCCACAAACTAATGGCCAGGCTGAAATATCAAACCGAGGGCTGAAGCGAATTTTGGAAAGAACCGTGGGAGAGCATCGTGCCTCATGGGCTGATAAACTTGATGATGCCTTATGGGCTTTCCGTACTGCTTACAAGACCCCGATCGGCTGTACGCCTTATCGTCTTGTGTACGGGAAAGCGTGCCACCTCCCCATTGCGTTGGAGCACAAGGCTTATTGGGCCTTGAAGTGGGCTAATTTTGATATAAACAAAGCCGGTGACCTACGCAAGATCCAACTCAATGAGCTGAATGAACTCCGTAATGAGGCTTATGAAAATTCTTTGATCTATAAGGAAAGAACTAAGCTCATTCATGACTCCAAGATCAAAAACCGAGAGTTCCATGTTGGAGACAAAGTCTTACTTTTTAACTCTCGGTTGAAAATCTTTTCGGGAAAGCTCAAATCTCGTTGGTCCGGCCCATTCACCATTACCCAAATTTTTCCATATGGTACTCTCCAGCTCGCTCAACCTAATGGACCTAATTTTAAGGTGAATGGCCAACGAGTGAAGTTGTACTTTGGTGAGGACACCTCTAAGGAGGTGATTCCATCCCTCACCACGTTCCCCATGAACTAATTTTGGGTCGAGTCAGGCTCGTGACTCGGTTATCAAAAACAAGCGCTCCTCGGGAGGCAGCCCGAGTATCTATCCTTGCATGTTTTAATCCCCTAAGTGTAGGGGAGGACTTCTATATGTGTTTGCCTTTGTGTGGTGATGTCATTACAGGGATAAGTGCACTCTTGGAATCTTTGAAGAACCGTGCTCCCGTGTTTATCCGAAATCCGGTTCTATCTCTCAACTATCGTGATTCAATTTTCTTCATACTCACATTTGAAATTGATCACTTTAGTCGTCTCTTCCTTAAATTGAGTTAACCAACGTGCACAATGTCATAAGTGTAGGGGAGACTTCTCCCACATGCTTAAACATTGAGGACAATGTTTATCTTAAGTGTAGGGGGGACTTCTATCGAAGTTTTAAGTGGACTTTTCCATGAAAATGCCTTCATTTAACCGGAAAATCCTATTTTTCAACATTTTTCAAATTTTTTATTAACTTTGGCCATTTAGTTGTATTTTTCAAATTTTTATCGTTGCTTTCATATGTATATATCCCGCAATAAAGTCAAAAATATTAATAAAGTGGTGTAGCTAGTTTAGGAATCTTTGACATATTAGGCCCGTTGCGTTTATTTTGACTCAACCCGAATAAACTTATCCAAGTTTATTCTAGCTAGTATCCTTAACCATGTAGACCTTAATTGGTTTATTAGGCTAAGTGTCCACGAGTCTCATTACTTGAGATTTTAAATTGTGGAGGACGAGAAATGATAGAGTCAATTATAAGTCGGTATTCTTGCGCAAGCCCACTTGGTGTAATTATTTGCCTATTCTCCCATCACTTGCTAATAATTTATCTGCAATAAGTAAGGTCTTACGATTTGAAAAGTTACTTAGCTTCTAGCCCAAGATCGTTTAAAAGTTGCTCGGTAATGATAAGAGTTCATAGCCAAGGCATAACTTATGAAGCGGGGCGCGAAGATTGGCGAGTCCGAAAAGGCCCTAACAAGGCATGAGGATTCAATTTTATTGCTGAAGATCCAAAGTGATGTGAAAAGCATTATTCCTAAAGTCAATATGAAGGATCAAGACTCACGACGAAAAGCAATCAACTCCCATAAAGATCATGGAGAAGTCTATCCGAAAAGACCCTAACAAGGTATGAGGATAAATAGATCCAAGTCCGAAAAGGAGGCGGATCGTTGTATCTCAAAATCCCAATTAGAGATTGAAGAAATAATCATGAAGTCGTGGTCAACAAAGTTGGAGAACCCCTCAAAAGTCTCCAAGTGAAGAAACTCTATTATGATGAGAAGACCATTATCTCAAGAACGTCTCTCGAAGATATGAAGTATGAAGTACATGCCAAATATCGGCCCGAGAAAGGTCTCAAATCGTGAACCAAGTTATGCCAAGATATGAACTTTTTGATATCCCGAGAAGCAGTTTTAAGAGATTTTGTCCTTTAGCTAACTATTGATCAAATCGTCCTACTTTGCTTTCAGCCCTAATAAACTATCGAAATAAGTCCAAAAATGCATCTTCATGATCATTCTAAGACAAAAATAAAATATAAGAGATACACCTAGGAATAAGGGAGTCTAAGCATTTAATTAAGCCATGTGTGTAAGTGTTTGAATTGCCAACTTATAATAACAATGATCTCGTTTTTAAGCTTAGTTTGGGGAACGTGAAACTTGAGGGTGATAAATCTTCGCAGCACCAAAGCCCTAATGTAAGTCATCGATTTCTCTACAAGTTATTTCCATGTAGCTATTTTCAAGTGAAAATGGTTTTCTATCCCTTTGTTATCTTTGAAGATTTATTCCCTTAATTTTTGTTTAGTAGAATTTTAAATAAGGCCAAGGTTGATTAATTATGAGAAAAGTGTAAGCTTGCTTTATCACTAAGCATTGCATGAGGGCATGGCAATGGTTAAGTGTAGGGGATTTGATAGGTGTGTAAACACCCATCCTTTTACCACTTAATTCGGGCTAAAACGAGACCAAAACACGTATTTAATATCATTTGTTTGGAATTATGCGTGGTTTTTGTGTTTATTGTGTTTTCAGAGCCAACCGGATAAATATTGAAGAAAACATGGGATTGCACGGGTTTTACTGAAGAAAAAGACTCAAGATAAAGTCTATTGTCCAAGAGATGCAAAAGATTTGAAGTCGCTGGGCCTATTCGAAGATTTATCGAAGAAAAGGACCAAAGATGGAAGATTTATATAAGTCGAAGAAACTCAAGTCTATTAAACGAAGAAATTAAAAGACGAGTTGAATTTAATCGACAACAAATCCCGAATCAGAATCGAAAACGGAAACTTTTCTGAAAAGACGAAAAGACACGAAGAACGGGAGAAAGCCCACTCACCAACCAAAGGAAACACCTATAAATAAGCCATCCCACACACATTTTAGAGCTAGCTAGTTTTTCTTTCTTCCTCCCTTTTTCTTTCCTCCTGGTTCGTATAACACCATCACCACTAGGGTGATTGGTGATTTTTATCTTTAGTTCTTTAATCTTGTAATTTTAATCTTTGTTTCATCTTGTCAAAACATCAATCATTTAATACCAAGTTCTTGTTTAATCTTTCATTTCATCTTGTTCATCATCATCTTTATCTTCAAGTTCTTAAGTTTTATTTTTCTTGATTTGATCTTCAAAAGTTGTTTGGATTTGTGTTTTTGTTAGTGGGATTTGTTGCTTATATTGTCTAAATGATTTGTGTTTAATTTGGTAAAACCTTTTTAAGTGTTTGATTTGATTTTGATTAATTTTGTGTTCCGTGTTCTTCGCTTTAACTGTCTCTGTATCTGGGTTTCCAAAGTTCCGAACCAAGACAAAAAGTTCCGAATGAAGGGTTCATTCGGAAACTTCCGAACCAAGTACTAAGTTCCGGATCAGTGACTTCCGGATCAGCAACTTCCGAATCAACCTTCATCCGGAAGGTTCCGAATCAAACCATAAGTTCCGAACCAGTTCTTCATTCGGAAGTTTAAAACTTCCGAACCAGTGACTTCCGGACGAGCCATAAAGTTCCGGATCAAGCTCAGACTTCCGAATCAAACACCTTCATCCGGAAAGTTCCGGATGAGTATGTTCCGAATGAGTGAATAGTGTCTTCCGAATCAGTTAGTTCCGAATCAAGGTTTAAAGTTCCGGATCAGTTATTTTTGGGTATTTTTAAGTTACTGTTTTACTGTTGATGTTTTACTATTTCTCTGCTCATATTTCACTATTTACATTTTAACTTTAATTTTAATTTGAACTTTAAATTTTCAACCAAGTTTTTGTTAAATCTTAATTAAAGTAATTGCCTTTGATTTAAACTTTCATTTCCACTTCTTATTAGAATAGAAAACCAAACCCCTTTATTTAGTAACCAAGAACAATCATTCCACTTAAAACCTAGATCAATTCGAGAGGATATCGAGAGTAAAAATCTGAACCCATACAAAACCTATGTATCAACGATGTTGGAATTTGAATTGACTTGGGCATCGCCAGTCATGTATACTTGTGATGGGGTTCCTTTGTTGTCCTTCTTCCAGTTGGTCAATTTGGGAAAATCAAGTCTTACATGTCCAGAGGTCCCACATCTGTAACATACTACAACTTTCTTTGGCTCATGATGACTTTCACTTGTGGGGTTTTGGTTCCCTTTATATTGATTTTTAGCATCATGATGGTAGTCGCACTTTAAACACTTAGGTTTGGATCCTAAGTATTTCTTGTTGCGGGTTGTGGGAGTAGTATCATCAGTTTTCTTAATGCATTGTCTTTTGGAAGATCGTCGGGGCCGACTACGAGTAGTTCTACTCGACTTCCGCTTGTTGTCCGTTTGTCTTTCGGACAGGTTGTGAGCTCGCTTGTTGATCAGCTCTGTCGCGAATTACATTGCACCTTCTATGGTAGTGGGTTGTGAGGCTAGCACACTATCATGAATGTTGTCAGGGAGTCCGCTGACATACTTCTCAATCTTGTCACTCCTTAGAGGGAACATTCTGGCGCACATCAAGCTTAACTCTTGAAATCTTTGGTTGTACCAAAGGATATCATTGTTCTCACACTTGAGATCCCACAGCTCGACTTCCAACTTCTTCATTTCTCCTCTAGGACAATACTTCTCAGTCATTCTTTCCTTGAGGTTGGCCCAAGTGAGAGTATAGGCAGTGTCTTGTCCAAGGATGGCGACCACCGAGTTCCACCGGGTAAGGGCACTCTCAAGTAGGGTGCACGTGGCAAACTTTACTCTATTCTCGTCAGCACAACCGCTGATGTAGAAAACTGTCTCTAGTCTTTCAAACCATTGCATCAATTCAACGACTCCTTCTTTTCCTCGGTAGTATGAGGGTTTGCATTTCAAGAAGTCGGGGTATGAACAACCCCTGTTGAAGTTGTTTCTGTGCATGTTGTGATTCGGTTCACTGCTCATATTAAATTCTCTGGCTGTCATAGCTGCCGAAATGCCTTCACCAATCATCTCTCTGAGTTGAGCAGTGGTAACATTATGAGTAGCTTCAGGAGCCTCGGTGTGAGCGGTGTTGGGAGCGATTGAATTTTTGGGGTTTGATCATGTAATCACCATTTGTCTATAATCATACACAAAATGAGACTATTAGTTCAAACGTTAGTGCAAGTTTTATATTATTTGCAAGAGATGATTTCATGCGTAAAATTCATAACAAATTTGGATAACCTGTCAGGATTTCATAATATAATATTTTGCACAAGAGATATAACATAAGAGAATGATTGCATGCAAATTTCCATAAGGAATTAAACATTCATCGGGCATATCAAATCCAGGACAGAGACTTAACTAGCCTTGTCCTGGGTAATGGTACACATAGTCTTAAGTACATCAAATCCCAAAAATACATGCCAGAAAAGAAAGGTACAGCACATAAATGTATCAACAAAAGCTTGAAAAGATATAAAAGTACGAAGGTCTCATATTATGATGGCTGGGATACAATCCGTAAGCTTGTCATAAGGTACAAGAATTCCGGTACATCTATACTAGTCTTGCCTAGATGATCCACTAGGCATAGCTGGTGCTGATGGTGTTGATGAAGCTGGTGGAGCTACAAATGCTCTTCGGGAACCCTGCAAGGCTCGAATCGTCGCTCGGGTCTCCTTGAGTACATGAAATGCTGTCAGCAAATGGGTCCGGAGCCTATTGGTGGTTCCCCGGAGATGAGTCATCTCTGCTGTAATCCCGTCATGTCAGACGGTGGCGAGATCACAAAAGATAGACAACGATTGTTCCTAAGAAGATAGGGCCGTATGGGTCTGATTCTGAGGACCCTCCATGACCTGGATGCGTTGGTGAAGACGACGGTTTTCCTCTAAGAGCCACTTCAATGCTTTATTAGTCTTAGCCCGGACACCCTTAGTGGCCTGGGCTTCTCTTCTCATGGTGCGGGAGAGAGTGTCAATACGATCATGGATGACGGTACGGCCTTGTTGGCCGGCCATCAGTAGATTGCGGAGGTCCGATATCTCTTCCTCCTGGCGTGCAGCCAGTGCGGCAATCTGAGCCTAAACGGGATCGACATGTCTCGCTCTGGAGCCTTCCCCGGTTAAGTAGAGACGGGTACGGACCCGGAGAAATGGCCCGATGATAAGAATGGAGGCACGGAAGGTGCTAGGCTAGGAGGAACCTGTTCCTCTTCCATCGAGGTTGGGGCTAGTATAGCTGATGTGGAGGTAGGAAATGGGTCCTTTAGGAGTACAACCTAGATAGTTGGGTCATCCTCTAAATCCGAGGCTGACAACCATCCATACTGCGCCGATCATGGAGATGAACGAACAACTGGGGTAGGAGATACTACTGGTAGAAGAGTCGTAGATGCAGTAGGCGGAGTCATGATGCTCTGAAATAACATCATTTTAAGTTTGAAGTGAGTAAGCTTACAAACAAAGAACAATATTATTTAGATTACATGCTTTATGAAATATATCCCTTTCAAACAATTATTAGAATGTTTTAAGGTTACAATTATTCATACTTATACATATATATGTACTATCATGTAAATAGTTCATTTATCAGTTAGTAAGTGTGAAGTTTCAGTTTAATATTACTCATATTCGCATTTCAGTAATTTACTATGTAGTGTAAAATTTTCGAGTCTCGCACGTCTAACATATAGCAATACCTTACTAAGCAGTATTAATAATCAAGTGTAGTAGACATATATATATATACAATTAGTTCACATAGCATAAAATGCCCTAAGATCTATATTCTTAACTAAGACGGTCCCAAAATAAAATCTCATAAAGAGTTTTATAAGTTATAGTCCAGTTTTAAATAAAAGAAAAATCATTTTATTTTTATTTTATTTAAAAATTTTATCTGGTTCTCTATAACTAGTGCTCTGACACCATTCTCTGTGACACCCCGGGTTGGGTCAAGATATGCGGAAAATATCCCCGGAGACGTCACAAGGGTGGATCGATAGCATATAGTCCATAGAGCATAAGATAAAGATTATTTAAACCAGATTACATATTTGATAACAAAATACTAAAAATTGTCTTAAATATGACAGAAGTTGATTGTTTACGTTTCCCAAATCGATCCCCGGATGAGTCCTATAATGCAGATTACTAAGATGCTGGAGACCATACACACACCACGTACTAACTTCATATTCCTGTGCAAAACATACTAACTGGTCAACATAAAGTTGGTGAATTTACAGATTTTAACAATGAATTAGTTTGGACATATAATAATCATAGAAGCAATAATGCACAAATCATTCTTACTAAAATGTAAATAACATTTGTTTATTATTAGAAACTGAAGCTTAAACCCATAGTCCTCAACAGATGAGGACGTAGTGTCTTACAAAAAGACACCCATTCCAGTTCCAACATGGTATACGTCTGTTGTCCCGGCCAAGGCACAGTGAGCATGACTCACCCAGACGGGGATGGTCAATCCCTAATAGATCTATTTATAACATCCGGGTGATTTACAACAATTTAACAGTTTCAATAGTAAGCAATCATAATCCAGTTTATACAATTCAGTCATGTCCAATATATGTTTGCATATTTTCTTTCCCAAAAGGGAAAGTTTTACCAAAGTTTAAATGGGGCAGTAAACTCACCTGAGAGTAGGCAATTGCTTGTTTAACACGGATATCCAATTAAAGCTCACACCAAAGTTATGCCTCATCAGATAGTACAGTCTTAATAGATAGTACAAAGAACATATATGTATGCTTATACGGATTTTATTCAGTTTATTCATACTATGGTATTTATCTAAATAACCGTAGCTCAAGTAGCATCAATATTCATTTAAACTTATTTATATAAGTTTTATTTCTAAGAAAACATAAAATGTTTAACTAATAATATCAGTTAGCATACATGTATTAATACTCATTCAATCTTACAGTTAAGTTTTACATTTAAGTGAACATAAAAGAAAATGTTTTACTTAAAATATTAATCTATGTTTATAGTACTTGTATCAATAACATCTACTCAAATTTATAACCAAGTTCTATATTTAAGTAAACATAAGGGGTTTTACTTATAATATATTTATGCAGTGACATTCAATTTAATTAACGTTCATATAATTTTATTTCTTAAAAGTATATGAGTACATGTTTTATTAGTACATATTCATCTTGTTTATACAATTTATTTGGTAAAGCAAATATACATAAGCATTTCATAAAAAAAAATTATTTAACTCTAAAGTTTTTGTAAATTATTTAATATTTATAAAATAATTTATTTATCACAAACTTAAGCTTATACATTAATCCTCATGATATAGACTTTTAATTATATTTTATCATAATTAAAATAGCTTTTAGGGTTAGGGCTAGTTAATGTTTCGGAATGTGGCAAAGTAGTCCCTCCATATTTTTAAACAAGTAAACTTTCAGATTATTACACACTTGGTACCTAGGGCTTGTTTAAGTTTCGGCTTATGGCAGATTTAGTCCCCCTAGTATTATCTAGGTTTTATAACTATATAAAAATTACAAAACAGCCCCTAGGGCTTCTTTAAGTTTCGGCAATTTACAAGAATAGTCCTTAGGGTTATAAGATGAAAAAAAAACTTTTAGAAACTTCCCAAAATGGTCCCTAGGGTTTAATTTGCCACGGATAATATTTATTAGACCCTAGACTTTTGGATATTTACATTTTCAGTCCTTGTGTTTACTAGTTTATCAAAACAAGTTTCATAAGTTACGGTTTTAGTCCTTAAGTTTTATAAATTGTCATTTTCATCCAAAAAGTTTTTATAAGTTATATTTTTATTATAAAAACTTTTATTTTAACATTCAAACTTTATATGGGCTCATTAGGTCCATTACCACTACTCTACATTTTATGTAAGTTTTAACTTAAGATATTCTTAATAGTTTATTATGAGCTTATTCATATTGTTTTAAATCTAAAATAAAAGAATAAAACTTATACTTGTTTTATGTGATGTTCCAAATTAGATCTATCTATGTAAAAATCAAGTAAACAAGTCATATGTCCAAAATGAGATCTAAATTATGTCTAGACCTAAAAATCAATCATATATCCATGTTTACTCATATATAATCCACGGTCATATTTCTAAATATTGGTATTTCCAAGATGAACATATTAGCTAGTTTTAAAGTCTTGTAAATATTTACAAAAACACATCATAATTATCTAGGTTACATGCAGGTTACCAAGGTTATTATTATTCCAAGAAAACAAGGTATAGCCCACGGCTATATTGTTTTCTCCCAATATTCCCATAAGATCTATAGGCTTATTTCATGTTTATCATGTTAAGTTAACACTTATTACAAGATATAGGTTGTATAATAACATGCATGTACATCTAACCCATTTAGGGTCATATAAAACCCACGGCTACAAATATTCACATAAGTTACTTTGATGATTTTTAATATTCCATGTAACATGTTACCTTTCATATTCCATGATTCAAAACTTAGAAAACTAATCATATAGTCTCCACTTAATTTAGCCGTGACCTTTAAGGTCATGGTTTTCTTGATCTTTAAGTTGCACAAGTTCATTTCATGAGATCTATGGTTATTAGTTAACCAAAGTCCCATAAAACAAGATTTGTAACTCATGCAAAGTATAGATTTATAAAAGGTTTCATATGGGTTTTAAATCAAGTTTAAACATAACATATAAGTCATACGTTTCTTATTAAAAGATTTTTAAATCATGAACATGATTTGCATAAATATGTTGTGACCTGTAAGGGTCATAGCTTTATCAAATCTTGATTTTTAACACGTTATTTACTTGTGTTTATATGTGTATGATGATGCATGCATGAAAGTATGAAAGAATATGATGTGTATACCTTTTTTTGCCTAAATGTTACCAAGTAAGATCTATATGAACAAGGAGGTTAGAGATCTATTCAAGATGATGAGTGAGACTCCAATTGTTAACCAAGCCATGACCTTTTAGGTTCGGCTAGGGCTTGGTATAATACTTCCAAGGATGATGATTATGCTACCTATAGATTTGGGATTACTATGAGGCAAGGATCTAGTAGATCTAGTGAACAAACTTGGATTTTTGGTGGCTTATAGCCGAATTTCTTGAGAGAAAGAGGGAGGAGAGGGTGATATCAAGTGAATGTGAAGAGTATGTGTGTGTTTCGGCTAAAAGGAGAGAGAAAGGCAAGCAAGGGTGTGAACACCTTGGTAAGAGCAAGAGTGCTAAGTGTAGACACTTGTGTTCCCAATGCATGACACTTGTATTCCCAAGGCTTCTCTTCACCTTCCACCTAAGAAATACGTGTCATTCTTAGCTAAAAGAGGAGATGGGCTCAAGTTGTGGGCTTGTGTTGGGCTAGCACACAGGGGAGATGGGCTCAAGTTGTGGGCTTATGTTTATAATGTACACATACATATATGTATGTAGTACTACCTCATGCAACATTTTCTCATAATTTTTTTAAGTGTTAGGCATATATATAGTTGTTGTAACTATCAGTACTTGTGATCCTAGTCTTGTATACCAAATTTAGTTATGCGTCATATTTCCATAGCAAAGTAGTTGTAGAAGTATAAGTACATAGTGATCAAATTCACACACAACTTAAAGATGCACAACACATGAGTGATTATTCTAGGATTTATGGGTGAATCTTATTACATGAAATCATGGTAAAATCATGGATTTTACACAGGATTTGAATCACCAAACTGTTTTAGGGACTGGTATACAATGTGATGGTCTTTACTATTTAGATATAGAAGGTACTAAGACTGTGCATAATTTCTGTGTGCCTACTTGTTCTCTTTCTAAACATGACTGGCATGTTAGATTAGGTCACCCTGCTGACCCTGATCTAAGTGTTCTAAAAAAGAGTTTGAACATATCTGATTTTAGTCAACATGATTTATGTGAAACATGTTGTAGGTCTACGTTTCTAAGGATTGAACAATGTTATGGATTATCTATTGAATGAATGGAGAAGAAAGAACTTAGAGAGAGAAAGAAGAGAGAGAAAGGAGAGAATGAGAGAAATGGTTGATTAAGTGAAAGTGTGTAAACACAAAGTGAGCAACCCCTCCTAACATGCTAGGAGGTGGTATATATATCCCACCCTACATGTGGGCTATATGGGCTATATAGGATCACGAGCCCAATATCATTGGAGTGACCGATCCTTTCTAAATACATAAAAACGTATTTCTAACAATCTCCCCCAAAGGGAGGTCACTCCAAGTTACAATGTCCTAAATAGTCTATAGCTCGTGATCTATGCTAACAATGATGTGACCGAGACTTTCCTTGGAAAAACGTATTTCCAACAATCTCCCCCAGAGGGAGGTCACACCATTTTACAAAATCTTAAACCTAGCATACTATGCTTGAGTCTTCGATCTTGTTCTTGTGAATATGCTGATGAGATCTTTGACTTTAGTCTTGAGCATGTTTTCTTGCCTTGACCTTGTGCATTCATCAATTGTGATATTTGCCTCCTCCTGACTCCATGTTCCACATACTTATACTTTTATATATTCTTGAAAGCTTCAGAGTTTGATACAGCGGAAGACTTGATTTTTAGACTTTCTTGAATTTGTTGAAGTATTAAGTTCATATAATATAAGCATGTGGTGACAACTTCTTCTGGATTGTACACCGCAATGCCACCTTCTTGTTATGCTGCATAAGACAGTTAGCAACAAAACATATACATGGATGAAATGGCCTTGAACATTTCATTCTAATTCGGTAGCATTTTACCTCCGGACGTTGAAGACCGTTGGACGATATTAACTATCATACTTGTGGCAGGTAGTTTCAATTAAGAACCTCCTTGACAAGATTTCGCGGGTAAACCCGTTCTCTTTATTCGACCGTCCAAAGCTAACTGCAAACATAAAGAGTGAACCATTTGGATAATAATATCCGCATGATTTGAAGCCGTCAATTCATGTTCATGGAACAAGTGAAATTCAATTAAGAACCGCACCATCATTTCTTTCCAGTTATCACAAGCTTGATTCGTATAGAATCTTGCAAGTTACCTACCAAGTGCTGTTTGAGGTTAACACTAGAAAGATTTCCACTCATCACTGTGAACACTAAGGTATCACTCTAAGTGTTCTGGCAAGATCACTAAGATATTGCGTAGAGGCCTGGAACGTGTTTAGATTCATTTAAGAATTAAACCACTGTTGCTTTCTAGTTATCACAAGTTTGATTCATAAAGAATCGCACAAGTCACCTACCATGTGCTTTTTGATATTCGCTCAAGAAGTATTTCCATCTTCATTGTAAATACTTTCGTATTACTCGGATGTTCAGGCAGGATCATGAAGATTTTGCGTAGGACTCTTAAGATCTTTCTTACTTTTCACAGTGTATGAGGAAGCAAGGAAATATGAAAGTGTGTCCTAATGAGATATTTGATGATCTCAAATGCCTCTAGACTTAATCGTGCATTTTGGATTTTAGTGATCGGAGGCTGGAGATGAGTGCCACCATTTCAATACCAATTTATTCGGAGTGAATAAATCAATAGATAATGCGTTGTCTCCGTGTGATTAAAACAAATATCTTTTGAGAGATATCTGAGTTAGCTGGGATGGGTTGTGCATTGCATCACTGGGTCCATGATGTCTGTCTTCAATATCAAGCATCATTAAAAATGATCTCAATAGCATATGTATTGACCCGGTTTCTGCCTAAGGTTGTAAGGAGGGCTTCTTTCTTTACACCCTTTATCTTTACAATTCTTTTTTATTCTTCAACCCTTTCAATGCTTACCAATACGTCATCACTAGCACCTTGTTGTGGTTGTTCCAGTGCTAACTTATGTACTTGGTCGGCATTCAGCTACGTTCACAATCTTTCTCCATCTTTCCTAAAGACTACTATTTCTAGCTATGGAATGTCCTTGGGAAGATTCCTCCGGTTCCAGAGGAATCATTGGACTTTAACCTATCCTACCATCCTTATGTCACCACAATCTTCACCGTCGTGAATAGAGATGTTTTGGGTAAGTGTTTGTCACCATGAAATCCATTTTGAAGTGCAAATCCATTTTGCTCCCCCTTAGCATATGCCACGATATCCGAAAACATTTCGCACATGTCGGGATGAGCTATCACGTTAAGTCAAACCATTTGTGATTAATCATTTCCCATATTAAATCACATTTTCTCCCCATATTAAAAATATTAACCCGATCGATGTTTTTAATATCAATTGATTAAATAGCATTTTAAGAAAATTTGGGAAGAAAAATGCAAAGCCAATTATCTTCATGAATTACACAAGCTCCCCCTCAAATTAATGAGGGTGTACTTGAGACGTAAATAAAATACCTTTTAAACACAAGTGTAAGGTATTTATCACATGCAAAGATCATATATAATAATATATTCACAAGATTAGCGATTTATGAGGTTGGACCTGAATGATGGAGAACATCATATGAAAGAAGCACGTGGTTCTTGTTCACGAATGTTGGTCACCTCGTCATGTTTGAAGTTATCTCTTGACTCTATGTGTATGATTGATATCGTTGTCTTGACACCAATATGTGAACTTGGTACTCTCGGCATCAAGGATTCTAAATGCTGGACAATTGCTCCCCCTCAATTGTTGACCCGTGTTCTATTGAAAGAGCTGTAGTCACCGTTTGAGTAGTTGCATCGTCGAGTATATAGATATCAATTGTAAGTTGCTACGGTTGGTGGAGATGATAACTTCATAAAAGCAAGATTTCTCTTGTTTTAACAAATAAATGCACTGACACGTACATATATCCGTGTTAGATTGTGTTATAAAGTAAACACAATCCCTTACGTGGTTATAAAGTAAACCATGCCCGAGAAAATTAATTCCCGTTGTTAAGTCAAAGCTTTCTGGCGAAATGCTTGACTTTAATATGAAAAGCGGGTTACTATCTTAAATAATAGCAAGCCATTTTGAGCATGTTTTTAAAAACGTTTGAACTTCTGCTCGAACTTTATTTACAACCTCGTGTCATTATTGAATGACATTTCTAGTATCGTAAATATTATCGATTCCAGAAGACATGCTCTTTTTATCAAAACATTTTTGAACACACAATTTTGAAAGATTTAGAAAAACCTTTTGAGAAATTCTCGAAAAATTGTGTTCATAGTTTTGACAACCAATTACTTGAGCTTAAGATGTTGAATATCTTACAAAAGGAGCTCAAGTCCGAGAAGTTGTAAACTTCCCGTTATGAGGATAAGTTCATCATCGGCAATAAACTTTCCTTTTAACTGAAGAACGAGTCCTAAATTGACATTTACTAAGAAGTCGTTTTTCATAAGCTTGAAAAACTTTGAATGTTTTAACGTAAAGCTCATGACCGAGAAAGGTAAATTTCTCGTTAAGAAGAGAAGTTCTCTTATTTAAAAGATACACTTTTCTTTATGAGCTTAAAACTTGGAATGTTTTAAAACAAGCTCATGACCGAGAAAATTTAATTTCCCGTTATGAGGATAAGCTATCTTTAAAGATAAGCTATCCTAAAATTACAGTCCGAGTTACAGTATGATATTTTAACTGTAAGTCATTGTGCATGAGCTTAAAAAACTTCGAATGTTTTTAATAGTAGCTCATGCCTGAGAAAAATTAATTTTTCGTTGTAAGGATAAGTTTATCATCGGCGATAAACTTTCCTTTTATACTGAAGAAAGAGTTCTAAGCTGACATTTACTTAGAAGTCGTTTTCATGAGCTTGAAAACTTTTGAATGTTTTAACGGAAAGCTCATGACCGAGAAAGATGAATTTCTTGTTATGAAGAAAAGTTCTCTTATATAAAAGATATACTTTCCTTTATGAGCTTAAAACTTGGAATGTTTTAATACAAGCTCATGAGTGAGAAAAATTAATTTCTCGTTACAAGGATAAGCTATCTTTAAAGATAAGCTTTCCTAAATTTGAAGTCCGAGTTACAGTCTGATATTTTAACTGTAAGTCATTATGCATGAGCTTAAAAATTTCGAATGTTTTTAATATTAGCTCATGCCCGAGAGAAATTAATTTCTCGTTGTAAGGATAAGTTTATCATTGGCGATAAACTTTCCTTTCTTTGAAGTCCAGGGCATAATCTGGAATATAATTATACGCCATTTACACGAGCTTAAAACTTTTGAATAGTTTTAATGTAAGCTCGTGTCCGAGAAAAATTTAGTTTCTCGTTAATGAGGATAAGTTTATCATCGGCGATAAACTTTCCTTTCTTAGAATCGCGGGTTACCATCTGACATGTGACTGCAAGCCGTTGTGCACGAGCTTAAAAACTTCGAATTTTTTTAACATAAGCTCATACCCGAGAAAAATTAATTTCTCGTTGTGAGGATAAGTTTATCATTGGTGATAAACTTTCCTTTCTCTGAAGATCGGGTCATCGTCTGATATTTAACAATGAACCATTTTTACATGAGCTTAAAATTGTTGAATAGTTTTAAAGTAAGCTCGTGTCTGAGAAAATTTAATTTCTCGTTTTTGAGGATAAGTTTATTATAGGCGATAAACTTTCCTTTATTTGAAAATCGGGTCATCATCTGATATTTAATGAGGAGCCATATACACGAGCTTAAAACCTTTGAATGGTTCTAAGATAAGCTCGTGTCCGAGAAAACTTAATTTCTCGTTACGAGGATAAGTTATCGTTGCGTAGATAAACTTCCCTGTCTCTGAAGTCCGGGTCATCATCTGTCATTTAACGAGGAGCCATATACACGAGCTTAAAACCTTTGAATGGTTCTAAGATAAGCTCGTGTCCGAGAAAATTTAATTTCTCGTTTTGACGGTAAGTTATCGTTGACGAGATAAACTGCCATGTCTCTGAAGTCCGGGTCATCGTCTGTCATTTGACTATGAGCCATTGTGCATGAGCTTAAAAACTTGGAATGTTTTTGATATAAGCTCATGCCCGAGAAAAATTAATTTCTCGTTGTGAGGATAAGTTTATCATCGGTAATAAACTTTCCTTTCTTTGATGAACGAGTTACAGTCTGTAATGTGACTATAAGTCCTTTGTTGGTAAGCTTAACCGTGAATCCCCTGAGACACTTGTTTCTCCAATATCTGCTTCTTCAGTAGCCAAACTCTAAGAGTGTACTTAGTTGAACGGTATACAATGATTGGACCGCTTCGTTCTTTTGGAACATCAAATTTGGTACCTGCATTCTCATTAGGAATTTGCATGCTTTGAAATGGGTTAGCGATATCAAGTTTAGAAGCAAGTGGGGGTTCACAGTTGTCTTTTCTTGTGCCAGAGGCGACCTGAGTAGATGTTTCACTTGTCTTAGCTGGTAAACGTTTCTGTTTATAGAAAAACTTAAGTTCGGGCTTAAGTGATGTGTCATCTTCTTCAATTTCCTCCCTAGTAGTCTTAGTAGATACGGAGACTATCCTAGTTAAAGGGCACTCGTTTCCTACAAGAGTAAAAATTCTACCAGTGGGGCGCCAAACTTTACCAATGGGTTTGATTTTAGCTATCCAGTGGGATTTAAGTCTAGCACGGGAGTTCACCTCATTAAGTAATTTCTTGACACAAGATTCATGATTTGCCGTAAAGACATATTTTCTACATGTTTTACAAGTAGCATATTTAATGTCCGAGTAATTCCTAGATGTTTGATCGATGCTCTTAGGAGATGACATGCTACGGTTAGCAGTGTTGGGTAATCTAGAAGGCATCTAACTAGGTTTGACATTGCTATCTCTTACATGTGTCTTTTGCTTAGCTTCCCTTAGACCAGATTTATAGCACATGTAATTTGAACTAGTTCTAGACGTGGTCTTGGTATTTTTAGAGAAACTAGAAGCAATCATGTGATTAGGTCTTGCAAAAGCTATTTTAGTTACATTGGGCCTAGATGGTGGAGTGACTGTTCTAGAAATATGAGCCATATCAACTTGGGAGGCAAACCGCGGTCTCGAGGATTGTGGTCGCTCGGATCTAAATGCAGTCGGTTGTCTAACGAACTGATTTGTAGGCGGTTTCCCCAAGATTGATGGTTTTTCAAGCTTAGTGTCCACACTAGTTCCTTTAGTTTTCCTCGTTTCGTTTTTCAACGCAGTTATAACAAAAAACTTTTCCTGTACTTGATCTTTTAAAGTCTCATTCTCTTTGAGTAATTCATCTTGGGATGCCAACTTAGATTCAAGCAACTTAATTTGTTTCAAAATATTATCCTTTTCAGCTTTAGAATCTAGAACTTTTTGATCCAATTTTCGTTCAAGAACAACGTTTGACTTTTCAAGTTTTTCAAAATACTTTTCAAATTTGTCCGTTTTCTTTGAAAATTCAATTTTGGCATCCTCAAGCTCTTTGGATTGTTGAGTTATAATCGTTTTGAGCTCTTTAATCTTGGAATCAGAGTCTGTTAACAAAGCAGTCATAAAGCATTGATCATGATGTACTATAGCATTCTGAACAACCCCATTATGACTCACATCGGATGAATCAGAAGTGGTATTTCTATCACTCTTTTCCATCCCATGTTTGTCATAATTAGGTTCAGAATGCTCAATATGCGGCATATCATCAGCATATACATCATAAACAACATTACATTGTACCATGTTCGCAGGCTCTTCGTCATAAACGGGTAAGGTGTCATCAAAAGAGATCTCGTGAACATTCCCTGACGTGCCACTGGTATCATGGTGTCCTTCTGATTTCGTGCTCTTGCCATCGTTAGGCTCCAAGTTGTCAACCGTATGACCATTCTCCTCTTGCATCTGCATCATAGATTCTTGCACTCCATTATCATACGCTTGCTGAAGTCTGGATCTTTCATAAATCGAAGACGAGACCGATGTCATGAGTTTCAGTAGTGTACCATGGAAAACTTGAAGCTCGGTATGTGTGTCTTGAAGAAATGACTGGTAAATCACTAAACTTTTAGACTTGACAATATTGAAATAGAGGAAAGGCATGAGTTGTGTCACAAGAGCCTTATATGCAAATGCGGATGCGGAGTGATTAAATTCTTATTTATGAAATTGCTCAGCTAGTTGGTTCAAGTTGAGGAATATAGATTCCATGAATATATGACGATCTTGACCAAAGAGTGTCAAAAATTCGCTCCCTCCTTGAATCCATGAAAGAGTCACAAGATGAGACTGAAGTAGTTGAAATGAAGTGATGCCATTATCACTAGCTTTGTCTTGCATTTGATGCGAGTCTCCCTCTTGAAAAGTCGAATTCAAAGATTCCATTGAGTTATGATGAACAATGACGTTAAAGATTATGATCGATAAACAAATACGTCTTCACTTTCAAATAATAATACCCGATCAAAATCCGACGTCTAAATAAATCTTGTCACTTTGACTTTGTCAAGCCTCGATAATTACCCAAATAATGTTTTTCATCCTTTACACAATATTATGCCTACGTCCCAATATTTTTAATATCACAATAAACAAAAACGTTTATTTAAAAACGTTAAGGAACAATATTTAAAACAATTATGTAAAAACACTTATGAATAATTAATAAAAATATATGTATGGTTAAAAAGATGGCAACCGGGTACACATAGTACAACCAACATATTGATAATAAAAAATTATATTACTTTGGCTCAAAAGAAAGAAGGCAAACTTCGAATATTTACGAAGGTGGATGTCTATAATCAAATTCAAGTTTCAGTTACAATTTACCAAATGTAAGCCACGTGGTTTTGAATTTTGGGAAGCCAACAAGAAACAGTGAATAATACGTGGTCAAAAAAAATCTTACACGTTGCTTCTTGTATCCTCCGCCCAAAAAATAATACTCACTTAAATATTAGATCATGTAACCTAATCATATTTTTGTTTTATCAAACCGCAGCCACATAAACCTTTTCTTTGGAATATCCGTCACTTTTCTTTCATATATACTCAGGCACCAAAAAACTTCATCTCGATGCAAATTCAACTCATCTCATCTTACTCAATCTCAAAAGCAGATCCATACATAGAAAATTAATCACACATCCATCTTAAATGATCTCAACAAAGATTAAAACCATAAGCAGTCTACCAATCAATTAACCCAGATACCTTTTTCTTAATCAATCCGAAATCGAAGCCCACGAGAAGAACGACATCAAGATCTTATATAACAGGTCTCGGGTAGGTTTTGAACGTCTTTTATTTGTTTGATTTTTGTTATGAGTCCTTGATCGAGGATGTTTTGCAGCGGAGATCTGTATATGTTGTTGTGTCGTTGAGTGTTGAGTGTGTGTGGGTTGAGGATGGGTATGGTGTCTGTGAGTCTGTGTCGAGTGGGGATGGATTAAGTCTTGGGTGTGTTAAGTCTTAGGTTCAAACAATAGTCAAACCTATATTTCCATCGCAATACTTAAACCTATTCCATCGCAATATCCCAAATATTCATCGCAATATAGAGTCCAACTCCCATCGCAATCTCAGTCATGCAACCATCGCAATATTCAAACTTTCCATCGCAATATTCAAAAACTCACCATCGGAATGTCACGAAAATTTTTTGGCAAAGTTTCGTCTCAATGTTCCTTAAACCCGTCGCAATCCACGATCGGAATCCACGTCGGAATAAGGTATCGGAATACGTGATCGCAAAGTAGAACCCGAGGGTAATTGCGATCGTAATGTACCAAGATCAGAAAAAGGCAACTTTCTATCGGAATATAACAAGAAAGGAATCCATCTGAATAACCATCTGAATGAGAAAAAACTTTTCCGATACAAAAACTTGGATAAACAGGACAAAGAAGAATATTGTTAGAATAAAAAGAAAACTCTATAAAAAACTGATATTTTTGATTTTTGTGACAATAATAACTCCCAAATCGAGACAGATTGGATAAAATAACAATAAAAATAAAAAAATAGAAATTGATGACAAAGGTTGTGACAAGAAAATGACAAGTTTTGTAAGAAAATGAAGATTAAAATTGTATATCAAAGTTTGAGACATAAACACCAAGTTGAAAAGAGGACAAATGTTTAAAAGGATTATATCAAAAACTTAAACTTAAAGAAAAAGAAAGACGATAGAAAAAAAGTTGTGAAAGCATAAAACTTTACCACCAAATCAATAGAGAAAAACACGTCAATCCGAAGAATCAACCAAAGCTCTTGATACCAATTGTAGGTCTACGTTTTCTAAGGATTGAACAATGTTATGGATTATCTATTGAATGAATAGAGAAGAAAGAACTTAGAGAGAGAAAGAAGAGAGAGAAAGGAGAGAATGAGAGAAATGGTTGATTAAGTGAAAGTTTGTAAACACAAAGTGACCAACCCCTCCTAACATGCTAGGAGGGGGTATATATAGCCCACCCTACATGTGGGCTATATGGGCTATATAGGATCATGAGCCCTATATCATGGAGTGACCGATCCTTTCTAAATACATAAAAACATATTTCCAACACATGTCAAAGAGCTAAACAAACTAGAGAACCATTTCCTTTAAGTGATCATAAAACTAAAGTTCTTGGTGATCTTGTTGATTTGTATTTGTGGGGTCCTTATAGGGTGACCAGTCACACTGGTCACCCTATCTTGACTGTTGTGGATGACTATACAAGGGCTGTTTGGGTGTATTTGATCAAAAGTAAAGATGAAGTTGGGACTTATATTGAAAAATTTTTCAATCTGCTAAAAAATCAGTTTAATACAAATGTCAAAATATTTAGAAGTGACAATGGAACTGAATTTGTTAATCATTTTGTAGAAACTAGAAGGGGGGGGTGAATAGTTTCTTATATTTACTTGTTAAAATGTGGTTTCCAAAAATCCTTTTTAAAAAAATTAGGCTTGAGGAAATATGTGAAATCTTCTTATGCACAATATGAACAATGATAGTGTAACTAAGCTAATATTAACAAATATATATGCACAAAAAACAAAGAATGTAAAGAGTTAAGGGTAAAGAAATATCAAACTGAACACCAAGGATTTATAGTGGTTCGGCAACGAAGCTCACTCCTCGTTCCTACTCCACTCCTCGAGTACTCCTTACTCGAGAGTTCACTACACAACAAGCTCCTTATGATGGAGAAAACCGTACACGTCGCTTAACCAATTTCTGACTCTAAGATAAAAGTCGAGCCCTAATCATAGCTAGGACCAATCTACACAACTATACTTAGTACATACACAACTTCCAAATAGACACAACTACTTGGATCTTCACAACTACGACACAACTACAAATGTATAAAATTAGATCTTCAATGGATCTTTGGTGGTGGACTCAACACTTCACAAGGATAGTGTTCTTCTCTTTGCACTTGGAGAGGAAGGGATGGAAGAACAAGATTCACTTCTTAAACAAGTAGTAATCAAACAAATGATCAAAGATTTGAGTGATTAAAGAAGAGTGTTTGAATCTGGAAATAGATGTGCAAAAGAGGTGAGTTGAAAAGCTGAGAATGGTCCACTATTTATAGGACAAAGGGGCCAACGGCTATATCTGCCCGCGGTACCTTATCTTAGCCCGCGGTACCTTATCGATAAGGAACCGCCTAGGGGCTAAGGTACAGCCGGACTAGACTCCGCTCCCTTTTTGTCCTTTAGTGGTGGAGGTCATATCTGGCTTAAAAAATATCCTGATAGAATATTCCTAACCAAATAAGAATATGCCATTTTCAAATTTTCAAATAATTAATTTAATAAAACATTTTCTTAAAAAGAAAGTTTAATAAAAACTTGTCACACTTAATAAAAAGTGAGTTTTAAGAAAAGATTAAATCACTTGATCACTTGACTAAGGTTAGTACTTGTTTATCCATACCTTAAGTGAAAATGGGTAAAATGAAAAATACTTGAACTCAAGAATTCGTTTTTCGTTGTTTTCGTAAATGCTTGTTTTTACATATTGTCGTAACCAAAACAAAGCGAGACCGAAAAATACAAGTAACGTTTTTAGGCATTATTGCATTAACAATCTCCCCCTTTTTGATTCCGACAATACATAAACTCAATCACACAAAAAAACAAGATTTTCGAAGACGAGTTTATTCATTTCTCCCCATTTGTCGAAGCAAAAAGGTTGCACAAGTCGGTGTTGAAGAAACGGACTTAGCAAAGACTCCCCCTTGGTGCTTACTCCCCCTAGCTTGGGGCACCGAGGAATCGAGATATGGTGACAAGCTACATAGAAGGGTTAGTTGAACAAAAGAAACAACCAACAATATATAGCAATGGGTCACAAAAAAAATAAAAGAGAAGAAAACACAAAGACAAAGATCCAAGATAGGTTACTAAAAGAACATCATACAAAGAAGTATGGAAAAAAGAAACAAGCCAAAAGCATAAATCTAATCCTAGTTATTCTAGAATTCTAAGATTTGCTTGAATTTGGTGTCTTGTGGATAAGCAACCAATGCTTATATGAAAGACAAGGTAATGGCGGAGGGTGGTGGTGGTGGCTTGTTGGAGATCTCATAATCAAAGTGAAGAGGAGGCTTGATTAAGAGAATCTTGATTTAGCTCAACTCCTCATAGACGTGTGCCATAGCAAGATGTTGATATTGACAACATTGACAATATGTTCCATGGTGCATGACATTATCATGAGAAGGAGGAAGAACACTAAAAGGTGGTGGTGGAAGAAAAGATGTTCCACAATCAACATTCTTGGTAGGAGAGATGTGATTAAGAGTGTTCTTGGGTGGGTTTGGATTGTAATGGTTTTTGGGTGAGTTGGGATTGAAAGCAATTGGAGAAAATGGAGGAGATTCAAGGCTTTCATTGGGAGAATAAGACATTTTGGATGTGAAGTAATGCAAAATGCTTATGGTTTAAATAGGGAAGGCTTAGGGTATTTTTAGGGTGGTCCAAGGGTTTGAAACAAAGATTCTCAAAAATGTTGGAGCAAGTCTGGAGTTTCAGACAAAAACCCGAAAAAGGAAGGCACTGTTGGCGGTTCCTTATCTAGGCTAGCGGTACCTTATCAATAAGGTACCACGGTTCACATATGGAACCGCCTGCAGAGGCAGTGTTTGGTGTTTGGAGGAAGATTTTTCAGCAAATCTTATTTTTCTAGTCTAACTTATCATAGGGATATGCTTAAAAGCAAAGATCGACAAAGAAAACATATACAAACTTACCAAATAGAGATTTGACCAAAATACATGGATTAAAAAATCGATGTAGGAGGTGTGTAAGACAAGACCTTAAGTCATGACACAATGATCCTCCATGATTCTATCTTGTTCTTGCTATGTTTGAGAGAATCATACATATGAATTATGTAAGCTCTAGATTAATAGCGAGAATCTATGAAAAATCGTTTTTAGATTGAATTAACAATGTCAAATGAATTTCTCAACCATTTTCGAAAGAGACTTTGAGAATTTTGAAAAGGAGAAGAGAAAGTTTTTCAAAAAGAGTTTGGAAGACTCAATGACTCAAAGTGGTACAAGAAGACACACAAAAATAAAAGAAATTAAGGTAGATGTTCCATTAATCCTAGACCTAGACGCAAGTAATTAAAAGGTTCCCTCTTAAGTGGCTTAGTGAAGATGTCGGGTAAGTTGTCCTCGGAGGGTACCTTCTCAATTGAAATGTTCCCCTTTTGAACATTATCCCTAAGGAAATGGTGTCTAATTTCTATGTGTTTGGTTCGCGAATGTTGCACGGGATTCTTGCTTAGGTCTATAGCGCCTTTATTATCGCACATGATGGGAACATCAAATCCCGTAATCAACAAGCGCTTGCTTCATCCATAGAGCTTTTTGGCATGCTTTTCCGGCACTCACATACTCGGCTTCCGTGGTGGATATTGCAAGAGCGGTTTGTTTCTTGGAGAACCAAGAAGTTAAACAACAACCCATGAAGGTACAAACTCCACTAGTGCTTTTCCGGTCCACATAGTCTCCCGCATGATCCGAGTCCGCGTAGACAATGGTTTCTACGCCGGTCCCTTTAGGATACCATAATCCTAAATGTATAGTGCCTTTAATGTATCGGAAGATACGCTTAACCGCTTCAAGGTGAGAGGTTTTGGGAGCCTCTTGGAAGCGAGCACAAAGGCAAACACTAAACATGATATCCGGTCGACTTGCCGTTAGGTACAACAAACTACCAATCATACCCCTATATTTGGTGTTGTCTACCGACTCACAATCATCATCTACGGTGAGTTTAGTATCCAAGGCCATTGGGGTCTTCATTGGTCTAGATTCTTCTAATCCAAATTTCTTTAGCATTTCTTTAGCGTACATAGATTGACTAAAGAAATACCATCGTCCATTTGTCTAATTTGGAGTCCTAAAAAGAAGTTAAGTTCTCCCATCATACTCATTTCAAACTCATCATGCATGATTTTGGCAAAGTCATCACACAATTCTTGACAAGTTGAGCCAAATATAATGTCATCAACATATATTTGTACGATTATGAGGTGAGGACCTTTCTTCTTGTAAAGAGTGTATTGTCTACCATTCCCATGGTATACTCATGTTTAACAAGAAACGCTTTAAGTCTATCATACCAAGCTTTGGGTGCTTGTTTGAGTCCATAAAGTGCTTTCTTAAGCTTGTAAACATGGTCCGGTTTCTCAAAATCAATGAAGTCGGGAGGTTGAGCCACATATACCTCCTCATTGATCAAACCGTTAAGAAATGAACTCTTTACATCCATTTGTTGAAGCTTAAAGTCTAAGGCACAAGCGTAGGCTAAAAGGATTCTAATGGATTCTAATCTAGCTACCGGTGCATATGTCTCGTCATAATCAATCCCTTCTTGTTGATTATAGCCTTGAGCTACAAGTCTAGCCTTGTTACGAGACACAACACCATTCTCATCTAACTTATTCCTATATACCCATTTGGTTCCTATAATGGTAGAACTTCTAGGTGGAGGAACAAGTTCCCAAACATCATTGGCAACGAATTGATTCAATTCTTCTTGCATCGCAATGACCCAACTCTCATCCGTCAAAGCTTCTTTAACATTCTTTGGTTCAATCAAGGAGACAAAACAAAAGAAGTTGCTTTGGTTTTGGACTTGAGATCTTAGGGTCCTTTGATTTAAGTCACCAATGACATTATTGAGAGTATGATCCCTAGATTCCTTAATGTTTACTTCCTTTTCAACACTAAGGTCTTCAACTCCTATTTTTCTAACCTCTTTGGCTTTAACTACTTCTAATTCATCCAAGTCATCATCAACCAATGGTGGTGTCTTGGGTGAAGGAGGGGTTTCATCAAAGGTTACGTTGAGTGATTCTTCAATAACCCCCGAGGTTCTATTTAGGAATATGTAGGCTTTGCTAGTTTGGGAATAACCTAAAAGGATACCTTCGTAAGACTTTGGGTCAAACTTGGTAAGGTAGTCTTTGGTGTTGAGGATAAAGCACTTGCTTCCAAACACCCTAAAGTATTCCAATGAGGGTTTCTTACCGTTAAGAATCTCATAGGGGGTCTTTCCTAGGAAAGGTCGAATCAGAATTCGGTTGAGAATATAAGTCGACGTGTCCACGGCATTGCACCAAAACTTTTGAGGCAAAGATTGCTCGTTTAACATCGTCCTACTCATCTCTTGGAGAGTCCTATTCTTCCTTTCAACTACCCCGTTTGATTGTGGAGTGCGAGGAGCCGAGAAGTTATGGGTAATACCATGAGCTTCACAAAAGGCACCAAATTTCACTTCATTATCAAATTCCCTACCATGATCGGTCCTAATAGAGACAATTGAACATCCTAGTTGATTTTGAATTCTTCGACTAAAGATTTCAAAGTGATCGAAAGCTTCATTCTTAGATGTCAAAAATCTAGTCCAAGTGAATCTAGAATAGTCATCAACTATAACTAGGGTATAAAGGTTACCTCCATAACTCCGTATGGCGGAAGGTCAAAAAAGATCCATATGTAGGAGCTCTAAGCACCGAGAGGTCGAAACCAAATTCTTGGCCTTGTGACTTGAATGAATTTGCTTTCCAACTTTGCAAGCATCACAAAAGTGACTATCAAACTTAATCTTGGGGAGGTGTCTTACCAACTCCTTAGAGACTAAATATTGAATTGAATGCATATTAGCGTGGCCTAATATCCTATGCCAAAGAGTAGAACTATCATCTATAGTCGCAAGACATATGTTGTCTTTTGACTTCTTATTAACCTTCATGACATAAAGCCCATGCTTTCTAACACCTTTTCCAATGACTTTTCCATCTTTTACGATTTCACTGTCATGTTCCGAAAAGATGACCTTACACTTATTGTTACAAATTTGACCTATACTAAAAAGGTTAAACCCTAAGTTATCTACGTGCTCAACATTTTCAATGGTCATGGAGTCAAGAGAAACCGTACCTTTGCCAATGATATTACCACGTAGACTACTAGCGAATGTGACGTTACCTCTATCATATGCTTTGTAATGCGAGAACAAACTTCGATTACTCGTCATGTGCTTAGAACATCCACTATCCTTAATCCACTCGTCGGGCTCCAAATCAATTCCCAAGCATATCTAGGTAACAACACACAAGATCAAATATTTGGTCCCTAATATCTCATGGGTCCAAAATTGTTAGTTCCAAACATCCCTTGCATTTGGTTGGGATGCATGAATGAAGGAGGGGTTCCCCATGGAGAACAAAATGGAGGAGGGTAGTAATTCATGTAACCATTTTGTTGTTCATTATTTCTCCTAGGTGTATTTGTTGTTCATTAGGACAAGTAAGCACGACGATTTAGGAAAACCATGTGTAAATGACCCTAAAATGAGTTCGTTCTCAAGGAGGCTAGTGTGTTATGTGTGTAATGATTTGGATTAGATTTGTGATTATATAGTTGAGAAAGAAAAATAGAAATAAGATTAGAAGAGAATGACGGTTACGAAGACGGATTACACTAAGTCAAAAAAGGTATACACGTAGAATCGTAAAAAGTACCAAAATTAAAATTTTACCCTAAAAATTCCTAAAAATTACCAAAAATCCACAATAATATTCTAAGAGTTTACAAAAAAATCCAAACTTGCTAAAACCTTTTAATTAATTAGATAATGACTTTTTAATGCTAATTAAAGCCTTAAAAATCAAAATTGATTATTAAAAAGCCCTAAACAAGATTTTAAAGTTTGTAAACCTCAAAAATATTATAATTAGGCTAAAAAGTATTTTTTAAAATTTTAAAACAACTAAAAAACTATTTTTAAACAATTAAAAACTCCTAAAATCAATTAAAACTTAAATTAATTCTAGAAAATAACTAAAAGACCCTAAAAATATTTGGAAAGTTGTAAAAATCCTAATTAAGTGTTTAGAACCTAGGAAAAATATAAAAACTTAGAAAATCAGACTTTTAATTTTTAATAATAAAATAATATTAAAAATCCAAAAATCATAAAAAATTCTAAAAACTTGCAAACTAGCTTAATTTAACCTAAATAACACAGAAATGAAAGTGAAATTACCTAAATACCCCTATTGGGCCTAGAAAATGGGCTAAACCCAAAACAGTACCTTATTGGGCCAAAATTGGGCCCAATGACAAAAAGTGTTCAAAATAAGCCCAAAAAGCACAGGTTGACTCAAAATTTGATTTTAAACAACTTTTTCCAAAGGCCCAAAAGCTGAAAATGTGAAATAAGCTAGCTTATAACAAGCAGCTTATTCTTAATGGGCTTTTTGGCCCATTAAGCTATAAGCCAATGCCATAAGCTAAAACTTGACACACAAGCTTATTTTGACCTAATAAAGACTTCTGCAAAAAGAAATTTGAAATAAGCCCAAGGAATAAGCCTGAAAATGCAATAAGCAATCTACACAAAACGACAAAATAGTCGTTTTTCAGTTTTAGGCCACCCTAAGTGCTGATTCAAGTTCCAAAAGCTTTTAAATGACTTAATTAAGCAAAATCAACAAAGAGTTTTCAAATAAGCTGACTCAATAAGCTGGAAAAAGCAAATAAGCACTTATGTAAAAGTCAAATAAGTTGGTTTTCTAGTAAAAAGTCAAAGTCAAAGTCCAATAAGCTCCAGTCTACTTAAATGGGTCAAATAAGGAAGACCTATCACAAAAAATAAGTTGTTGCAAGTCTGGATAAGCTAGAATAGCTTATTGATAAGCTGATGGCAAAATTGCACTAGCAGGGGCTAGTTTTGGATGTTGAGCAGTGGACTTTTTCCACTGCTTGACTTGTTTGACTTTTTGTCTTTAGTGACTTTTTTGGAGATTTAGATTTCACAAAGGCACCCAAATGATCTTTGGATCAAAAGGAGACAAATACAATCAAAATAACACAATCACTAACACCCAATTGATACAGTTTAATCAATCAATCACCAGACATGATACAAACATGAACAATAAGCAGTTAAGCACTTATGAGCAGTTTTAGCACAAATCAGCCAACCAAATTCAACCAAATGCACACACAAGCTATTATAAACTCCAATAAGCAAGTCTAAACAGGTTTCATGCAATGGTTCAAAGAATTAAGCAAGATTCAAGCAAATGAAAGTTACTGATGAACACTAACACATGTAGTTTTCTACTTTGCTGATGTATTTGACCAATAAGCCAGATTCAACACTCAATATCAATCAGATAAGTTATAATAATGATGTTCTAACAACTTTCAACCCTAAGCATGCACAAATACTAGATTTCACCAAAATCTTAGGTCAAAAACAGTCAAATTCACCAAGTTATAGCAGATTGTTTGATTTGAAGTTTCAAACCCAAAAACTTGCAGTAAAACACTCTCAACAAGGTATTTATCAGATACAAAGCATAAACACAAACTTCCCTTAACACAATAACAAGTTACAAGCATAAACAGATAGTCCCAAACACCCCTTAATCTTTTCAAAATCAAATTTTTCAAAGGCAAAGTGAGATTTAAGGCTACCCAAGCATCAATTAACACAATAACAAGCAAGATTAACAGATTCAAGCAGATTTAAGCCACAAAATTCACAAGAACAACAGTCACATGCAAATATCACCAAAAATCATGAATTTAAGCAGATTTTAGGATTGAGCATGCAAACCTCATGGATGTACATCCACACCCACGAATTTTGAGCTTATGTGCTAGCAAGAACAAGCACAAGCTTCCACAATAAAGCCTGCTAAGAATCAACAAAGTTAGAAGCAAGAGTATAAAAATCAGAAACTTGAAAAATCTTGATTAATGTAACCTTGTTACCCCACACTTGATTATCCCCAAGTTATAAGCCTCACCACACCTTAATCAACTCAATTAGGATGCTATGATCAGCCCTATAACCCAAGAATTCCAAGATAGAAACAAGAACTTAGCAAAATATCAAGAAAATGAGAAAATGTGCAAACTTTTGCACACTCCTCTTTTGAAAACAGGTTTTAAACTTCAAATTCAGTAAGCAATAAACAATAACAAGCAGTAAATAAGATTGGCCAATGACTTTTCTTCAATGTTTCAAACACAATTTCATTAAACTTTGAAATGGGATTTACAGAAACTTGAACAAGGAAAAATCAAAAGCAAACTAAAAATGAAAGCCTAAATGCCTTTATATAGGCTACATGTAAACTAGAAATGCAGGGAAAAACATAAAACCCTAGTGTATGAACTTCCAAAAATGCCCTTGAGGTTTTGTCTTCTTGGAAGAATCATGTGACCCTTTCTTGGCCGTTTGTTGAAGCTGGCATGTGTGAGTGTATCCAAGGGCTCCAATTAAGCTTAAAAAGTAAGCTCCAATCTCAAACGTTGGATTGCTGGTGCAATCTTGTCTTCTTGCTCAAAGGTGTAGCAGGGGAGGTCCCATGTGGACACGTGGATGATGTGGTGGCCAATCTTGAGGTTGGGATGTGTTTAGGTAAAGCTTAATCAACATTCTGGAGGGTTTTATCACTTAATTGTTAATGATGAAGAAAAACCCAATTTGTATGAAGAACACTAAGAACAGGTTTTTAATCTGTTTTTGGGGGTGGATTAAGTTTAAAAATATGTTTAGGCACCAAGATTAATTTAATCTTAAACCGGTTTTAGTGGATGGGTGAGGTGGAGGGAGGGAGGCTTGTGATTGGTTGTTTTGGTGAGTGGGGTGAGGTGGCACAAGCTGGTTGGTCTAGGTAACAAAGGTTGTCGGCCACAAATAAACCCCAAAGTTTGCTATACTTGTCATGTCCAGCTTTTACACTTGCAAACCCGTTTTCCTTTATATTGAAAGTTTTCAATTTCACACTTTGGCCACAAAAGGTTTTAAAAGATGAATTCAGGGGTATTTCTTGCCATTTTTGAATTCTTCAAGGGCTGATTTGGCATTTTGATGATGGATAATGGTCTTGACTTGTATAATGAGCATTTTGGAGGACTAAAATTGCCAAGTCATGTTTGATGAGGGACCATTTTTGCCAAATGTTGAAAGTTGAGGGTCCTTTTTGTAATTTTGGAATTTTCAAAGGACCAAACTTGTATTTTCTTGTACTTTGAAGGACTTCATGATATATTTGACTTTGTGGATGATATTGGTTGAAAATTTAGCTTTGTTGAGGGGCTAAACTTGCCAAATCTTCAAAGTTGAGGGCCCTTTTTGTAATTTTGACAAACTTTAGGGACCAAACTTGTAATTATGAGGATACAAGGGTATAAAGTGTCAATTCTTCCATATTGGAGTACCCTTCTTCATAATTCTTCAAATCTTCAAGGGTTGATCTTGGGAAAGTCTTCATTAGGGCTTGGTTCATTGTGCGGCTTCGTTTCCCGTGTTCGTTTTTGCATGATTCTTGTGATCTTTTGTCATTTTCTCAATATCCGTACCTAAAATACACAAGCAACAAACACAAGCATATATATGGGTATTTTGATGATATTTAATGCATTTTAAGCCCTATTTGGAAGATGAGACTATGTATAAAAGCAGTCTCATCACTCCCCCATACTAGACCATTGTCGTGCCCTCACGCAATGCTAGAATAAAATATCTTAGCATCTTCAAAATTTATTTTTATTCACTTTATTGAATGATAAACTAGCTACACTACTACTATTGCTACTACTACTTGTGTTTTAGACATAATGTATGATTTTCATCACAAAATGGGACGTTTAGGTTCACAGAATAAGAACACGTGAATGCTTCGTTAGAAATAATTTCATCGTCCTTGACTTTCACCCCAATTCCATGCCAAGCGTGTAACGAGATCATTGTCATTATAAGTTAGTAATGCTAACACTACTCATATGCCCTAATCACGTACTTATCCTCCCATTATTCCTAAGTTTTATCTCTTATATTTTATATTGTCTTGAATGTTTCCCGAGGATACATTGTTTGACTTATGCGATAATAGAGATTTAGGTCTAAAAATAGAGTCCTAACGGTGTAACTAAGACCATCAAATCAATAACCCCTCCCAATAGACAACGATGTTAAAAAATTAAGTTGACAAGAAGAATCGATAAACATGGTTTTATAACGGTTTTGAACATGAGACTTATTACCAAGACTTTTATATGCCCCCTAACGGAAGGGCCTTATTATCTTTGGTTTACCTCCATCTTTTATTCAACTTCGCCATGAAGCTTTTATTATGACTTCGGTCTTGCCTTGCCTTTTATTATCCACCTCATCGGTAGTTTTATTAGCCAAAGACGTATATCCTCACGCTAAGGCGAATTTTGGATCTTTAAAGCTTCGAAGATTAAGGCTTGATTCACTTTCAATTTTGCATAGATTTTTCGGCCTTGTGGGGCTTCAAATTGTTTGCTTGATTTAGGTGAGCACTTGAAATCTTATTATTGGGTGAAGCTTTTGATTATTCGGGTGCCAATACTTCAAAACCGTGACGTTGGTGATACCTTAATGTCTTCCCAATTTAATTACACGGAAGCTACCAGAAAAGACTAGAAACCCAACAATCCCAACTAAACCGCTAAGTCAATATTTATTAAGCAAAAAATATTTACATGCGAAGGGAGAATAAGCAAACAACGAGAACACATGAGTTTTTGAAAGAATACGAGTACTCTACGTTTAGCATAGTAACTTATAATTAACCCTATCATTTCTCGTCCTCATTTAAGAGACTTAGCCTAATGTGTAGTTAAGGAATCAAAGCTAAGTGCTCAACACGCACGGTCGAGTCAAAAATTACTCTTATTCTCGCCATCAGAATATCTACATTCGTGTCTTCAAACACTTATGAAATATGAGAAAAAATTTAAAAGTTGGCCATTTTTAGCCTTATTTTGCAACAAAACGATAAACAAAAAGATAAACTTTGGAAAGCGTGAAGGTTTGGCAAGGCAAGTATCTATTCACCCCCCCTATACTAAAGTTAAACATTGTCCTCAATGTTTCGAGTCTAAGGGTAGGATACCCCCATACTAGAGACGTAGTCGAATGCCTAATCTAGCATGGAAAGGGTGTAACCAATAAATTAATAGCCGTTTATGAAGTGTGCTAATAACCTAAGGTTAGAACATCAAAAGGATATATCATGGATATTGAGAAAGTCTTCAAAGCAAACGATCGAGTGCTCCCATAAAACGAACATGAGAGGCTCCAATCGTGAAGATCATGATCATCTAAAGTCCACAATTCACAAACAACCACGGAACAAAGGTTGGAAGGGCATAAATCCCCACACGTTAACTACATTAGAAAGCGATAATATGTACATAGGATAAGCATGGGACTCCCCCACGAGGCTTTTAACACCCCCAAATTTACACGCAGCGGAATATATCATTGGGTGCTAAACAATGGTACAATAACACATAATTTATAAAAAACGACTCGAAAAGAGACGTTTTAAATTTATCGTTCCTCAAACATTTGTCAGAGTAGCGTAGTCCCAAGACATCGTAACCAAAGTACAACTAAAACAAAAGATTTATATTGTTTTAAGGAAAGGAACGATAAACATTCAAAGAGTTTAAACAACAAAAGCAGTGCACAACTTCATTCTCGTGACCTCTAAGCTTCACACTCCTTGATTACCTGAAATACATGCTTAAAATCATCAACACAAAGGTTGAGCAAGTCTATAGGTTTTACAAATCATCATTTGAACACAAGAATTTTTAATCATCTCAAACTTATCACACAGACAAGTCATATATATAGATAAATGCATTAAGCTCACGCCACTGAACGTTAACCAACATGTCAAACCGAGTCACTTACGGCGCCCCTACTAACAGGTAATATTGTCATATACCAACGACCTCTTATACATAATATCCCTCTCAGGTGTTCACAAGGATACAAACCCTAGGATAAGGCTGTCAAACCAAATAGATCTATCATATGTATTAGCGTTTACCCCTTCGAGTAATTAACAGTGCATGAAATTCAGGGACTTCATAAGACAATGGTACTTATGCATTTATCATCTCATTCGGGTCCAGCATACCGAAAACAACTTGTGTTCATTTTATAAAATAGCATGTATCCCCCTCGCGGGTTTAATAAAACATTTAAAATAATAAAAGCGAGGCTATAAACTCACCTGACATAGCGATCACACATAAATCAAGGAACAAATGTCCAAATGTCCAATAGTCGATACACAACTTCACGAGATATCAATCGCTCATTGATCGAGAACGAGATTCCCAACGGTCGACATATGACTGAACGAGACAATAAGATGATGAAAATAAAAACAAATGCACCAAAACCTAACTCAATTCTCCACAATATTAGTAACCCACTTCATGAAACGTAAATCTTTTTTTTATTACTCCTTTAAAACAACCTTGTAACTCCATCATCTTAATAATGACGTTTGTTTATAATCTTAACACAAAACTTGTGTCAAAATAATAAATCTTATTTTTGAAAGAAAAAATATACCAAGTATACATTAAATATCTTACAACCTTTTATGTATAATATGAAATTAATTAAATGAATTTGATGTAGATGACTATATTTTTGGAGTATGGTGTACGGCAAAAATGAGTTTCAATTGAGAATACATGAGAAATATTTTGTGGACTTGGAAAATACTAGTTTCAAGATCAAACATGCGACCTTAATACTCCATGTGTCTAAACGATATAGCAAATGCATTATATAAGGACACATAATGTAATGACGTGTGAGATGGGGAGCATATAAGCTCATTTGACAATTAATGTGCACTTTTATATTTTACTTTTACACAATTATCGAGTAAGCAGGTATTAGTGAAACCCGATATTTTAAAAGTTACGCGATTTAAAAGATACACGTAGAGCACGAAAAATAAACGCTCAATATAAAAGAAAAACATTGACATTCAGAGGATATTTATATTTTGATATTTAGATGACTTAAAATAGTTAATGCGTCAAATGAACGAATGACACATAAAAGTTTAACGTAAATTACGAATAATACTTTTAAAATAAAATAAAATAAAAATTAAACGACAACAATAGAAAATATTAAATATCGAAACTATCGATAATAAAATGTAAATTTTGGGCATCCGTCGGTATCCCGATCACTAATAGTTCTCGTTACTCGTCAAAACATAAAAATAAAATATTAAATATCGGTTTCAACTTAAACCGTTAAACATAATGGTATTTAACGCCATTGAATGTTTCAAAAATATTTGAATGATAGAATTAAGTAATGACATTATTTTTGCGAGTTTTACATCCTCACCACCTTAGGAGAGAACCGTCCCGGGGCTCGTTTCTTCTTAGGTCCATCTATACTTGGTCTTGAAGTAGTCCTATAGCTCCCAACTGTATTCGGAGCCACGTCGGAAAATTCCATCATCATAGATCAACAAGGAATGATCTTAAAGATACATAAAGTACAATGACGCAAAATAATAGATACTAATCACGTGGGGATCCACATGGCTTAGTTGACTATGACTCACTTGCAGCAGTGGAACCTACTTCCTCCTCCTCGAAGACGTAACTGTGCGGTGATAAATTCGTAAGATAGATACAGGATCATAATAAAATGAAATAAAATAATTTCCAAAAATTCAAATAAATATAGAAAATCCTTCAGATAAAATACAGGAAAATTTTAGAAATTTATTTAAATAAATCATTAGTAATTGATAAACTTTTATCGAAAAGTTTAACGATACTAATATATATCGATCATGGATTATAGTATTTATTAATAAATACATGGCAATAAGGGGATACATAATAATGCATACTAAATTTATAATCCCAGGAGTAGCTTGAACCTGAAGTCACGCGAAGTCATGTGCACCGACTCTTTGAAAAATAAAACTGACAGTTATAGTTTAGGGTTTTCAGAAAACGACCTAGTTCTCTATAACTCATGGCTCTTGATACCAATCTTTAACACCCCCAAATTTACACGCAGCGGAATATATCATTGGGTGCTAAAAAATGGTACAATAACACATAATTTATAAAGAACGACTCGAAAAGAGACGTTTTAAATTTATCGTTCCTCAAACATTTGTCAGAGTAGCGTAGTCCCAAGACATCGTAACCAAAGTACAACTAAAACAAAAGATTTATATTGTTTTAAGGAAAGGAACGATAAACATTCAAAGAGTTTAAACAACAAAAGCAGTGCACAACTTCATTCTCGTGACCTCCAAGCTTCACACTCCTTGATTACCTGAAATACATGCTTAAAATCATCAACACAAAGGTTGAGCAAGTCTATAGGTTTTACAAATCATCATTTGAACACAAGAATTTTTAATCATCTCAAACTTATCACACAGACAAGTCATATATATAGATAAATGCATTAAGCTCACGCCACTGAACGTTAACCAACATGTCAAACCGAGTCACTTACGGCGCCCCTACTAACAGGTAATATTGTCATATACCAACGACCTCTTATACATAATATCCCTCTCAGGTGTTCACAAGGATACAAACCCTAGGATAAGGCTGTCAAACCAAATAGATCTATCATATGTATTAGCGTTTACCCCTTTGAGTAATTAACAGTGCATGAAATTCAGGGACTTCATAAGACAATGGTACTTATGCATTTATCATCTCATTCGGGTCCAGCATACCGAAAACAACTTGTGTTCATTTTATAAAATAGCATGTATCCCCCTCGCGGGTTTAATAAAACATTTAAAATAATAAAAGCGAGGCTGTAAACTCACCTGACATAGCGATCACACATAAATCAAGGAACAAATGTCCAAATGTCCAATAGTCGATACACAACTTCACGAGATATCAATCGCTCATTGATCGAGAACGAGATTTCCAACGGTCGACATATGACTGAACGAGACAATAAGATGATGAAAATAAAAACAAATGCACCAAAACTTAACTCAATTCTCCACAATATTAGTAACCCACTTCATGAAACGTAAATCTTTTTTTTATTACTCCTTTAAAACAACCTTGTAACTCCATCATCTTAATAATTACGTTTGTTTATAATCTTAACACAAAACTTGTGTCAAAATAATAAATCTTATTTTTGAAAGAAAAAATATACCAAGTATACATTAAATATCTTACAACCTTTTATGTATAATATGAAATTAATTAAATGAATTTGATGTAGATGACTATATTTTTGGAGTATGGTGTACGGCAAAAATGAGTTTCAAATGAGAATACATGAGAAATATTTTGTGGACTTGGAAAATACTAGTTTCAAGATCAAACATGCGACCTTAATACTCCATGTGTCTAAACGATATAGCAAATGCATTATATAAGGACACATAATGTAATGACGTGTGAGATGGGGAGCATATAAGCTCATTTGACAATTAATGTGCACTTTTATATTTTACTTTTACACAATTATCGAGTAAGCAGGTATTAGTGAAACCCGATATTTTAAAAGTTACGCGATTTAAAAGATACACGTAGAGCACGAAAAATAAACGCTCAATATAAAAGAAAAACATTGACATTCAGAGGATATTTATATTTTGATATTTAGATGACTTAAAATAGTTAATGCGTCAAATGAACGAATGACACATAAAAGTTTAACGTAAATTACGAATAATACTTTTAAAATAAAATAAAATTAAAATTAAACGACAACAATAGAAAATATTAAATATCGAAACTATCGATAATAAAATGTAAATTTTGGGCATCCGTCGGTATCCCGATCACTAATAGTTCTCGTTACTCGTCAAAAAATAAAAATAAAATATTAAATATCGGTTTCAACTTAAACCGTTAAACATAATGGTATTTAACGCCATTGAATGTTTCAAAAATATTTGAATGATAGAATTAAGTAATGACATTATTTTTGCGAGTTTTACAAGGCTCCTCGTTTTTTATTACCGAGTCATGAGCTCGACTCGATCCCCTCAATACTAATTATCATTGGGGAAGGTGACTTGGTCGAGGTAGTTCAAGGATGGAACTTCCCCGCCAAAGTAGTGCTTCAACCTATGTCCATTCACCTTGAAGTTAGGACCATCATCTTGAGCTAGCTCGATGGTCCCATATGGAAACACTTGAGTCACAGTGAATGGACCGGACCAACGAGATTTCAACTTACCGGAAAAAAATTTTAATCTTGAATTAAAAAGCAAAACTTGATCCCCAATGTTAAAAACCCGGTTTTTAATTTTAGAATCATGCAAATTTTTAGTTTTTTCTTTGTAAATCAATGAATTTTCATAAGCAATGTCCCTCAATTCATCTAATTCATTCAATTGCATTTTCTGGTGTTTTCCCGCGGTCTCCATATCATCATTACAATGCTTTAGGGCCCAATAAGCCTTGTGTTCTAACTCGATAGGCAAATGACAATTCTTTCCATACACTAGCTTATAGGAAGTGCACCCAATGGGCGTCTATAAGCGGTCCTAAAGGCCCATAAAGCATCGTCCAACTTATCCGACCACAATTGTCAGTTTTCCCCAACGGATCTCTCCAAGATCCTTTTCAAAGCTCGGTTTGAAACCTCGACTTGCCCACTCGTTTGTGGGTGATAAGTCGTAGAAAGCCGATGTGTAACCCCATATTTCCTTAGGACCCTTTCAAATTGGTCGTTACAAAAATGGGTTCCACGATCGCTTATGATCGCACGAGGGGTTCCAAACCGAGAAAACAAGCTTTTCAAGAACTTGACTACCACACGAGCATCATTGGTGGGCAAGGCTTTGGCCTCCACCCACTTAGATAGGTAGTCAACCGCAACGAGAATGTACTTATTACCACGAGATGATGGGAACGGCCCCATAAAGTCTATACCCCAAACGTCAAAGATCTCACACACTTGGATGATATTTTGTGGCATTTCATCTTTTTGTGAGGCTTTTCCTTGTCGTTGGCATGAATCACATGACTTCACAAGATCTTGTGCATCTCAATAAATAGTAGGCCAAAAGAAGCCGGCATCAAACACCTTCTTAGCCGTGAGATTAGCACCGTGGTGACCACCCGTGGGTCCCTCATGGCAAGCTCTAAGGATGTTAGAAGCTTCGGTGCCAAATACACAACGTCGGATGATTTGATCCGCACAAGTTCGAAACAAGTAAGGGTCGTTCCAAAAGTAGAACTTGACGTCACGAAAGAATTTTCGTTTTTCTTGAGTCGTCATACACTTAACGATGAAGTTACCTGCATGGTAATTTGCAAAGTCCGCAAACCATGGGGTAGAAGGATCAAGCTTAGAATTCACTACACCAAGTGTCTCGAGCGGAAATGTTTCGGTGATTTCCTTGGGCTCGTAAACACTTTGGTGAGGATCTTCCAAACGAGAAAGATGATCGGCCGCTAGATTCTCGGCTCCTTTTTTGTCAACGATTTTATGATCAAATTCTTGAAGGAGGAGAATCTAACGAAGTAATCTAGGCTTAGCATCTTGCTTTGCCATGAGATACTTAATAGCCGAATGATCCGTATACACTATGCATTTCGTCAAGACGAGATAAGGTCGGAATTTCTCAAATGCATACACCACGGCAAGGAACTCCTTTTCCGTTGTAGTGTATTTAAGTTGAGCCTCGGTCATCGTCTTGCTAGCATAGTGAATAGGCAAGAAGTGCTTATCATGACGTTGCCCCAAAACGGCCCCAATAGCGTAATCACTAGCATCACACATGAGCTCAAAGGGGAGGTTCCAATTGGGAGCAACAAGAATGGGAGCTTCGGTAAGTTTCCTCTTAAGGATTTCAAAGGCTCGTACACAATCTTCGTCAAAGACAAAACGTGCCTCTTTTTCAAGAAGATCTGTGATGGGTCGAGAAATCTTTGAAAAATCCTTGATGAATCGACGATAAAAGCCCGCGTGGCCTAGGAAACTCCTAACTCCCTTAACGGTTTTGGGATGAGGTAATTTGGCGATGACGTCTACCTTAGCTTGATCTACCTCAATCCCCGCTTTCGAGACCTTGTGCCCTAAGACGATTCCACTCTTAACCATAAAATGACATTTTTCCCAATTGAGCACAAGGTTGGTTTCCTCACAACATTTCAACATTCTCTCTAGATTCGACAAACACGAAGTGAACGAATTACCAAACACGAAAAAGTCATCCATGAAGACTTCCATCGTCTTCTCGATCATGTCATGAAAAATAGCCATCATGCACCTTTGAAAGGTTCCCGATGCATTGCAAAGTCCGAATGGCATTCTACGATAGGCAAACGTTCCATATGGACACGTAAACGTAGTTTTTTCTTGATCACGAGGATCGATGGGAATTTGGAAGTAACCGGAAAAACCATCTAAAAAGCAATAGAAATCGTTTCTCGCAAGACGCTCCAACATTTGGTCCATGAAGGGCAAGGGAAAATGGTCTTTTCGAGTGGCTTCATTCAACTTACGATAGTCAATGCACACTCTCCATCCGGTCACGAGTCTAGTGGGAATCAACTCGTTGGCATCGTTTGGCACAACGGTCATCCCTCCCTTTTTAGGGACACAATGAATAGGTTTCACCCAAGGGCTATCAGAAATAGGGTAAATCATTCCCGCGTCAAGGAGTTTAAGGACCTCCTTTTTGATGACGTCGTGAATTTTGGGGTTCACCCGCCTTTGACTTTGGATTGTGGGCTTGAAATCCTCCTCCATTAAGATTTTGTGGGTACAAAACTTGGGATCGATTCCCTTAATGTCGGATAACTTCCACGCAATTGCCCTCTTGTGGTCCTTTAGAACATCGACAAGTGCGGTTTTTTCATCATTCGAAAGTTCCTTCGCAATAATAACCGGCAACTTGTCGTCCTCCTCCAAATAGACATATTCGAGGTGAGGAGGTAAATCTTTCAACTCAAGGATAGGTGGTTCCTCAAGTGAAGATTTGGGCTCGATACTCATAACCTCCTCGGGTGGAGGAAATGGGAAATCGTTAAGAAAATCCTTGATAATCGAGAAGTCCTCATCGTTGTCGAGGTCTTCGTCACAAGTACGTGGAACATTGCATTCTTCCAACGTAAAACCACCACCTTCAAATGGAGTGAAGGTTGGTGTCGAATAATCAAGAATTGGATCTAACATAGTGGGATTGCCACTAGTTTCTTCATCACCAAAACCTAGAACTTCTTGTGAAAATTCCTCGCAAACAACGTCGATCATATCAACGAGTTTTATGGTTGCAACGGAATAAACATGAGAAATTTGAGAGTTTTGAGTTGCGTTTATAACAAGTTCCTCGTCGTTGAAACGTAAGGTGATCTTTCTAGCATGAACATCGATCAAAGCTATAGACGTGTCTAAAAACGAACGACCTAAAATGAGAGGAACTTGAGGATCCGTGGGGATATCAACAACGATAAAGTCTACGGGATAGTAGAACTTCCCCACTTTCACAAAAACGTCTTCCGCCAAACCACATGCGGGAATCGTGGAATGGTCGGCCAACTCGATAGACATTAGTGAAGGAGTAAGATTAAGAAGATTGAGCGACTTGAAGATTGCAAGTGGCATCAAGTTATGTCACACCCCACCATGGCGGAATATGGGGCACGACATATAGATATCATCACAACAATAGCGTGTCTATAGAGATAACTAAATGATATAAGAAATGTCATAAAATGGTGACACAAATGTCATGACAATATCTCAACAATGCAGGAGTCTAGGTAAGTAGGTAACAGTCCTACCTCTTACCTAAGACAAACAAACAAACATATAGGTGCCAACAGTATCACTTATTAAAAGAACAAATAAAAACTAAGAAGGAAACGGGGATTCTCCTTCTATATGCATTCCTAAGCTTCTCCAATCCTAGCCACTTATGTTCTCATGCTTAACCATAGTATCACCTGAAAGAGACACTAAAACACGTCAACATAAAGTTGGTGAGAGTCATAGGTTTAGACTCCAACGCTAAATCAGTTACAAGCTGTGAATAACAATCATCAACAAAAGAACATATGGACAATGTGTTACAATTATGTATTAACAACTATCAATCAAGACCAATCATACCAAACCAATCCAAGGCTCCTACCTTGCCAAACAACATCATGGTACCATAGATGATCACCCTATGTACCTATCCCAAGGCCACTACCTTGGCAAACCACAAGGCCACTACCTTGTCAAACCACAAGGCCACTACCTTGTCAAACCACAATAACAAATCAAGAATCACATAGCAGTTAATCACATAAGTGTACACACAAGTCCATCACAACCATAAAACATTCACAGCAACAATTTAGAAATAACTCAACATAGTGTCTCTTTCATCCCATCTGGAAGTCAAAATCAATAGTAAACATGGGACTATGAAACTCACCTGATAGCTTCTTCACAAGTCCTCACACTAGCAACAAGCTATCAAACCAAAAACACGCAATCAATACATGATCCAACCACTAAAACGGCTCATCAACCTATGATGTACATCTAGTCTATTCCCATATAAAAAACTCATTGATAAGCTCTAACCATCCCATTAACCTTCCCTAACAAGTCCTTAACTTGGTTAAGTTTAATAACTAACCCGTTCATATTTTACACAAAACAGTCCCAGTTTTTAAGTCTCAAAACTTTAAGTCAAACGTCCACTTAAACATACCCATGGTTTCTTTAAATAGAATATTCATACCCTTACATATGTTGACTAACACCTCCCACTGGACCTAACCTTAAAGATACTGTTAAGGCCCCGATATACATATATATACTTTTGTCATTCCAGATTTCCTGATTTTAAACATACTAAAAGTTTGTTACCATTAAGGGGTCTTACCCTAAACCACAACCTTAGCCCAAGTGCAGATACTTACTACAATATATAAACCATTTCTCACGTTCGTGAGAAGATCCCAATGCAACCCTAAGTACCCCAAACAACCCAAAACTTAAAAAGAAAACAGGCTGAATTCAAAACTGTTTTGACCTCCGACTGTTGTAACCTGTTTTTGACCCACTTCCCGACCTCCAATTTAGTTCTCGTTTCTTGCATTGGAAAGCCACTTCAAATAGCTTTCCAGGGATACTTGTATCACATCTTGAATATTCCTAGAACTCCCGGTATGATCAAAATAATTGACTCAAAATTCTGCCCAGTTTTTAAAAACGGGTTTAACAAAATCAACCTCATTAATTAACCCTAATCCCTCTAATTACAAGCCCTAATTTATTCAATCATTATAATATGATTAATATACTGTTTTTAATTAAACCCTAACCTAAATCCATCATAATCTGATTAAGACATCATTAAAATAATTAAATTGAAAAGGGTTAAGAAGGTTTTACCTTTGAATTAATAGAAGATGAAGAAAACCTAATTTTTGAAGAACCCTAATTGGCCACCATTGATGAATTTCGGCTAGGAGATGTTATGGAGGTTAAAAACCTGATTATTATGGTTATGGGTTGGGTTTGTTTAAGTCCTAAAGGCCCCCTAATCCCATTACAAGTCCAATGGGTCTGTTTTGGGCTTTTTCCTTCTTTCTTTCTTCTTTGGTGCGTCTAAACCGACCCAAACACCCCTAAATTCGTTTTTTTTAATTTTATTATTTAATATTATGTTATTAATATTACTTTAATTTTTCTTAATTTATTTCAGCTCCTAAAGCCTCCAAAACCTCAAAACCGTAAAACTAGTCAAATTTACGCGTTTTACCGTAAAAGACGTAAAACATACACTTTTATAAAAAAATCTCAAATTTTGAAATAAACTTTATAATTAAGTCCTAAATGACTCAAAACCATCCCGAAAAATATCCATATGGCTAATCACCTCATCCGAGACCTCTAAATGCTAAACCGTAAATCGTAAAAATAAGATTTTCTATAATACATATACGTATACGTAAAACCACTAAATAACACCATCTCACTTCATAATCACTATCATGTGAGCTCATGAACATGAAATCATCACACATTGTTTCACTCACAAGGTACCCCGTACCGGAAACGATACCAAACCACCATCTATACACACCAATAAGCACATAAACACGTAAAGACACGTAACTAGCACAAAATAAAACTAAGTGACGAACCTCAAAACCAGGGTTGTCACAAGTTAATGCTAGCACCAAGATCGGCCAAGGCGAAGCATTCCTCCATATCTTGGATTGCACAAGGAATCAAGAATTTACCGGGATCACCGACTTTTTGAGGTATGCGATTTAGATAAACTGACGAACAACTAGACAATTGGTGCAATTTCTCCTTGTTGTTCAACATACTCTTAAAGTTAGCGGCAAATCGAGGCATCATGACCAAAGCATCGGCGAAACTCACATTAAGGTGCAAATCATGAAACATTTTCATAAAAAGCTCAAATTGATAATTGTCGCGCTCTTGACGTTTCTCCTTCCTAAGTCTCGATGGATAGGGAAAAGGTGGTGTGGGTTGAGGCATAGTAGGCATAGCCTTTGGAATCTCGGGTTCCAATGATGGTAATGGGTCAACCGTAGGTGTGGCATGAGCGGTACTTCGTGGGATTGGGACATGCTCCTTTTGGACCACCACCTCGGGTTCTTCCTCAATTGCTTCCTCCGTAGGAGCAATTGGTTGAGGAGTCGGTTCCTTAAGTGTCTTACCACTACGTGTGGTAATCACTTTCATCTCACCCTTAGGGTTGGATATGATGTTGCTAGGAAGACTACTCGAAGACGGTTTACACATTATTGCCTCAAACATAGACGATATTTTATCTTCAAAATTAGATTGCCTCAATACGGCTTCGGTTTGCCTTTTCTCGGCCTTAATCATCTCTTGTTTAATCTCATGTTGCCCTTGTTCCATCTTTTGTTGGTTTTGTTGTAACCTAGTGACATTTCCTTCCATCTTGTTGGTGTGGATTTTAAGTTCATTAGCTAACTCATTTTTCAACTCTTTTTTCAAGTCGTTCTTAAACTCGGATCTTAGGCTAATGATTTCTCTTTGAATATTGTCAAACCTAGCATCATTCCCACTAGCATATTCAACAAACTCACTTGGAAGATCTTTCAATGTTTGCAAACTTTTGTTGTTGTTTTGAAAATCATTTTGATTCTTGTTTGAAACTTGATTATTAGCCCCTTGATTACCATAGTTTCCCTTGTTGTAATTGTTTTTTAAACCAACTTGATTGTTGCGATAGTTGTTGTTAGCATTTTGATTTGAACCAAAACCCGGTGGAGTCATTTGATTAGAGCGGGAAACTTGACCGTTTTGGTTGTAATTTCCCGTGGCCGCGAAGGCACTCGAAGTGTTACCACCGTTGGTAATGCACTCGGAGAAATCATGACCTCCACCACAATACATGCAAGAAACCTCAACCGCTTTAGCCGTAGCGGGAGCACTTTGTTCACCAACTTTAAACTCAATCAAAAGTCCTTTTAGCTTATCAAAAATCTTGTTTTCCAAGTTCGCCTCAATTTGGCAAGCATCGATGGTAGTAGACAAAGAAGGTGAAGCCGAAGACGAAGCCTTACGAACACTAGACGTGCTACGAGGACTATACACCTTAGATCTATTTTCAATTATCACCAAAGCTTCCTCAACCGTTTTACACAAAAAATTACCACCCGCGGCGGCATTCAAATAATCCCTTTCATGATCATTAAGTCCATTGTAAAAGGTTTCAATTTGATGCAAGTCGGAAAAACTGTGATGAGGACATTCATGTAACATTTCCTTAAACCTATTACAAGCCGTTGAAAAACTTTCATTAAACTCTTGTGAAAACTTTGAAATCTCATTTTTCAAGTACGTAGTCTTAGAGGGTGGAAAAAATTGGTTCACAAACTTAGAAACGAGATCCTTCCACGTCAATATAGAATTGGGTGGCTCTTTCTCTAACCAAATTTTAGCGGGCCCCGCTAAGGAATACGGAAAAAGCATCATCTTAATCGAGTCATTCGAGACATCCTTAAACTTGCAAGTAGCGGTAAGACGATTGAATTGGCGGATATGGTTGTGTGGATTGTCCTTCTCATCACCACGGAATTTGTTGTTTTGGATCATCGATAACAAACCCGTTTTCACCTCAAAATTCTCCGCAAGGATAGCGGGAATCACAATAGCCTCTCCATAACCCTCGGTGGGTGCTTGAAGTAACTCCATCATAGTTCGATTCGCCATGGTTAGTGCTTCTCTTACAATGGGTTCGTCAATAGGAGACTCCTCACTAGAATTGTTTGGAGTGGGAGTTCAGTTCTTTCGTTTACGTGCACGTCTTGCTTGATTACGAGTTAGCATAAACGTCACGTACAACGAGGGGACGAGCAAAGAAGATTCTTTTTGGTGTTTTGTATTTTTCAATTTTTTTGTGGTTTTTGATTGTATTAACTTCTTTGGAATTTGGTGAATGTATTAAGTAGACACAAATCTACAAATCTCCTCCTTAATCAAATCTCTTGATTAAAGAAGCCTCAAGGAATGAAAACGATCACGTGAAGTGAATGCCTTCGATGACTTTAGAACGTTGGTGGAACACCAAAACGTTCAAGAGGGTTTAATCAATGGAAACCAAGAAAATATATATGATACTTAGTAATACTTTGGGCGGCAAAACCCTCGATTAGCTCTCTCAATCAAATACTCACAAGCAAGCGGGGAACCAGGCGGCGCGAAGCACTTAAGAGCCTTTTTCCTTAGGATATATTTTATAATATCCGCCTTATACCCACCTTATAGTTTGTATTTTTCAAGATCGAGCTTCACGAAAGTATTTATCTATTTTTGCCTTTTTCTTTGGTTTGAGATTCGAATACAATGATTGGGTAATGACCTCCCAAATCAAGGTTGTGATTTCTCACGTATTTGGAGTACTTGTGAATTTATTGTTCTACGTATACACTATAGTAATAGTATTCACACAAAAACCAAAAACCGATAATACGTATTAGTAGAGTGCTACTAATACAAATACTAATTATGGTTAGTATATAAAAACAACAATTCCAATCAAAACACAACACACCTCCTCGGCAGCGGCGCCAAAATGATAGTAGTAAAATTACCCCTTTAGGAAGAGGAAGGCAATTAGGACAAGTAAGCACGACGATTTAGGAAAACCGTGTGTAAATGACCCTAAAATGAGTTCGTTCTCAAGGAGGCTAGTGTGTTATGTGTGTAATGATTTGGATTAGATTTGTGATTATATAATTGAGAAAGAAAAATAGAAATGAGATTAGAAGAGAATGACGGTTACGAAGACGGATTACACTAAGTCGAAAAAGGTATACACGTAAAATCGTAAAAAGTACCAAAATAAAAATTTTACCATAAAAATTCCTTAAAATTACCAAAAATCCAAAATAATATTCTAAGAGTTTACAAAAAATCCAAACTTGCTAAAACCTTTTAATTAATTAGATAATGACTTTTTAATGCTAATTAAAGCCCTAAACAAGATTTTAAAGTTTGTAAACCTCATAAATATTCTAATTAGGCTAAAAAGTATTTTTTTTTAAATTTTAAAACAACTAAAAAACAATTTTTAAATAATTAAAAACTCCTAAAATCAATTAAAACTTAAATTAATTCTAAAAAATAATTAAAAGACCCTAAAAATATTTGGAAAGTTGTAAAAATCCTAATTAAGTGTTTAGAACCTAGGAAAAATACAAAAACTTAGAAAATCAGACTTTTAATTTTTAATAATAAAATAATATTAAAATAATATTAAAATAATATTAAAATAATATTAAAAATCCAAAAATCATAAAAAATTCTAAAAACTTGCAAACTATCTTAATTTAACCTAAATAACACATAAATAAAAGTGAAATTACCTAAATACCCCTATTGGGCCTAGAAAATGGGCTAAACCCAAAACAGTCCCTTATTGGGCCAAAATTGGGCCAAATGACAAAAAGTGTTCAAAATAAGCCCAAAAAGCACAGGTTGACTCAAAATTTGATTTTAAACAACTTTTTCCAAAGGCCCAAAAGCTGAAAATGTGAAATAAGCTAGCTTATAACAAGCAGCTTATTCTTAATGGGCTTTTTGGCCCATTAAGCTATAAGCCAATGCCATAAGCTAAAATTTGACACACAAGCTTCTTTTGACCTAATAAAGACTTCTACAAAAAGAAATTTGAAATAAGCCCAAGCAATAAGCCTGAAAATGCAATAAGCAATCTACACAAAATGACAAAATAGTCGTTTTTGAGTTCTAGGCCACCCCAAGTGCTGATTCAAGTTCCAAAAGCTTTTAAATGACTTAATTAAGCAAAATCAACAAAGAGTTTTCAAATAAGCTGACTCAATAAGCTGGAAAAAGCAAATAAGCACTTATTTAATGTGAGACCCCCAAAATCTGACATGGAACAACTAGGCAACGAGGGGGTAACACGTCATAGTACAAGAAACAATGAATTACAGTTGACACAAAGCTGACGTAATAAAAGCATATATATCACATCATAAATGATCAGAGTTTTAAACATAGGTCCCAGAGTTTTATATGCGGAAAGATATATTATTTCATCATGATTTATAACGTAAAGTTGCCCAAAAGATATAATAAATTTCTGACAATTTATACTAAAACCAGTCTTTTAAAAGCATCACAGAAATCTCCAAGCTGCGATAATATCCTGCGGGCTCCCATCCAAGCAAAGCTAAGTAATAATACCTGAGATTAAACATGTAAAATCGTCAACACAAAGTTGAGTGAAATTCATAGGTTTAGCAATAAAGGTGTGGAACACAAGCATTCATTTGTAAAACAAGTAAATAGAGAAAATGGTTATGATCATTAACCATAGTCTGAAACCAATATTATTGCTGTTTAGTTCATGAACCGAAGCTTAACTCAAAGTAAGTTCCTCTAGGGAGTATTCAGCCTAAATACTCAAGTATAAACAAATGTAAGTGCGTCAAGGTAATCGGGACGGGGATTGTCAATCCCGATGGATCCACCCACAACATTCGCGCTTAGCGCAAAGCATGCGGGACAATTAACGGTTCATGATCAAGAGAGAAAACTTAAGGCTATTAACTATAAGCAATAATATCAATAAAAACTGTTGGAAAGCATACAAGTCTGAATAGCATACAAGTTCTGAATAGCATACAGTTTTTTAAATGGATGTGTTCCACCATGTAAAATCTCACCCCGCGTTTAGAAAAAATGTACAAGTAGTAAAAGGGGCTATGAACTCACCTTTAGTAAGTAATCACAAGGTAAAGGGGGCTGAGCAAAAAGAAGTCTTCACGGACCTATGCAATGGTGACGCGTAATAAGAATGCATTCAATGAAGCAATAACGTTTTAGAAGTGGTGGGACATAGTATGACTAGGTAACTTGCGTGCGATGGCGAGACCTAAGCTTAAGTTAAAATTTTGACCCAACACCTTGAACCTACTGTAATAACCTAATATCAACCTTGTATGATGGTCCAAGCATTTATGTGTGGGTTCCGAACACGTTTAAGACTCGGTTTGAAAAACCAAAACAAGGGACTGCATTCAGTTTTCTGAAAAAGGCTGAGAAGATTTGGTCATATCTAAAAATCTATAATAGTACAGGAGGTGAAATTTCTTGACATGTATAGGTATTTCTCTTACCTTTAAAAGTTGGGAAAGAACAGCCCTAGAACTATTTTTAATCAACGGGAAATGCACTTTTAGTGACAGACTATCAAAACAGAAAGTAGTAAACGTCATTCGTACCTTACGGTAGATTAAGCATAAATCCCAATCGGTAAAAGATTTTGACACGAAACCAAAAAGAGAAGTTTTATTATATTTGTAGCTACTGTAAAAAGTCATAAAATCATAAATTAATCCTTTTTACCCAAGTCAGTTTACCCATGTTTTAAGCATAACATTCAGATTTGACCTAGTTTAGTAAAACGACCGTTTCGGGCTCATCCGGACACTTCCCATTTCCATCCAACTCAACACATACTAATCACATCAGTGGGTATCCATTTTTCATATAAAAACAAGGTCATATGTTTAAGAAAATTTTGCCATGACCTGTTTGTTTCTGTGGTGATTTCCATACTAAAAAAACGACTCCATTTAGCTACCTAACCTCAATCAAGCAACACTTAGGCTATACCAAATCGCCACGCAAGTGTCCTAAGTCCTAATATGCCCTAAGTAACTATAATCTCAGTGGGTTTCACCCAAGGAATTCAAAATCCATGAATAAAAAGAATCAAAGTACTAGTAACATCAAAACTAAAATGCTAGGAGTGACTATACCTTCATAACACGTAGGAATTAATCCAAACACGCAAATTAAACAATTCCTCCTCCTTGATCCTTAGAAATTTCGTAGCCCTTAGCCACGTGTTAAGTCAATCACGGTACTCAGCAACTGAGTAGAAACAATGTAGTGAGACGATCACCGACGATATGGATGCCCGGGGAAAACACGAAAACCGCAACCTATCACAATAAGGCGCGCGTTAAGACTCGAATTCAATATCGATATATATACCAAATATAACATGACTCAAATGTTTTCGAAGTATACACGTTTCAAAACCATTGACACGAATCAAATGAATTCATACTACCCATTTATCCAACGTTACTCGTTAAAACACTTGAACACTTGAAAATGACTCGTCATACGACGCCAAGTCAACGCAAGTCAAACTATCCTTTACCCTTATTTGGACCAGTAGCTAAGTCATTTATATAATGACTAAGCACTTGAGTAAGTCACCATGTCCGATGGTGAACACTCAAACTCACGCAACACAAGCATTGAACTACGTGTCCAAAATAAAAATCAGCAAGTACACCCCGAATGTACACACCGATCTACCCTATCTAGACTTGTCCGTTTTACATGAAAATTGGTGTCAAGGTCACTTATAACCTGTATAAGACCTCAACAAAATTTGAGCCAAAGTTCACACTTTAAAATCCATCAGCTCGACGCTTTACTCGACTCCAAATTTTAGGACAGATTTGTACACTTGTTTTGTAAAACCGTTTGGACCACTTTAAAAGTACTAACCCGACAATCCGTCTTTTGAAACCACTACTAGACTCATCAAACTCAGTTTGTAAACTTTGAAAATCAGTAGTATCAACTATCTAACCAAGCCTAAAGTCCCCGAGAGTCGACCCAAAATCAGCCACAATTTCGGATTGTGCAGACTTGCGTCTCCCGGTACACGAAAACTAAAACTAGCATAACTTTTGACTCGTAATGAGTTATAAGCTCTATCTTATACCAAAACGACCGTCTCGGAAAACTCTACAACAATTTCAAATAATCTCAGTCTTTCACAGACCTTAAACCCACGAAACATACTGTTTAAGGCTGCTGTCCCAAATTAGCTTTTTAGAAAACATGACAAATCTATTTTTCACTCAAAACCAATCAATCCCATACCCCTAGGATCACTATACTATCATACCCATCAACCAAAAACTCCTAAAAACACTTGTATGAAAAATCTAACAAAAAATCAAAGATTAAAAACAAGACTTTTAAGGATCAAAACATGATAATCTAACCAAATATAACATATGCAAGATGATTACAACATCATACAACCATAAAATCATAAGTTCTTGAAATCTTGATGCATGTAAGAAATTTTTGTATCATTAGAATCACAATTAAATTCTAAGAATGGGTCTTTATTTAGATTTTGTTAAAACAAGATGGATGGTGGTGGTTTATGGTGGTGAAGTGGCGACAACAATGGAGGGTGGGAAGAGAGTTTTTGTTTTGGTGTGTGTGTTTTATGAATGAGTGGAAGAAAAAATCTTTATATAGTGCTAGTTAAGTGGAGGGGCTAATATTGCCAATTTTGAAACTTGTGGACTTAAAAACAATTAATAGTTTTAAAAGGTAGAAAATGGTTATTGGTAAATATTAAAAATATTTACGGGGCTCGGGTTTTGTAAAAATACTTTTCAAAAGTTACAATGCATCATAAAAATAATTATATGATTTCCCGACACGACTTAATACGTAATTAAAACGAAATCGTCGAAAATATTAATTATCAAAACAATCGATAAATAAATGTAAACTTTTGGGCATCCGTCGGTATCGCGATCACTAGGAAATTCTCGTTGTACATAGATTTGAATAAACTCGTTATAAAACGCAGGCGGGTGATTATAAATCAAAAACTTTGATTTAAATTAAATATGAAAAAAATAAAATAAAATTTTTATAATTCCATATGAAGCATTGTCAATGAACAAAATAATACTTAAAAGTATAATTTAAAAATCTCAGGATTTACATATAAAGTATTCAAGAAAACGTAATACATTGGAAAAATTCAAGAAGCACGAATAAAAAGAATAAAATAATGTTGGGAAAGTACGGGTTCTCACAGTCTTCCCCCCCTAAAGGAACTCTGGTCCCCAGAGTTCTCCTGAAAAAAGTAGAAGATGCAAACAAGAGGAGGTACAAAGTGTAGAACAAAATTCATTGCATCCCAGGTAAACTTCCGTACCATGACGAATCTTAACGGTTAGAATTCACTATGCTTCAGTTTCTTAACTCCTTTTCGTATAACTTTTCAGTCTTGGATTAGGATAACGATCTTTCAATACGGAGATACATCGAGAGATAGAGTTGTTGGAAATACGTGCGATAAACTAACAAGAATGAACACAAGAATCGCTTAAACAGGCAAAGTGCGATAAAATGAACCAAGATTGTAAATCAACAAGGGGTCGCAAATCGTGCAACTGTAAAACGTGACAATCTTAAAACGTAAATAATCCAGTCACAAGCGAAATAGAAGGGAAAAGAAAATGAATAACATATGATCATTTAAAATACAAGTTGTCTCAATCAGTTGTCTAGCATTTTGGGATTACTTTAAAAACTCAGTTTAAATATTTTCTTAATTAAAAGAAAATTTTACCAGATGTAGTGATTTAAAAATCAAACTCTATATAAAATGAATGGGTAAACAGTTGTCAAATCTTTTTTTTTATCAGGACTTCAAAGTAAAAGTAGAACAGTTCAAAATAGTTATCCTGATCGGCTTAAGAACTTTTGGATGACCGCATGAAATTATTGTTAAAACCTCAGGTTTATCGTTACCATTAGAAAAATCAGTTTTTTTTTCCAAGTTATTTTGAATCATTGTTAGAAATTATAAATTAATTTAAATAATTTCATTAGGTTGACAATAAAGTATGATATAATCAAATACTTTAAAAGATACAGCTTGATATCCTTTGAAACATTAGGTAAATTTACCAAAGAGGATATATAGATCCGATACTTAACTTGAAACAGTTATTTTGGTAATTTAAACATTTGATAAAATTTATAATATGTTCTTAAAAATTAATAATAATTTTTTTTAGAAATTAAAGAAAGTGTTTAAGATATCAAACGATAAACACGTAACAGTTTCTGGTTTTCAAAAGGTGACAAGACAGCAACGAATGTGAATCATATAAAGGTCAACAATCTGTATGCGAGCAATATACAAAGGAATAAGACGGAAGTCGTATCAATTCTTAACAAACGTGGTAGAATAGTCACGTCAATAATAAAAATAATAAGAAACAAGGATTATAGCAAGATTAATTCACGAGTCCGGTTGGCGTCACCAATAACGGCTTATTAAGTTCTCGGTGGTCGAAATACGATCGAAAGGGAAAAGCCACACAACGAATTTTCGAATCAAAGAAAATTCTTAAGAAGTCAATTGAGAGAAGTTCCAGTAAGATGAACAACATTAGCAATGAAAGGCGAAATCAACACATGATTCACACGAATGAAATTTCAAGACGATACTATCTTAACACATATCATGGCAATTACACGTAATCATCGTTCACGTCCAGTCATAAATCACTAATCGCATCCAGAGACGTTTCGAAGGTCTATCAAAATAGATAGAGATGGTCAATCGATGTAGGAGCATAGCAACGTTGAAACTTTCAAGTCGGGTATCAATGGTAAGAATTTAGGCAAATGGTAACGAAAATCGTATCATGAGGATGATGAGGTAACAGGTAAAACAAAGGTCGTTGAGTAAGGAAATATGTGCTCGAGGCATGTACTTAGTTCAAGAAAAGATAATGGTTCATATGTGTATGTTGCAAACTGTTGCTACTCGCATAAAATGTAAAAGTTTTCAAAACTTTATTTTATCAAACATTTTAAGCAACATAACTAAAAAGTTGATTCTAGGTTAAATATTTAAGGCGACTACTATTTGGCCTTGCATGGCTCCTTCTAAATTAAGCATAGGTGATCAGGCCATGCATAATTTAGGACTAGCAATGCGATGCTCATCTTCGTCAAACCAGTATTACAAGTCATATTATTTAAAATATGTATATAATGCCATTTGTAAAAACAGAAATCAAAATAGTTTATGAAACTATTTGCTAATAAGTTACTGGCTAACTGTTTTAAATCGACAATTCGTATAGTTACAAGGGTTCTTTATAAGACCGTATTAGAACAATTTGTGAAAATACATTGTAAAATTAATATAAGTTAATTTTATAAGATAGCAGTCAACTATTTAAGAAAGCCCAAATGAAACCTTTTGTAAAATGATTCGCAAACAAGACCAGTTTGAGTTGTATGGTAACATGACAATAGTTTATAAAGTAGCGAGTGGGTTACAAGAGGGAAATAAGTAGTTCAAGACAACCAATAAAATGGTTACAATGTGATTAGGTTTCAAGAGGTTTAGCCGAAATCGTCAGGAGACACGTGTCAAGATGATAACAAACGATATGAAAGAAAGATCTTTAAATCTCGGTCCAAATCAGTGGTACGATAGAAGCAAAGAAAGACAATGGAATGACAAATAAGTCATAAATAAAAGAAGGAATAAGGAATCCGTATGTGCACATCGTAATTTATTTGACAAAAATATACTTTTAAGAAAGTAGGGTATCAGTTAACAAATAGTACAATCACTTCGAAAAGCTTCTATATTAGGAAGTTACCGAATTTCAAAAGTTCAAGATCTAGGTACATGTATGACCGAACTCAAAGTTACTATTCTATTCTTTTCAAACGCAATCATTGTTTTTAGTTTGCAAAATATCATTAGTTAAAGTTTTACGAGCTCAAACGAACTCAAAAACGCTTCAATCCATGTTTTTAACTTTTATTAGTTTTGACCTTTGGGTTTGACTAGACCAATTAACTCACTAAACGATATTCTAAGACTCAAAGTCTAATGCATTTCGATGTAAAACAATGTTTTGAACAACTTTCTAGTTTTACCCGAGACTTGAAACGGAATAAAAATGGACGAAAATGCCCTAGCATTAAATCTGTTAACAAAATGATATTTTAGCATTATTCAGAAAATAACTTCTTAGATTTTACAATCTCAAATGAGCGTAACTTGCTCGATTTTAAAGTTTACTGGTCAAATTTTATGTCCTAAACGGACGTCTCAACATGTAGATATATATATATTTTTATGTCTAAAGTTATAAAAATATTTTCTCGACACTGTTAAACTTCCTGTAAAGTTTCTGTACAAAGTATATTTTTTCGACACAGCTTGAAATTAAATCCAAATTTCATGATAACTCAAAATTAATGTACACATAGGACTTGTGGATTCCATAAAGACGAAAGAAGGTAAACTGTATAATTAGTCATGTAAAGAAAACACAGTATAGAAATGGTTCAAGAATGCCAACGATAATCGGAGACATAAAAAAACGCCGCATATCATCCGTGTCTTCGGCTGCAAGATGCAATGCAGAAAGGTCTCTTGGTGGCATGATTTCCAAAATCACAAGATATATCGAGAAAGAAACGGGACAATAACAAGTGGCATTCCTGGAGCAAAGAGGTTCAATGAAAAGGGAGGATACAAGTAGGATCGTATTCCAAACGATCATCACATAATAAATGACGATTATGTGTTCAAGGTACAACGGATGTTCTAAGTTGAAATCGAAACGTAGAATGGTCAATGAAGTAAGATGTAATCCATGTACAAGTGTCGCGTAAAACGGTGGCTTAAAGGTAAATCAAGATTATGAAAACCCACAATATTATTCAGCACTGATTTAACAAATTCTTCGAGATGTGAGACTCACACGATGTCCTTTAGTCTTTCTGGGAGACACATTGAGCTACACAATGGTCTATAGACTAGACATTCAATTATGAATGGTCAGAAAGAAAATCTGCGTATCTAAGTAGATATTTTAAGAGAAATAAACAATGAAAGCAACACACACGGTAGTAGAATGTAAATCAGAAGTTCATCGAAAACAACACTTATTCAATCCCGAACAATGGTATCGCGATAGTATGCACAACACGTATCAACGAGTCAAGAAAAACAGACGGTTCAAACCGAACGAGCATATAAAGTCAGTCGTATCACGCATAAATGAAATAGCAATAGTACTCAGAAAAATGAGTATGAAAAGTCGGCAGCATACGCGCTCTGAATACAAGTATGTAACGTCATAACGATATAATATCATTGCAATAAGATCAATTCACAAGAACAAGAATTCAAGAAATACAGTATAGGCAGATGTAATCACAGTAACATTCAATGATAATTCATGAAGCACATAGGCTTTGAAAAGACATAGTAATTATCGTCATTAGCGTAAAGTAATATTTCAAAATGTAATCAAGAGATGAAATACTACAACGATAATTAAAAGTAAATAATAAGGATTAGAGAGTTACCCACGAAGATATCGAACAGCAATGGCAAATTCTGTGTTTGACACTTAGAAACAATAAAATATTTAAACTTTCGGTTATAGACTAAGTTTTGAAAAACGACTCAGTTCCCTATAACCATCGCTCTGATACCAATCTGTGAGACCCCCAAAATCTGACATGGAACAACTAGGCAACGAGGGGGTAACACGTCATAGTAAAAGAAACAATGAATTACAGTTGACACAAAGCTGACGTAATAAAAGCATATATATCACATCATAAATGATCAGAGTTTTAAACATAGGTCCCAGAGTTTTATATGCGGAAAGATATATTATTTCATCATGATTTATAACATAAAGTTGCCCAAAAGATACAATAAATTTCTGACAGTTTATACTAAAACCAGTCTTTTAAAAGCATCACAGAAATCTCCAAGCTGCGATAATATCCTGCGGGCTCCCATCCAAGCAAAGCTAAGTAATAATACCTGAGATTAAACATGTAAAATCGTCAACACAAAGTTGAGTGAAATTCATAGGTTTAACAATAAAGGTGTGGAACACAAGCATTCATTTGTAAAACAAGTAAATAGAGAAAATGGTTATGATCATTAACCATAGTCTGAAACCAATATTATTGCTGTTTAGTTCATGAACCGAAGCTTAACTCAAAGTAAGTTCCTCTAGGGAGTATTCAGCCTAAATACTCAAGTATAAACAAATGTAAGTGCGTCAAGGTAATCGGGACGGGGATTGTCAATCCCGATGGATCCACCCACAACATTCGCGCTTAGCGCAAAGCATACGGGACAAGTTACGGTTCATGATCAAGAGAGGAAACTTAAGGCTATTAACTATAAGCAATAATATCAATGAAAACTGTTGGAAAGCATACAAGTCTGGATAGCATAAAAGTTCTTAATAGCATACAGTTTTTTAAATGGATGTGTTCCACCATGTAAAATCTCACCCCGCGTTTAGAAACAATGTACAAGTAGTAAAAGGGGCTATGAACTCACCTTTAGTAAGTAATCACAAGGTAAAAGGGGCTGAGCAAAAAGAAGTCTTCACGGACCTATGCAATGGTGACGCGTAATAAGAATGCGTTCAATGAAGCAATAACGTTTTAGAAGTGGTGGGACATAGTATGACTAGGTAACTTGCGTGCGATGGCGAGACCTAAGCTTAAGTTAAAATTTTGACCCAACACCTTGAACCTACTGTAATAACCTAATATCAACCTTGTATGATGGTCCAAGCATTTATGTGTGGGTTCCGAACACGTTTAAGACTCGGTTTGAAAAACCAAAACAAGGGACTGCATACAGTTTTCTGAAAAAGGCTGAGAAGATTTGGTCATATCTAAAAATCTATAATAGTACAGGAGGTGAAATTTCTTGACATGTATAGGTATTTCTCTTACCTTTAAAAGTTGGGAAAGAACAGCCCTAGAACTATTTTCAATCAACGGGAAATGCACTTTTAGTGACAGACTATCAAAACAGAAAGTAGTAAACGTCATTCGTACCTTACGGTAGATTAAGCATAAATTCCAATCGGTAAAAGATTTTGACACGAAACCAAAAAGAGAAGTTTTATTATATTTGTAGCTACTGTAAAAAGTCATAAAATCATAAATTAATCCTTTTTACCCAAGTCAATTTACCCATGTTTTAAGCATAACATTCAGATTTGACCTAGTTTAGTAAAACGACCGTTTCGGGCTCATCCGGACACTTCCCATTTCCATCCAACTCAACACATACTAATCACATCAGTGGGTATCCATTTTTCATATAAAAACAAGGTCATATGTTTAAGAAAATTTTGCCATGACCTGTTTGTTTCTGTGGTGATTTCCATACTACAAAAACGACTCCATTTAGCTACCTAACCTCAATCAAGCAACACTTAGGCTATACCAAATCGCCACGCAAGTGTCCTAAGTCCTAATATGCCCTAATTAACTATAATCTCAGTGGGTTTCACCCAAGGAATTTAAAATCCATGAATAAAAAGAATCAAAGTACTAGTAACATCAAAACTAAAATGCTAGGAGTGACTATACCTTCATAACACGTAGGAATTAATCCAAACACGCAAATTAAAAAATTCCTCCTCCTTGATCCTTAGAAATTTCGTGGCCCTTAGCCACGTGTTAAGTCAATCACGGTACTCAGCAACTGAGTAGAAACAATGTAGTGAGACGATCACCGACGATATGGATGCCCGGGGAAAACACGAAAACCGCAACCTATCACAATAAGGCGCGCGTTAAGACTCGAACTCAATATCGATATATATACCAAATATAACATGACTCAAATGTTTTCAAAGTATACACGTTTCAAAACCATTGACACGAATCAAATGAATTCATACTACCCATTTATCCAACGTTACTCGTTAAAACACTTGAACACTTGAAAATGACTCGTCATACGACGCCAAGTCAACGCAAGTCAAACTATCCTTTACCCTTATTTGGACCAGTAGCTAAGTCATTTATATAATGACTAAGCACTTGAGTAAGTCACCATGTCCGATGGTGAACACTCAAACTCACGCAACACAAGCATTGAACTACCTGTCCAAAATAAAAATCAGCAAGTACACCCCGAATGTACACACCGATCTACCCTATCTAGACTTGTCCGTTTTACATGAAAATTGGTGTCAAGGTCACTTATAACCTGTATAAGTGTCACACTCCCAAAATATCAGAGTATAATGGCGACAAGGGAGTGGTGACGTCATGATTATCATACACACATAGTCACAAAGAACGACCTCTAAATGAGACGTTCGGAAAATAGATCACTTGTAATTAATAAAATAAGTTGTTTTAACAAAGTGCGGAAGCATAAACTGAATATGGTTACAAAACATAGTTTTCTCAAATGGTACAAATGATCGTTGTTTCAAAGAAATGACGGCAATGCATGAGACCTCATTTAGCATCTTCCTTCTTAATACCTGAGAAAAACATTGCTAAAGTGTCAACATAAAGTTGGTGAGTTCATAGGTTTAGTTAGTTTGAAATGTTTAATGAACCACAAGATTTTCCCAAATGTGATGACAATATAGCAGATACAAAGTCATCCCAAAAGTATTTATTACAGTCTAAGCTCGTGACACCGAAGCGTTAACAACACCGGCAGTATAATCATATAAATGTAGCCCAAACTAGATGCCTAAACCCACGACATCCTATATCATATTCAAATGAAACTGTGCCCGCTTGTCCCCTTGTTGGACAAGACAGACAGGGACGTCAATCCCGATAGATCTATCCATTACATTCGCGCTTACACAAAGTAATTAACGGTTCACGATTCACGGGCCAAAGCAACTGGGTTTTTAGTGGGACTTAGACTAATATATAAATCAGTAAATGCACTTGTGTTCAAACGTTAAAATCAAGCAATGTCTCACCCCAAAAAGCAGTGAAAATAGTAAAGTATGGGGCTATAAACTCACCTCGTAAATTCAGCAAAGAGAACGAAGATAAAATAGCTCGAGAGTACGGTTACGCTAGCCGCGACCTAATTAATTATGAGAATCGAGTTACGATACGAATAATTGTATTATTAAATGACTCGACACCCTAGTTGTGCTTGACGAAACCATACGTTTATGAAAAGTACGATTTTACGGAAAAGTACGATAAATAAAATCGGTTTATTAAATGGTCGGGTTCTACGGGTCAAATTATGACTTAAATTTACCAAATTCGTTTTGGGCTTATAACTAAACTAAATAAACTTATAAGGCCCAAATTGGGTCCAAAACATTTACACCACAACCGGCCCAAGGTCAATAGACCCGGCCCGGCCCGCTTGGCGGAATAAACAAGGAACGGAGGGAGTACATTACGTGTGTTTACACACACAACTTCCCATATCTGAGAGTGAAACTCTCTCTCTTCCCTCGATATTAACTCCACCGTCCCAAAACTCTCTCTCTCTCAATCTAGATCGGTTCAAACCCTTTCTATGGCTATCATCTAATCATTTGGGGATATAACAATCATGTGTGGTGGTCTGAGGTGTTCTAGATCGCGTGAGATGTGGGGTTTAATCCCCACATCAAACCGATTGGTTTTATGATGTGTTCTCCCTTGCGGTTTCGTGAATCAAATACCAAAAATCAAAGATAAGTTTAATCTCCTTGGTTCTTTTAAAAGCTTTAATTGATTTTCGATTTAATAAATATTAGTGGGTTTAATTTATTTGTATATACTTGTTGTAAATCATATGATTCTCGGATTGAAAATAAACAAAATTAGGGTTTTGAAATATTTGGGGGTTTTCATCAAAATCGGGTTTAAACATAATTAATTGATGTTTTCATTTATAAAATCAAACTAATTTTAATATAAAATCGATTTATAAAAATTAGGGTTTCGGTCATTTGGGGGTTTTTGTATAACTCATTTTTAATTAAATTAAATAAGGGGTTTGGGTTTAGATTAGGTTTAATTAACGTTCTAATTAATAAAAATTTGATCTAGGGTTTTATGAAATTGGGGGTTTTTATATATTCGACTGAATCTCATATTTATGTGATGTTTCTGAATTGAAAAGTACTAATTTACTGTTTAAAAAGATGTTTAAATAATTAGGGTTTCGATTTGAATTGGGGGTTTCTATACCCGCGGCATGATTAATGGTTTCTGTAAAATAAAACTTGATTAAGACATTTGGATTGGTTGGTATAAATGGTTAATAATTTTGGCAGTAAGAACTTTGGTTGGTTTGCTTTGATTCTCGGTTTGGTCCTTGATTGGGTCTCAGTTTGGTTGAACATGGGTCTCGGTTTGGTTCTTGATTGAGGTCTTGATTTGGTTGGACATGGTCTCGGTTTGGTTCTAAGTTGGGTCTCAGTTTGGTTGACAGAAAAGCAATAACATAAGCATGTTTGCATTTAAAAAGTTTAACAATTTTTCAGTTTTTAGTTAAAAGTATAAGTCCATTACAATGACTAACACATTATTTCGTTTATTCGTAGGTTCGTACAAAACAAGCACATCTAGACTTCAAAAGAAAGACGAAAAAGACAAAAGACTCACAATGGGGATGCTACGTTCGGTTTTGCAGGTTCGGACGGGATGAAGACTCTTGGTTGTGCAGGTTCGGACGGGACGTGTGGGTTGGCTGGACCAAATCTTCTACCCAGGAGTTGGATTGTGAAGACTTGTGCAGATTTTTGATGTTTGTATTTTGGACTGAGATAACTTGTATTTGGACATTGGATAATACTTTGGGTTTGTATATAAACTTGTATTGTTAGTCTAGGGTTAGTGTAAATCTGAAAATGTTAACTTGTGATATACCCAAAAGGGGTAAACTAGGCAAGTGTGCTGTCCTTTAGTGAGGCAAATAAACTATGAAGTTTATATGTAGGTTTAGACATGTGACTGATTTTTTTGAGACCCTTGTATGACAAGCTTGGTAATATAAATGAAGGTTTATACCCAGTATATGTACACATGCTGTGACAGCTTATACACTCGACTCGGTTCACAATGGTTAAGTTTAGACGCGACTGGATAATCCCGACACCAAAACCGTTTAGTATACGATCCCAAAACAAAACAATTGTGCGAGACGTCACGAAAACTTAATAACTATAACAAATAAACGTACGGCAAAACATAAAACGTTCACAAACTTGTGTATTGCATTCAACTTAATAATCGCGAAACATTGAGATGTTACATATGCTCTCCCTAAAAAGGGCTTTGTCCGCAAAGCAAAATGATTAACACGTTCATGTCGACAACTCGTCGATAAACAGTTAAAATACTCGTACTACATGAATAAATAAATGATGGAAATTTGACGAATGTCACAGTATTCCCATGTTTTAGAGATTTCGTCACGAAATCAAGACGTTGTTGTAGTAGGTTGGTTAGCGAAAAGATGAGGATACTTGCTCTTGAATTGATCTTCACGTTCCCACGTGTATTCTGGACCTCTACGCGCGTTCCATCGGATTTTCACAATCGGTATACGGCTTTGCTTGAGTTGTTTAACTTGACGGTCCATAACTTCTACAGGTTCTTCTACAAAGTTGAGTTTGTCGTCGAGCTGAATCTCCTCCAAAGGGATAACGAATGCTTCGTCAGCTAAGCATTTCTTCAAATTGCAAATGTGGAACACATTATGCACTCGGCTAAGTTCTTGGGGTAATTCCAAACGATAGGCTACGGGGCCAATCCTCTCTATAATCTTGAAGGGTCCAATGTAACGAGGGTTTAACTTACCACGCTTTCCAAAGCGAATCACACCTTTCCAAGGTGAGACCTTCAACATGACTTTGTCACCAACTTCAAACTCAAGAGGTTTGCGTCTCATATCAGCATAACTCTTCTGTCGATCTCTTGCGGCTTGCATACGGCTCTTAATCTTAAAGATCTTCTCAGTAGTCTCGTGTATGATCTCAGGTCCAGTGAGTTGTGCTTCACCGACCTCTGCCCAACACACGGGTGAACGACACTTCCTACCATACAGTGCCTCGAACGGCGCTGCCTTAATGCTAGTGTGATAACTATTGTTGTATGAGAATTCCACCAGAGGTAGGTGTCTATCCCATTTATTTCCAAAGTCAATCACACAGGCTCTCAGCATATCTTCTAAGGTTTGAATGGTCCGTTCACTTTGACCGTCAGTCTGGGGATGATACGCAGTGCTCATATCCAACTGCGTTCCCAATGCCTTCTGCAGTGACTTCCAAAACTGCGAAGTAAATCGGCTGTCTCGGTCGGAGATTATAGACACAGGCACACCGTGCTTCGTGACTACTTCCTCCAAGTACGTCCTTGCTAACCTATCCATTCCATCAGTCTCCTTGATGGGTAGGAAATGAGCCGATTTGGTGAGTCGGTCGACGATTACCCAAATCGTGTCGAATCCGGCTGCGGTCCTTGGTAGCTTGGTAATGAAATCCATAGTGATCCTTTCCCACTTCCATTCTGGCAGTTCGGGTTGGACCAATAATCCTGATGGTTTCATATGTTCGGCTTTGACTTTGGCACAAGTCAAACACTTGCTAACGTATGTAGCAATATCCGCCTTCATGTTTGGCCACCAATACAACATCTTCAGATCATGATACATTTTATCAGATCCCGGATGTATGGAGTACTTTGACTTATGCGACTCATGCATAATCAAGGATCGTAGGTCACCATGGCATGGTAACCAACTCCTATTATCAAGGCATAACGTTCCATCCGAACGTGCTTCCAACTTCTTTATCATTCCTCCAACATCTTCAGTCTTAAGAATTTCTTCCTCGACTGCTTCTTTCTGAGCCTTGAGAATTAAGGATGGAAGGTCTAAGTCAATGGTCATCACTAAAGCCTTCACCCTAAGAACTCTCTCCTTTCGACTCAAAGCGTCGGCCACGACATTTGCCTTGCCTGGGTGATAACGGATCTCGCAATCGTAATCACTGAGCAACTCTAGCCAACGTCGTTGTCTCATGTTGAGTTCCTTTTGATTCAAAATATGTTGTAGACTCTTATGGTCAGTGAATACAACACACTTAGTACCATAAAGGTAGTGTCTCCAAATCTTCAAGGCAAACACCACTGCTCCCAACTCTAGGTCATGAGTTGTGTAGTTCTTCTCGTGCACTTTTAGTTGTCTTGATGCGTAAGCTATGACCTTAGTCCTTTGCATCAGTACTGCACCTAACCCTTTTATGGATGCATCACAATACACCACAAAGTCTTCATTACCCTCGGGTAGGGCTAGTATCGGTGCTTCACACAACATCTGCTTCAACGTCTGGAATGCCAAATCTTGCTCCTCCTTCCACTCAAACTTCTTATCCTTTTGAGTCAATTCCGTCATTGGTTTAGCTATCTTGGAGAAACCTTCAATGAATCTCCTATAGTAACCAGCAAGACCTAAAAATTGACGGATCTCCGTGGGTGTTGTTGGAGTCGCCCAATCCTTTACAGCCTCGATCTTAGCAGGATCAACGTGAATACCACTGCTGTCGATCACATGCCCAAGAAATTGCACTGTGTTTATCCAAAACTCACATTTGGAAAACTTTGCATATAACTTCTCCTTCCTTAGCAGCTCTAATATGGTCCTCAAATGTTCCTTGTGCTCTTCTTCGTTACGAGAATAGATGAGAATGTCATCGATAAATACAATCACAAACTTGTCCAAGTATGGTTTGCAAACTCGGTTCATGAGATCCATGAATACCGCAGGTGCGTTTGTCAAACCAAAAGGCATAACTTGGAACTCGTAGTGTCCGTACCGGGTTCTAAAAGCCGTTTTATGAACGTCTTCCTCTCTAACCCTTAGTTGATGATATCCTGACCTTAAGTCGATCTTCGAGTATATGCTAGATCCTTGCAATTGGTCGAAAAGATCGTCAATCCTCGGCAATGGGTAGCGGTTCTTTGTTGTCAGCTTATTCAATTCTCGGTAATCGATACACATTCTAAAGGATCCATCTTTCTTTTTGACAAATAAGACCGGCGCTCCCCAGGGTGAGGAACTTGGTCTAATGAAACCTTTGTCAGAAAGTTCCTTTATCTGTTCAGCTAACTCTGTCATCTCGGCCGGTGCTAGACGGTATGGGGCTCTAGCAACAGGCGCGGCTCCTGGTGTAAGCTCGATGTGAAACTCCACTTGCCGTGCTGGTGGTAGTCCGGGTAAATCCTCTGGGAATACGTCCGGAAAGTCTCTAACGATCGGTACATCTTCCACCTTCTTCTCGCGATCCTCTTCTCCTTCCTTTTGTGTTACTTGAACCAAGAATACCGAACATCCCTTCTCAATGTATCTTTGGGTCCTGATACATGAGATGACTTCCAATCTTGATCCGTTCTTCACTCCACTTCTTTCGCCTTGTATGATGAGTACGTCGTTTCCATAAGGAACACGGACACACTTCTCATGACATACAATCTCCGCGTGATGCTTCGACATCCAATCCATTCCAATGATGACGTCAAAACTTCCCAATTCTATAGGGAGTAGGTCGATACTAAACGAACGACCTTGTAGCCTTACACTACATCCTTTCAGAATAACGTCGGTGGTTACTGACTTCCCATCGGCTAATTCTACATTATACTTAACGTCTAACGCAGTAGGGGTAACATTTAGGCGTTCACTAAATATAGACGACACAAAACTCCTATCCGCACCAGAATCAAATAGTACTGAAGCATAGTTGTTATTGACTAGAAACGTACCAGTCACAACATTGTTGTCTTGCACAGCAGCTTCAGCACAGAGATGATACACTTTGCTAGGTGCCGTGAATCCTCCAGGAGTACTAGTTGTGGCTCGGTTATTCCCTCCTCGGTTCCCTTGATTCTGCTTCTGGTTCCCTTGGTTCTGATTTTGATTCCCTCGAATCTGGTTACTACGACCTTGGTTCCCACTGCTTGGACATTTGTTCTTGTAGTGACCTTTCTCTCCACATCCAAAGCAAGTGACATTAGCTCCTTGGCCACCTTGCGTTCCAGGTCCTCTTTGATTAGTAGAACGAGGTGGTGCTCGGCATTCCTTTGCCTTATGTCCCGCCTTCCCACAATTGTAGCACGTAGGGGGATACGCTCCTTCGTGGTGTCGACCACATTTTCCGCAGAAAGGTAGTCTTCCAGCATAGTTCCCAGTATTTCCTTGTCCAGCAGTGAACACTCTTGCTACTTCTTGTCGCTTGTTCTGGTTGTAGTTGCTTGGGTTGTTGTTGTTGTTGGTATTGTTGTTGTAGTGGTTGCCAGACCACTTTCTTTTATCCCCAGTATTTTCTCCCAACTCCTGTACCACTTGGTACATCAGACTCTGAGCCATGTCGATTGCCTCGTGCAAATCAGTCGGCTTGGATGAAGTCACATTCCCTTTGATGCTCAAAGGTAGTCCTTCAATGTAGCGCTCCAACAATCGGTCATCGTTGGGCACCATTTCAGGACATAACAAAATCAGCTCTTGAAAGCGCTGATTGTAAGCAGTAAGAGCAGTACCCTTGACCTTCAGGTTCCACAGCTCAACTTCCATCTGCTTGACTTCATTTCGGGGGCAGTATTTCCTCACAAACATAGCTTTAAATTCACTCCAGGGCGTCGCTTGGGCAACGTCAATAGTCACTGCACGAGCATAGACGTTCCACCAAGTCAAAGCACCATCCACTAACGTGCTTGACGCAAACTTCACCTTGTCGGCTCCAGCGACATTGCTAATCCCAAATTGGGATTCTAGCTTCTCAAACCATCTGGTTAATCCTACTGCTCCTTCAGTACCTCGGAAACTTACTTGCGTAACTGCACGAAATTCCTTGTAGGTACAAGTACGTGCAATAGCATTAGTAGCTCCTTGGTTGGTCTCCTCCTGTGTGCTAGCTGTACGGTTTGCTTCAGCGGTCGCGAGTGCCTCGGCCACTCGTTCGGCTATCATTTGGCTTAACAGGGCGGTGTCAATTCCACCGGTAGCGGCTGGCGGATTCTGCGTTTCGGATCTTCTAACTGGCGCCATAATCTAACAAGGTAATAGGATAATGAGTTTTGCCAGACATAACATGCATGGCACACACAACACAATTATGAAATGCTCCAAGATATAATACACAATATATAACGATCTCACAATTTTTGCAACTCATAATATCATTCATGGAATCGTTTGATAGTACATCATAGTTTGTCATAACATAATAAGAGAAAATAAAATACCAACTAGCTAAGACAAACTTCAAAGCTTAGTGGTCATACAGGGATAGGTCGATGGTACAAGATAAATCTAACTAGTGCCCTCACGGCGCTGATGAAGCTCCTTCTCCAACTCTGCTAACCTCCTCTCAACCACTAGCTCACGAGCCTGGGAATCTCTCAATCTAACATCGGTGTCATGACAAGCGGCTCTAAACCTCTTATCCAAGTCTGCAACAGGGTCATCCACTGGTGCCTCTAGTCCGCCTGTCTCCACCAATGGCTCTACTCCCCAACGGGTCATCAGGCTCTCAATCTCCTCAAGACGAGCGTTCGGCATGGATTCCATCTGATCAAGAACAGTAAGAAGCTGTCCTCGTAGACGGGTCACACATACTGTCAACACTGTCTCGTCCCTGACTGGACTCTTCTTCGCCAGTGCCTCCAACTTATCCTGCACTTCATTATACTCTTCACCTAAAGCCTCTACAGCATCCTCCAACCTGTTCAACCGTGTCGTCACACATCCATCTGCCGCCCCAAGCATCACCACCGTCGACGTAGCTCTCCTAGGAATAGGAGTCGTAGCTCTCGGTCCTGTAGAGATACCAGCGTCAGTAAGCATCTCCTGGTACACTGCAGGTACAGTCTCTGGTGGTGGTAGTAGTAATGGTGTCTCTGGGACAGAACTGGCAGGTGTGCGGGCTGCATGCCTGTCAGTGGCAATGAAAGGTATGAGGGGTCTGTAAGGTGAATGTGGTGGTCGAGCAGCTCTCCCCCGAAGACGTCGTCTCACATAGTAGAAAGGTAGAGTACCAGGTGCTGGAGCAGGAATAGCAGTCCTTTCTCCTTCGTCTTCAGATGAAGATGAGGAGATGTGTGCTAGGGAAACCTCAGGAGTAGCGGCATATGCAGTAGGAGGGTCCTCAGTGTCTGTGACCTCCATAGGCTCTCCTTCCCCATCTGTAAACTCCATCTCATCATCCTCTGTCTCCTCTACCGTCTCATCTCCAGTCACTGATGTCTGACCTGGTGATTGCACCACGTCAGTGTCTAAGTCATCCTCTCCCCCGCCTTCTAGGCTAAGCACATCGTCAGCTGATGCATCAGGAATACGGATCGGTGAATGACGAACCTCCTCAGCCTCTCTCTCTATACCGTCATCTGAAACCATCCGGTACCACGGATATCCTGACGGCGATCCTCTAGGTAGTCCTACTGATGAACTGATGGTCGACTGTGAACTACGGTTGTAGTACGCTCCTGTAGACGTGGAATCATCGGATGAAGACATCGCTGTAATCATAAACAAAATAAAGGTGTGTAAATATCTCATAAAATTAGTCCGTAAAAAGGACATTAACATAACATAGCAATCATTGTTGAATCCACATGTATCCCATATAACATAATTCAGATTTTGTTGTTGCACATGTAACCCATGTAAATATACCTCGTAATTGTTAATTCACATGTATCCCATTTATTACTTATGTATCTACATATACTTAATACTTACAATCTGTATGATAATCGATTAAACATAGAGCAGTTATAGTCTAGAGTTACTAAATGCAACCTAGTTCTCTATAACCTGGCTCTGATACCAATCTGTCACACTCCCAAAATATCAGAGTATAATGGCGACAAGGGAGTGGTGACGTCATGATTATCATACACACATAGTCACAAAGAACGACCTCTAAATGAGACGTTCGGAAAATAGATCACTTGTAATTAATAAAATAAGTTGTTTTAACAAAGTGCGGAAGCATAAACTGAATATGGTTACAAAACATAGTTTTCTCAAATGGTACAAATGATCGTTGTTTCAAAGAAATGACGGCAATGCATGAGACCTCATTTAGCATCTTCCTTCTTAATACCTGAGAAAAACATTGCTAAAGTGTCAACATAAAGTTGGTGAGTTCATAGGTTTAGTTAGTTTGAAATGTTTAATGAACCACAAGATTTTCCCAAATGTGATGACAATATAACAGATACAAAGTCATCCCAAAAGTATTTATTACAGTCTAAGCTCGTGACACCGAAGCGTTAACAACACCGGCAGTATAATCATATAAATGTAGCCCAAACTAGATGCCTAAACCCACGACATCCTATATCAGATTCAAATGAAACTGTGCCCGCTTGTCCCCTTGTTGGACAAGACAGACAGGGACGTCAATCCCGATAGATCTATCCATTACATTCGCGCTTACACAAAGTAATTAACGGTTCACGATTCACGGGCCAAAGCAACTGGGTTTTTAGTGGGACTTAGACTAATATATAAATCAGTAAATGCACTTGTGTTCAAACGTTAAAATCAAGCAATGTCTCACCCCAAAAAGCAGTGAAAATAGTAAAGTATGGGGCTATAAACTCACCTCGTAAATTCAGCAAAGAGAACGAAGATAAAATAGCTCGAGAGTACGGTTACGCTAGCCGCGACCTAATTAATTATGAGAATCGAGTTACGATACGAATAATTGTATTATTAAATGACTCGACACCCTAGTTGTGCTTGACGAAACCATACGTTTATGAAAAGTACGATTTTACGGAAAAGTACGATAAATAAAATCGGTTTATTAAATGGTCGGGTTCTACGGGTCAAATTATGACTTAAATTTACCAAATTCGTTTTGGGCTTATAACTAAACTAAATAAACTTATAAGGCCCAAATTGGGTCCAAAACATTTACACCACAACCGGCCCAAGGTCAATAGACCCGGCCCGGCCCGCTTGGCGGAATAAACAAGGAACGGAGGGAGTACATTGTAACAACTTGAATTTTTCGATTATTTAAATAGAAGTGCTTGTTGCACTACGTGTCGTTTGCTAACGGTTTGTGCCGTACAAATACGTTACATTATTTTGGGAACACGAATGTCCATCGTTATTTATGTCACGACATATAAGCTCGCACGTTGTTATGTGACAATAGTGTGCCACGCGTGTTGGAGTACAAAAGATAAATGAAAATTGTGTCGGAATATATCGCCAAACGATAAGCAACGGTAACCCTTTTCAACTTAACTTAGACCTATACGAGTCGCGTGTTAGTACAACTTCATAAAACTTAATACGATAGGTCGGGCTTCGTTGGGCCTAAACAGGCTACACAATATATGAACCAAACCAAACTCACTCTTGTTAACTTGTAACTGGGCCGAGGCCCACTGAAAATACAATGTATCCAGTGACTCAAAAGGAAGATGAAGAATTCAAATCCCATGACACATTTTAAACCTTAGGCTTGGTCAAACCAAGTCAACCACAGCAAACCTGGAAATAATAGTTTACAAACCCACTATCACACCAGTCCAACACACTTGCCTAGATTACCTTATATGGGTATGTCACAAGACACCCATTTTCGGATGAACATTAACCCTATGCCGAATGTAATAGACTAAATATGGCCAGATTTCACAACCTTGGGACACAAACACAAAGCACAATATCAAATCTAAGCAATAAAGGGGTTGGAAACAAAGGTCTTGAACCATCAAGTGGAACACTATCTTCAGCCGAGCCAAACACACTCCATCCTCAGCCGAACACCACCAAACCGAAATTTAACATCATCATTGTGAGTCATCCACTCTATCTTATTTTCTTTTGTTGTTATGCATCCATACTAGAATAGATGTCAAACCGAAACCCACCTGCGAAACAATTAGGCCGAGTGTTAGTCATTAATAAAACATTCTAATCCTTACACAAAACAACATGTTAAGCACTAAACATGGACCATAGACACTTAAATCACTGTGAAAATCATACCGAGACCCCCTTAACCATAGTTTTAGCATGTATAGCACTTGTAAAACCCAATCATGGTCAAAACCCTAATCGAACCTCATATGTACAAACCGACCGAAACCCTAAGACCTTAATCATCAGACAAAAACATAAAATCAACCAACCTATAGTCAAACCTGTAAATTTATACCATTCCCTCTCCTAAGTACATTCTAGAACACGAATTAAACACGTATGATTTAAAACCCCCAAATTTCTAGAAACCCTAATTTTTATAATCAATTTAAAACTTCAATTAAACCATTTATAAACGAAAATCGAACAGTTAATTAGATTAATAACGGAGATTGAACGAAACCCTAAAATAGACGAAACCCTAATTTGAGAAATCAGTGTCATTTATCTAATTAACCTAGTTTTTATCAAAGAAAAACGTGATTAAACATAGATAAACACGAGATTTATAGAAACCCCCAAATTTACAAGAAACCCTAAAAAGTTATTATACAAATCGAGACTTGGAACGTGTAATTAAGCATAATTAAAGAGTTTTTAAACCAAGAGAAACATGTAATTTCGATAGAACACCAGTGGAACACGAAATCCGAACACATGAAAACAAAATAGAAAGGGGACTTATCTGTTAGATGCATAGATGATGATTGAACATGAAACCCTAGTTAGATTCGGATTAAAACATGAACAAGCATGAAACCTAGAAGCATTCGAGCCTTTAAACACCATCACGTGATGATTGGGGACCGGATACATTAATAAACAGATATAGATGAATGAAAAACGAGTATAAGCTTGGATAATCTTGCCTCAATAAGCCTAGAAAGAGAGATAATAAGATTAAGGGTCGGTTGGGATAAAGAGAGAGAAATAAGAAATGGTGGCTGTGGGTTACGCGTGTTGTGTGAGACCCAAAGAGACAGAGAGAGTAATAATACTCTCCCACCTTGTTTATGTCGCCCTTGGGCCGGGCCAGGGTTTTGGGTCTTGGTCCTTGGGTCATGGGTATTATCATTTGGGCCGATTTTGGGCCTTGCTAAATATATAACATTTGGGCTAATGGACAGCCAGGAGATATAAGCCCAAAACACGAGTTGAATTATAAATTCCGTAATACTAAGTACGAAAACCCGTCATTTATTAACCGTATTCAAGAGTCGTGTATTTGTAAATAAAACGTGTCGCCAAGCACAACTTAAGTGATCATGCATTCTTTTATTATAACCTATAGTCGTAATAACGTAATAAATACATTTAAATAGGTCGTGGATAACGTGGACGTGTTCTCAAGTTTCCTTGCATTACCATCCATTTGCTTAACTTACGAGGTGAGTTTATAGCCCCACTTTTACTTGTTTTATCACTTTGGGGTGAGAACATTGCTTGTTTTAAACGGATGAACATAAGTGCTTAAAACTCATACGTGCCTACATGATGTCTAAGTAGCGATACCCCTAGATGCTTTAGCCCACTATCATGAACCGTTAATTACTTTGTGTAAGCGCGAATGTTATGGATAGATCTATTGGGATTGGCCTCCCTATCTATTGTTGGTTGTGTGACCAAAATAGGTACAAATACATTTGAGGTTGTTACGAATACTTTGGGGTAGTATTTGCTTGGGCATTCTCTTATATAAACTGGTTTGTACGGTTAACGCTTCGGTGTCATGAGCTTAGACGTAGGATATCATGAACGTATGCTATTTGATAATAATCTTGTATTTGTTATAAGATTATTGATGTTGCCTATAAAAATCTTATGGTTCATCGCACTACTTCTACTTAAACCTATAAACTCACCGACCTTTGTGTTGACGTTTTAGCAATGTTTTTCTCAGGTGTCAAGGCGGAGGAGTGACGTGGTTGTGCTATGGGGATTAATAATAATTATCATGATTTAATATTGAGACATGTTTTGAGTGTATGGCATTTGGAAATCCATATTATGTGATCATGGATTGTAAAACAATTTTCCCTTGAAACAATTTGATTCTTATGCTTTATGAATGAAAAATGACTTTTCTTAGTTATTCTTGTATCTATGTCTCTTGTTTGTCATGATAGTCACATCCTCGTGTAATGGTACACATGGGCCAAATTGAGGGTGTGACAGATTGGTATCAGAGACATGGTTATAGAGAACTAGGTTACTTTTATAAAAACCGTTTTTACAAAGGTTTTGGTCAAAAATAAGACTTTGGTAAAAAGAGTAATACTAGACTATAACTACATCTCCATCTCCATAGACCACATCACTTCGCGCCTTCGACAAGTAAGTTGTATCTTTAAGTTGTACCATTTCATTACTTATTAGCACTCTAGCTAAATAAATTGCTAAAAGTATCAAGTAACGTAATTTACGATTATGCTAAATGGTTTGTGCCATGCTATACAAAATCGATGTTTATTTCAATACTACGTGAAACTCTATGCTAAATGGTTTGTGCCATGCTATACAAAATCGATGTTTATTTCGATACTACGTGAAACTCTATGCTAAATGGTTTGTGCCATGCTATACAAAATCGATGTTTATTTCGACACTACGTAAAACCCTATGCTAAATGGTTTGTGCCATGCTATATGAATACAAAATCGATGTTCATTTCGACACTACGTGAGACTCTATGCTAAATGGTTTGTGCCATGATATACGAATGCAAAATCGAATTGTTAATTTCTTGAAACTCTATGCTAAATGGTTTGTGCCATGCTATGCGAATACAATATCGATCTTGTATCAACATGTTTTAAAAATTTATTTTGTGCTAAATGGTGTGTGCCATGACAAATTAAAAACTTCTATATATTGCAAAATCGATTATTCTTACACATGCCTTTCTTGATTTGGCAGTGACATGTCTATTTCCTCCGAAGACTCATTGTACTACTTGAGCTCATCTACGGATGGGGCACGACACGAGATCTCTACTAGTGGTGCTTCACCACCACCATCCACTCGAGGGGAGCCTAGTGCCCATGCACCTACTCACGCATCACCACCACCACTCATATGCTACCAAAGGCGTGGCAAGGCGCCGATGGTTCCTCCATCCACTTCATCATCGCATGCCCCAAGGGCACCTCGCCAACACCGCACCGCGAGGATGTCCGTGAGAGCCTCTATGATTGGAAAGAGGTTGGCCGCTAGACACATGAGCCCTCCCCGCAAGCCGTCGAAGTCACCATCCACTAGAGCACCTCCTAGGCGAAGAACCTCTCGTCGACCCACTATGCCCATACCACCCCCACCTCGCGGCTATAATGGAGCCGAATGCTCCGCGGCCGCCGAGGCACGTGGGATGCCCCCACATCGCTTTGCGAGACTTGCTACCCTAAGGGGCAAGGTGACACATGTTCTTCGTAACATGGGTGGTTTGTCGTATGAGTCGCTAGTGAGACTCGAGATGTGCTATGAGGCGGTTATCTCGGACTTGGGATTGAATGCCCCACCCCCACCCGACCATTTCGCGGGGCTAGCTAGGAGAGTCGAGGACCAACACTACGAGATCGGAGCTTTACGCACTCTCCTACATAGGGCCTTGATCGACTTGTCCGAGAGGATTGCGGCTCTTGAGCACCGTTTCTAGTAGATTTTCGTCTAGCTATTTGTGTACACTTTTCATTCCAAATTTTCCCTTATGTGTTGTAACTCCTAAAAATTCTTGAACAATGTGTTGACTCTTTGTGTTTCCGTTTCTAATCATGGAATGAATCATTTGTGCGCTACTTAACTTGTGGATCATTACTTCATTTGATACTATATCGTGTTGTGACATGCTTGTACTCTCTAACCATAAACTCTTAATACTAACCTTACCATGAACTTTGTGATGAAATTTAGGACCATGGCACCAAAAACTCGCAAGAATAGAGTCGATCCAACTCCGGCCGCACCTATCACCGTCGATCCATCGGTTTTGAGCCAAATGATCGCCGATGGAATTGCCGCCGCTCTTGCCGCCAACGAAACAAACCCAAGTACGCAAGAGGAGACCAACCAAGTGCCGAATCCGGTACCTCCTACGCGTGCATGCTCATACAAGGAGTTTCGCTCATGCTTCACGAGTACCTTCAATGGCACCGAAGGTGCCGTAGGACTTGCACGATGGATTGAGAGACTTGAATCTCAATTTAGCGTGAGTAATGTCGCCGAAGGTGACAAGGTGAAGTTTAGCTCTAGCACCTTGGTAGATGGTGCACTAACTTGGTGGAACATCCACGTGAAGGCCGTAAGTTTGGATGCGGCCAATGCTACTCCTTGGGCTCATTTCAAGGGAATGCTTCTCAAGAAGTATTGCCCTAGGAACGAGATGAAAAGGTTGGAAGCCGAATTGTGGAACCTCCGTGTACATGGGGTTAACTTGATGGCTTACACCCAACGTTTTCAAGAATTGAGATTGATGTGTCCCGAGATGATACCAAATGAGACACGAGCCGTTGAAAGGTACATCGTTGGACTACCACCGTCAATCCGAGGAGACGTCATCTCTTCGAAGCCTAACGATTTGAACGAAGCCATTGAAATGGCGGACGGTTTGATGGACTCCGTCACCTTGGAAAGTGGTGACAACAAACGAAAATGGGAAGGAAACCATGGCCCCAATCATGGCGACTACCCTAACAAGCGCCAAGATGTAGTCAAGGTGTTCAATGTGAATGGTGGATCGGGTTATCAAGGGAAGCTACCATTTTGTGGTAAGTGTGGTAAACACCACAATGGTGATTGTGGAGGTACATGTCACAATTGTGGAAAGATCGGTCACTTCGCCAAGGATTGTCGAAGTGCACCAAAACCCACGAACCAAATGACTCCTATCGCCCCTAATGCTCAATACGCGGATGTCACTTGCTATGGTTGTGGCGAAAAAGGTCACTTTAAGAATAGGTGTCCCAAAGCTACCACGCAAGGCCGAGGAAATCAAATCCGAGGCAACAACAACAACCAAGCTCGTCGACAACCTCGTCAAAACCACGGAAATCCGAATGGGCGGAACAATGGGAATCAAACGGGAGCACCCGGACGTGTGTACGCTCTATGTGCCGAAGCGGCCATTCAAGACAACAACGTGGTCACCGGTACGTTTCTCATCAACAATATTTATGCTTCCGTACTATTTGATTCCGGTGCCGATAGAAGTTTTGCCTCCATTACCTTTAGTGAACTATTAAATGTGAAACCCACTCCATTAGATGTCGACTATAATGTGGAATTAGCCGATGGTAAAGCGATCACTACAAACACCGTACTTAAGGGTTGTACCCTAAGCCTCCAAAATATTCCTTTCATCATTGATCTTTTACCTATCGAACTTGGAAGTTTTGATGTTATCATTGGTATGGATTGGCTATCCAAGTACCACGCGGAGATAATTTGCCACGAAAAACAAGTCCGTGTTCCTTACGGAAACCGAACTTTAACCATCCTCGGGGAGAAGAACGGTGTGAAAAGTCGGACTAGTTTAAATGTCATTTCATGTACCAAAACCCAAAAGTACATCGAAGAGGGCCGTCCTATTTTCCTTATCCAAGTCATTAGCAAAAACGAACCCGAACCGAAGGAGAAGAAAATTGGCGACGTACCAATTGTTTGTAACTTTCCCGAAGTTTTTCCCGAAGATCTACCCGGGTTACCCCCACTTCGCCAAGTAGAATTTCACATCGAACTAATTCCCGGTGCCGCACCCGTCGCGAGGGCACCTTACCGACTAGCACCCGCCGAAATGAAGGAGTTAGCCGACCAACTAAAAGAGCTTACCGACAAAGGATTCATAAGACCGAGTTCCTCACCTTGGGGAGCCCCGGTTTTATTCGTGAAAAAGAAAGATGGATCGTTCCGCATGTGCATCGATTATCGCGAATTGAACAAACTTACCATAAAGAATCGTTACCCTTTACCAAGGATCGATGACTTATTTGATCAACTTCAAGGTTCGAGCATTTATTCAAAGATTGACCTTAGGTCGGGTTACCATCAACTTAGAGTTCGAGAGGAAGACATTTCCAAAACGGCGTTTCGAACCCGATACGGTCACTTTGAATTCCAAGTCATGCCATTTGGGTTAACCAATGCGCCCGCGGTATTCATGGACCTTATGAACCGCGTGTGTAAGCCTTATTTGGACAAGTTCGTGATCGTGTTTATTGATGATATCCTTATCTACTCTCGTAGTAAGGAAGAACACGGAGAACACTTGAAGAAAATTTTGGAATTGTTGAAACAAGAACAATTATACGCCAAATTTTCAAAGTGTGAATTTTGGATTCACACGGTGCAATTCCTTGGTCACGTAATCGATAGTAGTGGTATTCATGTGGATCCCGCTAAAATCGAAGCGGTAAAGGATTGGGCGACTCCTACCACACCTACGGAGATTCGCCAATTCCTTGGACTTGCCGGCTATTATAGACGATTTATCGAAGGATTCTCAAAAATCGCTAAGTCTATGACGGAATTAACACAAAAGAACAAGAAGTTTATTTGGGGAGACGACCAAGAAACTTCTTTCCAAACTTTAAAACAAAAACTTTGCGACGCACCCATTCCCGCGCTACCCGAGGGTAGTGAAGACTTTGAGGTATATTGTGATGCTTCAATTAAAGGTCTAGGCGCGGTTCTCATGCAAAGGAAAAAGGTCATAGCTTATGCCTCTCGACAACTCAAGCCGAACGAAGAAAACTACACTACTCACGATTTGGAGCTAGGCGCGGTTGTCTTTGCTCTCAAGATTTGGAGACACTACTTATACGGAACTAAATGTGTAGTTTACACCGATCACAAAAGTCTTCAACATATCTTAGACCAAAAAGAACTCAACATGAGACAACGACGATGGATTGAACTCCTTGGAGACTACGATTGTGACATTCGTTACACGCCGGGAAAAGCTAACGTTGTAGCCGATGCCTTGAGTAGAAAACCCCGCGAGCGACCTCTAAGGGTTCGAGCCCTAGTGATGACTATTGGCTTAAACATACCCGCGAAAATCTTAGAAGCCCAACGAGAAGCTATTAAGATAGAAAACATCGGTAAAGAAGAAGCCGGTGGGATGATCACCAAAAATCTCATTGCACGTACCGATGGAACGTTGTGTCTCGACAATAGAAGTTGGTTACCTCGTTACGGTAATGTCCGAGAACTAATCATGCATGAATCGCACAAGTCTAAGTACTCGATCCATCCCGGATCGGACAAAATGTACCATGACATGAAAATGTTCTATTGGTGGCCAAACATGAAAGCCGACATCGCGACTTATGTTGGTAAATGCCTAACTTGCGCCAAAGTTAAGGTTGAACACCAAAAACCTTCCGGATTGCTAGTACAACCTAGAATCCCGGAATGGAAATGGGAACGAATTACTATGGACTTCATCACCAAACTCCCAAGAACATCCGCGGGTTACGACACGATTTGGGTCATTGTCGATCGTTTGACGAAATCCGCACATTTTCTTCCGATGAAAGAAAACGACAAAATGGATCAATTAGCACGGATATATGTGAAAGAAATCGTTGCTAAGCACGGCGTACCAATCTCTATAATATCGGATCGAGATGGTCGATATTGCTCAAGATTTTGGCAATCTCTCCAAGAAGCGCTAGGGACGCAATTGGACATGAGTACGGCGTATCATCCGCAAACGGACGGTCAAAGTGAGAGAACCATACAAACGTTAGAAGACATGCTTCGCGCATGCGTAATCGACTTTGGAAACGGATGGGATCGACACCTACCGTTAGTAGAATTTTCGTACAACAATAGCTACCACACTAGCATTAAAGCGGCACCATTTGAAGCACTTTACGGTCGAAAGTGTCGTTCACCCGTTTGTTGGGCGGAAGTTGGCGATGCACAACTTACCGGTCCGGAAATTATTCACGAAACAACGGAGAAGATCGTACAAATCAAGAGTCGTATGCAAGCGGCTCGTGATCGACAAAAGTGTTACGCCGACAAAAGACGGAAACCATTGGAATTTAAAGTTGGAGATCGAGTAATGTTGAAAGTTGCACCATGGAAAGGAGTAATTCGTTTTGGCAAACGAGGGAAACTAAACCCACGATATATTGGACCATTCGAAATTACCCAACGCATAGGTGACGTTGCCTACCGTTTAGATTTACCTCAAGAACTTAATCGCGTGCATAATGTATTTCACATTTGCAACTTGAAGAAATGCTTATCCGACGAAACGCTCGTTATACCTATGGACGAAATCCAACTCAACGACAAACTCGTGTTCGTTGAGGAACCGGTCGAGATTATGGACCGAGAAGTCAAACGTCTTAAACAAAGTCGTATACCTATTGTTAAAGTGCGTTGGAATGCACGCCGAGGACCCGAATTTACTTGGGAACGCGAGGATCAATTTAAAGCGAAATATCCTCACTTGTTTACTAATGTAGTGCCAACTTAAACTATATTGTTTGTTTTTGCTTTGCGGACAAAGCCCTTTTTAGGGAGAGCGAATGTAACAACTTGAATTTTTCGATTATTTAAATAGAAGTGCTTGTTGCACTACGTGTCGTTTGCTAACGGTTTGTGCCGTACAAATACGTTACATTATTTTGGGAACACGAATGTCCATCGTTATTTATGTCACGACATATAAGCTCGCACGTTGTTATGTGACAATAGTGTGCCACGCGTGTTGGAGTACAAAAGATAAATGAAAATTGTGTCGGAATATATCGCCAAACGATAAGCAACGGTAACCCTTTTCAACTTAACTTAGACCTATACGAGTCGCGTGTTAGTACAACTTCATAAAACTTAATACGATAGGTCGGGCTTCGTTGGGCCTAAACAGGCTACACAATATATGAACCAAACCAAACTCACTCTTGTTAACTTGTAACTGGGCCGAGGCCCACTGAAAATACAATGTATCCAGTGACTCAAAAGGAAGATGAAGAATTCAAATCCCATGACACATTTTAAACCTTAGGCTTGGTCAAACCAAGTCAACCACAGCAAACCTGGAAATAATAGTTTACAAACCCACTATCACACCAGTCCAACACACTTGCCTAGATTACCTTATATGGGTATGTCACAAGACACCCATTTTCGGATGAACATTAACCCTATGCCGAATGTAATAGACTAAATATGGCCAGATTTCACAACCTTGGGACACAAACACAAAGCACAATATCAAATCTAAGCAATAAAGGGGTTGGAAACAAAGGTCTTGAACCATCAAGTGGAACACTATCTTCAGCCGAGCCAAACACACTCCATCCTCAGCCGAACACCACCAAACCGAAATTTAACATCATCATTGTGAGTCATCCACTCTATCTTATTTTCTTTTGTTGTTATGCATCCATACTAGAATAGATGTCAAACCGAAACCCACTTGCGAAACAATTAGGCCGAGTGTTAGTCATTAATAAAACATTCTAATCCTTACACAAAACAACATGTTAAGCACTAAACATGGACCATAGACACTTAAATCACTGTGAAAATCATACCGAGACCCCCTTAACCATAGTTTTAGCATGTATAGCACTTGTAAAACCCAATCATGGTCAAAACCCTAATCGAACCTCATATGTACAAACCGACCGAAACCCTAAGACCTTAATCATCAGACAAAAACATAAAATCAACCAACCTATAGTCAAACCTGTAAATTTATACCATTCCCTTTCCTAAGTACATTCTAGAACACGAATTAAACACGTATGATTTAAAACCCCCAAATTTCTAGAAACCCTAATTTTTATAATCAATTTAAAACTTCAATTAAACCATTTATAAACGAAAATCGAACAGTTAATTAGATTAATAACGGAGATTGAACGAAACCCTAAAATAGACGAAACCCTAATTTGAGAAATCAGTGTCATTTATCTAATTAACCTAGTTTTTATCAAAGAAAAACGTGATTAAACATAGATAAACACGAGATTTATAGAAACCCCCAAATTTACAAGAAACCCTAAAAAGTTATTATACAAATCGAGACTTGGAACGTGTAATTAAGCATAATTAAAGAGTTTTTAAACCAAGAGAAACATGTAATTTCGATAGAACACCAGTGGAACACGAAATCCGAACACATGAAAACAAAATAGAAAGGGGACTTATCTGTTAGATGCATAGATGATGATTGAACATGAAACCCTAGTTAGATTCGGATTAAAACATGAACAAGCATGAAACCTAGAAGCATTCGAGCCTTTAAACACCATCACGTGATGATTGGGGACCGGATACATTAATAAACAGATATAGATGTATGAAAAACGAGTATAAGCTTGGATAATCTTGCCTCAATAAGCCTAGAAAGAGAGATAATAAGATTAAGGGTCGGTTGGGATAAAGAGAGAGAAATAAGAAATGGTGGCTGTGGGTTACGCGTGTTGTGTGAGACCCAAAGAGACAGAGAGAGTAATAATACTCTCCCACCTTGTTTATGTCGCCCTTGGGCCGGGCCAGGGTTTTGGGTCTTGGTCCTTGGGTCATGGGTATTATCATTTGGGCCGATTTTGGGCCTTGCTAAATATATAACATTTGGGCTAATGGACAGCCAGGAGATATAAGCCCAAAACACGAGTTGAATTATAAATTCCGTAATACTAAGTACGAAAACCCGTCATTTATTAACCGTATTCAAGAGTCGTGTATTTGTAAATAAAACGTGTCGCCAAGCACAACTTAAGTGATCATGCATTCTTTTATTATAACCTATAGTCGTAATAACGTAATAAATACATTTAAATAGGTCGTGGATAACGTGGACGTGTTCTCAAGTTTCCTTGCATTACCATCCATTTGCTTAACTTACGAGGTGAGTTTATAGCCCCACTTTTACTTGTTTTATCACTTTGGGGTGAGAACATTGCTTGTTTTAAACGGATGAACATAAGTGCTTAAAACTCATACGTGCCTACATGATGTCTAAGTAGCGATACCCCTAGATGCTTTAGCCCACTATCATGAACCGTTAATTACTTTGTGTAAGCGTGAATGTTATGGATAGATCTATTGGGATTGGCCTCCCTATCTATTGTTGGTTGTGTGACCAAAATAGGTACAAATACATTTGAGGTTGTTACGAATACTTTGGGGTAGTATTTGCTTGGGCATTCTCTTATATAAACTGGTTTGTACGGTTAACGCTTCGGTGTCATGAGCTTAGACGTAGGATATCATGAACGTATGCTATTTGATAATAATCTTGTATTTGTTATAAGATTATTGATGTTGCCTATAAAAATCTTATGGTTCATCGCACTACTTCTACTTAAACCTATAAACTCACCGACCTTTGTGTTGACGTTTTAGCAATGTTTTTCTCAGGTGTCAAGGCGGAGGAGTGACGTGGTTGTGCTATGGGGATTAATAATAATTATCATGATTTAATATTGAGACATGTTTTGAGTGTATGGCATTTGGAAATCCATATTATGTGATCATGGATTGTAAAACAATTTTCCCTTGAAACAATTTGATTCTTATGCTTTATGAATGAAAAATGACTTTTCTTAGTTATTCTTGTATCTATGTCTCTTGTTTGTCATGATAGTCACATCCTCGTGTAATGGTACACATGGGCCAAATTGAGGGTGTGACATACATTACGTGTGTTTACACACACAACTTCCCATATCTGAGAGTGAAACTCTCTCTCTTCCCTCGATATTAACTCCACCGTCCCAAAACTCTCTCTCTCTCTCAATCTAGATCGGTTCAAACCCTTTCTATGGCTATCATCTAATCATTTGGGGATATAACAATCATGTGTGGTGGTCTGAGGTGTTCTAGATCGCGTGAGATGTGGGGTTTAATCCCCACATCAAACCGATTGGTTTTATGATGTGTTCTCCCTTGCGGTTTCGTGAATCAAATACCAAAAATCAAAGATAAGTTTAATCTCCTTGGTTCTTTTAAAAGCTTTAATTGATTTTCGATTTAATAAATATTAGTGGGTTTAATTTATTTGTATATACTTGTTGTAAATCATATGATTCTCGGATTGAAAATAAACAAAATTAGGGTTTTGAAATATTTGGGGGTTTTCATCAAAATCGGGTTTAAACATAATTAATTGATGTTTTCATTTATAAAATCAAACTAATTTTAATATAAAATCGATTTATAAAAATTAGGGTTTCGGTCATTTGGGGGTTTTTGTATAACTCATTTTTAATTAAATTAAATAAGGGGTTTGGGTTTAGATTAGGTTTAATTAACGTTCTAATTAATAAAAATTTGATCTAGGGTTTTATGAAATTGGGGGTTTTTATATATTCGACTGAATCTCATATTTATGTGATGTTTCTGAATTGAAAAGTACTAATTTACTGTTTAAAAAGATGTTTAAATAATTAGGGTTTCGATTTGAATTGGGGGTTTCTATACCCGCGGCATGATTAATGGTTTCTGTAAAATAAAACTTGATTAAGACATTTGGATTGGTTGGTATAAATGGTTAATAATTTTGGCAGTAAGAACTTTGGTTGGTTTGCTTTGATTCTCGGTTTGGTCCTTGATTGGGTCTCGGTTTGGTTGAACATGGGTCTCGGTTTGGTTCTTGATTGAGGTCTTGATTTGGTTGGACATGGTCTCGGTTTGGTTCTAAGTTGGGTCTCGGTTTGGTTGACAGAAAAGCAATAACATAAGCATGTTTGCATTTAAAAAGTTTAACAATTTTTCAGTTTTTAGTTAAAAGTATAAGTCCATTACAATGACTAACACATTATTTCGTTTATTCGTAGGTTCGTACAAAACAAGCACATCTAGACTTCAAAAGAAAGACGAAAAAGACAAAAGACTCACAATGGGGATGCTACGTTCGGTTTTGCAGGTTCGGACGGGATGAAGACTCTTGGTTGTGCAGGTTCGGATGGGACGTGTGGGTTGGCTGGACCAAATCTTCTACCCAGGAGTTGGATTGTGAAGACTTGTGCAGATTTTTGATGTTTGTATTTTGGACTGAGATAACTTGTATTTGGACATTGGATAATACTTTGGGTTTGTATATAAACTTGTATTGTTAGTCTAGGGTTAGTGTAAATCTGAAAATGTTAACTTGTGATATACCCAAAAGGGGTAAACTAGGCAAGTGTGCTGTCCTTTAGTGAGGCAAATAAACTATGAAGTTTATATGTAGGTTTAGACATGTGACTGATTTTTTTGAGACCCTTGTATGACAAGCTTGGTAATATAAATGAAGGTTTATACCCAGTATATGTACACATGCTGTGACAGCTTATACACTCGACTCGGTTCACAATGGTTAAGTTTAGACGCGACTGGATAATCCCGACACCAAAACCGTTTAGTATACGATCCCAAAACAAAACAATTGTGCGAGACGTCACGAAAACTTAATAACTATAACAAATAAACGTACGGCAAAACATAAAACGTTCACAAACTTGTGTATTGCATTCAACTTAATAATCGCGAAACATTGAGATGTTACAATAAGACCTCACCAAAATTTGAGCCAAAGTTCACACTTTAAAATCCATCAGCTCGACGCTTTACTCGACTCCAAATTTTAGGACAGATTTGTACACTTGTTTTGTAAAACCGTTTGGACCACTTTAAAAGTACTAACCCGACAATCCGTCTTTTGAAACCACTACTAGACTCATCAAACTCAGTTTGTAAACTTTGAAAATCAGTAGTATCAACTATCTAACCAAGCCTAAAGTCCCCGAGAGTCGACCCAAAATCAACCACAATTTCGGATTGTGCCGACTTGCGTCTCCCGGTACACGAAAACTAAAACTAGCATAACTTTTGACTCGTAATGAGTTATAAGCTCTATTTTATACCAAAACGACCGTCTCGGAAAACTCTACAACAATTTCAAATAATCTCAGTCTTTCACAGACCTTAAACCCACGAAACATACTGTTTAAGGCTGCTGTCCCAAATTAGCTTTTTAGAAAACATGACAAATCTATTTTTCACTCAAAACCAATCATTCCCATACCCCTAGGATCACTATACTATCATACCCATCAACCAAACACTCCTAAAAACACTTGTATGAAAAATCTAACAAAAATCAAAGATTAAAAACAAGACTTTTAAGGATCAAAACATGATAATCTTACCAAATATAACATATGCAAGATGATTACAACATCATACAACCATAAAATCATAAGTTCTTGAAATCTTGATGCATGTAAGAAATTTTTGTATCATTAGAATCACAATTAAATTCTAAGAATGGGTCTTTATTTAGATTTTGTTAAAACAAGATGGATGGTGGTGGTTTATGGTGGTGAAGTGGCGGCAACAATGGAGGGTGAGAAGAGAGTTTTTGTTTTGGTGTGTGTGTTTTATGAATAAGTGGAAGAAAAAATCTTTATATAGTGCTAGTTAAGTGGAGGGGCTAATATTGCCACTTTTGAAACTTGTGGACTTAAAAACAATTAATAGTTTTAAAAGGTAGAAAATGGTTATTGGTAAATATTAAAAATATTTACGGGGCTCGGGTTTCGTAAAAATACTTTTCAAAAGTTACAATGCATCATAAAAATAATTATATGATTTCCCGACACGACTTAATACGTAATTAAAACGAAATCGTCGAAAATATTAATTATCGAAACAATCGATAAATAAATGTAAACTTTTGGGCATCCGTCGGTATCGCGATCATTAGGAAATTCTCGTTGTACATAGATTTGAATAAACTCGTTATAAAACGCAGGCGGGTGATTATAAATCAAAAACTTTGATTTAAATTAAATATGAAAAAAAATAAAATAAAATTTTTATAATTCCATATGAAGCATTGTCAATGAACAAAATAATACTTAAAAGTATAATTTAAAAATCTCAGGATTTACATATAAAGTATTCAAAAAAATGTAATACATTGGAAAAATTCAAGAAGCACGAATAAAAAGAATAAAATAATGTTGGGAAAGTACGGGTTCTCACATGTAAAAGTCAAATAAGTTGGTTTTCTAGTAAAACGTCAAAGTCAAAGTCCAATAAGCTCTAGTCTACTTAAATGGGTCAAATAAGGAAGACCTATCACAAAAATAAGTTGTTGCAAGTCTGGATAAGCTAGAATAGCTTATTGATAAGCTGATGACAAAATTGCACTAGCAGGGGCTAGTTTTGGATGTTGAGCAGTGGAAACTTTTTCCACTGCTTGACTTGTTTGACTTTTTGTCTTTAGTGACTTTTTTGGAGATTTAGATTTCACAAAGGCACCCAAATGATCTTTGGATCAAAAGGAGTCAAATACAATCAAAATAACACAATCACTAACACCCAATTGATACAGTTTAATCAATCAATCACCAGACATGATACAAACATGAACAATAAGCAGTTAAGCACTTATGAGCAGTTTTAGCACAAATCAGCCAGCCAAATTCAACCAAATGCACACACAAGCTATTATAAACTCCAATAAGCAAGTCCAATGGTTCAAAGAATTAAGCAAGATTCAAGCAAATGAAAGTTACTGATGAACACTAACACATGCAGTTTTCTACTTTGCTGATGTATTTGACCAATAAGCCAGATTCAACACTCAATATCAATCAGATAAGTTATAATAATGATGTTCTAACAACTTTCAACCCTAAGCATGCACAAATACTAGATTTCACCAAAATCTTAGGTCAAAAACAGTCAAATTCACCAAGTTATAGCAGATTGTTTGATTTGAAGTTTCAAACCCAAAAACTTGCAGTAAAACACTCTCAACAAGGTATTTATCAGATACAAAGCATAAACACAAACTTCCCTTAACACAATAACAAGTTACAAGCATAAACAGATAGTCCCAAACACCCCTTAATCTTTTCAAAATCAAATTTTCAAAGGCAAAGTGAGATTTAAGGCTACCCAAGCATCAATTAACACAATAACAAGCAAGATTAACAGATTCAAGCAGATTTAAGCCACAAAATTCACAAGAACAACAGTCACATGCAAATATCACCAAAAATCATGAATTTAAGCAGATTTTAGGATTGAGCATGCAAACCTCATGGATGTACATCCACACCCACGAATTTTGAGCTTATGTGCTAGCAAGAACAAGCACAAGCTTCCACAATAAAGCCTGCTAAGAATCAACAAAGTTAGAAGCAAGAGTATAAAAATCAGAAACTTGAAAAATCCTGATTAATGCAACCTTGTTACCCCACACTTGATTATCCCCAAGTTATAAGCCTCACCACACCTTAATCAACTCAATTAGGATGCTATGATCAGCCCTATAACCCAAGAATTCCAATATAGAAACAAGAACTTAGCAAAATATCAAGAAAATGAGAAAATGTGCAAACTTTTGCACACTCCTCTTTTGAAAACAGGTTTTAAACTTCAAATTCAGTAAGCAATAAACAATAACAAGCAGTAAATAAGATTGGCCAATGACTTTTCTTCAATGTTTCAAACACAATTTCATTAAATTTTGAAATGGGATTTACAGAAACTTGAACAAGGAAAAATCAAAAGCAAACTAAAAATGAAAGCCTAAATGCCTTTATATATGCTACATGTGAACTAGAAATGCAGGGAAAACATAAAACCCTAGTGTATGAACTTCCAAAAATGCCCTTGAGGTTTTGTCTTCTTGGAAGAATCATGTGACCCTTTCTTGGCCGTTTGTTGAAGCTGCCATGTGTGAGTGTATCTAAGGGCTCCAATTAAGCTTAAAAAGTAAGCTTCAATCTCAAACGTTGGATTGCTGGTGCAATCTTGTCTTCTTGCTCAAAGGTGTAGCAGGGGAGGTCCCATGTGGACACGTGGATGATGTGGTGGCCAATCTTAAGGTTGGGATGTGTTTAGGGAAAGCTTAATCAACATTCTGGAGGGTTTTATCACTTAATTGTTAATGATGAAGAAAAACCCAATTTGTATGAAGAACACTAAGAACAGGTTTTTAATCTGTTTTTGGGGGTGGATTAAGTTTAAAAATATGTTTAGGCGCCAAGATTAATTTAATCTTAAACCGGTTTTAGTGGATGGGTGAGGTGGAGGGAGGGAGGCTTGTGATTGGTTGTTTTGGTGAGTGGGGTGAGGTGGCACAAGCTGGTTGGTCTAGGTAACAAAGGTTGTCGGCCACAAATAAACCCTAAAGTTTGCTATACTTGCCATTTCCAGCTTTTACACTTGCAAACCCGTTTCCTTTATATTGAAAGTTTTCAATTTCACACTTTGGCCACAAAAGGTTTTAAAAGATGAATTCAGGGGTATTTCTTGCCATTTTTAAATTCTTCAAGGGCTGATTTGGCATTTTGATGATGGATAATGGTCTTGACTTGTATAATGAGCATTTTGGAGGACTAAAATTGCCAAGTCATGTTTGATGAGGGACCATTTTTGCCAAATGTTGAAAGTTGAGGGTCCTTTTTGTAATTTTGGAATTTTCAAAGGACCAAACTTGTATTTTCTTGTACTTTGAAGTACTTCATGATATATTTGACTTTGTGGATGATATTGGTTGACAATTTAGCTTTGTTGAGGGGCTAAACTTGCCAAATCTTCAAAGTGGAGGGCCCTTTTTGTAATTTTGACAAACTTTAGGGACCAAACTTGTAATTATGAGGATACAAGGGTATAAAGTGTCAATTTTTCCATATTGGAGGACCCTTCTTCATAATTCTTCAAATCTTCAAGGGTTGATCTTGGGAAAGTCTTCATTAGGGCTTGGTTCATTGTGCGGCTTCGTTTCCCGTGTTCGTTTTTGCATGATTCTTGTGATCTTTTGTCATTTTCTCAATATTCGTACCTAAAATACACAAGCAACAAACACAAGCATATATATGGGTATTTTGATGATATTTAATACATTTTAAGCCCTATTTGGAAGATGAGACTATGTATAAAATCAGTCTCATCAGCCAATTTCTCCCTAAGTTCATTGATCTCATTTTCAAGCTTAGTTTTGGTTGATTTTAAGGTTTTATTCTTTTCTATGAATTTAAGACTAAGTTTGTGTAAACTATCATATTTGCCTTCAAATTCAATATCATCAAAAGTGGAGCTATCATAGCTATAATATTCGGTTTCAGAATGTACCTCTTTAGAAGTGTGAGCCATAAGACATTTCTCCTCTTTGGGGGTGTCATCATCATCTTCACCGCTATCGCTCCAAGCGCCACTAACGAACGGCGTGTGGTTCTTATCGCGAGCGGGCTTTGTACAATCACCAATGAAGTGATTTGGAGCACCACATCTAAAGCAATTCCTATCACCTTTTTCGTTCTTGGCAACCGATTCTTTGAGAATGGTTTCTTGTCATTGTTGGGTTGCCTAACGTGTTGACCTCGTCTCTTGAAGAACTTCTTGAAATCTCTCACCGCCAATGCATACTCCTCGTCATCGCTATCCGAGGAACTATCATGGTCACTTTGTGCCTTCTTGGCTTTAAGTGCAAGAGATTTTCTTTCACTCTTGGTTTTCACTAATTCCGAGTCCTTCAAAATTATCATCTCATGAACCTTCAAGTTGCCTATGAGTTCATCGAGTGATAAAGTTGAGAGATCTTTCGATTCTTCAATCGCCGTGACTTTTGCTCTCCACTTTGGATGTAAAGCCCTTATAAACTTCCTAACATTGTTCTTGCTAGAAAAACCTTCATCAAGTGCTTTTAGACTAGTAATAATGGTGTTAAACCTAGCAAATGACCTATCAATAGTTTCATCTTCTAAGATGACAAATTGTTCATATTGTTGGACAAGAAGATCGATTTTGCTTTCTTTGACTTGGCTATTACCTTGGTGGGTTACTAAAAGAGTGTTCCAAATATCTTTAGCGGTTTCACACATAAAAATTCTTTCATACTCTTTCTTAGGCAAAGCATTATAAATCACCATTTTAGCCTTATTATTTTTTGAAAGTTTCTTTTTAGTATCGTCATTAGCTTTGTCAAAAGTGACCAATTCTTTTGTTTTAGAAACTTCATTAAGTTGAAAGGGTAAAAAATCACCATTGGTAATAACATGCCAAAGATCTAAATCTTTTAATTTCACATAAGTTTCAAATCTATTTTTCTAATAAATAAAACTATCGGTTTCAAAAAGTGGTGGTCTTTGCATAGATTTCCCTTCTAGGTATTTGTTAGAATCCATAGATCGATTCAAGTTTTAAAATACAATATACTTTAAAAATTCTTGAGCAACCCGCTCTGATACCAATTGTAGAAACTAGAAGGGGGGGGGGGGGTTGAATAGTTTCTTATATTTACTTGTTAAAATGTGGTTTCCAAAAATCCTTTTTCAAAAACTTAGGTTTGAGGAAATATGTGAAATCTTCTTATGCACAATATGAACAATGATAGTGTAACTAAGCTAATACTAACAAATATATATGCACAAAGAATAAAGAATGTAAAGAGTTAAGGGTAAAGAAAGATCAAACCGAACACCAAGGATTTATAGTGGTTCGGCAACGAAGCTCACTCCTCGTTCCTACTCCACTCCTCGAGTACTCCTTACTCGAGAGTTCACTACATAACAAGCTCCTTATGGTGGAGAAAACCGTACACGTCGCTTAACCAATTTTCGACTCTAAGCTAAAAGTCGAGCCCTAATCGTAGCTAGGACCAATCTACACAACTATACTTAGTACATACACAACTTCCAAATAGACACAACTACTTAGATCTTCACAACTATGACACAACTACAAATGTATAAAATTAGATCTTCAATGGATCTTTGGTGGTGGACTCAACACTTCACAAGGATAGTGTTCTTCTCTTTGCACTTGGAGAGGAATGGATGGAAGAACAAGATTCACCTCTTAAACAAGTAGTAATCAAACAAATGATCAAAGATTTGAGTGATTAAAGAAGAGTGTTTGAATCTGGAAATAGATGTGCAAAAGAGGTGAGTTGAAAAGCTGAGAATGGTCCACTATTTATAGGACAAAGGGGCCAACGGCTATATCTGCCCGCGGTACCTTATCTTAGCCCGCGGTACCTTATCGATAAGGAACCGCCTAGGGGCCAAGGTACCACCGGACTAGACTCCACTCCCTTTTTGTCCTTTAGTGGTGGAGGTCATATCTGGCTTAAAAAATATCCTGATAGAATATTCCTAACCAAATAAGAATATGCCATTTTCAAATTTTCAAATAATTAATTTAATAAAACATTTTCTTAAAAAGAAAGTTTAATAAAAACTTGTCACACTTAATAAAAAGTGAGTTTTAAGAAAAGATTAAATCACTTGATCACTTGATTAAGGTTAGTACTTGTTTATCCATACCTTAAGTGAAAATAGGTAAAATGAAAAATACTTGAAATCAAGAATTTGTTTTTCGTTGTTTTCGTAAATGCTTGTTTTTAAATATTGTCGTAATCAAAACAAAGCGAGACCGAAAAATGCAAGTAACGTTTTTAGGCATTATTGCATTAACACATTTTTTTCAAAACTTTTGTCAAAATCATGGGATTATACACCAGACCTCTTCACTCCACAACAAAATGGGGTTGCTGAAAGAAAACATAGGCATCTGCTCAATGTTACTAGATGCCTTATGTTTCAGAGGGGAATTCCTTTAAGATTCTGGACTGAATGCATTCTAACTACTACTTATCTTATTAACAGATTGCATTCTTCTGTGCTAAATGGTAGATCTCCTTATGAGATGATTTATAATGCATCCCCAAACCTCTCTCATATTAGGACTTTTGGATATCTTTGTTTTGCTACTATTTTAATAGTCATGATAAATTGTTTAGTAGGTCTGAAAAATGTGTTATGATGGATTTTCTAGTTCTCAAAAGGGTTACAAGCTTTATAGTCTTGACATACATCAATTTCTTGTTTCTAGAGATGTCAAATTTTTTGAATCCATTTTTCCTTTTAAAGATGGTGTTTTGAATAAGAAGAATAATAATGAAGAATTTGATGTTTTCCAAAATGATAAAGCTTTGACCTTTTTTTGACTTAGATAACCCGGAGCTACCCTATGATGATGAGAGAGTAACAAATACACATAATGGTGACATGGGTCACCAAGTGCTAGCAGCCCACCCATGAGTCTAGGTGACAGTAGACACATTGCCTCAGGCAATGATACCACAAATGCCAGCTCAGATGGGAATGAGGCTGCCACACTTGATGATAATCATAATTCTGAGGGTCATTTGGAATTTAACCCAAGTCTTCCCTCTCATGATCAAAGCATGGGAGAAAACCTGGGTGATAATTCTAATGTTAATGCTCAGGGAAATCAAGGGTTAAGAAGGTCTTCTAGACCTTCTGTTTTTCCAAAAAATTATAATGACTTTGTTGTTAATTCAAAAGTGAAATATGGGATTGAAAGGTTTGTGGGATATTCTAGGATCAAGGGTGATGCTTTGTGTTTTGTGACTCAATTGAATAAGAATAGTGAACCTAGAAATTTCTTTGAAGCCTCTCAAAACCCTCAGTGGGTTGATGCTATGAATTTAGAGTTTGCTGCCTTACTTGAAAATGATACTTGGGATTTAGTTGAATTGCCTCATGGTAGAAATGCTTTGAACTCTAAGTGGGCTTAGAAGCTTAAGTTTAAATCCAATGGTGAAATAGAAAGGTATAAAGCTAGGCTTATTGCTATGGGTTGTGGTCAAAAGGAAGGAACTGATTATGAGGAAACTTTCTCTCCTGTTGTGAAAATGGTTACTGTTAGATGTTTGATTAATCTTGCTGTTAACCAGTCTTGGCCTATCTACCAACTTGATGTTAACAATGCCTTTTTGTATGGTGAGCTTGATGAAACTGTTTACATGAAACCTTCACAAGGATTTTATACTGGTAATAAAAATCTTGTGTGTAGATTGAAAAAATCTATTTATGGTCTTAAGCAGTCTCCAAGACAGTGGAACTCTAAGCTCACATCTGTTCTTGTTGAAAATGGCTTTGTTCAAAGCAAATCTGATTACTCTCTTTACACTAAGTCTGATGATAAATTATTTATTGCTGTGCTTGTTTATGTGGATGACATCATTGTTATTGGCAATAATAAAACTGAAATTGATAACTTCAAAATGTTTTTAAAGGTAAATTCAAAATTAAAGACATGGGGAACTTGCAATATTTTTTGGGAATTGAGGTTATCAATAGTGATTCTGGAATCTGTTTAAACCAAAAGAAGTATGTGTTGGACCTTTTGTCTGAATATGGGATGCTGGCCTGCAAACCATCTAAGACACCCTTGGTTTCTAAGATGTCTATCTCTAATCAACCTTCTGAAAATGACCCTTTCCTTGACAATATTGTTGAATACCAAAAGCTTATGAGAAAGTTAATTTATCTGACCAATAATAGATCTGACATTTCTTATGTTGTGCATTGTTTGAATCAATTTATGCATTCTCCTTTGTTGTCTCATCAGAAAATTGCCTTTAGAATTTTAAGATATCTAAAGGGGTCTCCAGGTCTTGGTATTAATGTTGCAAGAAATTCTGGTATGTCTCTAAAGCCTTTTCTGATGCTGACTGGGCTAAATGTATTGTGACAAGAAGGTCTGTTACTGGGTATTGTGTTTTCTTGAATGGAAACTTGATTTCTTGGAAAAGCAAAAAACAACATACTCTCTCTAAATCTTCAGCAGAAGCAGAGTACAGAGCTCTTGCTTCTGTTACTAGTGAAGTCAATGGATCCTCAAAATTTTAAAGGATTTAAAATGTTATAATCTTTTGCCTGTGGATATGTTTTGTGATAGTAATTCTGCTATTAAAATAGCAGCCAACCCTGTTTTTCATGAAAGGACCAAGCATCTTGAAATTTACCTTCACTTTGTGAGGGAAAAGATTTTGAATGGGGTGGTCAAAACTGTGAAAGTAGATTATGCAAATCAAATTGCAGATATCTTTACAAAGGGATTAGATATAGACCAGCATGAAAAACTTGTTGGGAAACTGAGTATGATTAACTTGTATGGGAAGTCAGATTAAGGGGGATGTTGATTTTTTGGACCTAATCTGCTTCCCATCACTAACCATAAGGACTCATTGTGTTTTGTTTGTTATCTTTCAGTTATGAGTAAGGACTGGCTGTGAAAGATCTCATGGACTACAAGGACCAAAGCTGTCAAGATTCTTAAGTTGTTGCTGGACTTGGGCTTATGACCTTGAAGCCCACACTTTTGGCCTCATACTTCAAACGACTCTAAAAGCCTTTTAGGGTTATATAGAGGGGAGCGTCTATCTTGGATATCATCGCCTCATTTTTACATATGTGTGTTTAAAACACACAGTTCATACTCTCTCTAAAAAACTCTTGATCTCATAAACTTGTTTATCTTTTTCATTTGTTATCTTTTCTTGTAAAACTATTATCATGTAGATAATAGGGCTACACGTGAGTAGCACTGGTAGCATTTGATTTTTCCTTCTTGTTTATGGTTTGTTTTTTATTAATAAAAGTGTTAAGTGTTTGAGGCCTGTTTATCTATGTTTTTCTACACGGTTCAACCAATTTAACCGAAAGTTCAATCGAAGTTTTTGGTCAAAACCGATGTCCCATCATTTAATCAGTTCATGATTCAACCGGTTCAACCGAACGAATCAACCCGTTAAAACATCGGTCCCATCGGTTTTTGTCCCATCTTAATTAATCTACTACGTAGTAAATGACTTTTGTATAAGCTACTAGCCTACTAGTAGAGCAATTGATTAAATTTAGTGCAGAGTGTAGAAAATTTATGAGAAAATCGAAATAGTAGATACTTGTTCCAAAGTGTGTTGTACTGTTGCACAGTTGCAACTTGCATGTATGTAGTACTTTTTAAACAAACAAATAGGCAGCCGTTAGTTTCTGCGTGAACAAACAAACCCTTCACTTGACCACTTTTGCAGTCAAATCAAATTCACTATTTTAATCCCCCCTTTTTCTTCACAAATCCTTCAAAAACCTCAATTATTTATCAATCTTAATCTCAATCACACACATTCCATTTGTTACAATCCAATTAAAGGTTAATTACATTTTAAATTACTTAATTAACCGTCTATTCTATTTTCAATTTTGATCATCTTAATTTCAATCACACTGTTGTAATTAGGGTTTAGTATCGTTTTATGACCCGTAATTAATTTTAAAATCATTGTATTTTGAATAACTAGTGTTTTATGATCTTATTTAGTATTTAGTTGTAATTACAACGTTAGATAGTTAACTAGTTATTTATTTAATTGTCTATTGTGTTTTGATCGTCTTAATTTGATTTAGAATATTTAAAATAAGGTTTATTAGCGTTTTATGATCGTATCGGTAATTAATTTTTAAGATAATTGTGTGGATTAATAGAGTTATACGGGTTAGTTTTGTGCGTAACGAGGTCGGACTAGATATAATTTGCGAGTTTCATGTTTGTGATTATGAGAATAGATATATGTTCTATAAGTTGGAAGGTGATACTGTTTGCCTGTAGAATCATATCATGTTCTCGTTAGGTTTGGAACGTTAGATTGTTAACTAGTTATTTATTTGATTGTCTATTGTATTTTGATCGTCTTAATTTTATTTAGAATATTAAAATTAAGGTTTATTAGCGTTTTATGATCGTATCGGTAATTGATATCAAAATCATTGTATTTAGTGTCGAAAATAGAGTTATACGAGTTAGTTTTGTGCGTAAGGAGGCCGGTATAGATATAATTGGCGAGTTTCGTGTCTGTGATTATGACAGTAGATATACCGTTTGCCTCTAGAATCATATCATGATCTCATTAGGGTATAGAACGTTAGATCGTTAACTAGTTATTCATTTAATTGTCTATTGTGTTTTGATCGTCTTAATTTGATTTTGAATATTGAAATTAAGGTTTATTAGCGTTTTATGATCGTATCGGTAATTAATTTTGAAATCACTGTATTTAGTGTTTTTTTACGTATTTGATTGGAGATTGTGTGGAAAATAGAGTTATGCGGGTTAGTTTTGTGCGTTACTGAGGTCGGACTAGATATAATTGGCGTGTTTCGTGTTTGTGATCATGAAAATAGATACTGTTTGCCTCTAGAATCATATCATGATCGCATTAGGGTATAGAACGTTAGATCGTTAACTAGTTATTTCTTTAATTGTATTATGATCATCTTAATTTGATTTAGAATATTGAAATTAAGGTTTATCAGCGTTTTTTGATCGTATCGGTAATTAATTTCAAAATCATTGTATTTAGCGTTTAGATTTACCTATTTGATTCGGGATTGTGTGGGAAATAGAGTTATATGAGTTAGTTTTGTGCGTAAGGAGGTCAGACTAGATATAATTCGCGAGTTTCATGTTTGTTTTATGAAAATACATTAAACATTAGAATAAGTAGTGTTTTATGATTATTTCGGTAATTAATTTCAAAATCATTGTATTTAGTGTGGAAAATAGTTATACAGGTTAGTTTTGTGCGTAAGGAGACTGGACTGGATATAATTGGCTAGTTTCGTGTTTGTGATTATGAGAATAGATACTGTTTGTTTGCCTTTAGAAATATCATGAGATCCTTAGGTTTCGAACGTTAGATCGTTAACTAATTATTTTTTTATTGTTTAATGTATTTTAATCATCTTAATTTGATTTAAAATATTGAAATTAAGGTTTATTAGCGTTTTACGATCGTATCTGTGATTAATTTTAAAATCATTGTATTATGTAGTGTTTACCTATTTGATTCGACATTGTTGTGTGGAAAATGGAGTTAGTTTCGTGCCTAAGGAGGCCGGACTAGATGTAATTCGCGAGTTTCGTGTTTGTGATTATGAGAATAGATATTGTTTGCCTCTAGAAACATATCATGATGTCATAGGGTATAGAACGTGAGATCGTTAACTAGATAATGAATGGCCATTTAATTGTCTATTGGAATTTGATCATCTTTACTTGATTTAGAATATTGAAATTAAGGTTTATTAGCGTTTTATGATCGTATCGGTAACTAATTTTAAAATCATTGTATTTAGTGTTTGACTAGATATAGTAATTGGCTAGTGTCGTGTTTGTGATTATGAGAATAGATATACTATTTGCCTCTAGAATCATATCATGATCTCATTAGGGTATAGAACGTTAGATCGTTAACTAGATAATGAATGGCCATTTGGTTTATACAAGATATAACAATTAAAGGTTAATTACATTTAAATTACTTAATTACTCATGTTTGTTATTTATTTAATCGTCTATTGTATTTCGATCATCTTAATTTGATTTACAATGTTGAAATTAGAGTAAATTAGTAGTGTTTTATGATCGTATATAGTATTTAATTTTGAAATCATTGTACTCCATATTTAGTATTTATCTATTTGATTCAACATTGTGTGGAAAATAGAGTTACACGAATTAGTTTTGTGTGTAACAAGGTTGGACTAGATATAATTGGCGAGTTTCATTGGCGAGCTTCATGTTTGCGATTTTGAGAATAGATATATGTTCTATAAGTTGGAAGATGATACTGTTTGCCTGTAGAATCATATCATGTTCTCGTTAGGTTTGGAACGTTAGATCGTTAACTAGATTACGAATGGCCATTTGGCTTTTACAAATGATTTGGAATTTCATCATGATTGTCCGGCCATGCTCTTTAAATATGTTATATGTGATCTTCATATAGGCAAGTTGATTGGACTTTTCTGTTTTAATTGAGTGTTATTGTTGTCTGTGTGTTAACATTTTTTGTTTTGGCGTTAACGTTTTGCAGGTTTCATGTTGAATTAACAATTGATTGATCACGCATTCAAACTTTTCACCAAGTTTTCTGTAAGGAAAGATGGATTCAGACAGAAATGAAAGGGCTTTGGTCGTCACACAAGTTAGTGTAGGTGGGATCGAAAATGAAGTCACTGCAAAGATGCTGTTGGACTACCTTGAAGAAAAAACAGGCCTCATTTGGAGATGTAGGCTTAAGAAATCTTCAACACCTCCCGACACGTATCCTGAATTCGATGCTGATCTGGACCAAATTCAAAAAGTTAACGACTATGATAAGGTCGAACCACATGCATTTGTGCATTATGTTGACCCTGATTCGGTCACAACGGCCTTAGAAGCTGCTCGTGGAGGTGAATTAGTACTCAACTCGAAACAGTTAAAAGTTTATGTAGGCCCAGAAAACCCGTACAAAATGAATCAACGGAGAAGGAAGGAAACACCGTTTAGATTATCAAACGTGTGTCTTGAAGTCGGGCTGTTGAGTAACCGGGACAATTTCTTTGTTGGTTGGAGAGGGGCTGATACGGGGGTTGACTTTCTTATTGACCCGTTTGACCGTAGTTGTAAGTTTCTTTTCACGAAAGAAACTGCTTTCTCTTTTAAAGGAACAAGGAATCACGCGGTGATCAAATGTAATTACAAGGTCGAGTTCTTGGTGAGAGATGTAAACGTCGTTAAAGAGTATGACAACCACTTGGTTTTGGTTTTTCAATTGGCACACCCTCCTGTTATCTGTTATAGGACTGCGGATGATGATATCCATATCACACATCCATCCGAAATGTTGGACGATGATGATCCATGGATCCGGACCACTGATTTCACTCCAAGTGGTGCTATCGGGAGATGCAACACCTACCGGGTGTCGATCCGGATACGAGATGTCCCTAAAGCTAAGAAAGCTTTGGCTTTCCTGAAAGAACAACGGGTAAATATTGAGCATCCTACGACAAAACTCAGAGTAGAAAAAGAACCCGGGTTCGGAATATTGATGCAGGATCTTCTATTCTCAATTCATTATGAGCGAGACATTAGCTTCAAAGTACTGTTTTTAGTCAATTCCGTTCTGCATAGATGCATCATTAATCAGCATCAATTCACAGAGAAGGTATTTGATTTACTTAGAAGTCAACCTGACGAAGTCAGTGTGGCAGCTTTAAAGCACATATGTTCATATCGTCAACCATTATATGATGGATTCACACGTTTGAAAATAGTTCAAAAGTGGCTGTTAGGCAATCCTAAGCTAATCGAGAAACCTTTAGACCAAAACGACTCAATTGAAGTTCGTAGGTTGGTTATCACTCCATCAAAATCCTACTGTCTGCCACCTGAAGTCGAGTTATCAAACCGAGTCCTACGTCACTATCGGGAAGTGTCTGATCGGTTTTTACGTGTAACATTCATGGATGAGGGTATGAAAACGCTAAATAACCATGTCCTTAACTTCTACCCTGCCCCCATCGTGAAGGATATAACTTCTTCAAGTTTCATAGCACAGAAAACAACCATGTTTAGACGGGTCAAGAATATATTAAGCCAAGGTTTTTATCTATCGGGTCGTAAGTATTCCTTTTTAGCCTTTTCGGCTAATCAATTGCGGGATCGGTCTGCATGGTTTTTTGCTGAAGATGGGAAGATTACGTGTAAACAAATACTAGCGTGGATGGGGAAGTTCAGTAACAGAAATGTTGCGAAATGCGCTGCTAGAATGGGTCAGTGTTTTTCGTCTACGTACGCTACTGTGGAGGTCCCGAGACATGAGGTTGATTTCGACCTTAAAGATATTAAAAGAAACAATTACACTTTTTCTGATGGTATCGGGAAAATGTCGCCCGAACTTGCTCTTGAAGTTGCGGAAAAGCTTCAGTTGACGGATAATCAACCATGTGCTTATCAGATCAGATACGCGGGCTGTAAAGGTGTTGTCGTGTGGTGGCCTGATAAAAAAGGGGATAGTATTAAGCTGTCTTTAAGGCGGAGCATGAACAAGTTCGAGTCTGAACACACAGTTCTTGAGATATGTTCGTGGACTCGTGTACAGCCCGGCTTTCTAAATAGACAGATTATCACTTTACTATCGGCATTAGAGGTTGAAGATGACATCTTCTGGGATATGCAAATGAAGATGGTCATGAATTTAAACCAAATGCTTGTCGATACTGATGTAGCATTTGATGTAATAAGCTCTTCATGTGCCGAGAGTGGTAACACAGCGTCTATCATGTTGGCTGCAGGTTTCAAACCGCAAACCGAGCCACACCTTCGGGGAATGCTAAGTAGCATTCGAGTTGCACAGCTAGGAGACTTACGTGAAAAATCTAGGATATTTGTGCAGGATGGAAGGTGGTTGATGGGATGTTTGGATGAGCTCGCTGTACTCGAGCAGGGTCAATGTTTTATTCAAGTATCAAACCCATCCGTTGAGAACTGTTTTGCCAAACACGGTTCGAGATTTGTAGAAACAAAGAGGAATTTGACGGTGATTGAGGGCTATGTTGTGATTGCTAAGAACCCGTGTCTTCATCCAGGTGATGTTCGGGTTTTGAAGGCGGTTAATGTGCCGGGTCTCGAGCATTTGGTTGATTGTTTGATATTTCCTCAGAAGGGAGACCGGCCACACACGGATGAAGCTTCAGGTAGTGATCTCGATGGTGATCTTTATTTTGTTACATGGGATGAGCATCTTATACCGCCTAGCAAACGAAGCTGGCCGCCAATGGAGTATACTGCTGCCGAAGCTAAAGAATTACCACGTGATGTTAGACACACGGTAACTCTCTTTTCTTTCTGAGCTCAATACATTTGTGTTATACCCTTCTTGTTAGCAGTGTCAGAATGGATGGGCTGGGCAGTTGGGTCATGAGTCAAGACTGGTCAGTTTTAGTAAATGTCGGGTTGTATTTGTTGACCCGAAACATAATTTGGCTGTTTGTTAAAAGTTAATGCCCTATAATATGATTACAAAAACTCTATTGTTACAATTTTAATCTAATTGGTAAATAAAACAGTTTAGGAGGTTATATGCATTGAAACAATAACACTATGGGGCAAACTTTTAAACTGTTTCTCATGTTCGACCCGTTTGACCTGTTTTTCTTATCTGTCATATTAAAGATAACCTCAAACAACCAGAAGTAAAATGTTAACAGTTAGAAATTGGCGCATCTACTTCTTACATAGTTCTAGGCTTCTAGCTTAACTCTCGTTGTAAGCCTGTTGGTTGACTTCTAGCAACTACAGTTCGCAATACTCTGAACTGGGTATTGAGGATGCCTTTTAAGGGCAAAATGGTCATTTATTTAAACAAGCCTTCCATGATGAACTACTCTCGTGACTGAATCTCATTTTTCTCTTCATTCATTTTGTTTTAATTTTGACTTTTTTGCACTCTGGTCGTTCAAGAAAGAAGAGCTGCAGTTTGACCTTGAAGGGTCAAACAAGAGAAACACTCGGTGTTATATGAGTCATGCTAAAATTTAAAAAAAAAAAATCTTCATTTTATTTCTTGATGTAAGTTTAACACCTTAATGTATTCATTCTTTATCGAGTTATCTTTGTATTTGATGGTTACATTTTCAGAAACTGACAATGAGTTTCTTTGACCCTTCAAATTTAAAACCCATTTCTGTAAGGGGTGGTACTAGTTTGAGCATGCATTCTTAATTTTTTATTATCTGATAGTTCTACAAATCTAAGGATACATTGTTAATTTTATATCTAACAGGATATAATTGACTTTTTCACGAAGAACATGGTTAATGATAGTCTTGGTACAATATGCAATGCGCATGTTGTTCATTCTGATATGAGTGAATATGGAGCCCTCGACGAAAAATGTACCAAACTTGCTGAACTCGCAGCCACAGCCGTTGATTTTCCGAAAACCGGAAAAATTGTCAACATGCCACCTAATCTTAGACCAAAGCAATACCCAGACTTCATGGGCAAAGAAAGTTTCCAAAGCTACAAATCCACAAAAATACTCGGGAAACTATACAGACAAATCAAAGAGTGTTTCGACACCGATGCAACACCGTCACCCGAGCTTGAAATTGACCCGTTACACATTCCGTATGACAAAGATCTCGAGATTAACGAGGCAGGGAATTTGTTGCATGATGCATGGGGATGTAAACTGTCGTATGACCGACAATTAAACGGGCTTCTTGGACAGTATAAAGTAGCCCGTGAGGAAGAAATAGTAACGGGTCATATCTGGTCAATGCCAAGACATGGCAGTAAGAAACTAGGTGAGATGAAGGAAAGAATCAAACATGCTTATAGTGCGTTAAGGAAAGAGTTCAGGAAGGTGTTTGACCATTTGGGTCCTGAGTTTAACGAGATCTCTGAAGAGGAAAGAAACGAGATTTTTGAGAAAAAGGCGTCAGCTTGGTACCAGGTTACTTATCATCCAGATTGGGTGAAGAAAGCATTGGAGTTGCAAGAACCAGACACTGAGGGTGAAATGATAAATTTAAGCTTTGCTTGGATTGCAGCAGATTATCTCGCCCGAATCAAAATTAGGCGTACAGGAGCAGGAGCAAGAAATGGGAAATCCCAGAAGCCGATTGATTCGCTTGGGAGGTATCTTGCTGACCGGATGTGATTTCTTTTTATTATTGAAGCTATTGGCTGCATGGCCACTCTGCCAGTTTTCAAGGTTGTGTTGCTTATGGTGTGCGTGTAATTGATGAGTCGCAGTTGGCTCTTTTCTTTGAACACTTACGTGACAGTCTTGACATTTTCTTTTACCAAAAAACTATTAACTATTTTTTTCATCTTTGTTATGCTTGGTAGTTTCCGTATCGATTTCTGAAACATTTTATTAAGCTTCAAACCTACTCAGTAGTACAGAGTAATATGTGTACAAGTTATAATTGTTTACCGTTGACCAGATTTAATGGATTGACTGGTTGTTGAATCATGGAGAGTTTGGTGGTTGCGTTGTGAGGGCCATAGAAAGGTATTTTAGATGACATGGTCTGATGTCTTAGATGCCTTTATTTGTCGACTTAAAGCGATACTCTAACCATGCTTAGTCTAGATAGACTTGATGAGTCAACTTAGCTTATTTTTGGATCATTGTTCTCTCAAAGTTCTCGTCGTCCTTTTCGACTTCACCCAGTTAAGGATGACTATCTATATGCAACTATGCGTCATCTTTGTATCTTTAGCTGCTTGAGATAAGATTGTGGTCGAGGCTTTCTTGTTTCGGAGTAACATTGGTGTTTTAACTCGGGTGAGTTGAGTCGGTCGGTCTTTGGTCGTCTGCGCTCTACTAGCCTTGGATCCATGGCTCAGTAAGATGACCCAGGGGGAAGGCAATCAACCACAACCATCAATGCTATCTTTACTTTTTATTTGTTTGAAAATAGATATTGAAAATAAAAGAAAAGTCATATATTTTGGTTAGACAAGTGAGTAAATATGAAAATAATATTCTCTGTTTGTGAGGTCCCTTTTTCTTGGGCTTTTATTAATGTAGTTGGTTAGGCAGCTAGTGGAACTATCCCAATCAACTGGTACCACGTGTAGCTTCGTTTGTTTCATTTACTCATGCGGTCCAAAAACATCGAGGACTTGCCTAGTATCTGCTAATTTACTACAAGTAGTAGGGTATCACAAATGCCGACCCAACTTGTACCTGACCTGGATCGAATCACTTTATTCAAGTCGAGTTACTCGGGTTAATAGTTTCACTCGGATGATTCGGGTCAATTCAAATGTTCCGAATACTGATATGGTCATGTATATTCAAGTTCATGTTCTGAATACTGATCAGGTTTGGATTGGATTCAGGTATGTTATAGTTTTGAGTTTTGACGCCTATGACTATTGACTCAAACTTGACATCCCTGTTTACTAGTATTAATGTTAACTTGGGAATGATGTTACATATATTGAACGTTAAAAAGTTCAATACTGTGCATTTATTTAAAAGGCTAATCGAGTATCTGTATTGCGACGACTGATACTCATGTAAGTCATTATTCTTGTGAGTGAATGTCTTCGATAATGCATTATCGTCGGGTCCATAACACTTTAATTACGATTGAAAGTTATTACTTGTGTATTTATCTTTCATGTTGAAGTTACTTGTGTATTTCCAATTGAAACACTAGCTAATCCGTTGTCTAAATAAGGACCACTTAATTAAAAGTTATAGTTGTTGTTGATGACTTCCTAGTTTTAAGCATGCATATGTGATATTACATTAAGGGGGACACTTTGTGTCCAAGCTTCATGTGACATTGTCTATTTGCTTGCTAAACTTTTTTAGTTTCATTTCAATTAAGTATGCGAATCTTCATTTTTCCTGTAGAAAGTTGAACAATTCAAAACAGCATATACTATACAATAGGTTGAACAATACAACACCTCCAATTTTACATTGGGTTATAAACTAGTAGTAATATTTTCTCCAACATCAAGTAACACATGATTTTTTTTTCTGGGTTTTACATACATTTATTCTATGTTTGATCTTTTATTAGATCATAGAATTGATTTTAGAAAGCGATTACTAATGATATAGCACGTCGCTCTCCCTAAATGTTTTCTAATAATAGGTTAACGATTTGAGACTTAGTCTTCGTTAGTTAAGAACGAAACATATTAATATGTCGTTATGCTTTCTAGACGTCGCTTTTTATACTTTTGTCGGATTAGGTTCTCAATTATGTGTCGTATGGTTTCTAAACGTCGCTTTTTATACCTTTGTCCAGGTTCTCAGTTATATGTCAGTTCGTAAACATTCCTTCGGTTCTTCACCCATCTAAATAGTTTCCCTCATCTATCATTCATCAAGCATCAATCTTTCATCAATTTTAATTGCCTCATAAGTTGGTTAGATATCTAATATCAACCCCCACTAGAACTCACAATCTCATTTTGTCGGCATTGTTAAGTTTTTTTTCTATAACGTGATTCACAAATTGTAGCACAAGGATGCCATGATTTGATTAGGTTCAATACTGATTAGATTGAAGGGGGTACATGGAGATAATTTGATTTAGCTATGGCAGCCATACTAATGAAGTAGGAAACCACCAATAAGTGGACAAGAAATAGACCTTAGTAGGTGTGTCCTGCTATCATTTTCTAATTATAATTTGTATGCCCTACAATCTTCATGTTAAGGACCAGTTTGGGAACCTTATTTTCAAGGTATAGTGTCACTATTTGAGCAATAATAGGCATTTGTTTCATTGTTTGTATAGTACTGTACATTTTTAATATCAGTTCATTTTGTTTTCTTATGATGGTTTCTTCATTTTCACTTTTACTCTCTCCATTCATGATGTAATGAATTAATGATCACCAGGATTCTAATATGTAGTGATCAACTGATGATTAAGGTATAAGAAATGCATGTGAAAAAACATCAGGCTAATTACACCCCACTCGTCTTAATATTTCGCGTAGAGGCATTGATATTCAATCTATTTCTTGTCCTATTTGTGACCAGGGTGTAGAGTCTCCGGAGCATTTATTCTTTAGGTGCAGGTTGACTAGAGAGATTGGTCGTAGGATCTCTCAGTGGTGGAACATTACATATATCAAAATTAATTCGTATGAAGAGTGGAAAGCGTGGATGTGTCAAGCCGTCTTCAGGCTAAGCTTAAAATGATGTTCGAGGGCGTTTGGTATACGTTATGGTGGCACGCGTAGACTTATCGAAACAAGATTCTTTTTGATGATAATAAACCCAAGAAGGAGAATATATACGATAATGTTATTCTAGTCCATTCCATTGGTGTAATTTCAGATGTAAAGCCTCGTTTGATTGGAATGAGTGGCTTAAGAACCCGTATTTAAATTTCCTTGCTAGCTCTTTGCTAGTTTTTGTCTTAATACAATCGTCGTTAAAAAAGCTAATTACACCCACTTAGGTTCCATAATAGACACTATTATCAACTTTCATGCTCGACATATGATGGATTTAGGATTTTGACTTATGATGAATTTAGGGTTTTGAGGTGAGAGATGCTGTATATTTTGCAGAAGGATTTTACACAGTGACGAAGTTAGGATTTCAGTTTCGAGTGGGTCAAATATCATAGTAGCACTCCAAGAGAAAATAACATTATTACTCAGTAAATACCAACTCTAAGTTAACAATCTAAAAAAGCATGAAGAAAACCAAAAAAAAAAAGAATTTATAGTTAAGAACATATCGTATCTAATATGGTTTTGATTTGTTCAAAAAAAAAAAATGGTTTTGATAAAAAATGTTACAACAAAGTAAAAAAAGTAACACAATCTAAGCTTTTATAGGAATGTAAATCAATTTCCTTTATACAAACATAAAATCCAACTCTCAGCAAGCAAATAAATAAGGTTGGGGTGGGCCAATTATATTTTAATGAATCAATTTACTCAAATTTAGAGAATATAAATAAAATTATTGGTGATCTTGGAGAAGGCCTCGGCCAACCCAACACATAACGTAGCTCCGTCCTTGATTTTACATAAAAAATTTCGATCATAGGTACGAAAGTTTTCTCAATAAATAATTTTTCGGCTAAACTCAAGTTGAAATAAAGAAAAAATAAAGTAGCAAAAATTATTGTCGAGGTGGAATGCAATAAAAAATCGACATCTTTTGAAAACAAAATAGACATGTGGCAACAAACGAGTCTGACACGTGTATCCGTTTTCGTGACTACGATTATTACTCATGTATAGCTAAAAATTGTCAAAAAATATAAGTCAACAATAAGAGTCAAACGAACCTCCCGACACAAAACGTACTCAAATTCTCTAAACATGAAGACAAATGTGATAACCTGAAACTAAGGTAATTGTTTAATCTTAATTTACAAATATTTTTGAAATTTTTAATGAGCCTGGATGTTTTTATTTTTGGTGGTTTAAGTTGAAACCAATGTTGGAAGATTTATTTTTACATTTTAACTAGTATGAGGATTATTAGTAAGCGCGATACCGACGGATGTCTAGTGTTTTTCGTTTTATTGTCGATCGTTTCGATGTTTCATGTTGTCGATGTTTTCGTTTTTAATTGCGTATTAAGTCATGTCGAAAGCGATATTATTATATTTTTGATGCATTTAAACTCTTGAAAAGTATTTTTATGAAACCCGAGTCCAGTAAATATTTTCAAAATTGACTACTAGTCATTTCTCGCTCTTTAACTAGTTATCTACCTTTTAGTCCAAAGGAATGCAAAAATGACAAAAACTACCCTCCAACCAGCACTATTTAAACAATTTCCACTATCTCATTTCACATAGAAAAATCATTTAATATTTTTTCACCCACCCTCTTTTTCTTCTCTTTGCCGTGAGCTCCAAAGCACACAAACAAATCAAAATTTTTGATTTTGCTCTTGAATTGTTGAAAACTAATTGAAGTCCCATTGTGCAAATTGAAAGGTGGTCATTTTGATCTAAAATTTACTTACATGCATCATATTTTTATTTTTCATAAGAATTAGGGTTGTTGGATTCATTTTGAGGTCATGTATGCATTGTTATTCATCATGATCATGGTTTTTGTTAGTTGCATGTGTGAATTTTGATAAAGGGTTTGAGAAGAAGTGACATGCAAGTGTATTAAGAGGGTTAGGAATTAATTATGATGACTGTAGATTAATATTAAAAGTATAAGATTGATTGAAATGGGTCAAAAACTTGATTTAAGATGGTTTATAAAAGTGTATTTTAGATCAGTGGGTTTGAAGCTATTTTTGAAAGTCTTAGGTCTAAGTATGAGTTGAGGTGATTGGATTTTGTTGTAGAGATTTTCCTAAGCTTTGATTTGATATAAGGTAGATCTTCTAACTCAAAACGAGGAGGAAGTTATAAGACTACCTTTATTCACAACCCCATTCAACCCAACCTACTATTAAAATATTATTTTCTTACTCTTTCACCTATATAATCAATACATCCAACAAATTCTAACTTTTTTTTATCATTTATCAAAAACCCAACCCAACCCAATCTAATATAAAATATTATTTTTAAATATCTTTAATATATATACAATATCATTGCCAAATAAAAATATTCTTACCATTTAAAAACATTTTAATGTATACAAATAAATAAAATACACACTTTCCATACGGAAATTAATGACAATTGGTCTAATAATAAGCAAAAATTGGGCCAAAATATTTTTCTTATCCTAATGGGCTAGCAGCTATTGGGTTTTAGATTTAACTTATATTAACCTAGTTTTTAGTTATCGCCTCCACCGCTATCTCCTACATCTACATCCACTGTAAAACATTTAAAACAGAGAATCCAAAATCTTGAAAACCTGCAACTCAATTAAAAACATGGCTTCCAATTTCATGTTTATTGTCATGCCTTAGATCCGCCCCTAATAATAAGTATATTGGGGTTTCAAGAAAAAATGAAATAAAAGAGAGTGTGTAAGAGAAAAAAAATACATAAAACCATTCTTATGGTGACATGTGGAAGGTTGGCTTCATGATCTAAAAGTCATCCCACGAACCGGTCGTTCACTTCTCTCTCCCCCATTGTTGTACTTTTGAATATAATATTTCTTTTTCTGTCCTTTATGTACTTCAACCGGTTGGATGAAGTCGTTGATAAACATAGTCTAATAGTTTCATTATTCGTGTACTGGGAGACGAGTATCGACACAATCCGAATTTGTTGTTGATATTTGGATCGAATCTCGAGTACTATAAAATGTGTTTTAAAAATTGTCAAGGGCTGTTCTTAGTCTCTAAACTTAGGGTTTTGAGTCTATTTTAAAACTCAGGTGTCGGTTTTGTAAATGGAATTGTTTAGAAAGGTCAAAATAGTTTGTGAGTCAAAGGCGTAAAACTGTCCCGATTTTGTAATTCAATGATGTGTCGGGCAGAAGGTCTTAGAAGTAAAAACTTTTGATAAACTTTTAGGAGGCCTTTCTACAGATAGAAAGTGAGTTCCTCAGGTTGTTTCATAATTTTTTGATATATCAAAGTAGGGGAAATCTGCTTGTACATTTGGTATGTGTCGGCAGATTGTTATCGAGAGTGTGGTTTAGTAAAGTAAATATGTAGAAGGGCATAATAGTATCACTTGCATGTTTGCTCTTATGGGTTTCCCATGGTTTTGGAATTTTGAATTTTTTGTTAATAAGTATGGATTATACTTGAGTCCATTATTATTTATGTGCGCGCCTTATTTGGTAGGTTGCGGTTTTCGTGTTTAACGGGCATCACTTATCGTCGACGATCATCTTACTACGTCTCTTGTGCTAAGGTGAGTCTATAGCCTCGGTTTATACTAGTTATTAAATGATTTTAAACCCGCGAGGGGGATACATGCTATTTGAAATAAAATGAACACAAGTCATGAACAATTGTTTGGACCCAAATGTTGCCTTGAATTGTATTAAGTACCTTGTTGCTAAAGACCCTAATTTCATGAACCGTTAAGTATCTTCTAGCTTAATGTTGTAAGTTAGGAATATCCGCTTATTCAAATGGTAGCACTATGGGGTTGACAACTCTATCTCGGTCAAGAGTTGTACGTTGAGTAATCTCTTGGATGGATAATTTCAATGAATAAGAAGCGGGTATACATCTAACAACTAATACCCTTGAGGGGCTATAATTTCATTGAAAAGTTATGCTGGGATTATTGGCGTGGGTAACTAAAGGTTAAGGGATCGGTGTCACGAGCTTAATACAATTATAGCTTTTGGCTATAAGATGAGTTGCCTAAATAATAGATTGTGTGCACGACAATGCTATTAAATGATTATGATTGATTTTACCCTTGTGTTGAAATGTGATTTATTAAACCTATGGAATCTTTTAACATTATTGTTGACTCTGAAAGTTTATGGACTTATATTTAATAGTCGTGTGATAGGATTGAACTCGAGATTACGGCATTGAACACAATACGTAAAGAGTTAAGATAATTAATAAGTATACTTATTGTATTTATTAATTTATTTAATAAATATATTTATGTATTTATTAATTTAACCGAGCAAGTAACTATATAACCTTAACGATCGTTAAATAATTAATAGTTAAGTTATAACGAGCGTTAAATAAATATATAGTATGTATGCTAAAAGAAAGAAGGACGGAAGGTTCCGGAACACCCCTAAGGGGTGATTCGATCGTCGGTTAAGCCTGGGGGGGGGGGGGGGGGGGAATTGTTGCCTTATATTTATCTTGGGCTATAAGATGTTTAGACCTATAAATACACCTCCTAATCCCCTCATAATCACAACAACAATAATCTTTCCCCTCCTTCTTTCTCTTGGTCGATCGCAAGCCCCCACCAACAAAGGGTTTCGGTTGGTTTTTCTTGGTTGATCGATTGTATACGTAATCTAGCCCTAGCCCCTTTCTAGGGTTGTTGGGTAGATTATTTACAAGCGTTGTAGCTCGGTTTTCACGTGCTATAATCACGGTTAGCTCGTTGTATTACGTGTGTACAAGAACGTAATATAGTCTTACTTTAGACAATATCTTGGTATATACGGTATTAACCCGAATTGGTGATTCGTTCTTCGTCTTGTGGAATTGCTTTAGCGTGAAGATATGTAATCCTAATTCGATTAATTATAATTATGTTTTTAATTATGATCTTGTTAAATCGCTTCCGCTATATGTGCTTTGATCTCGTTTAGGGTTTTATATAATTGTTATGATACTGATAAACCTTCAGTGGTATCGGAGAGCCGTTTTAACATGTTATAATTATCGAAAATCTAAAGTTTTTTAACTATAATTATTTTGAGTTGAAACTATATGTTTTTTAGGTTTTTCATAAAATTAGGGTTTTATTTTTTAAAAATTAGGGTTTTTACTCTATTTTTAATAAAAAAAGGAAATTTTTTTGAAACCCTAAATTACATGTGGGATAATTTTAGATTAAATTGCATGATTAATTGTTATGTCATGTATGGTTACGATCCATAGAGATTTAATTGTTAAGATTTGTGGGGAATCCATGATTACGTGCATGTTTTCATGGATCGTAAAATTATATGTTTATATGATTTTATATGCCACGTGATTATTTGATTCAATAAATCTAGAATTAGGGAAGACTTTTATATAGAGATATAAATACCTAGATTTGATGATTATTGAATAAATCGTATGCATGTGGCTATTTGATTTATTTGTTGCACATATAAATTGTTATTATGTTTTTATGATTTAATTTTTTTACTTGTTTATATATAAAATTGTTGAATTGTTGTAAACAAGGTTTTTTGTTTGAAAATAAATAATATGGACTAAATCATATTAAAAATAATGATTTGTTAGAGATGTTAACTTACATAAGATTACGTTGATTGGTGAATTGCAATAAAATAATCTAACAGCCTACTCAATTTAGACAAACTATAAAGTGGGTTTAACGCACCGCTGGTCATGAACCCGGTTAAGGAAGGAGGTGTTATGCCATTAGTCGCTGACCAAATTTCCGGCTCACCTGAGCATCAAAATTGAAATTACCTACGATTATTAATTGAATTATACCTTAAGGGTGATTTACCACAAATTCACATCCGAACCACAATGAATAAGGGTATTGCTTTGTGCGTAGCCGAGTTCTAGCAAAGTACGATGTGATGAGTTGTGGGTAAATTCTTTAATTGGTTTAACTAATACCACAACATAATTTATGAAGAAATTTAATCTCATGAAAAAGTTTACTAAATGTTTTATTAAACTTATGCTATGGAGATTATATGCATGCTTCTCCATACATTGATTTTGACATCAAAATTTATACCCTTAAAATTTAAGTCGAATGCTCCTAATTGACGAACACTTGAAATTACTTCGTCATCAAATGAGATTTTTGGATGATGTTGTGATGGAGAGAAAACCATTAGTAGAATGAGAATTCGTATGATGGTTTTACGTTACTCAGATTAGATGACTTAATTAAGTTACTCAGTGAGATCTGGAAACTTAATGCATTCAGAAGGGATGATTAATGTTTACAATGCAAAACGTTTTTAGCAATGTAAATCCCTTAAATATCTAGAAATTGAAAATTGTTTGTCAATTGAATTGTTCGACAAGTCGCTATGTTGAGTACATTCATTACTAGCAGATCAACTAATGTAATGGATATATGCCAATATAGTTCTAGAATTCTGGGAAAATAATATGGTTTTTATACCGGGGTAATTTTATTTTCTTCAAAGTATTTTGTTCTCGAAAATACTAATATTTGAACTTATTTCTGTAGAAATGGCTCAACCCACCAATAACACTATAAGTTCTGCGTTCAAAGCTTTCTTTGAACGACCTGAACTTACTGGCCTAAACTTCAATGATTGGTACCGCTCACTAAGAATTGTCTTGAGAGCAGCGGGTACTATCTATATCTTGACTACTCCCTATCCGGAGGATCTTGCTGAAGGAGCATCTAATGCGCAAAGGCTTGAACACACTGCTAATGTTAAGAAGCACTCTGAGGTGGCTTGATTAATGCTAGAAAAAATGGCTCATGCACTTCAACAGAAGTATGAGCTATTTTCTCCAAAGCGAATGCTTGATGAGCTCAAGGCTATGTTCAAAAAGCCGCTAGCTGTGGAGATCTACGACTTGGTAGATGCTTTGCATAGCTGCAAGCAAGCTCCGGGAAAGTATGTAAGTGCCCATTATTTAGAGATGAGGGGTTATATGGAACAACTCATTGCACTAGGAAAACCCTATGATCATAATATGGCTATCAACTTGATCAATAGGTCCCTTAACAAGGACTTCAATGATTTCTTTAGAAACTATAATATGCATTGCACGAGACAGTTAATGATTTGCATGCAATGCTCATTGACTATGAAAGGGGTTGAAAGACAAGGCATCTACCGCTACGCCTTCTGTACTAACCATACAAAAGGGTAGAGTGAGTAAGCCAAAACCGCAAGCGAACAAGAAGAAAGGCAAAGGCAAGGGTAATAAGGGCAAACAAGTTGCGACTTATTCGAAACCCAAGCATAACTTTGTTAAGAGGAGTCAATCTCAAAAGGATGAGACTCGTCACCATTTCAAGGCAAGTGGTCACTGGAAGAGGAATTTCCCTCTTTACCTCGAAGAATTGCGAGAAATAAAGAAGTCTGAGTAGAGCGCTGCAGCTTCAAGTACTTTATTTATGATTGAATTGTTCAATTTAGCATTCAAATTAAATTCCTGGGTATATGATACTGGATGTGGTATTAACATTTGTAATACGCTGCAGGGATTTAATTTAGAAAGGAAGCTTTCCTATGGGGAACAATATCTGCAAGTGTGCAATGGCGCACAAGAAGTGGTTGAAGCTATAGGAATTTTTGATCTAGTTTTACCTTCGGGTTTAGTACTGAGATTAAATGATTGTGATTATGCACCTACAATTATTAGGGATGTTATTTCCTTTTCTTGTTTGTTAAATAATGGATTGATTCACACGATTGATAATAATGGAATTTCTGTTTGGAAAAATGGTATTTTCTATTTTAATGAAATTTCTGTGAATGGTGTATTTGAAATAGACATGCATGATAATGAATCCAATAATGATAAATCTGTATTTAGTATGAGTAAGAAGAGAAAGTTTGACAAGAACTCTTCTTATCTTTGGCATTGTAGACTTGCCCATATTGGGAAGACTCGTATACAAAAGCTTCAACGTGAAGGTCTTTTGGAAAATATCAATGATGAATCATTTGATAAATGTGAGTCTTGTATCTCTAGAAATATGACCAAGAAACCTTTTAATAGCAATATTGAAAGGGCTACTGATCTACTTGGACTTATACATACTGATGTGTGTGGACCACTTAGACATACGTCAAGGAAATGTGCTAGCTACTTCTTAACGTTTATGGATGATTATAGCCGTTATGGTTATGTTTATTTACTTAAGCATAAACATGAGGTATTTAAAACATTCAAAGTGTTTAAAGCAGAAGCCGAACTGCAATTAAGGAAGAAGATTAAAGCTCTTCGTTCTGATGGAGGTGGTGAATATTTAAGTCAAGAGTTTATAGATTATCTAAGTGAAAATGGAATTATTCAACATCTTACTTCTCCCTATACTCTACAACAAAATGGTATATCTGAAAGGAGAAATCGTAAATTATTGGATATGGTACGATCTATGTTTAATCTTACAAATTTACCTTTATCTTTTTGGGATTATGCTCTAGAATCTGTTGTTCGCATTTTAAATATGGTTCCCACAAAGAAGGTCGATAAGACACCATATGAACTATGGCATGGCAAGAAGCCATATTTGTCTTATTTAAAGGTATGGGGTTGCGAGGTGTATGTGAAACGTGACTCGGGTGACAAACTCCAACAACGATCTGTAAAATGTATCTTTGTAGGATACCCTAAGGAAACTATGGGTTACTACTTTTATTATCCACATGGGAACAAAGTTATTGTTGCTAGGTATAGAGACTTCCTTGAATCTGATCTTGTAAATCAAGAATTCATGGGAGAAACTATGATCTTGAGGAGAGTCATATAGATACATTACCTTCTGAAAACACTAGCGATGTAATTCCTGTAGAACCAGAAAGTCTGGCGGTTCCACCGGAATTAGTTCCTCTGCAATATGTGTCTTAACATAGAGGATGATGATGGGTTAGGGGATCTTGGTGAACCCGCTAATTATAAATCCGCCATACTTGATCCTAAGAAGGATAAGTGGATGGTTGCTGTGGATGAGGAAATGAAATCCATGAAAGTAAATGATGTTTGGATTCTTGTAGAACCACCACCGAATGCTAAAGTAGTGAGACATAAGTGGATATACAAGAAGAAAACCGACATGGACCGAAAAGTACAATCTTATAAAGCTCGTTTAGTAGCTAAAGGTTTTACTCAAACTTTTGGTGTAGACTACGAGGAGACATTTTCTCCTGTAGCCGACTTAAGAGCTATTAGGATTCTCATAGCTATAACAGCATACTATGACTATGAGATATGGCAAATGGATGTTAAAACTTCCTTCTTGAACAATCGCCTAGATGAAGACATCTATATGCAGCAACCAGGAGGGTATGTTGATCCCGAAAATCCATGACATGTGTGCAAACTTCAAAGGTCTATTTATGGATTGAAGCAAGAATCACGTCAATCGAATAAAAGATTTGACGAAGAAATCAAAAGTTTGGATTTATTCAGAATCGTGATGAGCCATGTGTATATCGCAAAGCTAGTGGGAGTGATGTAGTATTCCTAGTCCTATATGTTGATGACATATTAATCATGGGAAGTAACATTCCAAGACTTAAAGCTATTAAGTATTATCTTGGTAAATGTTTTTCTATGAAGGATTTAGGAGAAGCTGCATATATTCTAGGAATTAAGATCTATCAGGATAAGAAAATACGGTTAATTGGTCAATGTCAAGATGCTTATATAGATAAGATTTTGAAGAAGTATAATATGCATAATTCCAAGAAAGGTTTTCAACCTATGGAAGTTAAGCATAATCTGAGTCATGAGATGGATGCATCAACTCCTGAAGAGGAGGCATACATGCAGAAGGTGCCTTATGCTTCGGCTGTAGGATCTATAATGTATGTTGTTAGATGCACAAGGCCTGATGTGGTGTTTGCTCAGAACCTGGTTAGTAGATACCAACAGAATCCAGGGAAGTTCCACTGGACTGCTGTTAAACATATTCTAAAGTATCTGAGGAGTACGAAAGATATGTTTTTGGTATATGGAGGGAAACCAGACACAGAACTGAATGTTACAAGTTTATGTGATGCGTCCTGGCAATGTGATAAAGACGATACGAAGTCTCAGACGGGTTACGTTTTTGTTATCAATGGAGGAGCAGTTGACTGGAAGAGCAAGAAACTGACAACGATTGCAATGCATGCTACTCAATCTGAGTACATGGCTGCTTCAGAAGCTGCAATAGAAGCTGTTTGGATTAGGAAGTTTATTGAAGATCTTGGAGTGATGCCTTCAATTAAAGAACCTATTGATATGTATTGTGACAATTCTGCCGCAATAATATTTTCCAATGACCTTGGAGTCATGAAAGGCGCCAGACACTTTATGCGTAGACATCACTACGTCCGAGAACAAGTTGAAGCTCGGGAAATCAAATTGATAAAAGTTCACACAGATGATAACGTAGCAGATCCTTTGACTAAGGCTTTGCCTAGACCAAAGGTAGTTAAGCATGCCAAGGTGATTGGGCTGCAACTAACTAGTGAACTCATGCAATAAATCTGTGATTAGTATTTAGATAAAGGATGCTATGACATTATTATAGTAAAATAAAGATTGGGTTTCGTTTATTTCTATTATTTAATAAGTGTATCCTATTTTACATGTTTTAATCCATGAATACATGTTATGCTAAATGTCCGTTGTCGATTAATAATATGGGAGTATTATTAAACTAAGACAAATCAAAATAGTGATAGAGTATACTTGAAAGTATATTGATCAATTTTGGATGATATTCGATGAATCGAATATAGGACTTGTCCCAACTATATGTTATTACTGTATGGATCTTTGTCATTAAGTAAAACATAAATAGTTATCCTTAGACTTGAGATACTAGGAAACTGTTATGAATCTAGTGCATCTCTGTGGAATAATCTAACGCTAAACATAACTGGTAGCTATAAGGATTTTTTTCGAAAGTGTTGCAAAATTCATAAGTTTTGCTCGTAGTCAATATGGAATTTATTTCCTCCAATTTAGTTTTGGAGTTTAATATAGCTGGACCCCTCGTGGGATTAGTAAGATGTTTGTGTGGCCACACACCAAAATTTGTTTTGGTAATCTTGCTGAATATGTGGACGAGAAACATAATGATTAATGAAAGGAATGACTGAGATCCATATCCTTATTAACGTTGTATTAGAAATAAAAGGATAATAATAACGATGCAGAATCGTTAAAAGGCATTGTCCAAGAGACCTTACTCGAGTTGTACTAGAGACATTGCTATGTGTAACTAGACGCTAGTCAATGTAATCACGATATTCGAAATATGTCCAAGTGAGAGTTGAAAGTTTATGGACTTATATTTAATAGTCGTGTGATAGGATCGAACTCGAGATTACGGGATTACACACAATACGTATAGAGTTAATATAATTAATAAATATACTTATTGTATTTATTAATTTATTTAATAAATATATTTATGTATTTATAAATTTAACCGAGCAAGTAACTATATAACCTTAATGATCGTTAAATAATTAATAGTTAAGTTATAACGAGCGTTAAATAAATATATAGTATGTATACTAAAAGAAAGAAGGACGGAAGGTTCCGAAACACCCCTAAGGGGTGTTTTGACCGTCGGTTAAGCCTAAGGGGGGGGGGGGGAAATTGTTGCCTTATATTTATCTTAGGCTATAAGATGTTTAGGCCTATAAATACACCTCCTAATCCCCTCATATTCACAACAACAATAATCTTTCCCCTCCTTCTTTCTCTTGGTCGATCGCAAGCCCCCACCAACAAAGGGTTTCGGTTAGTTTTTCTTGGTTGATCGATTGTATACGTAATCTAGTCCTATCCCCTCTCTAGGGTTGTTGGGTAGATTATTTACAAGCATTGTAGCTCGGTTTTCACGTGCTAGAATCACGGTTAGCTCTTTGTATTACGTGTGTACAAGAACGTAATATAGTCTTACTTTAGACTGTATCTTGGTATATATGGTATTAACCCGAATTGGTGATTCGTTCTTCGTCTTGTGGAATTGCTTTAGCGTAAAGGTATGTAACCCTAATTCGATTAATTATAATTATGTTATTAATTATGATCTTGTTAAATCGCTTCCGCTATATGTGCTTTGATCTCGTTTAGGGTTTTATATAATTGTTATGATACTGATAAACCTTCAGACTCGTCTAAGCATGTGTTTCAGGTAATCGAAGGTGAGCGATGGCGGAGCTTGCTTGGGAAGGTTGTAGGTTTGATTTTTGGGTCTTTTGGTCTAAAACCTTTTCTTTCCCTTTTGTTTATGAAGAATTTATCTTTGGTCATGTGTTGTACTAAAACTGTTTGGTTGATGGTCGAGATCCTTGGGGGACTTAAATGCTTTCTCTGATGTTTGTTTTAGTTATATTTGGGATTGAATGTGTGTTTTAGACAATGTTGTAAAATATTATTTCCTTTTATATTTAAAGTCTCATTTTGAGGTCGTTCAATGTACCTTGTGTAATGATGCTTGTATTTAGCACCCAAATGTGTATTTCCGCTGCGCATTATATTTGGAGGTGTTAAAGATTGGTAATTAGAGCCACAAGTTATAGAGAACTAGGTCGATTTTGAAAAAGTCCTAAACTAAAACTTTGGTGTCGAAAGTATTTTACAAAAGCACAAAACTTCTCCGCAATGCTCCGGTAAGATCACTTTTAGTTTTTGTTTTGTATTTTAGATGTATCCCTCAAACCTGAAATAAATTTCCGAGTATTTATTAAGTAAATACTATGATAATGTATTGATGTTGTTGAAAGTGCGCCGGGTACTTGCCATCATAATTTTCTTTTGAAAGCATTTAATACATATTGGCATACATATTACATTACATTGCATGAGCATGCATTTATAATTTTTGATAATGAACTTATGTATTCTCGAATTTTCTATAATTGTAGAAAATGGCCGACATACCGCATAATGACGAGAGGGTAGAAGAGAATGATGTTGTAGGAAATGGAGAAGTGGATAATTTTGGTGCTAGTGATGACGATGAGCCGTTTGAGTATCTTGATGATGGGATTGCTCCTGATGCTGTAGGATAGGCTGAGCCTGAGGTTATTTAGGGTAGGTATGTGCCTAGAGATTATGATATACCACCGACTGGTTAGAATGATCAGCGACCTGTTGTTCGTTCTGCTACGCCAACTTGTGATGATTAAATGAGTGGTTTGCCTAGGATTGCTCGTACTAGAGATGATTTCCTGCTGAGGCAAGCAATGCTGCCAATGCTCGTTCTCTCTATGAGAACATAGCTAAGGTTTATTGTCCTGATCCTAGATCTTATGATGATACTCGTTGGTTTATAAGGAAGTTTGATAGATCTTTGTATGAGAGGTATGTGTTTGAGACTCGTGTGATTAAGAGGTTCGAGGAGAATGAGAAGTTGTTTAATAGGTTCGTATCTGATGTGAGGAGATCGGAGTTTGTTAGGGCTAGAGAGATGGATGAGATTGCTAGTCTTAGATCAATGGTGACGAACTTGAGTGCTCAATTTGAGAGGTTTAGAGAGGATCAGGCAATGTTCGAAAGGATGAGTGAACGGGAAGTTCAAGTGAGACCTTATCTGATTTAGGGTTTGAGGTTTCGTGATATACCTAGTCGTGTTGAGACTCATTCGTTGGTTAAGCCATATGGAGAATCAAGTTCCAAGGGAAAGGAGAAGCTGGAGGAAAGTGATGAAGACTCTGATGATGAAGATAAGAGCAGTGATGATGAACTAGTATTCAAGCAGCCACGTGGATCACCGCGTGATTAGTTTTTTTGTATCTTATTTTATTTTCCTAGTTGTAACTGAACTTATCTAGACTTGTACCGTAGTGTTATGCTGAAACTTAATATCTTTTAAGTTTGATGTGATGAATGATTGTAGTGACATTACTTGTCATAATTTTGCAAATTTTCAATGCAATCTAAATTACCTTCATGATCTATGATTTGTCTTTCTTAGTTCTTTTGTGATTTGGTTAATGAATCATTGTAGATTGTGTTGTTTGTGCATGAGGTATCCATGATATGTCCTGATAAAGAAATCCTTCTTCTTATCTTGATATGAATACTTACCTTGTTTTCTTTCATTTGTGATGTTAGAAACATGTCGCCAAAGTTAACAACTGCTACTGTGAACACTATGATTGAGCAAGCTATTGCTAGGGCACTTGAAGCTGATCGAGCTGCAAGGAATCAAGGTGCTGAGGTTGGTGATGCTGCTGGTCTAATTGGGGGTGCTGCTGATGTTCCACAAGTTCCAAAAGAGTGTTCATATGCTAGTTTAATGAAATGTGAGTACCCAATTTCGTGGCACTGGTGGTGCTTTGGAATTGCGAAGGTGGATTAAAAAGATAGAGAGTAATTTTGAGATCAATGGATGTTCGGAAGCAAATAAGGTGAAGTTTGATGCAGCTACATTTCAGGATAATGCTTTGAGTTGGCAGAATAGTCAGGTAGATACTGTGGGTTTAGTTGTAGCAAATGGAAGAACATGGACTGTGACCAAAGGACTGTTAACTGCTAAGTTTTGTCCTGAGGAAGAGTTAGGTCAGTTGGAAGATGAGCCGAGACACCTGGTGCTGAGGAACAATGATATTGTTGCTTATACAAAGAGGTATTCTGATTTGTGTTTGCTGTGTCCTGATGCTTTTGCTGACGACCGCAAGAAGATGAGGCAGTATATCAAGGGTTTATCCAGCAATATCAAGGGAGAGACTACTTTGTCGAGACCCAAGTCTTTTGATGAAGCTGTCCAAATGGCTCATGCTTTGATGGATGTGAAGCTGCAAGACAAAAAGGATAGTATTGCTGAAAGAAATAAAAGGAAATGAGAATCTGTCCAATCAAGCCAAGTTCAGAATCGAGGTGGTTATCGTAACAACAATAGCCAAGGACATAATAGGAATCATCAATATAATTTGAGGAGGAATGATGGTGTCCGTGCTGCTACTATGCCTCAAGGAAACAAAGTGAACCCTAAGTGTGGTCGATTTAGCCTCCAACATATTGGGAATTGTCCATCTGATTGTCATAAGTGTGGAAAGGCGGGCCATAAGGAAGTGAAGTGTAGGAAAAATGAAGTGGCCACTGGAGCCAATGCTGCTAAGGTGATTACTTGTTTTGGATGTGGAGGTCGAGGAAACAAGTAAGGGAATTGTCCGAGGGTTGGCAATCGACAAGGAGGCAATGTTGCTGCTGCTCCAACCTATGTCGTGGGTGATGCTGACAAACCTCAAGGTCCTGTTGATCCCAAACTTAGATCGATTTAGCTTACTTAGATCGATTTAGCTTTGTGTATACGAGATTAGATCAAGTTATACACGTAGAGAAACCTTTGTATATGTATATAGTAATCTAAGTGTTATGCGGAATTAACACTTAAACAAGAACACACAAAGATGTAAACAAACTTTCACTTGATTAATGATAACAAACTTTCTTACAATGAAAGTGTTTAGCGTATGAAAACTTATATTGAACAATAACCTAAAGGTCTTCTTTTATAGACATAAGAAGCCTTGTACAAGAGTCTACATATCAACTATTCTAGGTAAAGATAATTATAGAAAATATAATGTTGAACTTATCTTTACTAGAAACAAACTAGAAACAATATACGCGTAGACTAAATCTTTCCGTCAATGCTTATCTTCAATGTATCAACGCTTGACTTATTCTTGTCAACACTTGATCTGTCAGTGTTTGTTTTCTTCCTATCAACGCTTGTTTTACTCTTGTCAGCGCTCAAGTGAACTGGCTATATTTTATTCCCAACAATCCTCCCCTAAACTTGATATCTACTCTAGTAATCAAGTTTCTGAATAAACATTAAGAACTAGGAGGAATCTTACAACACTTATCATATTGGTAATAAATATGTCTGATCAAATCTTTGGCCACGTCACTTGAATAATCAATCTCCAGCTGTGTTGTCTTCAACTTCTCCAAGACTTCCTTGGACATGGAATACTGACCATCTACAAGTAGATACTCAACAAACTTTGTAGAACTCAAATAATATACACCAGTAGCTGAATACAAACGCCATTGAAGACCACTGAGGTCATCTTCAAGATCCTTCTAAACAGCATGATCTTCATCTCTTGGTCCACACATTCTCTTGAATGTTGACCACAGTTTTATTGCATTGACTGAAGTAGGAGCTTCGGTCTCATACTTGGCCTCTAACAACCTCCATAGGTCTACCAAGTCTTCTCTATCAAAACTTGCAAACAAAGATATAAGAGTGGTAAAAGTGTGAACCTCTTTCCCATACCTGCCAATCTTCCAAAACCCACATTCATCTTCTTCATAGCTTATAATTGGGTTTCTAGAATCAAGAGGTAACACTTGTACCATATCTGAAGCTTCCAATGGTGAGAGCTTGAGGCTCCTTCTTATAACAGCTTCACTTGGATTAAACCTATCCATATCTTTGGGAAACTCAAGAGGGACTCCCTTCTTCAAAGGTCTGGGAACATTCATTGCCTTCTTAAGCTCCATCTCTTCTGCAAGTTCTTCTTTCCTTTCATCAGAAAGAAGTCTTAGAGTGTTTTCTTCCTGCACTCTTGCCCAAATGGGATAAGCTTTGAACTCCAACTCTTCAAATGACAATCCAATCAATTTCTTATAAGTCCATCCTGTTCCATGACATCTGAGTAGCATATAGTACAGCTCCCTTCTATCCCTTTTCAACAATGAGAGAATATTGCTAGCTTTGTGTTTTAGAATTACCTTGCAGTCCTTTTGTACTCTAAGAAGAATCTCCAAACCCCATATTTGGTCTGAAATAGTCAAATGTGGATTCTCCATACACCTATCTTCCCAAGCATGGTACATCTGAACAACTTCTGGCATATCAAAATCAACTTGCAATTTCAACTCATTCAACTTCTCTCTTGCCAAATCATCACCATACTCAAGCCTTTCTGGTTGTTCTATAATCATCACACTTGAGTCTGAACTGGCTTCATCACTTCCTTCTTGTTCTTTTGAAGTGACAACAAAAGGTGATTCACCAACCTTCTTTCTTTCTTGTTCCATAATTTGTGCACCCAACCTTCTATCAAACTCAATCTGTGCTGCATTCTTTGGAACATCTACTTCTACCATAATTCCTTTACCCTTATCTAATGGATCAATGATGGGTAAGGAAGATGGTAATACCTGTGAAGAAATTTCTTTGATGATGGATGATGACTGGAATACATCAACCTCATCTGCAGGTCTGTCAACGCTCAAATTTCCTTTGTCAGTGCCTAATTTGCTCATGTCAGCGCTTGGTGTGTCAGCGTTCAAATCTTGCTTGTCAACGCCCAAATTACCTGTCTCAGAGCCTCTTGTAATTTGCTCCAACATAGCTGTAAAAGACAAGTCTAAATTTGTAGGAGATACCAAAGATCTGACAAAACCTGGTTGCTTCTTCAAACTAGTTAGGGCCTCAGCAACACCCAAAGATTCACCATCATGTGAGCCCTTATTACTCACATTAATCTGCTCATCCTCCCCTTTGGAAGATTCCTCCATCCCACGCCTTGTGCTAGCATTCTATAAAATAACAATCCTCTCCCTCAATTGCTTGAGTTCAAGGCCTTGTGTACTGACAATTTGTACCAAGTCTGCATATTGCTTTTGCAAGCTAATACAGCCAGCCGTCAATTCCATTAATGTCATTGGTTCCAATATGCCCTCCTCTAAAATGGGTATTTAACCTCCCAAGGTAGATTCATGGGGCATGAATGAGGTCTTAAAGATGTTAGGAATGTCTTGGCCTGCATCTAAGCCAGAACCAATAGCCCCAGCCTCATCCATAGCACCAACCACACTTGTGGTGGTGGTTCTCTCTGCTACATGGCTAGGACCACTAGAGGAGAACACTCCGGTAGTCCTTTGGCGTTTTTGCAACCTATATTGTGTTGGGGAAGAAGATGATGTGGATTGGGTGGATGTGGGTTGGTTAAGGGGTGTTTGGATCTGTGAAGGATTGGTGTCAACGTTTGGATTAGGTGTATCAATGCCAACATTTAATGTGTCAGCGTCAAAGGGTTCTTGGTCAATTTGCATGTGTTGTGGGGAAGGTAAAGGTTCAGGTATTGGGTCAAGTTGGGGTTGTGGGTCTGGTTGTGGTTGTGCTGCTTCAATGACAGCAATCATAGCTGGAGTTAGGGGTAAGTCACGGTGAGGGGGTGAGTTCATCTTTGTAAAAATAGCTTTCTTTTGCACAGGGATCTCATAAGAATCATCATGATCCCTTGTGCAGTAATTTTGGACATCAAAAACTATTTGTAAAAATCTGGGATAAGCTAATGTCATCTTATTCCCTTTGTTTTTACACATGCCCTCAAAAATCATTTTGGAATAATTAAACTTTTGCCCAGTAGCAATGCACACAATAGCACTAGCAATAGATCTATTGATCTCATTGTGTGCAGTACACTTGGGAATCAAACATTGCAAGAGAACATGTATTAGGTACTTCCAGGCTAGGGGAAACTCCTGTTTATGATATTTGTTTAAAGTTCCCTCATCAGGGAAAGGATAACCCAAAGCCCTTAGTCCTTGTTCTATTCCATGAATGGGGAGGGTGGTTATACCATCTTCATCATCAAGATGCAAAGCTTGGCGAACCAAAGCTTCAGTAACCACCCATGTGCGCCCATGAACAATAGATGATAATATAGTCACATTATTAACTGTTGAGGAACTAACACTGTTCCAAAACTGCTTAATATGTGTGACAGGAATGAGTGGGGCATGAGAAAGAGCATACCTAAGTGGGGATGCATTCAAATACGCCACCATCTGGGTGTTGGGGAAACAGAGTATCATCAGCGTCCAAATATGCTATCATGTTGTGTTGACTCCTGAATCCCAATTCCAAATCACTTGGTTTAAATTTTGGTGCCATTGTTGAAAACTGTTTGAATGAATGATAAAGATGAAGTATAGGAGAAAATATTGTTAGACAAGAATGATAGGTACCCTGTTTAAAAATAGGAGCCAAATATATAGGAGAGAAATATGCATGTGATTGGTCAAAAATGAGGCAACTATTTTCAAAATGCAATCATGAAAATATTGAAACGAAAATAAGTTATCTCATGCATTAATTAAAAGTTATCTACTCCCAAAATTACGGCCCCAAAATTCGTCAAAAATAACAACTGGGTAGGTCCCATTGAGTGTCAACGGTAAAAAATAACCCATCAACGCCTAACGGCTATATTCTTGTCAACGTTTGCCAAAGCCATGTCAGCGTCTAAATTTGTCACAACAACGCTTGGAAAAATACTTGTCAGCGTCCAAAAATAAAAATATTAAAAATGAAAAATGACCTTAACAAAGTAATTTATCCTAGAGAAGATAACCTATGAGTTGATAATTATTATAGGGCGGCAATCACTGTCCAGTTATGCACACTTGCTTATGCAAGATAGACATAACAGTCCTCTAGTGTCCCTTGCTAACCAAAAACTCTTAAAAACTAAGTTATCTCATAAAATTCCTTGTTACTCCTAGGTATAACCCATGATAAAAGCATTCCCAAGTCTCCCAACAGACCACAACCAATTCTAGGCCAAAAATGTCTTGGCAGCATGCATAGTATATCAACTTTGCATGCTACAGTGCCTCATGATTTAGTAAAACTAACTCATACTCACCTGTGGACACGATCTAGAATTGTGATAAGAGTATCATAAGGATACCCAAAAGTCCTAAAGGTTCCTAAAACCTCCCCTTAAACTGTGATACATATGTTGCCAAAAATATGCATGAACATAAAAAATATATGTCAAGATAGGAATAGAAAATTCCAACCATCATCCATAAATAAAAACATGCTCAAATGATTCTCCAATGATCCATAAGCAACTCTTTGTCCAAAGGTATAATGCTAACCCCACCTGCACATTTAGATTAAAAACCACAAAACTAACATTGTTGCTGACAGCGTCCAGATAACACTTGTCAGCGTTAAGGAAACCTTTGTCAGCGTTAGACAAATATATTGCTGACAATGTCACAATAACACTTATCAGCGTTAAAGTAACCTTTGTCAGTGTCAGAAAAATATAGTGGAAAATCTAAATCCTCAAAAAGACCAATAACAATGCATTATCCTGTACATACTTTTACAAAAAGACCCCAAAACACATATTATGTGAGATTGATCATTCCAATACTTGTTATCAAGTATTGAAACCTTCCAGCATCAAAAGGTTTAGTTAGTAAATCAGACACATTTTCTTCTGTGTCAACCCTATCTGGTTGTATTAAACCCTTTTCAAAACAATCCCTTATAAAATGGTGTCTTATTTCTATGTGTTTAGTTTTAGAATGATGTACAAGATTCTTAATAATGCATAAAGTGCTGTTATTGTCAACAAATATCTTGGTATGCATAAAATTATACCCATAATCCAACAGTTGGTTCTGAATCCATAAGACTTGTCCACAACAAGCAGCTGCAGCAACGTACTCTGCTTCAGTTGTAGAATTGGCCACCACTGTTTGTTTCTTGCATTGCCAAGATATCAACCTGCTCCCAAGAAACTGACATCCACCAGTTGTAGATTTTCTATCAAACTTATCACCTCCATAGTCACTGTCTGAATATGCAATAAGCTCCAAAGGTGAATCTTTTGGGTACCACAAGCTAAGATTAGGATAACATCTTAGGTACCTAAAGATCCTCTTGACAACATAAAGGTGACATTCTTTAGGAGTCACTTGATGGCGTGCACATGCACACATAACAAACATGATGTCAGGTCTGGAGGCTGTGAGATAAATCAATGAACCAATCATTGATCTATAGTGCCTGACATCCACATCCTTTCCATCTCCAATCTTTCCCCAAGGGTGTTCTCTATCCATAGGAGTAGTAGCCCTCTTTTCATGTGGAGAAAAGCCAAACTTCTTCAAGATCTCTGCTACATACTTATCCTGAGAAATGAAGATACCATCTTCTTTCTGTTGAACTTGTAACCCTAGAAAGAAGTTCATCTCCCCCATTGCACTTATCTTGAATTTGTCTGTCATAAGCTTGGAAAAGTCTTCACTCATCTTTGGATTGGTAGATCCAAAAATGATATCATCAACATAAACCTGAACAAGTAAGACATCCTTACCATCCTTCTTTGTAAACAATGTCTGGTCTATGGTGCCCCTCTTGAATCCATTTTCCACCAAATAAGTGGACAATGTGCCATACCATGCTATTGGGGCTTGATGAAGTCCATACATAGCCTTCTTGACTCTATACACCTTGTCTGGATTCTCTAGATCTTCAAAACCAGGAGGCTGCATCACATACACCTCCTCAACAATTGTTCCATAGAGGAAGGCACTCTTTACATCCATTTGATAGACAATGAAGCCCATGCAGGAAGCATAGGCTAGAAATATCCTTATCACTTCAATTCTTGCAACTGGTGCAAAGACCTCCACATAGTCTATCCCTTCCTCTTGTGTATATCCCTGAGCCACTAAACGTGCCTTGTTTCTGACCACAATGCCTCTTTCATCTCTCTTGTTTCTTAGAACCCATCTTGTCCCAATAGGTCTGACATATCTGGGACAATCAACCAGCTCCCAAACATCCTGAATTGCAAATTGGTGAAGCTCATCCTGCATTGCTTCCACCCAACTTGGTTCTTTGAGAGCATAAAAGATCTTCTTGGGTTCCTGTTGTGACAGAAAACAAGCAAACAAACATGCTTGCACAAGAGGGGTATCAACCTTCTTGTGAATATTGGCAATAAATCCACAAAGACTTTGATGAGATCTTCTAGTCTGAACAAGAGTCATAATATCACCAATGATTTGAGAAGTAGGGTGATTCTTCATGGTGGAAGTGAGAACTCCCTCAAAAAATCTGTTGTCTTCAATCTCATTATCCAAGTTGCCAATATCTTCTTCAGACTCTCTTTCATCAATAATAGGATGAACCTCTTCATGTAGATTGGAAGGTCCACCTTGTTCAAAATTAGAAGAGAAAAGATGCTCAAAAGTGTTGTCAACGCCTGAACCTTGGTTGTCAGCGTTTGGGTTATCAACGCCTGAAATGTTGTTGTCAACGTTTGAGCCATCAACGCCTGAATTTGTCCTGTCAGCGCCAGATTTGCCTTTGTCAGTGCCTGAAGGACCATGCATGTTGTTAACTGGTGGTACTTGGGGACCACCATCATCCTTTCCAGCAACAGCAACAGCAACAAAAGCATCTGTCCATATAGGGATAGTGACATACTCTTGTATGGGAGATGACTTGTCTGCTTGTGATGCAACCTCTTCATTAACCTGTGTACCTGAAACATCATCAACTTGTTCTTCCACAACATTTGAAGTTACCTTCACAATGTCTGGATTAGTGACATGCATATAATTTAAAGTCCTAGATAGAGGTTCCAAGTCAAACAACCAATTTGGACCACTTTCAGGATCACTAGGTTTACTCTCTAAAAACCTAACATGTTCTCTTTCAAGTATACGTTTTTCCTTCTTAAGGTAAACCCTATATCCCTTACTCTGCACTGAATAACCCATGAAGTAACCTTCATCACCCTTTGCACTAAATTTACCTAGGGCATCACTAGTATCAAGGACAACTATATGACAGCCAAAAGGTTTGAGAAAACCAATATTAGGTTTTCTTCCCCAAAGTAACTCATAAGGTGTTTTGTTCTATATCTTCTTGACCAATGCTCTATTCTGAACATAGCAAGCTGTATTCACAGCCTCAGCCCAAAGCTATGGGGAAATGAGCATCAACCAACATAGTCCTGGCTGCTTCAATTAGGGTTCTATTCTTTCTCTCAGCAACCCCATTTTGCTGTGGGGTTCTGGCAACACTAAACTGCCTAGTAATCCCTTTCTTGGCACAAAAATCATCCAAAAGCTTATTTCTAAACTCACCACCATTGTCATTTCTAAGTATTTTAACTTCATTACCTGTTTTCTTTTCTATCTGAGTAATAAAGTCAATTAAAGTATCAGCAGTGTCACTTTTCATAGCTAAAAAGAAAGTCCAAGTAAACCTAGAAAAGTCATCTGTGATGACAAAGCAGTATGATTTACCATTCAAACTCTCTATATTAGTTGGACCAAAAAGGTCCATATGCAGCAAGTGAAGTGGTTTAGAACTAGAGTGCACCTGTTTAGACTTAAATGAGACCTTGTGCTGCTTGCCTTTAAGGCATGCAACACAAGAGTGATCATTGTGGAAAGCCTTTTCAGGCAAACCATCAACCAAGCCAGGTCTCACAAGCCTGTTTATATTCTTAAAGTTTATGTGCCCTAGTCTCCTGTGCCATAGATTACTCTCATCTACTGAAGCTTTAGCATAAAAACTTGACATATTATTATTCATCCTAATTCCATTAAGATTCACATTATATATGTCTTTATGCCTAGGTGTTCTATAATCAATATATTTCTCATCAGGGATTTTATAATCCTTGCTTAACACCAAGCATTCAGTATCAGTAAACAGAACTTTATTTTTGTTATCACAAACTTGTGATACACTAAAAAGATTGTAATCAAGTTCCTTTACCAGAAACACGTTTTCAAAACGCAAGTTCTTGGTGAGAAGAGTTCCTTTGCCTGTGATAGTTCCATATCCGCCTCCAAAGTAAACCTTATCACCATCCTTTATGGGAGTGAAGTTAGTTAAATAATCTTCCTTCCCTGTCATGTGCCTGGAGCATCCACTGTCCCAATATCCATAATCATTGACCTATTTTTGAATGCGCTGCACATAAAGAAAACAAATTAGTTTTCTTTGGGAACCCAAGCCTTAGCAGACTTGGATTCATCTGGTTGTTCAACAAAAACAGACTTGGTTCTCATAACAACCCCTTGTTCATCCCTCTTTGGATGAAAATACCCAGTTAACCCTAATAGGTTTTGTAATGACCTTTGAAATATAATTAAATCTGTTGCAGGTCATAGAAATCCATTATCATTAGGGTTTTGATCTTGCTTAGGTCTCCATGTCAAGCTTGAAGAAGCTTTAGACCCCTTACCATGTGGTTGCAAATATTTAGGTCTGGTCACGTTTCTGTCAGCGTTGGGTTTAGTCTTGTCAACGCTGCAATTACCCTTGTCAGCGTTGAACCTAGGGTTTGCTACAGAAACCCATTGGCTATTAGACCAAGTATTAGTCTTTTGAAATGGTCTTTTTCCATGAGTGTTAGACCCTCTAGTGAAGAATGGGGCTGGTCTAACAACTTGTGGACTTTGCTCCACACAAGTTTTGGGTCTGACAACGTTTGACTTTTTAACAGTGTTGACCTTGGAAGCGTTGACACACTTATATGCTAAATGTGAAAAGCTACCACAAGTGTAACATGCTTTTCTAGACACAACCCTAGGTCTAGAAGAGAAGAGGCCAGTTCCATCATTACTAACTTGGCTTTTAGGTGACCTAGTATTCCTATACATTTCTGCATACTTGATGCTAGGTTTTCTAACAGTGTTTGAGCCAAGGTCAACAGTCTTACCAGTGATTGGGTTTGTTACCTTAATAGGGGTTGACTCATTAGGACTTTCACACAACAAACCACCCTTAACAAACAAGGTAGGGTTGGCTTTCTTCCATTCATTCAAGTCAGTCAACTTTTGTCTATACTCTTCAACTGGGGTAATGACTCTTGGTGGAGGAATAAATTCCTCCTCTTGGAGTTCTGGTAAACCAGTCCAAGATAGGTCCTTTCTTTGGACACCATAGAAGTCCCCAGCTGGTGGTGGAACCACAGTATAGTCTTTCATCCTAATCCCAGTCATGTCCTTAGGATCCCTTTGTTTATTAACACGTTCTCCTAGGGTTTGTGTGGCCTTATCAAATCTCTGAATTCTAAGGTCAACATTATCCTTATTCTTAATGGCCTCATCTAACTTAGCCTGTATATCAGCATTGACCCTTTCCATGATGTTTCTAATATCATTACTAGCATTTAAATCATGTTTTAAGATATTAATTTTATCTTTTAGATCAAATTCCATTTTCTTGTACTCCTCAATTGTCTTTTCAGTTTAAGTGAGAGCTATTTGGTAGTTAGACAATTTGCATCTCTCAGTACTCACATCACTTAACAATCTTAAAACCTCTTTGTTAAGTTTCTCAGTATTTAACCTACAACCCTTACTACAAAAAGCATCATCGTATACCTCATTATCTGATGAAGAGGAGGAGTGTGCCACGAGAGCATATTGAACATGATATTCTTCTTCTATCTCAACAACCAAAGCTTTATCCTCTTCCCCATCCTTAGCCAAATAGCTCCAATCCCATCCAGTACCATCAATTTCTTGCACTGCCACCATGGCCTTAGGATCCTGAGCCTTAACAATTTGGCTTGAGGGTTTGCCAGCATCAGATCTTCTAGGAGATCTGCATTCCCTCATGAAGTGCCCCATACGATGACAATTGTAGCATTCGACCTTGGATTTGTCAAATCCAGCAGTGTCCTTTGCATTAAAGGTCATCTTCTTCTTAAACCTCTTATTCCACCTATTTTCTCTTATACTTGCAAGAGCCATGTTCCACTTTATATCCATCTCTTCTAAGTGCTCATCATTTATTTGCTCAAGGTCCTCATATGTAATCACTGAACCATTGGGCAAAGAAGCAATGTAAGCACACACAATATCCAGATCCAAACCAGCAGGCTTAACTCTTGGAGAGTCACTTTTGTATGTGTCAGCGTCTGAATGTGAGGCGTTGACAGGATATGTTCCAGCGTTGACACATGTTGAACCAGTAACTGGGTGCATGTAAGAGTCCTTCTGATCAAATTGGCCTTCACTATGTGAGAAGAAGGCCATGTTGCTATTAGTAGACTTACTTCCATGCTCCAAAAGAGTTTCATCCTCCAACAGCCTCAATTTGTTGTAGATATCATCAAAAGTAGAACTTTTGTGAGTGTTATTGGCAAGAATAGATCTTGCCTCAATCTTCCACGCATCACCAAGGCCATTAAGAAAGGTGGCATTAATGTCAACATCACCAACTTTTGTCCCCATGAAGGACAGCTTGCTTGTAAGGTCAAGCAGTCTGCTTCTCACACTGCTAAGCTTCTCATTAGGTTGAGCCTTGAAAACAGCATACTCATGCATGAGTTGCTTCTTCTTCTCTTCCTTAGTATCATCATTGCCACCATATGCAACTTTAAGAGCTGCCCAAAGTTCTCTTGCAGAATCATAACCTTTGTATTTATGATGGTTCTCTTGTCCCAAAGAGAGTTTCAGAATGTTTAGGGTTTTCATATCAACCCTTCTCTTTGATATGTCTTCAGCAGACACAACTCTACCATCACCAGGTTTTTCTTTCATATCTGCTTCTGGACATCCAACAACAGCAGTTCTTGCGGCAATGACATTAGCAATCTTTTCAGCTTTATTGTATGTGTTTCCATATTCAATAGTCTCCCAGAGAGTGTAGTTATAGAATCCCAGATATTGCTCAAAGTTGAACTTCCATAGCTCAAAGTTGTTTGCATCAAGCATGGGAATCTTGATGCTAGGGTTTGAGGTGGAGGGGTTTACTTCTGGATTGGACATGATGTTTTTAGGGGTTTTGTGAAAATTAGGGTTTTGGTGATATTAGGGTTCTTGTGTTCTTTAAGATCAAAAGTTTCTCAACAAGCTCTGATACCACTTGTTGATCCCAAACTTAGATCGATTTAGCTTTGTGTATACGGAATTAGATCAAGTTATACACGTAGAGAAACCTTTGTATATGTATATAGTAATCTAAGTGTTATGCGGAATTAACACTTAAATAAGAACACACAAAGATGTAAACAAACTTTCACTTGATTAATGATAACAAACTTGCTTACAATGAAAGTGTTTAACGTATGAAAACTTATATTGAACAATAACCTAAAGGTCTTCTTTTATAGACATAAGAAGCCTTGTACAAGAGTCTACGTATCAACTATTCTAGGTAAAGATAATTATAGAAAATACAATGTTGAACTTATCTTTACTAGAAACAAACTAGAAACAATATGCGCGTAGACTAAATCTTTCCATCAGTGCTTATCTTCAATGTATCAACGCTTGACTTCTTCTTGTCAACGCTTGATCTGTTAGCGTTTGTTTTCTTCCTATCAACGCTTGTTTTACTCTTGTCAGCGCTCAAGTGAACTGGCTATATTTTATTCCCAACAGGTCCTAATATGGTGACTGGTACGTTCTTACTCGATGCTTGCTATGCTAGTGTGTTATTTGATTCTGGATCCGATAGAAGTTTCATAGATGTTAGATTCAGTCAGCTATTGGATAGAGAACCAGTAAGATTCACAACTAGTTATAATGTGGAGTTAGCTAATGGAAAGATTTGTTAGCACTAGTTCTATACTAAAAGGGTGTTCCTTAAAGTTAGGTAATTATGTGTTTAATATTGATTTGATGCCTATAGAACTAGGATCTTTTGATGTGATTATTGGTATGGATTGGTTAGTTGTGAGTGGTGCAGTAATTGTTCGTGGAGAAAAGTTAGTTCAGATATCGCTAAGGAATAGGGTGTTGACTGTGACGGGTGATGAATGCACTTCTCGTTTGAGAGTCGTTCTTGTTTGAATATGATGAGGTATATGGAAGAGGGTTGTAACACCCCATTTTGATAATGGAATGTCACGCGTAATTATGGCGTGTCATCAAAGCGTACAAGGATAAATGTCTAAAATATTACATGACCATAGGGATAACCGGAATCAAACATCGGTTCGCAAACATAAGCCCAGAACATATAAAAGCAAAAGAAATGAATGAAAGACTAAACAAACATAAGTATTTGAAGGCAAAAAGGAAAAGAAGTCTCTAGCAGCTTCCATCCTATGCACGTCCTCCAAATGCTCGAGTCTTTCCTAGGGTACCTGCCGTTTTGGGACATGGAAAGGAAAGTAACGGCTGAGCAAAACGCTCAGTGCACGGATATAGACATAGTATAAATGACTAAAACATAATAAAGACTTAATAGCAGCGGAAATGTATAAGTCCTGGAAAACCTGGAACATGTTCATAAAACTGGTTTTATAGTTTGAAAAGCCTTATGTTTATCTTGTGAAAACTGTTTAACATAATTTTGCCATTAGCCAATATAGGTCATGAAAATCTACCGTGCATGAATACTTGGAGGGGTGACCTCATCATGCAAATTAGAGGGGCTGCCTCTAATTTAATATACTGGTTTTGGGTAGGAGGGATCAGCTCCTTGTGAAGGATGCAAGGCACACACCACATTCACCATGAAATCCTGACTGAAACATGTAACTAGGATGCACCCATACGCCCCACTTGATAAATATAATAATATGGCCAAAAGCGGAAGGGACGCCACGAGCAATCACTCCGCCGTGGTGAAGTCATAACATTGGTGCCTCCAATGTTATGGTTATGGTACCTCCATAACTAGGTGAAACTAGTCAAGCATGTATATGGCTTTAGGTATTCTAATTAAACATAAGCAATTCAGAAACATATAAAACAAATACTGGGAAAACAGTTGGCTGCATACGGGGAATCCTAATAAGGAAAGAATGTCCATACTGAAAGGACGGGAATCCGTACCTTATGTCAAGTGAACGAAGAAGACGAACTGAGGAGAGTCCTACTTCGGTATCACTAATGCTACATAAATAAATACGTGTATAAGTATCTGATTACTACATACGTAACTGGTTTTATGTCATGTCTTAGCTTATTATATACGTTCATGTCATGTGTTACTGTTTTAAGCTTTATACTGTGTTTATCTTATATTATTTCTATTCTGATTAAGTATTACTTGTATTTCGTGTATTATTATACTTATTGTGTAATAATAAGTAACTTTCTAAATATAGCAGGTTTCCTAAAATAGAATGTTTCCAAAAATAGAAAGTTTCTAAAAATAGAAAGTTACCAAAAATAGAAAGTTTCCAAAATAGAAAAGTTTCCAAAAATAGAAAGTTTCCAAAAATAGAAAGTTTCCAAAAATAGAAAGTTTCCAAAAATAGAATTACTGCTTAAAATAGATAAGTTTCTAAAAATAAAAAGTTTCCATAAATAGATCAGCTGCCTTAATTAAATAAGTTTCCATAAATAGATTAGCTGCCTGAATTAAATAAGTTTCCATAAATAGATTAGCTGCCTGAATTAAATAAGTTTCCATAAATAGATTAGCTGCCTGAATTAAATAAGTTTCTAAAAATAGAAAGTTTCCATAATTAGATATAAGCTGGTTAAATAAGCTAAGTATATAAGCCTAAGTGTTTTTCTGATTATCTTCTAAGTCATACTGCTATAATGTATAGTTTATTAATTATTACATGTAATTTAAATAAACTATACGTTAAAAGTATTTAATTAAATATATCATGATTTTAATTAAATATAGTTAAATACTTAGGTTAAAACATGTATTATTATTTATTAATAATATAACCTAAGTCATGTTAATTAATTAATTGTAACCATGGTTTTTAAATAATTAATTAATTATAAGTCTAGAAAATATAAAATACTTAGGTTAATAATTTCATGATCTAATAATTAAATATAACCTAAGTCATGTTTTATTAAATTAATCATGTCATATTTATTAATTTAATTTTAACATATGATTATATAAAAAAAAATCTTAACATAAACCGTGAACCGGATCTTGACTAGAAACCATGAACCGGACATGAAATCGACACCATACCCCGAACCACTTCGGGGTTCCCCTTGTTTTGCTGCTGCCGTGGGACCCACACCACCAAACTGGGACCATATGGTCTCGGTGGTGGTTTATTAGCCAAACCGAGACCCCCTTGGGGTTCGGTTTAGGCGCCGGCCAAACAAACACCCCTAAAAACAACCTTTTTGATTTTCCCAAAAACCATTTACATGTTTGATCTATGTTTTTAACTAGGTTTTTATAAACATCATGTTCTTAATTATTTTATTAGATCAAATCAAAAAGAAAAGGATTAAAAGAATATACCGAATGCGTGGATCTAACGAGGATGAACACACACGAATGCTTGTAATAATTCCAAGGTTAAAATCAAACCGAATCACCCCTCCATGGTGATTGTAGGTGGCGGCCATAGAGGACAAAAGGAAGAAGGAAGAAAACTTTTAGGGTTTTTGTTATTTTTCCTGTAATGTGAAAATGACCAAAATCTTTCCTAATTCTATGTTTTAGTAAAAAGTTAAAATGGGCTTGGCCTATTCTTCCTCCCTAATTTCGTGGGTAATGGGGCCCACAAGGGGTTACCCGAATGTTTTCCGTGTCTAAAATATTAGTGTGTTCTCGTGTTCGTGTTTTACGTGTTCTAATTAGTTATCGATCGTGACTTAATATATTTATTCGTGTTCGTGATAAATATATATATATACGTAATTAATATTAGCTCGTGATTAAATTACGTTCATGATTTCATGATCGCATGTTCGTGATTAATTATTGTTTGAATAATTATAGTGTGTTCATACGTAATAAATACTTATCGTGTTCTAACACGTACATAATACTTAAAATTCTTATACGTGAACGTAAATATATTATAAAAGGAACGTTCTAATTATGTACGTACGATCTTAAGGGTACTATCATGGTAAAATAATGCGGGTTTTACAACTCTTCCCCCCTAAAAAGAATAATTCGTCCCCGAATTATAGATAACGTACTGAAAGAGAAACATACCCGAATCAAACTGAGAGGGTATGTAAGATAAATAAACGTGCAGGTGACCTGGCAGAAGGAACGCGGAACGTGACCTGGCAGAAGAAAGGACATGGAACATGACGTGACTGAAGGACATATCTAATTGATAGGAGAAAAACGGATAAGAAGTCAGGATGAACTTGTCCGTTTCCAAGTGGCCTCCCTCTTGGAACGGTTCCTTCACAAGATCTTGACGCGAATGATAAATCTTGGTCCTCCTAACCTTGACTTGAAATACAAAGAAGTTCTTGGTTATCAACTTAAGGTAGATACCCTAAATTTGATCTAGGGAATAAGAACTAACGTGTAAGGGCAACTAAAACGTTATCGTGCAAAACACTCTAACTTAGCTGATAATTAGCAACGATGCGCGAGACACAAAGAAACGTAGTACGTGAAAAATTTTGAACGTGACACGCGAAATTTTTTGAACGTGATACGTTGAGATATGATGAGTGTAGTATGAGTAAACATATCGTGACCATGATACGTGTAACATATCTTGATCATGATATGAGGAACGTGGAATGAACATAACATGTGAAACATATCGTGAACATAGAATATAATGGCGGTAACGCCAAACACTACAAGGTGAGACATAGAATGACGATAACGTCTATCTGAGGATAGGGAGTTATACTAAACTTGGGTCTGGTCTCTCAAGTTCTTGTAAAACTTCCCAGAATGAGAATAATGAACGTAAAATCATAAGCCGAGATGCCATCTTGAACGTGAATAGTGTCATAAACGCGAGCGCGAAAGCAAGTCGTGGAATTAGAATGAAGACGCGAAGTAAATAAGGAGCACAATTGCGAATCTTTGTCTAACCCGATAACTGAGGGATTGCCAAGTGATCGGATGAGCCTTGGCTTGAACATGTCCGATCAATCTGTTGGTTCTGAAATCCTTGCGGATGTAAGGATTCTGCAGACTTGATCAAACTGTTCGCAATAACCCAGATAGCATCATGCTTCTTCTGAGTTTGCGTTAATCTGGTAACCAAAATCCGTGGAGATCTTGTCCCATTTCAATTCACAATTTCAGACGATGAAAACATCCCAGTCTGTTGGTGTCCTATCTTAACCTGTTGGTATGTCAGGTACTTAGATATGGACGTAACTGTATCTTGCTTCGTAGAAATTGATACATAGGAGTTTGCGAAACTCTGAGTCTCTGAATCTAGACTTCTCCTAGCTTAGGATTTTCCTAGAACACCTAATGTAGTGTAGGGTTCTCTCCTTTACGCATAAGCTGAGTCATGGTAAGATTAACTATAGAAACCCATGTGATTCAGCGTGTCACTGTAATCAAACAGAATTGATATTGGAAAAATTTCTAGGGTAAAATTTCTCTTGTCAAAGAATTTGCAACATAGTGCAGATATGGTCTTCCTGTTCTTCTCTAGGCTTAAAGGAAATCAGGTTATCCTCCATGAAAACACTGATGAATTTGCTATGAGTTCATGGAAACTCGTTCTTATAATGCCGTTAGAGCATTGATGAGATTAATACAGAATCATGAATTTAGCATGACCAAGTCGTGTACGAATAGCAGTCATGGACATGTCCTGCTCTTTCACTCGTCACTGTAGGCATCAGGATCATGAGTTCGATCTTGGAGAAGTGATTAACACTATAAGGTCGATTGGACATGTCATCAATACGTGGAGGAGAATAACGGTCATGAATGGCGATTTGTTTAAGTCTACGGTAGTCAACACATAATCTCATGGTACCGTCCTTCTCCTTGTAGGTTCTTTTGGAATGTATGGGAAGATCTTGGAATAATCAACTGACGGCTAGAAAAATTTTAGCGGTCATGGCTAACAACACACATGCTTGTAAGTATAGATAATTTGTACAGATTTTCCTCATGGAAAACCAAGTTGAATGTATTCAGGAGCCTGAACATTACTGTACATAATTATGAATCGTAGCAGGGTGTGCTGTTCATAATCCATAATTAGGATAAAATTCAACACGTGTCTGTCCGAGGACATGCGTTAGCAGCTTGGATCTCATCATTAAGCTGAAGGAAAACCTTCGTACACGTGGGAATAAGAAAGGCGTCCTTCATGGTCATGAATATATGAAATATGGTGAAAGAAATGAAAGTGACATCGGTAACGTTACAGTTCTCACTGATGCGCCGGTAATGGTAATGGTATTGAAATTCTTGTGGCCTGATTAATACATGGCACAACAAGATGGATATACCCTTGGAGGGTACTCTGAATTTCTTCAGAAATGTTCCATATTTGGACGTGAGTCATGTGTCTTGACTCGTGTCTTGGAACTATAAGCATGACATATGTCTTGACTGGTGTCTTGACATGTGTCTTCAGAAAGTATACGTGAGACATGTGTCTTGACTGATGTCTTGACATGTGTCTTCAGAAAGTATACGCGAGACATGTGTCTTGACTGATGTCTTGACATGTGTCTCGAGACGTAAAACAATAGAACTACAATATTGGGTTATATGCCAGATTTGGCGGATCGGTTGGACTACTGATCCTTTGTATGTCTGATCACGTCCGCGGCCGGAGCCTCGGTTGTGATTTCTAGGATAGTTTCTGTCATACTAGTGGTTACTATCGTCCTGTCTGTCAGTTCCATGACGGTCATTCTCATGACCGTGATTCATGTAACTATTCAGTTGAGTGGCCGGCTGGTACCGGTTTGCACTCATATGGCTGAAATGACAGCCAAATGACGTGTGACATGTAACTAAGAATTAGGGACAATGATTGATGGAAATCGTCTGATGGTGAAGCATCTTCTCGTCCAATTGCTTTGCTCTGACACCTTTGTCTTCGTCTAATAGGATCTCCAGGTTGTGAACAGCATCCGCATCTCGTAGCGTCTCCGAACGTCAGCAGCATCAACCTTTAGTAACATCTCCAAGTTATGAGCGGTATCAGCAACCTTGTAGAATATCAGCAATTGAACATACGCCTGAGATGATTTAGAATCAATTAGCGAATACCCGTGAAGTATTGCAAGTGAAATACACATGGATTAAGGTATGTGAAATACACATGGAATACGGTACATGGAGTACACACATAATGCACATGAAATGATCGGTATGGGTCGATCATTTGTCATGATTTAAGGAAGGTGTATCGGTTAGACAGTTAGGAAAAACCATCATGATAACCTGGCAGTATTAGCATAGACATCATTCTGGTTGTATCGAGAAACGTTAAAGTGTGGTTACACCAAATTCAACGATGATTTGCCTGACAGTATGATCAATGAAAACCAACCATGACTATCATGAAAGCAGAATTCAATGAAATCCAACTATGTCTTGCATGAAGGCATAATAACAAAAGAGGCGTAAGACGTAATCCACAAAAGACAGAATTATCATGAAGAAACATGAAACGATTTAACATGAAGGAGTGTATAACATAATCAGCATGAAACTGCGTTTAACCATGACAGTATGAAAACATACTTGACATAAAGCATAGTAACTTATGAGGGGACATAAAAAAATTTATGCCAATAAATCATGAGAAAAATTTTATGCATGAAAAACAGTGCATGAATGTGTAATGTAGTTTATAAAAACCTTTATATGTGCGAGGGGACGCCTATGGGTCGGTCCCAAAACAAAAGACATGGCGAGGGGACGCCTATGGGTCGGTCCCAAAGTTAAAAGTTTCGATAAAAGCACATGCGACTAAATAGGGCCAGTCCTGTACCAATCATTACTTAGTCATAATCCCTGCAACAATAATGTATGAAACATAAATAAATGAAATCCATCTGCCAAAACTTATCAGAAAATTTTTTATGTGACTAATTATGAACTACTGGGGTTCAGTCCACATAGCCACAGTTCCCGAGGAACATTATGCATGAAACAATGACACATAACTAAATATGAATGACGGTTGTCCATACATATTAGTAAAACAATATCGATGAAAACATCAAGGTTAAAACCTCAAGGTGCTGAAAACGTCATGGTTAAAACAACAATGCGCTGAAAACATTAATACATGGAATAACAAACGTTGGCTTAGGAAGCTCCTGGTGACTACCCACTAGTCACATGTCGAGTTTTAGAGCCTACAGGTCGAAGCCTTGGCTCTGATACCATAATTGTAACACCCCATTTTGATAATGGAATGTCACGCGTAATTATGGCGTGTCATCAAAGCATACAAAGATAAATGTCTAAAACATTACATGACCATAGGGATAACCGGAATCAAACATCGGTTCCCAAACATAAGCCCAAAACATATAAAAGCAAAAGAAATGAATGAAAGACTAAACAAGCATAAGTATTTGAAGGCAAAAAGGAAAAGAAGTCTCTAGTAGCTTCCATCCTATGCACGTCCTCCAAATGCTCGAGTCTTTCCTAGGGTACCTGCCGTTTTGGGACATGGAAAGGAAAGTAACGGCTGGGCAAAATGCTCACTGCACGGATATAGACATAGTATAAATGACTAAAACATAATAAAGACTTAATAGCAGCGGAAATGTATAAGTCCTGAAAAACCTGGAACATGTTCATAAAACTGGTTTTATAGTTTGAAAAGCCTTATGTTTATCTTGTGAAAACTGTTTAACATAATTTTACCATTAGCCAATATAGGTCATGAAAATCCACCGTGCATGAATACTTGGAGGGGTGACCTCATCATGCAAATTAGAGGGACTGCCTCTAATTTAATATACTGGTTTTGGGTAGGAGGGATCAGCTCCTTGTGAAGGATGCAAGGCACACACTACATTCACCATGAAATCCTGACTGAAACATGTAACTAGGATGCACCCATACACCCCACATGATAAATATAATAATATGGCCAAAAGCTGAAGGGACGCCACGAGCAATCACTCCGCCGTAGTGAAGTCATAACATTGGTGCCTCCAATGTTATGGTTATGGTACCTCCATAACTAGGTGAAACTGGTCATGCATGTATATGGCTTTAGGTATTCTAATTAAACATAAGCAATTAAAAAACATATAAAAAAATACTGGGAAAACAGTTGGCTGCATACGGAGAATCCTAATAAGGAAAGAATGTCCATACTGAAAGGACGGGAATCCGTACCTTATGTCCAGTGAACGAAGAAGACGAACTGAGGAGAGTCCTACTTCGGTATCACTAATGCTACATAAATACATACGTGTATAAGTATCTGATTACTACATACATAACTGGTTTTATATCATGACTTAGCTTATTTTATACGTTCATGTCATGTTTTACTGTTTTAAGCTTTATACTGTGTTTATCTTATATTCTGTCTCGTCTGATTAAGTATTACTTGTATTTCATGTATTATTATACTTACTGTGTAATAATAAGTAACTTTCTAAATATAGCAGGTTTCCTAAAATAGAAAGTTTCCAAAAATAGAAAGTTTCCAAAAATAGAAAGTTACCAAAAATAGAAAGTTTCCAAAAATAGGAAAGTTTCCAAAAATATAAAATTTCCAAAAATAGAAAGTTTCCAAAAATAGAAAGTTTCCAAAAATAGAAAGTTTTCAAAAATAGAAAGTTTCCAAAAATAGAAAGTTTCCAAAAATAGAATTTTTGCTTAAAATAGATAAGTTTCTAAAAATAGAAAGTTTCCATAAATAGATCAGCTTCCTTAATTAAATAAGTTTCCATAAATAGATTAGTTGCCTGAATTAAATAAGTTCCATAAATAGATTAGCTGCCTGAATTAAATAAGTTTCCATAAATAGATTAGCTGCCTGAATTAAATAAGTTTCTAAAAATAGGAAGTTTCCATAATTAGATATAAGCTGGTTAAATAAGCTAAGTATATAAGCCTAAGTGTTTTTCTGATTATTTTCTAAGTCATACTGCTATAATGTATAGTTTATTAATTATTACATGTAATTTAAATAAACTATAGGTTAAAAGTGTTTAATTAAATATATCATGATTTTAATTAAATATAGTTAAATACTTAGGTTAAAACATGTATCATTATTTATTAATAATATAACCTAAGTCATGTTAATTAATTAATTATAACCATGGTTTTTAAATAATTAATTAATTATAAGTCTAGAAAATATAAAATACTTAGGTTAATAATTTCATGATCTAATAATTAAATATAACCTAAGTCATGTTTTATTAAATTAATCATGTCATATTTATTAATTTAATTTTAACATATGATTATAAAAAAATCTTAACATAAACCGTGAACCGGATCTTGACTAGAAACCATGAACCGGACATGAAATCGACACCATACCCCGAACCACTTTGGGGTTCCCCTTGTTTTGCTGCTGCCATGGGACCCACACCACCAAACCGGGACCATATGGTCTCGGTGGTGGTTTATTAGCCAAACCGAGACCCCCTTGGGGTTCGGTTTAGGCGCGTGCCAAACAAACACCCCTAATAACAACCTTTTTGATTTTCCCAAAAACCATTTACATGTTTGATCTATATTTTTAATTAGGTTTTTAAAAACATCATGTTCTTAATTATTTTATTAGATCAAATCAAAAAGAAAAGGATTAAAAGAATATACCGAATGCGTGGATCTAACGAGGATGAACACACACAAATGCTTGTAATAATTCCAAGGTTAAAATCAAACCGAATCACCCCTCCATGGTGATTGTAGGTGGCGGCCATAGAGGACAAAAGGAAGAAGGGAGAAAACTTTTAGGGTTTTTGTTATTTTTCCTGTAATGTGAAAATGACCAAAATCTTTCCTAATTCTATGTTTTAGTAAAAAATTAAAATGGGCTTGGCCCATTCTTCCTCCCTAATTTCGTGGGTAATGGGGCCCACAAGGGGTAACCCGAAGTTTTCCGTGTCTAAAATATTAGTGTGTTCTCGTGTTCGTGTTTTACGTGTTCTAATTAGTTATCGAACGTGACTTAATATATTTATTCGTTCGTGATAAATATATATATATATATATATATATATATATATATATATATATATATATATATATATATATATATATATATATATATATATATATATATACGTAATTAATATTAGCTCGTGATTAAATTACGTTCATGATTTCATGATCGCATGTTCGTGATTAATTATTGTTTGAATAATTATAGTGTGTTCATATGTAATAAATACTTATCGTGTTCTAACACGTACATAATACTTAAAATTCTTATACGTGAACGTAAACATATTATAAAAGGAACGTTCTAATTATGTACGTACGATCTTAAGGGTACTATTCATGGTAAAAGCATGCGGGTTTTACAAGGGTTGTGATGTGTTTCTTGCTCACATAACTAGTGATGGTGTAGATGAGAGGAAACTGGAGGATGTACCTGTGATTAGGGAGTATTCTCAAGTTTTTCTTGAACATTTGCCGATTTTACCGCCGCTTCGTGAAGTTGAGTTTCATATTGACTTAGTGCCGGGAGCTGCACTTGTTGCTCGTGCATCGTATCGTTTAGCACCGTAAAAAATGAAGGAATTATCTGATCAATTGAAGGAATTGATGGATAAGGGATTTATTAGGCCGATTTCATCGATGTGGGGTGCTCCTGTGTTGTTTGTTAAGAAGAAAGATGGATCGTTTCGAATGTGTATTGATTATCGAGAGCTTAACAAATTGTCTGTCAAGAATCGGTATCCATTGCCAAGGATTGGTGATTTGTTTGATCAGTTGCAAGGATCCAATGTATACTCGAAGATCGATCAACTGAGAGTTAGGGAAGAGGATATTCGTAAATCTGCTTTCCGTACTCGATATGGACATTTTGAATTTCAAGTGATGCCTTTTGGATTAACGAATGCGCCTGCTGTATTCATGGATTTGATGAATCGTGTGTGCAAGTCGTATTTGGATGAGTTTGTGTGAGAACACGGAATTTCGATAATTTTCTTTTAACAGTTATACGTGCTTATTCACACTTTCACCACATTCCCTATTTATTTTACAGTGATTACGTGTCATCCTCGGCTTTTAGTTAAATATAAAATTCTACGAATTTCGCTAATTTACGATATTATTTAGCAAAATGCCCAAACTTCATGTTTGTAATTTATATGAGGTTTTATCACATTTTATATGTCTTATTATTGACTCTTTGCCTTAAAAATAATGAAAAACGACATCTTGAGCAATTACGGACGCAATGGTGAACTTTTGCGTTTTTGCGTTTTCCGGCTGTCGGACTGGGTTTTCGGGTCCGAACGTCGCAATAAATTTATTTTTATGTGATTTCTAGTTATTCTTGACTCCTTGATCAAACTTAGTGAAATTCGGGCCAAACGAGTGTTTACGAGTAATTTTAAAGAAATTTCATTTTAAAAATAAACGAGTCTCGGTTTTCGTCGGAAACGACACGTTATTTAAACCCGTAAAATTTCGAAAGTTTACACCAAAAACCTTGGGCCTTTTCTTGGGTTATTTGGCTGGACTAGGCTCAAGGGAGCCCAAACTTTACTTTGTTTGACCCATTTTGGCCTTATACTTGCAAAATAAACTCATAGTAACTTTTCAAAAAAAAAAAAATGTCTCTACTCCTTCCTTCTCCCTTAGGCCGAGGAAACACAAACACACCCAAAACCACTGATTTTTTTGATTTGAGGTAAATTGCTACTAGTCCCATGATTGTTTTTCAATTCCTAATCAAACCCATGTGTTAATTTTAATATGCATCAAGTTTTTGCATGAGATCAAAAATCATAAAATCTTATGATTTGATGATGTTTTTATGAAATCCTATGTTTGTTTTTGTTGTTCCAATGCATAAAACCTTATTTTGTTGGATAAAACTTTGATTTGGGTATGTTATTATGACCTAGGGCCACGAAATTTTTATGATCAAGGAGGAAGGAATCAAGGTTGTTTGTGTTTTGGTTGATTCATACTAGTTGTGAAGGTATAATCCTAACTAGTGTTTTGATTTTGATGTTATTAGCATTTTTGATTCACTTTGGTCATTGATTTTGAAATAATGGGTGAAACCCACTGATATTATGAATACTTAGGGCATATTAGGACTTAGGACACTTGCGTGGCGATTTGGTATAGCTTAAGAGTTGCTTGTTCGCGATTAGGTTGCTAATTGGGGTCGTTTTGATAGTATGGAAATCACCACATAAACAAACAGGTCATGGCAAAAAAAAATTTAAACATATGACCTTGTTTTTATTTGAAAAATGGATACCCACTGATGTGCTTAGTATGTGGTGAGTTGGATGGAAACGGGAAGTGTCCGGATGTGCCCGTAACGGCCGTTTTACTAAACTATGTCAAATCTGAATGTTATGCTTAAAACGTGGGTAAATTGACTTGGGTAAAAAGGATGAATTTATGATTTTATAACTTTTTACAGTAGGTGTAATCATAAGACAACTTTTCTTTTTGGTTTGGTGTCAAAATATTTTACCATTTAGGATTTATGCACAAATTACCATAGGCTTCCAAAGTCGATTTCAACTACCTGTTTTGATAGCCTGTCACTAAAAATGGATTTCCCGTTGATTGGTAATAGCTCCAGGTTTGTTCTTGTCCAACTTAGAAAGGTAAGAGAATTTCCTACTCATGTCAAGAAACCCCACTTTCTGTTCTATTATAAATTTTTAGTTATGACCAAATCTTCACAGCCTTTTTCAGAAAACTGAATGCAGTCCCTTGTTTTGATTTTACAAACCGAGTCTAAAACGTGTTCGAAACCCGGATATAAATGCTTGGACCATCATATAAGGTTAATATTATGTTATTACAGTAGGTTCAAGGTGTTTGGGTCAAATTTCATCTTAAGCTTAGGTCTCGCCATCGCACGCAAGTTACTTAGTCACACTATGTCCCGTCACTTCTAAAACGTTATTTCTACATTGAACGCATTCTTATTACGCGTCACCATTGCATAGGTCCGTGAAGACTTATTTTTGCTCAGCCCCTTTTACCTTGTGATTACTTACTAAAGGTGAGTTCATAGCCCCTTTTCTTATATACCTGTTATAAATTTCGGGGTGAGAATAACATGCGTGGAATACAATCATTTAAAACTTTTAGTATGCTATTCAAGAACGGCATGCTTTCCCCATATTATACATTTACTTATTGCATTAGTACCTTAGTCAAAAAGCCCCTACATCATGAACCGTTAATTCACATTTTGCAAGCGCGAATGTTGTGGATGGATCCATCGGGATTAACAATCCCCGTCCCGATTACCTTGACGCACTTACATTTAATTACCTAAGTATTTTGACTAGATACTTACTAGGGGTAAAACATTTATGTTAAAGCTTCGGTGTCGTGAGTTATTGCAATAAATTAATATAAATGATTTTGTACGACGGTACTAAATCATATCCTGTTGCTATTTTATAAAACTAATGTTTGTATTTCACATTACCACTTATTAAACCTATGAATTTCACTCAGCTTTATGTTGACATATTTACATGTTATTCTCAGGTAATGCTAATGCTTAATTTTGCTAAGGATGGGAGCCCGCAGGATCCGACAGCTGGACGATTCCATGTCATTATTGGTTGAAACTTTTGGGAAAACTACTTATGCCTTGTCAATCATGCCAAATAAATGTACTTTTATGCACTAAGACTATTATGAGTATGTTGGTAAAATTATGTGACTTTTGTTGATGTCATATTATGCAAATCTGGGACCATATTTATAAAACTTTATTCCGCAGCTTTTAAAGAAATTCGTGAAGTGTGTCATTTTATTTGCTATGTCTTTTATTTACCTTATTGCCATGTATGATGTTACCATGATGTGGGATCCCACCGTGCTTACCTGTCCCGTTACCAGATTTTTGGGGTCTTACAGTTTGTTATCCTATTAATTGATGATATTCTCATTTATTCCAAGAGTAATGAAGAGCATGAGAAAGATTTGAGAACAATTTTGGAATTGTTGAAGAAAGAGAAGTTGTATGCAAAGTTCTCTAAATGTTAGTTTTGGTTGAAATTAGTGTAATTTATGGGGCACGTGATTGACAATGAAGGTGTTCGTGTAGATCATGCTAAGATTGAGGCTACTAAGGATCGGTCGGTACCAACAACGCCGACTAAAATTCGTCAATTTCTTGGTCTAGCTGGGTATTATCGAAGGTTTATCGAAAAGTTCTCACTGAGTACTAAACCATTAACCAAGCTTACTAAAAAGAATCAAGCGTATGAGTGGGGTTCAGAAGAATAAAATGCTTTTCAAACAATGAATGATAAGTTGTGTTCTACGTCGATTTTTTTCATTGCCAGAAGGATCTTAAGATTTTCTAGTGTATTGTGACGCGTCTCACAAGGGTTATGGAGCTGTGTTGATGCAGAGGGAGAAAGTGATAGCTTATGCATCAAGACAATTGAGAAAGCATGAGGAGAACTATATTACTCATGATTTAGAACTTGGAGATGTGGTTTTTGTTTTGAAGCTATGGAGACACTACTTGTATGGAACCAAGTGTGTGGTGTTCACTGACCACAAGAGTCTGCAACATATTTTGGATCAAAAGGAACTGAAAATGATACAAAGGAGATGGGTAGATTGCTGAGTGATTATGACTACGAGATTCGCTACCATCCTGGAAAGGAGAATGTGGTAGCTGATGCACTTAGTAGAAAGGAAATGGAGAAGCCTCTAAGGGTTAGATCTTTGCTAATGACAGAAAGTATTGATTTGAAGGAAATGATATTGAAAGCTCAAGCCAATGGTTTGAAGAAGGAGAATGTTAAGGAGGAGAATCTGGGTAGGATGTTGAAACCTTTGTTTGTAGTAAGGCCGAATGGAATGAGATATTTTGAGAATTGGATTTGGTTGCCATTGTGTCCACCTAAGGAAGGTGTGTTAGGAGTGCGAGATTTGGTGATGAATGAATCTCGCAAGTCGAAGTATTCGACACATCCTGGATCAGACAAGATGTATCAAGACATGAAGAAAGTGTATTGGTGGCCGAACATGAAGGCAGATATTGCTCGGTATGTTAGTAAGTGTTTGACTTGTGCGAAGGTGAAGGCTAAACATAAGAAACCGTCTAGGTTATTGGTGCAACATGAAATTCCTGAGTAGAAGTGGGAGAAAATTACTATGGATTTCGTGACGGGTTTGCCGAGAACTTCTAGTGGATGTGATATGATATGGGTGATTGTGGATAGATTGACTAAGTCTGCTCACTTTTTACCAATGAAGAAGACGGATAGTATGGAGAGATTGACGACAGTGTATGTGAAGGAGATTGTTTGTCGACATGGAGTGCCTTTGTCAATAATTTTGGATCGTGATAGTAGGTTTACTTTAGAGTTTTGGAAATCTCTGCAGAGAGCAATGAGAACGGAGTTAGGTTTGAGTACAACATATTGTAGATTTGCTTTTTACTAATCCAGTGGTCTAGTAGGGTGGTAGATGGTGGTAGAAGCCATGTATGAAGTAGAGAGGTTGTGTGTGTAAAAGAAAGAAAAGAGTTTGATTAAAAATGAAAAGAAAACACAAGCAACACCCCTCCTTGGAAGCCTTGGAGGGGTATATATAGTCACACACCACACTTAACTATACATTGTTTCCTAGTCTAGTCTAGGCGTGTGTGACTATGATAACTAATGGGAATTCTTAAATGTCGTCACATAAAGTGAATTTCCAACGATCTTCCCCCATGGGACGACGTGTAGAATTCCTTACAATATTTTTCCTAACAAGTACATAATGATTAAGAACAAAAGCTTTCATGAAGCGTCCAATGCTGATGATGTCTTATGAGGCCTTTGACTTCAAGTCTTCACTTCAGAACGACTCGTCTTTAAAGTAACTTGTAGTAGAAATACTGTAACGGCACGAGCTAAGTAATCCATATACTTCTGGTTAAGGAGAAGCTTCTGAATTAACTTCCTCCTAATTCATGCCACATAAACTTGATGTAGAAGCTTTTAAATAGGTTCCCCCTAAACCGACAATCCTCATAAGCAAATCCAAAGCTTTGAATAAAGCTTAGAATGATTAAGCGCACAACGGAATTTAGCAAGCAAACCCCATCATATGAAATGATAATATTACTATGAGTGATTGAAAGTAAGGGGAACACCAAGTAGATCAACAACGTCTCTTCTCACGCTTGAATAATTCTTTTGAATTTTTCTTCCCCTTGAGAGTTCAAGTTATGCATACTAGAAAGAATCAAGACATTTCTTCCCCCACATAAGTTGAAGAAAGTAAACCAATTCCAAGTATGAAGCTCAAGTACTGAAGTGGACACTTTATCCCAATCATGAAGTTGACATCGTAACACCAGAGTCAATTAAGTCCCGGAAATGCACATATCTTCTTCCGGAGATGCACCAGAGTCAATTAAGTCCCGGAAGTGCATATCTCTCCATATAGGATAATGATGATGAATAATTGCAACATCAAAACAATTAAACATCGAATCAGTAGTGTACCGTTTAGAGATTGATAACGCCACGAGTTAAAACACTGACTTTCTCTCCGGTTATGACAAATGTCTTCCCGGAATGTCTTCAAATCAAAAGAAGGTATGAAGTTTATCACGTGTACTTGTTGTGCGTTCAATGTGTCTTCTTCTTCCCCCTTGATGGTTTCAAAACTCGGAACCAGCAATAAATCGTACGCACATGTACTTGAAATCTCGTGAGAATAATAAATAAGCTGAATTATATATTTTGTGAGAATCAACTGCTGATCGAAAATCTCTACTCATAAACTCTCCATGGCCATCTTTACCAACCCACTTGTAAGAAATTTGAAGTGACCACTGATGTAATGAACCAGATACATCAAACATGAAACTGAATAAAAATCCCTCGATCTTGTGACTTAAGCTTGCACAATTGTTGAATGAGGAACGGTGGAAAAATCTCTAAGTACCCAATACATCACTGAAGAAGTATATAAGCACAACACCTCTTGAAAATATCCACGTCGACTAAGCGCGTGACACTGAGTACAACAATGTAACCCCTTTAAGTGATAGTTATCCGAGTCATCAACCAACCACCCCGAACCCGGAAACTAGATAAACAAGTTTTCATTCTAAGATTAAGTCCGAGCAAGTTATCTTTCAAAGATAAAATAAATACACGCCTTTGAAAAAATCCGTCTTCAACTTCACATAATTAATACCCGATCAAAAATCTGTAGTCACTAAAAATATACCCATTTTTCTTCGGTCTCGTCAAAATAAATTTTTTGTCACATTGTCACGTCTTTTTGTCTCGTCAAAGTCCAATTATATCTAGTATAACAAAATTTGTTTGAATTTAATCATTTAACACAAAGTTGATAATAAACTTGTGTAATGTAAATTTATCACAAAAAAATTTGTTATATCAAATTTTGTTATTTGTCATGTTGTCCCAACTTCATTCAACAAACACACAACTATCCTCCACAGCCAGTTATCGGTTGTTACTCCATCCGAGCTCAAATCATCCGAGCCCAAAGTATCAGTTATAGCCTGGCCCATCATAAACTAGCCAAAAATTGGTAGTAGAAACCCGGTCCGCGCAATTCATTAGGGTATAAACAAGTCAAACCCTAATAATAAGTGCATAACACAACCCTAATCTCACACAACTACACAGCCTCTTAAGCACATCTTATCTCATTTTTCTCTCAACAACTAAAATCTAATCTCTTCCTGTTTCTTTCTTTCCATCGTCTCCCTCAAAAAAATCAAATCAACACCTAATTAATCTGCCCCCCCACCAGATCAAATACATCTCCATCCCAATAATCCATCAATCCCAGATCATCATCACATCTCATAACCACGTTTAATACACCTCTGACCCACGAAGACCATTGAATTCTTATTATTCATCTCTTCATAAGAATCAATGAATAGACGAACATCACATGAAATTTGCTAATCTTCAATGTTCATAAAAATGGATCTCGGGTAGGTGTTTATGATGATTGCATGTCGGTTGTAAAGATTACAAGGTTTAATTTCTCTTTTCATTTAGCAAAAAACGAAACAAGGAATAAGATTTATAACTTACATGTTATAAATATGAACTTGTTTTCGAAAATTAAAATTGGGTAAACCCATTACATAGATCTGTGATGATACTCGTTCAAACACACAAGATCTTTAAAAAATCTGTGGTATATGTGAACTAATCCGAGATCTGTTTTATTATTGTTGGTTCGGATCGAGTCTAGATGCGAAGGGGTATAGGAGACGATGGGAATAGTTTAGATTTGGTGTTGGGTAGTAATAAGGTTGGAGTGAAATATTCAGTTTTGGTCAAGTCCAAGGTCACGGAAAATTTGTTAAACATGTCATACTGTTTTTGTTAAGACTGGTCAAAGTCTTCCTTTTCTGTTAAACTGCATAACAATGTATTCTTAACCATCGTAAGTAAAAAATAAACCATCGCATTCATTTCAAATGCAAGCCATCGCAGTCAAGTATATTTCCATCGCAACCTGATGTGCCCCATTGCGATGGTACCCATCGCAATGGTTCCATCACAATGGTTCCATCGCAATGGTTCCATCGCAATGGTTCCATCGCAATGGTACCATCGGAATGGTTCCATCGGAATGTGATCTATCAGAATATTCGATCGCAAGTAGAAACCCCTGGTTTATGCCATCGCAATATTCCGATCTGAATGTGACCATCTGAAAAACTTATCCAAAAGTTGTACTATTTCCGATTTTTGTGGATCTTACTTTTCTGGGTATCATCTTCATCATCATGTGTATAAAAAATACCAGAAAAAATCCAGAAAAAATCAGATAAGTAAACATTGACCATGGGAAAACCATTTGACCAGGATATAATAACCAATGAGACAAAAATAAAACTGTTTTGATGGACTGATTGGATGTAAACGAGACAAAGAGTTGTGATAAATTCAGACCAAAAAAATAGACAAAAGTATAACTGTTTTGATGGACTGATTGGATGTAAACGAGACAAAGAGTTGTGATAAATTCAGACCAAAATTTTTTTTGATAGATCGAGACCCCAAAAAAATTTAACCACCGAATCGAACAATAAAAACCACTAGCGATCCAAGAATTGAACCGAGGCTCTGATGCCAATTGTAGATTTGCTTTTTACTAATCCGGTGGTCTAGTAGGGTGGTAGATGGTGGTGGAAGCCATGGATGAAGTAGAGAGGTTGTGTGTGTAAAAGAAAGAAAAGAGTTTGATTAAAAATGAAAAGAAAACACAAGCAACACCCCTCCTTGGAAGCCTTGGAGGGGTATATATAGTCACACACCACACTTAACTATACATTGTTTCCTAGTCTAGTCTAGGCGTGTGTGACTATGATAACTAATGGGAATTCTTAAATGCGGTCACATAAAGTGAATTTCCAACACATATCATCAAGAAACTGATGGAAAAAGTGAAAGGACGGTTCAAACATTAGAGGATATGCTTCGAGTGTGTGTGATTGACTTTAGAAATAGTTCGGAAAGACATTTGCCATTGGTGGAATTCTCATATAATAATAGTTATCACGCTATTATTCAGGTTGCACCATTCGAGGCTTTGTATGGACGTAAGTGTAGGTCTCCAGTGTGTTGGAGTGATGTAGGGCAGAGTCAATTGACCGGACCCGAAATGATTTTGGATACAACTGAGAATATTGTCCAGATCAAGTATCGTTTGTTAGCTGCCAGAAGTCGACAAAAGAGTTATGCTGACAATAGGAGGAAACCGTTAGAATTTGAAGTAGGAGACATGGTTATGCTTAAGGTATCGCCATGGAAAGGTGTGATTCGTTTAGAAAATGAGGAAAGTTGAGCCCAAGATATATTGGACCTTTTTAGATTATTCAAAGGGTTGAATTGGTTGCTTATAAGCTAGAATTGCCGCATGAACTACGAGCTATTCATAAAACTTTTCACGTGTCTAATTTGAAGAAGTGCTTGGCAGAAAGGGATTTGGTGATTCCATTGGAGGAAATTCAACTTGATGATAAGTTGCGTTTTATAGAAGAACCTGTAGAGATTATGGATAAGGAGGTTCAAAGGTTGAAACATAGTAAGATCCCAATTGTGAAAGTAAGGTGGAATTCTAGACGTAGGTCTGAGTTTACGTGGGAGCGTGAGGATTTCGTTAAGGAAAATTATCCTCATTTGTTTTAAGAAGAGCCGAGCGTCGGGACGTCGCTTTCTTTAAGAAGGGGGGGGGGGTGTGATAACCTGAAACCGAGGTCATTGTTTAATCTTATTTTACGAATATTTTTGAAATTTTTGATGAGCGTGGATGTTTTTATTTTTGGTGGTTTAAGTTGAAACCAATGTTGGAAGATTTATCTTTACATTTTAACTAGTATGAGGACTATTAGTAAGCGCGATACCGACGGATGCCCGATGTTTTTCGTTTTATTGTCGATCGTTTCGATGTTTCATGTTGTCGATTTTTTCGTTTTTAATTGCGTATTAAGTCATGTCGAAAGCGATATTATTATATTTTTGATGCATTTAAACTCTTGAAAAGTATTTTTATGAAACCCGAGTCCCATAAATATTTTCAAAATTGACTACTAGTCATTTCCCGCTCGGTATGATCAGAGATTAACCAGATAAGCTTTTCTTCAGATTCGAAACATGAAAAGTATTGTTAACATTACTAAGCTCTTCAGGTAGCTCTAGCTTATATGCCACAGGGCCAATTCTTTTGGTTATTTTGAATGGTCCTATATACCTTGGATTCAGTTTTGTTTTCTTTCCGAATCGAATAACTCCTTGACGAGGCGAGAATTTTAACATAACACGATCTCCAACTGCAAATTCCAAAGGTTTACGTCTAGTATTAGCGTAACTCCTTTGTCTATCTTGTGCAGCTTGTAATCCCTCTCGACTTTGAATAATCTTTTCAGTAGTTTCATGTATTATTCCTGGTCCTCTCAGTTGAACATCTCCAACTTTGGCCCAGCAAACAGGCGATCAGCACTTTCTTCCATAAAGTACTTCGAAAGGCGCTGCTTTAATACTAGCATGATAACTATTGTTATAAGAGAATTCTACTAAAGGTAGATGTTTCTCCCATCCTTTTCCAAAATATATCACACAAGCTCTAAGCATATCCTCGAGAGTTTGAATAGTCCTTTCACTTTGTCCATCTGTTTGTGGATGATATGCCGTACTCATATCTAATTGAGTACCTAAGGCACTTTGCATCGATCTCCAAAATACAGATGTAAAACGACTATCACGATATGAGATAATAGATACAGGCACTCCATGTTGAGAGATTATTTCCTTAATGTACAATCTCGTAAGAGGTTCCATACTATCAGTCTCTTTAATAGGAAGAAATCGCGCAGATTTTATAAGACGATCAAAATTAACCCAGATGGCGTCATGTCCATTTGATGTCTTTGGTAATTTAGTCACAAAATCCATCGTAATTCTTTCCCATTTACATATTGGAATATTTGGTTGTATCAACAGTCCAAATGGCTTTTGATACTCCGCTTTAACTCTTGCGCACGTTAAATACTTACTAACGTATTCTGCTATGATTGCCTTCATGTTAGGCCACCAATAGAGTTTCTTTAGATCTTGATACATCTCGTCGGAACCAGGATGTATAGAATACTTCGAATATGAGACTCGTGCATAATCAAATCTCGTAAATTACCATAGGCCGGTAACCAACTACGAATTTTAATACAATGAATTCCATCTTGACGAATTTAAAGTTCTTTATCCATTCCTCTCAACTTCTACATTTTCTACCTTAAATGCTTCTTTTTTTGCTTCGAGAATTCGGGTAGGTAACTTCGAGAAAAGAGTTATCATAAATAATCTAACTCGTAACGGCTTAACATGCTCCTTTCGACTTAAAGCATCAGCTACTACATTGGCTTTACCTGGGTGATAACGAATTTCACAATCGTAATCAACAAGTAACTCTAACCAACGTCGCTGTCTCATATTCAATTCCTTCTAATGAAGAATATATTGAAGACTTTTATGATAAGTAAAGACTACACACTTCGTACCATAGAGGTAATGTCTCCAGATTTTAAGAGCAAATATCACCGCTCCTAATTCTAGATCATGAGTAGTATAATTATTCTCATTAGGTTTAAGTTTCCTTGATGCATAAGAAATAACTTTATTCCTTTGCATAAGCACTGCTCCCATTCCTTGAATAGATGCATCACAGTAAACGATAAAGTCATCGTTACCTTCTGGTAATGCTAGGATAGGTGCTTCACACAACTTTTGCTTCAGTAATTGAAAAGCTATCTCTTGAGAATTTTCCTAGACAAACGGTTTGTTCTTCTGAGTCAATTCAGTTAAAGCTTTAGCAATTTTTGAAAAACCTTCGATAAATCTTCGGTAATACCCAGCAAGTCTTAAAAATTGTCTTATTTCCGTAGGCGCACTAGGCTTACTCCAATTCTTTACCGCTTCAATCTTTGCAGGATCCACATGAATACCTTGGCTATCAATGACATGTCCTAAGAATTCAACAACATTGATCCAAAATTCGCATTTCGAGAACTTAGCATACAACTCATCCTTCTTAAGTAATTCGAGATTTATACCAAGATGCTTGGCATGTTCTTCTCTATTACGATATTAGATAAGAATATCATCGATAAACACGATCATAAATTTATCCAAGTAAGGCTTACACACTCTGTTCATGAGGTCCATGAAAACAATTGGTGCATTGGTTAAACAAAAGGCATCACTTGAAATTCGTAATGTCCGTATCGCGTCCTGAAAGCAGTTTTAGGAATGTCGTCTTCCTTAACTATCAGTTGATGATAACCTAAATGTAAATCAATCTTCGAATATATGCTTGATCCTTAAAGTTGATCAAATAAATCGTCGATTCTGGGTAATGGGTAACGATTATTTATAGTAAGTTTGTTTAACTCACGATAATCGATACACATCCTAAAAGATCCATCTGTCTTTTTCACAAATAAGACTGGAGCTCCCTACGGCGATATACTTGGTCTAATAAATCCTCGATCAGTTAGTTCTTGGATTTGACTTAACAATTATTGCATTTCCGAAGGTGCTAATCGATAAGGCGCTTTAGCAATCGGTGTTGCTCCTGAATATCTTCTAATCGCTTCTCTTCTTTCCCCTCTTCCACTACTTGAACTAAGAAAACTTGACCACCTCTTGATACGTACTTATTTATCTTAAGGAACGATATGAGATTTAGTCGAGTCTTACTTCGTTCACCATAGACAATCAAAACTTCACCGTTAATAGGAATATGAATGGCTTTCTCATCACATAGAATTTTGGCATGGTATTTAGATAACCAGTCCATTCCAATGAGTACGTCAACACTACCGAGCTTAATGGGTATAAGGTCGATTTCAAAAGATTGGCGTAATAAAATAATGATACATTCTCGAATAACGGTATTAGTGCTAATTATTTTTCCATCGGCCATTTCTATATCATACTTAGTATTCAAAGAAACAATCGGAATATCTAACTTAGCAACAATTTTAACAGATATGAAACTTCTATCAGCTCCTAAGTAAAATATTACTTTAACCAGCTGTTGATTTAGATGAAACATACCCATAACCGTATTCTGATCTTGATGAGTATCGTTTAGCAAATAGGCTTTCCCTCGGCTATTGCTCTCTTTACGACACTCATTCACCAGATGCCCTTTTTCTCCGGCAGTTATGGCAAACTTTAGTTATAGGAATTTGGTTACTTCCAGTAGTTGGTCCTTTACTTCTACAGTATCTTGTCTGATGTCCCATTTTTCCATAGTTTTGATACTTGATAGTGCAATATCCTGTGTGACGTAAAGAACATCCCTGACATAGGGTAGTCTTCCACTATAACCGTCGCTCGAATTTACAGCATAAACTTTAGAAACATCATTTCTTTTGTTCTGTTGTTGACGATTATTGCCTTGATTATAGTTGCGAAAATTATTCTTCAGGAAATTACGATTAACAGGAAAGTTCTTCATATTATCAAACTTCCTCTTATTATTAGCTGCAACTTGTACAGGAGTATACCTTATCACTTGATCCATTAATCTTTTAGTAATGGTGATAACTTCCTCTAAAGTTTGGGGTTTTGAGGAGGTAACATTCCCTTCAATACTTCTAGACAATCCTCCAATAAAAGCTTCCATCAATTTTTTAGTATTAGGCACCATATTAGGACATAATAATGCCAATTCCTAAAATCTTTGTATGTAAACTTTAAAATTATTTTCAGTTACTGCTAGATTATAGAACTCTTCCTCCATTTTCCTAATCTCATTGCGAGGACAATACTTCTTAATTAGCAGATTCTTGAACTCACTCCAGTGAGTCTGATAAGCTTGTTCTATCCCAATGGGTTATGCATAAGCATTCCACCAAGACAAAGCTTCTTCTATCAGTGTACCCGTAGAAAATTTCACTTTACAATCTTCAGAACAGTCACTGCGAACAAATACTAATTCAGTTCTCTCGAACTAGCGAATAAGTCAAACAGCTCCTTCAGATCCTTTATAGTTAAAAGGCTTACAGTTCATGAAATCCTTGTAAGTACATTTCCTTTCCATAGGAACTTCTCTCGTAGCAGCATTTCCATTACTTGTACTAGCTATATTTGCGGCTTGTGCTTGCAAAGCTGCATTCACACTCTCATCAACCAATTGCCTTATTTCCTCAGGTGTCATATTCCTTGTTGCCGATGTTGTTGATCTCGTATGAGTCATTCTACCAATATTTACAAACACTCGATAAGAATGATATTGTTTTTGAATTTTCATATGTTTAGTATGTAATCAATTTAATACATCATAGAATAACGATAGTTTCTAATTATTTTGAAACTTCATATATGAGGATTCATAATATGAATGACAAAATTCTTAATTCTTCTAATGGATTCACATATGAGGATTCATGAATAATGATAAAGGCTTAAATAAAATGACAAGAGTTTTCGAGAATAAAAGCACACTTATTTATTTATGAACAACATATCGTTTATATTTACACGATAAGCATCTCTGTTACATAAAAGAAAACTATACATATCTTACAAACCGAAACTAGATTCCTAAGCTTAATTCCTCATTTTGATCTCCTAAATTTTGTCCAAAATATATCCAGAGTCATATTGTTGAGTTGTTTTAAAGATCGTCGATGAGTAATTCTATATTAAGCCCAATCCTCATAAGTCCTTCTTTTTAGTTCAGAATTCTCCTTCTCTAGTCTTGCCAAATTCATTTCATAAGCATTCATTCTTCTACCCAGTCTAATAAAATGGCGTCAAGTAACGTCACTTTATATTCCAACTGACTAACATGCTCTTCAATCTCCTTTCTTCCTCTTATCAGATTCCTAATATTATTCTCCACGATTCTAAAAGCTTCTAGGGATATTTCATCAAGATGACTAGCAATTACGGACAATTGCTTGTCGTGCTTTTCCATAATCCGTGCTCTATAGTCTTCCTTAGTTTCATAGGACTCTTCACGAATTTGATTGGGAGATGAATAAGGATCCTCAGGTAATAGAAAACGAGACGTAGGTGAAGGAGTACTATTCATCACTTCAGTTTGATGTGAGAAATATTCTTGTACTGCAGGAGTATCGTAAAAAGACAAAGTTGGAACACGCACATTTGTGGGAGATGGGGTAAACATCGGAACTTCTATTTCGTCATCATCGGAAATGATAATATAGGTGGAAGTAGACATCCTTGTAATTTATATAATATAATATCATAAGATATTCTACAAAAGGAATAAAATCTTACACTGGCGATGGTCTTGAAATTTAAAAATCTTAGTTATAGTTTAAGAAAAACCTTATTCTCTATAACTGTGGGCTTTGGATACCAATCTGTAACACCCCCATTTTACCATATAGCAGCGGAAGCTAATTTGGGGTATTACTATCAAAGTACCATAGTCACAATAATAGAAAATGCTCAAAAGACATTTTATAAATATTTACGTTATCATTCATTTATTATTCAGAGTTTAATAAAACAACTATACATAACCGTACATCACAGGTTTTCTCAAAGATCTAGTTTTATTCTCTAGAATGATAACTTTTCAAGACACCACCATCCGCAGCCCGCCAGTCCTCATTCACCTGAAATATATGCCTTAAAATCAACACAATGGTTGAGTGAATTCATAGGTTTTAAACAATATTTGAATACAAGTACGAATCCAGGGCTACAATGTTATACACCCAAAATTTTAAATTCATCAATTCTTATTGCACTAGCTCATGACCCCGCGACTAGACATTCTCTAAAAAACCAACAAAATTCCCTTAAGCAGGTAGTTTGCCGAACTATCCCGAGTTAGCAAAATAAAGCATATCTGTTTAGCCTATGTGGGACCATTATCTGCTGACAAGTGCTACTTGCTCAGATAGGAGATGTCAGTCTCCAATAGTACTATTCATAATATTAGCGTTCATTACATGATTAGCGGTCCATAATTAAAAAGGGACTTAACGGCAATAACTAAACGTAGTGTCAATAATCATATAGGCAGCATACAAAACACTTATATTCCAGTTTTAGCATATATCCCCCTCACGGGTTTTCAAATCATTTATAAAGCATTTAAAAGTGAGGCTATGAACTCAACTTAGCGTAAAGAGTCTTGAATTATTCAGCTATAACCAATCACAACCTCTTCACAATATCTGAGTTGACACACAATATGTATATATATCAAGTCATAATCTCTGAGTTTAATCTTTTCTTATTTTATATATTTATTCTTTGGTTCATATATTTTGTTATTATAGTATCATTGTTCGGGCCATTATACTTAGAATCCATTCTATAAACGTTTGAGGAGCGAGGGCACTTTAAATCGTAAACCCAACCATTTAGTCAGAACGTAATATCGAGATGGAACATCTTTGTAAAAAGTTCCCTACTAACATGACACATAGTATATTATTACATTTTATGTCTTTAGTTTCAATATTGGCAAGAATAGTCCTTTTAGTTATATTTTGGCATAATTACACATTTAACCCTTTAAGTATATAGTTTCATTATTTGCAATTTAATCCCTCAATATTTAACCTTAGGGTATCAAACTTTTAAAATTTTATTCTTATAGCTTTAAATTTCATAAAATGACACTTATGGCACAAAATGTTAAATAGTTTCAAAAATGACATATTTGGTCCCTATACTTATAAAAATCACATAACTTCTTCAAAATTGTACCAAATGATCTAGAATTTTAAAACAAAGTTTCAAAACACATTTATAATCATAATAAAAACATTTTTCTAGAATTATAGCTTTTGAAATGGATTTTAAGTCAATTATTCATGTAAAATACAAAACTAGGGTTTTAAGACATCTTTAGCTTATAACTTTCACTTAAATTGATCATATGACTTAATTGTTTTTGGATTATATTTCTAACATAATTTTGGGATTATAAAAAGTCTTAGTATTCATTACAACAAGATCAAATCTTGCTTAGCATAATAATTACCTAGGTAGCTCCAAAATGTCTTCTTATGACTTCTTATGAGTACTACTTGCTATCAAAGCTTCAATGGCTTCCTTCTAGACCTGGTTTTTAGTCTTGTGGGATTTCCTAGGACTTTTAAAGAAGTGAATATGAATAATGGGTAGGAGATTAAGAGAAAACAGAGTGCAAGTGTAAACTATGTCCATTCGGCCCTATTTATAATATTTTCAACACTTAGGCTCCAAGCTAAGGTCATGTACGTGTAACATAGATAGAGTAATGACTAAGGATGGGTAGTAAATCTCTACACAAGTTTATAGGGTCTTGCTTCATTCCATTCTTCACTTGTGGCTCAAATTAGGTCACGACTTACTTAGGATGAGAATGGTGATGTGTAGCACACAAGTAGGTGATGCACCTACTTGTCACCATATGGAAAATATGCTATAACATGTAAAATATCTGTTTTTCAAACTTAGAATAGGAGGGAAAAGGTTTAAAATATGTTTTAGAGGGAAAACATAAAATCAAGTTTAAAGTCTAGGGCTTGTAACTTATACTTTGTAATTTTGGTGATTAGGGACTTAGGAAAGTGATTAATGAATTGTTAAGGCTTAATTAAGGTTTAGAAATTCTATTTAGAAGATTTTGGTCCTTGGTTTGAAGTTTAACAAAGGTTTGATGTGAAAATAGGAAGTAATCTTATGTAGATTAGGGTTTTCTAATGATCTAGGTTTAAATCTTAGTAAAAGTCATTATCCTTATCTTAAATACTAATTTAAACTTAATTTAGGTCCTAGAAATTGTGTTTTAAGTATCCAATGAGTTCTCACACTTTGTTTGATAGCTTAGTTTAAGTAAACATGACTAAAGAGTGAAATACCTATTTTGACCTAATTTACAAGTCATGCATTGAAATCTTATACCTTGTGCATTAGGATACTTGTACATCATCTTAACACAATATTATAACCTTAATGAAGTGCTATGAGTATTTATAGAGTTGTCCTAAAAGACTAGGTAATGATTCCATGTACATTTCTTAATATAAGGGTTTCTATGTCATTAAGCCTAATGACTTTCTATCTTTGGTAATTAGGATTTATATCTTAATGTAAGCTTATTCTCAGTCTTATATAGTATTTTTATAAATTATAGAGTTTCTACGTTCTTAGTTTATGGGTTTATATAGGTTGATCATATCTTAGGGTTAATTAAGTAAGCTTAAGGTCCTATGCTTTGAAAACTTGGACTTTATGCTTTAATAATTTGTAACTTAGTTTGAGATAAATTTATTAACTTATTATGATACTTATTTTAGTTTTATAATTACTTGCAAAAGATTAGACTTTAATTCACTACAATGGATTTTATATGCTAATCTTGATTTTAGGTCATTTTCTTGTAATTAGCTTGAGATTAGTGAATATTAGTGTTTTGTGATTATTTACCTTTCCTTTATATGATAGACTATAATTAGTATAATGAATTTGATAATAGTACATAGATAAAAGGTAGTTATATTACTTGAAACATTTAGTTTACAACGGATTACTAGGGTTTCCAAGGCTTTCTTAGGTATTTAAGGTATCCTTGTTATATCTGAGTTGTTCTTATTCATTGTATATACATATAGTTACTTTTAGAACTCAGACTTGATATATACATAGTGTTTACAACATATAGGCATATGTGGAAGTGATAATTGAGATAGTGAGAATACATATATTCAACAATTCAGTCACATACCATAGTAAAATGCAAAAAATTATTAGTAAAATCATCTCTTTATTTATAAATATAGATATTACATTAGTCAAAATTACTAGATGTTATAGCCGGTACTATGGACACCCGAGGAGGAAATAGCGTTTTGTCACGCTTGGAACTTCGTTGCCGAAAACAACATGGCAGGTAACACAAGAGATTCTCGTAGTTTTTGGGCTGAGGTTTTGTAAATAATGAAGGACCGATTAGATGATCCGAGGAAACGAATGTACGATAGCATACATGGGAAATGGAAGTACCTAATGATCACTGTGGGTAGGTTTGCTGAATGTTACCACAATGCAACTCGTACACGAGTAACTGGAGCAACTGTCGAGGATGTAATGAATAACGCCCTTCGTGACTATGAAGCTTAGTATATGTGGCGGTTTAAGCATCTTCATAGTTTGGAAGTTTTGAAAACTTATCCGTGATTTTTTCCTTTTTAAGTTATGTCTTTTATTCAACCTTGTATCGTTTTTATATATCCGCGCGTATCATTTTTAATCAAATCTATGAATAAATTATATAAAAGTGATAGTGGAAAAGTGAGGTGGAAGTGGGTTTTCTTTCCATATTAACCTTAAAATGTGAATTTTTCGTGAGTTAGTGAGAGGAGTGAGAAAGCTGAGGTGTCGTTGGATTTTTTTAGTGCCACTCCCACCAGCCTTAGTTAACTTCAAGTTTCCAACATGAATCATGACAGCCAAAGTACCATTAAGATGACCAACAATAATATTAAGACTAGATAGATCAACCACATTGGTCACACCCACATTAGAAACAGTCAAATGCTGATTAGCACCAAAATTAATGATCCAACCAAGACTAACAGTTTTTAACATACAACTTATTATTAGCAAAAAAGAACTTAGAAAAATTCATATTGAATCAAACATTTCTATTAAAGAAAGAACATCTACCTGCCATATTAGCATGAAAGCTGAGGACAACAAATTTTTCATCCGCTCAGAAGTAAAACCAAAAGACAAACTAGTAGAAGAATTATTATCAGACTTAACTTCAATATTAGCATTGAAGTTAGGTTTATTCACACCACAACCATTATTCCCAAACTTCTTAAACCTGAAAGGAAACCCAACTAATTCAGAACATCTTTCAATAGTGTGTCCAATCTTACCATAATTTTTACAATCCAACTTAGAATTAGGACCCATATTGCCATCGTTATTGTAACCATTAGTACCTGTAGTGCTATTACTAAAGTTCCTTCAAAACTATTAATATTAGTGGATTTAACAACAAAATAAGAAACATTCATCTTAGACTCACTAACACCAGAGGACTTAGGAATCCCCCTACGAGATTCCTCTCTAGACACAATATTATGCTTCTTTCACCTCAGGAAAAGGATCCCTAGTGAGCAAAACACTCCTAACACGTTGATAACAATCATCAATACTCATCAAAACTACATAAGATTCATAACTTGCTGATGCAATACCAACTCAGTACTAGTAGGACAAGAACATTTCACATCACAAGTACACTTAGGCAATTTAGTAATAGATTCAAACTCTTTCCACAAAGAATTAAGTCTATGATAATAATCTGCCACATAAGTACCAACTTGTTTAACACAATTAATCTTTTGTAACAAATAATATACCACATAACCATCAACTTTATCATAAGTTTCCTCTAACTCTTTATCAGAATAAACCAAACTCATATACACAACTTGAGACACATAATTCATAATCCAAGTCAAAATCATAGCATTAAATTTATCCCATTGGGTTGTTAAAACATCACTAGTAGCATAAGATTTCCTTAGACAAGTACCATCAACACGAGCAAACGTATTCCTAGCTTGTAAATCCAATTTCATAGCACCACACCAAATTCTATAATTTAAGTACCAAGAAGCTTAAATGGAATCAAAACATAACTACTAGTATCACTCTTTTGAACATAAAGAAAATTACCAGCATCTAAACTACTAATAAGCACAGGAACATTGCTACCACTAGCAGACATAATGAAAAACAAATAATCAACAAAAACACACAAGAAAGATAAAGAACAAAACAATAAAGTAGAAAAACGATAATAAGGCTCCCAAGACAAATAAAACACACCTTGAAAGCAAGAAAACGTAAGAACAATACAAAATCACCAACAAGATCACCATGAATGTGAGTGAATGGACTGGGGCTAGCCAGAGCAGGTTTCCACACCAGTCTAACTGGAGAGTCAAATAATTAACTAAGACCATTTTCACCTACTACAATTGCAACGATAATCAAGAAAGGAGAAGAGTTACAGAGCTCAATAACCAACATAAATTACCAAGAACAAATGAGGCAAAAAAGGCTCAAAAACCCAAATTGGGGTTTCAAAACCCTAATTTGACCAATCACCAATTAACCACCACAAATAACGATTCGTCACACGACCGTTAAGAATCGACCACCAGAAAACCCAATAACAACAAGATTCACAAACCCTAAATTTTAATCAAACCCTAATATCGAAAATCACGATCTCAGAGAACCTATTTCTGATACTATGTAAACAATATCAAGAATATGAACACAACACCAGATCTGCACTCAACCAACCACCCCTTTAATGTAATTAAGAATCAAGATGTACAATACGAAAAAGTTCACCAACGTGTGCTTGTTATAGAAAGATAATCCCAACTAGGTGGATCTTATCAACACACTACAAATCACCCAACTCTCCATTTGACTAGACAATCAATCAAGATGATTGATATGTAACACAAGAACAATAATGAACAATCATAACTGACCTATTGAACATAAATAACATACTATGAGATCAAAGAATAATTGTGTAATCGGATGATATGAGAGAGGAAAAAATGATGAAACTAAAGAGATTGATGCCAAAAGTTATATCATTATGTCAAAAAAACGATGTACATATACAGAGGAAATAAACTATAAAAGGAAGAATGCTACAATGAAGGGATCTGTATAATGGAAATACAATATATGATGAGAGGAGATCAAAGAGATAATTGAGGAAGTGATAATGATTCCCAATACTCCCCCTCAAGTTGGCGCATGTAAGTTTCGAATGCCCAACTTGACCAGCAAAGTGTGTAGCAGGTGAGAACCAAGCGGTTTGGTAAGTAAGTCGGCAATTTGTTGTCTTGAATTGATGTGAACTGGGACAATCTCTTTTCGTTCAACTCGTTCACGAACAAAATAACAATCCATTTCAACGTGCTTCGTTCTTTCATGGAAGACGGGATTATTCGCTATATGTTTTGCTGCTTGGTTGTCGCAAAATAATGGTGTAGGGCCAACCACTGCGACATCGAGTTCTTTCAACAACCAACGAACCCATGTAATCTCACTAACTGCAGTGGCCATAGATCGATACTCCGCCTCTGCTGAAGAGCGTGACACAACCGATTGTTTCTTAGATTTCCAGGATATTGGGGCTCCCCCTAGTAAAAGCACGTAACCTGACCTCGATCGCCTACTAAGTGGACATCCGAGCCAATCGGCATCACAATAAGCCACAAGGTCGGTGCCAGTGGTATTTGGTAAAAGGATGCCTTGACCAATGGTAGTTTTAAGGTATCGTAAAACTTTGTTTGCAGCCTCCATATGAATACGCCGTGGGTCACCAACAAATTGGCTTAGAATGCTTACGGCGTAGGCTATATCTGGGCGAGTGACTTGTAGATATAGCAAGCGACCTACAAGTCTTCGATATCGACTTGCATCAATCTTTTCTTCTTCTTCTCCTTTGTCAAGTTTGAGGTTTGGTTCCATGGGGAACGAACTAGGACGACATCCTTGCAACCCACTATCGTGAAGAATGTCCAATGTGTACTTATGTTGGCTAAGGACCAATCCTTCGGATGTTCTTGCTACTTCGATGCCCAAGAAATATTTCAAAGGACCAAGATCCTTTATGCTAAATTCTTTGTCCAGGTGAGACTTTGTTCTTTCAATCCATTTCATGTTGTTCCCGACGAGTATTACATCATCCACATATATAAGAGATGCCACATATGTGTCACCATTTTTGTAGATAAACAAAGAATGATCAGCCTTAGATTGTTTGTAACCAAGGCCAACAAGGGACTTCGTAAACTTGTGATACCAATTCCGAGATGCTTGTTTCAACCCGTATATAGACCTTTTGAGTTTGCACACCCTTGTTTCATCTTTGTTCGAAAACCCTTGAGGAATCTTCATATAAACTTCCTCCTCTAGATCTCCATGTAAGAATGCGTTGTTAACATCAAGTTGTTGAATCTCCCATCTTCGTTTCACGGCAATGGCTAATATTGTTCTTAGGGTCACCAATTTCGCAACAGGTGCAAAAGTATCATGGTAGTCCACTCCTTCCCTTTGTGTAAAGCCTTTTGCGACGAGTCTTGCTTTGTACCTCTCCACATCACCACTCGGTTTGAACTTGATCTTGTACACCCATTTTGAGTCAATTGCTTTCTTTCCCTTCGGTAATTGTTCAAGGGTCCATGTCCCATTTTGCTCAAGAGCGTATATTTCTTTTCGCATGGCTTCCTTCCAGTTTTCGTTTTGGACTGCTTGATGAAAAAACTTCGGCTCATCATGATCATTGATGGCAGATAAGAATGCTTTGTGAGTGTTAGAAAAACGCTTATAAGAAACATAATGAGATAATGGGTGTACCGTTGAGGATTCTTGACCGGAAGCGGGCTGCGTGTGGTCAATGGATGGTGGAAGCTTTACTTGATAATCGCTTAAGTGCCTTGGTTGCGTTCTTTGTCTCTTTGGCCTTACTTCTTCGATCTCTTGTTGAATAGCAGGTGGTTCCACATGATTTTGCATGTGTATGTTTTCAACATGAATATTGTCACTTTGGATGTTTTCTCTTTCTTCAACTATCTCTTCTTCTGATTGTTCTTCTAAGACTTCTTCAATGCTGTATGTTTGTTCCTCCTCATTGTTTTGCATTAAGAATCCCTCTGTCTCCATATTATTTGCAATTTCATCATGTGGTTCATCATATTCTTTGATAGGAACCGAGTACTCAAAAATTTCTTGTTCAAAACTTTCTGGTTTTGCTTTCGAAAAGGGAAACATTTCTTCGATGAATCTTGCGTCTCTTGTCATCACCATTTTCCTTTGTTCTAGATCATAAATTTTGTACCCCTTTTTGCCTGGAGGATAGCCCAAAAATACTCCTGTTTTTCCTCTTGGTTCAAACTTATCTCCATTTGTTTCGGTGTTCTTGTAGTAGGCTAGGCATCCAAAAATTCTCATATGGTTATATTCGGGTTTTTGTCCGAACAGAATTTCATATGGGGTTTTGTCATTTATTACTTTCGATGGCAACCGGTTGATGATGTACGCAGCCGTAAGGATACACTCCCCCCAAAACGTTGAGGGGAGACTCGCTTCAAACCGTAAAGCTCGTGCGATCTCTAAGAGGTGCCTATGCTTTCGTTCTACTACCCCATTTTGTTGCGGGGTATGAGGGCAAGTAGTTTCCAAAATGATTCCATGTTCTCTATAGAATTCGTTCATATTGTTTGATACGAACTCTCCACCGTTGTCACATCTAATTCTTTTGATCCCTTTTCCAAATTGTGTTTTCACTAGGTTGTAAAAGTCACTTAGGCAAGAACTTGCTTCGTGTTTATGTTTAAGCAAATATACCCATACCGCCCTACTATAGTCATCGACTATTGTAAGAAAATAATTTGCCCCTGTAAGTGACGGTCTTCTATATTTCCCCCAAACATCACAATGGATCAAATCAAAACAATTACTAGTTTTAATGCTACTAATCGAAAAGGGTAACCGAGTGAGTTTGGCCTTGTTACATGAATCACAAACTTTTGCATTAAAACTTGAAGAGACATCTTTAAGAAAACTAACACGAGACAACTTTACGTTAGATGCATGCCCAAGACGCTTATGCCATGCATCAACAGTGACCGCCATCGCCTTTCTTTCTTCTTTTATTCCTCCCATCCAATAGAGACCACCGCGACAATCACCCGCTCCAATCAAGTTCCCCGCTTCCAGATCCTGTAAAACCAAGAAATCGGAAAAAAATGTTACAGCACAATGGAGATCTTTGGTAAGTCTTCTAACTGATAGAAGGTTGCAAGTAAAATTTGGTACAAATAAAACTCCTTTGATGTTCAATTCTCCTTTGAAAACGACTTCACCTTTCCCCTTTACAGGGATCGATTCCCCATTTGGGATGGTGACTGGCCTTTCAGTGGTGTTCATGGATAAATTTTTAAGGAGGTGTCCTTGGTGGGTTATGTGCTCAGTTGCACCCGAGTCCACAACCCATCTATCATTAACACTCATATTACCTGCCATGTTAGCTATCACGGGTTCTTCTCGATTCTCACCAAACAACTTCAGAAACATTGCATATTGCTCCTCCGTCATGCCTGGTATAGGACACGGTTTTGTTTCCACCATTGCTGCTTTTGGCCTTGGTTTGTCCCCTTTTCCTTTCCCTGGCCACCACTCCGGGTAACCAATTATCTTGAAACAACCATCTCTGTTGTGCCCATCTCTTCCACATTCACTACATTGCTCAGTTTTGTCGGCTTGAAAACCCCTTTTATTCTTTGTCCATCCCTTTTCTTGTTGGTTCCGCGCTTGTTCTCGCCGTCCTTAAAAACTAGCTTGGAAGGCAGCAACTTCACGGACCGGCCTTTTTGATGAGGCAATGGTACGTTGTTGTTCATCTTCTGCCACTAGGTGATAGGCTGCACTCAGGTCTGGTGTTGGCTTCATTGCCAATATTTGGGTCTTAATAACACTAAACTGATCATCAAGGCCCATTAGGAACTCGTAAGTTCTTTCTTTCTCTTTTAATTCGGTTAGTTTCTTTCCGAGCCCACACTCACATCCATCGCATGTGCATCGAGGAGTTGGCAAAACCGATTCGATCTCATCCCACAAAACACGTAGTCTCGTGTAATAAGCAGAAACGGTTGTACCATCTTGTCGAGTTGCGATTAGTGATTGTTTCAGTTCGTACGCTTTGGGGGCGCCTTCTTTCCCAAACCTCTCTTTCAAATCCTTCCAGATTTCAGCCGCTGTTTTGGCGTATTTCACACTATTTCGAATCTCTTTCTCCATGGCTGTAGTTAACCAGCCTTTGATCATTGCATCACAACGCATCCAAGGTAGGTATTTGTCCGATCTTATCTCTGGCTTTTTGATCGAGCCGTCAATAAAACCAGTTTTGTTTTTCGCGAACATAAAGTTCATCATCTCCTGTTCCCAATCACTGTAGTTCTTGTCGGTAAGCACATCATTCACGTGCATTTGTTTTGGATAGTCGGAAGCGTGTAGGTAAAAAGGAGAGTTGTGGTCGATTGTCTCTCCTTCACTCTGGGTTTTCTTTCCATTGTCTGTTTGGGTTTTGTCTAAATCGTCTCCTGCCATGGAAAACGATTTTTTTTTTTTTTTGTGGTTTAGGATCGGTATTTCTCTGATGCCATAAAGAGATTGATACCAAAAGTTATATCATTATGTCAAAAAAACGATGTACATATACAGAGGAAATAAACTATAAAAGGAAGAATGCTACAATCAAGGGATCTGTATAATGGAAATACAATATATGATGAGAGGAGATCAAGGAGATAATTGAGGAAGTGATAATGATTCACAATAGAAACCCTAGCTGCATATGCAACATATATACTCCCACAAGTTTCACTTTAGTCCTTCAACTTCACGTGTCTTGCTAGAATAAATCAAACTTCAACTGAGCCCATAGCAACTTTCATACTTGTCATCTTTAGCCCCTAAAACTTATGTAAACATAAAAACACAAAACACCAACTATACATACTTACGTTTAGTTCACCTTTAACATAATCGTACGATTTTTTTTACTTTACAGATATGTATCTATCTCCAGATGTGATTGCAATCACGTATTTTTCAACTAAATTGCTTAAATATAATTAATTTGCATCATGCTAAATGTCATGATCATGTTTGAAAATTGACTAGTTAACCATATTACTGTATATGATTAATGTGACATATTATGATTAAATAGATCGCGAATTAATTCAGTTGACAACGAAGTTTGACATACTCGTATGATTTGTATTGATTATAACAGGTTAGATATGTTCATTTATGCGACATTTTTAATCAGGAACACAAAATTTGCTAAAAAAGGCTAGTCGTGCCATGTAATCTACTTGCATATAAGACCACATTAGTGGTCAATTATTTGGTTTGAGGTGGGTTCTTTATTCTTAAATTTCAACTCGACATATCACTACAATAATCCAGCCCTTTCCCATCGGGGTTTTCCCCAGCGACAGCGTGTCGCTGGGAAAACGACGCTAAACGACAAAATCTGTCTGATTTGGCAAACTTGTTCGTAAAAATTTTAACCAAAAAATAAAGAAAAGTTTTCCCAGCGATATGTCGCTGGGGAAACGTTGACTGAATTTTAACCAAACTATTTCACAAAAATGCAAGCGGGAGATTAACCCGCCAAAGTTTTCCCAGAGACATGTCGCTGGGAAAACTTTCTTCCATGGACTAATCCAAGTGATTAGTGTTAGTGTGTTGTTTATTTATGGCCCAAAGTTTCCCCAGCGACATGTCGCTGGGGAAACTTTCAGGATTCCCTCCAAATGTTTTTCGTTAACGCGCCTATTTAACAAAACGACGAACAAAAGTTTCCCCAGCGACATGTCGCTAGGGAAACGCTGACTGCAATTTGACCAACATATTTCACAAAAAAGTGTAATGTTTATATAATATTTTAATAAATATATAAAATATATATTAAAAAATATAGTTATTAAAATTTAAAATAGTATATCTCTTTTTATGATAAAAAAAAGTGAGACAAATGGTTAATTTTCCCGCTAATATTTTCCCGCCAACATTTTGCCCGCCAAAAGTTAACATTCACTGATAATTGTTAACATTCATTGTTAATATTAATTAAAAATTGTTAACATTCATTGAGACTTACAAACAGACACGCCTAAACCTAACTTTATTCTACACGGACACTTAAACACGCGCTTAATTAAACATGGATATTAAACCGATAATAGACTCATAAACACGAAAACAGATACATCATAAACTAGTTCAAACGAATGTTCCCCATGTCATCGTAAAGGTCGTGAAGTAGTGCAGCTGATTCCATTGTGTGCCTATCGCAATTTTTGTACAACTCAACTGTACTCTCAAGTACCCTTATCATTCCAGTCAAGCGCACACAGTTTGCACACGTTGAAGAGCTTAGAGAAGAAATTGGAATTGTTGAAGGTCTGGGAGAAGAGCTTGGAGGAGAAAAGCTCGTTGAAGGTCTCGAATAAGAGCTTGGAGGAGAAAAGCTCATTGAACCTCCAAGAGAGTTGATTAGTATTTGCACGCGTTCGTCTTTCCATAAAAAAAATTGCATCCATATGAAACTGGACATTGAACCCGTGAACGTGGACAAGCATAGTATAGTCTACCAAAGGATTCAGTTTGCCACGATTCTCGAAGAACTACATCTCCATCTCCACACTTGCACGGAAAAGCTTCATGCTTCAACATCTTTATAATAACAATGTGTTTGTGATAATAAGTGTGTGTGTGTGTGTGATCTGCTGGTGGTTGTTATGATAAGGAGTGTGTGTGGTTGTCCTTTTATGGTAAAAAAGTGAGGCAAATGGTTAACATTTTCCCGCCAGTGTTTTCCCTCCATTTTTTTCCCGCCAATAATGGATAACATTGAACCTCTAATGTTGAACCCTATCTAATACATTGAACCTCTAATGATGAACCCTATCTAATACATTGAACCTCTAATGTTGAACCCTATCTAATACATTGAACCTCTAATGATGAACCCTATCTAATACATTGAACCTCTAAAGTTGAACCCTATCTAATACATTGAACCTCTAATGATGAACCCTATCTAATACATTGAACCTTTAATGTTGAACCCTATCTAATACATTGAACCTCTAATGATGAATCCTATCTAATACATTGAACCTCTAATGATGAACCCTATCTAATACATTGAACCTCTAATGTTGAACCCTATCTAATACATTGAACCTCTAATGATGAACCCTATCTAATACATTGAACCTCTAATGTTGAACCCTATCTAATACATTGAACCTCTAATGATGAACCCTATCTAATACATTGAACCTCTAATGATGAACCAATCTAATACATTAAACCTTTAATGATGAACCCTATCTAATACATTGAACCTCTAATGATGAACCCTATCTAATACATTGAACCTCTAATGATGAACCCTATCTAATACATTGAACCTCTAATGATGAACCCTATCTAATACATTGAACCTCTAATGATGAACCCTATCTAATACATTGAACCTCTAATGATGAACCCTATCTAATACATTGAACCTCTAATGTTGAACCCTATCTAATACATTGAACCTCTAATGTTGAACCCTATCTAATACATTGAACCTCTAATGATGAACCCTATCTAATACATTCAACCTCTAATGTTGAACTCTATCTAATACATTGAACCTCTAATGATGAACCATATCTAATACATTGAACCTCTAATGTTGAACCTTATCTAATACATTGAACCTCTAATGATGAACCCTATCTAATACATTGAATCTCTAATGTTGAACCCTATCTAATACATTGAACCTCTAATGATGAACCCTATCTAATACATTGAACCTCTAATGATGAACCCTATCTAATGCATTGAACCTCTAATGTTGAACCCTATCTAATACATTGAACCTCTAATGATGAACCCTATCTAATACATTGAACCTCTAATGTTAAACCCTATCTAATACATTGAACCTCTAATGATGAACACTATCTAATACATTGAACCTCTAATGATGAACCCTATCTAATACATTGAACCTCTAATGATGAACCCTATCTAATACATTGAACCTCTAATGATGAACCCTATCTAATACATCGAACCTCTAATGTTGAACCCTATCTAATACATTGAACCTCTAATGATGAACCCTATCTAATACATTGAACCTCTAATGTTGAACCCTATCTAATACATTGAACCTCTAATGTTGAACCCTATCTAATACATTGAACCTCTAATGTTGAACCCTATCTAATACATTGAACCTCTAATGATGAACCCTATCTAATACATTGAACCTCTAATTTTGAACCCTATCTAATACATTGAACCTATAATGATGAACCCTATCTAATACATTAAACCTCTAATGTTGAACCCTATCTAATACATTGAACCTCTAATGATGAACCCTATCTAATACATTGAACCTATAATGATGAACCCTATCTAATACATTGAACCTCTAATAATGAACCCTATCTAATACATTGAACCTCTAATATTGAACCCTATCTAATACATTGAACCTCTAATGATGAACCCTATCTAATACATTGAACCTCTAATGATGAACCCTATCTAATACATTGAACCTCTAATGTTGAACCCTATCTAATACATTGAACCTCTAATGATGAACCCTATCTAATACATTGAACCTCTAATGTTGAACCATATCTAATATATTGAACCTCTAATGATGAACCCTATCTAATACATTGAACCTCTAATGTTGAACCCTATCTAATACATTGAACCTCTAATGATGAACCCTATCTAATACATTGAACCTCTAATGTTGAACCCTATCTAATACATTGAACCTCTAATGATGAATCATATCTAATACATTGAACCTCTAATGATGAACCCTATCTAATACATTGAACCTCTAATGATGAACCCTATCTAATACATTGAACCTCTAATGATGAACCCTTATCTAATACATTGAACCTCTAATGTTGAACCATATCTAATACATTGAACCTCTAATGATGAACCCTATTTAATACATTGAACCTCTAATGATGAACCCTATCTAATACATTGAACCTCTAATATTGAACCCTATCTAATACATTGAACCTCTAATGATGAACCCTATCTAATACATTGAACCTCTAATGTTGAACCCTATCTAATACATTGAACCTCTAATGATGAACCCTATCTAATACATTGAACCTCTAATGTTGAACCCTATCTAATACATTGAACCTCTAATGATGAACCCTATCTAATACATTGAACCTCTAATGTTGAACCCTATCTAATACATTGAACCTCTAATGATGAACCCATCTAATACATTGAACCTGTAATGATGAACCCTATCTAATACATTGAACCTCTAATGTTGAACCCTATCTAATACATTGAACCTCTAGTGATGAACCTTATCTAATACATTGAACCTCTAATGTTGAACCATATCTAATACATTAAACCTCTAATGATGAACCCTATCTAATACATTGAACCTCTAATGATGAACCCTATCTAATACATTGAACCTCTAATGTTGAACCCTATCTAATACATTGAACCTCTAATGATGAACCCTATCTAATACATTGAACCTCTAATGTTGAACCATATCTAATACATTGAACCTCTAATGATGAACCCTATCTAATACATTGAACCTCTAATGTTGAACCCTATCTAATACATTGAACCTCTAATGATGAACCTTATCTAATACATTGAACCTCTAATGATGAACCCTATCTAATACATTGAACCTCTAATGTTGAACCCTATCTAATACATTGAACCTCTAATGAACCCTATCTAATACATTGAACCTCTAATGTTGAAGCATATCTAATACATTGAACCTCTAATGATGAACCCTATCTAATATATTGAACCTCTAATGTTGAACTCTATCTAATACATTGAACTTCTAATGTTGAACCCTATCTAATACATTGAACCTCTAATGTTGAACCATATCTAATACATTTATAAAAATAAAATATACAACTATATAAAACTTATTTTTATTAATAATTTAAAACTAAATTACATAAATGTTATATAAAAAAATATATAATTATATAAAACTTATTATTATTAATTATCTAAAAGTAAAATATACAATTATATAAAAATAAAATATACAACTATATAAAAATAAAATATACAATTATATAAAAATAAAATATACAACTATATAAAACTTATTATTATTAATAATTTAAAACTAAATTACATAAATGTTATATAAAAAATATATAATTATATAAAACTTATTATTAATAATTATCTATAAGTAAAATATACAATTATATAAAACGTATTATTATTAATCATTTAAAACTAAATTACATAGGTATCATATATAAAAATATACAATTATATAAAACTTATTATCTTTAATTATATAATACTAAAATATACAATTATATAAAATATACATAAATGGTTAAAAATTAGTTTCCCCAGCGACATTTCGCAGGGGTAAGTTTTGTTTATTAATTTCAGAAATCCCTCCAATATTTTTCATTAACGCGCTTCTTTTACAAAACGACAAAACCACGTTTTCCCCAGCGACATGTCGCTGTGGATAGATTCGTTAGCATCAACAAGTTATTAAGCCAGCTGGCACAAACGACAAATTATAAAGTTTCCCCAGTGACATGTCGCTGGGGAAACTTTCGTCAAAAGTTAATGAACTTTCCCCAGTGACATGTCGCTGGGGAAATGTTGACCAGTTCTTATCTTCAGAGAAACGAATCATGGAAAACACATAACACTTTTATCTCTTTTTCATCTTCATCTCTCCGTAAATCATCCCATCACCACCAATCATCACATCCCCAATCATCACATCACCACCAACAATCACATCCCCACCAACACCATCCCCGCTACTCATCCCCGCCACAACCATCAACACCAACCCCGCCACCAATCCATCAACACCAACCCGGCCACCACCACCACCAATCCGCCACTCCGCCACCAATCCGCCACTCTGCCACCACCATTCATCTTTAATAATTGATAAAAAGTAATGTTTTGTTTAATTTTTATTTTAGATTTTTACATTTTGATTTTAGATTTTAATTTTGATTTTATAATTGATATTGTAATTGATAATTAATGTTTTGTTTAATTTTGTTTTATATTTTTGAGCCCGACTGCTGCGGAGCCCCGACCACAGCCGATCCCGACCCCAGCCGACCAAGCCCGCCACCGTCCGTCCACCACCAGTCCATCGTCCAACCACAGCCGAGACGCAGCCCAGTCCATCGTCCAACCACAGCCGAGATGACCACCAACTGACCACCACAAATAACAAGTATGTTTTTTTATCATTTTGGTTTCCCCAGCGACATGTCGTTGGGGATTTATAAGCTTGTTAATTTCCGTTAAACGTAAATCCAAACACTCTTTAACTGTGTAAAACGCAAACCCAAACACTCGCTATGTTGCTTATCAGCATATCCGAATAAGCTAATTTCAAACAGCTTATCCTGATAAGCTTATCAGGATAAGATGTTTGAAACAGCTTATCCCGATAAGCTTAGCGGAATAAGCTGTTTGAAAACAGCTTATTCTGATAAGCTTATCGGGATAAGCTGTTTCAAACATCTTATCGAAAACAGCTTATTCTGATAAGCTTATCAGGATAAGCTGTTTTCAAACAGCTTATCCTGATCAGCTTATCCGAATAAACTGTTTTCAAACAGCTTATCCTGATAAGCTTATCAGGATAAGTTGTTTGAATACAGTTTATCCCGATAAGCTTATCGGAATAAGCTGTTTGAAAACAGCTTATCCAACTGGTTTCAAACAGCTATCCTGATAAGCTTAGCGGAATAAGCTGTTTGAAAACAGCTTATTCTGATAAGCTTATCAGGATAAGCTGTTTTCAAACAACTTATCCTGATCAGCTTATCCGAATAAACTGTTTTCAAACAGCTTATCCTGATAAGCTTATCAGGATAAGCAGTTTGAATACAGTTTATCCCGATAAGCTTATCGGAATAAGCTGTTTGAAAACAGCTTATCCAGCTGTTTTCAAACAGCTATCCTGGTAAGCTTATCAGGATAAGCTGTTTGAAAACAGCTTATTCTGATAAAGTTTATCAGAATAAGCTGTTTGATATAAATGTTTTATTGAATTAAACCTTAGGAATGTTTTAGGATTTTAGCGATTAATTTCAGAAAATTCCCGTCTGAAATTGATCAACCTATAGAAAACCCGTCTGAAGTTAATTTAATAGGAATTAACTTCAGAAAGTCCTCTGTTTGGGACTGCTTTTTGATTGTTTTGTCTCATTTAGGATATGAATGTGTATAACTGGTTTACTATTTGAGATGATTTCGACAGTGTTTCTCCTTTACTCCTACGAATATGTCTTTAAACACATATTTGGGGAGTTGAGGGGAAATGCTACCGAAATTTTCTCAAATAGTAAATCGGTTATACGCATTCATATATGAGACGAAGCATCAAAGAGTGGGTTAGGATTGCCTTCCATAGTTGCACTAGGTTAACAAAACATCTAGGATTGCTTTCCATAATTGCCTTCCATGTAATAATAACTAAATATACTGATAAAACGCAGTTATGGTATTCGCTGATAAGAGCTGGATAAAAAAACTGAAACTTTCCAAAGAATTTAATGACGGTCTTACAAAGTTCGTCAATCATTGCCGGCCGTTGGTGAATTCTGCGGGGAAAATTAGATGTCCATGCAAAAAATGTCGAAATGTATTATGGAAACCCATCGATTGGATTGGAGATGAAATTGCTATAAATGGGTGGGACCCACTTTATACCACATGGCTCAAACACGGTGAACCGGCTCCACGTGCGCCAGTGATAGATAACCTAGGAGAACCTATGATGAGTGACATGACAACGTTACTCGATGATTTTAGCTATATTCCTTCGAATGAACCAACACAAGGAGATAATATTGGTGAGACTAGTAACCAACCGAATCAACCGCCTCAAGCCACTCGTACCGAGTTTGAAGAGTTGTATGTAATTGCCAACGAGGCGCTGTATGATGGTTGTGAACATGTGTCTCGACTAGACTTTATGGCAAAATTTACCTATTTTAAGGCTAAAGGCAAAATGCCAGATTCTTTATTCAATGAAATATTAGAGTTTCTCCGATATGCATTACCCGATAGTAAAGGATTCAAGTTCCCACCGAACTAATATGAAATAAAGAAGACATTTAAAACGATAGGGTTAGGGTACGATTCGATACATGCTTGTGAACACGATTGCTGCTTGTTTTGGGAGGATAATTAAAATTTGCAATTATGTCCGGTGTGTAATACGAGTAGATGGAAAGGCACTAACACACCGGGGAAGAAAGTTCCTAGGAAGGTGTTGCGTTACTTTCCGATCATTCCTAGACTACAACGTTTGTACAAGTCTAGACACACTACAAAAGACATGACTTGGCATGCTACTGGAAAGTGTGCGGAGCCTGGTAAGATGCAACACCCGGTTGATGGCGCGGCTTGGAAGAAGTTTGACTTGAAGTATCCAGAGTTTGCAGCAGAACCAAGAAATGTTCGACTAGGGTTGTGTGCTGATGGTTTCAATCCGTTCGGCAACCTTAGTCAGACCTACAGCATGTGGCCGTTGGTATTAACAACATACAATCTGCCTCCTTGGTTATGTATGAAAGAAAGTAACTTTATGTTGACGTTGTTAATTCCTGGCCCTAAATCCTCGGGCAAGGACATTGATATTTACTTGCAGCCTTTGATTAAAGACCTGAAGACTTTATGGCACAAGAACGGTGTTAATACTACAGACATTATTTCACAAAAGCAGTTCAAGATGAGAGCGATGCTTTTATGGACCATAAATGATTTTCCTGCTCGAAGTAGTTTGTCTGGGTGGAGTGGGCAAGGTTATTATGCATGCCCTACATGTAACCTAGAAACTCCATCTATTCCTGTCACAAGCAAAACAGTTTATGTTGGCCATAGAAGATGGTTAAAGAAGCCCCATAAATGGAGGAGTTCATGTGCTGACTTCAATGGCCAAACTAAACAGAAAGATCCACCTAAAGATTATAACCGGCCGGATGTAATCAATTCGCAACATGTTAGATTGCTATGGCATAAGCTGGGTAAACATCCAAAACATGGGGGTGTGAAGATTTCCCGCAATGTTACAGTCGAGCTTAACTAGACTAAACGGTCTATTTTTTACGAGCTTGAGTATTGGCCTTTTATTTCACTAAGACACAATTTAGACATCATGCATATCGAAAAAAATATGTTGGAGGCCATCTTGAACATTTTGTTAATGAATGACAAAAGTAAAGACACCGCAAAGGCAAGACAAGACTTGAAAAAGATGGGCATTCGAAGACCTTTGTGGCTAACCGTAAACCACAAGGGGAAGACTGTGAAGCCCAGACTGCGTATTCTTTAACACCAGAGAACCGAAAAAAGTTTTGTTAGTACATCAAAAGTGTTAAACTACTAGATGGGTTCGGATCATGCTTCAAGCACAAAGTGACCGATAATGATACAAATATAACGGGCCTGAAGTCTCATGACTGTCATATAATGATGCAACGTTTACTTCCTTACGGACTTCAAAATTACTTGCCCGAACATATTGCAAAACCAATAATCAATCTGTGTTCCTTGTTTAAGCAACGCTGCTCTACAACTTTGATGGAGGAGGACATGTTGAAGCTTCGGTCAAGGTGGTTGAAATTTATGCGAGCTTGAGCGCATATATCCTCCTGCTTTCTTTGACATTATGATTCACTTGCCCATCCATTTAGCTCTAGAGGCTCTTGAAGGCGGGCCTATTCAACCCCGGTGGATGTATCCATTTGAAAGATTCATGAAGAAGCTAAAAGGTTATGTAAGAAATAAAGCTAAGCCGGAAGGTTCGATCGTGGAAGATTATGTTGCAGAAGAAGCATTGACTATAAGTTCTCAATATTTTCGGGGTGTTACCACGAAATTTAATCGTCCCGATCGTAATGTGGACCCCCCCTCCCTCAACGTGTAAGTTTCAGGTGTTTCGATCGGTATGCAAGCCGGTTGATTTACTGTCCTTTCCTCATTTTCCTACCGACGAGTAAAAGAAAGCGAGATGGTATGTACTTAACAACAGTCCTGAGATCGACACGTACCAAGACCAGTTCCGGAGGTACGTGTTTTTTAATTTTGTAACTTTTTTTTCTTAACTTATCATTTCGACGACTTATTCTAAGCATGAACGCTTTTCAGTTTATTTCCAGGAAAAAATGAAAAAGACATGCTAGAAGAATTCCCCCACTGGTTTAAGACGCTGGTAAACTAACACTTATTTTGTGTACTTAAGTGTAAATATAACAATATCATATTTTTAGTTTTCTATCTAATCCTATCTTCTTCATAGATCTTTGAACGTCACGCACAAAATCCCCAAGACCCAGAGTTTAGCCCAACCAGCGAGTTATTCGCTTTGGCTAATGGACCATCAAGGGCTCCAATGTCAGTAAACTGTTGCGTAGTAGATGGTGTGAGGTATGTCGTGCAGAGCCGCGATGAACGTCGTGTAACTCAAAATAGCGGCGTTTGTTCGACTGACCCTGACGGGAAAACTAACACTTATGGCCAGCTTCAAGAAATCCTCGAGTTTGACTATTTGTCGTTTAAAGTTGCGTTGTTCAAAGTTAAGTGGTTCGACACTCGCAACATCGTTGGTAGAGTCAAGAAACTTACCGTTAGAAACGGAATGACACAAATCGTCGGCTCTGGTGAGTGGTGGAAAAGTGAACAATACATCCTCGCAACCCAAGTCAAACAAGTCTTCTACCTTGTAGATCCAGCCAAACCCAACGTGAAGGTCGTCGAACATGTTAATCATAAAAAGTTTTTGAACAACAGTGTAATCGTGGTAGAGAACGAACATGATATTATACATTTGGACAACTCATCTGATCTCCCACCTTCTACTAGTGATCCCCCACCTTCTACTAGTGGGAATGACTTCGGTAATTACACCTTCTATATAGATTTGCATATAGATGGTGAATCAACGGAGGTTGACGTACCGCCAGATAACGATGATGTTCCTAGCGAAGACGATGATGATGAAGACCCCCTTCCTCATGATTTAGCAGATTCTGATGTTGAAGACCTCATCAAAGATGATGATGGTGTTGAGAAATTTATTCTAGTGACGAAGAAGATTAACTTTGTGTTGTAACTTGCAAAATACACTTATATATTTGAATGAATGAATGAAGAATGAAATTGTTGTGGATTGTTTAAATGTGTAAATTTATTTTGATATTTGGATTTGTGCATGCTTGTATTATTTTGTTCATGAATTTCAACATGTTATGATAATTGTACCTGTATACAGATGACTGATGTTGCACGGGGACACGGCGGGGACGGTGGTGGCGAGGATCCTTCACGTCCACGTCCTCCATCATTCGGTTGCGGGGGTTGCTTCGTCAACCGGGGTAAGAATTTCTGGATTATTGTAATACAAATTTGATACACATATTGAACTTGTTTGCCTTAACTTTTATGACTTTATCACTCACTTGATTTTGCAGGAAAAGGAAAGAAAAAGCCCAATTTGGGCGGGAGGAGAGCCGGCAGGCAGAATACCCGGGACAAGAACCGCTGCCTGAAATTACTGGATGCGGTGGCCGCGAATCACAACCGGCCGGTCGAGATCGACTTTGTAGCCGCTAGAGGTAACCTTGTTACACCTGTCAATTTCAGGTGTGTCGCTAGGGAAATACCTTTGTATTACCCTTCGTGGAGCAAGGTCCCCGAAGGGCACAAGGCGACGGCCAGGACAGCTATTGGGGTAAGTTATCATTTTATATTTATTTAATTATCGTGTTCATTTATTTAATTGTATATATTTATTTAAATTCGCTTTTTTATTTATATCATATAAATAAATAAACAAATTTAAATAAATATATAAATTGTATTGCTAACTCTGTTTTTAATGTGTTGTATTGTGTATATTTATTTAAATTCGTTTATTTATTTATATCATATAAATAAATAAACGAATTTAAAAAATATATAAATTATATTTTTAACTCTGTTTTCAATGTGTTGTATTGTGTATATTTATTTAAATTCATTTATTTATTTATATCATATAAATAAATATAAATTATATTTTTAACTCTATTTTCAATGTGTTGTATTGTGTATATTTATTTAAATTCATTTATTTGTTTATATCATATAAATAAATAAACAAATTTAAATAAATATATAAATTATATTTCTAACTCCGTTTTCAACGTGTTGTATTGTGTATATTTATTTAAATTCATTTATTTATTTATATCATATAAATAAATAAGCGAATTTAAATAAATATATAAATTATATTTCTAACTCTGTTTTCAATGTGTTGTATTTGATTGCAGAAAAAATACGATCTCGCGCCGCACAGGAGCACCCCTCGGTGGCCGAATATTTATGATACCATTAATGCCCAGTTACAAAAATCATACAACACCAGCAAGGCCAGCAAGGCCAGTCTGAAGCGAGATTACTGTGTAAAAGACCCCGAGACTGGAGAATACGACGTGGATCAAATTTGGCGGAACAGACCCGACGAGCACACAGCTGAAGAGTCGGAGAAACAGTTAGCGTTTTGGACTGACGGAGATAACAAGAAGCGATCCTTAACAAACAGCCTAAATCGGTACAAGGCAACACTTATCTCCCGACATGGTTCTCGGTCGATCCCTCGCACTCGCCAGCTCATGGTAATTATTATTATTATTATTATTTATTTTACATTATTATTGTTTTTTTTATTTTTTTTATTTTATTATAATTATTTTTGTTTTTTACTTTTATTATTTTATTATTATCATTATTGATTTTACATACATATTATTATTGCCGCATTTAATTAGATTGATCTTACTTACGTGTGTATGTAAAGCAAAAAACGTCCGAAACCCAACAGGAGCCTTCAGAGATCGACATGTTCTATTGTTTGCATACAAATTCAGATGGTGTATTTATAGATGAGCAGTCTCTCCAGTTGTATGTAAGTATTCTTTTCAAAACACACTTTAATGAATCATTGATTAATAATCTAGCAACCCGACTAATATATTTACTATCTTGTGTTATTGTCACCACACAGGATCAGATGAGGGAGCTAGAGGCGACGGGTGAGCACACCACTGCCGAGATCAACAGGATGGTGCGAGGAGGCAAGTTTCGCGGCCACCATCCTGGCGTGGGTATGGTATTGCCGGGATACGCCAGTACTACCTCGAGCTTTTCGTCACCACCCCCTGAGACTCGTCGGGATCGGGATGTTGATTTCATGATGGGCCTGCTGAGAAACGACGGCAGGTATGGCGATCATTTTTCGAGATATGAGAGTGCTGGTGCCAGCGGGAGCGAAATCGCCCGGGTGATGATGCTGAGGATCGGGAGGGTGGCGAGGATGGTGGCGATGACGCGAGCTAGTCGTGTCATATATGTGTTTGTTAGTATGGTACATAGTTTCTTTATGTTCATCTTGACTTGTTTCCCTATTATCCTAAATTAGAACGCTTGTTTCCCTAGTATCCTTAACTATCCCGACTTATTCCTAGTATCCTTGACTAAATTAGAACGTTATATTATATTTTGGTGCAAGTTTGAACTTATTCCGCGTTTGTGTTGATTTGTATTCCAAGTTTACTTTATATGTGTCTTTTGGTGAGCAAATACAGGTTTTTGTTACAAGTTTTGGTAGATTTTTCCGGAAAAAATCTGGAAAACGCCTACTGTGCAGGCAATTTAAAAAAAACCTGCAGACTTTTCCCCAGCGACATGTCGCTGGGGAAACTTTGGTTATTCGTTGACAATTCAAACGCAAAGCATTGACAAGTCAAATGTATCGAGATTTTCCCCAACGACATGTCGCTGGGGAAACTTGGGAAATCGTTGACAAGTCAACGACAACGCGTTGACAAGTCAAACATAAGCAAAGATTCCCCAGCGACATGTCGCTGGGGAAACTTTGTAATTAGCTAAAAAGATTAAGTTCAACTTAATATTTTTATTTGATAAGGATTTTCCCTAGCGACATGTCGCTGGGGATAAAGTTGCCACCGTGGCAATCTATTCTTCCAGAAAAAGTCTGTGGGGCCCGCATGTCGCTGGGGTAAGTCGCTGGGGATACTTTCCTCAACGAGCATACCCCAGCGAATTTCCCCCAGCGACATGTTGCTGGGGAAACGTATCCCCATCGACATGTCGCTGGGGAAACACCAAAAATATCGCTGGGGTAGGGCTCAAATGTTGTAGTGACAAGTCAAACATAAGGAAAGATTCCCCAGCGACATGTCGCTGGGGAAACTTTGTAATTAGCTAAAAGGATTAAGTTTAACTTAATTTTTTTATTTGATAAGGATTTTCCCCAGCGACATGTCGCTGGGGATAAAGTTGCCACCGTGGCATCTATTCTTCCAAGAAAAGTCTGTGGGGCCCGCATGTCGCTGGGGTAAGTCGTTGGGGATACTTTTCTCAACGAGCATGCCCCAACGAATTTCCCCCAGCGACATATCGCTCGGGAAACGTATCCCTATCGACATGTCGCTGGGGAAACACCAAAAATATCGCCGGGGTAGGGCTCGAATGTTGTAGTGATAGTTTTTTCATGTAATTAGCATCGCATTTACTTTATAAGAAGTGATCATTTTTAACATTTACATACAAATAAGTTTAAGTATTAGAGGATAGAGTCGACTCATGCGTGTGTAATACTCTCGTCCATATACGTTGGGAGTTTTGATGAGATCACAAATGTATAGCATGAACTTAACTTTAATGGATCAGACCACAAACTCTATTGTCTAACACTAATATGTTAATTTGATATCTCTAGCGGTCATAACTAGGTTAAGGTGATCTTGTGAAGCGATTCAAATGGGTCGAACATGTCAAGATATTGTGTTACCCATGCATTTCTAATGCATACTATGTATTAATCAACATTTGTTATCATGTTAACCATATTATTTAGGAACATTTGTTATCATGTTAACCATATTATTTAGGAATGTTGTATAATCGTAACTACCTATTAAATTTTCACCATAACTCATTTTGGCTCGTTATCATGTTAACCTGCTAGCCAAATGCAACCTAATAACCTAACCTTTCTTAAAATAAAATGACGATTTAGGTTAAAGCCGTATACTCATGTGGGGCAGTCAAGGCTTCTTACCTAGAAATTGCAATATGACCATCATCTAACAACACTTACATATCACGATTTTATCTTTTTAATGATTGGTACATTTACTAGAAAATTTCCTTCTTTGTCTCAACTATACATAATCATACCTTGCCTTTTTGACACATAAAGCAATGAAATTTAACATGAAATCCCTCACATTTCCACTTTTTAGGTTGAAATAGTAAACATTTGACAAGCCAAAATGATATCATATAATTTGGTAATAATCAAAGTAGCCTTTTTTGCTTTATGATAAAAGCTTATAGGCTTATTTTGTGAAACAATAACAACATCCTTCACAATGAAAAATAAAATCTTTATACAAGATACATTGATAACTATAAACATAACTAATGGACTACAACCATGAAATAATACTCTTTAGCTACTCGGATAAATGTTCTTACCCGATGAACCCGAGTACTTGATCAATGATCATCATCGCGATCTTATTTAAACTTAAAATTAAATGGGTACGTTTTTGTTCTAAACTTAAAAAAAAACTGTAATTATTTAGCAGCGGATCACACATAATATGATCCGTTGCTAATTATCGACTATACAAAGTGAAGGTGGTGTGGAATCCCAATTAAGCAACTCTTCTATCATTTGCATAACAACTCTATTTTCTTCATCGATTTCTTGATCACCAGAAGCACCGTCTTCCACCACTGGAGACGGGGGTTCTACCGCGGTCGTCCCCTCTTTTCTTTTACCGCCAAGTTCTACTTTCATCACCCAACCTGACCCTGACCCTTTACCGGGTCGTTTTTGCCATACTCCAATATGAGAATTGTCGCTATCAAGACGTAAGCATGTTAAAGAAGGCGAAGGATCTTTACAACATTTACGTAGCTTGGCAGCTAAGATTGCAGCAGGAATCTCTGTCTGAGATGACTCACTGTTGTTGTCCTCGTTGTTGTTAATGTGGTCCGAGTTACTTTTGTTTGTCACAGGAAAATTTGTCTTTGCACTTTGTCCATTCATTAAGATGGCTGCTTGATCATATGCTCTTGCTGCTGCCTCAGCTGTCTCAAATGTTCCAAGCCAAATCCTTCTTTTCCTATTGTTCAATATACATTAAACATATATTATACATTATACATCAAATAATATAGAATTCAATACTGTTTAACTACCTAGTTGAACAGTATTGAATTATACATTATTTACATTTAGATTACAAGAAAACAATTAAGATCAACATGTTATATGCTTTGAACAAAATCATGTGTATATATAAAACCAATACTCATGTTCATATTATACTTTTATACGTGCATTCATCAATGATAAAATTTCATAATTTATAGTAAATGTAGATATTTTATTTGGCGAATTGAACTTACAAGAGTGGGTGTCGGATCTCTGAAACCCAAGAGCCCCATTGCCTTTGCCTGACACCTCTGAACTTCTTTGAATGTACCATGACAAAGAAATGAAATGTGTTTGTTTGTAGCTTCACTGACACAATGATTTATACATGAAAGAAAAAAGGGTACGTCATCAAAGATGGTATTATTATTGTATAAGGAAGGTGGGGTGTTGTTGGGGTAGGGGAAAGAGAGATCAATAAATGTGTGGCCAAATGTGTCAACCAAACCATGTTATGTATCTATGTTGTTTATTCGTAAGTATATACATTAGCTAGTCTACCAAATGATCATGTTTATTCGTATGTTATATACATAGATTAGCAGTCTACCAAATGATCATGTTTCTTTGTGTGTCATATACTAAAAGAGATTAAAAAAAAAATCTGTGTTCGTGAAGTAGAGATACAAAGTTTTTCTATGTCCTTGCTACTTGTGGAGACTCAAATGTACGCGGCATAATAAAAATATCTCCGTGACTGTTTTTTACCATCTCTTCGTCCACCTCCAAATGTACACATTTCTAATAAAGTTTGAACCGTAGCATTAAGAAATTTGAGGGTGTTATATACTTTTGTATAATATGGAGTAATACATTAGCTAGTGATTTTTTGTTTTGAACGGCAAATTTTATTAAGCTAGCAAGGAATTAAGCAAGAACCAAAATTACAAAGAAATTAAGTGAGGGTTTTTCAACCAAGTCTCCCAAGTAAAAACCCTATTACATCTACTAGAAGTCCAATTAAACGCCAAGGCCACAATATCATCAAATTACCCGAATCTTCTAGGAGGAGTTTCGATAAAAACAGTGCGATTTCTAAAACCCCATATTGACCACCACACAATACAAAAAACTCCTTCCAAGCTAGTCTTAACTTTTGAAGGAAGGCGGATCAACGAAAACCAAGCATTCCAATCCGAAAATGACCCCGAAGGAATGAAATCTACATCCCACCAACGACAGATGTAACGATGAATGCTCACAGCTATACCACACCCAAAACAAACGTGCTGAATGTCTTCTTCCTCAGCTGAACATAACGGGCAAGAACTCAAATCTATAGCAATACCTCTACGAGCAAGGTTAGCTCTAGTAGGGAGAAAATCACGACGAGCACACCAAACAAAAACATTTATCTTGATAGGAATACATTTGATCCATCTTGTTGCCTCCGGGAAAACTGGAAGAGACATCCTATCAAGTTTATTACGGACCTCTTTCACCCGAAACTCCCCATCCCCAACGAGATCAAGAACCCATATGTCTGTAGCAGTAGATAACGAAACCGGATCCAATAATAAAGTGAGATCATGCAGCTGCCGAGTTTCAATACCTGACCGAACCTGACGACGAAAAGAACAGGAAATCGATCCTTGCAATTTATCAGCCACCTTCACATCCTTACAAACCTCGACAGCAAACAACCGCGGGAACATGGCCATGAGAGGCCTATCACTCACCCAAATATCTGACCAAGAACAAGTCTCCCTTCCATTTCCAATGCGTTTCTTACAATGCGCCACAAAGTTAAACCCTTTTTCCACCAACAAATTCATCTCATGAATAATAGAACACCAATTAGAAGTGATATTAGTCGGATGCAAAGCCATAGCAGACCTATAAAGAGCCTGGATAACACGAAACCACAAAGACTCGTCTTTAGAAATGAAACGCCAACCCCATTTTAATAAAAGGGCCTGATTTAGAGCATAGAAACTAGACACCCCCAAGCCCCCATACTTCTTAGCCGCTAAGACTTTAGGCCAAGCAACCCATGTAATCTTTTTACTCGAAGGATCCAAACCGTTGAAAAACTTGCTACGTATAGACTCCATAACCTTCAGAATACTTAGGGGAACCTTAAAAATAGACATATTGTATATGGGAGATGATCCAAGAACTGCTTTTAAAAGGGTCAATCTACCACCAATGAATAAAGTTTTTACCTTACACTTTGAAAGACGTGCTCGAAGTTTGTGAACCGTACTTAACCAAGCTTGATGCCGATACATACATTCCCCCACCATAACACCCAAGTAACGAAATTGTTTATGAAGAACACCACAACCAATAGACATAGCCGCCTGCTCCACCACATGACTAGGAACCCCGACACCAAGCACTTTACTTTTAAGAATATTGATTTTTAACCCCGAGGCAAGGAAAAAGCAACGAAGGATGTTAAGAATACCTTTCAAAGTAGCTTCCGACCATTCACCAATAAATATAGCATCATCTGCGTAAAACAAGTGAGAAATAGACAACTAACTATCTAATTGAATCCCTTTAAAAACTCCTCCATCCGTGGCACGAGTAAACGACATATGAATAAATTCCATTACCAGAATAAATAAGTATGGCGAAAGTGGATCACCTTGTTTTAGCCCACAATGAAAAGAGAATTCTGTAGTTAGACTTCCATTAACCAAAACCGATGCCTTCGCCGAACTAAATGTACCCCGAATCCACTTACACCAAGTATTTCCAAAACCAAACGCCTCCAACACATCTATAAGGTAATCCCAACGCACAGAATCGTAGGCTTTGGCAAAATCAACTTTAAAGAACATAGCTTGTTTATTCTTCCTTTTACACCATTAAAGTAATTCAGTAAGAATAAACAGACCATCCAATATTTTCCTATTAGAAACAAATGCAGATTGCGACTCAGATATGAGATCTGAAATAACAGGAGCTAACTGGTTCGCCAGAATTTTTGTTACAATCTTATAAACACTCTAAATCAAACTGATGGGACGAAAATCGTTCACAAATTTGGAGCCAGTCACCTTCGGGATCAAAGAAATAAACGACGAATTACACCCATTAGGAAACGAACCAGTTTCAAAAGAAAATACTCTACAACCTCGCATAAGTCAGACCCAACAATATTCTAAAATTTCCTAAAAAATTCGAATCAAAACCCATCTGGTCCTGGAGACTTATTCAACCCACAGCTCCACAAAGCCTCCCGAATCTCATCACGAGACACGCAACTCTCAAGATCACCCGCTTGAATATCAGTTAACTTTTTAGAAAAGGAAAATTTTAACTTAAGTCTGTAGTTACCTGGCTTCTTAAAACGAGACTCAAAATGCTTGAAGAACTCCTCTTTAATCCTGAAAGGATTAGTGCACCAACTTCCGTCAACAAACACACCACAAATAGAAAGCCGAGAACGTCTTTTATTAATTAAGCCATGAAAGAATTTAGAGTTTTCATCCCCTTCAATGGCCCATTTAATTTTAGCTTTCTGAATATACTCTTTTGAATCCATTTCGTTAATATTGAAAAGCTTACGTTGTAACTCAGCCCTTCTGACCAAGTAAGAATCAGTCACATTCCCACCATCCAAAGCTCTATCTATCGAATGTAACTCCTCTTTAATATGGTCCTTCTCACGAGAAACTTGTAACTTCTTATCTCTAACCCAGCCACGGATCATAGCTTTTAAATCCTGGAGATTTTTTTAGAACAAATGAACCTATTAGAATCACTATAAACAGAAGAATTCCATGTATTCTCAACCATATCTTCGAAATCATCCAAACACAACCAAGAATGATAAAACCGAAAGGGAATTGGACCAAAATCAGCAAATACCTCACGAATAACAATCGAACGATGATTCGAAAGGTGCCTATCAAGACAAATTGCCGCTATAGAAGGAAAATTAGAATAGATTCCTTCAGAAACAAGGAACCGGTCTGACTTACTCATCTTGGAACCTGAGGGGTGAGATCAAGTAAATTCATAACCCTCCATTTGCACATCAATAAGACCCGAAGACGAGATGAATTGATCAAACACACGAGCATTAATAGAGTTAAAACAGGACCCACGCCTTTCGTCTATATTCCTAACCTCATTAAAATCACCCAAGATCACCGTATCGCCCTTCCACCTATCAATCGAAGTCGAAACATAATCCCACAACATCCTTTTACATGAAAGCTGTTGAGGAGCATAGATTGCCACAAATTTTTTTTGACTTAGTTGGTAACCAAGTCCCATATATAGCCACAAGATTATCGGAAATAGTAGCACCTTCTTTCTGAAACATCGACGCTTCCCACACGCATAAGATGCCTCCTAAATTACCAACCGCCTCACTACATAAATAATTAAAATTAGAATTACCCCACATAAGTTTCACCTCCATTTGAGTAAGACCCTTGCCTTAGTTTCTTGAATAGCCATAAAATTAATTTTATTCTTAAACTTTAACTCTTTTAACCACTCCTTTTTAGTCTTGTTGCCAAGACCTTGAATATTAAGAGACATTACCTAGTGATCTACCAAGAATTTTTTTTATTCCAAGTATATGTGAGTGATTTATTAACGAATAGGTTGTGAGCTTAATTAAGCCTCATCTAAAAGAGACTTAATGAAAATTGTCCTACTGATTAAACACATTAGGTCTTTATATAAAAATGGTCCTAGTGAATAAACACAAATGCATGTGTTAACAATCTGACTTTCTAAAAACAGAATAACACATTAGGTCTTCATATGAAAATGGTCCTAGTAATTAAACACAAATGACCATTTAGGGTTTATTTTGTACCTTGTACCTATACACGTCGTAACTGTATACAATTATCTCTACAAGTTTTGTTAGTAATTGACAAACACATGCATGCATAGATCATAGTGTTGACTTTGATGAGATTTTCGCGGTTACTCTAACAATATCATGACATGTATGTGGTCATTTCTAAGTTGAATTACTTATCTTGTTGTACAATGGACTTTATATAGATGTAAAAAGATTGACATGCAAAGGTTTAGTGAAGTTATAAATGCGGGTTAGGTTCATGACGAAAATAGACTAGAGAGAGTAAGGTGGTTGAGGACGGTACTATACACGGCATATAAAGGGATCAGATGTAAGGGTGTGGACATGTTAATGTCAATAATTCAACTATTTATGTCTTATTTTCAAAAAAAAAATTTCTTTTTTTATTATTCATGTTAGCATATGAGAAAAGTTTACAATGTGAAATAACTTAATAGTCAGATCTATTCTATGTTGTTTATTACTGTCATTTTAATTCTTACCAATAACAGTAAAATTTTGTGTTCTAAGATGGTGGAAACTTTAGTATTAGCCATTATCAATAATTCATGCAACTAGATAATCTAAAAATTGCAATAAGTTTTTGACATTTCAGACGTTTTAACTAATTAAATACTAGAACCTTTGGTAAATAGAATATGTTTTTGACATTGTATGAAAAAATGATTTACATGTTCTTTAAAAACAATGTAAGAATTGCAATAAAAGTCATTTAACTATCCTCTTGTAAATTGTTGGTCCCCATCCCTTCTTAAAGTTGTGGAGTAAATTTTTTTTCATAAATATTAGTAAATAAGAAGAGAAATGTGTGCGTTTGTGAAAGCCATCACAATAAAAGTTTTCACCTACATAAAGTGTGAGATTTAAGTACTCATTTGGACTTCATAACCACCGGGGAGTAAATGACATAGACCATTTAGGACCTCACTAAGTCTTGTGTCCCTTATCGTCTGTCAATATTATAATCAATATATTGTCATTGTGATTTACGTTATTCCCCTTTACCTTTATATACATTTGTCATTTGATATTATTATTCATAGAATGGTTTCGCTAATTTGAACTTTGGGTTGGATATATTGAGTGTCGGCTGATTGAAGAGTTAAGATTTACAAATTTTGCAAACTGCGACTTGCTATAGTTAGCAATTTACTAAATATGAACGATATAGATATGTCAAAAAGAGATCAAGTTGAATGTAATTTGGTATATCATCTTGACCAATAACAATTAAATTAAATGTTTATTCTCATAACAAGACACTCACAAGTACCTTATGCAGTGGTTGGAATTTTAGTTTTGGCCAAGTTCTCATTTGTCGATCTGTCTAAAATCTACATTTCTAGAAAAGGGTTGGGCTAAATGCCTGTATTAAGAGGACCATTTCTAAAATGCTCGCAAAGGCTTCGCAATAGCCTCGCAAAGGCGTAAGGCTCCACCTTCACGTCACGCTATAAGCCAAGGCGTGAGGTTAAGGCTTGGCGTGCAATGAGAAGCAAAAAAATATCATAAGGCGTGATAAGTCATGATGGATCGAGACTTTATTCATTTTGATTTCGATAAAATCGATCTCTTTTATATAGAAATGAAAACGATTACATGTAAATATATTTTTTGACTTTAATTTGTATGTAAGACGCTTTTGTAAACTTAATACATTTGAAATATGATATAAATACTAATAATTTATAAATATTTTCGTACTTTGTGTCGCCTTACTTCACGCATTAAAAACGTAAAAGCTTCGCCTTAGCCGCTAAAGCTTGAGGCTTGATCATACCACCACACCACGCCTCACGCTATTTAGAACCTTGGGACCATATCATTTACATTATGCTAGATATGTAGAAAAGGGTTGGACTAAATACCTATATTAAGAGGACCATATCATTTACATTACCTTAAACTTTGGATTACTTAAAAGAAACTAATATGCATGTGGTTGTTGTGATAAAAAAAAATTAAAGCCGATCATATTTTTAAGACTGGTTCAAAATCAAACTAGCATGTTGAGATCTAATGTGGTATAGAAAGTACTTTGCAAAAAAAGTATGGTTTTGAAACAACTTAACCATTTGTGTACTACGTTCTTAATTAACTCGAACACAAATTCAACCACATGAAAATACAAATAGGACACAATCATCAAAACTGAAAGACTACGTAATCCTGCGTGGGTGATATGTTTATTGATACGTTATTTATAGAGTACATACGATAACGAAATCTTATAATAGGCCTAACCCCACAATTGAATTTGGGTTATATCTATCCTCTAATACTCCTCGCAATTCGAGTGGCGAAATCGCGAAAGCTCGAATTAGATTTTTTTTTTATTATTCTTTTTTTAGAACGGTAATTTTTTACAACTCACACTAATTATCTCACAAATTCGATCTCACATGTCTCTACCGAGACTTGAACCCACAGCCACTAGGTTAGAGAGTCACTCACATACCGCTAGGCCAAGAGAAATTTGGTAAAGCTCGAATTAGATTAATAAACCAAATAAATATTAAACAACGCTAAGCTACTATAAAGCAATGGATTGTTGACGAAGAAATCCGACAACAAGCGGAAACAGTTCTTCAAGCACCAACAAAAGTAAATAACAAATTGGTTGATAAAGATATATGACCAGGGGCGGACGTACCCTTTGTGTACGGGGTGGCGGCGCCCCACATGGCTAGACCAAAAATACGAAATTACAGTATATTTTTCCGTTAATTTTGAGCGTTTTTTTAAAGTGCCCCCACTCGAAACTCAAATTGCCCCCCACGCACACATTAAAATCCATTATTTAACACTATAAAACCTAAAAATATCACATATTTAAGTTATAATAGTCGATTTTTCGGATTTTTAATTTTTTCCGTCTTGTTATTGTCAAAAAAAATTTTTTGCCCCCCACAATGCAATTTCTTGCGTCCGCCACTGTATATGACAACATACAAATAATTATCTTGAATCTGCAAAAAGAAAAAAAAACAAAAACAAAAACAAAAATTGAATAATATATCATCTGATTTAGGGTGTATCAAGAGGACATGAAGGATTTACATATGTTATGTCTTGTATTTGGTATTACCATAATAGTTTTGTAGAATCTTGATAACCTATGAATCTATGAAGTGGGTTGATGTTTTCTAGAGAAAGAAACTAGAGAGAGAAAGTGAGAGAAAAACTATGTGTATTTTATTAAGTGAAACTAGAAAAGTGAACAACAACCAACCCCTTTCCAAGGAGGAAAGGGGTATTTATACTTCCAAGTCTTATGTGGACTTGGGCCGGTCCATGACAAGCCCATGGACCGGTTCTTACTTAACTAAATAAGTAACTATTAACTATTTGTTAACTACGAGCTATTACAACATAAATAATACTCCCTCCGTCCCAAAATTATAGTCCACGTTTCCTTTTTGGTCTGTCCCAAATTAATTGTCCACTTCCAAAACTTCTAAAAATAAGTATGAATTTTAGATCAAGATTACTAGATTACCCTTAATTAAAATCATAATTACAAACTTTAAAAAGGTTCTAAATTAATTGGTTAATGGTAAAATTGTCTTTCTGCAAAAAGTAAGAGAGAGAAAGCTGAAAAAGTGATATTTTTCTTAAACTGTGTGTTTTTTGTCGGGGGACAATAATTTTGGGACGGAGGGAGTATTGTGGAGTGACCGATACTTCTAATATACGTAAAAACGTATTTCTAACAATCTCCCCCTAAGGGAGGTCACTCCACGTTACAAAGTTCTAAACCTAGCATACTATACTAAGTCTTCGTTCTTTAGCTCGTAGTCTTTTCTTCTTTTTCTTTTTGTTGTGAATATGTTTATTGATCTTTTAGGCTTTGGCTTGAGAGCATTGTTCTTTTGGCCTTTCACGTGCGATCTTTGCCTTCTTGTGAAACTTGCCTCCTCGTGACTCCATGTTCCACACACTTATGTCTTTTTGTTGAATTCTCGAAAGTTTCAGAGTTTGGTACAACGGAAGACTTTATCTTGTACTTTCTTGAATTTTTGCTAAGCTTTGATGCAGAAAAACATAAGCATGTGGGAACGACTTCTACAGGTACACCGCAACACCACCGTCTTCACTGGTACACAGCAACCTCTATCTTTGAAAATATAGACTGAAAGAACGCCACCGTCTTCAACAGGTACACAGCAACGCCACCGTCTTTAACAGGTACACAGCAACGACACGAATAAAATGGCTTTGAACATTTTATTCTAATTCGGTAGCATTTTACCTCCGGTCGGTGAAGACCGTTGGACGATATTAGATATCGTACCCGTGACGGATAGTTTCAATTAAGTAACTTCCTGACAGGATTTCGCGGGTAAACCCGTTCTCTTTATTCGACCGTCCAAAGCTGACTGCGAACATAAAGAGTGAATCACTTGGATAAATTATCCTTGTGATTTTGAAGCCGTCAATTCATGAAACCTGGAACAAGTGAATTTCAATTAAGATTTTCACCATCGTTGCTTTCCAGTTGTCACGAGCTCAATTCATAGAGAATCTTGCACGTCACCTACCAAGTGCTGTTTGATGTTAACACTAGAAGGATTTCCACTCGTCACTGTGATCAATAAAGAGTCACTCTGAGTGTTCTGGCAAGATCATATGATAATGCGTAGAGGCCTGGAACGAGTTTAAGTTCAATTAAGAATTAAACCACTGTTTCTTTCCAGTTTTTCACAAGATTGGTTCTAAAAGAACCGCACGTGTAACCTACCATGAGCTTGTTTGATGTTGGCTCAAGCAGGATTTCCATCTTCATTGTAATACTTACGTATTACTCGGATGTTCTGGCAATATTACAGGAATATTGCGTAGGACTCATGAAAATCTCTTACTTTTCACAGTGTGTGAGAAAGCAAGGAATAAATGGAAAGTGTCCTAATGAGACTTTTGATGATCTCTTGGCTCTAGACTCAATTGTGCGTTTTGATTTTAGTGAGCGATGGCTGGAGAGGAGTGCCACCTTTTCAATACCAGTCTATTCGGAGTGAATAAACCAATAGACAACATGTTGATCTCCGTGTGATTAAAACAAATACCTTTTGAGAGATATTTGAGTTAGCTGGGAAGGGTTGTGCATTGCATCACTGGGTCCATGATGTCTTTCTTCAATACCGAGAATCATTAACAAAAATGATCTCAATAGCATATGTATTGACCCGGTTTCTGCCTTAAGTTGTAAGGAGGGCTTCTTTCTTTACACCCTTTATCTTTACAATTCTTTTTCATTCTTCAACCCCTTCAATGCTTACCAATACGTCATCACTAGCACCTTGTTGTGATTGTTCCAGTGCTAGCTTAAGTACTTGGTCGGCATTCATCTACGTTCACAATCTTTCTCCAACTTTCCTAGGACTTCTAATTCTATCTAGGGAATTGTCCTTGGGAAGATTCCATCGGCTCTGATGAATCATTGGACTAAACCTATTCCTACCACCCTTTTGTCACCACATTCGTCGTGAATTAAGCGTGTTTTGGGAAGGAATTGCCACCATGAAAAATCATTGAAAATCACCTAAAGTACTTGTGATATTGAAATCAAAAGTTTCGTACCTTAGGTGTTTTTGATCATCAAAAACGCTCCCCCTTAATACGTGCTTTACACATATTAAGTTGGATAATCATTAAGTCTTTTTCATCTTTTAGCCAAGTATCATTTAAATCTCCTTAATCCCATTTCTCCCCTTATCCAAAATGTTAACCATTAATATTTGGGATATTGAATGGATTAACCGGTCTTTGGGTAAAAATGAAATCGATGTTTGGCCATAGAACATGTTCATGCTCCCCCTTAAATTAATAAGGGATATTTGTAGTGCTTTAGTATGATATATTTTGAAAGATTTAGAATCTCGTGAGAAATTCTTGAAAAATTATCATACCTTAACACTACATCAAGCCGTACAAGCACAATATTCACAAATATACATATTCACAATTGAAAACTAATATAAAGTGGACCTGAAGTGTACGACCCATTAGATGGATCGTTGCAGTAGCTTGTGGTGCACGAAATATGGTCTTCCACCAACGAATCTTTCCAAGCTCCTCATCAATCTACGTTCACGGAGCGTTTGATCTATCTTCTTGATCACATACTTCGCCATCTGCCGATAACCCTGGTGCCAATCCTCAGTCATCTCTGGTAAAGTCCCACCCGAATTGAGATGATCCAACTTTCCTCTGATGTAGATGAGAGTCCCATCACTATACTTATAAAGCTCACCCACCCTCATAAACTTCATTAACCCTTGACTGTTCAAGTAGAAAATCCCACAATTCGGAACAGAAATGCCGGTATAGGGACATCTGTTGACATGTTGAGGTAACACTTGATTCACTGGACGGGTTAGGTTAAGCTTCCTCTGGTAACTTTCGACTCCCAACTGAAGATCTTCAACTCGTTTCTTGATAACAACGCTTCGTGTGAACATACGAAGTGCTGTATTCAAGGCAATGAGGTCTTCACGAGGAATATGTGTGAGTTGATCACGGGTCATTAGAAGCAACATATCTTCGATATCCTCAAGGCGAATGATAGAAAAATCTCCCTGCTGGATTTTGTATTCTCTGTCATCCTCCCTTTTCAAACGAATCTCCGTCACATGATAATAGCCATTCTTGGCTTCAGTTTTCAGCCCTAAAATACTGGAGATGCGGATATCGGATCTAACGTTGCTTCCTGAATTGACTAGGCAGCAACCCCTGTACGCCCTTCGGACTCGTTCGTCCCAATGAGATGCACCTATAACAGCATACATATCATAATTACGAGTTACCCTTGGGACCCAGAGTCGGTTTACCTTTTCCTCGATCCAGGGTATTGTCCCCCAGTTGGCAGCTTTCAGTAAGGTCAAGGAGGTTGCGTACTTTGATGAACCCTTCAGAAGATACTCAAGATCATAGGTGACGAAAAAGTCGAGAGCAATCTGATTATCTTGAGTAGGATCAAGTGGAGGTGGAGCTCTTTCTGAATCATGAAGACCTGGCCGTTGAACGGTATTCAGAGCTTTCAGGATCTCATCAGCATAATACTCGAACTCCATTCGGGTTAATCTGGTTTTGGCGCGAAGTCTTTTATCCTTTAGTGCTTTCTTCACCAAAGACAGAGTAACCGAAGTCTTATACTCGTGAGCCAGAAAAGCGCACAAGTCAATCGGACTACGGATACGGAGATATAAAACATCTCTGTCAGCGTCTGTGATCGGATCATATTGCGCCGCCGCCGTGATCCAAGCTTGTGGTGGTGCAGTCTCGTCAATCTCCAACATGTCTGCCCAGTCCGGTGTGCTTGATTCAGGAACAGTAGATTGTTGTGCTTGTTGTAGAGGAGTAGAAACGCGAACATCTGCTGGTTCTGATTCAGGCATCTCGGCGGTGTCATGAACGGGTGAGTGTTGTGCAGCTTCAGGTTCGGTTACTGATTCTGCAATCACAGAAGCAACAACAACAGGACTAATAGGGTTAGTGGTAACAGGTATAGATACAGCAATAGAAGTACCGGGAATCGATGACGCTGTAGTAGCATTCACATCGTGGCGCCACTTAGATCGTCTTGATTCCGTTGATGTTGATTTGTCCTTCTGCGCTGCATCTTTCTTGGACTTGGTTCCAGACTTAGCAGGTTTCTTGGAGCTGGTAACCTTATCTCCCTCTTTAGGCTGTTTACCCCCATCATCATCCTCATCGTTATCCTCGTTGCTCCCCCTAGCACTCTCCTCATTACCATCACAACCATCATCGCCATCATCATCATCATCATCATCCTCATCCTCGTTATCATCACCATCATCGTCATCTTCATCATCCTTTTCTTCTTCTTCTTCTTCTTCTCCACCTTCATCTTCACCAGTATCCTCTTCTTCTTCACTTTCTTCCCTTTCTTCCTCAGGTAGAATGTGGTATGGTACCACACTTCCAAACGTTTTAAATAACCTATCATCCTCCATGATAGCGTCATTCAGGGATTTGTAGAGAGCCCGTTGAATCCTAGATTTATCAAACGATCCAAGTTCCCTCATTCGAGCTTTCAGGATCTTCTTCAATTCAAAATCCGTCAAGTCATAGGCAATTTTGTAGGCGGATTCAGAAGGATTGGATGACTTGATCATCAAATTATCAGCTGCTAGTGTCTTCAACTCATCACGCAGTTTAGGCATAATGGATTCAACGTATTCTTGCACTTTCTCTTCAACAGAAGCTTCAAGTGCTTCTTTTTGCTCCTTGTATTTATCCCTCATCGCTTGAAGTCTAGTGATACATGCAGCATGCTTATCAGCCTCAGCCTGCTTAACCTGAGCTAGTTCTTCTGCATGAGCTTTTCGCGTCAATTCCATATCTGCAGCAAACTTAGCAAGCATCTCTTCTTGGGCTTTCCTAGATGCTTCTTCACTTTGAACTCGTCTATGTAGCTCTTGGCGAAGTTCATCCATTTCTCTTTTGTGATTATCCGTATGTTTATCCAACATTTCGGCCATCACCAATGCAGCCATTGTAGATGTTGCAGAGCTGCTCTGGGTTGATTGAAGAGGCTCAGTTGTGACCACGGTACTAAGGATTGGAGTTATTTTTGGTGGAAGGAATGGTGTTGAAGCCGGTCTGGTTGGTAAGGGTTGTATTGGTGGAGGTTGAGTTGCTAAAGGTTGAGTTACTAACGGTTGAGTAGACACCATGATTGTTGGAGCACCGGACTCCTTTTCAACACTTGCTGAAACGGGGATTGATGTCTCCTTCGAAGTAGAATACCGTTCAGGTGATCCAAACTCATCAATATCATCTGGTTCCTCGTACTCTTCTTCAACATTTATCCTTGCACCTGAACCACTACCGCCCGTATCTTTCCTACTCCTTTGAATAGCTATCTTCATCATTTTTCTCTCCGCCTTGTCAAGAGTAGGATCAACAACATCTTCTTCGTCACGTAGAACTAACTCGTCAGCCTTACCCTTTCCCTTCTTAACCTCAGTCTTCTTCTTCTTGGTTTCAGGTTCAGGTAAAGCAGCTGGTTGCTTGCGTTTACCTTTACTCTTGACCGTAGTAGACGAGTCTTCTCCGGTCTGAAGGCTTGCTTTAAGCTTCTTGATTTCCAGCAGCAGTAGCTTGTAATCAGCGGAACCTTTAATTTTATCCGTCAGAAGATAATCGGGAATAGGACCAGGAATCACACCACCAGAAGGTCCTTCATGCCTTAGATCTACAGTATCATCATCTTCTTCAGTGTGATGCCGACTTGCTGCACGCCTATCAATAGTAACATCATTCTTCATAAAATAATTAATGATAAGCTTGATAAACCGAGGATAAGGAAAGAAATTTGTCTTCAGCTTCTTGTTTTGGAAGAGTTGGAAGGTGAATTCTTCCCACAACAATAATGCATAATCTGCATTTGCGCCTTTATACATTCCATAAAAGATGTTCATAATAGGACTGCGCAAAGCATCATGCCCACTTGTTTTCGGTGTAAGACATCTACTGAGAATACCCAACATTGCTCTCCAAGGTTGTCCTACTTTGGCAGTGGTAAACTCAGACGCAACTCGTATGTCAGGACATCCAAGAGCCTCGAACATCTCCATGAGTTCATCTTTAGTAGGATCCCTCGAAAATGACATGCCTTTGGGTGTATCCCGTATACCAAAAATCTTACGAAAGTCTGAAACTGTGAGCGTCTGCTGCTTGTTGTTGATGGTGAAGGTGATCTTGTTTGAAGTACTCTCCTTGGTAGCCCAGAACTCATACATGTAATCATAAGGCACCGAGGCAGTACTCCTAAGGGCGTTCTTGAAATGAGAGTGATCAAGGATTGCGATGGCTACTTTGAATCCATGGTGAGTGGATTTTGAGACTTGCTTCAGCCGGTAATTGTTTGGTATGAACTTGAGGGTTCGTGCTTTAGCAATAGCGGCTTCTCTAGAGTCTTGGATTGCTTGTACTGTTGGATTAGTCATTGTATCTGCTTAAGATAAGACATGAAAGGTTGATGCACAAAAATACATATAGATATGTATCATTCTTATTTCTAAGCATAACATATTTCAACAAGTACTTAGAACATGCAAACCACTATCAATCAAACAACTCTTCATCCGGAACTTTCCTTCATTCGGAACTTCTTCATCCGGAACATTCCTTCATTCGGAACTTATTCATTCGGAAGTTCTTCATTCGGAACTTCTTCATTCGGAAGTTCTTCATTCGGAACCTCTTCATTCGGAAGTCCTTCATTCGGAACTTCTTCATTCGGAAGTTCTTCATTCGGAACTTCTTCATTCGGAAGTCCTTCATTCGGAACTTCTTCATTCGGAACTTCTTCATTCGGAACTTCTTCATTCGGAAGTCCTTCATTCGGAACTTCTTCATCCGGAACATTCCTTTATTCGGAACTTCTTCATTCGGAAGTTCTTCATTCGGAACTTCTTCATTCGGAAGTTCTTCATTCGGAACTTCTTCATTCGGAAGTTCTTCATTCGGAACTTCTTCACTCGGAAGTTCTTCATTCGGAACTTCCTTCATTCGGAAGTCCTTCATTCGGAACTTCCTTCATTCGAAAGTCCTTCATTCGGAACTTCCTTCATTCGGAAGTCCTTCATTTGGAACTTCCTTCATTCGGAAGTCCTTCATTCGGAACTTCCTTCATTCGGAAGTTCGTTCGGAACATTCCTTCATTCGGAAGTTTTTCAGAAAATTCCTTCATTCGGAAGTTTATATCCATGTTCATCCGGAACTTTTCAAACGTAGCTATGATGATTAATTCTAAGCGCGTTTGTGAGATTTAAAGCAATCTAAGGCAACACCACATCATCTAAAGCTATTCCGAGCAAAACCCACCAAAAATCATAAACAATTAATCCTAAATAGGCAAATAACCCCTAAATCTGATACAGTTTACTACCCGAATCAATTAACAAGATTTAGATGATGAATTTGACGAATTATAAGTTTAAATATTGATGTAATTACCTTCTAAGATCGAATGGAACAGATTTGGATGATTGAGACGCAAGTTTTGTAAGCTTGTGTGTGTGTTTAATGGCGGCAAGAAATGAAGAAACAGTGAAACAGTAAAGTGGACGGGGGAGGGGGGGGTGTTAAGTTTTGACTTAGGTCAAAATTTTGACAACTTTCTCAAAATGTCACTTTTTACCCTACATTTTCACTCCTTTTCCTTTTTGGTTTATCACTTTTCATTTTTTCTAACCATTGTTAAACTTAGCCACTATTAACTTTCACACAACTTAGCAATCACAACCTATTTGCAAATCTCCAAAATCTAAAGCAAGTCCTATCACCTTGAACGAGCACAAGTCGATTTCTAAAGCAATACCACTCATTTACCATTTAGCCATTAATTTTCCACAATCACTTTTGAAAATCAATTTAATGACGAAGATGATTTAATATTTTCTCCCCCTTAAACGATGACCCGTTTTCTATTTAAAGAGCTGTAGTCATTGTTTAAAGAGTCAAATATTGATGAAAACATTTCCAATTAATGTCTTGAAAAAGATTGATTCGTGGTGGAAATAAGATTTCTCTCATTTTGACAAATTAATGCACTGAGACGTACACAAATTCGTGTTAGACCAAGTTGTAAAGTAAACTTGATCCCTTTGCATGATTTGGCTTGTAAATCATGCCCGAGAAAATTAATTCCCGTTCTGAGCCAACGTTTTCCAAGGAAATACGTGACTTTAATATGAAAACCGGGTTGCAGTCTGAAATAACTACAAGCCATTATGGGCATGTTTTAAAAAATGTACAACTTTTATACGGACTCTATTTATGGCACCGTGTCAATATTGATCGACATTTCTAAGGCCGTAAATATTACCGTACTAAAAGACATGCCCGATTAAAAAACGAAAAATATTTTTGGTTTTTCTGGATTTTATAATTTTTATGGTTTTTCTAGGTTTTATATTTTTTATGATTTTTGTTGGTTTTATATTTTTGTATTTTTCTTTTGTGGTTTATATATTTACGATAATATACATGATCACGAACAAAGGATACTCTGAATAGTTTACCACGACTATTCAGCTGATTCTTCTGCCAACTCTTTGAGAGTCGCTGGAGTGAATGATTTCATGCCAAGCTTGTCGATCAAAAACTCGATTCGTCCTCGATCTAAGGCTTTGGTGAACATATCCGCCAGCTGGTACTCAGTAGTGACAAAATACAGCTCGATCACTCCGTTCTCCACCTGCTCCTTAATGAAATGGTAGCGAATGTCTATGTGCTTGGCCCGGGAGTGTTGAACATAGTTGCAGCAAAGGGCAATGGCGCTCTTGTTGTCACAATACATCGGGATTTTGTTGAATCCCAACCCGTAGTCAGTTAATTGTGATCTCATCTAAAGGACTTGAGCACAACAACCGGACATGGCGATGTATTCAGCCTCCGTGCTAGAAATTGCAGCGCTTTTCTGCCTTTTTGAAGACCAACTGATCAATCTATCTCCAAGGAGTTGCACAGATCCAGAAGTGCTACGCCTCGTGTCTTGACATCCAGCATGATCGGCATCTGCGTATGATATTAAAGCAATAGAGGAATCTTTCGGATACCATAGACCACGATGAAGTGTTCCTTTTAGATACCGAAAGATCCTTTTCACAACATGTAGGTGCTTTTCGGTAGGCCGAGCCTGATACCGGGCACACATGCATACAACAAATTGCAAATCAGGCCTGTTAGCAGTCAGATAGAGAAGGGTGCCGATCATTCCACGGTAAAGTTTTGGATCGACAATAGTCCCATTCCTATCTTCATCTAACTTGGATTTCTCCACCATTGGAGTGTCCACGGGGTCACAATTTTCAAAGTTATATTTCTTTAAAGATTCAAGAGCATATTTGGATTGATTAATAAATATGCCTCTGGGATTTTGAGAAATCTGTAATCCTAAGAAAAATGAAATTTTTCCCATCATCGACATCGAAGCGTGTGGACATTATCTTCTCAAAGCGATTTGACAATTCTATGTTAGTGGCAGCAAATATTATATCATCAACATAAATTTGTACAAGAATCATGTCATTGTCCTCCTTGAGAGTGAATAGAGTGGGGTCCACCTTGCCTTTGGAGAAGCCTTCCGAGATGAGATATGTTGAAAGGAAATCGTACCACGCGCGTGGAGCTTGTTTCAACCCATAGAGATCCTTCTTAAGCTTGTACACATGATTAGGAAACTCTGTGCTAACGAACCCATCCGGCTGACGAACATAGACCTCTTCCCTTAGTTCACCGTTCAAAAATGCCGTCTTCACATCCATTTGATAGACGATCATATTCATATGAGCAGCATACGCAAGGAATAGTCTAATAGCCTCCAATCTTGCCACAGGAGCAAAAGATTCTTCAAAGTCTATACCCAAGGCTTGTTTATATCCTCTAGCGACCAATCTAGCCTTATTCTTCAATACTGCACCCATCTCATCGAGTTTAACCTTATAAACCCATAACAAAGTAAGGATGTTAACCTTGTCAGGGAGAGGAACCAATTCCCATACTTCAAGTCGTTGGAATTCATTTAGTTCCTCCTGCATAGCTTCAATCCAAGATGATTGAGTCATAGCCTGCTGCCAATTTTTAGGTTCAACTTCGGAGAGAAATGCATCAAAGTAGCAATAGAGTGCGCTCTCTTGTAATTGATGGCGTGTAGAGACTGGTCGATCTAGATATCCAATGACATTCCTAATTGGGTGATCTTTTGTCCATTTGGTGCTATGATTTTCAATCCTAGGTGGTCTGGAGTGAACAATAGAAGGAGCTTCTTCTGAGGTAGACGCGGCTGAAGGGTTTTCAGGGAACGGTATACCAAAGAAAGGAAGCTCTTTTAAGTGAGCATATTCCAAGTCGTGATCAGTAGAATCCTCTTCCATATCATTAGGCACAAGTAGGGGTGATGATTCAGGTGTAGTTTGAGAATCACTTGGTAAAGGTCCATCCGGTTCAATGTTAATTGAAGATGCATTAGATAAAGGTTCATTAGCTTGAGCAACCACTTCAGCGATTGGAGCGATCACTACAGGTGCTGGAACTTCATCAGTCGGGGGATCGAAGAATTCATCAAACAACGGTTGAAACAGTTTATCCTTCTCGGGCCTTGTTGGTGGTAAAAATGATGTAGAAGTAATGATTATTGGGAACTAATCCGGAACTAATAGCACCGGTTCCCATCTCATGAAGCGCGGGTTCAGAGCTGTGTTGCTCAGAAGCCATCGCTGTCAGCTCATCGAAATCTGCGTCCATAGTTTCTACAATCTTACCAAGACGACGGTTGTAAATTCGGTAGGCTTTCTTTGAGGGTGAGTAACCAATGAAAATACCTATATCGGCTTTCGGTTGAAGCTTGCCCAAGTTCTCACTATTAATGTTTAGATAACAAAGAGCACCAAACACATTAAAGAATGAAACATCGGGTTTACGGTCATGTAGAAGCTCGTAAGGTGTTTTTCCATGGCGTTTCCGAATGATAGAACGGTTTTGGGTGAAACATGCAGTAGATATCGCTTCTGCCCACAAGAACAATGGAGCGTTCGCATAAATAAGCATAGTCCGAGCAGCTTCCATAAGCGTACGATTTCGTCTTTCAACGACACCGTTTTGTTGTGGAGTACGTGCAGCGGATGTTTCATGTGAAATACCAACTCCTTCATAGTAATCACGAAGAGTCTGGTTGACGAACTCTGTTCCATTGTCTGTACGAATACGGCGGACAGTAGTATTTAAACGTACCTGAATGAATTTCAGAAAAGTAATGATAGCCTTCGGTGCTTCATCCTTTGTACGTAAAAATCTTACCCATGTAAACCTGGAGAAATCATCCACAATAACGAGAATGAATTTCTTACCGCTCACACTTTCAGTTCTCATTGGCCCACAAAGATCCATATGCAAAAGATGAAGTTTTTCTTGATTGATGTCTTCAGCTTTGGGCTTATATGATTTCTTGGTACTTTTCCCCCTTGAACACGCGGAACATAAATGGTCCTTGTGAAATTTGAGCTTTGGAAGACCACGAACTAATTCGTTTTTAGCCAGATGATTAATAGCATCAAAATTAAGATGAGATAATCTGCGATGCCATAACCATGACTTGGTCTTAGATGCTTTAGAGAGAAGACATACTGGAGAGACGACCATCATGTCTTGTAGAGACAACGTATAAAGATTTGCACCACGAGATCCCTTCAACAAATCTTTTCCTTCCAAGTTGCGGATGAAACAAGTGTGTTGTCGAAAAGCAACCTCTAGGTTGGAATCACAAAACTGTCCTACTGAGAATAAATTATGACCAAGACCTTCTACATAGTATACCATTGAAATCGTAACGTTTCCAATATGATATTCACCATACCCCATTATCTTTGCAATATGATCATTCCCGAATTTAACCGTACCAAGAAACTTGCTGACGAAATTTCGGAGCATCGAGCGATCTCCGGTCATATGTTTTGAACAACCGGAGTCCAAATACCAAAGGATGATTTGGACCACCTGAAAATATCACCACACGAAGACAATGTAGAGGTATCGGAATCTGAGTGTTCCTTGTTATTAGCAGGTACAGATTTAATAATCTTAGATTTGCTAACTCTAGGTTTCTTAGATTTTCTAGCCTTCTTCTTCCTAGTTGGTGGTGTAGATTCTAGTTGGCTTAAATCCTGTGGTATTTCTTCACTGATAGACACTATAGTGGGAGCTGACCTAATTAAAGGGCGCTGTTTCCATACTTGAGTGCGAGTGTGCCTAACTAAAGGACGCTCAGACCTAACCTCAATGGATGCATTCCTAGTTAAAGGGCACATTTTTCCATCTAATGTAAAGGTCCTACCAGTGGGACGTCATTGCCAGCCAACTTGGGCACGAGTTCTACCCGTTGGCTTCCATTCAAGACCATTCCTAATGGCATTCATTTCATTCACATGATCAATAAGACACAAATCATGACGTTGGGAAAACATACATTCATTACAATTCCAACAATTCAAATTAGAATTCACGAATGGTTTAGGATTCTGCACAGGCGCAGAGCTTTTAGTCTTAACATGATTCTTCTTATTTAAAACTGAACTAACATTCCTATGGTGAGCTTCTACTTTCTTCTTTTTGGCACTACTAGTGGAGGGCTTGATCTTATCTTTCTTGACTGGCGATCCTTTAGCCTTAGTAGTCTCTTTTAATCCTGTAGAAGGCAAAGTGGGAATATTAGCAACAGATTTTATAGGTGCCTTACTTGATGGTGCCAGTGACGGTTTTGCTCCTAGAGTCTTATTGAATGGAGTTACAGCAATGGGCTTATTAGTAAGTAGTGCAGAACTTGGTTTACCTATGTATTGCAAATATGCTAAACAATATTGAACTCGCTTAATATATTCATGAGCCGAATAATAGTAGCTACTTGAGGGATCTAAGGCATAAAGATCGTCTAAAATATCCCTAACAAGATCTACATGCTTAATGGCATTCCTCATATAATCATCGTAGGTAACCGGGTTTCTCTTATGAAGCGGGTTCTTATAAAGCACTACTGACTTGGTTGTTGGAGCACTAGTGGACGGTGCAGAGTGGGTAGCTGAGTTATCAACAACTTCTTGTCGGGTGAGAAGAAGTGTCTCCTTTAACTCGGCCAAAACCATGTTTTTTTCAATGAGCAGGATGTTTAAGTCAGAGATTTCCTCACACTTTTGGTTCAGTTGTTCAACATAATATTGTTGCTGTGCCGCATTAAAAGCAAAGCGTTCTTCTAGTGAACCATAAAGAGCGGATAGTCCCTGTCTTGTCCGATCCATCTCCCCTAGAACAGACGAAAGTCTAATTTCTAAGACCTGGTTTTTAGACTCTGCAGCCTCTAGTTCTAATTTTAGTGTTTCATTTGATGCCATATCTCTCTTCAATCTCATAATCTCTTCCTCTAATGCCTTAACTATTGCAATCATCTTGTCACTCGTCTCAACACCGTTTTCACAACTATTTGTTATCAAAAGATCCTCATTTTGAGTTTGTTGTTTCAGTTCTAAAGATATACAATGTTGTTCTAGTTGATTAAAGCGTTTTGACAGTAAATTGTAAGAATCTTGTAGCTTAAAAAACTCAGCGTTAGATTCGTGACAAGAATGATTATCTACCTCATTTACAGTATCAGCAACATTTACAGAGAGATCACACACATCATCACAAATATTCACAGCATCACAAATAATCATAGCGGATGTAAGCTCATTCGAATAATTAACATTTACAGTAGTAAGCACATCACACGAGATTACTTCGGACAAGAATCGGTCATATTCAGTTAAAATCTTTTCCTTTTCAATCAGTTGTAGTTCGTAAGCGGTGTCCATTTCATAAAACACTTTTTGAACTTCTCCAATTTCAAATTCAAGATTTTCTTTAAGAGATGCAAAACTTCCTTTTAGACTTTCGACAAATGGATTTATCTCATTCTTAAACACCTCGTTCATGTGTTCGAAAGCCCATTCTCCGGCGTTTAGGCCATTTGAAGTCGTACATTCCAAAATGACATTGTCAAAATTAGTAAAGTATTGATTAATCTCTTGCAAGTTTAACCATACAGTGCTAATAGGTGGAAGATCCTTTGGAATTTCCTTAGGACCTTCCATGTTGACAAGTGTAGGAAATGTACTAGGGTTTTCTTCATTCAACATGTAATGAGATCTTTGTCCATATGGAAGCGAATTCTAAAATCCGTTTTAGCAAGCTCCTTATTCATTTTAAAATAATCACACTCGGGATATTTTGCAGAGTTGTATGACCGATCCTCATCAACTAGATCCTTACTTGTTCGATCATCGAAAATAACAATCGGGTCTAAGACCAATCCTAATTGGTTTGCATTATAAAGTCTTGGACTATGTCTTAAAGCTTGTTTTGCATACCTTGGGTTAGGGGGAAGGCCTTTTTGACGTGATAAGTTAAATTCTCTAAAGGAAGCATCAAATAAGTGCACTAGTTGAGAAGCAGCGTATTGTCTTAAAAGCAAGTAATCTAGGCTTCTAATCTTATTAGCAGCATTAATCTCCATTTCATTCTTCTTAGACTCGAGTAAATCAAAATCCGTTTGAAGTTTTTGAAAATTAGTGACCACTAACTCCTTTTCTTTAAGTTCATTAGAAAGATTTGCTCTTAAGTTTTCAATTTCTTGCAAGTGACCCATTTGTTTGTTTCGAAAGTGATCATATTCGGGATTTGTGAGAACACTAGACGAAGGCACTAATTCCAAAGTTTGAACTTTCTCGTTGCTTAAGGTAAGCTCATCAGACAAATTCTTATTCTTAGCTAAAGTTTCTAAGAGTGCAGCATTCATTTGGCTAAGTAATGTAGCAGGAACAATGACCTAATCTTGTTGAGCAGGAGTATGCGTATGTGAAGTAACTCCCGGTTGTGTTTCACTCAAAGTCTGGGGACTCACATTGATATTACTATCATTGATTGTCTCCTCGTTTGAAAGACTCACCACCGAAGATTCATTCGTATCAGCACGCTCTTGCACAACTTGATGTGGTTGAATACTAGCATCAGTGGTATTATCAATGGTATTAATAAGTACCTCAGATCTCTTTTCTGGCCCTAAGCTGGAGATAGTTGCCATAAGAGCTGCCTTTGCCGATTGAAAATCATCACAGTCTGAGTCATACGCATCAAGATCATCTGCTTGGTATGCTGCATTCTGTGTGGTGACAACGTCTTGTTCAGCAATCCTTGGATCAGCAAGAAATGCAAACTCCTCTTCATCAAGTTCCCTTCCTTGTGCATGAGCATTTACCAGATAAATCTTCTCTGCAAACCATTGACCATCCCTTCTCCTCTTGGGTTTCTTACAATCCCTGGACATGTGACCCTCTTCCTTGCAGTTGTAGCATGTAATCATTCTCAACTTGCCTGTGGAATTAGCCCGTGGAGGAGTGTTGACCATTGGAGCAGGATTGACCGTGCGTGCATTGGTAGTTGATGTAGTAGGTCTCCCCTGATATGGTTGAATAGGTTGAACCATTACCCTGCCATTCTCAATAGTAGCTTGTTGGCGAGAATTGGATAATTCCTCAACTGATTGTTAGTCGGAGCTGATCCCCTAAATCCTCGTTTGCTTAATGTCCTTGTGAGATAAGCAGACATAGTGGTTAACACTTCAACTGGGTCAGCACCTTGTTTGAATACAGGAATGGGGACTTCCTCATCATCACAGTACATTGCTTGGTCTTGATGAACTGCATAATCACTAGAAGGAATACTCATTTGATCAGGGTAGCTTGTTGGATATGTTGCATTCTCTTGATAGGAAGAATATGAAGATTGAGCATAAGGTGCAATACTTACTGGGAGATGTTGTGAAGCATAGTGTGGTGAAGGTGCATTGAACCGATATTGTTGCTGATGTGAGGTGGGTGGTTGCGGTAGAATCGAGTATTGGGGGAAGGTTGGTGTCATGTAAGGTGATGGATGATAGGCTTGATGTCCCAAGATATAAGGAGTGTTGTTGTGAGACAAGCTTGGTTGATTCGCCATCAAAGCTAATGAATCAGGGTACATACCTCGAGGCGAACGGTGCATGATCACATGTTTCTCATGCTGCTGAAGAAAAGCATATAGTTGATCCAAATTGCACTTATGCAAATCCCTGGTTAACTTAACATCGGTAATATACTCACCCCATTCAGCTTGAGGTAAAGTATTCAAGAATTTGGTGTTAATCTGGAATGGAGCAATCACGAGATTATATACATTCAGATCATTCATGAGAGTGGTGAATCTGAAGTAATAATCGTGAAGCGTTTCCCCTGGGTTGTACGTGAATCTATCAAACAGATCATACAACTGACATTCCCTTTCCTGTTTGGTGAGAGACGTACCTTGTAGCAACACCTTAAGACGTTCCCATAAATCCTTTGCCACTGTATACTGACTTACCATTCGATAGATGTCATGTGGAAGGGCTTGGAGAATGGTTTGAAGAGCTTTTTCGTCTGCATCTACAACAAGTTGTTGAGCTGGAGTGAGTTCTTCAAATTCTCGTGGTCGAGTCACGTTGTTAACCACGATGGTACCATAGTCAAGTGGACCATTTAAAATTGACTTGACCATAAGCCTCCCATATACCGGTTTTCCCTTAAGGTAAGACATCATCCGGCCTTGCCATGCTTCAAAAACTTCTTTGATGAGCATTGGCGGGCGATTATCCGTTCCCGTAATGACGGAAATATCCGTAAGAGATGTCATCAGAGGCATTACTGAATTCAGATTCATTTTGTTCACTTCAAAGAGACAAAGATTATCGGTTGATCGAGCAGTGAAGTAAAGCTTGTGAATTGTGTTGAGTTTTTGTTGTAAGAAACCAAGATTAAATCCTCTAAAAAATCGTCAAAAAAACAAGTAAAATAACCCTTGATTCGGAACTTTTTGTTGATTCGGAAGTTTGATTCGGAATATTTTGGCTTGGAAATACCTTGATTCGGAACTTTTGGTTCGGAAGTCTTGATCCGGAACTTTCCCTTGATCCGGAACTTTTTCCTTGATCCGGAACTTTCCTTGATCCGGAACTTTCCCTTGATCCGGAACTTTTTTCCTTGATCCGGAACTTTCCTTGATCCGGAACTTTCCCTTGATCCGGAACTTTTTCCTTGATCCGGAACTTTCCTTGATCCGGAACTTTTGGTTCGGAACTTCTTGATCCGGAACTTTTGTTGATCCGGAACTTTTCGTTCGGAACTTTTGTTGATCCGGAACTTTTCGTTCGGAACTTTTGATCCGGAACTTTGGTTGATCCGGAACTTTTTGGTCCGGAAGTTTTTGGTTCGGAACTTTTGCTGGGTAAACAGAAGGTTTGTTCGTGATGAACAGTCGATCAAAAAAACCAAGATTAAACCCAGATTTTTACCAAATAACCCAAAAAGTTTTGTGATTTCTACAATAATAAGTAAAAACTAATACTTATCCACTAATCCCAATCACAAAAACACCAAAAACACCAAGAATCAAGATGGATCTTCTTAAAGAACACTAATACAATCAAAAACTAAAAAACCACACAAATCATTACCTTAAATCACCCCATAGCTCTTGATACCAAATGTAGAATCTTGATAACCTATGAATCTATGAAGTGGGTTGATGTTTTCTAGAGAGAGAAACTAGAGAGAGAAAGTGAGAGAAAAACTATGTGTATTTTATTAAGTGAAACTAGAAAAGTGAACAACAACCAACCCCTTTCCAAGGAGGAAAGGGGTATTTATACTTCCAAGTCTTATGTGGACTTGGGCCGGCCCATGACAAGCCCATGGACCGGTTCTTACTTAACTAAATAAGTAACTATTAACTATTTGTTAACTACGAGCTATTACAACATAAATAATATTGTGAAGTGACCGATACTTCTAATATACGTAAAAACGTATTTCTAACAAGTTTTTTTTAAAAGAAGGAATGAATACAATCAAAGAGATAAAGTATTCATTGTCAAAGTAAAAGAGAAGAACATCATGATAAATATTTTGGTTTGAAGCAGCGGGAAAATTAGTGGCGGCTAGGGTTTAGAGAGTGATATACAAGACAGGTCTAAAGGTTAGACCTTCCTGATACCATGAAAGACTACATAATTCCCCGTAGGTGATATGTTTATTGATACGTTATTTATAGAATATATACGATAACGAAACCCTAATAAGCCTGATTCTACAATTGGGCTTGGGCCATATTTATCCTCTAATAAAAACATGAATAGATTGGACATGCAAATTAACTTCACGTTATAAATAGTAATAACAAGTTTTCGATACCCGCACATCGCCGCCGGCGTTTTTTGCGCAATACTTATTTCAATTTTACAAACAAAAATAAATGACGAATAGTTGATCAAAATTTAAAGCCAATGAACAACGCTACACGAACTTGTAAGCTCACAACTGTATAAGTCCTCAAATCATTTAAAGAAAATTTGATGGGCTATCACAATAAGAAAAACAGTGTCAATATTTGTCCGTGATTCGTTTCCTTTCATGCCTAGCCCTTTGTCTTTCCTCACTTTCCTCTTCAACCTCATAGAACTTTGCCGCTAGTCTAGAAGGTTAACAAAAAAAACTAGAGGTGTCAATCGAATCGTGTTCGTGTTGACTTGTTTGGGTTCGCGGGTTGGCGTGCTATTATAACCTTTATTCAAATACGACCTATTTAATAATCGTGTCAAGAAACTCAATCTTAACTCGGACCTGAATAACGCATGTAACCCGTTTGTGACCCGTAAATAGGTCAAACGGTTAAAAAAATTGCTTGCTCATTAATTAAACTACATTATGTGAAAATATGATATAAAGATGTAAAATAATGATAAACATAACATACAAAATAATTATGAAACATTTTCAATGATGTATGAGTTATAATCGTTATTCATTTGAATTAATTATATACAAAATACATTTAACCCAAATACAACATAAAATTAAGGTTATTTATTTTATTTTTAGATGCTTATATATTCTTAAACGGGTTCATGTGTCAACTTGTTTAATACTTACTCAACCCAAACACGACCCATTTATTAAACGGGTTATACAGGTTGACCTGACCTCGTGCCATCACCGCCAAAAAGCCCTTTAACACAAAAACAAAATACACTTATATGAAAACTATATAAATTAATTAAGCTCGAGCATAATATTATCTATATATATATATATATATATATATATATATATATATATATATATATATATATATATATATATATATATATATATATATATATATATATATATATATATATATATATATATATATATATATATATATATATATATATATATATATATATATATATATATATATATATATATACTAGTTTCGTAACCCGCCCAACGGGCGGGTTCGGTTCATACATGTTCTATTTATATTACCTTTGTCGATTAATGATAAAGGTTGTCTTGTTTGTGTATACACCAGATCTTCATTCCTGTCTTGCTTTTTAACTTTTGATAGTGTAAGAATACAACTCTAAGCAAACTAATCTTTGATATTCTTTGGCCTTCACTCACCTAACGAACGATTTTGACTCATAAACCTTGATTTAACAACAGTTGTCGTTGCAATAAAAGGCCAAAAAATACCAAACTTACTTTTTATTATTTCAACAATATTTATTAATTTTGGTTCATTAAAACATGTAAGCAAAATATAAGTATGTTCTATAAATGTGTTTTATTTTTATATTGTGATACATATAGTCCGGTCGACGGACTACCTATTCATGATTTTTACTAACTTTAATTGGCTAAATTTAATAACATTGGAAAATGGGTACGTTGGTATTGCATTGTCTAGTTGAGACAAACTATTTAAACCCCACTAATTGATTAATGGTAATTTCTACCGCAATTCGATAATTTAAACTTTGTAGCATAGAGTATAATTGCTAGTTTTTCTAAGTATGGGAAAATATTGTTTCTCTTGTTTATTCATTTATATGTACAGAGTAACTAAATCAACGGCAACATAATTCCCTACTAACTTGATTCTAAACATGGAATAACACGACTGATCATGACAGTTGATTAAGTGATAAGAACTTTCTTTCCATATTTGTGTAAGCAACTAAAACGTTGTGCAAAAGCACTTGCATGTTCCCATATGGTTGAAGTAACCCAAAGTCAGGGACTTTCAAATCTTTTATTTTCATGTTGAGATGATCTGTCAAAAGCTTTAGTTGTATCTATAGTTTTATTGAAATGAGTTTTTTTGTTGGTTGTTGAAAGTGATGTTTCAAGTATAAGTTGGCGTAAGTATGATAAATGCGATGGAGTTAGGATCAAACATTTCAAAGTACTACCATATTTCTTAGGAAGAACTCAATCTGTAACTAAGAAACATATGTTATTTGCAACAAATCTAAGAAAATGATGCAACTGTTGCATCCTTGATGCCTATAGATTTTCTAACAATAATCGCATATTATTTTTATCAGGGAACTAAGGACTTTTAGTTAAGGGGTGTTTGGGTAAGCTTATTGGGTTATCAAAACATGAAATTTTAAACTCGGATAACTTTTTGGATATTGCAGTTTCAAGTAATTTCGATAATAAAATAGTGTCTAAGCTTCTTTTGTTTATCAGTTAACGTGCTCTGAATACCCGCATCTTCTATGCACTTAGGCAAACGTTCGTAAGTTCCAGTAGGTTGAATTTCAATACCCCTTCATGTTTTTACCTCATGAAAAACAAATTTTGATTATTACATTGGTTTTATAATGTACTACGAAAAAGGCCAATAACCATATACAACAGAATCAAGATCAGGGGGCTGAACATATTAATCAGCTGATTCATCTTTTCCATCTTCAGTAGCAAGCTCCGCTTAATAATTAAAACTCTGATTCATCTTTCTCTCGAATCAGCAATCTATTAATGTATTATGTAAATATCCAACATAAAAAAGGTGCATTTCCAGATTGTTTTATGTTAATTATTTCAGCATCCAATGATGTCGCCTTATGGGACACCAGTTCCATGACCTGCTATGTATCCACCAGTAGGGGTGCCTATGGTAAGCAAAATTTCGCCTTCATGAATTCAGATCTTATAATTATACCTTATATCATATTCTTATTCTCTTATTAGCATCATCAGACCCCCGATACAATGTAGGCAAACACATAAATTGAATCAATGGTCCCTAATGAGAATGACCGGGTCAAAAAAAACTCAAAGGGTGGTTCGGAAATTACAATGCTGGTGTTAGGAATGGAGAAAGTGGGAAGACTGCGTCAAATTCAAGGAAATGTAAATATCCTAAACCGTTCTTATTTAAAGTTTATTCCACCAGCAAAAGCAATGAGTGGGACAATGGCCAATGTCAGAAGTGTGAGCTGCCAAACCGAAGTAAATCTCACGACAAACCCAAACATGAACTGGGAAAGATATCGTAAGCCATGCCCTATCTGCATTTTATTCGATAGAAACTTACCAACAACGAATTATGCAAAATTCAATAAATGAACTGGGAAAGAAGCAGGTCGTCTAGTAATATTATTTAGCAAAAATGAAAACGGTTGAATTGGTCACATGGTGAGTCATTTAAAGTCTATTTTTAACACAACTACTATATCCTAAGCTTTCTTTTAATAAGTCATATTATGCAAGTATATTCACCTATAAGTTTGAGTGCATAGGACTCATATTAAACCTAAGCTGAATAAAGAGTCAATCCAGCATACTAACCAGATATGATCCTAAACCTCCAGGGATACATCATTCAGTGACCTTTAATGCGGCTCACCTTCAGCATATCGCCTCCATTTCTGCCACACAAAGGATTGTCAATAGCACGAAACATATCCCTAAATCACACAACAAAACATATCTATTTGTATGCAATGAGCAGTTGCATTGGTGTGAAAATAATTCTATAAACAAAGCATCAGATATGTTCAAAGCTATGTAACATGAGTAACGATAAAGAAAACTTAAATGATTATTCTACCTTCTGATTATACTATGCCAAAGCTGGTTAAGAGAACAAATAACAAATATTTGCAAAACCGTTAATCACCTCGAGTCTCAACGTCGATTGAACTTGCGCGCTCAGTTTGCTAAAGTAGAATAATACCTGCAAAGGACCATAAGAACAATTCATGGCCACTGTGAACATGAGATCCAAACTTTTCGAAATATGTAATACTGTTCTGGTCCATCTAGTGGAAAGGGTGTAAACTCGGGACTCAACACTAAAGTGTTTTAATTAGTGAAAGTTGTTCCAACTGTATGTTGATTTAGCAGTTGACACTTGAGAGTACATGCATGCTCATAAGTCAATTCTAACCATCTAATTTGAATTCATAGAAGTGCATATAGAGGTGATTCTAAATACTAATCATATACCACTAAAGATAATGTATCTACGTAGATAAGTGGTCCGTACTTTTTATTGATTAGCAGTTTCAATAGCCAAGATTGTAGCTCTAGCATTTGTAGCTAATAGAACTTTCTAAAGTGACATACAAACCCATTAAGATTATGAAAACAATTATCATAAACAACATATATATATAATATTCCGCTTTAATTATTTACCGACATCGACTTATTCATCATCTATCGCTCAAAAATGGGCTCGCTTATCGGTCTTCAACAAGTGTGATTTAAAGTATATCTTGAAACATGTCACTGGTCGAAACAGGAAAAAAAGATGAATTAAAAAAACACTATGCAGCTAGACACTCGTCAGTCACCACGACAAGGTGATCAGATAAATGAGAATTAGCTTTGTAGCATTGCTGAAGTCCTAACTCTAGCTTCCACTTTATCCTTACATTCTGAACCATTCATATTGCGAGTATAAATCTTATCAGTTGGTGTAGGGAATTAGAGACGATGTAGAAGTTATTTACTTTGTACTTGTTTCTTTTGGTTTATCAATAGGTAATAACCTGAGGGTGGAGTTGCAAGAAGGAAAATGCATAAAGGAGTGTCAGTGATGGGGACATTCACAAATACCAAGCATTTCCTCAAACATTGCAACTGTCTCAAGGGATTGGCTTCGAGTTTAGCTGAGAGGCGATTAGCCGTCCTACTGCCAGTGATCCTTTTGCAGCCCCTGCTAGTGGAGATGATGATGATGGCCTAAGCTTTTACTACATAAATCGATGCTCTATTTGTTATATGTTGACAAAATCGATTATAAGAAAACAACGACATAATGTAATAAGGAAAGAAAAGTTCAGGACATAGAAAACCCTACTGAATCACAGGGCGAATGACTATGATAGATAAAAATTAATAGAACTATATTAAAAGGTTGATGTCAATAACAATATAGTGGACACCAATGCAGTGAATTTGAGATTATGTGGAAAAGGGTCTGGTTTTCTACAATGACACAAGATTCCTGGTGCAATGGGACTATGTTTATGGATATATAGTTTTAGTACTTGTAGATATTACTTATATATAAGCTGTGCAAAACAGATTGTATAAGGTTAAAAGGAACTTGGATTAATAGAAAAAATATATTCAATATACAAAATTTATATTTATTAAATTTTAAAGAAGGAAAAAACACAACTTACTGTGTATGAGAGTAGTCCTCTCACCCACCTTGCGTTTCAGTCACACATTTTGAATCTTAGCTAATGGAGACCTGATCATTTTACACGAATGACCTCTACTGTGCCATAACCATCCATTAACTTTTTTGGGTCAATAAATTACTATCTATGTTTCTAAACAGAGTAAAAGAAAACTATAAAGTTGTATATAGAAATACAGATATACAAAGGATATATTTAAATAAATAAGAAGGTACCTTTTGTCTCGGCAAGATAAAACGTAGGGGTTCAGTTCTGTACAACTGCATTTGCATACTACGCTCAAGCTACAACTGCTTAAGAAATATGTGGTCATACTTTGCAATCTCTTAGAAGAATCAAATACTTAAGAGCATTTATTTTTATTTTCTTAGATATATTCCATTGTTTCTAGGATCAAAATTGAAATTTTTTTCTACTTGATTGTTGATTTCAGAGTTGTCCTAAGAACGACTTGTGCAACCTATTTTGAGAACGACCAACAGGCTGCAGTGGCAAGATGTCTTCAGTCCATGTCTTGGTAACATCTAGTGGGTCGAAGTTAAACCTATCCTACAAATATTAAGCCATCGCAGCCAGCCGTCGTCTAAAATACATATACAAATTGGTATTAACAACTCAAAATAAAAAAATGATGGTCTGGTCTATATTCTTTTGGCAAAATGATGTTCAACATATGTAATGGTTGATAAAATTGCACCAGCAGCTCGACCCATAACCATTTGCAGATTAATTAACCAAAATTTTATATGTTTATAATTACAGTTTGTAGCTTATCATGCTTTGAAGTATGATTTAATCTTAGGCATATTGTAATTTCATATTACGAAGATGTATGTGCTGAAGAAGAACGCCTAAAACACAAACGTTCTGCTACATAACTACCTCAACAGTAAGTTCCCAAATTTTACCTGATTTCAAATGATTTTTTAAGTTGTCCTTTGTTATCGAATGGAATAACCTGAAGAAAAAAAACAGCGAATGTATTGTAAATTTGTATGTCTAATACTTCTGAAGTTAAAAGTATATAAAAGTTACATTAGGTACAACAACCTTAAATAGTCCATCATACAGATGGATTCCAATAAGTCTACAATCATGGTCAATTATTCCAAACTACAAAGCCAAAAAGACAGGATAATTAACACTCCGTAAGATTTTAGAACTGCTCGACTCACATGAGGACGAAACAGTTCGAGAGTTGCAATTCTTCCATATATTGGCACATCCAGCATAGGCTACATAAAAGAACAAACAGAGTTACAAAAGCATTTATTTATAATCTCAACTGATATTGCCCTACAGGCATTGTCTTCACTCCATGTTGAAAAATTAAAAACAACGATTTATAGAAAATATCAAGAATGTGAACCAAAATTTTTAGTTCAATAGTCCCTAAAAAGGTGGATCAACATACACAGGACACCAAATCATGATCTCCAGTTCAGACCAAAACTCTTCTCCATCAGCTTATATTCCTTTGAAAACACGAATATATTGTAGAACAGATTAGAACAGATTATTAATGAACGTGTAGAGCTGTAGAATTAAAGAAAAATTATTACCTGTCGGGTCTTGTGTTTCCCCAAGGTGATCAATCCGATAATGGATCATGAACTGAATCCATGAAGCAGCAAAACTGATCAAAAACCCTACTAAACTATACATATATCATATTCAAATAATAGGTAAATAAATACAGGAAGTTAAAAAAATACAATAATATACTTGCATTGGTGAAAAGGATGTACCTTTTTTTCCGTGCTTGATTAACCTGCAAAACGAAACCTATAGAAACCCAAAACGGAAAAAAAACGTCTACCACAAAAGAAGGTATGATGATGGATTGAAGATCATAGGTGATGATGCAGGAGTAGGGTTTTGATTAAAAAAATCGTATGTTTTAATACCAGCTACAGCTAATTGAGGAATAGATTTTCTATATTATCCGAGATATTTTATTAAATATTAAAAAATAAACCGTATGTTTTAATGGAATTAAGGAACAGATTTTCTACATTATTCAAAATATCTATAGAATAATAATCTTTTATATTAAGTAAAAAAATGTAGCCAATACTAAAATGCCACATAGGATATGACATGGCGCCATTTTATTTTCCTATGTCAAACTTAGCCCCATATATATATTATAGATATATATATATATATATCTAACTATATTATAAAGCATTTGGGACTATTCCGTAATTAGAAAGTCTGAATTTTCAGATAATTAATTATAGAAAGATTGGAGTGGTTAGGAATGGATAAAGTGAGTGGTGCTGTAAGAAAGAAGGGTTAGGGTTTGAGAGTGTCTGGGACGTCTATTGACTTGTTGTGAGATTTTGCGGTAGATAATATGGGGTGGTGGGATGTGGTGGTGGTGATGGTGTCGGCGGCGGCAGCTGTGGTGGAGTTAGATCTGGTGAAAAAAGGAGAAGATGAAACGCTTTATAAGTTGTGTGTGATCTGGTCAAATGCTTTATAGTTTAAAATTTTTAGTTTAACACCAATTTTTATGGTCTCGTATAATGGCGTCTTTGGTTCCGTTTTTGGTTGTTCGATTTATTCTGTTAATATTTTTTTGTCTAACTCAAAAATTAAATTCAATCGAACTGGATTTCAACCGAACCGAATTAAAAATCGAATTTGAATTCGATTCGTTTTTCGAGTTGACTCGAATTATATGAATTTTTCAAAAAAATATATAAGTTTAACATAAAAATTTATTTCAAATATAAAAATTATATTTTTATATTAAGATTTGATTTTAATAATTATTTTATACATATAAATGTGTATATTTGTATATTCAATTTTTGGTTCGTTTTCGGGTCCGATTGGTAAACTCATATTCAACCCGAAAACTAAATTTATAGTTCGGTTCGGTTATGACCCACAACACGAATTCTATTTTCGGTTCGGTTCTAATTCAGGTTTGACTCTATTTAGATTTCGTTTTTCATAATATCAAACCTAAATAATGAACATCCCTACTCTCATAAGATTAGTTTTACAATTCAAAAGAGACTATCAGCACAACTTATTACTCGTTCGTTATCCAGCGTTATGTAACTAATCGTTTATAATACATAAAACAAATAGAAAGACATTTAATAATAATGATTTTTTGATCTAATTTTTTTTAATAATTTTAGTTTTTCATATTTCAAAAGTGTTTATTCCATTTTTATTTGATTTATATTTTTTACAACTTTGACTTCAATTTGAAGAAAAACTTCATACGTAAGCCTGTAATATTTGTTAGCCAAAAAATAGGTATCATGTACCCGCCGCATTGCGCGGGCACCGTACTAGTATATATATATAGGGGAGAGATCAAATAAAAAGACTTTTTTTGGTGAGAAGGATAAGAAGGATTTTCAGCCATTGATTTAAAATCAATGGATGAGATTAAACCATAATCCTAACTAACTAACTAACTAACTAACCATCTAAACATGATTTTTAAAAAGTTTTTCAAAAATTCTGAAAAAATTCCAGTAGATCGGGTATGTTGGTGCAAAAAACTTTTGTAAAAAAAGTTTTTTTAATTTGAAGTTTTTTACGTTTTTTTAATGCACAAAAACGAAATTCTGATGCACAAAAACGTTGTCTTTTACGTTTCTTACGTTTTTTGTGGATCAAGAACTCATTTTTTTGCCTAACTTCTTTTGACTTTTTCCTTTAAAATTTGATTCCGCATCAAACTATAACAAATTAAAAATTTTGTGCATGAAAAAAAAGTTGTACACCAAATTTCACATTTTTGTGCATCGAATTTCGTTTTTTGTGCATTAAAAAACGTAAAAAACTCAAAATTAAAAAAACTTTCTTCACAACTTTTTTATGCACCAACATATCCGACATTGTGGAATTTTTTCAGAATTTTTTGAAAACTTTTTTAAAATCATGTTTAGATAGTTAGTTAGTTAGTTAGTTAGAAGTATGGATTGATCTTATCCATTGATTTTAAATTAATGGCTGAAAATCCTTCTTATCCTTCTCACCATAAAAAGTCTTTTTATTTTAACTCTCCCCTATATATATATATATATATATATATATATATATATATATATATATATATATATATATATATATATATATATAAAGAAGGACATGAAATTTGGAGGCCCTATTTGAACGGTCGCTCTGTGCGATCGCACCTATTGCACTCCCCTAAAGACGACCCTGATAACCCATAATTAAACTTCTTCAATATAGAAGTATATAAGAAGTTAAAAAAAACATTAAAATCTTATAAAAAGAAAGATAGAAGCTCTTGGGTGTTCGATAAATGTATTGAACATTTTTTTTATAAAAGTAAATCCCATATTATATAATACCTACTTCACAATTTCAGATTATGTTTACTGTTTTTTATTCTTGTGTTTTTATATCGAAGAATCTAAAACAAGCACGGACGATCGTACTCAGTGGTCAACGACCCAAGCGGCTCAATTTCACGTTTATGGCGATTTTTGTGATGAAAACCCCTTAGCTTCAAATTTGATCGGTTTCACCTTTTCTCTTCCTTATAATCCTTATAAAATTCGAATTCTACAACTAATATTTGATTCCGTATTTGTTAACTTTAATATATTAGATTTTAGGGTTGATTCCAGGTTAGGATCGGTTCGACTCTTAGGCTTTTTAGTCGTATTGTTTGTTATGGTTCCTTATTTAAGGTATTAGCTAGGGTTTCATTATTTTTCTCTTTCAATTATTATTGATTCGTCTAATACACCATCTGGCTTCTGCGTTAATGTTGGTTAGATTGTTGATATTTAATTGTTATATAAACCTTAATCTTTTTAGTTAGGGATTATTTTTTCATCTTTTTAGTTAGGGATTATTTTTTCTACGTGTTGTTTGTGGATAGCTTGGTAGGATTTAGTTTATTATTTTTTTGTGGTTGTATATGGTTATTGGTTGTAGTCGTAAAGATGGCAAAGGGTCCTTGAATTCTAAAGGGAGGGGGAGTGGGAGTGATATCAAAGAGAATAAGGGGGTTGGTGATGATTCTATGAATGAGAATGGTATGCCGTTGAGATAGAAGTGCTAAGTTACTTATACTAGGAGGAGTGGCAAGGTACTCACTCACCGCCATGTCAGCGCCACCTCATCTTTTTAACAAACTCACCCAAACTATCCGCATGAGGTAATGACAATCACCCAAACTCACTACAACTCACCTTTCATACTTATTTTTTTATTATTTAAACACACACACTCACAAAAAACACTCAATAATAAACCTAACCAAAAAAATAAACCACCTGGTCCCACAAAAATAAACTCACGCTGGGTGAGTTTTCCTATTTATTTTGCTTTGTGCCTGTTAGTCGCGCGCGAGTTAGGGGGGGATGGTACCCACTCGTGAGTTATGGTAACTTGCTCGTGTGTCAAGGGCCACTCCCTTCAGCCTTACTAGTGAATCAAGTTTGAAAAAGAGGAATTTTGTATTCTTAATACACCGGCGGAAAACGAGATGGAGGTGGTTGTCCCATTGGAATCTATTCTATCTACTAGTAAACGGTATGATAACTCAGTTTATGGATTCTTTTTGGGAAAACGAGTTTCTTACCCCGTTGTGGCTAACAATGTTAGGAACACTTGGAGCATTGTATTAGTTAAATATATGCTTAACTCGTCTATTGGGTTATTTTTCTTCTAGTTTAGCTTTATAGAGGGTATGAATACCATGTTTGAAAATGGTTCTTGGTTTATTTTAATTTATTTAATTATCCTGAAAAAAAGGACCCGGATATGAATTTATTAAAAGAGGATGTTAACAATATTCTGGTTTAAATTAAATTTCATGGTGTCCTTATGACATTGTTTAACGAGGATGGTCTAGAAGAAATTGCTACAAGACTTGATACTCCTTTGATGCTTGTCTATTGTACTTCTGAAATGTGTATACATTTATAGAGTAGGTTAAATTATTCTAGAGTAATGATTGAGCTTCGTGTAGATGCGATACTGAAATATACTATTGTGGTGGTTGTTGGAAAGAGTGAAAGCCATAATGATATTTATACAGTTAGAAGTACATGAGTCGTACGATGATGTAGTCGTATGTAAGATTTTTGGCCATGTACTTGAAGATTTTCCTGATAATATGGGATCCATGATGCAAAAAATGTGAACAAGCTTAAGCAAGTAGCTACGAGATCTAGTATAGAGGTTACTCACAAATATAGAGTGGTTAGAAAGAAGAATACCACTTCAAGTGGTAGGAAAAAGCAAGTTGCTTTGGGATATAGTATAGAGGTTATTCCAAGTAAAGAGGTTACTCCAAGTAAAAAGGTTATTAACTTAAATTATTTTGCTGCACTTAATTTTGTTTAAAATGATGATGATTTAGGGATGAATAGTGAGTCCTCTAATTCGGTTGGTTTGGATGATTTCTTGGCTAGATTTATGTCTGAGGAAGGTACTCCTCGTCTTGACGCTAGTCACACCTCGATTATTGAGAAAATTGACAAGGTTGAAAAGAAGATTGTTGAAGGAAAACTAACTCTTGTAAATGATCAACAAAACCCGATTTCTAGGAAAAAGGGTGATATTTCAGGTGAGCTTAATGAGGAGGATGTAGATGAATCTGTGGATAATGATATGGCAAATTTCTTAGCTTCTAAAACGTCATGTGTGAGATATGGGACTAATAGTCCATGGGAAAAATGGAGATATTCTTACTAGAATGTTATTGATAACTATGACCCATATGATGATGATGATGATGATATATATGTTGATCAGGATATTACGAGCGGTGTCTAGTCTATTGCTGATAATCTTGGAATCAGATTTTGTGAAAGCAAGAAATTTTAGTCTTCATTATGTTCTATGTGACTTTGTAGTAATTTTATGTGTTTTTTCTTAGTAGGAAGTTGTTTGCCTATGTAACGGGCGGAGATGTAGGATTCACCTACATCCTTTGCACTTAACTGTGTTTTGGAGTAATAAAATTTATTGTAGAAATACTTTACCCAAAAAAAGAAGTACGTGAGCGTACGGGGTCACACACTTATACACTTAGATAATGCTTCTATGAATTTAGATAAAATGGTGTAGGTGCTTAAAATTGTTAAAATAAGAAGTAATAAAAAAATGGGTAAATGTCACATTTATTGATTAGTTTTGGTTAGTTTATGAGTTTTTGGTTCGTGTTCAAGTTTTTTTTGGAAGTTTTTGTTCGTGTACGAGTAGTTGGTTCACGATTTTTAATATTACTAGTTTCTCGTGTATCAGTTGTTTATCATAGTTTAGCAGTTCTTTGTTAACTCGAATGTAATTTTGATAGTGTATCACTGAATTTGCGAATAAATTGTGCTAATAATATTTTGTGAAGCAAAACTATGTATTATGTGTATCAGCTATAAATTTTTACGTATGAAATTTTTAGTGCTTTTTATATCAATTTTCATGTATAAGATTTACTTTTTGTGTCTGATGTTAAATATATCACATGTTAATTAATGAAAACAATGGTTAAGATGACTTCTCATTTTAACAACTTTAAGCTACTACACTACAATAAACCAACTCATGCTTTTATATAATAAATATAATATATTCATTGTATTCATTTAAATTACCGAAACTTGAATATTTAACGATTGTTAGTTAGATAGTTAAATAATTTAATGATTAACTAACGGAAGACTTTTAAATATGAGGTAATTAAATGTGAATAACATGGAATATTGTAGAAAGTCAAAAATTCAATCCAAGGGTAAAAATACCCTTACAAACCCGTATTTGGGGAGGGGAGAAAAGGGAAAGTCCTTTTTGGGCTTTGAAATCTTTTAAATAGACTTTAGGCTTCTTTAAACCGAATTCCATTAAACCCTAATTTAGGGTTCTTTGGTTGATTTTGTATTCAAGGTTCTTGGTGAGATCTAGCAATCGGGATTAATCGTGTTAAGGTGTAGTGTGGATACACATAGAGGAAACCTACTTTTGGTTTCTTGGAGGTTTAGGTAATTCATGGATAGTAAACGAATTGGTTAGGGTTTCTAGTTTGTTTTAGGTGATCCTCACCTTTATTGAATTTATGGAGGTATATATTCGATTAACCCTAATGCTAATCATCGTAGCATGTTTGTTTGTGGGATATGTAGATCTTGCTTATGTTTTAGAGAGAGAAAGAGATAGAGAGATGGTGGATTACACACAATTCTAGAGAGAGAAAACAAAGAGAAGTATGTGAAAAAATGAATAACCACACCCTCTCCATCTAAGGAGAGGGTTTATATACCCAAGCCTTGTAATGGGCTTGGGCTTACATGTTTGGGCCGGCCTACACATGTTGTAGGCTAGGATTGGGCTTGTTTGTTAAATTACGATGTCTAGACTACGAGCTACTACTTAGTATATTTTCGGAGTGACCGAATCTTCCTAAATACGTAAAAACGTATTTCCAACAATCTCCCCCTAAGGGAGGTCACTCCAAACAAGGGTGTTACCCTAGTTACAATAATAAAATAAACCTAGCATACTATGCTTCTCTTGAGCTCGTAGTCTTCGTCTTTCTTTATCTTTTTCTTTTCTGGTGAACATGCTGATGTGATATTTGATATCAATCTTGAGCATTAATCTCTTGCCTTGATCTCGTGCATCCATCACTTGTGATCTTCGCCTCTTCGTGACCTCACGTCCCACATACTTATACCTTAGTAATTCTTAAAAGCTTTAGAGTTCGATACAGCGGAAGACTTAACTTTTCGGCTTTCTTGAATTAGATGAGGTATTAAGTGCATAAAGTATAAGCATGCGGGGACGACTTCTTCTCGGATTCCGCAACGCCACCGTCTTCAAATGCCGCAACATAAGTAGACACGAACGAAATGGCTTTGAACATTTCGTTCTAATTCGGTAGCATTTTACCTCCGGTCGGTGAAGACCGTTGGACGATATAAAATATCGTACTCGTGGCAGGTAGATTTAATTAAAAAATCTCCTTGACAAGATTTCGCGGGTAAGCCCGTTCTCTTTACTCGACCGTCCAAAGCTGACTGCGAACGTAAAGAGTGAATCATTTGGATTAAATTATCCGCATGATTGAAGCCGTCAATTCTGATTCCTGGAACAAGTTTGCATCATTAAAGAATCGCACCATCGTTGCTTTCTAGTTGTCACAAGCTTTATTCATATTGAATCTTACAAGTTACCTAGCAAGTGCTGTTTGATGTTAACACTAGAAGGATTTCCACTCATCACTGTGAACACTAAGGTATCACTCTGAGTGTTCAGGAAAGATCACTAAGATATTGCGTAGAGGCCTGGAACGTGTTTAAATTCAGTTAAGAATTAAACCACTGTTGCTTTCCAGTTATCACAAGTTTGATTCATAAAGAATCGCACAAGTCACCTACCATGAGCTTTTTGATATTCGCTCAAGAAGGATTTCCATCTTCATTGTAAATACTTTCGTATTACTCGGATGTTCAGGCAAGATCATGAAGATTTTGCGTAGGACTATTTAAGATCTTTCTTACTTTTCACAGTGTGTGAAGAAGCAAGGAATTATGAAAGTGTGTCCTAATGAGATATTTGATGATCTCAAATGGATCTAGACTCAATCGTGCATTTTGGATTTTAGTGATCGGAGGCTGGAGAGGAGTGCCACCTTTTCAATACCAATTTATTCGGAGTGAATAAATCGATAGATAAGTGTTGTCTCCGTGTGATTAAAACAAATACCTTTTGAGAGATATCTGAGTTAGCTGGGATGGGTTGTGCATTGCATCACTGGGTCCATGATGTCTTATCTTCAATATCAAGAATCATTAAAAATGATCTCAATAGCATATGTATTGACCCGGTTTCTGCCTAAAGTTATAAGGAGGGCTTCTTTCTTTACACCCTTTATCTTTACAATTCTTTTTCATTCTTCAACCCCTTCAATGCTTACCAATACGTCATAACTAGCACCTTGTTGTGATTGTTCCAGTGCTAACTTAAGTACTTGGTCGGCATTCAGCTACGTTCACAATCTTTCTCCATCTTTCCTAAGGACTACTATTTCTAGCTATGGAATGTCCTTGGGAAGATTCCTCCGGTTCTAGAAGAATCATTGGACTTAACCTATCCTACCATCCTTATGTCACCAAAATCTTCATCGTCGTGAAATAAATGGGTTTTGGGTAAGTATATGTCACCATGAAAATCCATTTTGATGTGCAAATCCGTTTTGCTCCCCCTTAACATATGCCACGATATTCGAAAACATTTCGCATATGTCGGGATGAGCCAGCACATTAAGTCAAACCTTTTGTGATAATTTCCCATATTAAATCACATTTTCTCCCCCATATTAAAAATATTAACCCAATCGATGTTTTTAATATCAATTGATTTAATGAAGTTTTAACAACGGTTTTGGGAAGAAAAATGCGAGTCCGTTTTATCTTCATGATATCAAATGTATGAAATATGATATCGATTTGTAACATGATCACATATTCACCATATTAAATAAGATTTGACAAGGTTGGACCTGATTGATGAGAACATCATAAGATAAGATCAAATGGTTCTTGGCAGCATATGTTGGTCGCCTCGTCACGTCTGAAGTCATCTCTTGACACCACGTGTACGACGGTATTATTGTCTTGACACCAGTTAGTGAGCTTGGCACGTTCGGCATCGAAGATTCTGAATGCTTGACAATTGCTCCCCCTCAATTGTTGACCCGTGTTCTATTGAAAGAGCTGTAGTCGTCGGTTGAGTAGTCGCATCGTCGAGTATGCAGATACCAATTGTAGATTGCTATGGTTGTAGAGATGATAGCTTCATAAAAACAAGACTTCTCTTGTTTTAACAAATAAATGTACTGAGGCGTACATAGATTTGTGTTAGACCAAGTTATAAAGTAAACTTGATCCCTTACAAGGTTTTAAAGTAAACCTTGCCCGAGAAAATTAATTCCCGTTGTGAGCCAAAGCTTTCAAAAGAAATACTTGACTTTAATATGAAAACCGGGTTGCAGTCTGAAATAACTACAAGCCATTTTAGGCATGTTTTATGAAATATTTACAACTTTTGTACGAACTCTTTTTATGGCGCCGTGTCAATATTAATCAACATTTCTAAGGCCGTAAATATTATCGTACCAAAAGACATGCCTTTGAAAAATAAAGTAAAAATATTTTTGGATTTTTCTAGATTTTTTAATTTTTTATGGTTTTTATATGGTTTTATATTTTTGTATTTTGCTTTTGTGGATAAAAATATAAACAATATATACAGATGATCACCAAGGATACGGAGAATAGTTTACCATCACTATTCTTTCGCTTCATCTGCCAATTCCTTAAGAGTCTCAGGCGAGAAGGTTCTCATTCCTAGCTTGTCGGCCAAAAATTCAATTCGAGCGCGATCTAAAGCCTTCGTGAAAATATCCGCCAATTGATACTCAGATCGGACAAAGTAAAGCTCGATTACTCTATTTTCCACTTGATCCTTGATGAAGTGGTAGCGAATGTCAATATGCTTCGACCGGGAGAATTGAACATTGTTGCAGCATAAGGCAATTGCACTTTTGTTGTCGCAGTACATCGGAATCTTGTTGAAACCTAGACCATAGTCGGTTAATTGCGATCTCATCCAAAGAATTTGAGCACAGCAACCGGACATAGCTATGTATTCTGCTTCCGTACTTGAAATTGCAGCGCTTTTCTGCCTTTTCGATGCCCAACTGATTAGTCGATCTCCTAGTAGTTGCAAAGTTCCACTTGTGCTACGCCTTGTATCTTGACAACCCGCATGATCCGCATCTGCATATGCCATTAGTGCAATCGAAGAGTCCTTCGAATACCAAAGTCCCCGATCAATGGTTCCTTTAAGATATCGAAAGATCCGTTTCACAGTAGCCAAGTGTAACTCAGTAGGTCGAGTTTGATACCGAGCACACATACATATAGCAAACTGAAGATCAGGTCGACTAGTTGTGATATACAGAAGAGTACCGATCATTCCACGATACAGTGTCGGATCAACGGCAACTCCATGTGGATCTGCATCAAGCTTAGTTCGTTCCACCATTAGAGTATCCACGGGATCACAAGATTCCATCTTATATTTCTTAAGCGATTCAAGGGCATACTTGGATTGAATGATAAAGATGCCTCTGGGACTCTGAGATATCTGAAGACCTAAGAAGAATGATACCTTGCCCATCATTGACATCTTAAACTTGGAAGACATGAGTGTCCCAAACTCATCGGATAAGGTTTGGGTCGAGGCTGCAAATATAATATCATCAACATATATTTGTACCATAATCATATCTTTACCTCGTTTCTGAATGAACAGCGTGGGATCCACCTTGCCTTTAGCGAAGCCTTGAGTAATGAGGAATTGTGACAATAGATCATACCATGCGCATGGAGCTTGCTTCAACCCATAGAGATCCTCCTTAAGCTTGTACACATGATTAGGATATTTAGGGTTCACAAAACCATCCGGCTGTTAAACATAGACCTCTTCCTTGATTTCACCATTCAGAAATGTCGTCTTCACATCCATCTGATAGACGATCATATTCATGTGGGCTGCATAAGCAAGGAATAGTCTAATAGCTTCCAAACGGGCAACAGGTGCAAAGGATTCCATAAAGTCGATGCCCAATAATTTCTTGTATCCACGAGCTACTAGTCGAGCTTTGTTCTTCAATATTCCGCCTAACTCATCGAGTTTCACCTTGTAAACCCATTTCAAAGTGAGTAACTGCACTTGATCCGGGCATGGGACAAGTTCCCAAACTTCAAGACGTATGAATTGGTTAAGTTCTTCTTGCATAGCTTCTATCCAACAGGATTGAGTAAAAACTTGTTGCCATGTCTTAGGTTCAACTTCAGTGAGAAAAGCATCAAAGTGACAAAACATTGCACTTTCTTGTAACTGACTTGTGTGGATATCGGACGATTAGGGTCACCAATAATAGAATCTATAGGATGATCCTTTGTCCACTTGCGGTCATGTTCACGAATCCGTGGATTGGACTAAACTGTACTAGGAGCTTCCTCTGAGGTAGACGACCCGACTTGATTAGGGTCGGGAATAGGTACACCAAATAATGGAAGTTCACGCATTTGAGTGAATTCCAAATCGTGATCATCATCATCCTCTTCATCATCAATAGGCATGACATGGGTAGTTGGTTTGGGTGTTGGTTGAGAATTACTCGTTGATGGTATATCTTGATCAATTGTAGGTACAGACGTATCTGATTGTGCTTCGGTTGCAGGAGCGACAACTTCGGTTACCGGAGCTATTACCTCAGGTTCTGGAGCAACAATACTTGGAGGAGTAAAGAATTCATCAAAGAACGGTTGAAACAACGTATCCCATTCAGTCCTAGAAGATGGTGTAAATGATGATGAAGTAGGGTTGTTTGGGACAAGACCAGAACTAATGTTACTGGGTCCCATTTCATGAAGTGCGGGTTCAGAGCTGCTTTGCTCAGAAGCCATTGCTGTCGGCTCATCAAAAACAACATTCATAGTTTCGAGGATCTTGCGAGAGTTACGGTTGTAGATTCGGTATGCCTTCTTTGCGGGTGCGTAACCAATGAAAATACCAATATCAGCCTTTGGTTGAAGTTTTCCCAAATTGTCACCATCATTATATGGATAGCAAAGAGAACCAAATACATGAAGATATGATAAATCTGGCACTTTTCCATGGAGAAGCTCATAAGGTGTTTTACCATGGCGTTTACGAATTAATGACCGGTTTTGGGTGTACACTGCTGTAGATACTGCTTCTGCCCATAAAAACAATGGAGCCTTTGCGTAAATTAACATCGTTCGAGCAGCTTCCATAAGTGTGCGATTTCGCCTTTCAACGACACCGTTTTATTGTGGAGTGCAAGCAACGGATGTTTCATGAGAAAGGCCAACTTCTTCATAATAATCACGATAAATTTGATTCACAAATTCGGTTCCATTATCTGTACGAATGCGTCGGACCGTAGTGTTGAGACGCACTTGAATCATCTTGAGAAATCCGATGATGAATTTAGGTGCCTCATTTTTTGTTTTAAGAAATTTCACCCATGTAAACCGAGAGTAATCATCGACAATGACGAGGATGTACTTTTTACCACTAAGACTTTCAACACGCATTGGCCCACAAAGATCCATATGCAACAGATAAAGTTTCTCTTGGTTGGTGTCTTCAGTCTTGGGTTTGTAAGACTTCTTAGTGCTTTTCCACATTGTACACGCGGAACACAAATGATCCTTGTGAAATGATAGTTTAGGAAGACCACGAACAAGTTCGTTTTTCGCCAGGTGATTAATAGCGTCAAAGTTAAGATGAGATAACCGTTGATGCCATAACCATGACTTAGACTTTGATGCTTTGGAGAGAAGACATACGGGAGAAGCGGCCATCATGTCTTGTAGAGACAAAGTATACAAATTATTCCCTCGAGTACCTTTCAATAAATCAACCCCTTCCAAATTACGAATGAAGCAGGTATGCTCTCGAAAAGCAAATTCTAGGTTTGCATCACAAAATTGTCCCACAGAAAATAAGTTGTGACCAAGACCTTCCACGTAATACAATCTTGAAATTATAACATTCCCAATATGATATTCACCGTAACCCATTATCTTTGCAATATGATCATTTCCAAATTGAACCGTACCAAGAAACTTGCTGACGAAATTTCTGAGCTGAGAGCGATCTCCAGTCATATGCTTGGAGCAACCAGAGTCCAAATACTAGAGAACAATTTGGACCACCTGTTTTCAATAACAACAGTAGACAATGCATTGGAAACTATTGGTTCTGGAGTGTTGGCAGATACAGATATAGAATTATCAGAATTGCTAACATTTTTGAGACCCTTATATTTCCTGCGTTTTCTAATGTGAGTTTTAGCACTAACAGATTTTCCTGTTCCAACTTTCTTAGGTTTTGGATTATTCGCGGGCACTACAGTGGGAGTAGACCTATTTAAAGGGCACTTGGTTCCTACAGTAGTGTCAGTGTTCCTAGTTAAAGGACACGCTTGTGTTTTGGTAGCCTTGGTACTCCTAGTTAAAGGGCACGCTTTCTTCACTTCAGTGGGAGTGATCCTAGTTAAAGGGCACGTATTTCCTACTATAGTGAAAGTTCTACCAGTAGGGCGCCACATCCAACCAACTTGGGTTAACACTTTCCCAGTCGGTTTCCAGTCTAATCCATTTTTTCGGGCATACATCTCATTCACATGGTCAATAAGGCAAGAATCATGACGACTAGAAAACATACATTCATTGCAATTCTAACATTTCAAATTAGAATTCACAGTAGGCTTAGAACGCTGCACAACCGCAGAGCCTTTAGGTTTAGCTACATGATTCTTTTTATTCAAAACAGAAATAACATTCCTAGGATGGGCTTCTACTTTCTTCTTCACTTGACTACTAGATGGGGGCAAGATCCTATCATTCTTCTTGTTTCTTTTAAGCTTAGATCTTTGAGCCTTAGTAGTGGTGCTTATTCCTGTAGAAGGCAACACGGGAATATTAGAAGCTTGTTTTGATTCCGCCTTATCTTTAGTGACCAAAGTTTGAGATGGTTTAGTCCTATGGCCCTTATTAAATGGTGTGACGGCTATAAGGTTCCTTTTGATTGCACTAGAGGACGATGCTGAGACAGTGGCTGCGTTATCCACAACATTCTTACCTTTTAGAGTACGAAGTGTTTCCTTTAACTCAACCAAGACCACATTCTTATCACAAATTTGTTCCCTCAAATCAGATATTTCCACTGACTTTCGATTCAATTGTTCAATCAATGATTGATTCTGTGCAGTGGTATCAACACATGTGGGCTTTACTGAATCGAAGAGTCGTGTATTTTTCTGTTTTAAGTTATCAACTTTGGACAAAATTTTGGAAACTCGATTATCTAGATCAAGTTTAAAATTCTCAGTGGCCTCAAGTACGTTCACACAGTTGAGCTCCTTAGATTTCTCTATGTCTATCGGCAAAGATTGGGCAACCTTGTCACTTGGCTGACGTTGTTTTGATTGTAAATTCAATCGAAAATTCTTTTCAAAGTTTGCATCATCGATATTAACACCTTCGAATGACGTTTCAAAGATTTCTTGAATAAATTGTTGCTTGCATTCAAGCGAAATACAATGTGTTTGAATCTCATCAAAACGTTTTGAAAGCGAAGAATATGAATCTTGAAGCTTTAAAAATTCAGCGTCAGATTCGTGACAAGTACTATCTACCACATTATCCACAGATTCAACATTATGCACAATAGAATCATTATCAACACTTTTATTCACACAGACAGAAACTATATCATGAGACATCACTTGCTTCAGAAGCTGATCATTATGGCGTGAAACCCGTTCTATTCAAGTAAACTGTTTTCATAAGCATCATCCATTTCATTGAAAACACGTCTAACTTCTTCTATTTCCAAAAGCAAATCTTGATCAAGATTACTAAGACAAGTTTTAACATTCTTTACAAACGGAACAATTTCGTCTCGAAACGCAGCTCTAGTGTGCTCAAAATTCCATTCACCTTCCGTTATGGTCGAAGTCGTCGTACGTTCCAAAATGACCTTGTCAAAATCGGCTAAGTGTTGGTGAACCGCATTTAAGTTAACGGACGCCTTGCTTACCGGTGGAATTAACTTTGTTAAATCCGTTTTGACAAGTGTAGGAGACGTACTAGGAAGGTTTTCATTTGACAAACTTTGGGGCACAAGAACTGTCAATTCTGCTAATTCCTTTTGTAAGCGAATGCGTTTCTTTTTCGGAAATTGATCTTTGTTATGTTGATCATAATCAATTGTATGGAATTTTGAAAGCATTTTAGAATGAGTTTCATCCGCAAGTGACTGTGTCTCCTCAGAACTACGAACAAAAGGTGCTTCTTTCGATTTGCCAATTAGGGTCATATCATAAAGACACGGAATATATTCCTGAGCTTGTTTTGCATAACCGGGATTAGGTGGTAAATCTTGAAGACGTTTAATTTCGAGTTCTTTAAATAATTTAGTTAAAAGATGAACCTTTTCTGTGGAAGCGTATTGTTTTAAAAGCTGTTGTTCTTTGAATTTAAGAAGTTTGGTAGCATTAATTTCCGATTCAAACTTTTTAGACTCGAGAGTTTCGAAATCCATTTTAAGTTTCTAAAAATCATTGGCAACCGACTCTTTTGCTTTTAATTCATTGGAAAGATTAGCTTTTAATGATTCTATTCCATTCAAGTGTTCAATCTTTTCAAAACGAAATTGGTCAAATTCAGAACATGTTATTTTCTCTGCTTGAGGGACCATTTCAAAAGTTTTGACCTTTTCTTTATGCAACGCAAGCTCAGCAGTTAGGGTGGAATTGGTATCTACGGATTGTCTGAGGGCCATATGCATTTGATCAATAATATGTTTAGGCACCATGACCAAATCATGTTGAGCATAAGATTCCATACCTGTCGTAGCATTTGGTTGAGGTTCACTCAAATGTGTAGGATTGGGTACCACATCATTTGAGTTACTAGTCCCCGAATGTTGTTCGAGGTTGTCATTTTCATGCCCAACTTGATGTTGGTTATCATCAATATTATTAGATGTGGTTGGTACCTCACTGACGACATCAGAACCGTACTGAGGGAGATTAGCCACGAGACCAGCTTGGGCAGAGTGAATGTCATCACAATCCGAATCATATGCGTCAAGATCATCTGCTTGATAAGCTGCATTAGAAGTAGAAACGACTGCAATGCCTTCAGTATCTGTTGCCCCTGGGTCTGCAAGAAATGCTAACTCCTCTGAATCCAAAATCTTCCCCTTAGACTGAGCATCAACCAAATACATCTTCTCACGAAACCATGCATCATCCCTCCTCCTTTCCGACTGAGTGCATTCCCTAGCCATATGACCTTGTACTCGGCAATTGTAGCAAGTCACAACCTTTTTAGGACCAATAGGACTTCCATTTCCACTAGCTTGAGAATTCACAGCTTGATTGTTCCCAGTCCTTGTAGGAGGTCCATATGAATTTTGCCTTCCCTGAATAGGTTGCACCGTCACTTGACCATCTTGAACAGTGGCTTGTTGTCGAGGATTTGAAGAGGTGCGGAGCTAATTGTTTGTTGGTGGAAATCCTCTAGTTGCAACAAGTTTTGACAAGTAGGCAGTGAGATGGTTTAGTACATCAGCTGGCGTATCATTTGGAGTAAAGACCGGTGCTTGGATTGGTGGAAGTTCATTAGAGTAGAAAGCTTGTGCTGGTTGTGCTTCAATAGGAAAGTATTATTGCTGAGGAGTATAGCCCATTGGAGAAGTTTTGGCTTGTGATGGTGATGTCTGATATGTTGGTTGCTGTGGAAAAGATTGTTGATGAACACTTTGTTGATATGCTTGTTGTGGCATCATTGGTGGTTGATAAGATGGTTGCTATGGTTGCTGATAGGTGTGTGGTGGTGGCTGCTGCAAGTATGATGGTTGTTGATAAGTATAAGCCATGTTTTGTTGAGAAGCATACATTGCAAGTGTATCATGAACTTGAGGTGTAGACAACCGAGCCTCGATCACATGGCATTCGTGTTGTTGAAGAAAGGCTTGAAGTTGATCCACATTGGTGTTATGCAAGTCCTTAGCCAATTTAACATCCGTCACGTATTTTTTCCATTCTGGAGGAAGAGTGTTCAAATACTTGGTGTTCAATCGAAAGGTAGGAATTGCCATGCCATAGATATTAAGCTCATTCAACAGTAGGGTAAATCTCAGATAGTAATCATTGAGAGTCTCCCCTGGCACATAGGCAAACTTATCAAAAGTATCATAAAGCTTACACTCTCGTTCTTGTTTAGTTAACGAGGTGCCTTGCATGAGAACACGAATTCTATCCCATAACTCGTTGGCAACTTTATGTTTGCTGACGAGTTTGTAGACATCTGGAGGAAGGGCTTGGAGAATGATATTTGTAGCTTGTTTGTCACACTTGTCTTGTATCTTAGCATCTCCAGTTAGTTCACCCGTTGTGCGAGGACGAGTAACAGCACCTTACGTCACATTACCATATACCAATGGTCCATTGAGCACCGATGCCCAAATAAGATGTCCATTTTCCTTGTTCAACATATAAAGTTCCATTCGGGAATCCCATTCCTCATACATAGTCTTCACCAACATTGGTGGACGATTATCCGTACTCGAGAGGATGGACTTATCCGTAAGAGATGTGTACTCCATTTCAATAAGTTAAGATTTACAAAGTTGATCGATCAATGAAAGAAAGTAAATTTATTTGTTGTTGTGTGGTAAAGCCGAGAAATAATGTTGAAATCCCCTAAATTATGTCCTCGATAAACCAAAAAATCCAAGTCAAAATTACACAATTTCAAAAACACGTTTTTTTGAAAAAATGTTGGATCGTACTCAGATCTCACTCGTGGATCGTACTCTATGATCGTATTCAGATCGCACTCCTTGATCGTACTCGGATCGAACTCAGATCGTACTAGTGATCGTACTCCTTGATCGTGCCCAACGATCGTACTCTGATCTCACTCGTTTGATCGTACCCAACGGTCGTACTCAGATCGCAACGAGTGATCGTACTCAGCGATCGTACTCAGATCGCAACAAGTGATCGTACTCAACGATCGTACTCAGATCGCAACAAGTGATCTTACTCCCTTATCGCAACAAGTGATCGCAGTGGTGATCGCAGCGAGTGATCGTACTCCCTTATCGCAGTGAGTGATCGCAGTGGTGAACGCAGCGAGTGAACGTACTCCCTTATCGTAGTGAGTGATCGTACTCGTGATCGCAACTAGTGATCGTGACCTTGGATCGCAAGTGGAAACCCCCAGGGTTTATGCAATCGCAACAATCAGATCGTACTATGGATACCAACTTACCTTTTTTCTCGGACAGTACAATAACACAATCAATTCAAGATTCTAAGCCAAAAAATGAATCAAACACCCAAAAATTTTGTGTTTTAAACCCAAATAACAATACCAAATCACTATAACAAGTAATAAGATGAAGTAAATCAAGATTAACTCATAAAAACAAAAAAAAAATTGGTTCGTGTGAAAATGGATCAAAAATGGCGAGAGAATCAAGAACACAAACACAAGAACTAAACAATCATCCCATGGCTCTTGATACCATTTGTGGGATATGTAAATCTTGCTTATGTTTTACAGAGAGAAGAGATAGAGAGATGGTGGATTACACACAATTCTAGAGAGAGAAAACAAAGAGAAGTATATGAAAAATGAATAACCACACCCTCTCCATCTAAGGAGAGGGTTTATATACCCAAGCCTTGTAATGGGCTTGGGCTTACATGTTTGGGCCGGCCTACACATGTTGTAGGCTAGGCTTGGGCTTGTTTGTTAAATAACGATGTCTAGACTACGAGCTACTACTTAGTATATTGTCGGAGTGACCGAATCTTCCTAAATACGTAAAAACGTATTTCCAACAGTTATTATCTTCTGATGCGTAATCTTGATGTATATATATGTTATATAAGTGTTATGTGGTCATTAATTCCAACAGTGGCTATGCCTAACCTTAAAGGTGAGGGTTTTTATATGTGTACTATTCGTTTTCTATATGAGTAGAAACATCCAAGATGTTTGAGTTGTAGGACTATTGATCATATGCTAGATAAATTTCCTAAGGCTGTGAGATTAGATGGGACAAAGAATGTGAAGAAGCCTAAGCCACGCGCTAAGGAAGTGTCGATTACCCCTAAGGCAAATTTTAAACATGGTTACAAGGAATTTAGACTGCTTCATAAAAAGACTACTAATACTAGTGGAAGTAGGAAGCATGACGTGGTTCGTAGTAATAAGGCTAGTAAATCAAATCCTTTCGATGCACTTAATTCAGTTGAAAATGATGATGATTTGGGTACAGACGGAGGGACTTCTAAGTTGGTTAGTTTAAGGACCATTCGGGAGGGTTCAACATGTTGAAGATCCTTTTTATGTGGATAGTATTTGTTAGCCTCAAAATATTAAGTCAAACAAGAATTCTCGATGATATGTTTATTATGTATCGTATTTTAGAACGTTGTAATAGGTAGTAGCTTAGTCGTGTTTTTACGGGCTTAACTTTAAGCTAAAGTTCATTCATAAGTAACTAAAGCCTAAAAGGAAAGCCCGACCCATAGCCCATACAACCCCGCATGTGGGTGGACTATATATACCCTCCTCCTAGCATGTTAGGAGGAGGTTGGCTCATTTGTATTCATTCTCTCTAATCTAATATTCAACAAGTTTCCAACCATTCTCTCTCTTTTATCTCTCTACTTTCTCTCTCTAGAATTCATCTATCTTTCTTCTTTATTTCTTGTTTGATCATCACAAATTAAAGGGACAACATTTGGTATCAATCGCCATGAGGTAGATTTGTGATTGGTTGTTGTTATTTCATTTGATTCCTATGATTTAATCCATAAATCATCTTGGATTCAGTTTTTTTTGTGTTTTCCGTGCTCTAAATCTTGATATCTATCTCCTACATAGTTATGGTAGGGATTTGGGTTCTTTAGTTTGGTTAAAATCACGGTTTTCTAGGCAAAAATCTCATTTTATATCTCAAGTTTTGGAACAGTAACATTATTGCGACAGATTGGCTTGATTTCCATCGCAAAGGCCTAGGGTTTCTAGATTGCGACCATTATTGCGACCAATATTGCGATAGGGTATCTTATTGCGATACATATTGCGACATAGTCATTTTGTGTGCATGGCAACAGATATTGTGGTATTGCGATAGCTCAATCTTTCGTTATTGCGACAACTCAATTTGTGTTATTACGACAGACTTATTTGTGTACATTACGACAGATTTAATTGTGTGCATTGCGACAGATTATTGTTTGGGTATTGCGACAAAATACTTGTTTGGGTATTGCGACAGAATACTTGTTTGGGTAGACAGAATCTTTGTGTTATTGCGACAAGGATTATATATTGCGACAGGTTTGGTATTGCGACATATTGGAGGATTTTTTTGAATATTCCGAAAATACACTTAAAAAATTTCGAAATCGTGTGTTTTTTGGTCTTGGAGAACTTTTTGGTTTTTCGAGAACATTTTTTAAAGAATTTCAACACTTTTTCCCTTCAACAAATCACTATAACATCTACTTAAGATCAATATTCACTTCATCATTTCAGAGAATATTGAGATGGATTCTACTACAGAATATCGTGTGACGAACAACAACATCATGGTGGTGGGTAACAAAGAGAGATCACCAATGCTTGTGTATGGTCGATATGATCAATGGAAATCATGTTTTCTATGATATCTTGACACAAAACCTAACGGTGATGCTTTAAGGCAATGCATTTTTTATGGACCTTATAAATTCTCAAAGATACAAGTTCCTGCATTACCAGCCACAGACACTAGTGATGAACAACCCGCATATGAACGTACTGAAAAGAGAAACGACCTCACACCAGAGAAACGTGTTTGGCTTGATGCAGAGAAGGAAGCAATTTATTCAATTTTAAGTGGCATTGGAGATGTCATTTATTCCACGGTTGATACATGCCCTACTGCTAAAGAAATGTGGACGGTTATTGAAAGATTACAACAAGGTGAATCACTTAACAAACAAGATATGAAAACTAAGATGTTTTGGAACTTTGGCAAGTTTACCTCAAAGGATGGGGAATCAATTGATTCTTATTACTCCCGATTCTACAAAATGACGAATGACATGACCCGAAACAACTTGCAAGTTTCCACCATGCAAGTCAATGTCCAATTTCTACAACAACTTCAACCAGAGTGGACACGAACTTGTCACCTTGGTGAAACAACAACAAAAGTTAGACGACGTTTCATATCACACGCTCTTTAACATTTTGAAACAATTTCAAAATGAGGCAAACAAATTTTCGAGCTGAACGAGTTATAAAGGTTTCAAATCCACTTGCTTTGGTGTCTACCACTCAACATTACCCAAATTATTGTTCTCGTGCTCCAAAGACCTACTCTACTCAATCATCATCACCACGATCATCCACTGTCTCTAAGTCACATGCTACAACAAGATCCCGAGGCAAAGAAGTTGCAAGAGCACCATCACCCACACCTGAGCAATCATCTGAAGAAGACAGTGATGAAGAACTAGCTCAAAAGGATAGGGAATTCAAGCAAAAAATAGCACGTGAACAAAGCAGTTTAAGTCCTGATCCACAACGACAAAAGACTTCTTTGCACAACCGCACGAAACTCGGAACTCAAGACCACATCAATGAACCGTCAAGTTCAAAGCTGGTTCACCAAAATGTTCCTAGAGCTGATATGACAGTGGACACGATACTTGAAGAGTTGGAAATGTTATATGGACCAATGTTTGATGAATATTTCACGGGGGAGAAACATGTTGTATCAAAGTCTTCCTCTGTCACTCATGATAAAAATGATGATACCGATCATCGTCAACAAAAGGATACAACTTCATCTACTTCAACACGGGTTGCTGCAGATTTACCTCCTTAGAATATCACTTCAACAATCGATCCTACAAAATCCACAACTACTGTCATTGCTCCAGAGAACACAACTGGAGAGTCTTCTACGCGCCATGTTGATCCGTCAAATATGCATACCTTTTATCAACGACATCCGTCAACACATCATTGGACCTGAGATCATCCTTTAGTTCAAGTAATTGGAAACCCTTCACAGCCTGTTCGTACAAGACGACGACTAGAAAACGATGGCGATATTTGTATGTTCGCACTCGTCGTGAGTACAGCAGAATCGAAAAACATCAAAGAAGCCATGGGTGATCATGCTTGGATTGAGTCGATGACGGATGAACTTCAACAATTTGAAATACTTAAGGTCTGGGAACTTGTTGACAGACCATACGATGTAGCACCGTTAAATCTTCGATGGATCTGGAAAAACAAGATGGATAAAGAAAACACGATCATCAAGAACAAAGCTAGGCTAGTGGCTAAGGGGTATGGCCAGAAAGAGGGAATTGATTTTGAAGAATCATTTGCACCAGTTGCTCGTATGGAAGCGGTCAAGATTTTCCTTGTTTATGTTGCACATAAGCGATTCACTATATATCAATGGACGTGAAGACATCATTTCTTAATGGTCCTTTGAAGGAAGAAGTCTATGTTACAGAGTCGGAAGGATTCGTTAATCCTCATTATCCTGAAAAGGTGTATCGTCTCCACAAAGCACTCTATGGACTCAAGCAAGCTCCAAGGGCATGGTACGACGAGCTCTCGAAATTTCTGGTATCCAAAGGTTTCTCAAAAGGTTCCATTGATCTAACTTTGTTCACTTATAAATATGGGGATGACATTTTGCTTGTGCAGATTTATGTTGATGACATTATTTTGGGGTCTACAAACCCAAAACTTTCAAAATGGTTTGAAAAAGTAATGCACAATAAATTTGAAATGTCAATGATGGGCGAACTAAAATTCTTTCGAGGAATTCAAGTTCACCAATCCCCAAGTGGTATCTTTATTAACCAAGCTAAGTATTGTCAAGAGATAATCAAAAAGCATGGTATGACTTCATGTGACCCCGTTGGGACACCATTATCAACCACATCGCTAGATGCTGACTTGGAGGGAAATGCCATAGATCAACGAGATATCGTTCCATGATCGGCTCCCTCATGTACTTATCAGCAAGCCGACCAGATATATCACATGCTATGTTTTATTGTGCACGATATCAAGCACGACCCATTGAAAAGCACCTCAAGGAGGTTAAACGTGAAAGTTTATGGACTTAAAATTAATAGTCGTGAGATAGGATCGAAGTCGGGATCACGGGATTGCACACATAACGTAAAGGGTTAATTTATTTATTAAATATATTTTATATATATTTATTAAATCAAACCAAAGCTTAACTAACGATCGTTGATAAATAAAAGTTAAGTTATAACGACCGTTATGGAATTAAATAGAAGCTAAAAGAAGAAGGAAAAATTACACAAACACCCCTTATGGAGGGTGTTAATCGGCGGCTAATAGAGGGGGTAAAGGGAAAGATTTTGTTTCCTTTTTCGTTTATAACTTGGAGCCCAAGGTTTGCCAAGCCTATATAAACAAACCCCTAGCCTCATAATTTTTCAATCCCTCTCTCTTTTTCTTGATATAGTCGCCGGCCAAACACCCCATTATTTAGGGTTTTGGTTTTCGACTTTTCTATTTAAATTATATCTAGTCCTAGTCCCTCTCTAGGGTTATTGGGTAGATATTCCATAAGCGTTGAAGCTCGGTTTGTTCGTGCTAGACTCACGGTTAACTCGCCGTATTACGTGTGTACAAGAGCGTGATATAATCTTCCTTTAGATTATATTCTTGGTGGTGTTCGTGATAAACCCTAGTTGTCGTTCGTTCCGTCGTCTTGTGGATCTTGCTAGGATAAAGGTATGTAACCCTAATTTTGATTAATATAATTGTGTTAAATTAATGATCTTGTTAATCGCTTCCGCTATGCGTTCTTTGATCCATGTTAGGGTTTTAAATAATTGTTATGAACTCTATAAACCAACAGTGGCATCGAGAGCCGTTTTAACATGATTATAATTATCAAAGATCTAAAGTTTTTTAACTAATATTGATTTGTGTTAAAAATTACATGTTGTTTTTTAGGTTTTATAAAAATTAGGGTTTTGTTTTTTATTGTTTTTTTTAAATCGGCTATGCCAAAATTTTTTATAAAAAAAAAATAAAAATTTGTAAACCCTAAAATTACATGGTAATTAACTTTAGATGTATGCATGAATTAATTGTTATGTCATGTATGGTTACGATCCGTAGTGATTTAATTAAGTGTTAAGTGATTTGGATGGAATTTTGATGAATTGCATGATTAATTGTTATGTTGTGTGAATTCATGTTTTGGTCCATAGAAATTTAATTGTTAAGATATGTGGGAGATCCGTGATGAACATGCATGTTTTTCATGGATCATATGATTTTATGTGGTAATTGTTACGTGTTTTGCTACATGCTTTATTTGATTCAATAAATCTAAAATTAGGGAAGACTTTTATATGAATATAAAAACCTAGATTTGTTATTTATTTATTGAATAAATTGTATGCATGTGGCTATTTGATTTATTTATTGCACATATAAATTTTTTATTATGTGTTTATGATTTAGTTTTTTTTTGTACCTACTTGTTTTCATACGTTTTTGTTTTAATTGTATGTTGTAAACAAGGGTAATTTTTACAAGAAAAATTAATATGGACTAAATCATATTAAAATAAATGAATTGTTTTGAGATCTAAATTACATATGGTTTGCGTTGATTAGAATTGCAATAGCAACTTAACGGCCTACTCAATTTTGACAAACTATAAAGTGGGTATAACGCACCGCTGGTTATGTACCCGGTTAAGGAAGGAGGTGTTATGCTTCAGCGTTGACCAAATTCCCGGCTCGCCTGTGCGTAAAAATTGGAATTACCTACGGTTGTTATTGGTATAATTCTTTAAGGTTGATTTAACTACATTAATTCACATCCAAAACACAATGAATAAGGTTATTGCTTTGTGCTTTAGCTGAGTTCTAGAAAAAGTACGGTGTGAATTTAGTTGTATGTAAAATCTTTAATTGGTTTAACCAATACCTTAACTTGCAAATATATGATGAACTTTTAGTCTCACCAAAAAGTTTACTAAATGTTTTTTTATTAAACTTATGTTATGGAGATATATGCATGCTTCTCCATACATGATTTTGACACCAAAATCTATACCCTAAAAATTTAAGTCATATGCCCTCTAATTGACGAACACTTGAAGTTACAATTGTCGTCATATAAGATATCGGACGATGTTGTAATGGAGAGAAAACTTCATGACTGAATAAGATTGCACATGAAGGTTTTACGTTCTTTAGATTAGTCGACTTAATTGAGTTACTCAGTGAGATCTGGAAACTTAAGGCATAAAGAAGGGATGAAACATGTTTACAATGCAAAATGACTTTTGGCAATGTAAATCCCTTAAATGTCTATAAATTGCAAATTTCTTTGTCAATTATTGTTCGACAAGTTACCATCTTGAATACTTTCATTGCTAGCAGATCAACTGATGTGATGAAATTATGTCAATTTGGATTCTAGTTTTCAAGGAGAATACTATGGTTATTATTACCGGGGTAATTTTATTTTCTTGAATGGTATTATCGAAAATACTAAAATTGAATTTTGTAAATTCTTTTGCAAATGTATTAATGCAACGTTACACCGTAAACGTGGTTTATTCATTTATTGATCTACAAACCATATGGTTGAGGATAGAGTCAATTTACAAATGAAAGATAAACCTAAAACTCTTTTTCATGAGTAAAGAAGGAGTAATAAGGATTTTAGAAATGTCAAATTCAAATCCATAACTCATAGCAAATTTTAATAGTTAAGAAAAATGAATATTTTGAGTTATTCAAAGTTACCGCTAATTGGTTATAAGGCAAACTAGCATATTTGTCTAGTAGTTGTGCTTTGACCATTTATAGGCACCACATACCATTGTGGGGTTGGTAGACCTATTAAGGAAGAAATTGTATGTCAAGTCTTTCAAGTTAAAAGCATTTGATGGATAAGTCATCATTTACGAAGTAGAGTACACTCTTAAACGCTATAAGTAATTGTTACGAATGTGTTTTTTCAAAAGTGTAAGAAAGTAAACACAACACTAATTATTTTCACCGATTATGAAACATTTTCAATGTTGTCAAGTTCAGTGGGAGAATTGTGTTGTATTACTGATTTTGAGTCTATTAAGACATTCTCTAAGTCAGTGGGAGTTACAAGCTTTGTTGTCTTGGTAATAACCCATGTTATCTTTAGTATGTCCTAAGATAATTACTTTCGAATTGTTGACACTAATATCTTCAAAGATAGTTATGTACTGATTCTTGTTGATTAAGTGGTTCTACATCTACTTGTAAAAGCTAATATATGTGGCACAATCATATTTTGTATAGACGAACGTTAGACGTGATGTTTATCTTATATATGAGATTGTTCCATGCACAAGTGGGAGAAATAAACATTGTGTGCAAGAAACAACTCATAAAGATATGATTCTCTTGTCTTTAAGATAAGAGACTAACAATCTAATTAATATGTAGATCATGTGTCAATATGATTAAAAGACTACTTAAAAGTATATATATCATTCACTTTAAGAAACACTTGTTGTTTTGATTTAGTCATGTAAGAGCTTGGACTAAATTGTAAACTAAAGGGTAAAATATCCACATGTCGTAAGATCGGGCGTGGAATGTTTTGGAGTTTCTTAAAATGGACAAATTCCTAGAATGACATAAGATACATAGAGTATAATGAAACCTAGTGGTGTTCATATAATAGTATAGGAGTGAATTAACTTGAAAAGATGAATGAAACCTAGTGGTGTTCATGATTTACTTTAGTTATACATGTTTATGATTTATTGTATAAAGTCACAAACATAAAGTCTTGGAAGACGTATAATATAAAGTAAGACGTTAATGTATTGTCTCTATTTCACTAAAGACATATACATGTAACGTGTAATGGACTTATAACTTTTATGAAGTGACTTTGTATTATAAGTACTTGAGTTATAAAGCATGCAAAATGGTTAGAAAATCTATTATACCATTAAGATGATTTAGTTGGTATATAGGTAAGACTAAAGATATATATTTATCTTAAATATTGTTAAGATTGACTTACAATATTTCCCTAAATGAAATACATCATTATTATGGTATGTTCATTAGGAGAATCAAAATTCTCAGTTTGATGGTGATGATTGATTCAAGATAACTATATCTTCTTTTCTTCCAAAAAGATATCAAGGTTAGAAAGTTGAGTATGACTTGAGCTAAGAAGATTAATAAGATACCATTATATATGGAATGTGATGAATCATGTTATATCTTAAATGGAGTTTGTATTTTGCTAAACTACTTATGAAGTGGACTGTTTAGAAAATAAAGAGTATGGAACGGCCATTGTGTTTTGTAATGTCCCATATAGATAACGTTGGAGTGTTGATCTATTTGCTATGTATTTAAAGAGTAATTTTAAGTTACTAAAAGCAAGTGGGATTTTTGATCTTGAAAGATAAAATTACAAGATACATGATCTTCTAAAATACACTAGTAATTATCATGAGGTAGACGTGTAAATGCTAAACCTCAAGATAAAGGAATTTATGTCATAGGTCCGTAAGGATATCTCAGATATGCGATTTATATGCTGAGAATTATGAGTTACAAATAATTGTTATGATTTGTTACCAAATATTGTTTTGGGTAAACTACTCATACTATGATTGTTATAGATGTTGTCCAACAAGATAATCAAATTGTGGTTTTGGTTTATCTTAAATAGTTTGACTAGAAATTGGAGATGAGTTTCGTCAAAGGAAAGAAAACGCCAATTGTAGTGGTTTAATCTTTGTGTCGAAATTATATGGACAAAATTGTACACATATTTAATGTATGTATTAGTCACACTTAAGTAATTAATTGTGATTGAGTATTCTTTCCTGAATACATTAAATATATAAAGATTTTGATGGTCATATTTTAAATTGACAAATTTGGATATGTATGAACTATTTCTTGAATGACTACTTGAGAAAGGACTTAAGTAATCGAAATGAGTTTATTACTTCAAAATATAAATCTTTGGAAAAGTACAAAATGCAATTATCCATGAATGGGTAAAAGCATTCATCTAGGAGATTATTCTTATGTTTAATTTGAAATCCAAGATTGGATTTAAATTTGAATAAGATGATTTCTGAGTATTCCTAAAAGCTAGTGGGAGTATTATGGTTATTTTCTTAAATTATATGTGTCAAATAGACATGTAAGAAAGTAAGATTTCATTCAAATTAAATGTTGATTTGGTTTAGATTTGAGATGAAACTTTACTTTGAAGATTTAGGAAATAAGATATAAATAACCTTGGGACAAATAAATTTATTTATTTATGCGGTGGAAATACAACGTAATATGCCATGTAGTAAGTTTACATGGATATTTAGGACATGAAGAAATCTAAATCTGGTTTGAGAAATTTTCATGTGTGTCGTGTTGTATTCATATCATGCTTAAAATACATGATGATTTGAATATATTAATCTATTTAAGAAGTTATTAGATAACTTGTGTAATGAATATTCTTAAGGAATATGTTTGGAAATAGAATAACATCCTAAATCTTGGATCGGCTTCCATATTCTATAGATGAATAATTTGTCAAATCGTTGTGCAAATTATCATAGCCAACAAACTTGAAGGTTTTGGTTGGAATCAAACATTACATAATAGATATTAAAGGTAACGTATTTATATCTTTTATGACAAGTTGTAAAACTTGAAAAGATATAATTGAGGTAACACTCAATATTAGTCATAGGATCTTTGGAGATGACATGTTGATTAAAGTTGCATTATACATTAAAGAATTAGAATACTTTGAACTTCAAATGTGTTTTGGAAGTTTAGGAAATTGGTGATCAAGGATGTTTCACAATTTTGATACTATGTGGAAATATCAAATTATTTGAATGCACATGTACAAGAGTTTCAATGAATTGAATTCTTGAAGGAAGTATTCTCAAAATTTCAATAGGTCAATATTGGTTATTTTTGTGTTTTGCCAAACAAGTATGAATGTCATTACTAGAGGCATGATACATGTACCAGTTTTATGCATTGATCTATTTTTAGTATTTGGATAAAGGATGCAAGACATTATTGAATTGATGAAATAAAGATTGGATTTCGTTTATTTTTCTGTTATTTAATTTTGTATCCTATTTTACATGTTTTAATCCATGAGCATTATGATGTTTCTAAATGTCCGTTGTCGATTAATAATATGGGAATATTATTAAACTAAGACAATTCAAAATAGTGATAGAGTATACTTGAAAGTATATTGGTCAATTTTGGATGATATTTGATGGATCAAATATTGGACTTATCCCAACTATATGATTTTACATTATGGATCTTTGTCATCAAGTAAATCATAAATAGTTATCCTTAGACCTGAGATACCAGGAAACTGTCGTGGATCTAGTGCATTTCTGTGGAATAATCTAACGCTAAACGTAACTGGTAGCTATAAGGATTATTTCCAGAAGTGTTGCAAAGTTCATAAGTTTTGCTTGTAGTCAAAATGGGATTTGTTTCCTTCAAAATTTATTTTAAATTATAATACAGTTGGGCCCCTCGGGGGAGTAGTAAGATATTTGTGCGGCCGCACCCAAATTTGTTTTGGTGATCTTGCTATATCTATAAACGAGAAACAGAATGGTTAATGTAAGGAATGACTGAGATCCATATCCTATTAACGTTTGTATTTGAAATGAAAGGATAATAATAATGATTTAATCATTAAAAGGTTCTTGTCCAGGAGACCTTACCCGGTTTGTACTAGTGACATTGCTAGTGTAACTAGACGCTAGTGAATGTGATCACAATATTAGAATTTTGTCCAAGTGGGAGCTGAAAGTTTATGGACTTAAAATTAATAGTCGTGAGATAGGATCGAACTCGGGATCACGGGATTGCACACATAACGTAAAGGGTTAATTTATTTATTAAATATATTATATATATATTTATTAAATCAAACCAAAGCTTAACTAACGATCGTTGATAAATAAAAGTTAAGTTATAACGACCGTTATGGAATTAAATAGAAGCTAAAATAAGAAGGAAAAATTACACAAACACCCCTTATGGAGGGTGTTAATCGGCGGCTAATAGAGGGGGTAAAGGGAAAGATTTTTTTTCCTTTTTCGTTTATAACTTGGAGCCCAAGGTTTGCCAAGCCTATATAAACAAACCCCTAGCCTCATAATTTTTCAATCCCTCTCTCTTTTTCTTGATATAGTCGCCGGCCAAACACCCCATTATTTAGGGTTTTGGTTTTCGACTTTTCTATTTAAATTATATCTAGTCCTAGTCCCTCTCTAGGGTTATTGGGTAGATATTCCATAAGCGTTGAAGCTCGGTTTGTTCGTGCTAGACTCACGGTTAACTCGTCGTATTACGTGTGTACAGGAGCGTGATATAATCTTCCTTTAGATTATATTCTTGGTGGTGTTCGTGATAAACCCTAGTTGCCGTTCGTTCTGTCGTCTTGTGGATCTTGCTAGGATAAAGGTATGTAACCCTAATCTTGATTAATATAATTGTCTTAAATTAATGATCTTGTTAATCGCTTCCGCTATGCGTTCTTTGATCCATGTTAGGGTTTTAAATAATTGTTATGAACTCTATAAACCAACAAAACGGATCTTTCGATACCTCAAGAATACAATTCATTTGGGACTCTGGTATCCGAGGGAAACCGCTTGCTTTCTAACGGTCTATTCAGATTCTGATCATGCAGGGTGTATTGATACACAAAAAAGTACCTCTGGTGGTGCACATATTCTAGGTCAAGATAAGCTTGTGGGATGGTCTTCCAAGAAGCAGGATTGCGCGTCACTGTTATCAGCCGAAGGCGAAGTATGTGTCTCTATCTGCGTGTTGTGCTCAAGTTCTTTAGATGAGAACACAACTCATGGATTATGGCTTCCACTTTGATAAAGTACCTATGTACCGTGACTCAAAGTCGGCCATAGCCATCTCATGCAATCCGGTACAGCATTCCCGCACGAAGCACATTGATGTCATATACCACTTCATAAAGGAACAAGTTGAAAGAGGTATCGTTGATTTATACTTTGTTGGAATGGATTACCAACTAGCCGACTTGTTTACAAAAGCTCTGTCGAAAGATAGGTTTGAGTACCTTGTTAGGCAAATTGGTATGAGATGTTTGACTCCAGCAGACCTGGAGATTCTGGCAAAGGTGCCTGCTTGATTTATCTATCAAACATCTACTTGTAAATATCATTGAAAAAGCAGAATACAAAGATATAAAACATATAAAAGCTAAACACAAAATTAAAAATCTTTGAAAATCCAAAAATTATTATTCTCGACATGTCTTTCAGTATCGATAATATGGACATGCCTAGAAATGTCGCTCAACAACGACACGGGTGTGTACATAAAGCTCGAATGAAAGTTGTAAATATTTTTCAAAACATGTCATTTCTATTTTTTAAAAAAGGAAAATGTTAATTTTGGACAATTTTTCCAACAACGGGTAGAGAAATCTATCTTGGGTTGAGCTTGTCACAAAACATTCAACGTTTTGAGCTCAACACAATGGCTTGTAATCACTTTCAGGTTGCAACCCGAATCGATATTCACAGGGGAGTGTACGATTTAGTGTGCTTACCCTCAGCAAAAGAAGAGAAATCTTCTTAAACTTGAGTGGATTCGTCAAGACATTCAAAGTCTATGAACTCATGTTTATGCTTTAGAAAAACCTCTTCGCCAAAAAGAAATAGAGTTTTTCAAAAAGCGTTGAACACATTTTTTCAAGAGTTTTTCAATGATTATTCAAAATCTTTCAAAAATTGTGTGTTCAACAACTCCTATCCTCGAAAGTTTAATGTGGATCATATCCTCACAATGACAATTCAATTGGATCAATTTTTGAGGGGGAGCTTTCCAAATTCATGCTATGTTTGACACATCTTTCTCCCGAAGATTCTCAAGACTATTTTTCAAAATATATTTATAATCAATTTGGTATCTCTAATATCAACAGGTTTTATATATTAGAGATAGGGGAGAAAATGTGATTAAAATGTGATCTATTTTGCAAGACTCAAGCATCTTAACTCTTACCCACATGTGCGAAACACTTTCGATTATCGATGCACATGTGAAGGGGGAGCATTTCTGAAACGACAAAACTATCAAGGTGTTAAATGTTTTTCAAACACTTTGTTAGAATTTTAAAAAGTCGTTTATGGTTACGATCAGATACCCACAACATCTTTAATCCACGACGTTATTGGTGTCAAAAGGGTGGTTAGGTTCAAGTCCTATGATCCAACCAGAACCGGAGGGATCTTCCTAGGGACAATCCAATAGATTATTAGAAGTCCTTAAGAAAGATGGAGTAGAATGTGAACGTAGCTGAATGCTGACTAAGTACTGATTCTAGCACTGGAACAATCACAACAAGGTGCTAGTAATGATGTCTTGGTAAGCATTGGAGGGGTTGAAGAATGAAAAAGAAATGTAAGGATAAAGGGTGTAAAGAAATTATCCCTTCATACAACTTAGGCAGAAATTGGGTCAACACATCATGAAGACAACTCATCATGGACCCAGTGATGTAATGCACAACCCTTACCTAGCAACTCAGGCTTCTCTCAAAAGAAGTTTGTTTTATTGTCACGGAGAACAACATGACTTCTATTAGCTTTCTCACTTCGAGATAGTTGATATTGAATATGTGGCATCTGCTCCAGCCTCCGACCACTAATAGTGCACAAATCGAGTCTAGAGCCTAGAGATCAATCAAATCTCGTTACGACACACGGATGACGAACAAGAGAGTCCTACACTATATCCTTGCGATATTGCTAGAACACTCAGAGTGATACTACTTAGTATTCACAATGATGAGTGGAAATCCTTCCAGTGTTAACATCAAACAGCACTGCGGTAGGTCATATGTAAGATTCTTTATGAATTACACATATGTAAAACTGAAAAGTAACATTGGGTTTGATTCTGAATTGATTCAAACTCGTTTCAGGTTTGTACGCAATATCTTTATGATCTTGCCAGAACATTCAGAGTGATATTCATTAATATTCACAGTGATGAATGGAAATCTTTCTAGCGTCAACCTCAAACAGCGCTACAGTAGGTAACTTGCGAGATTCTTATGAATCAAGCTTGTGTCAACTGGAAAGCAACAATGGTAAGATTCTTTATGAATCACACTTGTTCCAGGAATTTGAATTGACGACTTTAATCAAGCGGATATTTATCCAATTGATTCACTCTTTATGTTTGCAATCTTGCTTTGAGACGGTCGAGTAAAGAGAACGGCTAGTAACTCCACGAAACCCTATCAAGGAGATTCTTAATTGAATCTACCTAATCACTGGTACGGTATTTAATATCGTATAACGGTCTTCACCGACCATAGGTAAAACACTACCGATTTAGGACGAATGTCAAAGCCATTCAGTCCGTGTCTATGTTTTGTCTCGAGAAGGTGGAATTACGGTGTACTCAGCAAAGTCAAAGGTTCAAAACCACATACTTGATGTAGGTAAAAATACGCTTTTAGGAAAAAGACGTATAAAGCGGGCAAGTATTAATCGATGCGATTTAGGAAAAACGTAAAGATAGAAAAATGCGAGTCGTTCTCGGCGGAGGTGTGTATATGTGAGCCAATAATATAAAATCAAGTTTGGATTAGTGTCATTTTTGGTTTAAAGATAGAAAAAGTAAAGACGAGTTACACTACGATTACACTACGACGTATGACGTAAAACGATGGCGTAATTACGTAAATTGCGACGAAATTAAAAATTAAAGCTAAAAATTAATGAAAATTAAAATTATGTCTAAAATAATATAAATAAGAATAAAAATTCAATAAATAAATTTTAAAACCTTTTATTAATTAAATATTTATTTTAAATGCTAATTAAAGCCCTAAAATTAAATATAATTAAGAAAAAGCCTAAAATATTATGTTATCAAACAAATATCTCACTTATATTATTTAAACACTAAAAAGTATTTTTCTTTAGAAACTATTTTTCTATTTTTAAAACACTAAAAACACTTTTTAAACAAAGATAATGATTAAAAATAATAAAATAAGGCTAAAATTAATTACTTCTTGAAAAATCCTAAAATATATTACTAAACAGTAGAAAAAATTAAAAAGTTGAAAACAATAATTTTTATCACTAAAAGACAAAATAGTTGATTTAAAACCTATTTAAACTTAAATAAAATTTAAAAAAATAATTAAAAAGAGTGAACAGTGAACTTTTTTATATTAAAAATCTTAAAATAATATACTAAAACTAAGAAAATTTTTAAAACTGAAAAATATTACTTTTTTGCACTAAAAACAAAAACAGTTTACTTAAAACTAATTAAAACTAAATAAATGCTGAAAATATGAAAATGAACACTAAAACAAAAATAAACTTTGTGAAAAATCTAAAAATAAATAATTAAAAACAGGAAAATTAAAACGGTTGAAAAACTACTCAAAAAGACAACTAGAGACAAAAAATACACTAAACTGATACTCACATGTCTGAACACTTTGATGGATTCATTTGGAACAAATGGCACCCCCACATCCAGTTAGGTTGTGGGGGAGTCAAGTAAACAAGAAAAACACCAAGTCACACACAAAATTCACACAATATCTGGCAAAAAGTAGGTTGTTGTCACAGAAACATGCAATGGGTACTTTTGATGGTGTTTTTGGCAATTTAATGATTTTCAAATGGGCAAATCTTGGTCAAATCCCTACCAAATCATAAACAAACAACTGGAAATCCTATATGAACTTAGTATCTAACTGATTATCAAATTTCATACATTAAAGATCAAAATCAAACCTTTAACAGACCTACTGATGAAGATTGTTGTTTTCTACCAAGTTTTATCATGCAAACTTTCTATTTATGCTACCAAACTGAAAACAAGTGACCGATAACCCTATTACTACTATATTAGGTATGTTTAACTGGATTTATCCTACCTTTGTGTCACCCAAAGTAGTCTTAAACCACAAACCCAAACACCCCTTAATATGACTGATAACAAAATTTTCAAAGCAAATGCATCCAAAATCTACCCAAACTGATTAGAACTTACTCAAACATGCATAAACAAACATAAACAAACTCATAAACTAGCATATAAACAACTAACACACAAAATCATCAAACCACAAATTTTGCAAAAAACATAGAAGGGTTCAAGCCTCACCTTAGAAGTTGATGCCTTCTTCTATGAGATTTGAAGCTTATGTAAGCTTGTAAGAGATGTATAGAGGACCCCTACTATGGTTCAACAACTAAACCAGGGGTATCAATGTATTCAATAGTGAAATGGAAAGAATGGAATGAGATGACTTGTTTTTTACTTGCAACCTGCACAATCCACAAAAAACCACAAAAGAACTTCAAGCTTGAAAAACTACACCAAATGCTTGTCAATGCCTTTGGGGTAGCTTGTTCAAACAATAAAGTTAACAAAACAATGACAGAAATTCTGTAAAAATCTTTTGAAAACCAACTTTTTGAAACTAAAATCTTTTGGAAACAAAATGAAACAACAAAAATCTGAAACCAAAGCACAAGGTCCACTTTCACTTCCCTTGTGCTTGGAATCAAGATTCGTGGTCTCAAACAGCTTTTACCAAAAATCTTGAACAAAAATTCTAGTTGATAACTTTTAAACTAGATTTTCATAAAAAGTAAACATTAAGCTAAGAAGAGCAGTAAAAAGGAACTCAGTTTTTGCACAACTTTTAAAAGTTCATTTTCATTAATAAATTAAAAATATACAAAAAACTGGAACAAAGAAAATGGGACACAAGTCGTCCCATTTATACAACTGATTAGAACATTCTAGTCTATGGAAACCCTAGCAACTAAATTCCAAGAAAGCCCTTTGGTCTTGAGTTTTTTAAACTTGGTCAAATGGCCACATGTGATGAGACAACTGTATACTTGATCTTGAGCCCTTCATCTTGACTTTGGGACCAAGTAAATGGTTTTGAAACGTTGATTCTCTGAAAAATTCGTTCTTTGCCTCTTTTGGTTGAACAAGGGACAATGGGGGACCCACATGTGGTCACGGGTGAAGTGTTTTGTGAGTGGGAAGGGTTTATGATGGGATTAATTATCTGTAAAACCCGCATAAAATCCCTAGAATATTACATACATGAAATTGCGTATAAATTTAAACTTTACGAATTATTTAATAATACGACACGCGATACGAATATTTAACACGACTACTACGTATATTATTTTAGCACGACAAATAATGACGTATGTTATTATTATTATTAATATATGTTATGTAATCACGTATAACATATATTAAAACACGACATTTAAAAATAAATGAACGCGCGTACGTATTAAATAAACACGGATATGATTAGGTACGTGATTAGACACGATAAGTAATTACAGATACAATAATTACGTTTAAAACGTATAAGGGTACCTATGGAAAATTCACGACACATTTAAAACACGATAACGCGTAACAATTAACGAGTCGAAAATAATAAACATAAAAAATAAAACAAATAATATGGGGTTGTTTGTTTTAGACGTGTAGACAAGGGGACAAAGAAGTGGGCTAAGGCCCAATGGCAATCCAAACCGACTAGGAAAAAAAATAATACGGAAGGAGTAATATCTATATATTAAGAAACAAATCCAACAAAACCCTAAAACAAAAGCAGTCAATCGTTCCTTTTATCTTTTTACTTATGCCGTCGCTTCCACCCCAAGAACCAAGAACAGGCGTTCGTTTTAATAAGGTTTGTGATTCGTGTTGTGATTCTTAAACCTTAATCGCAAGATAGGTAATTCTCCTTTTCTTTTTTTTTCTTCTTTTGATTTCTTTCAGTTATTTAATTAGGAAGAAATTAAAAACATTATCAACATGTTGATAAAACGTTAGGATTTAACAAGATTCTGGGGTGATGTTGTTTAAATTCGAATTACACACACAAACCGAGACAAGTTTTGTCTCGGTGGGTTCTGTTTTCCACCAGCCGCAACGCATTATGGGTCGGCATGGTTTTCTGTTAGAGCAGCAGCAACACCAAACGTCCCAACAGGGTGGTTTGGTTAGAATCAGTGGGAACCGAGAGCTATATTGCTCTCGGTGGGTAATGGTTATAGGCCAGCGGGTAGCTATCAATAAACAGCCAAAACAAATACAAAAACAGTGGATACGTTTAACTAACAGCAGGAACTAGTATATGCTGGACGTATCTTGGACAACACTGCTGTTCAGGGTCTTGGACAGTACTGCAGTTCAAGATATTGGACAGAGCTGGAAACCGGATATTGGACAGAACTATGTTAATATCTTGGTTAGAACTAGAAAACAGTATATATGGGACAACACTGTTTTTGGGGTATTTTGCTAGGTTGTTTGTTTTGTGCGACCGAGACATGGGTGTCTCGGTAGGCTTGGTATATTAGTATACGTTATTAAACATGATTAACTTTAGTATTATTTATACGTTATGAGTAAATATTTTTACGCGACTTAAATTAGATCTAATTGATAGATTTTGCCAAGTGTTTTATATACGGAATTAAATTAATAAAGGTGACTTAATTTAATTATTTAATTAGTTAGTTAACGTTAGGTTTATTAAATTATCATGTTATGATATAAATTATGATTTCAAGTAAAAGCATGCATTTTAGTATTTACTAACAATTATTATTTTAGAATAAGGTATTTATTTATTAAACCTTATTATACGATCATGAATTATATATATATTTTATGCTAATTAAAACATAAGAACATATAATACGCTAAGCATAATACATGTTTTAATATGAAACCGTAAAATAAGTCAAGAACATATAAGACAATACAAGAACAAGTTAAGTTGAGGTCAAGTAATTAATAATTATTAAGTATAAGTTAACCAAGCGACTCATACACGTCCCTCTTTATTATGTAGCATTTATGGAGTATGATCTTCTTCACGTTTTCATCTTCCACGTTGTTCTCCGTTTGCATTGCTGGACGTGAGGTACGGATATTCCGTCCTTCAGTATGGACAACTTTTCTCTCATTCATGTTAAATAGGTTTTCCCCATTTATTATGCCATCTGTTTTTCCCTGTAGTCATGTGTCTTAAACACTTCAGAATATTTTATGTTTATTTTAATTACCTGAGCTATATACAAGCATGCCATGTCACCTAGTTACGGAGGTACCGTGACCATAACACTGGAGGCACCGGTGTTGTGACTCTTCTACGGGAGAGTGATTGCTCGCAGCGTCCCTTTACAAGTTTGGCCTTTATTATTATTATCATGTGGGGCGAATGGGTGCATCCTAGTTTACAAGTTTACGAGAATTTCATGGTGAAAGTGGTGTGTGCCTTGCATCCTTCACAAGGAGTTGATCCCTCCTACCAGACTATTATAATTAGAGGCAGCCCCTCTAATTGCATGACGAGGTCACCCCTCCATGTATTCATGCATGTTGATATATTTTGTGACCTATATGAGCTCTTTGGCATTTAAATTATAGTTTTCATGATTGAACAGTAGACTTTCAGTATTAACATGAACATGAAATATTGGGGGCTGGGTTTTCCCGCTATGCGGAACTCGAACTCGGGGTGCTCGTTGAAATATTGAGAGTAGGCTTCCGTTTAATTATTTTCCGTTTCCAAAAAACATGAACATGAGACTTTTCAGAATAAACCAGTTTATTACATGTTACCAGGTTTCCAGGACTTACATTATTCCTCTGCACTTTCATTATCATGTTTTCATTTCAGTCCTTACTTATGTTTATGCTATTCCATATTATGTCATATATATGTTCACTGAGCGTCTCGCTCAACCATTTTCTCTTTTCATGTCCCTAAACGGCAGGTACACAAGGTCAGGAGCATGGGAAAGGTTATGCATAGGATGGGAGCTATATTATGTTTTTGTTTCATTTGCATTACTTTTACTTTATGCTTGTTTATGAGTTTATGTTGGGGACCGATGTTTGATTCCGGTTATCACTTATGGTCATGTAATGTTTTAGGACATTTACCTTATGCTTTGATATTACGCCATGATTATTCTGTGACATTCCATTTATCCAAATGAGGTGTTAAATTTATGGTATCAGAGCCTAAGGTTTCGACCTGTAGGCTCTAAAACTTGACCTGTGACTAGTGGGTAGTCACCAGGACCTTCCTATGCCAATGCTTGTTATTCCATGTATCGATATTTTCAGCACCTTGATGTTTTAACCATGATGTTTTTCTCAGAATTGTTTTTGCTAATATGGATTGAACAACCGTCATCCATACTTAGTTACATGTCATTGTTTTATGCATGATGTTCTTTGAGAACTTTGGCTAATATGGACTGAACCACCGTAGTTCATACTTGGTCATACGTTTTCTGTTAGGTTTAGACAGTTGGTTTTCACGCATTCATTTTATTTTCATTTCATGTATTCATTCATGCATGCATATGCATCTCATTGTCGCATGAATTTTAACTAAATAATGGTTGGTATAGGACTGGCTCTATTTGGTCGCATGTGCTTTTATCGAGATTTTTGTTTGACTAGTGGACCGACCCATAGGCGTCCACACTCGCCTTTTATTTTGTGAACCGACCCATAGGCGTTCACTCATGTACATATCATCATAGTTATTAACCATGCTTTATAAACTGTTCATGCATCATTTTCTTATGTTCATCTTAAGTTCTAATCAGATTAATCACGTCAAATTTTGTCTTGTGAACCGACCCATGGTCTTCCACACCAACGATTTTTCTGGATTTCATTCCACTACATTTATATTTCTTTCATGTCCCCTCATTTATTTGTTATGGTTCTTTATGTCAAGTAAGTTTTCATACTATCATGGTTAACTTCGTCTTCATGCTGATTATGTTTATGCTCCTTCATGTTAATTTTTTCCCATGTTTCTTCATGATAATATCATCTTCATGATGATTATGTTCCATGCCTCTTTATGTAAATTATGTTTTCATCATGATGATCATGCCCTCATGCTAGACATGATGGACTTCATTTAATCTTGCTTTTATGATAGCCATGGTTGGTTTTCATTAATCATGCTTTCATGCAAATCATTGTTAATTTTTGTTTAACCATCCTTTTGGTGTTTCCTCTATGCAACCAGAATGATGTCAACGTTGATATTGCTAGGCTATCACGATGGCTCAGTTCAATTCGGTTTCCTAACCGTTTGATCAGTTTTTCCTTTAAATCACCTCAGATGGTGACACCATATCGATCATCTCATGTGCATTTCACGTGAACTCCACGTGTACTTCATGTATCGTATTCCATTGCACTACACGTGTCGTAATCCATGTGTATTTCATCTACAAATACTCCACGAGTATTTGCTAGTCAATTTTAAATCATCTCAGGCGTATTCTACTTGTTGATATTCTACAAGATGCTGATGCTGCTCATAGCTTGGGAATGTTACTAAATGTTGATGCTGCTGATTATTTGGAGACGCTACTAGATGATGATGATGTTCACAACCTGGAGATCGTACAAGACGAAGACAAAGGCGTTAGATCAAAGCGATCGGACGAGAAGATGCTTCACCACCAGACGATTTTCATCCCAATATATGTCCTTACCTTTTAGTTATATGTCACACACCATTTAGTTATCTTTTCAGTCACATGAGTGGGAACCGGTACCAGCCGGCCACTCAGCTGAATAGTTACATGAATCACCGTCATGATAATGACCATCATGGAACTGACAGACAAGACAATAGTAACCTCTACCGTGACAAAAAGTATTCTAGCAATCACAATAGAACACCGGTCACAGACTTAACCAGAATCACAAGGGTAAGCGGTCCAGCAGATCCGCAAACTCTGGCATTTTGACCACCATTTTAATTTTGATTTCTTTTCATATGTCAAGGCATCCATCAAGACACATCCTCTCATATATATGTACTAAAGAAACATGTCCAGACACCAGTCAAGACACATGTCACACGTATAGTTCTCAGGACATGAGTCAAGACAGACTCATGCATAACTTCTGAACTAAGACTTAGTGATTCAAGGTACCTTTCCAATGGTACACTCAGTCTATTGTGCCATGTACAAACCAAGCCACTAAATTTTCAGTACCACCTTTGACTTATTGTCATAGTTGGTCACGTAGTGTTTATTCTGTGTGAGACGGATGAAACGCATTCAACGAAATTTGCCACGTTTACTTCGTGTGCAGACATGACACTTTCATTTCTCGATTCATGATTTGGATATTCATGTCCATCTAAGACCCCGTTGTATCATCATGTACTTAGAGGCTTTCATTTCAGTTTGACGACAAGATCTTTCATTTCTACAATGGATCGTTATCCGTATTTGATTATATTCAGCGATGTTCAGATTTCTGAATACATTCATTAGGGTTTTCCACCAGGAAAATCAGTGAAAATTTTTATTCTGCTTTACAAGCATGTATTGTTGACTACGATGATTTCCTAGCCATCATTTAAGACACGACTTCTGAAGTTCCTTTTATTCATCATTAGTTGATTTTTTCAGAATTTTCTCAGATATATTACCAGAAGGAACTACCAATCATACCACCATCCAGAACTGTATTTTTCCCTTCCAGGTATTATTGATCTATCCGATCAACCACTAGACCCTAAACACTTTCCAAGATCGATTTACTATCAGGCTATCAACAGTTGTGAGTGGAAGAACAAGACACTTCTGTGACTGTTCTTCGTACATGTTATGGTCATTATAAATTCATGTTTGTGACTGTTAGTTCATGAATGCCAACAGTAATTATGGATTTGAGAAATCAAATTGTCATGAATTCTGGATAAGTTTATCATTCTGTTCATTGTTAACATTCAGACTCTCTGTAAGTCTAGAGATGAGCACGAAGACCATCTTCACTCTATGTTGCAAGACTTACAACAGGAGAAATTCACACTGAAATTTTTCTGTACGTATGTAGTTGATTACAGTGACACGCTGAATCACATTGTTCTCACGGTAAATTTTTACGATGACTATGCCTACGCGTAAAGAAGAAAATCCTACATTAACTTATGTGTTCCAGAAAATCCTACACTAAGAGAAGTCTAAATTTTACATAGACTCATAGCTTTCCAATTTCCATTTATCCAGATCCTACCAAAATGTATCATGATCTTAACCACATTTTGGTGGAGAGGCATGAAACAAGATGTAGTTATGTTCATATCTAAATGCTTGACTATTCAGCAGGTTAAGATAGAACGCCAACATGCTTACAGTCGTTTCAACCTGTAGAAATATTTGAATCGTCATTCGATAATTTACCAATCCTACGTGTCTTCTTTCATCCGAAAGGAGTGCACATTAGCAGACTATCAGATATCTTCCAGCCAATGATCTTACGATTACACGACACTCTTGCAGCTATAAGGTCAGATAAAGGTTCACGTTCACGTTCATTAGCTACGTTCATGACCGTATGACTAGTTCAGATCGCTGGTTACGTCTCACGTTAGCGTTCGCGACTTTCTTCATGTTAATATCTCTTTTCATTTTTATGCTTGGCTTTTCACTTCCACGTTCATGACATCGTTCACGTTCATGATCATATCCTATCTTATGATTTACGTTCGGAATTGCAAAAGACTTGGGAGGCCAGACTCAAGTTTACTATGACTTTCCGTCTTCAAACAAACTTTTCGCGTCACATTTCATGTCTCAGCTCGTATCATTGATTTTACCTCCTTAGTTATTGCACGTTCACGATATGTTCCCATGTCATGTTTACCCTACGTTCTCATATCACGTTCACGATATATATTGCACGTATGCTCACTCACCATTTGTTCTCATATTTCATGTACCATATCTCCAAGCATCGCGTTCACAATTATTCGCGTATCACGTTCACAATTGTTCACGTACTACGTCTCAATATGACTCGTACATCAATACTTTGTGTGTGCTTATACCATTAAGTATGACACTTGGTATTATATTGCTTCATGTATCTTCCCATGTTATTTTTATTCCATCTTCTTCCATAAGTTTAGATATGTTCTTTTTCAGTTACTTCATGTTCCATGTTCCCTGCAGTCACGTCATGTTCCATGCTCTCTACAGTCACGTCACGTTCATGTCCTTTCCAAGATATCGTATCTCTAATTCGAGGACGAATTATTCTTTTAGAGGGGAAGAGTTGTAAAACCCGCATAAAATCCCTAGAATATTACATACATGAAATTACGTATAAATTTAAACTTTACGAATTATTTAATAATACGACACGCGATACAAATATTTAACACGACTACTACATATATTATTTTAGCACGACAAATAATGACGTATGTTATTATTATTATTATTATTAATATATTTTATGTAATCACGTATAACATATATTAAACACAACATTTAAAAATAGATGAACGCGCGTACGTATTAAATAAACACGGATATGATTAGGTACGTGATTAGATACGATAAGTAATTACAGATACAATAATTACGTTTAAAACGTATAAGGCTAACTATGGAAAATTCACGACACATTTAAATCACGATAACGCGTCGAGTCGAAAATAATAAACATAAAAAATGAAACAAATAATATAGGGCTGTTTATTTTAGACGTGTAGACAAGGGGACAAGGAAGTGGAAGGCCCAATGGCAATCCAAACCGACTAGGAAAAAAATAATACGAAAGGAGTAATATCTATATATTAAGAAACAAATCCAACAAAACCCTAAAACAAAAGCAGTCAATCGTTCCTTTTATTTTTTTCTTCTACTGTCGCTTCCACCCCAAGAACCAAGAACAGACGTTCGTTTTAATAAGGTTTGTGATTCGTGTTGTGATTCTTAAACCTTAATCGCAAGATAGGTAGTAAGTGTGAAAACACTTATCGTTTTACCACTTAATTATAATAATAACCAAGCCAAAACGTGTATTTTATGTCGTAAATGTCGGAATTATGCGTGGTTTGTGTTTTTGTTGTGATTTAGGACCAAAATGTGAAAAGGGAAGAAAACATGGGCTTTCACGGACTTTTATCGAAGAAAAAGACAAAAGACGAAGTCAAAAGATCAAGAGTGCAAAAATAACGGAAGTCCAAGGCCTATTTTGAAGATTTGTCGAAGAAAAAGTCTAAAGACGAAAGTTTAATGAAGTCGAAGAACTCAAGTCTAATAAATGAAGAAATTATAAGACGAGTTCAAATAATCCCGAGACAAAGTCAAAAAAGTCGAATAATTTTTAAACACGAAAAGACGTGAAAAGGATGAAAAGATCAACACATGTTAATCCTCCCTATAAATACCCTCCTAATGTGTCATTAGGAGGTGTTAGCTAAATTGACAACTTAGTCTTTCCATTTTACTTTCATGCACTTTCATATTGTCATCTTAATTTCTTGTCTTTAATTTCAAGTAAGTTTTAATTTTGTGTTGTTGAATCTTTAATTTTAATCAAGTTTTATATTAATCTCTCATTCTACCTTTCTTATTTTTTTCTTAATCTTTATGCTTATTTGCTTATTGTCATGCTTATTTGATTGTTTGTTATGTTTTTATGTGTTTGATTGTGTTAGCTTATTGATTTTATAGCTTATTGTGTGCTTTTCTTAAATTTAATTAAGTGTTTTTAAAAGTTATTTTATAAAAAGTTGATTTTAAATATTTTTATTATTTAGTGTTTTTAAAAGTTTTTAAATTTTGGCTTATTTGCTTTTTCTTAAACTTGATTTGGTTAAACTTTTAGATAAGTGCTTATTTGGTTTTAGCTTATTTTTTTAGTTTTTGGTATTTTTGATCTAATTCGGGTTCTTAAACCCTATTATTCCGAACTGTTTGAATTTCCATTTCCCGAATTACATGTAATACTACATTCCGAGTTAGGTCTACCTCAGCTTATTCCAAACTGTGTGTGGAATTAAATATTCCGAACTAGATCTAGGAGTTGGATTCCGAACTACCTCCATAAGCCATATTCCGAGTTACGTGAGAATCCTACATTCCGAACTAAACACAGAACTAATATCCCGAACTAAATTCTTTTCAGCTACCCCCCTACTTGCCTGCTTCCCATGCTTACCCGGCAAAAAAATAGCCTGCATTCCGAACTAAAAAAGTCAACATTCCGAACTAATTATAGAATTGACCTACCTGCTTGCTAGCTTTCTACTTTTTGGCGTCATTTTGTCCTACTTGCTTGGCTGCTTGAGCAGCTTGCCTGCTAGCTTGTTTATTAATTGGTATTGTTCCGTAATCGTTTAGTTTTATTTGAAAGTTGTTTCGATTTTTATTCTGAAAGTCACGTATTTTTAGTTGTATTTTTCGTCAATTTTTAGTATTAGTATTTTTTCGAAAAGTTTAAGTTTTATCTTTTATTTAGTGCCCGCTTTAGCTTTTACCTCGTTTAGTTTTAAAGTACCGTCTTAGTTTTATTTTCTCTTCCATTACGTAAATTTTATTTTCGAGTCGAAAGTTAATTTCTTCGTTTAGTTTTATTTTTATTAATTGTTTTGCTTTAATTTACATTTTATTATTTATATTGTTTAGTTATTATTAGTTAATTATTTTTAGCTTATTTTATTACTATTCGAATTTACCTTTTACTTAGAAATAGATAACCAAACTTTTCTTTTAGTTACCAAAAACGATTGAGTCACACTCTTAACCGGAGATCAATTCGATTAGACACCGAGATAAACGAACTTTTTAACGAGCAAAATCAAGGTATTAAAATGGCGCCGCTGCCGGCTCTTTTCGTGAAGATTAACAGTTTTCTGTGAGAGACGCACTGAATTTTGGGATTCGTTCACTCGTGAACGTTATTTTTCTTGCTAAAAAATTTTCAAAAATCCATACAAATTAAAATTTTTCAAAAATACAAAAACATTAAAAAACTTATAAAAAGCATTTATTTTTCAAAGTTTTGCACCAAAAAGATTTTATTTTTACAAGTACATATATATTCTCTATTTTTTTGGTATCTTTTTCTTTTTCTTTTGTAGGTGTATGCGTACTAGATCTTCATCTTATTCAGAGCCCGAGACTCGTGAAGACTTAGATATGGCTGGTGTGCACAACAACAATAACCCACCTCACCTCAACATGAATAATAACAACCATCTTCCTCAACCAGACCTTCGAACGATGGAGGAGCTGTGTCAACCTACGATGAATGGACGCGGAGGAACGATTGCGCCGATGCAAATCACGGCTCCAGAGTTTTCGTTGAAGCATCACATGATCCAACAAGTTCAAAATACTTGTCCAATTCGCGGATTACCAGATGATGATGCCAACAAACACCTCGACAAATTCTTTACCATAACTCAAAGCATCACATGGCAACCCGAGTATCTATCCTACATTTCGAACTAAACATAGAACTAATATCCCGAACTATATTCTTTTCAGCTACCTTACTGCATGCCTGCTTCCCATGCTTTCCCTCCAAAAAATAGCATGCATTCCGAACTAAAAAAAAGTCAACATTCTGAACTAATTATAGAATTGACCTACCTGCTTGCTAGCTTTCTACCTTTTGGCGCCATTTTATCCTACTTGCTTGGCTGCTTGAGCAGCTTGCCTGCTAGCTTGTTTATTAATTAGTATTGTTTCGTAATCGTTTAGTTTTATCTGAAAGTTGTTTCGATTTTCATTCTGAAAGTCACGTATTTTTAGTTGTATTTTTCGTCAATTTTTAGTATTAGTATTTTTTCGAAAAGTTTAAGTTTTATCTTTTATTTAGTGTCCGCTTTAGCTTTTACCTCGTTTAGTTTAAAAGTACCCTCTTAGTTTTATTTTCTCCTTTTCCATTATGTAAATTTTATTTTCGAGTCGAGAGTTAATTTCTTCGTTTAGTTTTATTTTTATTAATTGTCTTGCTTTAATTTACGTTTTATTATTTATATTGTTTCGTTATTATTAGTTAATTGTTTTTAGCTTATTTTTTATTACTATTCGCATTTACCTTTTACTTAGAAATAGGTAACCAAACTTTCCTTTTAGTTACCAAAAACGATATAGTCACACTTTTAACCGGAGATCAATTCGATTAGACACTGAGATAAACGAACTTTTTAACGAGAAAAATCAAGGTATTAATAGGTAATTTTCCTTTTCTTTTTTTCTTCTTTTGATTTCTTTCAGTTATTTAATTAGGAAGAATTAAAAACATTATCAACATGTTGATAAAACGTTAGGATTTAACAAGATTCTGGGGTGATGTTGTTTAAATTCGAATTACACACACAAACCGAGACAAGTTTTGTCTCGGTGGGTTCTGTTTTCCACCAGCTGCAACCCACTATGGGTCGACATGGTTTTCTGTTAGAGCAGCAACAACAACAAACGTCCCAACAGGGTGGTTTGGTTAGAATCAGTGGGAACCGAGAGCTATATTGCTCTCGGTGGGTAATGGTTATAGGCCAGCGGGTAGCTATCAACAAACAGCCAAAACAAATAAAAAAACAGTGGATACATTTAACTAACAGCATGAACTAGTATATGCTGGACGTATCTTGGACAACACTGTTGTTCAGGATCTTGGACAGTACTGCAGTTCAAGATATTGGACAGAACTGGAAAACGGATATTGGACAGCACTATGTTAATATCTTGGTTAGAACTAGAAAACGGTATATATGGGACAGCACTGTTTTTGGGGTATTTTGCTAGGTTGTTTGTTTTGTGTGACTGAGACACGGGTGTCTTAGTAGGCTTGGTATATTAGTATACGTTATTAAACATGATTAACTTTAGTATTATTTATACGTTATGAGTAAATAATTTTACGCAACTTAAATTAGATCTAATTGATAGATTTTGCCAAGTGTTTTATTTACGGAATTAAATTAATAAACGTGACTTAATTTAATTATTTAATTAGCTAGTTAATGTTAGGTTTATTAAATTATCATGTTGTAAAACTCGCATGCTTTTACCACGAATAGTACTCTTATGATCGTACGTACATGATTAGAACTTTCCTTTTATAGCATGTTTACGTTTCACGAACAAGATTTACAAGTATTACGTACGTGTGATAACACGATAAGTATTTAATACGTATTAAGAAATGATAATTATTTCAATAATAATTATAATTACGAACATACGAACATGAAATCATGAACGTTAATAATCACGAGCTTAGTATTACGTATTTATGTATAGTTATTACGATCATGAATAAATATAATAAGACACGAACGATAACTATTTTAATCACCTAAAACACGAACACGAGAACAAGTATAATATTAGACACGGAAAACATTTGGGTTACCCCATGTGGGCCCCCTTACCCGCGGCTAAACACAAGAAAAGGACCAAGCCCATGCAATTTTACTAAAACAAGAATTTGGGAAAGATTATTTTCATAATAACAAAATATTAGAAAATAAACTAAACCCTAAAAATCTTTTCTCTCCTTCTTGTTCTTCTTGGCCGCCGGGTACAAGCACACACCAAGGGTGTTTTGGTTGATTTTTGGTGATTGATTTATTGCAAGGGTGTTAGTGTGTTCGTTCTCCTTTGATTCACATAATCGGTAAACCCTAAAACCCTTTTCTTTTTATGTTTTGATATTGACCACATGAAATCATGAATGGTATAAAAACAAGTAATTACATGTTATAAAATCATGGGGGGTAAAATAAATCATGGTTATGGGGTGTTTGTTTGTGGCTGACGCAAGGAACCGAGACCCAGGGGGTCTCGGCTTGTTCTTGATTCGCACCAACCGAGACCTCAAGGTCTCGGTGTGGGTTGTGTGTCTCGGCCGCAGGAACCAAGGGAACCCCGACCATGTCGGGGGCGTGTTTTGGCTCGGGTGGGTCTCGGCTAAGGACAAGAACCACCACCGGCTTATGCCGGTGGCTAAATAAGGAAAGTAGGGGGAACCCCCATGCCGCGGCAGCAAGGGGAACCACCGGCTAGCTGGTGGGAACTTTTGCTAGCCGGCGGCTAGCCAAGGCTAGGGGTGCATTTGGTTGCCGGTTCACGGGTTAAAACCGGTCTGGTTCACACATGTTTAGATTAAAACACGGGTTCGGTTCATGGGTCATTTTTGCAAGTTAATTATTTTACAAGGTTAATTACTTTTACAAGTTTATTTTAACAAGATTAAATTAAATTAATTAAAACATGTACATGATTAATTTAATTTATACATGACTTAGGTTATTAATACATGAGTTTTAACCTAAGTAATTATCATTTTAATTAGACCATATAATTAATTAGTTATTAAAATCATGACTTATAATTAATTAATTTGCATGACTTAGGTTATATTATTAACAGATAATAATACATGTTTTAACCTAAGTATTTTTACCTTTATTTAATTAAATCATGTTATATTTAATTAAATACTTTAACCTATACTTTATTTAATTTACATGAAATAATTAATAAACTATACTATTTAATTACATGACTTAGAATATAATGAGTAAACACTTAAGCTTATATAATTAGCTTAATAATCCAGCTTATTTCTATTTACGGAAACTTTCTATTTTTAGAAAGTTATGTAATTGAGGCAGCTAATCTATTTATGGAAACTTTCTATTTTTAGAAACTTATCTATTTTAAGCAGTAAATCTATTTTTGGAAACTTTCTATTTTTGGAAACATTCTATTTTTGGAAACTTTCTATTTTTGGAAAATTTCTATTTTTGGAAACTTTCTATTTTAGGAAACCTGCTATTTTTCAAAAGTTACTTATTATTACACAACAAGTATAATAATACATGGAATGCAAGTAACACTTAATCAGAATAGACAGAATACATGATAAACACAGTATAAAGCTTTAATCAGTAAAACATGACATGAACATATAAAACAAGCTAAGACATGATATACAACCAGTTACGTACTTAATAATCAGATACTTACACACGTATGTATTTATGTAGCATTAGTGATACCGTAGTAGGACTCTCTTCCGTTCGTCTTCTTCGTTCACTGGACCCAAGGTACGGATTCTCCGTCCTTTCAGTATGGACATTCTTCCTTATTAGGATTTTCCCATATGCAACCAACTGTTTTCCCCAGTATATGTTTTATATGTTTTTGGATTGCTTATGTTTAATTAGATACCTAAAGCCATATACATGCATGACCAGTTTCACCTAGTTATGGAGGTACCATAACCATAACACTAGAGGCACCAGTGTTATGACTCCACCACGACGGAGTGATAGCTCGTGGCGTCCCTTCATATTTTGGCCATATTATTATTATTATTATGTGGGGCGTATGGGTGCATCCTAGTTTACATGTTTTCAACAGATTATTCAGGTGAATGTGGTGTGTGCCTTGCATCCTTCACAAGGAGCTAATCCCTCCTACCCAAACCAATATATTAAATTAGAGGCAGCCCCTCTAATTTGCATGACAAGGTCACCCCTCCAAGTATTCATGTACGTGGAAAATTCATGACCTATATTGTCTAATGGTAAATATGTTAAACAGTTTTTACAAGATAAACATAAGGCTTTTCAAACTATAAAACCAGTTTTAATAAGATATACCGGGTTACCCAGGACTTAGTCTTTTCTGCTGCTTCATGCTTATATGCTTATATTATTCATGCTTTACTTGTATATCCGTGCAATGAGCATTATGCTCAGCCCTTTTCCTTTTCACGTTCCCAAAACGGCAGGTACTCAGGGACGCTCATAGACTTTAAGCGTACATGCATATGGATTAGAAGCTTCCTAGCCTTCTTTACTTTATGCATTTCTTTATACTCTGATACTCATTTCCATGGACATTGTTTAGTCCTTTTCATTTACAGTACTTATTTTTGTGTGTTATGAGTTCTACTTTTTGGGTACCAATGTTTGATTCCGGTATTTCCTTTATGGTCATGTGATGTTTTATACATTTATCCTTGTATGCTTAGATGACACGCCATAATCCCGCGTGACATTCCATTTATCAAAATGGGGTGTTACAATTATGGTATCAGAGCCAAGGCTTCGACCTGTAGGCTCTCAAAATACGACCTGTGATTATTGGGTAGTCACTATGGTCTTCCTAGAACTGACAGTCGGTTTTCATGGATTCATCATTTTCATGCATACATATATATGTCATTGTAGCAGGTTTATGACTAAGTAATGGTTGGTACAGGACTAGCCCTATTTAGTCGCATGTGTTTTATCGAAACTTTTAAATTTGGGACCGACCCATTGGCGTCCCCTCGCCATGTCTTTTGTTTTGAGTGAACTGACCATAGGCGTTCACTCTCGCGCATACAAAAGTTTTCATAAAACTGCATCATGCATTCATGTACTAGTTTTCCTGCATAAAATTTTTCTCATGATTTATTGGTATAATTTTTTTTTCATGTATATAGTTTATGTTTTAATCAGTTTTATCATGTATTTTATATAAACTGTCAGATGGTTCTCACACGCGAGCAGGAACAATTCAATGCAGCAATCCAAGCTGCAATGCAAGCTATGCTTCCTCAGCTGAGGAACGAAATCAGGGCTGAGGTTCAGGCTGCCAACAACCAGCAACAACACCTAGTACCTCCTCCTCCTCCTCCAGCAACATTGGTCACATGTTTGGAGAGATTCAATAAGCTCCACCCTCGAACTTTCGAGAGAACAGATAGCCCTAGTGAAGCTGAAAGCTGGTAGGATCATATTAAGAAGATCTTCGATGCTATGGGATGTGACCCCGTCTTCAAGTCGAGGTTGGCTTGCTACAGATTCGAAGGTGATGTACTATCATGGTGGATAGTACTGAAGCAGTCTGAGGGAGGGGATGCTTGGGTGGCTGGTTTGACTTGGGCTCAGTTCAGGGATTTGGTGATGGGACAGTTCTTTCCCAAGGCTGAGCAAGACAAGATGAAGAGAGAGTACCATGGAATACGACAGAGATCTGGGGAGAATAGCAACGAGTTCATGTAGCGCTTTCTTTGTTTGGCTGGTTTCCTTGGTGTAGCAGCAGGTACTCCTGAAGAGCAAGCACACCACTTCAGGTGGGCTCTTCGTACATCGGTCGCAAACAACTTGGTGTGTGCTACGTTCAACACGATAGCACAAGTGGCCAATGCAGCACGTAAGCCGGAGATGCTGCAGGAAAGAGATGAGTTCGGGGAAGCAGAGAGACCTGATAAGAGGTAAACATTCGTATGCAAGCGGTGACCAATCCGTATTCTTTCAGTATATGTCAATATTTCATCTTTTTAAATTGTATCTTCCAGGCAGAAGACTGGGGACCGGTCTCAACCGTCTACTCAACAACAGCCTAATCAGCCCAAGGGAAACGGTCAGACTCACGACCGTTCTGCTACGGATAGGCGTGGTGGTAATGATAATTACCGTAATAACGTTGGACACTCCAACAGCAGCAGGTCCTTATACTTACTCATTCTCTTATGATTACATGTTATAATTCTTAATTCTGACACATTAGCAAATCTTCTACCAGGAATCATGGTAACGGGAGGGACCAGAACTAGAGAGGTTCACAGCCTAACCATCCAGCTATCACTGGTATTCAATCTTATGATTATCCGCATTTTCCTTTGTACCTATTATCATGTCTCATGTATATTGTTTTATCAGGCTCTCAGCCAGTCAGGACACCTGCTGGAGGATATACTCATCCTCTTTGCTCTACTTGCCACCGTAGGCACCCAGGGCCATGTCGCCGCGATAGCGACGCATGCTACAAATGTGGCCTTCCTGGCCATCGCATGAAGGATTGCCGCAAGGGCGAGATGGAGGGTACATCAGGACATGCTGATACCAAGCCACCTTCTACTAGTGGACGCGTTTACACGACATCTCGTGATCAGGCCAACAAGTCTACAGGTACCATCACTGGAATCTTGTATATGTATGGTCAAGCTGCATGTGTTCTGTTTGATACGGGTGTTACTCACTCGGTCATTTCTACTGCTTATGACAAGAATGTTAGGATACTCCCCATACCGCTAGAGAATATACTGAGTATTTCCACGCCTTTGAGAGACTCTGTACACATAACCCATGTGTACATGAGCCTTCCCCTAGAATTTGATGACAAGGTTCGTCCTGTTGACGCACTTCCGTTGGACATGAATGATTTTGACATGATTTTGGGCATGGATTGGCTATCCAAGCATCATGCTGCCATAGACTACCATTCATATCGAGTCATCTTCGGTGATGTTAATGCACTAGAGTACATTCACAACGGGTTCGTACCCGGAAGGTCTGTACAAATCATATCAACCCTGCAAGCACGTGCATTACTTTCACATGGTTGCGAGGGTTATCTAGCTATTGTTCATGACATGGATGCTGAATCTCAATCAATTCAGAATCAGCCGATAGTGTCAGAATTTCCAGATGTATTTCCAAATGAACTTCCGGGCATACCACCTGCACGTGAAGTAGAATTTAATATCGAGCTCATCCCAGGAGCTGAGCCGATTTCCAAGGCTCCTTATCGCATGGCTCCCATAGAGTTGAAGGAGCTGAAGGATCAATTGCAAGAACTTATGGAACGAGGCTTTATTCGTCCGAGCGCATCTCCATGGGGCGCACCGGTCTTATTCGTTAAGAAGAAGGACGGCAGTATGTGTCTTTGCATAGACTATCGCAAGCTCAACAAGATTACCATCAGGAATAGGTATCCACTACCACGGATTGACGATCTGTTTGACCAACTACAAGGGGCCAAACATCTAACACCCCCAAATTACATTGCGCAGCGGAAATACACATTTGGGTGCTAAATACAAACAATGTTACACAAGACACTTCAAACAATCTCAAAATGATACATTTGAAATATAAAAGAATATAATTTTATTCACTGTCTAAAACTTTCGATCCCAAGTAAAACAAATTTTAGAAATATCAGAGTAATATTTGGGTCCCACAAAGATTTTATCAAATCCACAAACAATTTACCAAAATATATGACCGTACATTATTATTTTTATGACAAAAGGGAAAGAAATACAATTTAGACCAATCACCACAAAAGCAATCCGCAATCCTTCTCCAGCAAGATCCGCAATTCATCATCTTCAATACCTGAAGTACATGCTTAAAATCATCAACACAACGGTTGAGCGAGTCTATAGGTTTTCCAAATCAACATTTGAACACAAGAGAAAAATCAATCAAGATCATTTAATAGAATTGCTGATCATTACAATCTATTATTCAGGCAATCTGGTATATAGCAATAGCTATTAAATTGTAATAAGCTCATGACACCGACCCCTTAACTTAGTCACCCACGCCTAAAGCCGGCATGACTATATGAAATTACAGTGCCCCTACTAGGGTACCATTTGCAAGAATACCAATTCTCATTCTCGTAAAATTATCCTTCCCAGCGGGTTACTCAGCGTAAAGCCCTGGTCTCAGATAGGGTCGTCAGCCCAATAGTACTATTATTAGAATAAGCGGCTATTCCCAACTCACAACATCAAGTCAGGAGATAGTTAACGGCTCATGAATTTAGGGACTTTTGCAAATTAGGTACTTATACAATTCAAACAACAAAAGAAACAAAGGCAACATTCGGGTCCAAACAATCAATCATGAATTGTGTTCATTTTACTTTCAAATAGCATGTATCCCCCTCGCGGGTTTTAAAATCATTCAATCATTTACAAAAGCGAGGCTATAGACTCACCTGGAGTAATAGCAGTAGTAAGACGATCTTCGACGATAGTTGATGCTCGATAAACACAAAAATCGCAACCTATCAAATAAGGCGCGTTCATCAATAATAAACCCGAATAAAATCCATACTTAGTAACATCAAACTCAAAATAATAAAATCACAACCAACCTAAAATGAAAACAATTCAAGTGACCTTTTACTTCATTCTATATGTTTATTCTATTAGTTAATTCTTTCGATAAAAATCTGCCAGTACACACCAAATGTACGAGCTCGTTTACCCTACTTAAACACATCAAATATTTATGATACTAATCAGAGACCTCACTTACTATATATAGAAAGACCTGTTAAAAGCCCATCAAAATTTTTTACCTTTAAAGTTCCCTGCCCGACACATCTTTGAATTACAAAAACCGGACTGTTTTACGTCACCGACTCGTAGAACCATTTTGACCATTCTAAACAATCCCGTTTACAAATCCGACACTTGGGTTTGAAAATAGACTCACAACCCTAAGTTTAGAACCAAACATCAGTCCTTGAATATTTTCACAACTCATTCTATAGTCCCCGAGATTCGATCCAAATATCGACAACAACTTCGGATTGTGTCAATACTCGTCTCCCGGTACACGAATAATCAAAACATCATAACTTCGCGCTCGTTTGGAGCTAGAAGCTCTATCTTATATCAAATCGAAGCTAAAAGAATTCTCTACAACCCTATGCTATTAGTTAAACCATTTTCAAACAGTAAGGTACCCAAAAATGGGCTTGAACCTACTGATCTAAAACACCATTTTAAAAATTCATATCAAATCAATTTTTCAACCCATTTTAACCATTCTCATACTCCTAATATTATCCTAATATCATTTTAAACAACTTAACTATCTCATAACACTCTTGGATGATCATACCAAATTTTACCCACTCAAAATTTCCAACATGCAATTCTCAAAAATCAATTATAACAACACTAACAACATACCCACATAATAAAAATAGATCAAATCACCATGGATCATTAAAAAAAATAAAAGTTGGTGCATGTGTATAAAATTTATACCAAAAGATGCACAATTTAATTTCCAAATATGGTCTTTTGTTAGATTTCTTGGATTCAACTTCAAAATCAAAAATCAAAAATCAAAAGCAACTTTTTAACAAAATTTTTGGCATGATCATCTCTTGATCATCACCAACAACACATGCATAAACATAAATTTGACCTACCAACTCTTGAAAAATCAACCTTCATGCATGTTGCTAAATTTAGTACCAAAAGATAGCCTTTGAAATCTAAGAATGGGACTTGTTTTGTTTTAGCTTGGATCAAAGTAGAAATCAAACCAAAAATTGGTTTCTGGTGTGGTGGTGTTGGCGGCAAGACAAGAGAGAGGAGGGGAGGGGTGGATTTTATTTTTCACACATTTTGTATGTGTTTTGTGAGTGGAAGTGGTTAGGTGGAAGTTTATATATGGTGGGTGGAGGGCTAGTTTTGCTAATTTATGATAGTTTTGGCCCAAAATGCAATTAGATAGTTGTAAGGGTGGAAAATGTAAATTGTCAATTTTGAAAATATTTACGAGGCTCGGGTTTCGTAAAAATACTTTTCAAAAGTTAAAACGCACTCAAAATATGATAATAATATGATCCCGGTTCGACTTAATACGAACTTAAAATATTAACGTCAAAAATATAAACATTGAGACAACAAATGATAAAACATAAATCTCGGACATCCGTCGATTTCGTAGTCACTAATAATCCTCACTATTAGTAAAAAGATAAAATAAGACCTCCAACGTCGGTTTTAAATAAAACCATCAATCGTCATTCCATTCAACTCATCAAAAATTTCAAAATTATTCGTAAAAATAATATTATATAATATTAAATAAATGACCTCAGGTTTGGGTTGTCACATCCTACCCTCCTAAAAGAGAGCGACGTTCCGGCACTCTGCCCCTCTTATACTCACATCCCATACCTCTAGAACAAATGAGAACTCTTTTCCTTAAAGAAATCCTCATGCTTCTTTCACAATTTCAAATTCCACTTCTGGAATACTTGTATCTTCACAATATAATTCTCCTTATGTTTCGTCCTCATAAGAACTCTTCACAGTTCTTTCTTTCAAAAGCAACTTATCTTCAAGTTGAATTCCTTCCTTGTTGTTCTCAAAACAAACTTCACTCTTTATAACGACACCTTAAGCATAACCACGTTTCCCAATTTCAAACTCCATCGATTTCCTTTGATTGTCAACATAACTCTTCTGACAACTCCTTGTTACTAACAAACGGTCCATAACCCATACAATCTCATCATTAATTACCAACATTATTTCTAGTTCAGTCATTCAATTCCACCTACATTTCTGCAATACACCGAAAACCAAATTTTTCGTCCATAACTCACAATCTTTACCCTTCACAAGTTGAAGTTCTCTATGTACCATCAATAGTACAGCCTCATTACTAGCATGATAATCATCGTCATATAAAAATTCCAACAATTTCTATGTCAATCACACACGTACAAGCATACCGTTCAATGTTCGAATCGTCCTTTCACTTTATCCATCAGTCTCTGTATAACACACAGTACTCAACTCAACTTTCACCTTTACCCAAACCAAATCGTATCGATTACTTGACTTGTGAGATTCCTTCATCACTAAGTCTCGCTCTCTCAACTTAGATATGTTATGAGTGCTCAATATACCATGTTTCACTTGACCTTACAATGAAATCCTTTCCATAAGTTCGACAAAATGTTGAAATCACTTATCTTGACCTCCTTCTCAAATCAGACCACTAACTTAAAATTTCATATCCTTGCTATCAAGCCCACACTTCTTGTCATTACCAAAACTCAAATCTTAAAAGATTTTCCCCTTTTTATCCCTGATAAGTGCATTAGGTACCACATTCGCCTTTCCCGGATGGTAGCGAATCTCATAGTCATAATCACTCACAGTCATAATCATCAACATACTCAAATACTCGACATATATAACTGGTAATCCTCTAATCATTTCCTTTATCATCCCAGGAAATTAATTATGGAGCAAATTCTATGATCCTTTATCACTACACACTTGATTCCATACAAGTAATATTTCTACCATCTCAAAACAAACACCACAACTACATAACCCTTATGAGACGCATCACAGTAAACTACAAACTATAAATACTTTAGATTCTTTCAACGATGACAACATCAGTGCAAAACACAGCCTACCCTTCAGTGTTCAGTATACAGCTTCCTCATCTGATAAAGATCAGATCCCGAAACTTACAATTTAGATGTATAAGTGGGACTCACACATCCAATTCTTCTTAGTCAGCTTAATCAATGGTTTAACAATCAGTGAAAACCTTTCGATAAACCTCCGATTATTCCCAGCTTAAACTAAGGAATTAACAGATTTCCGTCGGCGTCATTGGTACCGGCCAATCCCTAATCGTTTAAATCTTGGCAAGATCTTCACGAATACCTTGGTTGTCAATCTACTGCCTTAAAAACGCAAATATTTCAACCAACATTCACACATAGGAAACTTTACATACAGTTTCTCTTTTTCCAGCCATCCCAAAAATTATTCTCATATGCTACTTAAAGTACCCAGATCAAGCACGAAAAACAACTATAGGAATATCTTCCTTCCTAACTCTCAGTGAATGATAACCAAAACTCAAAGCGATCTTTGAGTACACACTGGATCCAGACAAGTTGCATGGATCAAACGAATCATCAATCCTCAGTAATGGATACCGATTCTTGGCTGTCAATTGTTAAGCTCTCGATAATCAATACACATCCGAAACAATCCATCTTTCTTGACAAACAACACATGTGATTGTCATTACAACGAAACTTAATATAATACATCCCTTATCCATCATTTCTCGCAGTTGACCGAATAACTCATTCCAATCTGACGGTGCCAAATGATAAGGCATACAATTACCACTCAACAAAACACAGAAGCACTGCACAACGAAATGCAGAAGCACTACACCTATCGCTTACAACACTCAATCGAAATGAATTCCATTTCACAAGGCGGCAGCAACACTGCAAAACTTTAGGAAAACCTAAGAATACTCTCGAGTCATTAACAGATCTCCCAACTTCTCCTCAACCACTCTATCACTAATTACCTGAACTAGGAATACATCACATTCCTCTTCCATATACTTCTTTGTTTCCAAACAAGATACTCCTCAAACGGAAAATTCATTCATCACCTCTCATAGTCAACACTCAGCTTTTGCAGCAAAAATTTAAACTAGCAGCTATCAATTTATAGTGAAGATTAGTTCAATCTCAAGCATTAGCACTTCGCACCACTAACCAATTCATACCAATAATCCACATCCAAAGATTCCAACTCTTTGAGCATCAAGTCGATACAAAACACCTACTTTCCTAAATTCAAGGAATACACTCTCAGTGTAAAACTAACACTAGCAACCTTTCCATCGGTTAACTCCACATCATAGTTAATTGTCAATCTTATTGACTCTCCGTTGATAAAACAACTGAATCTTTACATTTCTACAGTTTCTACCCAATCTGAAATCCAACAACATACTGACATAAAGTATCTCAAGTAAGAATATACCATTTACAACATTCAGACCATAAGGTTTGTCAGCATCACTCAAACATAAACCGGAGCGGCAGCATTCCTATCTTGTCAATTTCTTTCCTTGGACAATTCCTTTGTTTGTATTCTTTCTCACCACAGCTAAAACATATCACTACTCCAGGGGTACTAATTACAATGACTAATCCTCTTGTTATGCACTCAGCAGCTTTATGACCAGGTTTTCCTAATTCTAGTCGTAATTATGGAAAATTACCTTCATGGTATATAGTACAGCAAACACACTCGAGATTTATCTTGTCACTTCTAGACACAGTGGCAGCACGATTTTCCTCATTCCTTCCAGGGTTTAAATACTGGTTTCGGTTATATCTTTGGTTATTGTTATTATTGTAATCCTCACAATTTTGACCTTGATTCGGGTTGGACTGAGCAGATTCCCACTTTCTCTTATTGTTTTCAACAATGCTATTTTTCCTATCTTGCACTTTCACGGCCATTAAATCAAACGCCATCTGAACAACTTCATTGAAAGATTTAGGTTTGAAGAAATAGTCTCATCCTTGATATTACTAGACAATCCTCTAATACACTACTTCCTTGCCTTACGGTCATTCATAAAAGTATCAGGACATAGCAATTATAGCTCAAATAATTTCCCAATAAGCAGTAATAACATCGTTCCTTAGCACTAATTATCTCAATTCGGGTTCCAACTGTCCTAGTTCCTTCTCGGGACAAATCCTAGCAGTCAATAGTCCTTTCATCACGGGCCATGCCTTACTATTAGTCACAACCAATCCTAAAGTAGTCACTTGGTATTCCACCATCTTAGTGTACCATCCTGAAATATAGCAGCAGCAAATTTCACCTTATTAGTTTTTGAACACCCGATAATCTCAAAGTACTCTCTATCTTATCAATCCAACTATGCAATTCTAATGCACTACCAATACCACAAAACTGCGCAGAACCACACTTCTGAAAACTAACATAAATACATTCTCTTGAACTTGCAGAACAGCAGCAATACAATCATCTGGATCAGCAGCATCCTCATTATTGTTAGCAGCATCGCCATTATTTTCAGCATCATCATCATTATTCTTAGCAGCATCATCATTATCTCCAACACAATTAACCCCAGCATCTTTAATTCTGGCAGCACGATCAGCTCTAAAAGTTCTAGCAATAACTTGTTCAATCATAGTGTTCACAGTAGCAGTCGTTAGTTTTGGCAGCATATTTCAAGAAACTTAGTCACGTAGCAATCTACTAATGACAGAAATATGCTTCCCTTACTCCTTCTTCCATCATCACAGAAGAAAGAAACATGATAAGTATACATATCAAGATAAAAGAAGGAATTCTTTATCAGGACATCTCATGGATACTACATGCACGAACAATATAAACTACAATGGTTCATCAACCAAAACTCAAAAGAGTTAATAAAGGCACATCATATATCATGAGGGTAATTTAGATTGCGTTGAGGATTCAACAAGGCAGTGGCAATGTCTGTCACTAATCATCTACCAAACAAACTTAAAAGATAATAAGTTCCATCACAATGCTACGACACAAGGTTTAAATAAGTTCGATCATGAAAAGAAAATAAGATACAAAGAAATCCATTACGAGATTAGTTCCTTAGACAGCAGCTCCTCATCCTCCTTAACATTGTTGTCAGCTTCTTCACACTCGTGTATTTCCCTTTTCACACCTAAAGGTCAAATCCATAACCTGAGGGCAGCTCATTCTCAAAATCCAAATACTCACTGCTACACGGCAGATTAATCACAAGGCAAATCTCAGCACGACTTTTAACATTCCTAAGCTTCCAAGCTCTACTCAGAATCAATCTCACCTAAGGCTCCACTCACTCATCCTTTCAAAACTTACCTACTTCTCTTTAAACCATTCAATTCAAACACACCATTCATCACAATCGACCCAAGACTAGCAATCTCATCCATCTTCCAAGTCCTAACAAACTCAAATTTCCACATACCAAATACAATCTTTAAAACCACCTTTCTTTCACATCAACCCTCTAATCACACCAACTTCAACCACATATCTATCATACATCAACTAATCAAACTTCCTCATACCCGATATAAGTCGCAAGAAATCAATTGTAAAATCATTCATCATCCGGTCTACTGTTCTAGACCCTCGGCAGTATATAAGGTCATTATTTAAAATTATATACATATGCATTACATAAAGAAAATATACGATAACAAGTACTCAATGTACTTTCAACAACATCAATACATCATCAATACATCATTATATATCATCATAGTATTTACTTAATAAATACTCTAAAATCAATTTAACTTTAAGGGATACATCATCTATAAAACAATACAAAACAAATAATCTTACCGGAGCCTTGCAGAGAAGTTGCGTTGCTTTTGTAAAATATTTTCGACACCAAAGTTATAGATTAGGACATTTTTCAAAAATCGACCTAATTCGCTATAACTAAAAAGCTCTGATTACCAATCTCTAACACCCCCAAATTACATTGCGCAGCGGAAATACACATTTGGGTGCTAAATACAAACAATGTTACACAAGACACTTCAAACGATCTCAAAATGATACATTTGAAATATAAAAGAATATAATTTTATTCACTGTCTAAAACTTTCAATCCCAAGTAAAACAAATTTTAGAAATATCAGAGTAATACTTAGGTCCCCCAAAGATTTTATCAAATCCACAAACAATTTACCAAAATATATGACCGTACATTATTATTTTTATGACAAAAGGGAAAGAAATCCGTTTTAGACCAATCACCACAAAAGCAATCCGCAATCCTTCTTCAGCAAGCTCCGCAATTCATCATCTTCAATACCTGAAATACATGCTTAAAATCATCAACATAACGGTTGAGCGAGTCTATAGGTTTTCCAAATCAACATTTGAACACAAGAGAAAAATCAATCAAGATCATTTAATAGAATTGTTGATCATTACAATCTATTATTCAGGCAATCTGGTATATAGCAATAGCTATTGAATTGTATTAAGCTCATGACACCGACCCCTTAACTTAGTCACCCACGCCTAAAGCCGGCATGACTAGATGAAATTACCGTGCCCCTACTAGGGTACCATTTGCAAGAATACCAATTCTCATTCTCATAAAATTATCCTTCCCAGCGGGTTACTCAGCGTAAAGCCCTGTCTCAGATAGGGTCGTCAGCCCAATAGTACTATTATTAGAATAAGCGGCTATTCCCAACTCACAACATCAAGTCAAGAGATAGTTAACGGCTCATGAATTTAGGGACTTTTGCAAATTAGGTACTTATACAATTCAAACAACAAAGGAAACAAAGACAACATTCGGGTCCAAACAATCAATCATGACTTGTGTTCATTTTACTTTCAAATAGCATGTATCCCCCTCGTGGGTTTTAAAATCATTCAAACAATTACAAAAGCGAGGCTATAGACTCACCTGGAGTAATAGCAGTAGTAAGACGATCTTCGACGATAGTTGATGCCCGATAAACACAAAAACCGCAACCTATCAAATAAGGCGCGCTCATCAATAATAAACCCGAATAAAATCCATACTTAGTAACATCAAACTCAAAATAATAAAATCACAACCAACCCAAAATGAAAACAATTCAAGTGACCTTTTACTTCATTCTATATGTTTATTCTATTAGTTAATTCTTTCGATAAAAATCTGCCGGTACACACCAAATGTACGAGCTCGTTTACCCCACTTAAACACATCAAATATTTATGATACTAATCAGAGACCTCACTTACTATATATAGAAAGACCTGTTAAAAGCCCATCAAAATATTTTACCTTTAAAGTTCCCTGCCCGACACATCTTTGAATTACAAAAACCGGACTGTTTTACGTCACCGACTCGTACAACCATTTTGACCATTCTAAACAATCCCGTTTACAAATCCGACACTTGGGTTTGAAAATAGACTCACAAACCTAAGTTTAGAACCAAACATCAATCCTTGAATATTTTCACAACTCATTCTATAGTCCCCGAGATTCGATCCAAATATCGACAACAACTTCAGATTGTGTCAATACTCGTCTCCGGGTACACGAATAACCAAAACATCATAACTTCGCGCTCGTTTGGAGATAGAAGCTCTATCTTATATCAAATCGAAGCTAAAATAATTCTCTACAACCCTATGCTATTAGTTAAACCATTTTCAAACAGTAAGGTACCCAAAAATGGTCTTGAACCTACTGATCTAAAACACCACTTTAAAAATAATATCAAATCAATTTTTCAACCCATTTTAACCATTCTCATACTCCTAATATTATCCTAATATCATTTTAAACAACTTAACTAACTCATAACGCTCTTGGATGATCATAAAAAATTTTACCCACTCAAAATTTCCAACATGCAATTCTCAAAAACCAATTATAACAACACTAACAACATACCCACACAATAAAAATATATCAAATCACCATGGATCATTAAAAAAAATAAAAGTTGGTGCATGTGTATAAAATTTATACCAAAAGATGCACAATTTAATTTCCAAATATGGTCTTTTGTTAGATTTCTTGGCATGATCATCTCTTGATCATCACCAACAACACATGCATAAACATAAATTTGACCTACCAACTCTAAAAATCAACCTTCATGCATGTTGCTAAATTTAATACCAAAAGATAGTCCTTGAAAATCTAAGAATGGGACTTGTTTTGTTTTAGCTTGGATCAAAGTAGAAATTAAATCAAAAATTGGTTTATGGTGTGGTGGTGTTGACGGCAAGACAAGAGAGAGGAGGGGAGGGTGGATTTTATTTTTCACACATTTTGTATGTGTTTTGTGAGTGGAAGTGGTTAGGTGGAAGTTTATATATGGTGGGTGGAGGGCTAGTTTTGCCAATTTATGATAGTTTTGGCCCAAAATGCAATTAGATAGTTGTAAGGGTGGAAAATGTAAATTGTCAATTTTGAAAATATTTACGAGGCTCGGTGATATAATGTTTTTGCAACCCTTTAGGAAAAGAGAGGCAAAGTAGTGGTAAGCGTTAAGTGTCGGTTTAGGAAAACCGAGCACTAATGACCCAATTAGGTGAGTTCGTTCTCGAGGAGGCACGTGTGTTGTGTAATGAATTGATTAATGATGTTTGTGATTATTAACAAGAAGAAAAGAAAATAGAAATGAGAAAGGAAAGAAAAGGCGGTTACGAAGACGGATCGAGCTAAGACGAAAACGCGTTCACGTAAAACCGTAAAAAACTACAAAATTAAAAATTTAAAACCTAAAAATTAATTAAAAGCTAAAACAAGTCTAAAATAATATAAATAAGAATAAAAATCCAATAAAAATATTTTAAAACCTTTTATTAATTAAATATTCAATTTTAAATGCTAATTAAAGCCCTAAAATTAAATATAATTAATCAAAATGTCCAAAATATGATTTTATTGAAAAAATAACTTACTTATATTATATAAAGACAAAAAAGTATTTTTCCTAATTTTTAAAAAACTATTTTTCTATTTTTAAATTACTAAAAACTATTTTAAAACTAAATTAATTATAAAAAATAATAAAATAAAGCTAAAAATGATTTACCAATTTTAAAAATCCTAAATTACTCTAATGAACAGTAGAAAAATGAAAAAGATTGAAAATATTAAATTTTTCACTAAATGACAAAACTAGTTTAATTAAAACCCTAATTAAGTTAAATTAATTCTAAAAAATAATAAAAAGATGAACAGTAAAATCTTTTTTAACCAAAGATCTTAAAATAATATTCTAAGCCCAGGAAAATTGATTAAACTGAAAAATATTACTTTATGGCACTAAAAGACAAAAACAGAAATATTAAAGTTAATTAGAAATGCTAATTAATCTAAAAAATATAAAATGAACAGTAAATAAAAATCTAATTAATCAGAAAAATCAAAAATAAAATTAGAAAAATAATAAAACAAGAATCAGGTACTAACTCTAAAATTTACCCACTAAAGACAAAAATTCTTGAAAACAGATAGTGACATGTGGTTGCTGTTTGTCTGCTAGTGAAGCAGTGGTAACTTTTGTGATAGCAGGGGAAACTTTCTTCCCACTGCTAGTGCAATAATAATGGTCAGTTGACCAAGAGCTTAGGAAAGCCCTTTGTGAGCTTGTTCTTTGGACCACAAGGCACCCCCACACCAATTGGGTTGTGGGGAGTCTGAGTAAACACAAAAAAAAACAACAATCACTTCACAAATTAAGCACCAAATAAGCCAATTAAGTTACTGATTAAGCACACATGTTGACTGGTGAATATTGACCAATTTTACTTGCTCAAAACTGAAATTCAAGGGCTCCAATCTTGCACAATTAACAATCAAGTGACAAATAAATGATATCAAACCCTAAAACAACCCTATTTCTAACAACCACCAAGATTTTAAAGCACAAATTGCACCAAAATAATCAGAAAAATGCACTCACTGATTTTTGACCAATTTCTAATTTTTTTAGCACACAACTTGTGTTAAACTTCACTAAAGCTGAAAACTAACACTAACATACAACCTATTAACCTAATGAAAACCTATTGAGATGAATCTAAACAAGATTTAACTCACAAACTTGTCACAAAATCTGTTTAAAACACAAATCCAAACACCCCTTTATGACTGAAATTGAAATTTTTTCAAACAAATTCAGAGCAAAACACAACCAAACTGATTTTAATAGCTTTTAACATGCATATCATACCAATTAAACTCAAATAAAACCACATAAATACACTTGAACACCTTTTCATGCAAATCACACTTAAACTGAAAAGATGAAAAATGAAATAGGATTTTTACCACAAGGGACCTACATCCAGGTCCCTTAGTGACAGCAAGGTCACCTCCAATAGGCCCGGGCCTATGCTGGACCTTGGACAACAACAAGCTCAAACCTGCTAAGAGAAAATGAAACAAAAACAAAACAATACTTTCTGATTTTTCTGAAAACTTACAAACCTTTTTCAAAATTTTTCCTTAAACTCCTTTCCACAAACCTTGAAACCAAATGACACGTTTTAAAAACACCTTCAATATCAGAAAAACAAGGACACTAGTCCACTTTCACTTCTTAATGTTGCTTGGATTTCTGAGATTAACAAAATATTTTCAAAACCTTTTTGAGAACTTAAAACACACAAAGTGTTTCACAATAATATTAGAACTCAGTATTCTAGCCAAATCAGTACCAACTTTTTAAGAAAAATAAAAGGAATTACATTTACTCTTAAAATACCAACTTTAATTTAATAAAAAAGGAATTACAAGCATTTGCTAGAAAAAATGGAACAACTGAAATAGAGGCACATGCGTCTCTATTTATACAACTAAAGAACTATCTAGAACTACTAAACCCTAGTTCTTGAATTGCCAATAAAGCCCTTGGGTCTTTTGAATTTGTTGACTGAAAATTGAGTCAAAAGATGAACCCATGTGATGCCAGTTGTTGTTGGTGATGTTTGAATGCATCATAGGCGTTGAAATGATCTTGGGGGCCAAAGAGTCCAATCTAGCCGTTCCTTTTGTCGGGTTTAGGGTTTTGGGCGAAAGTGATGTTGCAGGGGAGGGTCCCACAAGACACATGGGTGTGTCTTTTGGCGTTTTGGGAGGTGGGATCAAGTGAGAGTGACCTTAATCACTGATCTGGAAAGGGGGAAATAAAACCCCTTTGTTTTCGGTTTAATTGATCCTGGGTAATTAGGGTTTAAGATGGTGATTAAGAACTGGTTTAATCTATTTTGGGTGGGGTTAATTTTAAAAAATGTGTTTTGGTGGGAAATAAGTGGGGGTGTTGACTGGTCTTTGACCAGTTTAATTTAAACTTGGGTGGGTTATGGGCTACGGGTTTGGGTAGGTAGTGGGTATATGGGTGGGTATTGATGAGGTGTCACATTCTGAGTGGTTGTGTGAGTTTTGTTGTCTGGCAGTTTCAACCCCCCATGTTTCTTCTTCTTCTCACTTTGTATAAACAGCAACAAACTTTCCATTCCTTTGTAAATGATTTTGGAAAGTTGTCATTTTTGGCACAATAGTTTCACAAACTTGTTTCAAGGACATTTTGTGCCAATTCTTTATTCTTCAAGGACTGATCTTGTAAACACTTGATAATTTAAGGACCTAAATGCAATAATTGAGATTTGCAAGGGTATAAATTGCCAAGTCTTCAATAGTAGAGGGACCAATCTTGAAAATCTTCAATTCTTCAAGGGCATTTTTGTAAATTCAGAACTTGGGCCCGGTTCATTGTGCGGCTTCGTTTCCCGTGTTCGTTTTTGATTGATTCTTGTGATCTTTTGCCATTTCCTCAATATCCGTACCTAAAAATACACAAGTAACAAACACGAGCATATATTTGGCAGTTTTTATGATATTTTATGCATTTTAAGCCCGATTTGGACGATGAGACCATGTATAAAAGCAGTCTCATCACTCCCCCATACTAAACCAATGTCGTGCCCTCACGCAATGCTAGAATAAAGTATCGTAGCACCTCCAAAATTCAATTTTATTCACTTTATTGGAATGATAAACTAGCTATACTACCACTACTACTACTTGCGTTTTAGACATAATGTATGATTTTCATCGCAAAATGGGACGTTTAGGTTCATAGAATAAGAACACGTGAATGCTTCGTTAGAAATAATTTCATCGTCCTCGATTTTCACCTTAATTCCATGCCAAGCGTGCAACGAGATCATTGTCATTATAAGTTAGTAATGCTAACACTACTCATATGCCCTAATCACGTACTTATTCTCCCATTATTCCTAAGTTGTATCTCTTATATTTTATTTTGTCTTGAATGTTTCACGAGGATACATCATTGACTTATGCGATAATAGAGATTTAGGTCTAAAAATAGAGTCCTAACGGTGTAACTAAGACCATCAAATCAATAACCCTTCCTAATAGACAACGATGTTAAAAAATTAAGTTGACAAGAAGAATCGATAAACACGGTTTTATAACGGTTTTGAACATGAGACTTATTACCAAGACTTTTATAAGCCCCCTAACGGAAGGGCCTTATTATCTTTGGTTTACCTCCATCTTTTATTCAACTTCGCCATGAAGCTTTTATTATGACTTCGGTCTTGCCTTGCCTTTTATTATCCGCCTCATCGGTGGTTTTATTAGCCAAAGACGTATATCCTCACGCTAAAGCGAATTTTGGATCTTTAAAGCTTCGAAGATTAAGGCTTGATTCACTTTCAATTTTGCATAGATTTTAGGCCTTGTGGGGCTTCAAATTGTTTGCTAGATTTAGGTGAGCACTTGAAATCTTATTATTGGGTGAAGCTTTCGATTATTGGGGTGCCAATACTTCAAAACCGTGACGCTGGCGAAACCTTAATGTCTTCCCAATTTAATTACACGGAAGCTACTAGAAAAGACTAGAAACCCAACAATCCTAACTCAACCGCTAAGTCAATATTTATTAAGCAAAAAATATTTACATGCGAAGGGAGAATAAGCAAACAACGAGAACACATGAGTTTTTGAAAGAATACGAGTACTCTACGTTTTAGCATAGTAACTTATAATTAACTCTATCATTTCTCGTCCTCATTTAAGAGACTTAGCCTAATGTGTAGTTAAGGAATCCAAGCTAAGTGCTCAACACGCACGGTCGAGTCAAAGATTACTCTTATTCTCGCCATCGGAAAACCTACATTCGTGTCTTCAAACACTTATAAAACATGAGAAAAATTTTAAAATTTGGCCATTTTTAGCCTTATTTTGCAACAAAAACGATAAACAAAACGATAAACTTTGGAAAGCGTGAAGGTTTGGCAAGGCACGTATCTATTCACCCCCCATACTAAAGTTAAACATTGTCCTCAATGTTTCGAGTCTAGGGGTGCAAACACCCCCATACTAGAGACGTAGTCGAATGCCTAATCTAGCATGGAAAGGGTGTAACCAATAAGTAATAGCCGTTTATGAAGTGTGCTAAAAACCTAAGGTTAGAACATAAAAGGATATATCATATGGATATTGAGAAATGTCTCCAAAGCAAACGATCGAGTGCTCCCATAAAACGAACACGAGAGGCTCCAATCGTGAAGATCATGATCTAAAAACCACAATGCACAAACAACCATGGAACAAAGGTTGGAAGGGCACAAATCCCCTCACATTAAGTTAACTAAAAAGCAATAATATGTACATGGATAAGCATGGGTCTCCCCCACGAGGCACCTTGTTTTTGATAACCGAGTCAAAAGCTCGACTCGAATCCCCATAAATGTGATCATTTAGGGATATCATGGTGTGGTCAATTTTTGGTGGGGCTTACATGATAAACAAGGCCCAAAAACAACCGGTATAAAGGACTAAGTCCTTTGATGGTGCAAAATACCGGGATCGAAGATGGCGTTCTCATTTTCATTGGAAAAACAAACCAACGCCACTTCATCATGAGTCAACAAAAACTCAAAGAGTTTCAAGAAAAGAGATGAGAAGAAATAGAAGGGTGGGACAATGGGTAAGTCCCTAAAAACATGAGCTACTCGAGGTAAACTTGCACCAATCAAATGAAAAGATTTTCCATTTATTGCATCGGTGGAAGACCGAGATTTCCCTATATAAGCAATTCCAGGATCAAATATCTAGTCCTCGGTGGAGAAAGGGGAGGGAACATAAGGGGATTCCCCCACACTAAGTCCACACAAAGCATCGTCAAAAGAAGAAGACGAGCTTGTAGTACTCAATAAACGTGGTGATGACGGAGTTAGAATTGTAGAAAAATCTTTTGAATTCAATTCAAAATCTTTTCCTTTTTCATCTTTTACACTCTCTTTGTGAAAACCCGATTTAATTATGTCAAAAATATTTGGTGTATCTAAAGCAATGTTAGTCACACTAAAAATTCTCACATTTTGAAATCTTTTTGGTTTAGGTGGTGGCAAGTTTTCAAATCTTTTGTCGACAAAGAAAACCTCCCCATCGGGATCAACGTATTCATCATCCGAAGAATCACTCGAGATTGGAATCGAAGGCTTAACACTCTTAACCTCCACCGGCGGAGGGGACGAAACTTCATTTTTATCAACAACTCCTAAAACTCTATTTGAAATCTTTTTGCAAATGTTTTTGATGGGATTGACATTATAAAAAGATGTGATAGAATACACATGAGAAAGAGTGGAGTTTTGGGTTGCATTAATGACGAGTTCTTCCTCATTGAAACGAAGAGTGATTTTTCTTGCATGCACATCGATAAGTGCTCTCGAGGTATCCAAAAAAGATCGACCTAAAATTAACGGAACTTTAGGATCGATGGGAATGTCAACAACAATGAAGTCTACAGGATAGTAGAACTTTCCAACTTTCACAAAGACGTCCTCGGCAACTCCACAAGCTAGAATCATAGAATGATCGGCCATTTCGATTGACATTCTTGAAGGAGTGAGATTTGGAAGATTGAGCGATTTAAAAATCTCAAGAGGCATTAAATTAATACTAGCACCAAGATCGGCCAAGGCGTAGCATTCTTCCATGTCTTGTATAGCACATGGGATTAAAAACTTTCCAGGATCACCGACTTTTTGAGGTATGCGGCTTAGAAAAACCGAAGAACAACTAGACGATTTTTGCAATTTTTCTTTGTTATTCAACATACTTTTGAAGTTCGCGGCAAATCGAGGCATCATGACTAAGGCGTCGGCAAAACTTATATTAAAATGCAAGTCACGAAACATTTTCATAAAGAGTTCAAATTGATAATTGTTTCGTTCTTGTGCCTTTTCCTTGTCTCGTCTTGAAGGGTAGGGTAAAGGTGGTGTGGGTTGGGGCATAGTAGGCATAGGCATTGGCCTTGGAATCTCGGGTTCCATGATGGGTGTTGGTTCAACCGTAGGTGTGGTTTGAGCGGTACTTCGTGGGCTTGTAATTTGCTCCTTTTCTACCACAACCTCAGGTTCTTTCTCTTTTTCCTTCTCCATAGAAGTACTTGGACGAGAAATGGGTTCTTTGAAAGTTTTACCACTACGAGTAGTAATAACCTTCAACTCTCCTTTCGGGTTCACGATGGTATCACTAGGAAGACCACCCGAAGAAGAGGGCTTACACATGATAGCTTCAAATATCTTAGCCATACGGTCCTTAAACTTAGATTGCCTAGCATCCGCTTTTAACAATTCTTGCTTAATCTCATGTTGTCCTTGCTCCATTTTTTGTTGGTTTTGTTGGAGACGTGTGACATTTCCTTCCATTTTATTAGCATGAGTTTTAAGTTCATTAGCAAGTTCGTTTTTAAGCTCGTTTTTCAACTCGGACCTTAAGCTAACCATCTCACGTTGCATATTGTCAAACTTAGCATCATTAGCCTTTGCATAATTCAAAAATTCTCCTTGAAGATTTTTTGTGTGATCATTTTGAAAACCTTGAGTAGAAGTTTGAAAATCACAGTTTTGGTTTTGGTTTGAAATTTGCCCATTACCACTTTGATAATTACCCTTGTTATAATTCCTTTGATTTCCTTGGTAATTTCCACCTTGGTTGTTGTTTCGATAGTTATTAGTATTTTGATTTGGTGGAGCTTGATTTTGGCGGGAACCTTGACCGATTTGGTTGTAAGTTCCCGTTGCTACATAAGCACTCGAAGTGTTACCATCCGCGGTAATGCACTCGGAAAGATCATGAGCTCCCCCACACGACAAACAACTCTTAGAAACCGCTTTAACCGAAGCGGAATTTGAAGCTTCTTGAGCTTTCCAATGGGACATAAGAGTCGAAAACCTATCGAAAAACCGATTTTCTTCATTTGCTTCATCTTGCAAGGCATTAATGGAACGAGACGATGATGAGCCCATTTTGGCAACACTCGGTGTGTTACGAGGGCTATAAACCTTAGACCTATTCTCGATTATGACCAAAGCTTCTTCAATCGTTTTACACAAAAAATTACCACCCGCGGCGGCATTTAAATAATCTCTTTCATGATCGTTAAGTCCATTGTAAAACGTGTCGATTTGATGTAAGTCGGAAAAACCGTGATGAGGACATTCATGTAACATCTCCTTAAACCTATTCCAAGCCGTAGAAAAACTTTCATTTGATTCTTGTGAAAATTTAGAAATCTCATTTTTCAAATGCGTAGTCTTAGAGGGCGGAAAAAATTGGTTCACAAACTTTGAAACGAGATCCTTCCACGTCAATATAGAATTGGGTGGCTCTTTCTCTAACCAAATTTTAGCGGGCCCCGCTAAGGAATACGGAAAAAGCATCATCTTAATCGAGTCATTCGAGACATCCTTAAATTTGCACGTGGCGGTAAGACGATTGAATTGGCGGATATGGTTGTGGGGATTGTCCTTCTCATCACCACGGAATTTGTTGTTTTGGATCATCGACAACAAACCCGTTTTCACCTCAAAATTCTCCGCAAGGATTACGGGAATCACAATAGCTTCTCCATAACCCTCGGTGGGTGCTTGAAGTAACTCCATCATAGTTCGATTCGCCATGGTAGGTGCTTCTCGTACAATGGGTTCGTCAATAGGAGACTCCTCACTAGAATGAGTTGGAGTGGGAGTTTTGTTCTTTCGTCTACGTGCACGTTTTGCTTGATTTCGAGTTAGCATAAACGTCACGTACAACGTGGAGACGAGCAAAGAAGATTCTTTTTGGTATTTTGTGTTTTACAATTTTTTTGTGGTTTTTGATGGTATTAACTTTTTTGGAAATTGGTGAAATGTATTAGGTAGACAATAATCTACAAATCTCCTCCTTAATCAAATCTCTTGATTAAAGAAGCCTCAAGGAATGAAAACGATCACGTGAAGTGAACGCCTTCGATGACTTTAGAACGATGGTGGAACACCAAATCGTTCAAGAGGGTTTAATCAATAGAAACCAAGAAAATATATATAATATGTAATAATACTTTGGGCGGCAAAACCCTCGATTCACTCTCAAAATCAAATACGCACAAGCAAGCGGAGGAAACGAGGCGGCGCGAAGCACTTAAGAGCCTTTTTCCTTTAGGTCGTGAAATACAACCGCCTTATACCCACCTTATAGTTTGTATTATAAAGATTAAGCTTCACGAAAGTATTTATCTATTTTTGCCTTTTTTCTTTGGTTTGAGATTCGAATACAATGATTGGGTAATGACCTCCCAAGTCAAGGTTGTGATTGCTCACGTATTTGGAGTACTTGTGAATTTATTGTTCTACGTATACAATATATTAATAATATTCACACAAAAACCGAAAAACGATATTACGTATTAGTAGAGTGCTACTAATACAAATACTATTATGGCTAGTATAAAAAACAACAATGTTCAATCAAAACACAACACGCCTCCCCGGCAGCGGCGCCAAAATGATATAATGTTTTTGCAACCCTTTAGGAAAAGAGAGGCAAAGTAGTGGTAAGCGTTAAGTGTCGGTTTAGGAAAACCGAGCACTAATGACCCAATTAGGTGAGTTCGTTCTCGAGGAGGCACGTGTGTTGTGTAATGAATTGATTAATGATGTTTGTGATTATTAACAAGAAGAAAAGAAAATAGAAATGAGAAAGGAAAGAAAAGGCGGTTACGAAGACGGATCGAGCTAAGACGAAAACGCGTTCACGTAAAACCGTAAAAAACTACAAAATTAAAAATTTAAAACCCCAAAAATTAATTAAAAGCTAAAACAAGTCTAAAATAATATAAATAAGAATAAAAATCCAATAAAAATATTTTAAAACCTTTTATTAATTAAATATTCAATTTTAAATGCTAATTAAAGCCCTAAAATTAAATATAATTAATCAAAATGTCCAAAATATGATTTTATTGAACAAATAACTTACTTATATTATATAAAGACTAAAAATTATTTTTCCTAATTTTTAAAAAACTATTTTTCTATTTTTAAATTACTAAAAACTATTTTAAAACTAAATTAATTATAAAAAATAATAAAATAAAGCTAAAAATGATTTACCAATTTTAAAAATCCTAAATTACTCTAATGAACAGTAGAAAAATGAAAAAGATTGAAAAATATTAAATTTTTCACTAAATGACAAAACTAGTTTAATTAAAACCCTAATTAAGTTAAATTAATACTAAAAAATAATAAAAAGATGAACAGTAAAATCTTTTTTAACCAAAAATCTTAAAATAATATTCTAAGCCCAGGAAAATTGATTAAACTGAAAAATATTACTTTATGGCACTAAAAGACAAAAACAGAAATATTAAAGTTAATTAAAAATGTTAATTAATCTAAAAAATATAAAATGAACAGCAAATAAAAATCTAATTAATCAGAAAAATCAAAAATAAAATTAGAAAAATAATAAAACAAGAATCAGGTCCTAACTCTAAAATTTGCCCACTAAAGACAAAAATTCTTGAAAACAGATAGTGACATGTGGTTGGTGTTTGTCTGCTAGTGAAGCAGTGGTAACTTTTGTGATAGCAGGGGAAACTTTCTTCCCACTGCTAGTGCAATAATAATGGTCAGTTGACCAAGAGCTTAGGAAAGCCCTTTGTGAGCTTGTTCTTTGGACCACAAGGCACCCCCACACCAATTGGGTTGTGGGGAGTCTGAGTAAACACAAAAAAACAACAATCACTTCATAAATTAAGCACCAAATAAGCCAATTAAGTTACTGATTAAGCATATATGTTGACTGGTGAATATTGACCAATTTTACTTGCTCAAAACTGAAATTCAAGGGCTCCAATCTTGCACAATTAACAATCAAGTGAAAAATAAATGATATCAAACCCTAAAACAACCCTATTTCTAACAACCACCAAGATATTAAAGCACAAATTGCACCAAAATAATCAGAAAAATGCACTCACTGATTTTTGACCAATTTCCAATTTTTTTAGCACACAACTTGTGTTAAACTTCACTAAAGCTGAAAACTAACACTAACATACAACCTATTAACCTAATGAAAACCTATTGAGATGAATCTAAACAAGATTTAACTCACAAACTTGTCACAAAATCTGTTTAAAACACAAATCCAAACACCCTTTTATGACTGAAATTGAAAATTTTTCAAACAAATTCAGAGCAAAACACAACCAAACTGATTTTAATAGCTTTTAACATGCATATCATACCAATTAAACTCAAATAAAACCACATAAACACACTTGAACACCTTTTCATGCAAATCACACTTAAACTGAAAAATGAAAAATGAAATAGGATTTTTACCACAAGGGACCTACATCCAGGTCCCTTAGTGACAGCAAGGTCACCTCCAATAGGCCCGGGCCTATGCTGGACCTTGGACAACAACAAGCTCAAACCTGCTAAGAGAAAATGAAACAAAAACAAAACAATACTTTCTGATTTTTCTGAAAACTTACAAACCTTTTTCAAAAATTTTCCTTAAACTCCTTTCCACAAACCTTGAAACCAAATGACACGTTTTAAAAACACCTTCAATATCAGAAAAACAAGGACACTAGTCCACTTTCACTTCTTAATGTTGCTTGGATTTCTAAGATTAACAAAATATTTTCAAAACCTTTTTGAGAACTTAAAACACACAAAGTGTTTCACAATAATATTGGAACTCAGTATTCTAGCCAAATCAGTACCAACTTTTTAAGAAAAATAAAAGGAATTACATTTACTCTTAAAATACCAACTTTAATTTAATAAAAAAGGAATTACAAGCATTTGCTAGAAAAACTGGAACAACTGAAATAGAGGCACATGCGTCTCTATTTATACAACTAAAGAACTATCTAGAACTACTAAACCCTAGTTCTTGAATTGCCAATAAAGCCCTTGGGTCTTTTGAATTTGTTGACTGAAAATTGAGTCAAAAGATGAACCCATGTGATGCCAGTTGTTGTTGGTGATGTTTGAATGCATCATAGGCGTTGAAATGATCTTAGGGGCCAAGGAGTCCAATCTAGCCGTTCCTTTTGTCGGGTTTAGGGTTTTGGGCGAAAGTGATGTTGCAGGGGAGGGTCCCACAAGACACATGGGTGTGTCTTGTGGCGTTTTGGGAGGTGGGATCAAGTGAGAGTGACCTTAATCACTGATCTGGAAAGGGGGAAATAAAACCCCTTTGTTTTTGGTTTAATTGATCCTGGGTAATTAGGGTTTAAGATGGTGATTAAGAACTGGTTTAATCTATTTTGGGTGGGGTTAATTTTAAAAAATGTGTTTTGGTGGGAAATAAGTGGGGGTGTTGACTGGTCTTTGACCAGTTTAATTTAAACTTGGGTGGGTTATGGGCTACGGGTTTGGGTAGGGTAGTGGGTATATGGGTGGGTATTGATGAGGTGTCACATTCTGAGTGGTTGTGTGAGTTTTGTTGTCTGGCAGTTTCAACCCCTCATGTTTCTTCTTCTTCTCACTTTGTATAAACAGCAACAAACTTTCCATTCCTTTGTAAATGATTTTGGAAAGTTGTCATTTTTGGCACAATAGTTTCACAAACTTGTTTCAAGGACATTTTGTGCCAATTCTTCATTCTTCAAGGACTGATCTTGTAAATACTTGATAATTTAAGGACCCAAATGCAATAATTGAGATTTGCAAGGGTATAAATGGCCAAGTCTTCAATAGTAGAGGGACCAATCTTGACAATCTTCAATTCTTCAAGGGCATTTTTGTAAATTCAGAACTTGGGCCCGGTTCATTGTGCGGCTTCGTTTCCCGTGTTCGTTTTTGATTGATTCTTGTGATCTTTTGCCATTTCCTCAATATCCGTACCTAAAAATACACAAGTAACAAACACGAGCATATATTTGGCAGTTTTTATGATATTTTATGCATTTTAAGCCCAATTTGGACGATGAGACCATGTATAAAAGCAGTCTCATCACTCGGGTTTCATAAAAATACTTTTCAAAAGTTAAAACGCACTCAAAATATGATAATAATATGATCCCGGTTCGACTTAATACGAACTTAATATATAAACGTCAAAAATATAAACATTGAGACAACAAATGATAAAACATAAATCTCGGGCATCCGTCGATATAGTGGTCACTAATAATCCTCACTATTAGTAAAAAGATAAAATAAGACCTCCAACGTCGGTTTTAAATAAAACCATCAATCGTCATTCCATTCAACTCATCAAAAATTTCAAAATTATTCGTAAAAATAATATTATATAATATTAAATAAATGACCTCGGGTTTGGGTTGTCACAAATCATTTCTCCAAGATTGATCTAAGATCGGGCTATCATCAGCTACGGGTTAAGGACCAGGACATCGCCAAGACTGCTTTCCGTACACGCTATGGCCACTACGAATTTGTAGTCATGCCATTTGGCCTTACCAATGCTCCAGCAGTGTTCATGGATTTGATGAACAGAATCTTCCATGAATTTCTGGACAAGTTCGTCATTGTCTTCATTGACGACATCCTGGTTTTCTCTAAGTCCAAGGAGGACATGAAGACCATCTTCGTACAGTACTACATATTCTTCGCCAGAAGCAGTTGTATGCTAAATTCTCCAAGTGTGAGTTCTGGTTAGACAAGGTGGCATTCTTAGGTCACATTGTATCAGCAGAAGGAATCACGATGGATCCAGCGAAGGTTGAGGCTATTACCAAGTGGCCAAGGCCGACATCAGCGACTGAAGTCCGCAGTTTCCTAGGCTTAGCTGGTTATTACCGTAGGTTCGTGGAGGACTTTTCCCGCTTAGCACTACCATTGACCAAACTGATGCGGAAAGGGGAGAAATTCGTCTGGACTGAAGAACAAGAGAAAAGCTTTGAAGACCTAAAGCAGAAGTTAGTATCTGCACCTATTCTTACTCTCCCATCTGGTACAGGTGGATTTCAGATCTACAGTGATGCATCGGGGAAGGGACTTGGCTGTGTTCTCATGCAACATGGGAAAGTGATCGCGTACGCTTCACGGCAGCTTAAGCCTTATGAGGAAAATTACCCTACGCATGACTTGGAACTTGCAGCAGTCGTGTTTGCATTTAAGATATGGAGGCACTACTTATATGGAGAATCATGTGACATTTTCACGGACCACGAGAGCTTGAAGTATATCTTCACTCAGCGTGAATTGAACATGAGGCAGAGGAGATGGTTAGAGCTGTTGAAAGATTACGACATTAATCTGCATTATCATCTCGGCAAGGCGAATGTAGTGGCAGATGCACTTAGCAGGAAGTCCGGAATGATAAACGGCATTATAATTGAGGAGGAAATTATAAAAGACTTGGAGAGACTAGACATAGAGATCATGGTACGTGGACAGCATGGTTACTGGGCTAATCTTAGAGTGGAACCCGAGTTACTCTCTAAGATCAAGTAAGCTCATAAGGACGATGGTGAAATCAGGGCGATAATTCAGAATTTGGAGAAGCAGACAGAATTTCGAGTAGACGCAGATGGTATCTTATAGCAGGGCACGAGACTTTGTGTTCCTGATGATCAAGAATTCTGGGAAGCATTGTTAGCTGAGGCTCATAGCTCCCCATTCTCTATCCATCCTGGTTCGACCAAGATGTACCATGACACCAAGCAGTACTTTTGGTGGAGTGGTATGAAACAGGATGTTGTGACTTACGTCTCCAAATGTCTTACCTACCAGCAGGTTAAGATCGAGCATCAACGATCTGGCGGTCTCCTTCAACCGTTAGATATACCGGAGTGAAAGTGGGACAAGATCACCATGGATTTTGTTACTGGTCTTCCGCCGAAAAAGAAGAAGCACGATGCAATTTGGGTTATCGTTGATCGACTTACCAAATAAGCTCATTTCTTACCGATCCGCAAGGAAGATTCGGTCAGTAAACTCGCTGATACTTATAGGAAGGAGATCATGAGACTTCATGGTGCTCCATCCAGCATCGTCTCAGACAGAGACCCTCGGTTCACTTCACGATTCTGGAGAAGTCTGCAGAAAGCTTGGGGTACACACCTTAAGCTTAGCACGACTTTTCATCCTCAAATAGACGGACAGTCAGAGCGAACGATTCAAACATTGGAAGACATGTTGAGGCATGTGCGTTGGAATGGACGGGTGATTGGGACGATTATATCTGTTTGGTGGAGTTTGCATACAACAACAGCTGGCACGCAAGTATCAAGGGGTGCTCCTTTCGAGATGTTGTATGGCAGAAAGTGTCGCGCCCCAATCTACTGGGATCAGGTTGGTGAGAGAACACTTGAAGGACCAGAAATGATAGAGGTGACTAATGAGAAGGTCGCAGTAGCTAAGCAGAAACGGCAAGAAGCACGGTCACGCCAGAAGAGTTACGTAGACAAGCACCGTAGGGACTTACATTTTAACGTAGGATATCACGTTTTCCTTAAGGTTTCGCCGGCACGTGGTGTTAGACGTTTTGGAATAAAAGAGAAGCTCAGTCCTCGATTTATCGGACCGTTTGATGTCATTGAACGAGTCGGTGAAGTATCTTACCGTTTAGTGTTACCTCCGCAGCTTTCTCGATGTGTTTCATGTGTCCTTACTCAGAGGGTACAAGTATCATCCCCTTCACATGGTTCAGTATCCACTGGAATAGATTCGTGAAGATCTCACTTTCATAGAAGAACCCGAACGAGTTCTTGACAGACAAGAACGAGTCATGAGAAGGAAGACAATTCCATTCGTCAAAATCCTTTGGAGAGATAATACCAAGCGGGAAGCCACTTGGAAAACAGAGGAGTCTATCCGTGCTTCTTACCCTCATTTCTTATTTTGAATTCGGGTATGTTCTTCTTTTCCAGTTTACTTTATCTACAATTAGGGGACGAATTATTCTTTTTAGGGGGGAAGAGTTGTAAAACCCGTATGCTTTTACCATAAATAGTACCCTTATGATCGTACGTACATGATTAGAACTTTCCTTTTATAGCATGTTTACGTTTCACGAACAAGATTTACAAGTATTACGTACGTGTGATAACACGATAAGTATTTAATACGTATTAAGACATGATAATTATTTCAATAATAATTATAATCACGAACATACGAACATGAAATCATGAACGTTAATAATCACGAGCTTAGTATTACGTATTTATGTATAGTTATTACGATCATAAATAAATATAATAAGACACGAACGATAACTATTTTAATCACGTAAAACACGAACACGAGAACAAGTATAATATTAGACACGGAAAACATTTGGGTTACCCCATGTGAGCCCCCTTACCCGCGGCTAAACACAAGAAAAGGGCCAAGCCCATGCAATTTTACTAAAACAAGAATTTGGGAAAGATTATTTTCATAATAACAAAATATTAGAAAATAAACTAAACCCTAAAAATCTTTTCTCTACTTCTTGTTCTTCTTGGCCGTCGGGTACAAGCACACACCAAGGGTGTGTTGGTTGATTTTTGGTGATTGATTTATTGCAAGGGTGTTAGTGTGTTCGTTCTCCTTTGATTCACGCAATCGGTAAACCCTAAAACCCTTTTATTTTTATGTTTTGATTAATTGATCACATGAAATCATGAATGGTATAAAAACAAGTAATTACATGTTATAAAATCATGGGGGTAAAATAAATCATGGTTATGGGGTGTTTGTTTGTGGCCGACGCAAGGAACCGAGACCCAAGGGGGTCTCGACTTGTTTTTTATTCGCACCAACCGAGACCTCAAGGTCTCGGTGTGGGTTGCGTGTCTCGGCCGCAGGAACCAAAGAAACCCCGACCATGTCGGGGGTGTGTTTTGGTTCGGGTGGGTCTCGGCTAAGGATAAGAACCACCACCGGCTTATGCCGGTGGCTAAATAAGGAAAGTAGGGGGAACCCCCATGCCGCGGCAGCAAGGGGAACCACCGGCTCGCCGGTGGGAAACTTTTGCTAGCCAGCGGCTCGCCAAGGCTAGGGGTGCGTTTGGTTGCCGGTTCACGGGTTAAAACCGTTCCGATTCACACATCTTTAGATTAAAACACTGGTTCGGTTCATGGGCCATTTTTGTAAGTTAATTATTTTACAAGGTTAATTATTTTTACAAGTTTATTTTAACAAGATTAAATTAAATTAATTAAAACATGTACATGATTATTTTAATTTATACATGACTTAGGTTATTAATATTATTATTAATACATGAGTTTTAACCTAAGTAATTATCATTTTAATTAGACCATATAATTAATTATTGAAATCATGACTTATAATTAATTAATTTGCATGACTTAGGTTATATTATTAATAGATAATAATACATGTTTAAACCTAAGTACTTTTACCTTTATTTAATTAAATCATGTTATATGTAATTAAATACTTTAACCTATAGTTTATTTAATTTACATGAAATAATTAATAAATTATAATATTTAATTACGTGACTTAGAATATTAATCAGTAAACACTTAAGCTTATATAATTAGCTTAATAATCCAGCTTATTTTTATTTATGGAAACTTTCTATTTTGAGAAACTTATGTAATTAAGGCAGCTAATCTATTTATAGAAACTTTCTATTTTTAGAAATTATCTATTTTAAGCAGTAAATCTATTTTTGGAAACTTTCTATTTTTGGAAACTTTCTATTTTTGGAAACTTTCTATTTTTGGAAACTTTCTATTTTGGAAAACTTTCTATTTTAGGAAACCTGCTAGTTTTAGAAAGTTACTTATTATTACACAACAAGTATAATAATACATGAAATACAAGTAACATTTAATCAGAATAGACAGAATACATGATAAACACAGTATAAAGCTTTAATCAGTAAAACATGACATGAACATATAAAAACAAGCTAAGACATGATATAAAACCAGTTGCGTACTTAATAATCAGATACTTACACATGTATGTATTTATGTAGCATTAGTGATACCGAAGTAGGACTCTCTTCCGTTCGTCTTCTTCGTTCATTGGACACAAGGTACGCATTCTCCGCCCTTTCAGTATGGACATTCTTCCTTATTAGAATTTTCCGTATGCAGCCAACTGTTTTCCCCAGTATATGTTTTATATGTTTTGGGATTGCTTATGTGTAATTAGATACCTAAAGCCATATACATGCATGACCAGTTTCACCTAGTTATGGAGGCACCATAACCATAACATTGGAGGCACCAGTGTTATGACTCCACCACGACGGAGTGATAGCTCGTGGCGTCCCTTCAGCTTTTGGTCATATTATTATTATTATCATGTGGGGCGTATGGGTGCATCCTAGTTTACATATTTTCAGCAGATTATTCAGGTGAATGTGGTGTGTGTCTTGCATCCTTCACAAGAAGCTGATCCCTCCTACCCAAACCAGTATATTAAATTAGAGGCAGCCCCTCTAATTTGCATGACGAGGTCACCCCTCCAAGTATTCATGCACGTGGAAAATTCATGACCTATATTGTCTAATGGTAAATATGTTAAAACAGTTTTTACAAGATAAACATAAGGCTTTTCAAACTATAAAACCAGTTTTAATAAGATATACCAGGTTACCCAGGACTTAGTCTTTTCCGCTGCTTCATGCTTATATGCTTATATTATTCATGCTTTACTTGTATATCCGTGCACTGAGCGTTATGCTCAGCCGTTTTCCTTTTCATGTTCCCAAAACGGCAAGTACTCAGGGACGCTCGTAGACTTTAAGCATACGTGCATATGGTGGAAGCTTCCTAGCCTTCTTTACTTTATGCATTTCTTTATACTTTGATACTCATTTCCATGGACATTGTTTATTCCTTTTCATTTACAGTACTTATGTTTGTGTGTGATGAGTTCTAATTTTGGGGTACCGATGTTTGATTCCGGTATTTCCTTTATGGTCATGTGATGTTTTATACATTTATCCTTGTATGCTTTGATGACACGCCATAATCACGCGTGACATTCCATTTATCAAAATGGGGTGTTACACATGTTATGATATAAATTATGATTTCAAGTAAAACCATGCATTTTAGTATTTACTAACAATTATTATTTTAGCATAAGGTATTTATTTATTAAACCTCATTATACGATCATGAATTATATATATATATATTATGCTAATTAAAACATAAGAACATATAATACACTAAGCATATACATGATTTAATATGAAGCCGTAAAATAAGTCAAGAACATATAAGACAATACAAGAACAAGTTAAGTTGACGTCAAGTAATTAATAATTATTAAGTATAAGTTAACCGAGCGACTCATACACGTCCCTCTTTAGTATGTAGCATTTATGGAGTATGATCTTCTTCACGTTTTCATCTTCCACGTTGTTCTCTGTTTGTATTGCTGGACGTGAGGTACGGATATCCCGTCCTTCAGTATCGACAACTTTTCTCTCATTCATGTTAAATAGGTTTTCCCCATTTATTATGCCATCTGTTTTTCCCTGTAGTCATGTGTCTTAAACACTTCAGAATATTTTATGTTTATTTTAATTGCCTGAGCTATATACGAGCATGCCATGTCACCTAGTTACAGATGTACCGTGACCATAACACTGGAGGCACCGGTGTTATGACTCGTCTGCGGGACAGTGATTGCTCTCAGCGTCCCTTTACAAGTTTGGCCTTTATTATTATTATCATGTGGGGCGAATGGGTGCATCCTAGTTTACAAGTTTACAAGAATTTCATGGTGAATGTGGTGTGTGCCTTGCATCCTTCACAAGGAGCTGATCCCTCCTACCCAGACTATTATAATTAGAGGCAGCCCCTCTAATTGCATGACGAGGTCACCCCTCCATGTATTTATGCACGTTGATATATTTCGTGACCTATATGAGATCTTCGGCATTTAAATTACAGTTTTCATGATTAAACAGTAGACTTACAATATTAACATGAACATGAGACTTTTCAGAATAAACCAGTTTATTACATGTCACTAGGTTTCCAGGACTTACATTATTCTGCCGCACTTTCATTATCATGTTTTCATTTCAGTCCTTACTTATGTTTATGCTATTCCATATTATGTCATATATCCGTTCACTGAGCGTCTCGCTCAGCCGTTCTCTCTTTTCATGTCCCCAAACGGCAGGTACACAAGGACAGGAGCATGGGAAAGGTTATGCATATGATGGGAGCTATATTATGTTTCTGTTTCATTTGCATTACTTTTATATTATGCTTGTTTATGAGTTTATGTTGGGGACTGGTGTTTGATTCGGGTTATCCCTTATGGTCATGTAATGTTTTAGGACATTTACCTTATGCTTTGATATTACGCCATGATTATTCTGTGACATTCCGTTTATCCAAATGGGGTGTTACATTATCAATCTGGATAGTATTAGGTAAAACCCCTTTGTTATGAAGGGATTAAGGTTTTAGGGTTTATAAGGCTGGGGGTGATAAAAGTGTGGGTTAGGGGGTAATGGATTTTTAAAAAACTTGTTTACCACAAATTTAGATAACTGATTAATTAATCAGTTATATAAAATAGTAGTGGATGTGTGACGTGGGAGCATGATGAGAGGTGATTGGTGGGTTTGTGGTAGTGGGGTGACGTGTCATAGTGTAATAGGCTGGAGATGAGTTTGTTGTCTGCCCCATTATAGTCCCTGAAGTCCCATAGTATTGCTACATCAAGTTTGTACCAGCATGTATGCATTTCCCTTTGTAAATAAACTTTTGTTTTTTCTATTTTGGCCACAAAAGTTTTATGTAAACTTGTTTCAAGGGCTTTTGTTGTAAATTTGATATTCTTCAAGGGCCATTCATGCATATTCTCAACATTTTAGGGACCCAAAATGCAATATTGAGTTTTGCAAGGGTATAAAATGTCAAGTCTTTAAAAGATGAGGGACCAATCTTGTCAATCTTCAAAACTTCAAGGACTTCAATGGAAAATGATGATTCGGGTCTGGTTCTTTGTGCGGATTCGTTTCCCGTGTTCGTTTTTGCTTGATTCTTGTGATCTTTTGTTGATTTCATGATATCCGTACCTAAAACACACAATGAACAAACACAAGCATATTTTTGGGTATTTTAATGATATTTTAAGCGTTTTAAGCCCGATTTGGACGATGAGACTATGTAGAATTGTAGTCTCATCACTCCCCCATACTAAACCATTGCCGTGTCCCTATGCAATGCTAGAATTAAGTATCTTAGAACCTCCAAAATTCATTTTTATGTGACATTTATTGAAAATGTAAACTTAACTAAACTACTACACGTGTTTTAGACATAATGTAATCTTTTCATCATGATTAAGTGACTTTTAGGGTCAAAGAACAAGAACAAGTGAATTCCTCATAGAGATAAGTTCGTCATCCTCTATTTTTACCCAATTCCATGCTAAGCGTGTAACGAGATCATTGTTATTATAAGTTAGCAACACAATCATTACTCATGAGTGTTAATTACGTACCTAGACTCCCTTATTCCTAATTGGTATCTCTTATGTTTTATTTTTGTCTTAATGATCACGAGGATACATCATTGACTTATTTTGATATTTTATTAAGGCCGAAAATAAAGTAGGACGATTTAATCGATAGTTAGCCGAAGGACACGATCTTTTAAAATGGCTTCTCGTAATCTCCTTAAGTTCATATCTTGGCATAACTCGTTTCACGATTTGAGACCTTTCTCGGATCGATATTTGGCATGTGTTTTGAACTTCAAATCTTGTAAGACGTTCTTGAAATTATGGTCTTCTCTTCATATATGGAATTTCTTCAAACTTGGACCACGACTTCATCATTTTTCTTCAATATCTATTTGGGATTTTGATATACAACGATCCGCCTCCTATTAGGAATTGGATATATTTATCCTCATACCTTGTTAAGGTCTTTTTGGATAGACTTCTCCATGATCTTTAGGGGAGTATATTGCTTCTCGTCGTGTGTCTCGGTCCTTCGTATTGATTTAGGAATAATGATACTTCACATCATCTTGGATCTTTAGCAACAAAATGGAGTTCATCATGCATTGTTAGGGCCTTTTTGGAACTTTGCCAATCTTCGCATCCCGCTTCAATAAGTTATGCCTTGGCTATGAACTCTATTCGAACACGAGCAGCTTTTAAACGATCTTGGGCTAGAAGCTAAGTAACCTTTTAAATCGTACGACCTTACTTATTGCATTTATTTAACAAAAGCGTGGGGAGAATAAGCTAATAATTACTACACATGAGATCGTGAAAGATTACGTGACTTATAAATAACTCTATCATTTCTCGTCCTCATTTAAGAGACTTATCCTAAAAAGTTAAGGAATCAAAGCTAAGTGCTCAACACACACGGTCGAATCAAAAATTACTCTTATTATCACCATTGGAAAACCTACATTCGTGTCTTAAACACTTATGAAAAACTAGAAAAAAATTTAAAATTTGGCCATTTTTAGCCTTATTTTGCATAAAACGATAACAAAAAGATGAATATTGGATTGCGTGGTGACGTAAGAAAGGTGAAGTATCTACTCACCCCCCATACTAAAACTAAACATTGTCCTCAATGTTTCGAGTCTAGGGGTGAAAACACCCCCATATTAGAGACTAAGTCGAATGCTTAATCTCGAGCATGGAAAGGGTAAAACGAATAACCTAAAAGCCGTTTATGAATTATGCTAATAAGATAAACGTTAGAACATAAAAGTATATCATTGGATATCGGAATCTCCAACAAAAACGATCGAAGCTCGAGTGATACGTAAAACAAACACGAGAGGCTTCAATGATGACGATGAACCTAATGAATCACAATCACAAACAACCACCAAACAAAGGTTGGAAGAGCACAAGTCCCCTCGTTACACTATTAGAAAATGATAATATTTACAAGGATAAGCATGAGAATCTCCCACGAGGCAACTTGTTTTTGATAACCGAGTCAAAAGCTCGACTCCAATCCCATAAATGTGATCGTTTAGGGATAATCATGGTATGGTCATTTTTGGTGGGGCTTATATGATAAACAATGCCCAAAAGTAAATGGAGTACTTTTAAAAATCCGATAAACGTATACAGGGGTCAAATATAGCGTCCTTGTTTTCGGATGAAAGACGAAACAATGCTACTCCAACGCATGCAAAAACCCCAAAGGGGTAGAAGAAAAGAGATGAGAAGTAGAAAGGTGGGATAATGGGTGGGACAAACTTATGAGCTACTCTAGTAGACTCATACCAAGCAAATAGATAATATTTTCATTTATTGCATCGGTGGAAGACCGAGATTTCCCTTTACAAGCAATTCTGGGATCGAATATCTCGTCCTCGGTGGAGAAAGGTGAGGGAACATAAGGGGCTCCCCCCACACTAAAACCACACACACCATCGTCAAAAGGAGTAGACGAGGTGGTAGCACTCATAAAACGCGGTGATGACAGAGTTAAACTTGTAGAAAAATCTTTTAAATCCATTTTAAAATCTTTTCCTTTTTCATCGTTTAAAAACTATTTATGAAAACCCGATTTTATGATGTCGAAAATATTCGACGTTTTAAATTCAAAATTAGTCACACTAAAAATCCTCACATTTAAGTTGCGGTTAGGGGTGGTGGATTATTTAAGTTCTCAAAACGTCGATCAACAAAGAACACCGCCCTCTCGGGGTCTACATATTCGTCATCCTTATGACCGTGAATCTCATCGATTTCTTCATCGTAAATAGCCTTATCAAACCAAAGTTCTTCATAATCCTCATTAATGATATTTGAAATTCTCTCGAAGAGATCACGATCAAGCACAAAATCATCATTCATAGGGGAGGAGTATTGATTAGGTAACTCCTCATGAATGTGATAAACGTCATTCTCGTTTGAGGAGAATTGATTAGGTAACTCCTCGAGAATGGGATTTTTGGTCACGTGAGTTGGTTCGTCATCGAAAATAAGACGTTCCAACTCATTAAGTTCATCCTCGATTTTGGAAAGATCTACCTCACTTGTAGGTGGAAGTGGAGGCAAAAGAGCTAGCTCTCGTTCAATAATTTCCTCAATCTTGGGATCAAACTTGTAATCATCGTACTTACCACACTTAGAATTCTTTTTAGTAGAATAAAAATTGGCATGTGGATTTTTAAGCACGAGATCAGTCTCGGCAAAATCGCCATCGTCATCGTCAAAGAAAGAGTCGATGTGAGCACTCACAACCATGGTCTTACAAGTCGAATGACTATGCTTAGGTGACTTTTCTAAGACGAGAGGATCGATGTCGATGAAACCTTTAGCCTCAACGGGTGTTGGGCTAGGAAATGGAGGTACTTCGATGGAGTTAGAAGTTAAAGCCTCAAAGACGTGGTCCTTCGAAGGTGGTGAAGACGAGTCCATTTTGGTCATTGTCGTGATGGCACTAACGTCACCCTTCGAAATTCGTTGTTCACTTGTTTCGCCAAATACTTCCCAAAGTGATTTTTCATCCATAAATCTACTTACCCTTTTGAATTAGGTACACGTATTCTTTATCATTAAAATCATCATCTTTAAAACCTTTCATTTTAAATCTTTCAAAACATGCATCAAGCCTCATATTTTCTGCCAAAGTTAACATTTTGAAATCATTAGAATTTGAAACATCGGGTTTTGCAACCTTGGTTTTATCATGATCATTTGAAACTTGGGATTTATTTGCGAAAAATTCCATTCGTTCCTCCCCATATCTCATAGTTAATCTCCCCTCGTGGACGTCAATTACGGCTCGAGCCATCGATAAAAATGGTCGACCTAAAATAATGGGACATTTAGGGTCACACTCGTAATCGGAAATAGCGAATTCCGCGGGAAAAACAAACTTCCCAATTCTAACATAGACATCCTCGGCTATTCCAATTGGTTTTAAAGGCGTACAATTTGCTAGCTCGATTGTCATGTTCGTGGGGGTAAGTCTAGGCAATCTCATCAATTTCCAAAGAGAATGAGGCATGAGATTGATGCTAGCACCTAAATCGGAAAGGGCTAAACATCCCTAAATCTTGGAAAAATCACAAGGTAATAGAAATTGGCCCGGATCATCTTCCTTTCTCGGCATATGCCTTTTGGGTTTTTTAAGAAGGATCGAAGCACAAGTTTCTTCAAGGGTTACTTTGGTGAGGTTGATAAAGCTCTCTTTTTGAATCGTGGATGGATTCGAGGTACACGAGGGTGTGTAGTCTTTTCCTTGGTCACCACGTTCACCTAACGACTTTATAACATGAAGGCGTCTTAGAAGTCGAGGTTTGAGAAGAAGGAACAACTCTAAATCCATCAAGGTTTGGGGTAATCACACGACTTTTCTCACGAGACGAGGCGACTTTACATTGTTCCTTCAGATTTGCAACGGTGTCACTAGGTAACGAACTCGATGACGCACCTGAGGCTTTGTTCATAATAGCCGAAAAATCTTTTTCATTTCGATTTGTCCTTATTCAATTTTGTTGTTTTGTCCTCTCAACGTGTTGGAAAATTCGTTTTTCATATCACCAATTTGCGTTTCTAATCTATTCATATTAGCGTCATTTGATTTAACGTAATTTTGAAAATCATTTGAGCCATTAAAGTTTTGATTGAAGGCTTGGTTTTGATTCTCTTGAAAATTGTTCCCTTGATTACCGTTGTTCGAAAAATTTGAATTTTTCCCATTGCTAAAATTCCGGTTTTGATTGTTGTTATTAAAACTTCGATTTTGCCAATTCAAATTTTGACCTTGATTATAACCTCCTTGATTACGATGATTATTTCCTTGAAAATTGTTACGATTTCGATTCGAAAAATCATTTCCACGATTAAAAATATTACCTTGATTGTTGTTGTTCGTTTGTTGCAATGGACCGGCGTTATTTTGATTTTGATTTGGAAAATTGTTGTTTAACGCGTTTACACTCGACGTTTGGCCATCCATAGCCGCACACTCGTAATAATTATGTGGTCCACCGCAAAACGTACACGATGCCTCAACCGCTTTCACCTTAGCGGGAGCGTCTTTCTTTTGCATCTCGATTAAGAACGACGTAAACACATTCGTCAACTTGTCGAATTTCGCATTAACTCTCTCAATATCGCGATTAGAATTACTAACATTGGTGACATTGGCAACACTCGGTGTGTTTCAGAGTTGGTAAACCTTGGAGCGGTTCTCGATAATCATTAATGCATCTTCCGGAGTCTTACACAAAAAGTTGCCACCGGCGGAGGAATTCAACGAATCTTGTTCTTGAAAACTAAGACCGTTGTAAAACGTATCGATTTGGTGCAACTCAGAAAATCCATGGTGAGGACATTGCCTAAGCAATTCCTTAAAACGATCCCACGCGTCTCTAAAAGATTCATTCGGTTTTTGCTCAAATCTCGTAATCTCGTTTTTGAAAAACGTCGTCTTAGACGGTGGGAAAAAATGATTAACGAACTTGGAAACGAGATCCTTCCACGTAATTATGGAATTAGGCGGCTCTTTCTCGTACCAATCCTTGGCGGCACCATCGAGCGAGTACGGAAAAAGCATAAGCTTGACGACATCGGTTTTGACGTTCTTAAACTTGCTCTTGTCCAAAAGACGATTAAAAATCCGAATGTGATCGTGAGGATTATCCGCCTCACAACCTCGAAACTTTGTAGCTTGAATTAGCGAAATCATTCCGCTCTTAATCTCAAATTCTCCGCTTCGATAGCGAGAATTAGGATCGCGTCTCCATAACCCTCGGTGGGCGCTTGAAGCAATTCCATCATCGAACGATTGTCGGCCATCTCGTCTACGTTCTCTTCAACAACGATATTAGGAACGTCGGTTTCTAATTCTCATCTACGTCGTCGATTCCTTCGATTTCGATTGCGTCGATTCGAAGCGTCGCTAGAATTAGAATAATCCTTCGATCCAGTGCGCATGCACTAAGAGTAGAATGGGGGGTAGCAAAGAAATTTTTTTTGCGGTTTTTCGATTTTTTAATTTTTTTGTTTTTGATTGTTTTTTAATTTTTTTGGATTTTGGTGTATTACGTAGACTCAAATCTACAAATCTCTCCTCGAATCAATTTCTCGATTAAAGGAGCCTCAAGGAATGAAAACGATCACGTGAAGTGAACGTCTTCGATGACTTTAGAACGTTGGTGGAACACCAAAACGTTCAAGAGGGTTTAATCTTGAAAACAAGAAAATATACATGATACGTAGATAATACTTGGGCGGAAAACCCTCGATTAGCCCTCTTTCTCAAAACACGCACAAGCAAGCAGGGGAAACGAGGTGGCGCAAAGCACTTAAGTACCGTTTTCCCTTAGGTCGTGAAATACAACCGCCTTATACCCACCTTATAGTTTGTGTTAATCAAAATTAAGCCTCACGAAAGTAATTATCTATTTTGCCTTTAAACTTTTACTTTGGATTCGAATACAATAATTGAGTGATGAAATTCCAATTAAGGTTGCGTTTTCACGCTTTTGGAGATATTTTAAATTTATTGTGATACGTAAATACAATATATTAATAATATTCACAAATAAAAACAAAAACCAATATATCTACAATATAGTAAAATGATTGTTTTGTGTTTAATTTAGGAAAACTAAACACGATTTATTTGGATATTATAATATAGTAGAGAAAATAACAAAAGTGAGTATGTACGATATTTACGCTTTCCAAAAATTGAAAAGAAAAAACGCACTACTCACACAAACACGATATGTATAATGGCACTAAAAACACCTCCCCGGCAGCGGCGCCAAAATTGATGTAGGTAAAAATACGCTTCTAGGAAAAAGACGTATAAAGCGGGAAAGTATTAATCGATACGATTTAGGAAAACCGTAAAGATCGACAAATGCGAGTTCGTTCTCGGTGGAGGTATGTATATGTGTGCCAATAATATAAAATCAAGTTTGAATTAGTGTCGTTTTTGGTTTAAAGAGAGAAAAAGTAAAGACGAGTTACACTACGATTACACTACGACGTATGACGTAAAACGATGGCGTAATTACGTAAAACGCGACGAAATTAAAAATTAAAGCTAAAAATTAATTAAAAAATAAAACTAAGTCTCAAAATAATATAAATAAGAATAAAAATTCAATAAATAAATTTTAAAACCTTTTATTAATTAAATATTCAATTTTAAATGCTAATTAAAGCCCTAAAACTAAATATAATTAAGAAAAATCCCAAAATATTATTTTATCAAAAAAATACATCACTTATATTATTTAAACACTAAAAAGTATTTTTTTCTAAATTTTAGAAACTATTTTTCTATTTTTAAAACACTAAAAATACTTTTTAAACTAAAATAATGATTAAAAATAATAAAATAATGCTAAAATTAATTTTACTTCTTTAAAAATCCTAATTTATATTACTAAACAGTAGAAAAATTTAAAATTTGAAAACAATAATTTTTATCACTAAAAGACAAAACAGTTTGATTTAAAACCTATTTAAACTTAAATTAAATCTAAAAAATAATGAACACTGAACTTTTTTATATTAAAAATCTTAAAATAATATACTAAAACTAAGAAAATTTTTAAAACTGAAAAATATTACTTTTTGCACTATAAGACAAAAAACAGTTTACTTAAAACTAATTAAAACTAAATAAATGCCGAAAATATGAAAATGAACAGTAAAATGAAAATAAACCTTGTGAAAATTTTAAAAATAAATAATTAAGAACAGGAAAATTAAAATGGAAGAAAAACTACTCAAAAAGTCCACTAGAGACAAATAAACACTAAACTGATAGCGACATGTCTGAACACTTTGTCCTTTTGCTAAGCAGTGGGTAACTTAAGCCTAGCAGTGGGAACTTTTTCCCACTGCTCTTAACAGAATAACAAAGAAGTGGACGATTTAGGCTTTTTTGATGGATTCTTTTAGAACAAATGGCACCCCCACAACCAGTTGGGTTGTGGGGAGTCAAGTAAACAAGAAAAACACCAAGTCACACACAAAATTCACACAATATCTGGCAAAAAGTAGACTGTTGTCACAAAAACATGCAATGGGTACTTTTGCTGGTGTTTTTGACAATTTAATGAGTTTCAAATGGGCAAATCTTGGTCAAATCCCTACCAAATCATAAACACACAACTGGAAATCCTAGATGAACTTAATATCTAACTGATTATCAAATTTCATACATTATCAAAATCAAACCTTTAACAAACCTACTGATGAAGATTGTTGTTTTCTACCAAGTTTTATCATGCAAACTTTCTATTTATGCTACCAAACTGAAAACAAGTGACTGATAATCCTATTACTACTATATTAGGTATGTTTAACTGGATTTATCCTACCTTTGTGTCACCCAAATAGGTCTTAAACCACAAACCCAAACACCCCTTAATATGACTGATAACAAACTTTTCAAACAACCTTAGAACTTACTTGAAAAGGGAGGGCTTTACCTGGTTTGAGTCTGTGTGGCGGTGGGCTCAAACCCCGTGGATTAGTCGCCCAATGAGTCAGAAATCACGGTTACCAAAAAAAAACTTTTCAAAGCAAATGCATCCTAAATCTACCCAAACTGATTAGAACTTACTCAAATATGCATAAACAACATAAACAAACATAAACAAACTCATAAACTAGCATATAAACAACTAACACACAAAATCATCAAACCACAAAATTTTGCTAAAAACATAGAAGGCTTCAAGCCTCACCTTAGAAGTTGATGCCTTCTTCTATGAGATTTGAAGCTTATGTAAGCTTGTAAGAGATGTGTAGAGGACCCCTACTATGGTTCAACAACTGAACCAGGGGTATCAATGTCTTCATTAGTGAAATGGAAAGAAAATGGAATGAGATGGCTTGTTTTTTACTTGCAACCTGCACAATCCACAACAAACCACAAAAGAACTTCAAGCTTGAAAAACTACACCAAATGCTTGTCAAGGCCTTTGGGGTAGCTTGTTCAAACAGTAACAGTTAACAAAACAATGACAAAAATTTTGTTAAAATCTTTTGGAAACCAACTTTTTGAAACTAAAATCTTTTGGAAACAAAATGGAACAACAAAAATCTGAAACCAAAGCACAAGGTCCAATCACTTCCCTTGTGCTTGGAATCAAGATTCGTGGTCCCAAATAACTTTTATTAAAAACCTTGAACAAAAATTCTAGTTGATAACTTTTAAACTAGATTTGCATAAAAAGTAAACATTAAGCTAATAAAAGCAGTAAAAAGGAACTCAGTTTTTGCACAACTTTTAAAAGTTCATTTTCATTAATAAATTAAAAATATATAAAAACTGGAACAAAGAAAATGGGACACAAGTCGTCCCATTTATACAACTGATTAGAACATTCTAGTCTATGAAAACCCTAGCAACTAAAATTCCAAGAAAACCCTTTGGTCTTGAGTTTTTCAAACTTGGTCAAATGGCCACATGTGATAAGACAACTGTATACTTGATCTTGAGCTCTTCATCTTGACTTTGGGACCAAGTAAATGATTTTGAAACGTTGATTCTCTGAAAAATTAGTTCTTTGCCTCTTTTGGTTGAGCAGGGGACAATGGGGGACCCATATGTGGTCACGGGTGAAGTGTTTTGTGAGTGGGAAGGGTTTATGATGGGATTAATTATCAATCAGGATAGTATTATGGACAACCCCTTTGTTATGAAGGGATTAAGGTTTTAGGGTTTATAAGGTTAGGGTGATAAACAATGTGGGTTTAATGGGATTAGGGGGTAATGGATTTTTAAAAAACTTGTTTACCACAAATTTAGATAACTGATTAATTAATCAGTTATATAAAACAGTAGTGGATGTGTGACGTGGGAGTATGATGAGAGGTGATTGGTGGGTTTTTGGTAGTGGGGTGACGTGTCATAGTGTAATAGGCAGGAGATGAGTTTGTTGTCTGTCCTATTATAGTCCCTGAATTCCTATAGTATTGCTACATCAAGTTTGTACCAGCATGTATGCATTTCCCTTTGCAAATAAACTTTTGTTTTTTCTATTTTGGCCACAAAAGTTTTATGTAAACTTGTTTCAAGGGCTTTTGTTGTAAATTTGATATTCTTCAAGGGCCATTTATGCATATTCTCAACATTTTAGGGACCCAAAACTGCAATATTAAGTTTTGCAAGGGTATAAAATGTCAAGTCTCCTTCAAAAGATGAGGGACCAATCTTTTCAATCTTCAAAACTTCAAGGACTTCAATGGAAAATCATGATTCGGGTCCGGTTCTTTGTGCGGCTTCATTTCCCGTGTTTGTTTTTGCTTGATTCTTGTGATATTTTATTGATTTCACGATATCCGTACCTAAAACACACAATAAACAAACACAAGCATATTTTTTGGGTATTTTAATGATATTTTTTGCGTTTTAAGCCCGATTTAGACGATGAGACTATGTATAATTGCAGTCTCATCAATACTCATGCCTAAAGACATATTTAACAATTAATAGTGTGAGCATGTGGATGAAGACACAAGATCGCAAGATGGCAAAGACAAGTCAAGGATGATTTAAAGATCTCAAAATTAAAGACAAAGTCGAAAGACAATGACTAAGGCTCAAACATCACAACATAAAGGAACAAGACTACTATTACACGTTCAAGACTCATTTATGGCGAGATTAGTAATCTCTATAAATCTCCAAATGTCGAAGGGAAATGACCTCTCATTGGGGGAGATTGTTAGCCTCAAAATATTGAGTCAAACAAGAATGCTCGGTCATATGTTTATTATGTATCGTATTTTAGAATGTTGTAATAGGTAGTAGATTAGTCGTGTTTTTACGGACTTAACTTTAAGCTAAAGTTTATTCATAAGTAACTAAAGCCTAAAAGGAATACCCGACCCATTAATATATAGCCCATACAAGCCCGCACGTGGGTGGACTATATATACCCTCCTCCTAGCATGTTAGGAGGAGGTTGGGTCATTTGTATTCATTCTCTCTAATCTAATATTCACCAAGTTTCTAACCATTCTCTCTCTTTTCTCTCTCTACTTTCTCTCTCTAGAATTCGTCTATCTTTCTTCTTTATTTCTTGTTTGATCATAACAAATTAAAGGGACAACAGTATTTCTACCCCTATCATTGAAAATATAGATAAGATAGAAAAGAGTATCATTGAAAGGATATTTACTCTTGTAGATGATGGATGAAAGCCAGTACCTAGGAAAATGGTTGGATACTCAAGGATTTAGTTGAACCTATAGATAATGATATGACATAAATTTTGGCTGCAAAAAAGGTCTGATGTGGGATATGGTACTAATAGTATGTTGGGAGTACGGAGGAAATCTTATAGGAATGATGATGTAATCTATGATCTATACGATGATGATATGTATGGAGGTCAGGATATACCAGACAATGTCACGCCTATAACTGATACTTACAATATTAGGGTATGAGGTCGTAAAAATAATTAGATTTTTATATGTTTTATATGACGTTGTAGACTAATTTTATGTGTTTCTTTCTTTAAGGAAGTTGGATGCCAATGTAATGGGTGGAGATGTGAGACTCACCCACACCTTTTGTGTTAAAAGTGTTTTGACGTAATAAAATTTACTAAGAAAACCTTTTACCTAAAAAAACATGAATAAAGCATTATTCAATCCCATGTACTAGTATAAATAGACCAAACTACCCAATTGTAAGACACTTAATTCCTGATGGTCTCACCCGAATGTACATGTTCATGTTGGTGCATGTTGATATGATGTTAGTGCATGTTCATCGTATTGCACGTTCATCACAATTTAATGCATATTCATCTTATAGTATATTCATCCTATTTTATACAAAATTCGTTTGCACATTAAAACTTGGTGTCAAACTAAACAACTTGAGTGAAACTAAGGTGCATTCTCGTCTTGTTATAGCCTGTGAGTGTACTTTTAATAATTAAAATTTAAAAATAATCATCACCATATTGAATAAGTATGGCTTATGCATTGATATTTTGATTTATGATCAAAATGAGACAAGATTTTATAATGCGAAAAATTGAAAATAACTATAATTATACATTAAAGATGTATCGACTTAAACTAAATGTATTTCAAATCTTTTAAAGGCATCATACTGTATTTTCTAGCTAGTACTAGATTCATATACATATATTGTATGCATTTCATTAAGTTAAGCGAATAATACGTATGTTTCATTCTCTACGGGTCAAATTTGTTGTTAGTAATACCTTGTTGATAACGTCCAAATCTAACATGTTTTTTGGAGCGTTATCCGTGCTTTTGTACATGTATTTTGGTTATATTTCTACCCTTTTGTGCATATTTGTGCCAAAATGTGTTTGCAATTCTATGTGTAGCCAAATGCATGGAAAAAAGTAAAAATAAAAAGAAAGAAATGCAAAAGTGAAGATTAGTACAAGTATGAATAATTCCAAGCAAGTTCAAGACCCGTGTAAGAGTTACAAGCCTTTAAAGATCAATTTCGAGTGCAAGAACAAGTGTTCTCAAGAATATACAAGCTTTACAAGTGATCCCAAGTTGGGAAATGCAAGAGAAATCAAGAAGCTACATGTAATGTAATGTGTAAAAATAAGTCATCATGAAAGTAGATGCCAATCATGTGAGTTATGAGTAGATGTCAATCGTCCTCAGCTGCCAGCATCTCTTTTTCGTTCACTAACCACCAACCAAGAAAGTAGATGTCAACCAACTTCAGCTGCCACCATCTCCTTTTCCTTGGGCAGAACTATACTACAAGCTATCAACCTATTCTTGAAGCATCTAAAGAAGCCACAAGAACCTTCTAATGGATAGTCTAGAATACCTTTGCCACCAAGCAAAAACCTTAGCCAACAAGCCAAGCATTAAAGTCTATGCCATCAATTTGTCAATAAATAAGACCCATGGGGTCACCACTTAATATGCCATTTCATAACCATCATATTACTTCTCATTCAACTAAATAAACTCTCTCTCTCCCTTTTCCAACACCTGAAATTCGGATTTGAGCAAGGTGGTGCAAGAAAAGTCACTTTTGGAGCCCAAAAATCAAAATTCACTACACCAAACTCTAAGGGATCATTTACCTTAATCATTAGCACTCTATTTCCACTTTGTAAGACTCTTGGTTATGACTTCTAAGACTATATTTTTTGATTTTATGTCAATGAGTGGCTAGCTCATTTTATACTTGGTAAGATGATGTTTGTGGTATGATGATGTGGTTGTGATTGTGATTTATATTTTAATTCAATTTCAAGATTTTCCTTTAAACCACTAGTACTTATATTTCATGTGACATTGGTTGTCAAAACTTTATTTGTTGCTAAAGATTTCATAGGTCAACGGATATTTTCTAACAACAGTCATAGTGAGTTTGTCTTTGGATTGGCTATCTTTTGTATTGACCATTTCTTAAGAAGTTTTGATTACTAAGAAACATAATTATAAGTGTTAACAAGTTTGTGAAACGAACCACGAATCCAACGAGTTAAAATTGGATTAAGTCTTGAATTGAGTGATTGAATCTAATGCTTGTTTCTTTAACCAAGTCTTGACGAAGATTAAAGCTTTTGAAAAAATAGATTCGATTAACAATCTAATTATCATAATCATATGTTTACGTGTCATCGTAATCATACCATATCGGATTCCCAAACTAATCTTTACCAAGTGTTGTTTTTAATCATATTATTTCTCATCAAATTACTTGTTATTATTTGTCTTCATATTGCTACAATAGAGACGATTATTTGCGATTTTTGAATGAACTTAGGTTTTCCAAATTCCTGTGAATGATCTTGGTTTACCAATAAAAACTATACCACAAACGAAAGGGTCATACTTGCCCGTGTATTTTTAGTTCATTCCAGTAACTTGTGTTTATAAATTTAAAACTTGTTCCATCCATACTCCCATCGGACACATCAAGTTTTTGGCGCCGTTGCCGAGGATTTGATTATGTTCTTAGTTCTAAAATCCATCCTATAATCAATCCCGTTGTAGCACTTCTAGTTTCCAAATTCCAAAAAAATAAAATAATAATAATTATGATTTTTGTGCAAGCAGCCGCCCGCCGATCGCACTCAGTATGCGAGCAGCCTGTCCGCCTCGAGAGGAGCCGCCACTCGCCTTCCATCAGTCGAAAGCAGTCGGTCAACCGCTCAAGCAGCCGCCCTCCGCTTTCACATAGAAAGAAACAGCCGGTCCGCCGCTCAAGCAGTCGAACAATTACTTCATCGCCAGCCAACGACCAACAGTAGCAAGAAGCCGATCAGCCGCCGAAGCAGCCAAGCAACTACTCTCACTTTTATAAAAAAATATTATTTAATTCATTTATTTTAAATTATTTAATTTAATTTCCTATTTTCCTATTATTTGTTTGTTTGTTTTTAGTTTGTTTTTCGTATCTTTTTCAAAAGTGTTTTAATACTTGAATGAACACCCGTTCTTTTGGTCAAGAACCACTTAGTCCTTATACCGATCCCGAACGTTTTATTCATCAATCTAGAAAGAAGAACCGAAGGAAACAACCGTTTTTTCCTTTGTAGAACCAAATTCCTAGATTCAAGTACCCATCATCCGATAATCTCGTAGACGCCTTTGTCGTATACAACCCATTTAACGATCTACCTTTCCTAGTGGCCGACGACAAATCCACGTGGGCCAACAACCGTGTCGTAACACCCACTCTTAAGGTTGTTATCGTTTCGGTTGAACTTAGAGACAAATTTACCGTGAAAGGTCATCACCTATCAATGATAAAAGACCGCCAATTTGACGGTCGTGCGCAGGCCGACCCGCATAAGCACATTACCAAATTCGTAGAAATATGTGGCATGTTTTGATATGGAGCCAACGTCGATGTAGACGCTATTAAACTTAAACTCTTCCCATCATCTCCATCCGGAGATGCAAGAGTTTGGTATAACGATTTGACGTTCGGTACCATCACAACATGGGAACAAATGAGAACCGATTTTGTTAGCCATTTCTTTCCACCCGCTATGTACGAAAGACTCATGAGAGAAATCTGTGGTTTCGCCCAAAATTCAAATGGAACGCTCTTGATGCATAGAACCGAATGAAGGACCTACTTCATAGTTGTCATGGACATGCTTAGTAAAAGAAACCGTAATTCAAATCATTTATAATGGTCTCAATGAACCGACGCAAGCAATTCTTGACACCGATGGAATCTTTCTCTATATGACCCCTAATGAAGCATATCAATTGCTAGAGGACCGAGTTCTCTTGAAACTCGATTGGTCTAAAGATTCTCATTCCAAACCTTTCGAGAAAACTGCTGCTTTCGTTGAAAGTAGCAAAAATTCCAAACTCATGGAAAAGATGGAAGCTCTTACATCTAAACTCGACTCGCAATACAAAGATATCAAAGATGAGATGAAAGAAATGCGATACGGATGCAACATTTGTGGAGGACCCCACCCATTTTCGGATTGTGACGACCAGCCGACGGGGGACCTAAACAAGAAGCAAAACGAAAATCGTGCCTCACAACCTCGTGAGAACGATGAATCCATTCCATCTAACGAAAAGAAACCTGAAGAATCAAGCTTATAGAAGACTTTGCGAGAATTCATCGCATCTCAAAAAGCTACAAACACGTTTATCAAGAACCAATTCTTCGATCTCAAAACAAATATGGAAAGAGGACAAAGACACCACACCTCCTCTATAAATGATCTCGAAACCAAGTTAGGTCAACTTTCAGATTAATTCTCTGACCAACCGAGTGATTCGCTACCAAGCAACACTCAAACAAACCCAAAACCATCCGCATCTACAGATAAATCATACCGCCCACCCGTCACCCGTCATGAGCATGTGAATGTCGTATTCACACATAGTGGTAAGAGTTATGATCCACCACATAACCCAAACACCAAGACTACCACTTTCACCGATGAAAGTGAGGATGAATCCGATGAACCCGAGAAGGATGAAGTCGTTTCTCCTTCTAAACCTAAACCTAAACAAACCACACCAACACTACCGAAGGCGTATACACCCAAAATTCCATATCCTCAACGCCTACGAAAAGAAAAGATGGAGGCTCAAAATGCCAAGTTCTTAATCATGATCAAAGAGGTTAAGATCAATGTACCCCTTGTTGAAACTCCTTAAAGATCTTGTGAGCAACAATAGCAAGATGGAGCAAATCTCTGCTGCCATCCTAAGAGACGAATGTTCCGCCATTGTGCAAAACAAACTTCCACCAAAGCTCAGAGATCTGAGAAGCTTTCTTATCCCATGCACCTTAGCCAACAATGTTGAATGTCACGCCTTGGCCGATCTAGGCGCGAGTATCAATATTATGTTGTACTCTTTGTACGCATGTCTCTCAAACACTACCTTGAAACACACAAGGATGACTATAAAGTTAGCAAACCATACTTATCAATATCCTATTGGGATAGTTGAGAACATGCTTGTTCAAGTTGGCAAATTCATATTTCCTGCCGACTTCGTAATCCTTGAAATGGAGGAAGACCGTCGAAGTCCCTCTTCTTTTAGGACGACCATTCTTACACACAACCAATGCTATCATCCGCGTGAATAAAAAAGAACTCAACCTTGGAGTTGGTGACGATAGACTCACATTTTTAGCTGACAAAGCTACGCAACACTCATATTCTAATGGTGACACATGCCTTTGTGTGGATGTTATTGATGAAGTTACGGAGGAAGAGTTGGATGCATTGCTTGATGTCAATGAACCGTTCCAAACCACTTCATAAAAGATCAATGATACCTATCTTGATCGAGAATTCACGGAATTCATGGCCGTTGATTCTGAACTAAATCCCGAAAAGGAAGAAGAAAACACGAACTTCGAAGCTTTGCCTTCTAAGTCTAACTTTCAAATTAAGATATCAGTTCAAGAACCATCGACGGATCTTGAACTGAAACCTCTTCCCGAACATCTCTAGTATGCTTTTCTAGAAAAAGATTCACTCCATCCAGTGATCATATCCTCTTTACTCGAAGAAAATGAGAAGAAATGTCTTGTTTCTGTGTTCAAATCCACAAAGAAGCGTTTGCTTAGAAAACATCTGATATTCCGGGTATTAGCCCAAAATTTTGCAAATCCAAAATTAATCTCGAAGACGATGCCAAACCCGTCATTGAGAGGCAACGTCGACATAACCCAAACATGAAAGAAGTTGTCAAGAAATAAATACCCAAACTTCTTGAAGTCGAGTCATCTATGCTATTTAAGACAACCCTTGGGTTAGTCCCGTCCATTCTATTCCTAAGAAAGGAGGAATGGCCATTGTGACCAACGAAAAGAACGAACTTGTTCCTACAAGAACCGTCACCGGTTGGCGTGTGTGTACTGATTAATGTAAATTGAATGATGCCACACGAAAAAATCATTTTCCTCTACCGTTCATGGACTAAATGTTAAAAAGACTCACGAGGAACAAATTCTTTTGTTTTCTCGATGGTTTTTCCGGCTATTTCCAAACACCTGTCGAACCATCCAATCCAGAGAAGACTACATTTACGTGTCCTTTTGGAAAGTTTGCTTATAAGCGTATGCCTTTTGATCTTTGCAATGCACTTGCGAATTTTCAAAGGTGTATGATCGTGATGTTTCAAGACATGCTTGAATTATCCATGGAAGTTTACATAGATTATTTCCGAGTCTACATAAACTCATTTGAGTCTTGCCTTTTTAATCTATAGCATATGCTCATCTGATGCAAACAAGCTCATCTTGTGCTCAATTGGGAGAAATGTCACGAATGTCACGTCATGGTGATTGAAGGAATTGTACTTGGTCACAAAGTCTCCGGAGCCGGATTGGAGGAATAAAAGGCTAAGATCAAAGTGATATCCAAAATACCACCACCCACTAACTTTAAACCCGTTAGAAGTTTTCTGGGTCATGCGGGTTTTACCGCCGATTCGTAAAATATTTTTCAAAAATCGCTAGACCAATGACCAAACTTCTCGAAAAAGACATAGCCTTTGAATTCAACAAAGAATGCATGAAGGCATTCAACATTCTTAACGAAAAGTTAACAAATGCACCGATCATGATTTCACCGAATTGGTCGCGACCGTTTGAACTTATGTATGATGCAAGAGATTTTGCTGTAGGAGTCGTGTTATGAGAACGCGGAGGAAAGCAATTCCGTCCTATATTCTTTGCGAGCAAAACTTTAAATAGTGCTCAGCTCAACTACACAATCACTGAGAAAGAACTACTTGTCATAGTCTTTGCTTTCAATAAATTCCGATCCTATCTTGTGTTGTCGAAAACGATTGTATTCACCGATCATTCCGCGTTGAAATACCTATTTTCTAAGCAAGATGCTAAGCCGCGTCTTTTTAGATAGATTTTGCTACTCCAAGAATTTGACATATAGATCGAATATAAGAAAGGAGCAGAAAACGTCGCAGCTGATCATTTGTCGCGACTCAAAAATCCAAACATGGAAGAGTTAAGGGACGAAGATATCAATGATAACTTTCTAGATAAAACTCTTATGAAAATCTCTACGGATGAGGAAGAATCACCGTGGTTTGTAGACTTTGCAAGTTACCTCGTTGGAAGAATTATGAGAAAAAGTTTAACCTATCACCAACGATGTAAATTCTTTTCCGATCTTAAACACTATTTTTGGGAAGATCCCTATCTTTTCAAGATGTTCCCTGATGGCATGATTAGAATATATGTTTATGGTTTGGAAACAACAAAAATTATTGATGAATGTCATCATGGCCCGACTGGGGGACATTATGGTTCTTCCACCACCGCTAAGAAAGTCTTTGATGCTGGTTTTTATTAGCCAAAAATTTTCAAAGAGGCTCATACTATAGTCTAAAATTTTGATGCTTGCCAACGATCCGGTAGCCTCTCATGAAGAGATGAGATGCCTCAAAACAACATCCAAGTTAGCGAAGTGTTTGAAATATGGGGATTGATTTCATGGGACCCTTTCCCAAATCCCATAAGTTCGAATACATCTTAGTTGTTATTGATTATGTGTCCAAATGGGCAGAAGCCGAGGCTTTACCCAAGAATGATTGGCGATCCATAATCAATTTTATAAAAAAGCTATTCTCTCGTTATGGAACGCCGAGAGCTTTAATTAGCGATCGTGGAACCCATTTTTGTAATAAGCAAATGGAGAGGATCCCAAAGCGTTATGGAGTCACCCATCGCTTAGCCACTGCTTATCATCGACAAACGAGTGGACAACTTGAAAATACCAACAAAACTTTAAAGTGAATACTCGAAAAAACGGTGAAGGACAATCCTTCTGTTTGGTTAAGGAAACTTGACGATGCTATGTGGTCATTTCACACAACTTACAAAACTCCAATTGGCACAACACCTTACCGTTTTTGTACGATAGAACTTTCCATTTGATCTTGGAAATAGAGCACCGTGCTTACTGGGCATTGAGAAACTGTAACCCCGATATCAAGGTGGTAGGATAAAACCAATTTTTGCAATTGCATAAAATTGACGAGTTAAGACTCTAAGCCTATGAGGATTCTAAACTTTACAACGCTCGTAACAACGTTTATCATGACAAGAAACTTCGAATTAGAAAAGAATTCATAAAAGGAGATAAAGTTCTCTTGTTCAACATGAAGTATAAATTCAAAGCTCCAAATAAACCAAAGTGGTACAACCTGTTTATAGTTAAACATGGACGCCCGTCCGGTTATGTGGAATTATATGAAAAACATGAAGGAAGCTTCATTGTCAATGGACACCGTGTTAAACTATATCACGATGAGTCGAGTGTGGGATTCCTACTAGACAAAAATAAAGAAAATTAAAAACAATTATGAGTCCCGCTGATGACTCAATAATAAAATAAGCGCTCCTCGGAAGGCAACCCGTGTGTTTTAAGTGTGATTTTCTTTTTAAATAATTTCATGCTTACACCCCATAATTTTGTAACCAATGTTCCGCTTAAGTGTGAGGGGTGTAGCATGTGACGTTTCATAAAACCTGTAAAAACAAAAAATATTATGTTTTTTCGTATTTTTGTATGTTTTATCTTTTTGTAGGTACCGCAAATTGAAGGCGAAGACAAGACTCATGTGTATTCTTTATGATATATGATATGCCCGTGATTCTAGTTTTTATCTTATTTTCCTAAGTTTTTGTTCAGTTTTATCACATTGAGGACAATGCTAAACTTAAGTGTGATGGGATTGTAGGGAAAATGAGAAAAGATGCTTAATTGTCATATTTTTTGGCTATTATAAAATTTTGTAAACTTGTTTGCCCTTGTAAATAAAAGTTTCCAGCAAAGTGTATATAAATAATGAAGAAATTATCCAACCAGTAATTTTAAAAATTTGAGATATATATTTTTGTGACAACTTACCCAAGTCAAAGTCTCATATAAGAGATAAGAATAAAATCCAATTTAGGAGAAAGTTGCAAGTTGTCAATACAACATGAACTTTGCAAGTATGTTGATTCATGACTAGGAGTTTTAGCCAAGTGAAAAGAAAAAAAACCAAGTAAAAAAAAGAGAAAAAGTCAAAAAGACAAATAAATAGCCAATGAGCTATAATATTGTGAAGTTGAAGAAGAAGAAGATGTTGTAACGTAACACACGACTTAAAGAACAAGAAATAGCGATGATGAAGAACAAGATTAAAACTGAGAATGAAATATTAGATTAGATGAAGAAGAAGGAAGAAAGATACAAAGCAGGTGATTCTAGTGAGAGAAACTAAGGAGAGTTTCTCTCTCTAAAACAAGAAGGAAGGAAAATACTATGAGAGACACACACACAAATGAGGTTGATGTGCCTTTTATACTAAGGTTTACAAGGTTAGGAGGCCTTCCTCATTTGTGTGTTCGGGACTAATTCCCGTTACATACATAACAATAACATAGAACTCTCGACACCGTTGAGTAGCATTTTCCACGAGCTTCGCAACGGTATATTATATGACCATCACTTTAAATACTTCTAACAATCTCCCCTAAGGGGTGGTCATATAATATTTGACTTCACTTCTTTGACCATCACTTTAAATACTTCTAACAATCTCCCCCTAAGTGGCGGTCATGTATTATGTGACTTCACTTCTTTGTTGTTGCAGACTTTGAAGCTCGTTGTCTTGAGAGTTATTTCATCATTCCTTTCATGACTTGTGATCTTGGATCTTTGATCTTTGCCTTGACTTGATCTTGATGCTTTGCCAACTTGTGTTTTTGTGTCTTTCTCCACATACTCATTCTTTGCGCTGTCTTGAAAGCTTGTTAACAATCTCCCTTGATTATCAGAGTAGCGGGTGTCTTTGTCTTTAGATGCTTTCTTCATTTACATGAGCATATGGTCATGACTTACGACTCTTGAGGTTACGCCACCATTTTCATTCCTCCGGTTTCCTGTTATACAGTAGGAATATTGTACCTGTGATTAGGTAAGTTCAAAGAACTTCGTTGACAGGGTTTCCGGCTGTGGTAACCGTTCTCAATACTTGCATATATCGAAAGATAATTCATAGTAAGGAGTGAATCATGTAGTTCCATTCTACTGATTAATTCGTCAATTCAATTTCGTGGAACAAGTTTGAATCAATTAAGAATCAATTCATTGTTGCTTTCCAGCTGACACAAGTTAGATTCGTATAGAATCTCACAAGTCACCTACCGCAGTGCTGTTTGATGATGACACTGGAAGGATTTCCATTCGTCACTGTAAATAATGAGGAGTATTACTCTGAATGTTCTGGCAAGATCATAGAGATATTGCGTCGATACCTGGAACGAGTTTGAATCACAAAAGAATCAAACCTTTGTTGCTTTCCAGTTAACATATGTTCAATTCAAGTGAATCTTACATATGACCTACCGCAGTGCTGTTTGATGTTAACACTGGAAGGATTTTCATTCATCACTGTGAATACTAATGAGTATCACTCTGAATGTTTAGGCAATATCACAAGGATAGAGCGTAGGACTCTATAAATTATCGCTTGTGTTCTAGTGATGAACAACAATTGATATATGGAATAAGTGTCCTGATGAGATTTTTGATGAATCTTGTTGGCTCTAGACTGTATAAGAGCACGTTTATTTGGTGATCGGAGGCTGGAGCAGACTGCCACCTTTTCAATATCTACTATCTCGGAGTGAGAAAGTTGATAGAAATGAGTTGAACTCCGTGACAATAAAACAAACTTCTTTTGAGAGAAGCTTGAGTAGGCTGGGAAGGGTTGTGCATTGCATCACTGGGTCCATGATGCTTTGTCTTCAGTATCAGAAATCATCAAAGTGATTCTAATAATAGATGTATTGACTCGGTTTCTGCCTAAGTTGTATGGAGGGCTTATTTCTTTACACCCTTTGTCCTTGCATTTCTTTTTCATTATTCAACCCCTTCAATGCTTACCAAGACGTCATAACTAGCACCTTGTTGTGATTGTTCCAGTGCTAGCTTAAGTCATTAGTCGGCATTTTTCCCGTACACTCAACTACTCCATCTTTCCTAAGGACATCTAAATTCTAATGGATTGTCCCTGGGAAGATCCCTCCGGTTCTGGTTGCATCATAGGACGAATACCTAACCACCTTTTGACACCAATACCGTCGTGAATTAATGTGTTGAAGGGTATAGATATCGTAACCAGAAAAACCTGTTGAAAAAGCAATCAAGGTGTTGATGAAATCAGTGTTTACACCTTGAAGGTTTTTTGTATCACCAAAACGCTCCCCCTACATATGTTCATCATAAAAGGAAAGGTTTTTGCACATATTAGGAAGAGAAAGCACTTATATCAAAGATCTTATCCAAGATAACACATTTTAATCACTATTCTCCCCCTCAAAAATTGCATGACATTGAAGTTTTTGTGAAACTAGTGATGAAACATGGAGAGAATAATGTTGCATGAAAGTTTGTAATCCCCCTCGAAAAGAAATTCTAATTAAAATTAGGGGAGTATATGAGCACACATTTTTGAAATACTTTGAAAAATTGTGCTAAAAAACCCGAGAAAACTTACTTTCCCGTTGTTAAGGAATAATGTACATAAATGAACATTTTCCTTGTGTTCATGAGCTTAAAAATTTGAATGTTTTGATATAAGCCCATGACCGAGAAAAATTAATTTCTCGTTGTTGAGGATAAGTCAAAGACTTTCCTTTCTTTGGGGACTGGGTTATAGTCTGACATGTGACTATAAGCCATTATGTTGAGCTCAAAACTTTGAATGTTTTGTGACAAGCTCAACCCGAGATAGATTGCTCTACCCGTTATTAGGTTAAGTTATCTTTAAAGAGACACTCTCCTTTATTTGAAGTTCGAGTTACAGTCTGAAATTTAACTGTAAGTCGTATTCATGAGCTTAAAAACATGGAATGTTTTTATGGAAAGCTCATGACCAAGAGAATTTTATTTTCTCGTTGTTAAGGATAAGCTATCATCCGTGATAAGCTTTCCTTTCTTTGAGGCACGAGTCACAATCTGAAGTAATTGCAAATCATTTAAAGAAAAAAAGGAAATGACATGTTTTGAAAACATTTGAACTTTCATTCGAGCTTTATGTACACACCCGTGTCATTATTGAGCGACATTTCTAGGCACGTCCATATTATCGAAACTGGAAGACATGTCGAGAAGAATATTTTTGGTATTTTTGAAAGATATTTTCGTTTTTTTTATTTTGTTTTTATAGGTTTTATATCTTTGTATTTTGATTTTCAATGTTTTTGAAAATAATCCAAAATAGACCTTTGTACAGCATAAGAAGGTGAATGTCGATTGTACAGAATTGGAACCCTTTGAAGAAATGGATTCAGAATCCGCTGAAGTACCTACAATGACAGAAGAAGAATTTGAACAAATACTAGTGTTAGGAGTAACAAATGCATTTTCTACATTCTGAACACTCGCATTAGTGCTGGAGCAGGTGTCATCACTCTTCTCGATTGTAATCTACTTAAGACCAACTTCCTTGAAGATCCTACCCGTTGGTTTCCATTGAAGACTAGATCTAGGAGTAGTGTTCTCTTGCACAGCGGAAGACTTCTTAGGAGAGAAACTAGTTCCTGCATTGATCCGCTTTGAAGATTTCTTGTCATTGCTTTTCTTTTTTATGGGTGTGATTCTCCTTGTTGTGTTATGGGATTCTGCATTCTTACTCTGTGTGAAGGCACGAGAGTTTACCTCATAGAGGTATTGCAGAATGCAAAGAGCATGGTTTCCATGGTGAATGCCCTTTTTGTACGTGGGGCATACATGGAGTTTGGGATTCTCAAAGTTCCTTGTGTACCTAGGTTTTGCTGTCCATTCAGGCACCTTGTTCGATACACGACTACTCATTGGTGGTTGCCAATTCCTAGGTTGCTGGTAAGGGATCCTAGGTTTTGGTTGACTACCATTAGGAGTGTGTGGAACTCTAGCAGTTGGTTGGTTACTAGGTGGTGAATACACAAGGTTTACTTTCTGAATGTTCCCGTTTGGCATACCCTTCCCTAGATTGTTGGTTTGAATAACATCATTTGACCCTTTAGATTCCTTTGTGGGCGTAAGAATCACATGTTTGGGAGTACTCTTTCGAGTAGTGGAAGGTGCATTCACATGGTTGGGTTTAGCAAGAGTGGGTTTTCTAAATAGTGGAACATAGGGTGATATGGCTGGTTTTGAAACACTTGATTTTCCATCGGTATTAGGAGGTAACCTAGAAACATTAGAAGGCGGTTTTCCTAAGATAGACGGCTTTGGTACTTTGTACGCATTGGGTTGTCTAACAACTGATTTTACAACCTTAGGTTCCACAGTTTTCCCACCCATGTTTCCAACAAGTTTCTTCAACCCACTGATTGCGATGTCATTATCTTGCAACTCAGCTCTCAGATTAGAAATATCCTTACTCTTTTAATTCAATTCACGAAATGATTCAGAGAGTTTTACTTGTAAATTACTGTCATCAGGAACTTTTCCAACTTTGTTTTGCAAAGCAAGTTTAAGAGAATGACAATGTTTCTGAAGAAAATCATATCGGTGTTGAAGAATCGTGAACTCTTTTTGATTAAGATTTGTTGAAGGCTCACTATCGCGACATTCATCTCCTATCTGAGCTTGCAGTTGTTCGATTGTTTGTTGCAGTTCATTGTAAGCTTTATCATACGAGAGTTTGTCATCCTTACATTCATCACATTTTTTGACATATTTATTCCAAAGATCGTTGAATTCGTTGTCCTTTTTGATGACATAATACTCCATTTTCTCTTTCGTACGATCAAGCTCATTTTGGAGGGTTTCATTGTATGACACAGAGATGTTTACCGCAACGGTGTTACTCTCAACACAATCACCACTGTCACTTGCTTTCGAGAGACATGCAAGGTCGCTTTCCAAAACTTTAATTCGATCAAGAGATTCATCAGCCTCCTTCGCCAAAGATTTAAAGTCTTAAACAAATTTGGCTAGTTCTTTTAGAAAAGCGTTCTCAAGATTGCTTATCCTAGCATTAACTTGATTAATGATCGGATTAATCTCGTTATGAATAATTTTCTGAACTTCAATCTGAACGGGTGAAGTAAAGTTTCCTCCAATAATTTTTGAATTAATAACACGTTTGAGAATGATAAAGTTATCTTTTAGCTCGTTAAGAAATCGTCGTGCAACACTCGGTTTAGGAGGATCATCTGACAATTCCTCACTCGGTATCAAAAGCATTTCAGTACTCGTTTTAGACCGAACAAAAACAGTTGGAGGATTAACTTTCGGATAATAAACGGGTGTCACTTCTTTATCAAGCTTTTTCATTCTTTAACGAGTCTCTACTGCAAGTTCAGTAGTTTTCTCAGAATCATGTACACTAGGAGGATCATGCTCCTCAGACAAGAGCACACTACCATTATATAGAGTTTTATTTGTGGCCTGAACTTGCTTAAGATATTTGGGATTGGGAGGAAGAGGACAACCTAAAGCCATTTTGTAACGGGTGTAATTTATCTCATTCACTTTAGGTGCGAGCATATTTATCGTTTGCATAGTTTGGCCGCGTTTTACCAAAAGGTTGTCTAATTCCCTAATCCTCTCTTGAGCTTTGCAAAAATCCTCAAGAAGCCCATCTTCTCGAATTTTGAAATCATGTTTCGTCTTTTTTCGTTCTTCTTTTAAATCCAAAATGATAGATTTTTTAGTTGAAAGCTGTTTATTAAGAGAGGTGATTTCATCATTCAATTCGCTTATCTTTTTAGCACTACTTAAATGTAAGGCATTTAATTTCTTTGTGGTGCATTTTTCTTGATAAACCGATGTAGCATGAGCTTGTTCAAGTTCCTTGATTTTAGCATGATGAATTTCAAAACTTCTCTCCCGTTCCTTATATCCCGCAAGCTCAGTGGTCAATTTGGCATTAGTTTCTCTAAAATTATTATTAACCACATTCGCATGAGCAACATCCTTGGCAAGCTTATCAAATAACGATTCATAATACGCGTGCGTCTCGTCAGGAAGGGTTGTAGGTTGCGCTACTTGATCTCCACTAAGGTCCACACTGGGCTCATTAGAAATAATATTGCTATTATTCGTTTGAACCTCGTGTGTCTCAGTGGAAGCCTCAAGTGACTCAGTATACTCTTCCTCCTGATTAGACATATTATATAACTCATTATCATTGAGACGTGGGTGTACCTCAGAGGAACCGTCTGAATCATACACGAGAGCTCTGTCAGCCTGAATTACCGATGTTGATGCTTGCTGCGAATTAGCCATCATGATTGAGCTGGCAGGAACCTCTACTTCCTCATATTCTGCAGCAGAAGCCATGAGATCAAACTCTTCAGCTAGAAGTGGAATTCCTGCTTCTTCCTTTTGTGCTATAAGAAGCTGAGACTAGAGATGGGCAACATTCCTCTTCTTTCTTGCATGGCTATCACGATGCTCAATACTTGCAGCATCACTATCTTGTTGATACGTCATTGTAGAAGTCGTGTGAAAGATGGGATCTCAATTTGTAGAAAGCGTGTTTTGGAGTCTCAACAAAATCAAACTTTGCCGAAATTTTCCAATCCGACAAAAAATATCTCAGTCCGATATAAAATAAACCGAAAAATTTTCGAGTTGCCAAATTTTGAAATCGAGTTAGAAATAGCCAATAACTAGTAGGAAAAAATTTTGAAAAGTGAAAATTTTAACGAAAAATAAAACCTAAAAAATTTGAAATTTGGCCTAAAAATTTGAATTTTGGTCCGAAAATTTGAATTTTTGGTCAAAAAAATTTTTGCATCGCCAAAATTTGAAATTGAAACTTAAATGGCCTAAAAATGGTCTAGGAAAAAATAAATTTTATTACGATTTTCCCGCCAAAAACTCTTTTTTAATCTTTGTGAAAACTATGTAACGAACCTAGTCTTGATAGTGGCTAAGTCTAAAAATACATGATACGGATCGGAATGTGGATACACCATCGCAATATCTCAAACCCATCGCAATGTCTCAAACCCATCGCAATGTCCTCACACCCATCGCAATGTCTTAACATCCATCGCAATGTACGTCATATCGCAATGTCCTATCGCAATGTAGTATCGCAATATGGCTATCGCAATTTTGGCAGAGTAACGTCGCAATATGCCTTAAATTCCGTCGCAATCCACGATCGCAATGTACGATCGCAATCCACGGACGGAATAAGGGAATGTCGCAATAACTCGATCGCAATGTAGAAACCATAGGGTATTGCGATCGCGATGTACTTACCTGTGTATTCCGATGGCTGTCTGTCGCAAAGAAGGAAGAACTTTTCGAAACTTTGAGCAAGAAATTCGTGTTTTTGACCAAACCAAAAATACCCAAATCGCTACTACAACGATGTAGAAGAGATATGAATCACTTGGAACAACAACACACGGAAAAATATGATCAAAAGGACACGAATTTCAAGAAAAACACGGACAACACCAAAGAGCTATCCACGAATCCCTTGGCGAATGATACCACTTGTTGGAATGTAACACACGAATTAAAGAATAAGAAATAGAGATGATGAAGAACAAGATTAAAACTAAGAATGGAATATTAGATTAGATGAAGAAGAAGGAAGAAAGATACAAAGTAGGTGATTCTAGTGAGAGAAACTAAGGAGAGTTTCTCTCTCTAAAACAAGAAGAAAGGAAAATACTATGAGAGACACACACACAAATGAGGTTGATGTGCCTTTTATACTAAGGCTTACAAGGTTAGGAGGCCTTCCTCATTTGTGTGTTCGGGACTAATTTTCGTTACATACATAACAATAACATAGAACTCTCGACACCGTTGAGTAGCATTTTCCACGAGCTTCGCAACGGTATATTATATGACCATCACTTTAAATAATTCTAACAGAAGAAATAAAAGGTATCGATAATGTGCTAAGTCATGATACATGTTGCTTCAATTCATATGTGGCTAGTGTAGTATTAGTTAGAAATAAAAATACTTTTTCGACTGTTATAGGTATTGTCTTTATATCTCAATTTTTCAACCTAAAAGCTTAAATCGATGAGTCCTATCTTGTACTTGTACTTGTACTTGTACTTGTACTTGGTAGACTTGTATCGAACTTTTATAAGATACTGTACCTTTGAATTTTATTTTCTTTTCTTTTTTGCTTGAGGGCAAGCAAAATTTAAGTGTGAGAGGATTGGATAACGCCAAAATCCAACATGTTTTTTGGAGCGTTATCCGTGCTTTTGTAGATGTATTTTGGTTATCTTTCTACCTTTTTGTGCATATTTGTGCCAATGTTCTTGCAAGTCTATATGTATCCAAATGCATGGAAAAAAATAAAAAGAAAAAGAAAGAAATGTAAAAGTGAAGATTAGTACAAGTATGAAGAATTCCAACCAAATTTAAGACCCGTGTACAAGTGACAAGCCTTTGAAGATTAATTTCGGGTGCAAGAACAAGTGTTCTCAAGAATATAAAAGCTTTACAAGTGATCCTAACGTGGGAAATGCAAGAGAAGTCAAAAAGCTACTTGTAATGTGAAGTGTAAAAATAAGTCAGCATGAAAGTAGATGTTAGTCGTGTGAGTAGATGCCAGTCGTCCTCAGCTGCCACCATCTCCTTTTCATTCACCAGCCACCAGCCAAAAAAGTAGATTTCAGCCAACTTTAGCTGCCACCATCTCATTTTCTTTGGGCAGAATTTTACTACAAGCTATCAACCTATTCTCGAAGCATCTAAATAAGCTACCAGAACCTTCTGATGGATAGTCTAGAACACCTTTGACACCAAGAAAAAACCTTAGCCAACAAGCCAAGCATTGAAGTCTATGCCATCAATTTATCAATAAATAAGAACCATGGGGCCACCACCTCAAAATTTCATAACCATCATATTACTTCTCATTCAACTAAATAAACTCTCTCCCTTGTCTGAAACATGAAATTCGGATTTGAGCAAGGTGGTGCAAGAAAAGTTACTTTTGGAGCCCAAAAAACAAAGTTCACTACACCAAACTCAAAGGGATCATTACCCTAATAATTAGCAATATATTTCTACTTTATAAGACTCTTGATTATGACTTCTAAGACTATATTTTCTGACTTTATGTCAACGAGTAGCTAGTTCATTTTACACTTGGTAAGATGATGTTTGTGGTATGATGATGTGTTTGTGATTGTGATTTATGTTTTAATTCAATTTCAAGCTTTTCCTTTGAACCACTGGTACTTATGTTTCATGTGACATTGGTTGTCAAAACTTAATTTATTGCTAAAGATTTCATAAGTCGAAAGGGTTATTTTCTAACAACAAGTCATAGTTGGTTTGCCTAAGACTATCTTTTGTAGTGACAATTTCTTAAGAAATTTTGATTACTAAGAAACTTAATTATAAGTGTTAACAAGTTTGTGAGACGAACCGCGAATCAAACGAGTTAAAATTGGATTAAGTCTTGAATTGGGTGATTGAGTCTAATGCTTGTTTTCTTTAACCAAAGTCTTGGCGAAGATTGAAGCTTTTAAAAACAACAGAGTGGATTAACCATCTAATTATCATAATCATATGTTTACGTGTCATCACAATCATACCATATCGGATTCCCAAACTAAGCTTTACCAAGTGTTTTTTTAATCATATTATTTTTCATCAAATTACTTGTTATTATTTGTTTTCATATTGCTACAATAGAAACGATTATCTGCGATTTTTGAATGATCATAGATTTTTCAAATCCTCGTGAACGATCTCGGTTTTCCAATAAAAACTATACCACATACGAAAGGGTCATATTTTGCCCGTGCGTTTTTAGTTCATTCCGATAACTCGTGTTTATAAGTTTAAAACTTGTTCAATCCATACTCCCACCGGACGCATCACTTGTATCATTTTTATAGCGCATTTTTGAAACTAACTATGATGCACCTAAATGAATAAAAAGATATTTATTAAGCAGTCGAATAATATAATTATAGGTATTTTCCGTCTTTTTTAAAGTTTTTTTTTTTAACTTTTTGTGCTTTTAAGGCTTTGTTTGGCATGAGCTTTTTGTTTGAAATTAATTTATTAAAAAATAAATAGCTTTATTTGAAAATATCAATTTAATGTCTTTGTTTTTAAATAAGTAGTTATTAAATAAAAAACTGATTAATGAAATTTTTTAAATTATCTAAAACTGTTAAAAATAATTAAACTGTAAATTACTCATATACTTTTCAGTTATATTGTAATCGATTTTAAAGATGTCATCCTAAATCATTTTACATTTTAATATTACAATCAATAACTTATTTATTGAAATTTTTTATAAAAAATAATATTAAACAGTTTTGTAGTTAACAACTTAAAAGACAACTTACAAACGCTAGATTTGCTAAACATATTGTAAATAATTAAAATTTGTTCCCAAAACCAAAAAAGAAAAAGTATTATGTGGTTGTTGTGGGGGTGTCTGAAGGTGGCATACTAAAGTACAAGGGTATATATGAAGATGTTTGTATAGACAAAATACAAAAACTTACACACAAGTACATCCATGAGGGAAGATATGTAGGGTTTTAAGTAATGAAACACATTCGTAAAAAGCGATCTCTTTCTTCCCAATGACCAAAAAGAATCATTCATTCATTCATTTGGCATCTTGAATAAATACTAGCCCATATGGTCATTTCTAAACTCATTTCTAAGGTTTGATTCTCCTTACATATTCCTTTTGCAAATGTCTTTTACAATATCAATGTCAAAATAATTTATTTGCTTACTTTTTACAGGAGACAAAATGGCTCCACATTTGCTTCATGGGACAATTCATGCAACCATTTTGGAGGTCGATAGATTACATACTGGATGGGATTATAAAATGTGTTTCAAGGTACAAATCTTTTTACACATTACGTCTTTATATTGGAAAATTATTTCGGAATATGAAAATACATATTTGCTACCAACAATTGACTGGTTAATTAGTCAAGGAAACTAAGTCGTCACGTCCAAAAGTTATCCTTTATTATGTTGTTCTAAATAGAAATAATTGTCTGTATTCTATTCGCAAAATACCCTTGTTAGAATAGCTATCAAATTTGTCTCATTTGACCCGACTACATAAGGGTCCAATGTTATAAGTCAATTTGCGACAGCATGTATATCTTATAACACCAAATAATATTTCTGTAACACACCATAAAAAGTATCAACTCCGGTGAAGCAATTGGCAAAGCCGCCTATATATATAACGAAAGCCGGTACAGTATAATTGTTATAAGGGCGTCATAGGTGCCATTTTGGCACCTATAAGATATTAGAGAGCACTGCACCGTCCCCACTAACCACAAACTTACATTAACTAGAAGTGGACGTTATAGGGTCATCTTTGGTGTCTATAACGTCGCCATGTGCGTTACAGCTGGCCTGCTCGGTGTTAATTCAAGGTTCCGACCACAAAACTTTCGGAACCTTGAATTAACCAACGGCTCTAAACCGGATTGTGTTTTTTCTTTTTAGCAAATAATGTTGGGATGAAATAGACAAACCTCTATAGGCTCATATACTATTAAGCTAAACTGGATCATTCACTATAAAAATGAAAAGGAAAAAAGACTACAAACCTCTATAGGCTCTATTCGCATCAACCCATGTACTGCATGTAGTTCTTTTAGCACATTATACTTTATGTCCATTATAAAGCCCAATTACCCAAATACTTTATATCCATTATTGTATGAAAAACGTTGTATAGTTCATATATTTTATCATTTATGTTTTAATTTCTTTCCATGGAGCCAACAAGTCAGGGAAGAGGAAATGGGAAAAAGTTTTTAGCTCAAATCAAGAGAATGATATTTTGTAGCCCTGAGGTAAATAATCCGACACTCAAAACTTAAGTAAGTAAAAATATTCGTATATCGTCTTCTAATAAAACTTTTATCAGGTCGTGGGTACAAAAGTTTACGCTACGGTTGACTTGGAAAAGGCGAGAGTTGCGAGAACCAGAATGATCGAAAATGAACCCTCCAACCCTCGTTGGTATGAGTCATTTCACATATATTGTGCACACAATGTTTCAAACATTATATTTACTGTTAAGTATGACAATCCCGTGGGTGCTATTTTAATCGGTCGAGCGTACCTCCCCGTAGAGGAGATTTTTAATGAGTTCGAAGTTGATCGATGGCTTGAAATACTAGACGAAAGTCATAACCCAATACAAGGACGTTCAAGGATTCATGTTAAAGTGAAATATGTTAGTGTTGCTAGAGATAGTTATTGGTCACAAGGGATTAAAAGTCCTAAATTTGGAGGGATACCTTACACGTTTTTCCGACAAAGGGAAGGATGTGAAGTGACCTTATACCCCGATGCACACATAGCCGACGACAACATTACGTCGTACTTAGTGTCCGAAGGGTATTATGAGCCGAAAAGATGTTGGGAGGACATATTCGACGCGATTAATGATGCTAAGCATTTGATTTATATATCGGGGTGGTCGGTCTATACAAAAATCGTGTTGATTCGAGACCCAAGAAGGGCGAAACCGGGTGGAGATGTGACATTAGGAGAGTTATTGAAGCGAAAAGCTGATGAGGGTGTGCATGTCTTAATGCTAGTTTGGGACGATAGAACATCGGTTGAGGCATTTAAAAAGGACGGCCTGATGGCGACACATGATCAAGAAACTGGTGATTATTTTCGCAACACGGGGGTTCATTGTGTTTTATGCCCTCGTGAACCCGAAAATAAGAATAGTTATGTTCAAGGGATTCAAATTGCTACTATGTTTACTCATCATCAGAAAACGATTGTTGTAGATAGCAACAATCCAGGAGATCCGTCTGGAATGAGACGGATTGTCGGGTTTGTTGGTGGTATTGATTTATGTGACGGTCGATATGATTCTCGTGATCATTCTTTGTTTCGGACTCTGAAAGATGTTCATCATGACGATTTTCACCAGCCTAATTTCTCGGGAGCCTCCATCACGAAAGGTGGGCCGAGAGAGCCATGGCATGACATACATTGTAAACTCGAAGGCCCGATTGCTTGGGACGTATTGTACAATTTCGAACAGAGGTGGTCTAAACAAGTTGGCCCGCGATATCTATTTACACTACCCGAGCTAGATAGGTTCATAACTCACCCCACACCCATTGGTCCTTCTGAAGAACGTGACACATGGAATGTCCAATTATTTCGATCGATCGATGGAGGCGCAGTCTCGGGATTCCCTGTAAAGCCTGAAGAAGCGTCTATGGCAGGTCTAGTTACGGGAAAAGATAATGTGATTGATCGTAGCATTCAAGATGCTTATATTAACGCCATACGACGTGCAAAAAACTTCATATACATCGAAAACCAATACTTTATTGGCAGCTCATATGGTTGGAAGACAAGCACTGATTTCAAAATTGAGGACATCGGGGCTCTAAATCTCATACCGAAGGAGCTTGCGCTTAAAATCGTGAGTAAAATCAAAGCAAAGGAGAGATTCTCCGTGTACATAGTGATTCCAATGTGGCCCGAAGGGATTCCAGAAAGTGGATCCGTTCAGGCTATTTTAGATTGGCAAAAACGAACAATGGAAATGATGTATAAAGATATTGCGTCCGAGATTCATGCCAAAGGGATCGAAGCCGACCCTAGAGACTACTTGACTTTCTTTTGCCTTGGGAACCGTGAGATCAAAAAATCTGGCGAATATGAACCACCCGAGAAACCTGAGCCAGAGTCCGATTATAGTAGAGCACAACAATCGCGAAGGTTCATGATTTACGTTCATGCTAAAATGATGATCGGTAAGTACTATATTACCTTCTTTTATTTTGTGTTTATAACCATCCTGTAAAGTGTTTAAGATTTGCTTATAAGTGCTTATTCTACCATAAAATTAAGATATACAAACTTATATGTGGCAAAATAAAGCACTTATATCAAAACATTTGAAACTAATTTGTTTAAAGAAAAAGCCATAAGTACAAATAAGCATATCCCAAAGTGCACCCAATAAATCTGTTTCTAACAGCTATTTAACAACTTGCTTGTAGTTGATGATGAGTACATAATCATTGGGTCTGCTAACATCAATCAAAGATCAATGGACGGGGCTCGGGACACTGAGATTGCAATCGGTGGCTACCAGCCGAACCATATAGCAGCCCAATGGCCAGCTCGAGGTGCTATCTTTGGCTTCCGGATAGCATTATGGCTAGAGCATCTTTATTACATAGATGATGCCTTTCGACATCCAGAAAGCCTAGAGTGTATTAGGAAGGTAAATGCCATAGCAGATGAGAACTGGAAATTGTACTCTAGCCCGACTTTCGTTCAAGATCTGCCAGGACATTTGCTTCGGTATCCTGTAAATATATCGGATGCTGGAGATATTACGGCTTTGCCAGACTTCGAGTTCTTTCCTGACACTAAGGCGCGGGTTCTAGGGACTAGATCCGTGCATCTTCCTCCTATTCTTACTACTTAAAAGTCCTCATTGTAACAACAAATAATTGTCGACATCAATATAGGCGTATGCATGTAAATTGTTTCATTGTTAATCATTAGTTTATTTGTTCGTTCTTTTAAATCTAGTGTTTACACATACGAAAAATCTCATTTGTATAACCCTTAGACGTATCAACAAATTTGATCTGATCTTAACTCATAATAAACGATAAAACTTACACAAGACTTGAAGAATTTTTCCAAAAAAAAAATGACAACCTACTGTCTTTAACAAGACCGGTGGAATTGAAGCTGATCTACCTTGAATTAAACAAAACTTTGAATCGTATTTGGCAGAAGCCCACATGGGATACAAACATGTTCACATTTATATTTTTATTGGGATGGTTGCCTATTCGTATTTACTACTACTACAATATTCATCTGCGAGCATAACACATACATTATTTCACAGTGAATATTCCAACAAAAAAATATATACTACTCAAAGGGTCTTTCAAAGTAAAAAGATACATCTTTTTAGGGCTGTAAATGAACTGAACGTTCAGCGAACCGTTTGCCGATTGTTCGTCAAAAAATTCGTTTATGTTCGTTTATTTAACAAATAAACGAACATGAACAAGATTTGTGTTCCGTTTAGTTAAATAAACGAACGTGAACAACGGCTTCGTTCGTTCATTTACGTTCGTTAACGTTCGATTATGTCCGTCTAATTACGTTTGTTTATTTGTTCGTTTACGTCCGATTAATATCCCAGATGTTAAAAAAGTAATAAACTAAATATTTTAAATGTCTAACAATAATATATTACTAATATAATACTTGGTTATAAAGTATTTATAATTTCTCTTAAGTTATACATAAGAGCTAAAAATTTAAAGACATGGCTAGATGAAAAAAAACAATATTTTAAGATATGATTATTATATAAGTATATAAGATGATGATGTGAACCACTTAAAATAATAACTTTAATTACACGATCATTTAGCCTGTTTACTTTTATATATCACCATTTACGTTCATTTATGTTCGCTTATGTTCGTTTGATTACGTTCGTTTAAGTTATATGAACGAACATAAACGAACATGAACAAGTTCAAATTTAAATAAATGAACATGAAAAATAATTTTTGTCCGATTAAGTGTTCGCGTTCGTTTATTTGTTCGGTTAAAATTAAATAAACGAACATGAACATACCCCTGTTCGCGTGCGTTTGATTCGTTTACAGCCCTACATCTTTTGTCAACTTTTTTACATGTATTTGGATTGCAAAGAGAAATCAGTATGTTAGGCTGCATACAACAGTGATTTAATCCAATTTATAACTTTTGTTATATCAATTTTCTTTTTCTAACAACTTACAAATGACATAATTTTCACAACAAAACGATCAAGTTTAAAATTTTATTCAATTAATAAAAACATTACATTAAAAATATTACATTAAATAAAAAACATTATATAAAAATTCAAATACAATAAAATTGTTACAAATGATTGTGGTTATTCCAAATGTATTCTATTAGATCGGCTTTAAGGTGTAAATGAGCTGTTTGGTCTATTATCTGTTGAGTAATTGCCAGCGATTATTCATCTGTATTTACCGGATCATGATCACTATGTTGTTCTCTAGGATAAAATGTGGGTGATACCGTCGTCCCGTTGTGTTGAACTATCATATTGTGTAATATGATGCATGTGTACATTGCGTCCAATAGTCTACGTCTTGACATTCCTCGGGTAGGGTGTTTAATCAGCTTTCATTACTTTTTCAATACATCGAATGCTCTTTTCACATTTTTTTCTTGTTGCTTCGTGCTTCGTTTTAAACATTACCGTTTAAAATCATTCGACGACGGATTTTTTATATACTTCATAAGGACCGGCCATTTCGGATAAATCCCATCAGTAAGATAATATCCCAGCGGATAATACAAGTTACTAGCCGTGAATCCTACATTCGGTTATTTCCCTGATTTAAGATCTATGAAAAGAGAATATTGACGTAAAACATTTACGTCGTTATTCGTACCGACTAGACCAAAATACGCATGCGAAATCCATAAGTCTTGAGAGGCGATCGCTTCTAATAAAATGATAGGAGTTGACTCATGATAACGTCTACAAAATTGAGCTTTGTAAGAAATGAGACAATTCTCCCACATCTAATGTGTACAATCTATACTTCCTATCATCCTAGAAAACCTGTAAAACCCGCTTTAAAAAAACCTAAGATCATTAAATGCACGAATTTACTGTTAAATTTAAATTTTATAATTAATTAATATACGACATGAATCATAAATATTTAATACGAACAACGTGTATATAATTAATTATCGTAAGTATTACGTATGTAAATACGATTATAAATGCACGATAAGTATTCTCGTATAATACTTAAAGTATACAAGTTATAAAACACGAACATTTAACGAACACACACGCTAATATTTAAGTCACGAAAAATAAACGAATGCTATATGTGTGTGTTGTAGGTCGGCGTCCAAACAAGCAAGAGAAGGGCCAAAGGCTCAACCCAATAACTAATCCTTATTTACATAAAATAAGGAATCATTAAACATAAAGCACAGAGGAATTATAAAACCCTAAACACTTTTTTCTCCCTATTCTTTCTTGGTCGCGGCAACCACAGCAAAACCACAAGGACGATTGTTTTAATTTTTGTTTTGATAACGGTAACGTGTTCGTCTTCATTCCCTTTTGTCACACGCATTTGGTATCACTCAAATTATTCTTTGTTTTTATTTAATTTGTGTATGATCATTAAAAACAATGCAAGAACATGTAAATAAACAATGCAAGAACATGTAAATTTAATTGTTCATACTAAAAATAAATAAATAATTAATTAATTTTAGTGTTATGTTTTTATTTAAAATTATTATTACAAACATTAAATAATAAATTTGAATTAAACTATTATTTTGATAAAAGAATAATAAGAGAATAATAAATGCAATTTACTTTTAAATTTCTTATTTTATATTAAAAGACAATAATTTTGACACGTTAATTAGTTCTATCTGAAAATTTATGGATATAAATTTTAGTAGTCGTGTGTTAGGATCGAACTCGGGATTACGGGATTGCACACAATACGTATAGAGTTAATTTATTTAATAAATATATTTATATGTTTATTAAATTAAATCGAGCTATAACTTTAATGGTCGTTAAATATTTAAGAGTTAAGGTTTAACGAACGTTGTGGAATAAAATAGAAGAGGAAAAGAAGGCTCCGGAACACCCCTTAGGGAGTGTCGACCGTCGGTTATACACAAGGGGGGAGAAAAATATTTATTCTCTTATTTATTTATCTTGGGGATCAAGTTTTCTAGGTCTATATAAACACCCCTTAAGCCTTCATGATTTTTATCCCTCTCCTCTCTTTTCTCTCTTGCGATCGCCGACCAAACACACCCTTAGGGTTCTTTGGTTTTCGACTTAGTTAATAATCAAGTCCTAACCCCTCTCTAGGGTTTTTTAGTTGATTTTTTACTAGACGTTGAAGCTCAGTTTACACGTACTAGCATTACGGTTAGCTCGTTGCAATACGTGTGTACAAGAACGTAATATAGTCTTACTTTAGACTACATCTTGGTGATTTGGTATTAACCTTAATTTGGTGATTCGTTCTTATCTTGTGGAATCGTCTTAGCTAAAAGGTATGTAACCCTAATTCGATTAATTATAATTATGTTATTATGATCTTGTTAAATCGCTTCCGCTATATGTGCTTTGATCTTTGTTAGGGTTTTAATAATTGTTATGAACTATATAAACCATCAGCGGTAATAGGGAGCCGTTTTAACATGTTATAACTATCGAAAATCTAAAGTTTTTTTTAACTAATATTGTTTTGGGTTAAAACTACATGTTTTTTAGGTTTTATAAAAATTAGGGTTTTGCTTTTTATGTTGGTCAAATTTTTTGGCCGAACTTTATAAAAAAATAAAACTTAAACCCTAAATTACATGTTGTATGATTTTAGATTAAATTGCATGATTAATTGTTATGTCATGTAGATTAAAGGTTACGATCCGTAGAAATTTAATTGTTAAGAGATGTGGATGGATCCATGATGAACATGCATGTTTTTCATGGATCATAAAATTGTATGATTATATGATTTTATGTGCTACTTGTTTTATTCGATTTAATAAATCTAGAATTAAGGAAGAGTTTTATATAAATATAAAAACCTAGATTTGATGTTTTATTGAATAATTTTATGCATGTGGCTATTTGATTTATTTATTGCACATATACATTGTTATTGTGTGTTTATGATTTAGTATTTTTTTTTTGTTTACCTAGTTGTTTTCATGCGCTTTTTTTTTAATTGTATGTTGTAAACAAGGGTAATTTTGTAAGAAAAATAATATGGACTAAATCATATTAAAATTAAGCTTTGTTTTGAGATCTAAATTACATAGAATTGTGTTGATTGGTAAATTACAATAATAATTTAACAGCCTACTCCTTTTGACAAACTATAAAGTGGTTATGACGCGCTGCTGGTCATGTACCCGACTAAGGAATGAGGTTATGCCATTGTCGCTGACCAAATTCCTGGCTCACCTGCGCGTCAAATTGAAATTACCTACGATTATTATTTACATTATACGTTAAGGTTGATTTACCGCAAATTCACATGTGAAACACAATGAATAAGGTTATTGCTTTGTGCTTTAGCCGAGTTCTAGAAAAAGTACGTTATGAATAGTTGTGGTAATTCTTTAATTGGTTTAACCAATACCTCAACATAATATATGAAGAAATTTAGTCTCGTGAAAAAGTTTACTAAAATTTTATTAAACTTATGTTATGGAGTTTTATGCATGCTTCTCCATACATGGATTTTGACATTAAAATTTATATCTTTAAATTTAAGTCCAATGTTGTGACACCCCCAAATCAGGTTTGCAGCGGAATAGTAATTGGGTGTCACGTTGCGAATCATAGAACAAATGGCATACAAAGCATTGATCATAATTATATGATTTTGAAATACAATTGATACAATTATTGTTTTAGTACAATCAGTTGGAATCTTGAATATCCGTTGTTACAAGTATCCCAGTGAAAACAGATCCCCTAGCTATTATGATGCCCCTAAATGATGCTCAGTCCATGCTCAATTAATCCAACTTAATTTCCTAAGAAAAACATGCTTAAAACAATCAACATAAAGTTGGTGAATTCATAGAGTTTTGTAAAATTATAGTTCATTTGATATAAAAATCAAGTTTAGTATCTCAAAATATCCTGTATAGTATTTCATAAGGTTTGATAAAAATCAAGTTCAGAAATATCAAAATGTTCCATATTGTACTGCATAAGGTGTGATAAAAATCTAGTTCAGAGATCTCTGTATGTTCCATGTATTAATGTACCAAATAATATAAAGTCAGGTTTAGAACCGCAAACGTCACAAAACTAATATCGCACAAAGCCAAATACTATAAGATAATTACATTTCCTATTGCCCAAAACTGACACTCAACAAGTTAAGCCCTCAACAAATGAGGACCCTTCGCCTTATTATAAGGCACCCATTATTTCGTTCTGACATGATAAACACCTGTTGTCCCAGCCACGACACAATGAGCATGACTCACCCAGATGGGCATGGTCAATCTCAAATAGATCTATTTATAACATTCATGTAATTCTACAATTCTAACAGTTTCAGTTCACGGGTCATGAGGAATTCTACAATAGGCAATGTAATTAAAGGTAAAGTTCAATTTGTGTCCTATAAAATATGTTACTTGTTTTGTCTCACAGTATCAATCAACAGTTTATTAAATATAGGTATAAGGTCAAGATCTCAAGATGTTACAATCATATTATCAAAACAATGTATGGTTCTTTAGTAGCATGTCTCCCCTCGTGGGTTAGTAAAAACATAAAAGTACTGAAATGCGAGGCTATGAACTCACCTGTATAATACAGCTCGAGGATGATCAAGTATTTAAGTCATAGTGCACACAGTACATCAAATACCTAAGTAATTGAGTAGGTCTCAGTATATGCACAAATAATAAATGTATGTAGTTTAGTTACTCATACGTTCGTTCTCGTTATTAATAGGTCACAATATATTTAATTATTTATATATACTGTTATGACAAAGGTTATAAGTGCGTGTTGTTCGTTTACTGTTTACGCGTACCCTCGATGGTTAAAAAGATATACATATTGCAGTCTTTGTTGATAAATAAATTATTAAATTTTTAATAATTTATAAGGTTCCAAAATAATTTGTTTGTAAATAAACTCATTTTAAAACATGATTTCCGTTGGGAAACATGAGACATGATATCTTTATCTAACAATTGCTAAAATGGTTCCTGTTATGCCAACAGTAGTTATTTTAAGGCTAACAGTGGGTACTTTAATGAAAACAGTGGGTACTCTAAGAAAACAGTGGCTATAATAAGAAGACAGTGGCTATGTTTAGGCTAACAGTGGGTGGTTTAAACTAACAGTGGTAGATTTAAACTAACAGTGGGAAATTCGAGGGAACAGTGGGAATATATGAACTAACGGTGGTAAGTTTAAACTAACGGTAGAATAATACCTTAGGGTGATTTCTGTCAAGGTTGAGAGGCACTACTATAGATGGTGGCTGAGTTACTGGCGACGGTGGCCCACCACCCAAGGATGGCTGCGATGCATATGTAAATGATAGGTCTGGTGGTCTGCGAGGGAAAACCCATGAACCATACTTCTATTGATGGACAACAGCCCAAACAAACACCCCCTTGGCTGTATATAAACCCGAAAAAGCCACACCCAACAGTGGAGACTGTTGGTGGAGGCTGTTCGTGGATAAAACCACATCAGAGGCTGGTGGTAGCGTGGTGGTGACGACGAATTTGGTGTAGGCTGATAACCATGGTGGCTTGTGGTGGTTTTCGAGCAGCGGGTAACAACAAGTAAACCTACCACGTCGTGGTGGTTTGTGATCACATATGGTTGTGACCCGGCTGTGGTGATGGGTGCTTCGAACAAGTTGTGAACACCACTGATGGCCAAGTGGTGATGATGATGGGTTGGACAAATCTGGTATAACAAGGCAGCGGTGGTTATAGGGGCTTTATCCATGAGGTGATGTAGCATGGTGGTTGATGGTGGTCTGTTTATAACTCGTTCGTGGGGTGGTAAAGGTGGCGACGAGGTGGTGTTTCATTTGTGGTTTGAACAGGAAGGGAGATGAGGACATGGTGATTATATGATGGCAGTTTCCGACGAGGTGGCCGGAACTCAGACAACGGCGCCGAAAATTATATATGGAGAAAGATGTGTGTTACAACTTTATTTAGAGGCTAGGGTTATATGTTTGACGAGAGATAGATAGATAAATTGGGGATGTGGTTCAAGTTTATACACATAGGAAGGAAAGAAGAAGATTTTAGCAAATCTCGCATGTATGGTTGTTTGAAAGCCACGATATCCCCATGTCCTTCATGGATATTGTAAGATATTTTGTTAAATATACCAAAACCTTTGAGACGTGTATAGCTTATTGGCCAAGGAAGGGTTGTTTTTATTAGTTTTTGTGTAATACCCCATGTGTAAATGAAAAGAGGCCCAAAAAAATGTTTAGTTCCAAGTAGTACACATCTTTTTCATTTATTTTGTACATGAAAATAAATGATCAAGGTGTTCTCAAATATTTTATTGAGTTGAGTTAATTGTACTAAAAGTTTATGTCCAAAAATTAATGTATAAAGTTTTTAATATGTAATCTATTGGATCATCATCATTAATTATAATTTATAAAATGTGTCTAAAAATAAGTAAATAAAATAGCTCCAAGGTTAAAACGTCAAGTTTTTAAGTAATGTAAGTAAAAATATAGTATTTACTATATTGTGATCTCGTTTGTAAAAGTTGTTGATAAAAATAATATAAGATGAGCGATAATTAGAAATATATTGGTGACGTGTCAAAAGCCCAAATTTTGGGGTTTTACAAATGTCATCTAATTGACGAACACTTGAAGTTACTATGTCGTCATATGAGATTTTTGGGCGATGTTTTGATGGAAAGAAAACCTTAATTGAATAAGAATTCGCGTGATGATTTTACCTTCTTTAGATTATACGACTTAATTAAGTTACTCGGTGAGATTTGAAAACTTAAGGCATTCAGAGGGGATGAAACATGTTTACAATGCAAAATGTTCTTTTGGCAATGTAAGTCCCTAAAATATCTAGAAATTGCGAATTGCTTGTCAATTGAATTGTTAGACAAGTCACTATGTTGAATACGTTCATTACTAGCACATCAACTGATGTAATGGATTTATGTGAATATAAGTTCTAGTTTCAAGGAAAATACTATGGTTAATTTATTTACTGGGGTAATTTTATTTTCTTGAAAGTATTATTGAAAATAATAATATTTGAACTTATTTATGTATAAATGGCTCAACCCGACAACAACGCTTTAAGTTCCGCGTTCAAAATTTCTTTGAACGTCCAAAACGCACTGGCCAAAACTTCAATGATTGGTATCGCTCTCTAAGAATTGTTCTGAGAGTAGCGGGACTATTGATTACTTGTCCACGCCTTTACCGGCCGACCTTGCTGAAGGAGCTTCTGAAGCCGAAAGGCTCGCACATAGCTCTGAATTAAAGAAACATTTTAATGTGTCTTGTTTAATGCTAGGGAAAATGTCACCTTCTCTTCAAAAGAAGTTTGAGATATTTTCTCCTATGCGTATGCTTGATGAACTCAAGGAAATGTTTGAGAAGCCCCAAGGTGTGGAGATCTACGATCTAGTAGATGCTTTGCATAGTTGTAAGCAAACCCCTGGGAAATCTGTAAGTGCACATAATAACTGACTTTTACTAAGTTGAATTGTTCTTGTATGTCTATTCGAATTGATTACTGGTTAAATGTGTGACTCGGTCGTTTTTTGATGGAAAACAAATATTTTTGTCGTTGTTGTATAATAATTTACAAAACTTTAAAGTAAATGACATGTAATTAAAGATAAAACTGATTAAAACATAAATGGTGCAAAATTAATACTTTTAAAAGTAAATTAATTAAATGACAAGAAATTAAAGTTTTACGAAAAGTTAATTTGACAATTTAATAAAAATGTAAACTTGAGAATTAAAATAATGCAAAACAATATTAAAATGACACTTAAGAAAAATGGCGGAAAAAGTAAAGATTTAAAACTAAAACAGTAAATAAACAAAACATAAGTCTGGAAACCAAATACCTGACCTAATTCGGAATAAAAATTCCAAACATAATCCGGAATACACAAACCTGATAGTTCAGAATCCACACGTCACAACCTAATTCGGAATCTTGAACAAAACCTAATTCGGAATGTGAAGTTCCAACCTAATTCGGAATATGGTACTTTCCAACCTAGTTCGGAATCCTTGAAAACCTAGCTTAGTTCGGAATCCAGATCAACAAGCAGTTCGGAATATAGGCCTTGTACATAGTTCGGAATATGTGTAGTTTCACTTAATTCGGAATGCACTAGGTTTTGATCTAATTCGGGAAAGCTCATCAAACATGTAATTCGGGAAGACGAAATTCACAAGAAATTCGAGAAATTAGGGTTTAGGCAAAATCCGAACTAGATCAAAATTAGGTAAAAACTAAAAATAAGCAAAACTAAATAAGCACTTATCTAAAAACTTAACCAAAATTTTTTTAAGAAAAAGCTAATAAGCCAAAATTTAAAAACTTTTAAAAACACTAAATAATAAAAATATTTAAAATCAACTTTTTATAAAATAACTTTTTAAAAACACTTAATTAAAATTAAGAAAAGCACACAATAAGCTATAAAATCAATAAGCTAACACAATCAAAAACATAAAAACATAACAAACAATCAAATAAGCATAACAATAAGCAAATAAGCATAAAGATTAACAAAAATAAGAAAGGTAGAATGAGAGATTAATCAAGAACTCGATGATTAAAAATAAGATTCAACAACACAAAATTAAACTTACTTGAAATTAAAGGTAAGAATTTAAATGACAATTAAGTAAATGACAATATGAAAGTGCAAGTAATTAAATAGAAGAACTATGTGTCAAATAGCCAACACCTTCTAATGACACATTAGGAGGGTATTTATAGGGGGGTTAGTTGTCTTGATGCTTTCTTCCTTTTCTCGTCTTTTCGTCTTTATAAATTCTTCGACTTTCTCGACTTTGTCTCGGGATTAATTTAACTCGTCTTATAATTTCTTCATTTATTAGACTTGAGTTCTCGACTTCATTAAACTTCGGTCTTTAGACTTTTTCTTCGATAAATCTTCAAAATAAGCCTTGGACTTCCGTTCTTTTTGCACTCTTGATCTTTTGACTTCGTCTTTTGTCTTTTTCTTCGATAAAAGCCCGTGAAAGCCCGTGTTTTCTTCCCTTTTCATATTTTGATCCTAAATCACAACAAAAACACAAAGCACGCATAATTCCGACATTTACGACATAAAATACATGTTTTAGCTTGGTTATTATTATAATTAAGTGGTAAAAGGATAATTGTTTTCACACTTATTAGCACACTATATGGAAATGAGAGGTTGCATGGAACAGCTCATCGCACTTGGGAAACGTTATGACCATGATATGGCGATTAACTTGATCAATAGGTCCCTTAACAAGGACTTTAACGATTTTGTTAGGAACTATAATATGCATTACAAGGGGAAGACAGTTAATGATTTGCATGCAATCCTCATTGACTATGAAAAAGGGTTAAAGGACAAGGTGTCTACCTCTACTCCTTAAGTACTAACCATACAAAAGTGTAGAGTGACTAAGCCAAAACTGCAAGCGAACAAAAAGATGAAAGGCAAAGGCAAAGGTGATAAAGGCAAGGAAGTTGAGATTAATCAAAAGCCTAAGCAGAACTTTGCTAAGAAGAATCAATCTCAAAAGGATGATACTTGTCACCATTACACTACAAGTGGTCACTGGAAGAGGAACTGCCCTCTTTACCTCGATGAGTTGCGAGAAAAGAAGAAGTCTGAGCTAAGTGCGGCAGCTTCAGATAACTTATTTATGATTGAATTATTTAATTTGACATACAAGGTAAATTCCTGGGTATATGATACGGGATGCAGTATTAACATTTGTAATACGCTGTAGGGGTTTAAGTTGGAAAGAAAGATATCCTATGGGGAACAATATCTACAAGTGGGCAATGGAGCACAAGCAGTTGTTGAAGCTATAGGAACGTTTAATTTAGTTTTACCTTCGGGTTTAGTACAAATCTTAAACAATTGTCATTATGCACCTTCAATTGTTAGGGGTGTTATTTCCTTTTCTTGTTTGCTGAATCTTGAATTTATTCACACTATTGATAATAATGGAATTTTTGTTTTCAAAGATAGTATTTTCTATTTTAATGCAATTTTTGTGAATGGTGTGTTTGAAATTGACATGCATTATAATTTCAAGTATAATAATAACTCTGTCTTTAGCATGAATAAGAAGAGAAAGTTTGACAAGAACTCTTCTTATTTTTGGCATTGTAAACTTGCCCATATTGGGAAGACACGCATACAAAGGCTTCAACGTGAAGGACTTTTGGAAAATATCAATGATGAATCATTTGATAAATGTGAGTCTTGTATCTTTGGAAAGATGACCAAGAAACCTTTTAATAGTAATGTTGAAAGGGTTACTGATCTACTTTGTTTAATACACACGGATGATTATAGCCGTTATAGTTATGTTTATTTACTTAAACATAAACATGAGGTATTTGAAACATTCAAAGTGCTTAAACTGAAAGTAGAATTGTAACTAGGAAAGAATATTAAATCTCTTCGTTCCGATAGAGGTGGTGAGTATTTAAGTCAAGAGTTTAAACATTATCTAAGTGAGAACGGAATTGTTTAGAATCTTACTTCTCCATATACACCACAACAAAATGGTGTATCCGAAAGGATAAATCGTACACTATTAGATATGGTGCGATATATGTTTAATCATACAACTTTATCATTATCCTTTTGGGACTATGCCTTAGAATCTGCGGTTCGCATTTTAAATATGGTTCCCACGAAGAAGGTTAATAAGACACCATATGAACTATGGCATGAGAAAACACTATTTTTGTCTTATTTAAAGGTCTGGGGTTGCGAGGCGTATGTGAGACGTGACTCGGGTGATAAACTCCAACAACGATCTGTGAAATAAGGAAACTATGATTTACTACTTTTATTATCCACCTGAGAACAAAGTTATTGTTGCTAGGTATGGAGACTGATGTTGTGGTTTTTAGTCGTTTACTTACCTTTAGGAAAAAGTAAGCAAACACTAAGTCGTGGTAAGTATTAGTACGTACGTTTTGTGAAAAACGCAAATACCGACAATCGAGTTCGTTCTCGAGGAGGTATGGTGTTTAGCCAACAAATATATACGATATTTATTCGAGTTATTACGTTTTTGGAAATAAAGAAAGAAAGGAAAACGGAGACGAATTACGCTCAAAACGGTCGAAAACGCTTCAACGTACGAACGTCAAAACGCGACCAAACGAAAAATTTTACCAAAAAAATAATTAAAAATCACTAATAAATAAAAAAACTAACTAAGAAAAATATGAAAACCAAAAAATTTGAAAACTTTTAAACTAATTTATATTAATTTTTAAATTTAAATATAAATCCCAAAAAATAAAATAACTAAGAAAAGGACAAAATATCAAATTTTAATATATGTACACCAAAATTACGTTATATTAAAACTAAAAATATTTTTTCGAAACATTTTCTCAACTTTTTTATATTTTTAAAAATCTAAAAACAATTTAAATATAAAATAATGATTAAAAAAATCTATAAACGGGAAAAATACGAAACCAATTTTAGAAAATCCTAAACTAATACAGAAACAAAAGAAAAATAAGAAAGTTGAAAAATAAGCCCAATTAAGCTCGAAACAAGCTTAAAAGGGTTGATTAACTTAAGACAATGCGAAACAAAAGAAAGTATAAAGGAAAATTAAAAGGATATTTTAACAGAAAGTATAAAGAGATCAGATGGTGGAGGAGTGGGTTGTTGTGTTTGTTTGGGGGTTGTGGTCAGGGGTTCGAAACCCAGTTGCTGCCCTTTTTCTTCATATTTCTTTTTTCTTTGTTGTGCTAACTGTATAAAACAAAATGTAGAGGCATAGATAACAGAATCTTCTAACAGAGCATATGGTAATTTGAAGTCTGTTTCGTTTGCTAGTGTTCTCAGGTCTGCGGTTCAATCCTAGTGGACTACAAGTTGATTGTTTTTTTGGTTTTTCAGTGTAGATCCAATTAAGATTTAACAAAAATTAGTTCCAAACACCCCTTAAATATCAATATATCAGCAGCACACAAGTGAAAAAAAAAGAGACACAGTGAGCTAAAAACTTAGACCGGAGTGTGGCTTGTCTTTCTATAAGCAACAACCTATATTTTGCTTAAACATAACGAATAACAATTATAACACCACCACAAAACACAAATAATGACATAGTACCACATGATCTATCATACAGCTATGAACAAGAATTTGTCATAGTGACTAAGGCCGAGAACAAGAAACACAACAAAGTAAACTCTGGCTACTTGTATGTTACAGTTAAGCACACACCACTGAAAATAACAATTCACGCCACAAACTTGTTAATGTGCACAGTAAAGAACCAAGGCTACAGCAGGCACTCGTACACTCTCTCAATCAAACAAGATCAATAATCTAACCAGTCCTAAAAAACAAATAAAAAAAGTGGGTTTAACTACTTCTTTTCTTCCTACTTTTTGGTTACTGAAACGCAGCAGGGTCTTTACGTCGCAGCAATAAAAACACCACACACCCCTTTTTTCTGCTTGTTTTTCGAACACCACAGCAACGACATACAACAGCAATAATACACTCTTTTTTTTCCTTTGTAACACCGTAAACCAATCACACAACTAAATCACCCCCTTTTTTCCCTTTACTTGGTTTTTATGGTTTTTATGTAGTTTGCTGTAAGTTAACACAACCTTGAATGGCTGTGTTTCTTTGCTTACTAGGTGAGCACGGGCAACAATCCCAACAATCAACACACCACAATCTAAATTTGTGTGCTCACAGTTAAGTGAACACCAACAATCAATCACGCTTAAAATTAAGCTCAAAACCTAGACCCTATGTCTACCTATAATTACCAGTGTAACAAGATCATCAATAAACCATACACAATGGCAGTCCTACAACTTGATAGATTTATGATGAACCTTCAATTCCAAACTTTTAAACTAAAAAAACCCAAACTTTTTAGAAAAACCAACTCACCTAAGGCTATCAAAGTTGTGCAGAATTTAGCTATCCTTGGGGGTCGCTTACTACCACGAAGCACGCTCTCCCAAACACCACATTATAAGCCGCACATGATTTTTTTTCAAAGAGTTTTGATTTAAAACACCACAAAGGCACACACTTTCAAATGATGTAGATCAAAGATAGCAAGAAAAACTGATTTCAAGCTAACATTTCACACTCCTATTGCACAAAACCAAAAATCACATACACACTCGCACAAAGATATCTCAAATCAAACACAAAAAAAAACACTTAATCACTTAAACATTTAATTTTTGGATAGAAAAATTAAACGGAGAAAAATAGCAAACCTCTAGGGCATACATCCATGCCCTAGATTGTTTGAGCTTATGTGCTAGCGTAGAAGCACAAGCTTCCCAAACCTGCTAAGAATCAACAAACGTGAAACAAACACAACAATAATAATAAAACACTGATTTTTTCTTTCACTTTTCTTTCAAAAACTTGAAACCTTAAACTCTTTGAACAACTTTAAAACTCAAACCTTGAAATCCTTTTAGATGAAACTGAAAAATTAAATGTGCATAAATTTAAAGACAGGTTAAATAAAATGGAACTCAATAATTTCATTCAATAATTTGTATCAACATTACAAATTTTGAGAAGAAAAATTGGAACAACAAAAAGTGAAGCCCTAGGGTGCCTTATATACTGGCTACAGGTTCTAGAAACAAAGGAAGAAAACTAAACCTAATTGTAATGATATTCCAATAGTACCCTTGAAGTCTTCTTGGTCAACAGATGCAGCCAGTGATCTCTGTCCATAACATGTGGGTTGCCAGTTGTTGATGACTTGATCCTGAGCGTTAGTATGTTCCTTTGGGGCCAAGATATTGATTTGAGCCGTGACATTGCTGTAAAGATTCCTTGTTTGCTATGTATGCACATACAGGGAAACGTGGGTGGGGTCCTTAGAGTCACGGGGTGATGTGTTTAAGAGTGGGGTTTAGTTTGGTGTATCACCAATCATATATCTGGAAAAGGGGAAGTGATAATTTTGGGTAATCAAAAGTTTAGTAATTAGGGTTTATGGATTGAAGGAACGAATTGGGAAGGTTAATGATGCGTACAATGTTTGTTACCCTCCAATAATAATAATAATGAAATAATGAAACGAATTAGTATTATTATTAGCTGGTTAGTGACATGGGGCGGATTTCTGGGTTTGGTTTAATGGACTTGGGTGGGTAAGGTGACATGTCATGGTGTGATTGGTGGAATGGGTTTATGTGTTTGACACAATACCCCTTAAACTTCTCAAATTTCTTCAAACAAAGTCTTAGGCAGAATGATTTCATTTCCCTTTGATTTAAGTTTGCTCATTTTGCTAAATTCGGCACAAAGACTACCAATCTTTTTAAACAAGGACCCCAAATTTAATTTGATTAGCTGAATATGACATATCTTAAATCTTCAAGGACCATTCTGGAATAATTTGATTCTTGGAGGACTAGAATTGAAAATTCTCCAAAGATGAGGGACCAAACTTGTACATTCTTCAAACTTCAAGGACTTTTCTTGGAAAATAAACACTTGGGTCCGGTTCATTGTGCGGCTTCGTTTTCCGTGTTCGTTTTTGATTGATTCTTGTGATCTTTTGTTATTTTCTCGATATCCGTACCTAAAATACACATTGAGCAAACACAAGCATATATATGGCACTTTTTATGATATTTTCATCGGTTAAAACCCGTTTTGGACGATGAGACTATGTATAAAAGCAGTCTCATCACCCCCCCATACTAAACCATTGTCGTGCCCTCACGCAATGCTAGAATAAAGTATCGTAGCACCTCCAAAATTCATTTTCATGCACTTTATTGAATGGTAAACTAGCTACACTACTACTACTTGCGTTATAGACATAATGTATGATTTTCATCGCAAAATGGGACGTTTAGTTTCATAGAATAAGAACACGTGAATGCTTCGTTAGAAATAATTTCATCGTCCTCGATTTTCACCCCAATTCCATGCTAAGCGTGCAACGAGATCATTGTCATTATAAGTTAGCAACAGAATCATATCTCATGAGTGTTAATTACGAACCTAAACTCCCTTATTTCTACTTGGTATCTCTTATATTTTATTTTGTCTTAATGATCACGAGGATACATCATTGACTTATGCGTGAATAGAGATTAAGTATAAAAATAGAGTCTTAACGGTGTAATCAAAATCATCGAATTAATAATTCACCCTAATAGACAACGATGTCAATAAATTAAGTCAACAAAAAGAATCGATAAACACGATTTTAGAACGAGTTTGAACATGAGACTTATTACCAAGACTTTTATACGCCCCCTAATGGAAGGGCCTTATTATCATAGGTTTACCTCCATCTTTTATTCAACTCCGCCATAGAGCTTTTATTATGACTTCGGTCTTGCCTTGCCTTTTATTATCCGCCATCATCGGTGGTTTTATTATGGCCAAAGACGTATATCCTCACGCTAAAGCGAATTTTGGATCTTTAAAGCTTCAAAGATTAAGGCTTGATTCACTTTCAATTTGGGCATAGATTTTTCGGCCTTGTGAGCTTTAAATTTTTGCTTAATTTAGGTGAGCACTTGAAATCTTATTATTAGGTGAAGCTTTCGATTATTCGGGTGCCAATACTTCAAAACCATGACGCTGGCGATACCTTAATGTTTTCCCAATTTAGTTACATGGAAGCTACTAAAACAAATTAGAAACCAACAATAGTGACTAAACAGCTAAATCAATATTTATTAACAATTTATTATAAAAGCGTGGGGAGAATAAGCTAATAATCACTACACATGAGATCGTGAAAGATTACGAGACTTATAAATAACTCTATCATTTCTCGTCCTCATTTAAGAGACTTAGCCTAAAAAGTTAAGGAATCGAAGCTAAGTGCTCAACACGCACGGTCGAGTCAAAAATTAATCTTATTCTCACCATCGGAAAACCTACATTCGTGTCTTAAACACTTATGAAAAATAAGAAATTTTTTAAAATTTGGCCATTTTTAGCCTTATTTTACAGCAAAACAATAAACAAAAAGATAAACTTTGGAAAGCGTGAAGGTTTAGCAAGGCAAGTATCTATTCACCCCCATACTAAAGTTAAACATTGTCCTCAATGTTTCGAGTCTAAGGGTTGGAAATACCCCCATACTAGAGACGTAGTCGAATGCTTAATCTAGCATGGAAAGGGTGTAACCGTTAAATTTAAAGCCGTTTATGAAATGTGCTAAAAACCTAAGGTTAGAACATATAAGGATATATAATGTGGATATCGAGAAATTCTTCAAAGCAAACGATCGAGTGCTCCCATAAACGAACACGAGAGGCTCCAATCGTGAAGATTATGATCATCTAGAAACCACAAGGCACAAACAACCACGGAACAAAGGTTGGAAGGGCACAAATCCCCTCACGTAAGCTACATTAGAAAACGATAATATGTACATGGATAAGCATGGGAACTCCCCCACGAGGCACCTTGTTTTTGATAACCGAGTTAAAAGCTCGAGTCGAATCCCCATAAATGTGATCATTTAGGTACTATCTTGGTTCGGTCATTTTTGGTGGGGCTTACATGATAAACAAGGCCCAAAAGCAACCGATAATAAAGGCAAAGCCTTTATACCGGGATCAAAGATCGTATCTTCGTTTTCGGATGATAAACGAAACAACACGACTTTAAACATCATCGTCCCAAAGGGACACAAGAAAATAGAATGAGAAGAGAAGGGTGGGACATTGGGTGGGCAAACAAATCGAGTTACTCGAGGTAAACTCATACCGTAAGTGTAGAAGGATCTTCTAGTGACTACTTCGGTAAAAGACCGAGATTTTATCTTAAACGTGATACCGGGGTCAAAAATCTCGTCCTCGGTGGAGAAGTGTGAGGAAACAAATAGGCTTCCCCCACACTAGATCCACACAAAATGTCGTCAAAATAAGTAGACGCGTTTGTAGCAAGTTCAATTAAGCGAGGTGATGACGGAATTAACTTTGGAAAAATTTTCAAATCAATTGTAAAATCTTTTCCTTTTTCATTTTTTAACTCATTATTACGAAAACCCGAGTTGATTAAATTGAAAATATTTGGTGTTTCTAAAACAATTCTAGGCACACTTAAAATTTTCACATTTATCTTGAAGGCGGGAAGAGGATTTGAATTTTTAAAACGTGAATCGACTAATAAAATATCCCCCTCCGGGCTAACGCAACGGTCCTCATCAAACTCGAAAATCGAAGGCGGATCATCAAGTATAAGTTTGATCTCAGAAAAATCGCCATCGGGATCAAAAACGTCTTCTCTTCATCGTGGAAGAGGTTTGGAAATCAATTTATCGATAGTCGAGTCGCTAGCTCCAACCATCGTGAAACTAGGAATAGAAGGCTCTTCGATTGAAGATTTTGCCTTTGTCGTTTCGACCTCGACATCAAAAAAACGTATCGATGTGAGCAAGGCCATCGACGGACTTCTCACATGATAAATCCAAAATCTCACTCGGTGTGGGATTAGGAGTAAAAGGCTCGTCTCGTGACGATTTTGCCTTGACGGTTTCAACTTTGTCCTTCGAAGGGATCGAACGTTGGTTCTCGAACATTTTAGCAAAATTACTAACACGTCCCTTCGGATTTAATTTTCGTTCATCTTGTAAAAACGAGGGGTCAACGATTTCTTTTAAAACCTTTTCATATTTTTCTTTTTCAAAATCATTTAACGGAATTTCTTCATTCAAAATTGGTGTATATTGATTTTGAAAATCCTCAATAATTTCATCCTCATTTGAAAAATTAGGTTTAAAAGGTATAAGATTTAATATTCCCAAGTATCCTATGAGTTTTTCTTTTGGTTTATTTCCAAAAACATTTTTCAAAACTTCGTTAGATGACGTTTTCGTTTCCTCTACGTTTTTACAAGACGACGAAGGTAGCACGACTTTAAAATTCGATAGATAGGGATCAATACTAGATGTACGAGTCTTAGGAGTCGATAAGGCTTGAACCTCTCCTTTGATATTAGGATTGGTGACGTTCAATGAAGAACTCGGCTCGTATGAAGCTACTTTTTTCTCTAAGGTCTCAATCGTTGAAAGAATTTCATTTCGCTCATTAGTGTAAGCCTCCACAACTTTATCAACAAGTTTATCCCATCTCTCGTCAATTAGGTCAAATAAATGTTCTTGTTCTTTAGAAGCGGCATCATATTCGTTTTCCAACTGGGTTCTCGTGGAGGCCATTTCCTTTAAGTAAAATTCCTTTTGAGTTTCCAATTGTTTTTCGTAATGTTTCTTAAGTTCACTACAAGTTTCCCTAAGGTTTGTCATTTGTTCTGGAACCATCGTTAAGTTTTCATTATTTCGTCTCATATAGTCATAAAAGGCGCTTTGATTCATTTCATCATATTGATTTTGATCACAATTAAAAGACGAATCATATAATGAGTAGAACGAAGACGATGGGTGATCTTGGTCGTAAGATTGAAAATTGTCACCATGATCACGTGGAGCGGAGTTATAGATATAACCCTCTCGACCTCCAATAACCTCACAATTAAAACAAATGGCACCATCGGGCGGGCCTCCACAATATGGACACGAATAATATCCACCATCATTCGACATGATGCAACGAGAAAGACGATTCGAGAATTAAATGTTATAGAGGGTGAAAGAAGAGAATTATGAAAATAGAGGAAAAAATCGAAGAATCTTTTTGTGTTTTTGGTTTTTTTAATTTTTTTTGGAATTTTGGTGTATTACGTAGAAATTAATCTACAAAAACTATCCACTAATCAAAGGTCTCGATTAATGAATCCAAGAAGAATGAAGGTAATTACGTGAAGTAAAAACCCTCGTCGACTTTGAAACGTTGGCGGAACGCCAAAACGTTTCGAGGTTCAATAATTAAAACTCACAAAAATAGATTAATAATACTTGATGTGGCAAACCCCTAATTAATCGTCACTTTCAAAATACGCACAAGCGAGCGGAGAAAACGAGACGACGCGAAGCACTTAAGAGCCTTTTTTCCTTAGGTCGTGAAATACAACCGCCTTATACCCACCTTATAGTTTATATTTATCGAGATTAAACCAACTAAGAGTATTTATCTATTTTGCCTTTGACTTTCGTTTGAATTCGATACAACAATAGTGACCGGAACGCTCAACTATTGAGGTGCGATTTCTCGCGTATTTGGATAATTATTGTGTGTTAATTGTTCTACGTAAATACAATATATTATGCACAATAAAAAACGAAAAACGATTTTGTGTTAATAGAGTTCTATTTAACACGTATTTATTTATATGGTTAATAATATAGAAAAATAAAAAGAAGTATTTACGATAAAACGTAAACGCTCAAACAAACACGATAAACAAATATGGCTAAACACACCTCCCCGGCAGCGGCGCCATTTTTGATGTTGTGGTTTTTAGTCGTTTACTTACCTTTAGGAAACAGTAAGCAAACACTAAGTCATGGTAAGTATTAGTACGTACGTTTTGTGAAAAACGCAAATACCGACAATCGAGTTCGTTCTCGAGAAGGTATGTTGTTTAGCCAACAAATATATACGATATTTATTCGAGTTATTACGTTTTTGGAAAGAAAGAAAGAAAGGAAAACGGAGACGAATTAAGCTCAAAACGGTCGAAAACGCTTCAACGTACGAACGTCAAATTGCGATCAAACGAAAAATTTTACCAAAAAAATAATTAAAAATCACTAATAAATAAAAAAAAAACTAACTAAGAAAAATATGAAAACCAAAAAATTTGAAAACTTTTAAATAATTTATATTAATTTTTAAATTTAAATATAAATCCTAAAAAATAAAATAACTAAGAAAAGGACAAAATTCAAATTTTAATATATGTACACCAAAATTACGTTATATTAAAACTAAAAATATTTTTTCGAAACATTTTCTCAATTTTTTTCTATTTTTAAAAATCTAAAAACAGTTTAAAAAGAAAATAATGATTAAAAAAAATCTATAAACGGGAAAAATATGAAACCAATTTTAGAAAATCCTAAACTAATACAGAAACAAAAGAAAAATAAGAAAGTTGAAAAATAAGCCCAATTAAGCTCGAAACAAGCTTAAAAGGGCTGATTAACTTAAGACAATGCGAAACAAAAGAAAGTATAAAGGAAAATTAAAAGGATATTTTAACAGAAAGTATAAAGAGATCATATGGTGGAGGAGTGGGTTGCTGTGTTTGTTTGGGGGCTGTGGTCAGGGTTCGAAACCCAACTGCTGCCCTTTTTCTTCATATTTCTTTTTTATTTGTTGTACTAACTGTATAAAACAAAATATAGAGGCATAGATAATAGAATCTTCTAACAGAGCAGATGGTAATTTGAAGTCTGTTTCGTTTGCTAGTGTTCTCAGGTCCGCGGTTCAATCCCAGTGGACTACAAGTTGATTTTTTTTTTTGGTTTTTCAGTGTAGATCCAATTAAGATTTAACAAAAATTAGTTCCAAACACCCTTTAAATATCAATATATCAGCAGCACACAAGTGAAAAAAAAAACACAGTGAGCTAAAAACTTAGACCGGAGTGTGGCTTTTCTTTCTATAAGCAACAACTTATATTTTGCTTAAACATAACGAATAACAATTATAACACCACCACAAAACACAAATAATGACATAGTACCACATGATCTATCATACAGCTATGAACAAGAATTTGTCATAGTGACTAAGGCCGAGAACAAGAAACACAACAAAGTAAACTCTGGCTACTTGTATGTTACAGTTAAGCACACACCACTGAAAACAACAATTCACGCCACAAACTTGTTAATGTGCACATTAAAGAACCAAGGCTACAGCAGGCACTCGTACACTCTCTCAATCAAACAAGATCAATTGTTAGAAATACGTTTTTACGTATATTAGAAGTATCGGTCACTCCACAATATTATTAATGTTGTAATAGCTCGTAGTTTATAGTTACTTATTTAGTTAAGTAAGAACCGGTCCATGGGCTTGTCATGGGCCGGCCCAAGTCCACATATGACTTGGAAGTATAAATACCCCTTTCCTCCTTGGAAAGGGGTTGGTTGTTGAACATTTCTCATTTCCACTTAATGAAATAACACATACTTTTCTCTCACTTTCTCTCTCTAGTTTCTCTCTCTAGAAATCATCAACCCCCTTCATAGATTCATAGGTTATCAAGATTCTACATTTGGTATCAGAGCTATGGGGTGATTTAAGGTAGTGATTTGTGTGGGTTTTTTAGTTTTTGATTGTATTAGTGTTCTTTAAGAAGATCCATCTTGATTCTTGGTGTTTTTGGTGTTTTTGTGATTGGGATTAGTGGATAAGTATTAGTTTTTACTTATTATTGTAGAAATCACAAAACTTTTTGGGTTATTTGGTAAAAATCTGGGTTTAATCTTAGTTTTTTTGATCGACTGTTCATCACGAACAACCTTCTGTTTACCCAGAAAAACTTCCGGACCAAAAAGTTCCGGATCAACCAAAGTTCCGGACGAAAAAGTTCCGAACCAAAAAGTTCCGGATCAACCAAAGTTCCGGATCAACAAAAGTTCCGAACCAAAAGTTCCGAACGAAAAGTTCCGGATCAACAAAAGTTCCGGATCAAGGAAGTTCCGAACCAAAAGTTCCGGATCAAGAAAAAGTTCCGGATCAAGGAAAGTTCCGGATCAAGGAGAAAGTTCCGGATCAAGAAAAAGTTCCGGATCAAGGAAAGTTCCGGATCAAGGAGAAAGTTCCGGATCAAGGAAAGTTCCGGATCAAGGGAAAGTTCCGGATCAAGGGAAAAGTTCCGGATCAAGGGAAAGTTCCGGATCAAGACTTCCGAACCAAAAGTTCCGAATCAAGGTATTCCAAGCCAAATCTTCCGAATCAAACTTCCGAATCAACAAAAAGTTCCGAATCAATGGTTATTTTGCTTGTTTTTTCGACGATTTTTTAGAGGATTTAATCTTGGTTTCTTACAACAAAAACTCAACACAATTCACAAGCTTTACTTCACTGCTCGATCAACTGATAATCTTTGTCTCTTTGAAGTTAACAAAATGAATCCGAATTCAGTAATGCCTCAGATGACATCACTTACGGATATTTCCGTCATTACGGGAACGGATAATCGCCCGCCAATGCTCATCAAAGAAGTTTTTGAAGCATGGCAAGGCCGGATGATGTCTTACCTTAAGGGAAAACCGGTATATGGGAGGCTTATGGTCAAGTCAATTTTAAATGGTCCACTTGACTATGGTACCATCGTGGTTAACAACGTGACTCGACCACGAGAATTTGAAGAACTCACTCCAGCTCAACAACTTGTTGCAGATGCAGACGAAAAAGCTCTTCAAACCATTCTCCAAGCCCTTCCACATGACATCTATCGAATGGTAAGTCAGTATACGGTGGCAAAGGATTTATGGGAACGTCTTAAGGTGTTGCTACAAGGTACGTCTCTCACCAAACAGGAAAGGGAATGTCAGTTGTATGATCTGTTTGATAGATTCACGTACAACCCAGGGGAAACGCTTCACGATTATTACTTCAGATTCACCACACTCATGAATGATCTGAATGTATACAATCTCGTGATTGCACCATTCCAGGTTAACACCAAATTCTTGAATACTTTACCTCAAGCTGAATGGGGTGAGTATATTACCGATGTTAAGTTAACCAGGGATTTGCATAAGTGCAATTTGGATCAACTATATGCTTTTCTTCAGCAGCATGAGAAACATGTGATCATGCACCGTTCGCCTCGAGGTATGTACCCTGATTCATTAGCTTTGATGGCGAATCAACCAAGCTTGTCTCACAACAACACTCCTTATATCTTGGGACATCAAGCCTATCATCCATCACCTTACATGACACCAACCTTTCCCCAATACTCGATTCTACCACAACCACCCACCTCACATCAGCAACAATATCGGTTCAATGCACCTTCACCACACTATGCTTCACAACATCACCCAGCAAGTATTGCACCTTATGCTCAATCTTCATATTCTTCTTATCAAGAGAATGCATCATATCCAACAAGCTACCCTGATCAAATGAGTATTCCTTCTAGTGATTATGCAGCTCATCAAGACCAAGCAATGTATTGTGATGATGAGGAAGTCCCCATTCCTGTATTCAAACAAGGTGCTGACCCAGTTGAAGTGTTAACCACTATGTCTGCTTATCTCACAAGGACTTTAAGCAAACGAGGATTTAGGGGATCAGCTCCTACCAACAACCAGTTGAGGAATTCATCTAATTCTCGCCAACAAGCTACTATTGAGAATGGCAGGGTAATGGTTCAATCTATTCAACCATATCAGGGGAGACCTACCACATCAACTACCAATGCTCGCACGGTCAATACTGCTCCAATGGTCAATCCTGCTCCACGGGCTAATTCCACAGGCAAGTTGAGAATGATTACATGCTACAACTGCAAGGAAGAAGGACACATGTCCAGAGATTGCAAGAAACCCAAGAGGAGAAGGGATGGACAATGGTTTGCAGAGAAAATCTATCTGGTGAATGCTCAAGCACAAGGAAGGGAACTTGATGAAGAGGAGCTTGCATTTCTTGCTGATCCAGGGATTGCTGAACAAGACATTGTCACTACACAGAATGCAGCTTACCAAGCCGATGATCTTGATGCGTATGACTCAGACTGTGATGACTTTCAATCTGCAAAGGCTGCTCTCATGGCAACTATCTCCAGCTTAGGGCCAGAAAAGAGATCTGAGGTACTTATTAATACCACTGATAATACCACAGATGCTAGTATTCAACCACATCAAGTTGTGCAAGAGAGTGCTGATTCGAATGAGTCTTTGGTGGTGTGCCTTTCAAATGAGGAGACAATCAATGATAGAAATATCAATGTGAGTCCCCAGACTTTGAGTGAATCACAACCGGGAGCCATTTCGCATACGCCTACTCCTGCTCAACAAGATTTGGTCATGGTTCCTGCTACATTACTTAGCCAAATGAATGTTGCACTCTTAGAAACCTTAGCTAAGAATAAGAATTTGTCTGATGAGCTTGCCTTAAGCAACGAGAAAGTTCAAACTTTGGAGTTAGTGCCTTCGTCTAGTGTTCTAAACAATCCTGAGTATGATCATTTTCGAAACAAACAAATGGGTCACTTGCAAGAAATTGAAAACTTAAGAGCAAATCTTTCTAATGAACTCAAAGAAAAGGAGTTAGTGGTCACTAATTTTCAAAAACTTCAAACGGATTTTGAATCACTCGAGTCTAAGAAGAATGAAATGGAGATTAATGCTGCTAATAAGATTAGAAGTCTAGATTATTTGCTTTTAAGACAATACGCTGCTTCTCAACTAGTGCACTTATTTGATGCTTCATTTAGAGAATTTAACTTATCACGTCAAAAGGCCTTCCCCCTAACCCACGGTATGCAAAACAAGCTTTAAGACATAGTCCTAGACTTTATAATGCAACCCAATTAGGATTGGTCTTAGACCCGATTGTTATTTTTGATGATCGAACAAGTAAGGATCTAGTTGATGAGGATCGGTCATACAATTCTGCAAAATATCCCGAGTGTGATTATTTTAAAATGAATAAGGAGCTTGCAAAAACGGATTTTAGAATTCGCTTCCATATGGACAAAGATCTCATAACAGCACCAACCTACATATTAGATGAAGAAAACCCTAGTACATTTCCTACACTTGTCAATATGGAAGGTCCTAAGGAAATTCCAAAGGATCTTCCACCTGTTAGCACTGTATGGTTAAACTTGCAAGAGATTAATCAATACTTTACTAATTTTGACAAGGTCATTTTGGAATGTACGACTTCAAATGGCTTAAACGCCGGAGAATGGGCTTTCGAACATATGAACGAGGTGTTTAAAAATGAGATCAATCCATTTGTCGAAAGTCTAAAAGGAAGTTTTGCATCTCTTAAGGAAAATCTTGTGTTTGAAATTGGTGAAGTTCAAAAGGTGTTTTATGAAATGGACACCGCTTACGAACTACAACTAATTGAAAAAGAAAAGATTTTAACCGAATATGACCGATTCTTGTCCGCAGTAATTTCGTGTGATGTGCTTACTACTGTAAATGTTAATTATTCGAATGAGCTTACATCCGCTATGATTAATTGTGATGCTGTGAATATTTGTGATGATATGTGTGATCTCTCTGTAAATGTTGCTGATACTGTAAATGAGGTAGATAATCATTCTTGTCACGAATCTAACGCTGAGTTTTTAAAGCTACAAGATTCTTACAATTTACTTTCAAAACGCTTTAATCAACTAGAACAACATTGTATATCTTTAGAATTAAAGCAACAAACTCAAAATGAGGATCTTTTGATATTAAATAGTTGTGAAAGCGGTGTTGAGACGAGTGACAAGATGATTGCAATTGTTAAGGCATTAGAGGAAGAGATTATGAGATTGAAGAGAGATGTGTCATCAAATGAAACATTAAAATTGGAACTAGAGGCCGCAGAGTCAAAAAACTAGGACTTAGAAATTAGACTTTCGTCTATTCTAGGGGAGATGGATTGTGCAAGACAGGGAATGTCTCAAATTTATGGTTCACTAGAAGAACGCTTCGCTTTTAATGCGGCACAGCAACAATCTTATGTTGAACAATTGAACCAAAAATGTGAGGAAATCTCTGACTTAAACATCATGCTCATTGACAAAAATATGGTTTTGGCCGAGTTAAAGGAGACACTTCTTCTCACCCGACAAGAAGTTGTTGATAACTCAGCTACCGACTCTGCACCGTCCACTAGTGCTCCAACAACCAAGTCAGTAGTGCTTTATAAGAACCCGCTTCATAAGAGAAACCCGGTTACCTACGATGATTATATGAGGAATGCCATTAAGCATGTAGATCTTGTTAGGGATATTTTAGACGATCTTTATGCCTTAGATCCCTCAAGTAGCTACTAGTATTCGGCTCATGAATATATTAAGCGAGTTCAATATTGCTTAGCATATTTGCAATACATAGGTAAACCAGGTTCTGCACTACTTACTAATAGGCCCATTGTTGTAACTCCATTCAATAAAACTCCAGGAGCAAAACCGTCATTGGCACAATTAAGTAAGGCACCTTTAAAATCTGTTGCTAATGTTCCCACTTTGCCTTCTACAGGATTAAAAGAGACTACTAAGGCTAAAGGATCGCCACTCAAGAAAGATAAGATCAAGCCCTCCACTAGTAGTGCCAAAAAGAAGGAAGTAGAAGCTCACCATAGGAATGTTAGTTCAGTTTTAAATAAAAAGAATCATGTTAAGACTAAGAGCTCTGCGCCTGTGCAGAAGCCAAAACCATTCGTGAATTCTAATTTGAATTGTTGGAGTTGTAATGAATGTATGTTTTCCCAACGTCATGATTTGTGTCTGATTGATCATGTGAATGAAATGAATGCCATTAGGAATGGTCTTGAATGGAAGCCAACGGGTAGAACTCGTGCCCAGGTTGGCTGGCAATGGCGTCCCACTGGTAGGACCTTTACATTATATGGAACAATGTGCCCTTTAACTAGGAATGCATCCATTGAGGTTAGGTCTGAGCGTCCTTTAGTTAGGAACACTCGCACTCAAGTATGGAAACAGCGCCCTTTAATTAGGTCAGCCCCCACTATAGTGCCTATCAGTGAAGAAATACCACAGGATTTAAGCCAACTAGAATCTACACCACCAACTAGGAAGAAGAAGGCTAGGAAATCTAGGAAACCTAAAGTTAGCAAATCTAAGATTATTAAATCTGTACCTGCTAATGACAAGGAACATTCAGATTCCGATACCTCTACATTGTCTTCGTGTGGTGATATTTTCAGGTGGTCCAAATCATCCTCTGGTATTTGGACTCCGGTTGTTCAAAGCATATGACCAGAGATCGCTCGATGCTCCGAAATTTCGTCAGCAAGTTTCTTGGTACGGTTAAATTCGGGAATGATCATATAGCAAAGATAATGGGGTATGGTGAATATCAGATTGGAAACGTTACGATTTCAAGGGTATACTATGTAGAAGGTCTTGGTCATAACTTATTTTCAGTAGGACAGTTTTGTGATTCCAACCTAGAGGTTGCTTTTCGACAACATACTTGTTTCATCCGCAACTTGGAAGGAAAAGATTTGTTGAAGGGTTCTCGTGGTGCAAATCTTTATACGTTGTCCCTACAAGACATGATGGCCGCTTCTCTAGTATGTCTTCTCTCTAAAGCATCTAAGACCAAGTCTTGGTTATGGCATCGTAGATTATCTCATCTCAACTTTGATGCTATTAACCATCTGGCTAAAAACGAATTAGTTCGTGGTCTTCCAAAGCTCAAATTTCACAAGGATCATTTATGTTCCGCGTGTTCAAGGGGGAAAAGTACCAAGAAATCATACAAGCCCAAAGCTGAAGACACCAATCAAGAAAAACTTCATCTTTTGCATATGGATCTTTGTGGGCCAATGAGAACTGAAAGTGTGAGCGGTAAGAAATTCATTCTCGTTATCGTGGATGATTTCTCCATAAGATTTTTACGTACAAAGGATGAAGCACCGAAGGCGATCATCACTTTTCTGAAATTCATTCAGGTACGTTTGAATACTACTGTCCGCCGTATTCGTACAGACAATGGAACAGAGTTCGTAAACCAGACTCTTCGTGATTACTATGAAGGAGTTGGTATCTCACATGAAACATCCGCTGCACGCACTCCACAACAAAACGGTGTCGTTGAAAGATGGAATCGTACATGGAAGCTGCTAGGACTATGCTTATTTATGCGAACGCTCCATTGTTCTTGTGGGCAGAGGCTATATCTACTGCATGTTTCACCCAAAACCGTTCTATCATTCGGAAACGCCATGGAAAAACACCTTATGAGCTTCTATATGACCGTAAACCCGATGTTTCATTTTTTCATGTGTTTGGTGCTCTTTGTTATCCAAACATTAATAGTGAGAACTTGGGTAAGCTTCAACCAAAAGCCGATATAGGTATTTTCATTGGTTACTCACCGTCCAAGAAAGCATACCGAATTTACAACCGTCGTCTTGGCAAGATTGTAGAAACTATGGACGCAGATTTCGACGAGCTGACAGCGATGGCTTCTGAGCAACACAGCTCTGAACCCGCGCTTCATGAGATGGGAACCGGTGCTATTAGTTCCGGATTAGTTCCCAATAATCCTACTTCTACATCATTTTTACCACCAACAAGGCCCGAGTGGGATAAACTGTTTCAACCGTTGTTTGACGAATTCTTTGATCCCCCAAATGATGAAGTTCCAGCACCCGTAGTGATAGCTCCAATTCCTGAAGTTGTTGCTCCAGCTAATGAAGCTTTATCAAATGCATCCTCAATTAACATTGAACCGGATGCACCTTCACCAAGTAATTCTCAAACTACACCGGAATCGTCACCCCTACTTGTGCCTAATGATGTGGAAGAGGATTCTATTGATCACGACTTGGAATATGCTCACCTACAAGAGCTTCCTTTCTGTGGTGTAGCGATACCTGAAAACCCTTCAGCCGCGTCTACCTCAGAAGAAGCTCCTTCTATTGTTCACTCCAGACCACCTAGGATTGAAAACCATAGCACTAAATGGACAAAAGATCACCCAATTAGGAATGTCATTGGAGATCTAGATCGACCAGTCTCTACACGCCATCAATTACAAGAGAGTGCACTCTATTGCTACTTTGATGCATTTCTCTCTGAAGTTGAACCTAAAAATTGGCAGCAGGCTATGACTCAATCATCTTGGATTGAAGCCATGTAGGAGGAACTAAATGAATTCCAACGACTTGAAGTATGGGAATTAGTTCCTCTCCCTGACAAAGTTAACATCCTTACTTTGTTATGGGTTTATAAGGTTAAACTTGATGAGATGGGTGCAGTATTGAAGAACAAGGCTAGATTGGTCGCTAGAGGATATAAACAAGCCTTGGGTATAGACTTTGAAGAATCTTTTGCTCCTGTTGCGAGATTGGAGGCTATTAGACTATTCCTTGCGTATGCTGCTCATATGAACATGATCGTCTATCAAATGGATGTGAAGACGGCATTTTTGAACGGTGAACTAAGGGAAGAAGTCTATGTTAGTCAACCAGATGGGTTCGTTAGCACGGAGTTTCCTAATCATGTGTACAAGCTTAAGAAGGCTCTCTATGGGTTGAAACAAGCTCCACGCGCGTGGTACGATCTCCTCTCAACATATCTCATTTCGGAAGGCTTCTCCAAAGGCAAGGTGGACCCCACTCTATTCACTCTCAAGGAAGGCAACGACATGATTCTGGTACAAATTTATGTTGATGATATAATATTTGCTGCCACTAACATAGAATTGTCAAATCGCTTTGAGAAGATAATGTCCACACGCTTTCAGATGTCAATGATGGGAAAAATCTCATTTTTCTTAGGATTACAGATTTCTCAAAATCCCAGAGGCATCTTTATTAATCAATCCAAATATGCTCTAGAATCTTTAAAGAAATATACCTTTGATAATTGTGACCCCGTGGACACTCCAATGGTGGAGAAATCCAAGTTAGATGAAGATAGGAATGGGACTATTGTCGATCCAAAACTTTACCGTGGGATGATCGGCACCCTTCTCTATCTGACTGCTAGCAGGCCTGATTTGCAGTTTGCTGTATGCATGTGTGCCCGGTATCAGGCTCGGCCTACCGAAAAGCACCTACATGTTGTGAAAAGGATCTTTCGGTATCTAAAAGGAACACTTCATCGTGGTCTATGGTATCCGAAAGATTCCTCTATTGCTTTAATATCATACGCAGATGCCGATCATGCTGGATGTCAAGACACGAGGCGTAGCACTTCTGGATCTGTGTAACTCCTTGGAGATAGATTGATCAGTTGGTCTTCAAAAAGGCAGAAAAGCGCTGCAATATCAAGCACGGAGGCTGAATACATCGCCATGTCCGGTTGTTGTGCTCAAGTCCTTTGGATGAGATCACAATTAACTGACTACGGTTTGGGATTCAACAAAATCCCGATGTATTGTGACAACAAGAGCGCCATTGCCCTTTGCTGCAACTATTTTCAACACTCCCGGGCCAAGCACATAGACATTCGCTACCATTTCATTAAGGAGCAGGTGGAGAACGGGGTGATCGAGCTGTATTTTGTCACTACTGAGTATCAGTTGGTGGATATGTTCACCAAAGCCTTAGATCGAGGACGAATCGAGTTTTTGATCGACAAGCTTGGCATGAAATCATTCACTCCAGCGACTCTCAAAGAGTTGGCAGAAGAATCAGCTGAATAGTGGTGGTAAACTATTCAGAGTATCCTTTGTTCATGATCATGTATATTATAGTAAATATATAAACCACAAAAGAAAAATACAAAAATATAAAACCAAGAAAAACCATAAAAAATATAAAACCTATAAAAACCATAAAAATTATAAAATCAAGAAAAACCAAAAATATTTTTCGTTTTAAAACGGGCATGTCTTTTAGTACGGTAATATTTACGGCCTTAGAAATGTCGATCAATATTGACACGGTGCCATAAATAGAGTCCGTATAAAAGTTGTACATTTTTAAAACATGCCCATGATGGCTTGTAGTTATTTCAGACTACAACCCGGTTTTCACATTAAAGTCACGTATTTCCTTGGAAAACGTTGGCTCAGAACGGGAATTAATTTTCTCGGGCGTGATTTACAAGCCAAATCATGCAAAGGGATCAAGTTTATTTTACAACTTGGTCTAACACGAATTTGTGTACGTCTCAGTGCATTAATTTGTTAAAATAAGAGAAATCTTATTGACACAACGAATCAATCTTTTTCAAGACATTAATTGGAAATGTTTTCATCAATATTTGACTCTTTAAACAATGACTACAGCTCTTTAAATAGAAAACGGGTCATCGTTTAAGGGGGAGAAAATATTAAATCATCTTCGTCATTACATCGATCTTTTCAAAAGTGATTGTGGAAAATTAATGGCTAAATGGTAAATGAGTGGTATTGCTTTAGAAAACGACTTGGGCTCGTTCAATGTGATAGGACTTGCTTTAGATTTTGGAGATTTGCAAATAGGTTGCGATTGCTAAGTTGTGTGAAAGTTAATAGTGGCTAAGTTTAACAATGGTCAAGGAAAAAATGAAAAGTTTTAAATCTAAAAGGGAAAAGGAGTAAAAAATGTAGGGTTAAAAAGTGACAATGTGTGAAAGTTGCTAAAACTTGACCTAGTCAAACAAAACCCCCCGCCCCCTTACTATTCTTCTTCACTGTTTCTTTCTCTCTACCTCCATTAACACACACTTAAAAACACACAAGTTTTTTCAACCATCGTTTCAATCAAATCGATCCATTTCATTCGTTTAAACAAGGTACAACATCAATCTTTAAATTCTAATTCACCTTATTCATTCTTTAATTCTGTTAAATTACTCGATTAATCAGATTAAATTAAATTAGGGTTTGTGATTAATTTAGGGTTAATTAACTAGGGATTATAGATGGGATTTGCTCGGAATACATTTAGATGATGTTGTGTTGCCTTAGCTTGCTTTAAATCCCACAAATGCGTTTAGATTAATCTTCAATAAGCTGCTATTATGAACTTCCGAATGAACTTGGATAAAAACTTCCGAATGAAGGAATTTTCTGAAAAACTTCCGAATGAAGGAATGTTCCGAACAAACTTCCGAATGAAGAAAGTTCTGAATGAAGGACTTCCGAATGAAGAAAGTTCTGAATGAAGGACTTCCGAATGAAGGAAGTTCCGAATGAAGGAAGTTCCGAATGAAGAACTTCCGAATGAAGGAAGTTCCGAATGAAGGACTTCCGAATGAAGAAGTTCCGAATGAAGGACTTCCGAATGAAGAAGTTCCGAATGAAGGACTTCCGAATGAAGAAGTTCCGAATGAAGAACTTCCGAATGAAGAAGTTCCGAATGAAGGACTTCCGAATGAAGAAATTCCGAATGAAGGACGTCCGAATGAAGAAGTTCCGAATAAAGGACTTCCGAATGAAGAAGTTCCGAATGAAGTACTTCCGAATGAAGAAGTTCCGAATGAAGGACTTCCGAATGAAGAAGTTCCGAATGAAGGACTTCCGAATGAAGAAGTTCCGAATGAAGGACTTCCGAATGAAGAAGTTCCGAATGAATACATCCGAATGAAGAAGTTCCGAATGAAGGAATGTTCCGGATGAAGAAGTTCCGAATGAAGGAAAGTTCCGGATGAAGTGTTGTTTGATTGATAGTTTGTTTGCATGTTATATGTACTTGTTGAATTATGTTAATGAAATGTGTTATGCTTAGAAGTAAGAATGATATATATCTACATATTTTTGTGCATCAACCTTTCATGTCTTATCTTAAAACAGATACAATGACTAATCCAGCAGTACAAGCAATCCAAGACTCTAGAGAAGCCGCAATTGCCGAAGCACGAACACTCAAGTTCATACCAAACAACCACCGGCTAAAACCAGTCTCAAAATCCACTCACCATGGTTTCAAAGTCGCCATAGCAATTCTTGATCAATCTCATTTCAAGAATGCCTTAAGGAGTACTGCCTCGGTGCCTTATGATTATATGTATGAGTTTTGGGCTACCAAGGAAATCACTTCAAACAAGATCACCTTCACTCTCGACAACAAGCAACAGACAATTAAGGTTTCAGACTTCCGTAAGATATTTGGCATTCGGGATTCACCCAAAGGTATGGTATTTTCGAGGGATCCTACTAAAGACGAACTCATGGAGTTATTCGATGCTATTGGATGTCCTGACATACGAGTTGCGTCTGAGTTTACCACTGCTAAAGTAGGACAACCTTGGAGAGCATTGTTGGGTATTCTCAGTAGATGTCTTACACCAAAAACAAGTGGGCATGATGCTTTGCGCAGTCTAATAATGAACATCTTCCATGGGATGTACAAAGGCGCAAATGCAGATTATGCTTTATTGTTATGGGAAGAATTCACCTTTCAACTCTTCCATAACAAGAAGCTGAAGACTAATTTCTTTGCTTACCCTCGGTTTATCAAGCTTATCATTAACTATTGTATGAAGAATGATGTTACAATTGATAGGCGTGCAGCAAGTCGTCATCACACTGAAGAGGCTGATCATATTGTGGACTTAAGGCATGAAGAACCATCTGGTGGTGTGATTCCTGGTCCTATTTCCGATTACCTTCTGACAGATAGAATTAAAGGTTCTGCTGATTACAAACTACTGCAACTAGAAATCAAGAAGTTAAAAGCAAACCTTCAGACTGGAGAAGACTCGTCTACTACGGTCAAGAGTAAAGGTAAACGCAAGCAACCAGCTGTGTTACCTGAACCCGAAACCAAGAAGAAGAAGACTGAGGTTAAGAAGGGAAAGGGTAAGTCTGATGAGATGGTTCTACGTGACGAAGAAGATGTTGTTGATCCTACTCTTGACAAGACGGAGAGAAAAATGATGAAGATAGCTATTCAAAGGAGTAGGAAAGATACGGGCGGTAGTGGTTCAGGTGCAAGGATAAATATTGAAGAAGAGTACGAGGAGCCAGATGATATTGATGAGTTTGGGTCACCTGAACGGTATTCTACTTCGAAGGAGACATCCATTCCGGTTTCAGCAAATGTTGAAAAGGAGTCCGTTGCTCCTACAATCATGGTGTCAACTCAACCGTTAGTAACTCAACCTTTAGCAACTCAACCTCCACCAATACAACCCTTACCAACCAGACCGGCTTCAACACCATTCCGTCCACCACCAATAACTCCCATCCTTAGTACCGTAGTAACAACCGAGCCTCTTCAATCAACCCAGAGCAGCTCTGCAACATCTACAATGGCTGCATTGGTGATGGCCGAAATGTTGGATAAACATACGGATAATCACAAAAGAGAAATGGATGAACTTCGCCAAGAGCTACATAGAAGAGTTCAAAGTGAAGAAGCATCTAGGAAAGCCCAAGAAGAGATGCTTGCTAAGTTCGCTGCAGATATGGAATTGACGCGAAAAGTTCATGCAGAAGAACTAGCTCAGGTTAAACAGGCTGAGGCTGATAAGCATGCTGCACGTATCACTAGACTTCAAGCAATGAGGGATAGATACAAGGAGCAGAAAGAAGCACTTGAAGCTTCTGTTGAAGAGAGAGTAAAAGAATCCGTTGAATCTATTATGCCAAAACTGCGTGATGAGTTGAAGACACTCGCGGCTGATAATTTGATGATCAAGTCATCCAATCCTTCTGAATCCGCCTACAAAATTGCTTATGACTTGACGGATTTTGAATTGAAGAAGATCCTGAAAGCTAGAATGAGGGAACTTGGATCGTTTGATAAATCTAGGATTCAACGGGCTCTCTACAAATCCCTGAATGACGCTATCATGGAGGATGATAGGTTATTTAAAACGTTTGGAAGTGTGGTACCATACCACATTCTACCTGAGGAAGAAAGGGAAGAAAGTGAAGAAGAAGAGGGTACTGGTGAAGATGAAGGTGGAGAAGAAGAAGAAGAAGAAAAGGATGATGAAGATGACAATGATGGTGATGATGATGAGGATGAGGATGATGATGATGATGATGATGATGGCGATGATGGTGGTGATGGTAATGAGGAGAGTGCGAGGGGGAGCAACGAGGATAACGATGAGGATGATGATGGGGGTGAACAGCCTAAAGAGGGAGATAAGGTTACCAGCTCCAAGAAACCTGCTAAGTCTGGAACCAAGTCCAAGAAAGATGCAGCGCAGAAGGACAAATCAACATCATCGGAATCAAGACGATCTAAGTGGCGCCACGATGTGAATGCTACTACAGCGTCATCGATTCTTGGTACTTCTATTGCTGTGTCTATACCTGTTACCACTAACCCTATTAGTCCTGTTGTTGTTGCTCCTGTGATTGCAGAATCAGTAACGGAACCTGAAGCTGCACAACACTCACCCGTTCATGACACCGCCGAGATGCCTGAATCAGAACCAGCAGATGTTCGCGTTTCTACTCCTCTACAACAAGCACAACAATCTACGGTTCCTGAACCAAGCATACGAGACTGGGCAGACACGTTGGAGATTGACGAGACTGCACCGCCACAGGCTTGGATCACGGCAGCGGCGCAATATGATCCAATCACGGACGCTGACAGAGATGTACTATATCTCCGTATCCGTAGTCTGATTGACTTGTGTGCATTTCTTGCTCATGAGTATAAGACTTCGGTTACTCTGTCTTTGGTGAAGAAAGCACTTAAGGATAAAAGACTTCGCGCCAAAACCAGGTTAACCCGAATGGAGTTCGAGTACTATGCTGATGAGATCCTGAAAGCTCTGAATACCGTTCAATGGCCAGGTCTTCATGATTCAGAAAGAGCTCCACCTCCACTTGATCCTACTCAAGATAATCAGATTGCTCTCGACTTCTTCGTCACCTATGATCTTGAGTATCTTCTGAAGGGTTCATCAAAGTACGCAACCTCCTTGACCTTGCTGAAAGCTGCCAACTGGGGGACAATACCCTGGATCGAGGAAAAGGTAAACCGACTCTGGGTCCCAAGGGTAACTCGTAATTATGATATGTATGTTGGTATAGGTGCATCTCATTGGGACGAACGAGTCCGAAGGGCGTACAGGGGTTGCTGTCTAGTCAATTCAGGAAGTAACGTTAGATCCGATATCCGCATCTCCAGTATTTTAGGGCTGAAAACTGAAGCCAAGAATGGCTATTATCATGTGACGGAGATTCGTTTGAAAAGGGAGGATGACAGAGAATACAAAATCCAGCAGGGAGATTTTTCTATCATTCGCCTTGAGGATATCGAAGATATGTTGCTTCTGATGACCCGTGATCAACTCACACATATTCCTCGTGAAGATCTCATTGCTTTGAATACAGCACTTCGTATGTTCACACGAAGTGTTGTTATCAAGAAACGAGTTGAAGATCTTCAGTTGGGAGTCGAAAGTTACCAGAGGAAGCTTAACCTAACCCGTCCAGTGAATCAAGTGTTACCTCAACATGTCAACAGATGTCCCTATACCGGCATTTCTGTTCCGAATTGTGGGATTTTCTACTTGAACAGTCGAGGGTTAATGAAGTTTATGAGGGTGGGTGAGCTTTATAAGTACAGTGATGGGACTCTTATCTACGTCAGAGGAAAGTTGGATCATCTCAATTCGGGTGGGACTTTGCCAGAGATGACTGAGGATTGGCATCAGGGTTATCGGCAGATGGCGAAGTATGTGATCAAGAAGATCGATCAAAAGCTCCGTGAACGTAGATTGATGAGGAGCTTGGAAAGATTCGTTGGTGGTAGACCATATTTAGTGCACCACAAGCTACTGCAACGATCCATCTAATGGGTCGTACATTTCAGGTCCACTTTATATTGGTTTTCAATCGTGAATATGTATATTTGTGAATATTGTGCTTGTACGGCTTGATGTAGTGTTAAGGTATGATAATTTTTCAAGAATTTCTCACGAGATTCTAAATCTTTCAAAATATATCATACTAAAGCACTACAACTATCCCTTATTAATTTAAGGGGGAGCATGAACATGTTCTATGGCCAAACATCGATTTCATTTTTACCCAAAGACCGGTTAATCCATTCAATATCCCAGATATTAATGGTTAACATTTTGGATAAGGGGAGAAAATGGGATTAAGGAGATTTAAATGATACTTGGCTAAAAGATGAAAAAGACTTAACGATTATCCAACTTAATATGTGTAAAGCACGTATTAAGGGGGAGCGTTTTTGATGATCAAAAACACCTAAGGTACGAAACTTTTGATTTCAATATCACAAGTACTTTAGGTGATTTTCAATGATTTTTCATGGTGGCAATTCCTTCCCAAAACACGCTTAATTCACGACGAATGTGGTGACAAAAGGGTGGTAGGAATAGGTTTAGTCCAATGATTCATCAGAGCCGATGGAATCTTCCCAAGGACAATTCCCTAGATAGAATTAGAAGTCCTAGGAAAGTTGGAGAAAGATTGTGAACGTAGCTGAATGCCGACCAAGTACTTAAGCTAGCACTGGAACAATCACAACAAGGTGCTAGTGATGACGTATTGGTAAGCATTGAAGGGGTTGAAGAATGAAAAAGAATTGTAAAGATAAAGGGTGTAAAGAAAGAAGCCCTCCTTACAACTTAAGGCAGAAACCTGGTCAATACATATGCTATTGAGATCATTTTTGTTAATGATTCTCGGTATTGAAGAAAGACATCATGGACCCAGCGATGCAATGCACAACCCTTCCCAGCTAACTCAAATATCTCTCAAAAGGTATTTGTTTTAATCACACGGAGATCAATACGTTATCTATTGGTTTATTCACTCCGAATAGACTGGTATTGAAAAGGTGGCACTCCTCTCCAGCCATCGCTCACTAAAATCAAAACGCACAATTGAGTCTAGAGCCAAGAGATCATCAAAAGTCTCATTAGGACACTTTCCATTTATTCCTTGCTTTCTCACACACTGTGAAAAGTAAGAGATTTTCATGAGTCCTACGCAATATTCCTGTAATATTGCCAGAACATCCGAGTAATACGTAAGTATTACAATGAAGATGGAAATCCTGCTTGAGCCAACATCAAACAAGCTCATGGTAGGTTACACGTGCGGTTCTTTTAGAACCAATCTTGTGAAAAACTGGAAAGAAACAGTGGTTTAATTCTTAATTGAACTTAAACTCGTTCCAGGCCTCTACGCATTATCATATGATCTTGCCAGAACACTCAGAGTGACTCTTTATTGATCACAGTGACGAGTGGAAATCCTTCTAGTGTTAACATCAAACAGCACTTGGTAGGTGACGTGCAAGATTCTTTATGAATTGAGCTCGTGACAACTGGAAAGCAACGAGGTGAAAATCTTAATTGAAATTCACTTGTTCTAGGTTTCATGAATTGATGGCTCCAAATCACAAGGATAATTTATCCAAGTGATTCACTCTTTATGTTCGCAGTCAGCTTTGGACGGTCAAATAAAGAGAACGGGTTTACCCGCGAAATCCTGTCAGGAAGTTACTTAATTGAAACTATCCGTCACGGGTACGATATCTAATATCGTCCAACGGTCTTCATCGACCGGAGGTAAAATGCTACCGAATTAGAATAAAATGTTCAAAGCCATTTTATTCGTGTCGTTGCTGTGTACCTGTTAAAGACGGTGGCGTTGCTGTGTACCTGTTGAAGACGGTGGCGTTGCTGTGTACCAGTTAAAGACGGTGGTGTTGCGGTGTACCTGTAGAAGTCGTTCCCACATGCTTATGTCTTTCTGCATCAAAGTTCAGCAAAAATTCAAGAAAGTACAAGATGAAGTCTTCCGCTGTAACAAACTCTGAAGCTTTCGAGAATTCAACAAAAAGACATAAGTGTGTGGAACATGGAGTCACGAGGAGGCAAGTTTCACAAGAAGGCAAAGATCGCACGTGAAAGGCCAAAAGAACAATGCTCTCAAGCCAAAGCCTAAAAGATCAAACCAACATATTCACAACAAAAGAAAGAAAAGAAGAAAAGACTACGAGCTAAAGAACGAAGACTTAGTATAGTATGCTAGGTTTAGAACTTTGTAACGTGGAGTGACCTCCCTTAGGGGGAGATTGTTAGAAATACGTTTTTACGTATATTAGAAGTATCGGTCACTCCACAATATTATTAATGTTGTAATAGCTCGTAGTTTATAGTTACTTATTTAGTTAAGTAAGAACCGGTCCATGGGCTTGTCATGGGCCGGCCCAAGTCCACATATGACTTGGAAGTATAAATACCCCTTTCCTCCTTGGAAAGGGGTTGGTTGTTGAACATTTCTCATTTCCACTTAATGAAATAACACATACTTTTCTCTCACTTTCTCTCTCTAGTTTCTCTCTCTAGAAATCATCAACCCCCTTCATAGATTCATAGGTTATCAAGATTCTACATCAATAATCTAACCAGTCCTAAAAAAACAAATAAAAAAAAGTGGGTTTAACTACTTCTTTTCTTCCTACTTTTTGGTTACTGAAACGCAGCAGGGTCTTTACGTCGCAGCAATAAGAACACCACAAACCCCTTTTTTCTGCTTGTCTTTCGAACACCACATCAACGACATACAACAACAATAATACACTACTTTTTTTTCCTTTGTAACACCGTAAACCAATCACACAACTAAATCACCCCCCTTTTTTTTCTCTTTACTTGGTTTCTATGGTTTTTATGTCGTTTTGCTGTAAGTTAACACAACCTTGAATGGCTGTGTTTCTTTGCTTACTAGGTGAACACAGGCAACAATCCCAACAATCAACACACCACAATCTAAATTTGTGTGCTCACAGTTAAGTGAACACCAACAATCAATCACGCTTAAAATTAAGCTCAAAACCTAGACCCTATGTCTACCTATAATCTACCAGCGTAACAAGATCATCAATAAACCACACACAATGGCAGTCCTACAACTTGACAGAGTTATGATGAACCTTCAATTCCAAAGTTATAAACTAAAAATAACCCAAACTTTTTAGAAAAACCAACTCACCTAAGGCTATCAAAGTTGTGCATAATTTAGCTATCCTTGAGGGTCGTTTACTACCCACGAAGCACGATCTCCCAAACACCATATTATAAGCCGCACATGATTTTTTTTTCAAAGAGTTTTGATTTAAAACACCACAAAGGCACACACTTTCAAATGATATAGATCAAAGATAGCAAGAAAAACAGATTTCAAGCGAACATTTCACACTCCTATTGCACAAAACCAAAAATCACATACACACTCGCACAAAGATATCTCAAATCAAACACAAAAAAAACACTCAATCACTTAAACATTCAATTTTTGGACAAAAAAATTAAACGGAGAAAAAGAGAAAACCTCAAGGGCATACATCCATGCCCTAGATTGTTTGAGCTTATGTGCTAGTGTAGAAGCACAAGCTTCCCAAACCTGCTAAGAATCAACAAACGTGAAACAAACACAACAATAATAATAAAACACTGATTTTTTTTCTTTCACTTTTCTTTCAAAAACTTGAAACCTTAAACTCTTTGAACAACTTTAAAACTCAAACCTTGAAATCCTTTTAGATGAAACTGAAAAATTAAATGTGCATAAATTTAAAGACAAGTTAAATAAAATGGAACTCAATAATTTCATTCAATAATTTGTATCAACATTACAAATTTTGAGAAGAAAAATTGGAACAACAAAAAGTGAAGCCCTAGGGTGCCTTATATACTGGCTACAGGTTCTAGAAACAAAGGAAGAAAACTAAACCTAATTGCAATGATATTCCAATAGTACCCTTGAAGTCTTCTTGGTCAACAGATGCAGCCCGTGATCTCTGTCCATAACATGTGGGTTGCTAGTTGTTGATGACTTGATCCTGAGCGTTAGTATGTTCCTTTGGGGCCAAGATATTGATTTGAGCCGTGAGATTGCTGTAAAGATTCCTTGTTTGCTATGTATGCACATACAGGGCAACGTGGTGGGGTCCTTAGAGTCACAAGGTGATGTGTTTGAGAGTGGGGTTTAGTTTGGGGTATCACCAATCATATATCTGGAAAAGGGGAAGTGATAATTTTGGGTAATCAAAAGTTTAGTAATTAGGGTTTATGGATGGAAGGAACGAATTGGGAAGGTTAATGATGCGTACAGTGTTTTTTACCCTCCAATAATAATAATAATGAAATAATGAAACGGATCAGTATTATTATTAGCTGGTTAGTGACATGGGGCGGATTTCTGGGTTTGGTTTAATGGACTTGGGTGGGTAAGGTGACATGTCATGGTGTGATTGGTGGAATGGGTTTATGTGTTTGACACAATACCCCTTAAACTTCTCAAATTTCTTTAAACAAAGTCTTAGGCAGAATGATTTCATTTCCCTTTGATTTAAGTTTGCTCATTTTGCTAAATTCGGCACAAAGACTACCAATCTTTTTAAACAAGGACCCCAAATGTAATTTGATTAGCTGAATATGACATATCTTGAATCTTCAAGGACCATTCTTGTATAATTTGATTCTTGGAGGACTAGAATTGAAAATTCTCCAAAGATGAGGGACCAAACTTGTACAATCTTCAAACTTCAAGGACTTTTCTTGGAAAATAAACACTTGGGTCCGGTTCATTGTACGGCTTCGTTTTTTGTGTTCGTTTTTTATTGATTCTTGTGATCTTTTGTTATTTTCTCGTTATCCGTACCTAAAATACACATTGAGCAAACACAAGCATATATATGTCACTTTTTATGATATTTTCATCGGTTAAAACCCGTTTTGGACGATGAGACTATGTATAAAAGCAGTCTCATCAGAGACTTTCTTGAAAGTGATCTTGTAAATCAAGAATTCAATGGGAGAAATTATGATCTTAAAGAGAGTCATATAGATACATTACCTTCTAAAAACACTAGCGAAATAATTCCTATAGAACCAGAAAGTCTGGTGGTTCCACCGTGATGTTCGTTTTGCAAGTCTTAAAATTTATATTACAAGGTTTAGACAAAACAATGGACTAGAAATACAAACACGGGCAAGTATACCCTTTCGTTCGTAATATAGCTTGTAGTGGTAAGCCAGGATCGTTCGCTGAGACTTAGTTTCGTTTTGGTAATCAATATAATAATTGAAGAAAGAAATGACTGATATGAATAACAATAGTAACAAATATGACTAATATGGGATAGTTCGTATGAGTTCGTGATGATGATAATAATGATCGATATGTGTTTAGGTAGGTAAAGAGTGATAATCATTTTTCGTCAAAATGGCGTTTGCACAATTTACTACAGGGTGATTCAAGACTTATGCTTATTCGAGTGACTAAACTCAAAACAAGTTGCCAAGGAGTTCAATATTTTATCACGGTTTCTAAGCGGATTTCTCCAACCAAAGATTCAAAACCTTAGACAAGTCTTTAAAAACTTATTACAACGATCTGCGTTTCTCAACGTCAAGCCATCATAACAAAAAACTCTAGATAAAATATTGTTAATTCAATGATGCCTAAAAACGTTACTTGCATTTTTCTGTCTCGCTTTGTTTTGATTACGACAATATATAAAAAACAAGCATTTACGAAAACAATGAAAAACGAATTATTGAGTTCAAGTATTTTTTATTTCAACCGTTGTCACTTAAGGTATGAACAAACAAGTAATTATACTAATTAAGTGATCAAGAATTTAATCTTTTCTTAAAACTCACTTTTTATTAAGTGTGACAAAGTTTTATTATTAAACTTTCTTTTTTAGAAATGTTTTATTAAATTAATTATTTGAAAATTTGAAATTTGAAAATGGCATATTCTATCTTGGTTTGGAATATCCTTTCAGGATATTTTAATCCCCAGATTCGATCCAACCCACTAAAAGACAAAAGGGAGCGGACTCTACGCCGGTGGTTACTTAGCGCCTACGGCAATTCCTTATTGATAAGGAACCGCGAGCTGCAATAAAGAACCGCGGACAGATATAGCCGTTGGACATTTGTCTTATAAATAGTGGACCATTCTCGGACTTTCAATCCACCTCTTTTGCACACAAACTTTCAGATTCTTACATACTTTTTAAGTCACTCAAATTCTTGATCATTTGTTTGATTACTACTTGTTTAGAAGTGAATCTTTCTCCTCCCATCTCTTCCTCTCAAAGTGCAAAGAGAAGAACACTATCATTGTTGAAGTGTTGTGTCTACCTTAAAGATCCATTGAAGATCCAAACTTATTTATTCATTGTTGTGTCATTGTTGTGAAGATCCAAGTAGTTGTGTCTATTTGGATGTTGTGTATGTATTAGGGTTAATACTTAGTCCTCAAAGTATATTGGAGTAGATAGGTCCTAGCTAATATTAGGGATCGACTTTTATCTTAGAGTCGGAAATTGGTTAAGCGGCGTTGTGTATGGTTTATCCACCTTAAAGAGCTTGTTGATTAGTGAACTCTCGAGTAAGAAGTACTCGAGGAGTGGAGTAGGAACGAGGAGTGAGCTTCGTTGCCGAACCACTATAAATCCTTGGTGTTTGGTTTGATCTTTCCTTCCCTTATCTCTTTACATTCTTTATTCTTTATACTTGTGATTATTAGTTTAGTTGCATTATACATTCATTATTCTTTATACTTGTGATTATTAGTTAGTTGCACTATAACTTGTTCATATTGTGTATAAGAAGGTTTCACATAAGTACTCAAGCTTAAGTTTTTGAAAAAGGATTTTTTTTAAAACCAAACTTTAACAAGCAAATTTAAGAAGCTATTCAACCCCCCTTCTAGTGGGCAGTTAAGGGTGCGTTTGGCAGTGGGTTTAAATCAGAATAAGGGACTGTTTGGTTGGCAGTTTAGTGAACCAAGTTAAGGGGCTGTTTGGTTCGGCTTATTTATAATTCATAACTCGAGTTTCACGTTTAAATTAATAAGACACGGGTTCGGTTTTCGATGTATTTTAATAAAATAATACAAGAGTACGTGTTATTATTTATCAAGCTAATTAGCTTTACATGTTTATTTATTTTACAAGGTAAATTAAATTAGTACAATACAACTTGTAATTACAAGATTATTTATTTACAAGTTAATTAAATTAATTTAACATGCTAGATAATTAATTTAATTAAAACGTGGACTTAGGTTTATTATTATTAATTAATAATACATGATTTTAACCTAAGTAATTATTTATTTAAATTAGACTAAGTAATTAATTAATCATTAAAACCATGACTTATAATTAATTAATTCACATGACTTAGGTTATATTAATATAATTAAAAAATACATGTTTTAACCTAAGTATTTATATCTTTATTTAATTAAATCACATTTTATTTAATTAAATACTTTTAACCTATAGTTTATTTAAATTACATGTAATAATTAATAAACTATACTTTATAATCTCATGACTTGGAATATTAATCTGAAAACACTTAGCTTATATTATTAGCTTAATTAACTAGCTTATTTCAATTTATGGAAACTTTCTGTTTTTAGAAACTTATTTAATTAAGACAACTAATCTATTTATGGAAACTTTCTATTTTTAGAAACTTATCTATTTTAAGCAGTAATTCTATTTTTGGTAACTTTCTATTTTTTGGAAACTTTCTATTTTAGGAAACCTGTTATTTTTAGAAAGTTACTTATTATTACACAACAAGTATAATAATACATGAAATACAAGAAATACTTAATCAGAATAGACAGAATATATGATAAACACAGTATTAAGCTTAAAACGGTAAAACATGACATGAACGTATTAAATAAGCTAAGACATAATATAGAACCAGTTATGTATTCAGTAATCAGATACTTATACACGTATGTATTTATGTAGCATTAGTGATACCGGAGTAGGACTCTTTTCCGTTCGTCTTCGTCGTTCACTGGACATAAGGTACGGATTCCCGTCCTTTCAGTATGGACATTCTTTCCTTATTAGGATTCCCCGTATGCAGCCAACTGTTTTCTCGTAGTATAAGTTATGAGTTTGATTGCTTATGTTTAATTAAGATTACCTATATTCATATACATGCATGACCAGTTTCACCTAGTTATGGAGGTACCATAACCATAACATTAGAGGCATTGATGTTATGACTTCACCACGACAGAGTGATTGCTCGTGGCGTCCCTTCAGCTTTTGGCCATTTATTTATATTTATCATGTGGGGCGTATGGGTGCATCCTAGTTACATGTTTTATTCAGGATTACATGGTGAATGTGGTTTGTGCCTTGCATCCTTCACAAGGAGCTGATCCCTCCTACCCAACAACTATTATATTAAATTAGAGGTAGCCCCTCTAATTTGCATGATGAGGTCACCCCTCCAAGTATTCATGCACGGTGGATTTTCATGACCTATATTGGCTAATGGTAAAATACGTTAAACAGTTTTCATGATATAAACATAAGGCTTTTCAAACTATACAACCAGTTTTATGAACATGTGCCAGGTTTTCCAGGACTTATACATTTTCGCTGCTATTAAGTCTCTATTATGTTTTAGTCACTTATACTATGTCTATATCCGTGCACTGAGCATTTTGCTCAGCCGTTACTTTCCTTTCCATGTCCCAAAACGACAGGTACCCTAGGAAAGACTCGAGCAATTGGAGGACGTGCATAGGATGGAAGCTGCTAGAGACTTCTTTTCCTTTTTGCCTTCATATACTTATGCTTGTTTAGTCTTTCATTCATTTCTTTTGCTTTATTATGTTTTGGGCTTATGTTTGGGAACCGATGTTTGATTTCGGTTATCCCTATGGTCATGTAATGTTTCATACATTTATCCTTGTATGCTTTGATGACACGCCATAATTACGCGTGACATTCCATTATCAAAATGGGGTGTTACATTTAGACTAGTAATAATAGTGTTAAATCTAGCAAATGCACTATCTATGGTTTCATCTTCTAAGATGACAAATTTTTCATATTGTTGAACAAGAAGATCAATTTTGCTTTCTTTGACTTGGCTATTACCTTGATGGGTTATTAAAAGAGTATTCCAAATGTCTTTAGCGGTTTCACACATAAAAATCCTTTCGTACTCTTTCTTTGGTAAAGCATTATAAATCACCATTTTAGCCTCATTATTTTTAGCAAGTTTTCTTTTAGTATCATCATCAACTTTATCAAAAGTAAGTCACCATTGGTGATAACATGCCAAAGATCTAAATCTTTTGATTTCACATAAGTCTCAAACGTATTTTTCCAATTAATAAAACTATCGGTTTCAAAAAGAGGTGGTCTTTGCATGGATTGCCCTTCTAGATACTTGTTGGAATCCATAGATCGATTCAAGTTTTAAATTACAATATATTTTCAAAAGTATTGAGCAACCACGCTTTGATACCCTGGCAGTTAGGTTGTTACCACCGGCAGTAGCCGGTTCCCACTGTTGGTTAAAAAGACCCACCGAGACCTGGTGGTCTCGGTTCCCACCGTTAGAACAAAAGGTTCCCCTACTTGGCTTCCGTTCCCACTATTAAGCCAAGCGCACCCCTGCTGACTGCAGGGGTTGCGGCTGAAAAAGCACAAGGCCTCTGGCCGTTTGGTTTGCTGCGACTCGAAGGAACCCACCACCGAGAGTCATAGACTCTCGGTTTGGTGCAAGCCGAGCCAAAACAAATAGATCCGACCCTAATCAATTTTATTCGTGGTCGATAAAAATAAATAAATACTGAGATTAGGGTTTTCTTACATGTTATTTAGGGTTTAGGAGTAACAAAACAAACGCACTCCTCGTTCTTCTTGAATCATGAAGCCCTGGGCTCCTTGTTTCTTTGTGTAGGTCACTGCAGAGAAGAAAGAACAGAGGGGACAAAACTTGCGGCCTATTATTGATTTTAGGGTTTATGTGTTTGTTTGTTTGTTTGTGTCGGCAGAAAGAAAGCAAAAACAAACCCTTCCCGTCTGTTTATTTACACGGCCAAAACAAGGCTCTTGGGCCTTGAGCCCAAGTCCTACCTATTTTATTCTTGTCTAAAATGACCCTTAAACTTTTCCTCTATTTGTTTGTATTAATATTTTAATGAAACGTACACGTGCTAGCATATTTAAAATGTCGTGAACGCACTATTAATTATGTAATTTCTTGTTGTGTTTAAATTAAATATACGTAAATAATAATTATCGTTTAAATGTTCGTGATTACGTGTTACGTAGTTTACGTAATTTAATTAGTTTCCGACCGTGACTCAATATATTTATTCGTGTTCATAATAAATATATATATGTAATTAATATTAGTTCGTGTTTTAATTACGTTCGTGATTAATTATTGTTAAATACTTATCATGTGTTCGTACGTAATCGATACTTATCGTGTTCATACACGTATGTAATACTTAAAATGCTAGCACGTGAATGTGATCATACTATAAAAAGAAAGTTTAAATATAGGACGTACGATCTAATGGGTACTATTCATGGTAAAAGCATACGGGTTTTACAACTCTTTCCCCCTAAAAAGAATAATTCGTCCCCGAATTATAGATAACGTACTGAAAGAGGAACATACCCGAGTCAAACTAAGAGGGTATGTAAGATAAATGAACGTGCAGGTGAGCTGGCAGAAGGAACGCGGAACGTGACATGTCTTGAAAGGAAATGGAACGTGACGTTACCGAAAGAACATATCTAATTGATAAGAGAAAAACGGATAAAAGTCTGGATGAACTTGTCCGTTTCCAAGTGACCTCCCTCTTGGAACGGTTCCTTCAGAAGATCTTGACGCAAATGATAAATCTTGGTCCTCCTGACCTTGACTTGGAATACGAAGAAATTCTTGGTTATCAACGGAAGGTAGATCCCCTAAATTCGATCGAGGGAAAAAGAATTAATCGTGTAAGAGTAACTGAAACGTTATGATGAAAGACAATCTGACTTAACTGTTAACTAGAAACGATGCGCGAGACATAAAGAAACGTAGTACGTGAAAAATTTTGAACGTGATACGTGAAATTTTTTGAACGTGCTACGTGGAGATATGGCGAGTGTAGTATGAGTAAACATATCATGATCCATGATACGTGTAACGTATCTTGATTAAGATATGAGGAACGTGGAATGAACATGATATGTGAAACATATCGTGAACATAGAATATGATGGTGGTATCGCCAAACGCTACAAGGTGAGACGTGGAATATGACGTGAGACGTCTATCTAATGATGGAGAGTCATACTAAACTTGGGTCTGGTCTCTCAAGTTATTGCAAAACTTCCCAGAACGAAGTGAACGTAAAATCGTAAGTCAAGATACCATCATGAATGTGAATGTTGTCATGAACGTGAGCACGAAAACAAGTCGTGAAATTAGAACAAGGACGTGGACGTAAACAAGGAGCACAAATGCGAACCCTTGCCTGTCCCTATAACTGAGGGATTACCAAGTGATCGGATGAGCCTTGGCGTGAAATGTGTCTGATCAATCCTTTGGTTCTGAAATCCGTACGGATGTAAGGATTTTGCAGACTTGATCGAACTGTTGGCAATAACACAGATAGCATCTTGCTTCTTCTGAGTTTGCTTTAATCTGGTAACCAAAATTTGTGGAGATCTTGTCCCATTTCAATTCACAATTTCAGATGATGAAACATCCCAGTTTGTTGGTGTCCTATCTTAGCCTGTTGGTATGTCAGGTACATAGATATGGATGTAGCTGCATCTTGCTTCGTAGAAACTTGATACATAGAAGGTTGCGAAACTCTGAGTCTGTAAGTCTAGACTTCTCCTAGCGTAGGATTTCCTAGAACACCTAATGTAGTGTAGGGTTCTCTCCTTTACGCATAAGCTGAGTCATGGTAAGATTAACCATAGAAACCCATGTGTTTCAGTGTGTTACTGTAATCAAACAGAATTGATACTGGAAAAATTTCCAGGGTAGAATTTCTCTTGTCATAGAATTTGCAACATAGTGCAGATAGGGTCTTCCCGTTCCTCTCTAGGCTTAGAGGAAATCAGGTTATCCTCAATGAAAACGCTGATGAATTTGTTTAGGAGTTCATGGAAACTCAATTTATTAAGTTCATAATGCTGTTGGAGCATTGATGAGACTAAATCAAAATCATAAATCTAGCATGACCGAGTCGTGCACGAATAGTAGTCATGGACATGTCCTGCTCTTTCACCCGTCACTATTGGCAGCATGATCATGAATTCGATCTTGGAAAAGCGATTAACACTATAAGGTCGATTGGATATTTTGTCAATACGTAGAGGAGAATAACGGTCATGAATGGTGATTTGTTTACGCCGACGGTAGTCGACACATAATCTCATGGTACCGTCCTTCTCCTTGTAAGTTCTTCTAGAATGTATGGGAAGATTTTGGAATAATCAAAAGCGTAAAAGACTTAAGTGGTCGTGTCTTACTGACAGCTAGAAAGTTTTAGCGACCATGGCTAACAACGCACATGCTTGTAAGCATAGATAATTTGTACAGATTTTCCCGATGAAAATCAAGCTAAAAGTATTCAGGAGCCTGAACATTACTGTACATAATTATGAATCGTAGCATGGTGTGCTGTTCATAGTCCATAATTAGGATAAAATTCATCTCGTGTCTGTCCGAGGAAATGCGTTAGCAGCTTGGATCTCATCATTAAACCGAAGGAAAACCTTCGCATGCGTGGGAATACGAAAGGCGTCCTTCATGGTCATGAAGATATGAACTATGGTGAAAGAAATGAAAGTGACATCGGCAACATGACAGTTCTCACTGATGCGCCAATAATGGTATTGAAATTCTTGTGGCCTGATTAATACATGGCACAACAAAATAGATATACCCTTGGAGGGTACCCTGAATTTCTTAGAAATGTTCCATAGTTGGACGTGAGTCATGTGTCTTGACTCGTGTCTTGAAACTATAAGCATGACATATGTCTTGACTGGTGTCTTGACATGTGTCTTCAGAAAGTATACGTGAGACATGTGTCTTGACTGATGTCTTGACATGTGTTTCGAGACGTAAAACGAATAGAACTACCAATATTAGGTTATTATGCCAGTATTGGCGGACCGGTTGGACTACTAATCCTTGTATTTCTGATCACGTCCGTGGCCAGAGTTTCGGTTGTGATTTCTAGGATAGTTGCTGTCATAGTAGTGGTTACTATCGTCCTGTCTGTCAGTTCCATGATGGTCATTCTCATGACCGTGATTTATGTAACTATTCAGCTGAGTGGCCGGCTGGTACCGATTTGCACTCATATGGCTGAAATGACAGCCGAATGACGAGTGACATGTAACTAAGAATTAGGGACAATGATTGATAGGAATCGTCTGATGGTGAAGCATCTTCTCGTCCAATTGCTTTGCTCCGACGCCTTTGTCTTCGTCCTGTAGGATCTCCAGGTTGTGAACAGCATCCGCATCTCGTAGCGTCTCCGAACGTCAGCAGCATCAACCTTTAGTAACATCTCCAAGTTATGAGCGGCATCAGCAATTTGAAAAGTATCAGCAAGTGGAAGTATGCACATGGGGTAAGGTACATAGAGTACACATGGAATGTACATGAAATGATCGGTATGGGGTCGATCATTTATCATGATTTAAGGAAAGTATACCGGTTAAACGGTTAGGAAAACCATCATGATAACCTGGCAATGCCAGTATATACCTCATTCTGGTTGCATAGAGAAACGCTAAAGTGTGGTTACATAAAATTCAACGATGATTTGCCTGACAGCATGATCAATGAAAACCAACCATGACTATCATGAAAGCAGAATTCAATGAAGTCCAACAATGTCTTACGTGAAAGCATAAATAACAAAAGAAGCGTAAACCATAATCAACATGAAGACGGAATTATCATGAAGAAACATGAAACCATCTATCACGAAGAAGTATATAACATAATCAGCATGAAACTGAAGTTAACCATGACAATATGAAAACATACATGACATAAAAACATAACAACTTATAAGGGGACATGAAAATTTTTTTATGTCAATTTAAATCATGAGGAAAAAAAACTATGCATGAAAAACAGTGCATGAATGCGTAATGTAGTTTATAAAACCTTTATATGTGCGAGGGAACGCCTATGGGTCGGTTCCAAAACAAAAGACATGGCGAGGGGACGCCTATGGGTCGGTCCCAAAGTTAAAAGTTTCGATAAAAGCACATGGGACTAAATAGGGCCAGTCCTGTACCAACCATTACTTAGTCATAATCCCTGCAATAATGATACATAAAACATAAATAAATGAAACTCATCTGTCAAAACTTATCAGAAAAAATTTTATGTGACTAATTATGAACTATTGAGGTTCAGTCCACATAGTCACAGTTCACGTGGAACGTCATGCATGAAACAATGACACATAACTAAATATGAATGACGGTTGTCCATCCATATTAGTAGAACAATCTCGATGAAAACGTCAAGGTTAAAACCTCAAGGTGCTGAAAACATCATGGTTAAAACAACAATGCGCTGAAAACATCAATACGTAGAATAACAAACGTTGGCTTAGGAAGCTCCTGGTGACTACCCACTAGTCACAGGTCAAGTTTTAGAGCCTACAGGTCGAAGCCTTGGCTCTAATACCATAATTGTAACACCCTATTTTGATAATGGAATGTCACGCGTAATTATGGCGTGTCATCAAAGCATACAAGGATAAATGTATAAAACATTACATGACCATAGGGATAACCAGAATCAAACATCGGTTCTCAAACATAAGCCCAAAACATAATAAAGCAAAAGAAATGAATGAAAGACTAAACAAGCATAAATATATGAAGGCAAAAAGGAAAAGAAGTCTCTAGCAGCTTCCATCCTATGCACGTCCTCTAATTGCTCGAGCCTTTCCTAGGGTACCTGTCATTTTGGGACATGGAAAGGAAAGTAACGGCTGAGCAAAACGCTCAGTGCACGGATATAGACATAGTATAAGTGACTAAAACATAATAGAGACTTAATAGCAGCGGAAATGTATAAGTCCTGGAAAACCTGGCACATGTTCATAAAACTGGTTGTATAGTTTGAAAAGCCTTATGTTTATATTATGAAAATTGTTTAACGTATTTTACCATTAGCCAATATAGGTCATGAAAATCCACCGTGCATGAATACTTGGAGGGGTGACCTCATCATGCAAATTAGAGGGGCTGCCTCTAATTTAATATACTGGTTGTTGGGTAGGAGGGATCAGCTCCTTGTGAAGGATGCAAGGCACACACCACATTCACCATGTAATCCTGAATAAAACATGTAACTAGGATGCACCCATACGCCCCACATGATAAATATAAATAAATGGCCAAAAGCTAAAGGGACGCCACGAGCAATCACTCCGCCGTGGTGAAGTCATAATATCAGTGCCTCTAGTGTTATGGTTATGGTACCTCCATAACTAGGTGAAACTGTTCATGCATGTATATGGCTATAGGTAATCTTAATTAAACATAAGCAATCAAACTCATAACTTATACTACGGGAAAACAGTTGGCTGCATACGGGGAATCCTAATAAGGAAAGAATGTCCATACTGAAAGGACGGTAATCCGTACCTTATGTCCAGTGAACGACGAAGATGAACGGAAAAGAGACCTACTCCGGTATCACTAATGCTACATAAATACATACGTGTATAAGTATCTGATTACTAAATACATAACTGGTTCTATATTATGTCTTAGCTTATTTAATACGTTCATGTCATGTTTTACTGTTTTAAGCTTAATATTGTGTTTATCATATATTCTGTCTATTCTGATTAAGTATTTCTTGTATTTCATGTATTATTATACTTGTTGTGTAATAATAAGTAACTTTCTAAAAATAGCAGGTTTCCTAAAATAGAAAGTTTCCAAAAAAATAGGAAGTTTCCATAAATAGATTAGTTGCCTTAATTAAATAAGTTTCTAAAAATAGAAAGTTTCCATAAATAGAAATAAGCTGGTTAATTAAGCTAATAATATAAGCTAAGTGTTTTCAGATTAATATTCCAAGTCATGAGATTATAAAGTATAGTTTATTAATTATTACATGTAATTTAAATAAACTATAGGTTAAAAGTATTTAATTAAATAAAATGTGATTTAATTAAATAAAGATATAAATACTTAGGTTAAAACATGTATTATTAATTATATTAGTATAACCTAAGTCATGTGAATTAATTAATTATAAGTCATGGTTTTAATAATTAATTAATTACTTAGTCTAATTTAAATAAATAATTACTTAGGTTAAAATCATGTATTATTAATTAATAATAATAAACCTAAGTCCACGTTTTAATTAAATTAATTATCTAGCATGTTAAATTAATTTAATTAACTTGTAAATAAATAATCTTGTAATTACAAGTAGTATTGTACTAATTTAATTTACCTTGTAAAATAAATAAACATGTAAAGCTAATTAGCTTGAAAAATAATAACACGTACTCTTGTATTATTTTATTAAAATACGTCGAAAACCGAACCCGTGTCTTATTAATTTAAACGTGAAACTCGAGTTATGAATTATAAATAAGCCGAACCAAACAGCCCCTTAACTTGGTTCACTAAACTGCCAACCAAACAGACCCTTATTCTGATTTAAACCCACTGCCAAACGCACCCTCAACTGCCCATTACCCCCTGGCAGTTAGGTTGTTACCACCGGCAGTAGCCGGTTCCCACTGTTGGTTAAAAAGACCCACCGAGACCTGGTGGTCTCGGTTCCCACCGTTAGAACAAAAGGTTCCCCTCCTTGGCTTCCGTTCCCACTGTTAAGCCAAGCGCACCCCTGCTGACTGTAGGGGTTGCGGCTGAAAAAGCACAAGGCTTCTGGCCGTTTGGTTTGCTGCGACTCGAAGGAACCCACCACCGAGAGTCATAGACTATCGGTTTGGTGCAAGTCGAGCCAAAACAAATAGATCCGACCCTAATCAATTTTATTTGTGGTCGATAAAAATAAATAAATACTGAGATTAGGGTTTTCTTACATGTTATTTAGGGTTTAGGAGTAACAAAACAAACGCACTCCTCGTTCTTCTTGAATCATGAAGCCCTGGTCTCCTTGTTTCTTTGTGTAGGTCACGGCAGAGAAGAAAGAACAGAGGGGACAAAACTTGCGGCCTATTATTGATTTTAGGGTTTCTGTGTTTGTTTGTTTGTGTCGGCAGAAAGAAAGCAAAAACAAACCCCTCCCGTCTGTTTATTTACACGGCCAAAACAAGGCTCTTGGGCCTTGAGCCCAAGTCCTACCTATTTTATTCTTGTCTAAAATGGCCCTTAAACTTTCCCTCTATTTGTTTGTATTAATATTTTAATGAAAAACGTACACGTGCTCGCGTATTTAAAATGTCGTGAACGCACTATTAATTATGTAATTTCTTGTTGTGTTTAAATTAAATATACATAAATAATAATTATCGTTTAAATGTTCGTGATTACGTGTTACGTAGTTTACGTAATTTAATTAGTTTCCGATCGTGACTCGATATATTTATTCGTGTTCATAATAAATATATATATACGTAATTAATATTAGTTCGTGTTTTAATTACGTTCGTGATTAATTATTGTTAAATACTTATCATGTGTTCGTACGTAATCGATACTTATCGTGTTCATACACGTATGTAATACTTAAAATGCTAGCACGTGAATGTGATCATACTATAAAAGGAAAGTTTAAATCTAGGACGTACGATCTAATGGGTACTATTCATGGTAAAAGCATGCGGGTTTTACACTAAAAGCACTTGATAAAGGTTTTTCTAGCAAGAACAATGTTAGGAAGTTTCTTAGGGCGGTGCATCCCAAATGGAGAGCTAAAGTCACGGCGAATGAAGAATCAAAGGATCTCGCCAAATTATCACTCGATGAACTCATTGGTAACTTGAAGCTTCATGAGGTGATAATTTTGAAGGACTCAGAAATGGTGAAAACTAAGAGTGAAAGAAAGTCTCTTGCACTCAAAGCCAAGAAGGCACAAAGTGATCATGAAAGTTCCTCGGATAATGATGATGAGGAATATGCCTTGGCGGTTAGAGACTTTAAGAAGTTCTTCAAAAGACGAGGTGAATACGTGAGGCAACCAAACAACGACAAGAAACCCTTCTCCAAAAACCGATTTGCCAAAGACGATAAAGGTGATAGGAAATGCTTTAGATGTGGTGATCCAAATCACTTCATTGGTGATTGTCCTAAGCCTTCACGTGACAAGAACCACACGGCGTTCGTTGGAGGTTCGTGGAGCGATAGCGGTGAAGATGTTGGTGACAACCCCAAAGATGAGAAGTGTCTCATGGCTCACACTTCTAAAGAGATATGTTTGGGAATCGATCTAGAGCCCGACGAGTGGATTAAGGATAGTGGTTGTTCTAAACACATGACGGGTAATCAAAGTTTGTTCTCACACTACAAAGCATATGATGGAGGTAACGTTACATTCGCTAGTAATAGACGTGGTAATATCATTGGCAAAGGTACGGTCTCTCTTGACTCTATGACTATAGAAAACGTAGAGCTCGTAGATAACTTAGGTTTTAACCTTCTAAGTATAGGTCAAATTTGTGACAGTAAGTGTAAGGTCATCTTTTCTGAATATGACAGTGAAATCGTAAAAGATGGAAAAGTCATTGGAAAAGGTGTTAGAAAGCATGGGCTTTATGTCATGAAGGTTAATAGGAAGTCAAATGACAACTTATGTCTAGCGACTTTAGAGGATAGTTCTACTCTTTGGCATAGGAGATTAGGTCACGCTAATATGCGTTTAATTCAATCTTTAGTCTCTAAGGAGTTGGTAAGACATCTCCCTAAGATGAAGTTTGATAGTCACTTTTGTGATGCTTGCAAAATTGGGAAGCAAGTTCACTCAAGTCACAAAGCCAAGAATTTGGTTTCAACCTCTCGGTGCTTAGAGCTCTTACATATGGATCTCTTTGGACCTTCCGCCATACGGAGTTATGGAGGTAACCTTTATACCCTAGTTATAGTTAACGACTACTTTAGATTCACTTGGACTAGATTTTTGGTGTCTAAGAATGAAGATTTTGATCACTTCGAAACCTTTAGGCGAAGAATTCAAAATCAACTAGGATGTTCAATTGTCTCTATTAGGACGGATCATGGTAGGGAATTTGATAATGAAGTGCAATTTGGTGCCTTTTGTGAAGCTCATGGTATTACCCATAACTTCTCGGCTCCTCGCACTCCACAATCAAATGGGGTAGTTGAAAGGAAGAATAGGACCATCCAAGAGATGAGTAGGACGATGTTAAATGATCAATCTTTGCCTCAAAAATTTTGGTGCAATGCCGTGGACACATCGACTTACATTCTCAACCGAATTCTTATTCGACCTTTTCTAGGAATGACCACCTATGAGATTCTTAAAGGTAAGAAGCCCTCATTGGAATACTTTAGGGTGTTTGGAAGCAAGTGCTTCATTCTCAACACCAAAGATTACCTTACTAAGTTTGACCCAAAGTCTTATGAAGGTATATTTTTAGGTTATTCTCAAACTAGCAAAGCCTACATAGTCCTCAATAGAACCTCAGGTGTAATTGAAGAATCACTTAACATGACATTTGATGAAACCCCACCTTCATCTAAGACACCACCTTTGGTAGATGATGACTTAGATGAAATAGACATAGTTAATGCCAAAGATGTTAGAAACATAGGAGTTGAAGACCTTAGTGTTGAAAAGGGAGTAAACATTAAGGAGCCTAAGGATCATGCTCTTGATAACGTCATAGGTGAATTAAATCAAAGGACCCTAAGATCTGAAGTCCAAAATCAAAGTAACTTCTTTTGTTTCGTCTCCTTGATTGAACCAAAGAATGTTAAAGAAGCTTTGATGGATGAGAGTTGGGTCATTGCTATGCAAGAAGAATTGAATCAATTCATTGCTAATGACGTTTGGGAACTTGTTTCTCCGCCTAGAAGTTCGACCATCATAGGAACCGAATGGGTATATAAGAATAAGTTAGATGAGAATGGTGTTATGTCTCGTAACAAGGCTATACTTGTAGCTCAAGGCTATAATCAACAAGAAGATATTGATTATGACGAGACATATGCACCCGTAGCTAGATTAGAATCCATTAGAATCCTCTTAGCTTACGCTTGTGCTTTAGAATTTAAGCTTCAACAAATTGATGTAAAGAGTGCATTTCTTAACGATTCATCAATGAGGAGGTATATGTGGCTCAACCTCCTGGCTTCATTGATTTTGAGAAACCGGATCATGTTTACAAGCTTAAGAAAGCTCTTTATGGTCTCAAACAAGCACCCAAAGCTTGGTATGATAGACTTAAAGCGTTTCTTGTAAAACATGAGTATACCATGGGGATGGTAGACAATACACTCTTTACAAAGAAGAAAGGTTCTCACCTCATTATCGTACAAATATATGTTGATGACACTATATTTGGTTCATCTTGTCAATCATTGTGTGATGACCTTTCCAAAATCATGCATGACGAGTTTGAAATGAGTATGATGGGATAACTTAACTTCTTTTTAGGACTCTAAATTAAAAAAATAGACGATGGTATATCCTTTAATCAATCCAAGTATGTTAAAGAAATGCTAAAGAAATTTGGATTAGAAGACTCTAGACCAATGAAGACCCCTATGGCCTCGGATACTAAACTCACCGTAGATGATGATTGTGAGTCGGTAGACAACATCAAATATAGAGGTATGATTGGTAGTTTGTTGTACCTAACGGCAAGTCGACCGGATATCATATTTAGTATTTGCCTTTGTGCTCACTTCTAAAAGGCTCCCAAAACCTCTCACCTTGAAGTGGTTAAGCGTATCTTCCGATACATTAAGGGCACTATACATTTAGGATTATGGTATCCTAAAGGGACCGGTGTAGAAACTATTGTCTACGCGGACTCGAATCATGCGGGAGAATATGTGGACCGGAAAAGCACTAGTGGAGTTTGTACCTTCATGGGTTGTTGTTTAACTTCTTGGTTCTCCAAGAAACAAACCGCTCTTGCTATATCCACCACGGAAGCCGAGTATGTGAGTGCCGATAAAGATTGTCAACAAGCTCTATGGATGAGGCAAGCGCTTGTTGATTACGGGATTTCTCTTGATGATGTTCCCATCATTTGCGACAACAAGGGTGCAATAGACCTTAGTAAGAATCCCGTGCAACATTCACGAACTAAGCACATAGAGATTCGCCACCATTTTCTTAGGGATAATGTTCAAAAGGGGAACATTTCGATAGAGAAGGTACATTCGGTAGAAAACTTAGGCGATATCTTCACTAAGCCACTTAAGAGGGAACCTTTTAATTACTTGCGTCTAGGTCTAGGCTTAATGGAACATATTCCTTAATTGTGCATTCTTATTATCTTTTATCTTTTGAGTCTTTCCTTTCTTTGAGTTCTTAAGTTTAATATAACTCTTTTTGGAAAACTTCTATTCTTTTTCAAAATTCTCAAAGCTTTTTCGAAAATGATCGAGAAATGTGTTTGCATTGTTAATTCAATCTAAAAACGTTTTTTCATAGCTTCTTGCTATTCATAATGAGCTTACATAATTCATATGTATGGGTCTCTCAAGTATAGCAAGAACAAAAGAGAATTATGGAGGATCATTGTGTCATGACATTGTGTCTAGTTCTACACACCTCCTACATTCATTTTATTAAGAAAATCTATGTATTTTGGTCTAAACCTTGTTTGGTGAGCTCTTGTGTGTTTTCTTTGTCTACCTTTGCTTCTTAGCATATCCCCATGATTAGTTAGACTAGAAAAATAGGATTTGTTGAATTGGAAAATCCTCCCTCATCACCAAACTAAACCCACTGAGGGCGGTTCTTTATTGATACCACGGTTCCCCAGTGATAAGGAACCGCCAGCTAAGTTAATGAACCGCGCCCAGTACCTTATTTTTTTGGTATTCCTGAAACTCCAAATTTGTTCCAACACTTTTTGGAATCTTTGTTTCAACCATTTGACCACCCCCAAATTATCTTGGACTTTCTCTATATAACCTTAAGCATTTTGTATTATTTCTCAAAACAAAATGTCTTATTCCCCAAATGAAAGCTTTGATTCTCCTCCATTCTCTCCAATTGCTTTCAACCACAATTCACCCAAGAACACTCAAAATCACATCTCTTCTCCTTCTAAGAATGTTGATTGTGGAACTTCTTATCTTTCACCACTAACCTTTAGTGTTCTACCTCCTTCACATGATAATGTCATGCATCATGGAACATACTGTCAATGTTGTCAATATCAACATCTTGCTATGGCTCACATCTATGAAGAGTTGAATTGCATCAAGAGTCTCTTAGTTAAACCTCCTCTTTTCTTTAACTATGAGATCTCTACCAAGCCACCACCACCTCCTTCCGCCACTACCTTGTCTTTTATCTAAGCATTGATTGCTTATCTTCAAGACATCTAGTTCAAGCAAATCTTAGAGTTCTAGCTTAACTATGATTAGATTTATGTTTTTTTATTTTGGCTTGTGGTTGTGTTTCATACATATTTGTATGATTTATTTCCTTGTATCTTTTATCATGTTTTTTTAACATGACTTATCTTGGATCTTTTGTTTCTTATTTTTTTGTGATCTTTGCTATATCTTGTTGGGTGTCTCTTCTCTTCTACTAACCCTTGTATGTAGCTTGTCACCATATTTTGATTCCTTGGTACCCCAAGCAAGGGGGAGTAAGCACCAAGGGGGAGCATTTGCAAAGTCCGGTTCTTTCCTTCTTCAAAGAATTTTGCAACCTTTTTGCTTCGACAAAGGGGGAGAAATGATAAACTCGTCTTCGAAAATCTTGTTTTATTAGATGATTGAGTTTATGGATTGTAGGAATCAAAAAGGGGGATATTGTTAATGCAATGATGCCTAAAAACGTTACTTGCATTTTTTGGTCTCGCTTTGTTTTGATTACGACAATATATAGAAACAAGCATTTACGAAAACAATGAAAAACGAATTCTTAAGTTCAAGTATTTTTCATTTCAACCATTATCACTTAAGGTATGAACAAACAAGTAATTATACTAATTAAGTGATCAAGGATTTAATCTTTTCTTAAAACTAACTTTTTATTTAATGTGACAAAGTTTTATTATTTAACTTTCTTTTTAAGAAAATGTTTTATCAAATTAATTATTTGAAAATGGCATATTATATCTTGGTTTAGAATATCCTTTCAGGATATTTTAATCCCCAAATCCGATACAACCCACTAAAAGACAAAAGGGAGCGGACTCTACGCCGGCGGTTCCTTAGCGCCTACGACGGTTCCTTATCGATAAGGAACCGCGGGCAGCAATAAAGAACCGCGAGCAGATATAGCCGTTGGACATTTGTCTTATATATAGTGGACCATTCTCAGACTTTCAATCCACCTCTTTTGCACACAAACTTTCAGATTCTTACATACTTCTTAAGTCACTCAAATCCTTGATCATTTGTTTGATTACTACTTGTTTAAAAGTGAATCTTTCTCCTCCCATCTTTTCCTCTCAAAGTGCAAAGAGAAGAACACTATCATTTTTGAAGTGTTGTGTGTACCTCAAAGATCCATTAAAGATCCAAACTTATTTATTCATTGTTGTGTCATTGTTGTGAAGATCCAAGTAGTTGTGTCTATTTGGAAGTTGTGTATGTATTAGGGTTAATACTTAGTCCTTAAAATACTGGTGTAGATTGGTCCTAGCTAAGATTAGGGCTCGACTTTTAGCTTAGAGTCGGTAATTGGTTAAGCGACGTTGTGTACGGTTTATCCACCTTAAGGAGCTTGTTGATTAGTGAACTCTCGAGTAAAGAGTACTCGAGGAGTGGAGTAGGAACGAGGAGTGAGCTTCGTTGCCGAACCACTATAAATCCTTGGTGTTTGGTTTGATCTTTCCTTCCCTTATCTCTTTGCATTCTTTATTCTTTATACTTGTGATTACTGGTTTAGTTGCATTATACATTCATTATTCTTTATACTTGTGATTATTAGTTAGTTTCACTATACCTTGTTCATAATGTGTATAAGAAGGTTTCACATAAATACTCAAGCTTAAGTTTTTGACAAAGGATTTTTTAAAACCAAACTTTAACAAGCAAATTTAAGAAACTATTCAACCCCCCTCCCCTTCTAGTTTCTACAAATATGGTTTATAGAACTAGGTGGTAAAATGGTTCTACAACATTAGCTTGAAATCAATTTATAAAGGATGATATCATAGCATCATCACTAATCATAGTCACATACCCATTAGTCACAAATAGCTTAGCCTAACATAGTAATCAAAGTAACAAATGGAAAAGAGTAAGAGAACATCATACTTAGATTTGATCGAATGAACGAGTACACAAGTGTCACGATTGTATCGTTCCTCCAAGAATCGAAGAGTGGAATACTCTCGTTACAAGTATTTCCCAAAAGTGGATAATACTGAAAATACTACTAAGAAGCTAAGATACTCGGATTCGAGTAGTGGTTTTAGAATGAGATGTTGATATCAAATGAGTAAAAGTGGCTCCTATTTATAGTGCTGGCTGAGAGCAAATGTGTGCCACACTTATCTGAAAGTGCGCCGCACTTTGGATGTGGGAATGTGCGTCGCACTTTTGACATTGTGCGCCGCACTTTTGTGCGTTCTAGAATCTTCTTTTAATAGTTTGGCTAAATTGCACCATAAGGACCCTCCTTTGTATTTTCTTCACTTTGCTTCTCCATACTTCATACCTGCATATAAAACACAATATATTAAGTATCGAAAGCTCTTATTTATAATGCAAAGTGGCATTATAATAACGGGTTGAATATGTATATTTTGGTCGTTATCACACCGAAAATAATTCCTCTACGTAGGTCTGAAAGGACTATACGTGCACCAAGCAAACTATGTCTTAACATAAAGGATGATGATGATGAAGTAGGGGGTCTTGGAGAACCTGCTAATTATAAATCTGTCATGCTTGATCCAGAAAAGGATAAGTGGATGGTTGCAATGGATGAGGAAATGAAATCTATGAAAGTTAATGATGTTTAGATTCTTGTAGATCCACCACCAAATGCTAAAGTAGTGAAACATAAGTGGATATGCGATAAGAAAATTGACATGGATGGAAAAATACAATCCTATAAAGCTCGTTTAGTAGCTAAAGGTTTTACTCAAACTTTTGGAGTAGACTACGAGGAGACGTTTTCTCCTATAGCAGACTTAAGAGCTATTAGGATTCTCATAGCTATAGCATCATACTATGACTATGAGATATGGCAAATGGATGTTAAAAGTGCCTTCTAAGACGGTCGCTTAGATGAAGATATTTATATGCAGCAACCAGAAGGGTATGTTAATCCTAAATATTCAAAAAAATGTGTGTAAACTTCAAAGATCTATTTATGATTTAAGCAAGCATCACGTAATGGAATAAACGATTTGATGAAGAAATCAAAAATTTTGGATTTATTTAAAATCATAATGAGCCATGTGTATATCGCAAAGCTAGAAGGAGTGATGTAGTATTTCTAGTCCTATATGTTGATGACATATTAATCATGGGAAGTAACATTCCAAGACTTAAAGCAGTTAAGTATTATCTTGGTAAATATATTTCTATGAAGGATTTAGGAGTAGCAACATACATTCTGGGAATTAAAATCTATCGAGATAGGAGTAGAAGGTTAATTGGTCTTAGTCAAGATGCTTATATTGACAAAATATTGAAGAAGTATAATATGCATAATTCTAAGAAAGGTTTTCAACCTATGGAAGTTAAGCATAATTTAAGTCATGAGATGGATGCATCAACTTCTGAAGAGGAGGCATATATGTGGAAGGTGCCTTATGTTTCGGCTGTAGGATCTATTATGTATGTTGTAAGATGCACAAGGCCTGATGTGGCGTTTGCTCAGTCATTACCAACAAAATCCAGGGAAGCTCCACTGGACTGCTGTTAAACATATTCTAAAGTATTTTAGGAGTATGAAAGATATGTTTTTGGTATCCAGAGGTAAACCAGACACAATATTGAATGTAACAGGATTTTGTGATGCGTCCTGGCAATGTGATAAAGGCGATACGAAGTCTCGGACAGGTTACTTGTTTGTTATTAATGAAGGAGCAGTTGTTTGGAAGAGCAAGAAGCAGACAACGATTGCAATGCATGCGACTCAATCTGAGTACATGGCTGCTTCAGAAGCTGCAATGGAAGCTGTTTGGATTAGCAAGTTTATTGGAGATCTTGGAGTGATGCCTTCAATCAAAGAACCTATTGATATATATCGTGACAATTCTACTGCAATTATATTCGCCAATGATTCTGGAGTCATGAAAGGCGCCAGACACTTTAAGTGTAGACATCACTACGTCCGAGAATAAGTGGAAGCTCGTGAAATCAAATTAATAAAAGTTCACACATATGATAACGTAGCTGATCCTTTTACTAAGGCTTTACATAGACCAAAGGTTATTAAGCATGCCAAAGCAATTGGGATGCAATTAGCTAGTGAATTCATGCAGATCTGTGATTAGTATTTGGATAAAGGATGTTAAGACATTATTATTTAATAAAATAAAGTTTGGGTTACGTTTATTCTTGTTAATTAATTTTGTATCATATTTTACATGGTTTAATCCATGAATATTATTATACTCTAAATGTCCGTTTTCGATTAATAATATGGGAGTATTATTAAAATAAGACAAACCAAAATTGCGATAGAGTATACTTGAAAGTATATTGATCGATTTTGGATGATATTTGATGAATCAAAATATTGGACTTATCCCAACTATATGATTTTACTTTGAGGATCTTTGTCATCAAGTAAATCATAAATAGTTATCCTCAGACCTGAGATACCTGGTAACTATCGTAAATCTAGTGCATTTTTGTGGAATAATCTATCGCTAAACGTAACTAGTAGCTATAAGGTTATTTTCAGAAGTGTTGCAAAATTCATAGGTTTTGCTTGTAGTCAATATGGAATTTATTTCCTACAATTTATTTTGGAGTTTAATACAGCTGGGGCCCTCGTGTGATTAGTAAGATGTTTGTGTGGCCGCATCTAAATTTGTTTTGGTAATCTTGTTGAATCTATGAACGAGAAATAGAATGGTTAATGAAGGGAATGACTACGACCCATATCTTTATTAATGTTGTATTAGAAATGAAAGGATGATAAGAATGATGATTCATTAAAAGGTTTTATCCAGGAGGCTTTACTCGAGTTGTATTAGAGGCATCGGCGTGTAACTAGACGCTAACCGATGTGATCACACTATTTAAAATTTGTCCAAGTGGGAGCTGAAAGTTTATGGATATAAATTTTAGTAGTCGTATGTTAGGATCGAACTCGGGATTACGGGATTGCACACAATACTTATAGAGTTAATTTATTTAATAAATATATTTATATGTTTATTAAATTAAATCGAGCTATAACTTTAACGGTTGTTAAGTATTTAAGAGTTAAGGTTTAACGAACGTTGTGGAATAAAATAGAAGAGGAAAAGAAGGCTCTTGAACACCCCTTAGGGGGTGTCGACCGTCGGTTATACACAAGAGGGGGGGGGGGGGGAATATTTCTTGCCTTATTTGTCTATCTTGGGGACCAAGTTTTATAGGCCTATATAAACACCCTTTAAGCCTTCATAATTTTTATCCCTCTCCTCTCTTTTCTCTCTTTCGATCGCCGGCCAAACGCACCCTTAGGGTTCTTTGGTTTTCGATTTAGCTAATAATCAAGTCCTAGTCCCCCTTTAGGGTTGTTGGGTTGATTTTTCACTAGACGTTCAAGCTCGGTTTACACGTACTAGCATTACGGTTAGCTTGTTGTAATACGTGTGTACAAGAACGTAATATAGTCTTAGTTTAGACTATATCATGGTGATTTGGTATAAACCCTAATTTGGTGATTCGTTCTTATCTTGTGGAATCGTCTTAGCTAAAAGGTATGTAACCTAATTCGATTAATTATAATTGTGTTATTATAATCTTATTAAATCGCTTCCGCTATATGTGTTTTAATCTTTATTAATATTTTAATAATTGTTATAAACTATATAAACCATAACTATCTCTGTCAAAAGATTATTTTTTTCATTTTTTGTTTGTTTTAAATTGTTAACCATTTTTAAAAATAATAGTTGAATTTATTTAACTTAATTAGATTATCTTTAATACATATAAACGAAAATAGAAAAAGAATAACTAATTATTAAACGATAAAAGTGTTTTTATGCTTTTTTATGTGTTTTTTAAAATCAAAATAATAATTTGCAGATTATATATTTTTATTTGTAAACAATCATATTAAATCGAAAAGAAAAATATTTAGACTCTTAACCTAACTACGGAGTATTTAAGTAACATCAAGACAATAGTTAAGGAGGAATTTGATTTTTGTCTTGATCTTTGTGCTAAAGTGAAAGTGAGGGGAAAATCACACGCAAATCGCAATATTAGCGGAAGTCCACATGCAAAAAAGTTCACATTTATGGGATGAATGCAGATATAGCTGTTGGACATTTGTCTTATATATAGTGGACCATTCTCAGACTTTCAATCCACCTCTTTTGCACACAAACTTTCAGATTCTTACATACTTCTTAAGTCACTCAAATCCTTGATCATTTGTTTGATTACTACTTGTTTAGAAGTGAATCTTTCTCCTCCCATCTCTTCCCCTCAAAGTGCAAAGAGAAGAACACTATCATTGTTGAAGTGTTGTGTCTACCTCAAAGATCCATTGAAGATCCAAACTTATTTATTCATTGTTGTGTCATTGTTGTGAAGATCCAAGTAGTTGTGTCTATTTGGATGTTGTGTATGTATTAGGGTTAATACTTAGTCCTCAAAGTATATTGGTGTAGATAGGTCCTAGCTAATATTAGGGATCGACTTTTAGCTTAGAGTTGGAAATTGGTTAAGCGGCGTTGTGTATGGTTTATCCACCTTAAAGAGCTTGTTGATCAGTGAACTCTCGAGTAAGGAGTACTCGAGGAGTGGAGTAGGAACGAGGAGTGAGCTTCGTTGCCGAACCACTATAAATCCTTGGTGTTTGGTTTGATCTTTCCTTCCCTTATCTCTTTACATTCTTTATTCTTTATACTTGTGATTATTGGTTTAGTTGCATTATACATTCATTATTCTTTATACTTGTGATTATTAGTTAGTTTCACTATACCTTGTTCATATTGTGTATAAGAAGGTTTTACATAAATACTCAAGCTTAAGTTTTTGACAAAGGATTTTTTAAAACCAAACTTTAACAAGCAAATTTAAGAAACTATTCAACCCCACCCCCCCCCCCCCCCCTTCTAGTTTCTACAAATATGGTTTATAGAACTAGGTGGTAAAATGGTTCTACAACGTTAGCTTGAAATCAATTTATAAAGGATCATATCATAGCATCATCACTAATCATAGTCACATACCCATATAGTCACAAATAGCTTAGCCTAACATAGTAATCAAAGTAACAAATGGAAAAGAGTAAGAGAACATCATACTTAGATTTGATCGAATGAACGAGTACACAAGTGTCACGATTGTATCATTCCTCTAAGAATCGAAGAGTGGAATACTCTCGTTACAAGTATTTCCCAAAAGCGGATAATACTGAAAATACTACTAAGAAGCTAAGAATACTCGGATTGGAGTAGTGGTTTTAGAATGAGATGTTGATATCAAATGAGTAAAAGTGGCTCCTATTTATAGTGCTGGCTGAGAGCAAATGTGTGCCACACTTATCTGAAAGTGTGCCGCACTTTGGATGTAGGAATATGCGTCGCACTTTTGACATTGTGCGCCGCACTTTTGTGCGTTCTAGAATCTTCTTTTAATAGTTTGGCTAAATTGCACCATAAGGACCCTCCTTTGTATTTTCTTCACTTTGCTTCTCCATACTTCATACCTGCATATAAAACACAATATATTAAGTATCGAAAGCTCTTATTTATAATACAAAGTGGCATTATAATAACGGGTTGAATATGTATATTTTGGTCGTTATCACACCGGAAATAATTCCTCTACGTAGGTCTGAAAGGACTATACGTGCACCAAGCAAACTATGTCTTAACATAAAGGATGATGATGATGAAGTAGGGGGTCTTGGAGAACCTGCTAATTATAAATTTGTCATGCTTGATCCAGAAAAGGATAAGTGGATGGTTGCAATGGATGAGAAAATAAAATCTATGAAAGTTTATGATGTTTAGATTCTTGTAGATCCACCACCAAATGCTAAAGTAGTGAAACATAAGTGGATATGTAATAAGAAAATTGACATGGATGAAAAAATACAATCCTATAAAGCTCGTTTAGTAGCTAAAGGTTTTACTCAAACTTTTGGAGTAGACTACGAGGAGACGTTTTCTCCTATAGCAGACTTAAGAGCTATTAGGATTCTCATAGCTATAGCATCATACTATGACTATGAGATATGGCAAATGGATGTTAAAAGTGCCTTCTAAGACGGTCGCTTAGATGAAGATATTTATATGCAGCAACCGGAAGGGTATGTTAATCCTCAATATCCAAAATTAACGTTTGTAAACTTCAAAGATCTATTTATGGTTTAAGCAAGCATCACGTCAATGGAATAAACGTTTTGATGAAGAAATCAAAAGTTTTGGATTTATTTAAAATCATGATGAGCCATGTGTATATCGCAAAGCTAGAGGGAGTGATGTAGTATTTCTAGTCCTATATGTTGATGACATATTAATCATGGGTAGTAACATTCCAAGACTTAAAGCAGTTAAGTATTATCTTGTTAAATATATTTCTATGAAGGATTTAGGAGTAGCAACATACATTCTGGGAATTAAAATCTATCGAGATAGGAGTAGACGGTTAATTAGTCTTAGTCAAGATGCTTATATTGACAAAATATTGAAGAAGTATAATATGCATAAATCTAAGAAAGGTTTTCAACCTATGGAAGTTAAGCATAATTTAAGTCATGAGATGGATGCATCAAATTCTGAAGAGGAGGCATATATGTGGAAGGTGCCTTATGTTTCGGCTGTAGGATCTATTATGTATGTTGTAAGATGCACAAGGCCTGATGTGGCGTTTGCTCAGTCATTACCAACAAAATCCAGGGAAGCTCCACTGGACTGCTGTTAAACATATTCTAAAGTATTTTAGGAGTATGAAAGATATGTTTTTGGTATCCGGAGGGACACCAGCCACAGTATTGAATGTAACAGGATTTTGTGATGCGTCCTGGCAATGTGATAAAGGCGATACGAAGTCTCAGACAGGTTACTTGTTTGTTATTAATGGAGGAGCAGCTGTTTGGAAGAGCAAGAAGCAGACAACGATTGAAATGCATGCGACTCAATCTGAGTACATGGCTGCTTCAGAAGCTGCAATGGAAGCTGTTTGGATTAGCAAGTTTATTGGAGATCTTGGATTGATGCCTTCAATCAAAGAACCTATTGATATATATCGTGACAATTCTGCTGCAATTATATTTGCCAATGATTCTGGAGTCATGAAAGGCGCCAGACACTTTAAGTGTAGACATCACTACGTCTGAGAATAAGTGGAAGCTCGTGAAATCAAATTAATAAAAGTTCACACATATGATAACGTAGCTGATCCTTTTACTAAGGCTTTACATAGACCAAAGGGTATTAAGCATGCCAAAGTAATTGGGATGCAATTAGCTAGTGAATTCATGCAGACCTGTGATTAGTCTTTGGATAAAGGATGTTAAGACATTATTATTTAATGAAATAAAGTTTGGGTTACGTTTATTCTTGTTAATTAATTTTGTATCATATTTTACATGTTTTAATCCATGAATATTATTATACTCTAAATGTCCGTTGTCGATTAATAATATGGGAGTATTATTAAAATAAGACAAACCAAAATTGCGATAGAGTATACTTGAAAGTATATTGATCGATTTTGGATGATATTTGATTAATTAAAATATTGGACTTATCCCAACTATATGATTTCACTTTAAGGATCTTTGTCATCAAGTAAATCATAAATAGTTATCCTCAGACCTGAGATACCTGGTAACTGTCGTAAATCTAGTGCATTTTTGTGGACTAATCTATCGCTAAACGTAACTAGTAGGTATAAGGTTATTTTCAGAAGTGTTGCAAAATTCATAGATTTTGCTTGTAGTCAATATGGAATTTATTTCCTCCAATTTATTTTGGAGTTTAATACAGCTGGGGCCCTCGTGGGATTAGTAAGATGTTTGTGTGGCCGCATCTAAATTTGTTTTGGTAATCTTGTTGAATCTGTGAACGAGAAATATAATGGTTAATGAAGGGAATGACTACGACCCATATCTTTATTAATGTTGTATTAGAAATGAAAGGATAATAAGAATGATGATTCATTAAAAGGTTTTATCCAGGAGGCCTTACTCGAGTTGTATTAGAGGCATCGGCGTGTAACTAGACGCTAACCGATGTGATCAAACTATTTAAAATTTGTCCAAGTGGGAGCTGAAAGTTTATGGATATAAATTTTAGTAGTCGTATGTAAGGATCGAACTCGGGATTACGGGATTGCACACAATACTTATAGAGTTAATTTATTTAATAAATATATTTATATGTTTATTAAATTAAATCGAGCTATAACTTTAACGGTTGTTAAGTATTTAAGAGTTAAGGTTTAACGAACGTTGTGGAATAAAATAGAAGAGGAAAAGAAGGCTCCGGAACACCCCTTAGGGGGTGTCGACCGTCGGTTATACACAAGAGGGGGGGGGGGGGGGGGGAATATTTCTTGCCTTATTTGTTTATCTTGGGGACCAAGTTTTATAGGCCTATATAAACACCCCTTAAGCCTTCATAATTTTTATCCCTCTCCTCTCTTTTCTCTCTTGCGATCGCCGGCCAAACGCACCCTTAGGGTTCTTTGGTTTTCGATTTAGCTAATAATCAAGTCCTAGCCCCCTTTAGGGTTGTTGGGTTGATTTTTCACTAGACGTTCAAGCTCGGTTTACACGTACTAGCATTACGGTTAGCTTGTTGTAATACGTGTGTACAAGAACGTAATATAGTCTTAGTTTAGACTATATCATGGTGATTTGGTATAAACCCTAATTTGGTGATTCGTTCTTATCTTGTGGAATCGTCTTAGCTAAAAGGTATGTAACCTAATTCGATTAATTATAATTGTGTTATTATAATCTTATTGAATCGCTTCCGTTATATGTGTTTTAATATTTATTAATGTTTTAATAATTATTATAAACTATATAAACCATAACTATCTCTGTCAAAAGATTATTTTTTTCATTTTTTGTTTGTTTTAAATTGTTAACTATTTTTAAAAATAATAGTTGAATTTATTTAATTTTATTAGATTATCTTTAATGCATATAAACAAAAATAGAAAAAGAATAACTAATTATTAAACGATAAAAATGTTTTTATGCTTTTTTATGTGTTTTTTAAAATCAAAATAATAATTTGCAGATTATATATTTTTATTTGTAAACAATCATTTTAAATCGAAAAGAAAAATATTTAGACTCTTAACCTAACTACGGAGTATTTAAGTAACATCAAGACAATAGTTAAGGAGGGATTTGATTTTTGTCTTGATCTTTGTGCTAAAGTGAAAGTGAGGGGAAAATCACACGCAAATCGCAATATTAGCGGAAGTCCACATGCAAAAAAGTTCACATTTATGGGATGAATGCAACTATTTTTATAGGTTTAATTTTAGTTTATTTTATGGAGAAAAGAACATATACTTTTCCCACTTCAACGAATAACTCATGAGATAAAATAAAAACAGCTTTTATGTTTAGAAAAAACAGTGAAATTTGTTTGCAGTAAAATATCAATATTTTTGTAAGAGAGTTACCAAGAATAAAACTTTTCTTTTAACTTTTAAACAATATCAACAATACGTATATTTTGATTTCAGGAAATTACATTTTTTTTTGGTAATACATGCGTTAAGAAATTTCATTTTGTTGAACAACTTTATTTTAAAATTTTCCAAATATTATTATTTTATCATTGCGTGTTTATAATGCTTGCTTAACCAAGAAAAAGACAAAGAATTACGGTCAAATTTACTTTATTTTGGATCACATTTATTTAGTGTCATGAATTATATACTACTAACATTTCTCTCTCATGATGACTATCATTTTAAACATCCCATTTTTCAAACCAATAATTCACTTATGTGACTCTCAAGTAAAGTAAACAAATAATTATCCGGCTCATGTATATTATTTTGATTTTGCATAAAATATATCAATCAAATATATTAGGTAAAAGACATATGATATATTGACTAGTTAATGTTATTTTCTAAAACTACAGTATATGTTACTGGTATCACATAGTAATAAGTTTATATACAAAATGTGTTATCATGCATATTCGATAAAACATCTCATCATTAGTTGAAATAAAAAAAATCATTTATTATGAGACATCTTAATATAATAACATGAACATTTATTTGAAGCAGAAAAAGTATTAATTCAACTATTAAATTTTGAGTTATTTTAAATTAATTTTCATTTGTTTTATTGATAAGAATTCTTAATAAAGTTTATAATGTCACTTTTATTTTAAAAGGTTGAATTACAAACTTTAAAAAAATGTTACTAGTTGATATAAAAAAGAACGGTGTGTTTTATGATAGCAAGATTATTAATTACTCCTTCTCTTTCGTTCTAATATTATTGTCTACAAAACAATATATACAGTTTAATAAAAGTATAATAATTATACCCTTTTCTTTTATTTTTTTTAAATATACTTTTACATTTCATTAATTAATTTAAAATTTCTTTATAATTTATAATAATTTTAAGTAGATATTTAAATCTTTTACTTATTTTTAAAAATAAATACTACGTAATTAATTTAAAACAACTCGAGGCGGGTTATAATATTAGGACGAATATTTTACACAAATTTCAAAAATGACACACTGTAAAATTTTATAACGGTACATGAAACTTTGTAGGACATAGTATCATCTCCTGGATCACCACACTCTAAAACCTCAAACAAAACCAACAATGTCTTTCACCACCATATCACCACCACCACCACCATATCCATATCCATATCCATCAACAGTTAACATCAGCAACTTCATATCAGTAAAACTGACAGGACACAACAACTACCATATATGGAAAACACAGTTCCTTTGTCTCATACAAGGACACGACATGTTTGGTTTCATAGACAACACATTCATTCCACCACCTTTACTACAAGAACCCGAAAACACGCGTGCATGGAAAAGATCTGATGCACTTTTACGTGGCTGGATATTATCTTCATTAACTGAAGACATTTTAACCAAAACCATAGCCTTAAACACTGCTAAAGATGTCTGGACCTTTTTAGAAGATTCTTATAGTACTTTAACGTTAGAACATGCACATGCTAGATCAGTATCAGTGTCTTTGTCTGAGTCAGAAGGGGTGTCTGTTGTGCATGAAGATGATGATCATTGGAAATTTGATAGTGGGAATATGATGAAGAGGTTTAGTACACCGCATTCGAGGTCTTTGCCTGTGCCGTTACGTGGTGTGTCGCAGCAGATTGATTTAAAAGGTGACTCGGTTACTTCGGGTGTTGATGGAAGGATGAGTGGGAGGTCGTCTATGAAGATGTTGAGAGGGTTGGAGGAGAGTTATTCTTTGGAGCTTGATGAGATCTCTGATTTCTTACATGGTAAATTGCGAATCTTTTGTTTTTCGAGTTATGTTGATATGAATTGTTGCATTTCTTTGATTGATTGAGTTATGTATGGGTTAGTTTGATTAGGATATGGATCTATAGTTTGTGGATTTGAAATGTCTAATTAGCTTTTCAGTGTAACCAGGAGCTGATACTTATTTCGGGCCGATGAAAAACTTTTAGTTTTGGATCAATTAAGAACAATCAGATTGAAATAAGGGATTTCAATCTGCTGACTGAAAAACCTTATTTCACCCTTAGATAAGCATAAGTTCAATTCATCATTTACAAGCTTAATGATGCGTGTGATCAATTGTTAAGAAACGCGTCAAGAAGTACTCAGACACCCCCTTAGATCTGCTTATTTACTAATTTTGATTTTAAAACAATATACGCAGTTTTAGAGAGTGTTCATAATTGCTTATTCAAAATACTAATCTGCTTAGTTTTTAGTGATATGGGTTCTTTAGATAAGGATTTTGGAAGTATTTCTTTTAATATTGAATAGATATAATAATAGTTCCCAAACACCCCGGAAATCTGCAACTAGTGTATCAATTTTGTTTTATCTAGTGTCTGATCTCTATTTGGATAATCAACATGTCCACTTTGGTGCATTAGATTTCCTGATTTTGTAGTGTTCCGTTTTCGTATGACAGAGTTTAGGGAAAAAGTTTTGACATGTGCAGGACGATATACTAATGTTTTGGTTTTTATTGTTTTCCATGTGGCTCTTAATTTTGTTCTGTCTTATGTTTGATTTGTCCAAATACGAAGTATCTTTTGTTTGATATGACGAATATAAACTCACATTCATAAAAAATTAAGGTTTCACTTGTTTTTTGTACCTTTAAGATCATCCAAGTTTTGTTACTTACATATATGGTTGTAACATATCTTGAACAAATGTTTGACAGAACCATCTATGAACACAAGTATATACCTGCCACTATATAAGGCTGCTCTTAGAGGTCATTGGGACGATGCACAATATATTATAGATCAAGATGAAGAAGCTGCCACAGCCAATATCAACAAATATGGTTTCACTGCTCTTCACATTGCAGTTGGGACCGGAACTCAAGGCATTACATTTGTCGAGAAATTAGTGGAAAAGCTTTCACCAAAAGCCCTCTTGAGAATGCTAACTTTATCAGAAAAATACACACCTCTTCACATTGCAGCTGTTGTTGGCAACACCGCAGCTGTGAAGATCTTGGTGAATAAAAACCAAAAATTGCTGTATGCTGAGGATGTTGACGGGCTATTGCCAATCCATAGAGCTCTTATAAATTCTCATAGAGATACATTTTTATATTTATTGAGTGTCACGAAAGGCAACCAATATCCTAGTACATACACTGGCAACATGGGCGTTACGCTTCTTTCTAATGTTATTTTTGCAGGATATTTTGGTGAGCTACACTTCTATACTAGTCTTGTTACGGATATAAGCATTAGTAGGAAACTAACATGAATAATGTGTTGATTTTTTTTTCTGTATTTTTGTTTTGACAGATATAGCACTCGATTTATGCACTCGATATCCTGAATTGGCTACAACGATACCATCTGATAATGTTGATACCCCTTTGATGGCTATAGCAAGAAAAGCTGATGCCTTTGAAAGTGGATGCCGCCTCAATTTCTTTGATAGCTTGATCTATAAAAGTAAGGTTCTATTTTGTTTTTTTTATAGGTATATGATATAAGGAAAAACAATGATGTTCTTCTTACAAATGGGTTGATTTGGGTTATGTTTATTTGCATTGATTAAAATGAATAAAAATAACATGAAAAGAAATGGTTTGAAATGCTCACCAAAGCGTAATTGTGTTATCGAAAAACTTAAATCGTGTTATCGAAAAACTTAGATTGTTCTAGAAGTAACATAATCTTTGTCATCATACAATAATAGTTATGGACAAAAAGTTCATTTGGGTCAACCCAACCTGTTTCGACCCGCATACAAAATTTACCCATTTTGACCCGTTATCGAGTTTGTCCATGATGCCACCTCTAGACGAGATAGTTGGTTCCATGTAAGGATTACTAGCTTATAAATGGGATAAAGAATCTAAATGGTGTAAGTTAACAAACTACATTCTACTATATTTATAAGCGATAATCATCATCTTCTATAGACTGTTTTAGTACCATAATGACAAATTGATTTCTTCTCACTTCAAGTGAACATAATGAAAAATTATGAATACTCAAAATGATTAAATCTTGTATATTTTGTTCCATGTAACAGACGTTCCTTTGAAATGGGAGAATCTCGACTCAAACAAGGAGCATGGGAAGATGAACTTCTTCAGTTCAGGTTTGCTACAAACTTTTCATCAATTGATATTTGCTCATTCTCACAATCTGTTTTGCGGGTCTGATTTGATCACACATCATAGTGATAAAAAATTTATCCTTTTCTGACAAAATAAATTTTCATTATGGTGTAGTTCTTCAAGAGACCAGTTCGGTTATATGGAAAGTTATGGGTAAGATTGGTGAGTATCAATTGTCTATTCATGCCCATTATCCAACTTTTAATGTCAAATAACTAATTGTTTGATCATTATTTGAGTTTAGTGCCACATATTACACACATTCAGAAGCTAAAGCTAGTCCATCATCAAGCTGTTGCACTCGTGAAATTGCTATGCCAAGAAATCAGCGACCTGAATCTCCAATCAAACAGTATCCATTATGCTAATCCCATTATCGAGGCGGCAAGCAATGGTGCATATGAGGTTGTTCAGGAGATAGTTGATACATTTCCGCAAGCAATTTGGTACAGTGATAAAAATGGTCATTACATGATCCAATTGGCCATACTTCATAGATGTGAAAGAGTGTATAATCTGACATATCAAATGAGTGACCATAAACATTTCCACAAGACTCTTAAAGACTCTCACAATAATAACTTATTGCATCTTGCGGGCAAATTGGCACCTTTACACAAACTTAATCTTGTTTCTGGTGCAGCATTACAAATGCAGCGGGCACTGCAATGGTTCAAGGTAACAGTTAGTACTCGTATATATTTTTTGTTCCCATAATATGACCATGGTGACTACTTTAGATCCCTTGAAAATTGCAATCTTTTATATATGCCAAAAACTTCATACCTAAAGTTGGCAAAATGGGTCGCTGGGGGGTTGAGTTATGGGTCAAAATGGGTCGCTGAGGTGGGGTTGAGCTATGGGTCAAAATGGGACCTCACATGACACATACTAAAAATTACCCATGTGGACCTGTTATTAACCTGGTTGACCCACTGTACTCGAATGCGTCTATTGATCATATTTTCATATTTAACATATTCGTGCAGGAAGTTGAGGCATTCGTGCATCCAAAGTACAAAACTGAGAAGAATGCATCCGAGCAGACACCTGAGATGCTATTCAGCAAAGAACACAAAAAACTCGTGAGAGATGGTGAAGAATGGATGAAAAAGACTGCCGATTCTTACACAGTAACAGCAGGACTTATTACCACAATAGTTTTTGCAGCAGCCATTACGGTACCAGGCGGTAACAGTGGCGATACAGGCCACCCAATATACGCAAGAGAGTTATCCTTCCATATATTTGCTGTAGCAGATGCAATCTCACTCTTCACATCCACAACGTCATTATTACTATTCCTATCAATCCTCACTGCTCGTTATGCCGAAGAAGATTTTCTCTTCACATTACCATCAAGGCTTATAATGGGCCTCTCGACGTTGTTTCTATCCACATGCTCGATGATGATAGCTTTTGGTGCGTCGCTGTATCTTCTGTTTGGCCAAGGGAAAGATTGGATACTGCTCCCGATAGCTGCATTGTCGTGTTTACCTATTACTTGTTTCGTGACTTTACAGTATCCACTTCTTGTAGAACTAATTTCGTGTACTTATGGTCGAGGACTTTTCGGTAAGCAAAGTAATCGGCCTTTTTATTGAGCTTTTCATATTGTTAATGGAAGACTACAAACTAGATACGAATAACTTTGATTTTTATTGAACTTTTCGTATTAGAAAGTGTCATTTGTTCAACCCATTACTCGGCTCTTGCAATCTAGTTTTAGGCATTCTCAAGTTTCCAAAATACTTTAAATAGTTAATAAAAATGCATCAAATTCTCATTTCTCGTTTATTGAAAGCTTATTAACAAATGATCATGCATAACAACATCCATCACAGCAAGCTTAGAGATCTTACTTGTTAGGTTTAAAAAAAACAGTATCATAAGACGTGATGCTATTGATCACTTCCCTCCCATAGTCCAATTTTTTTTTAATAAAAACAATCATGTTTTAGCTATTTTTTACTTTGCTTTTTCTAAGAAAACAATTTTACCTTTAGTCAATTTTTTAATAATAACTTTAAGTGAAAATAATATATTAAACTTAATTTATATTTTTATTTAATTTTAAAAATTGACTATTAATTTGAGACGTTCAGAAATAATAATATAAACGATAATTTTAAAAAGGAGGGAGTAAGGCTGGGGGAGTGATAAATAAAACTCATCGTCATCTCAGCGCTATATCAGATTTTTCACAATTCACAAAAACTCACTTTACCATGAGAATAAGGAACAAAAAACTCACCTCCAATATACCCAACTTTATATCTCACTAAATACCCTAATATACTTACAGTTTATTAAAAATATAAAAAGAGAAAAAATTAACGCATATATCGAGTGGTGAGAAAATAACAAATAATGAGTTTTTAAAATATAACCCTCGTGTGAATTTTAAAAAAGCTAATGATGGGTTTTATGACATGTAAAATTCACAAGTGGGTTTTGTACCTCAAACCCCAGCTTAATTGATTAATGAGAGAACACATATAACCCAATATTTATACACTTGGATTAATATTTATATATATATTATATATAATATATATAAAGGAAAAATCAAAGACTTTAAATATTGAAGATGAGTTAATTATAAAATTGTTAAAAAACTACTTATTTTATTTTAAGAATTGTTGAAAAACTAAATACATAAAAGTTGGATATAATAGGAAATATTGAAAAATTAAACCATAAACAATTATATAAGCTATCGGGTCATTAGTTCGACCACCGGATTAATTCGGTCGAGTAATTTGGTCACGTGTTTGATCAACGGGTCAACCCGGTCGAGTCATCGGATCACGGGTTCGACCATCGGACCAATCCGATTGAGTCAACCCGATCGAGTCAACGGGCACAGGCTCGGCTAACGGTTCAACCCAGACGAGTCACCGGATTACTGATTCGACCAACAAGTCAGTTAATATATCGTTAACTATATATCATTAAAAAAAAATTTCGTCACGAATTTGACTATCAAATCAATTAGCATATTAATTATATGTCGTTACCTTAACACCACCAAAAACACATGCGTAAACCCAAAAACCATTACTAGCCGCTACAACCCTTTTTTCTTTTCTTCTGTCGTATGTTTCTATTGCTTGGTGGTCCACTATTGTTTTTTTTTCATTGCTTGCTAGCCTACCCTAAAAGATTCTCTATTTTTGATATATTAATTAGGGTTTTTTTAACATGTGCCCTCAAACACATGTTAAGCTATATTTATTAAACACTAACTTTTCTTTTATATTAAAAAATAAATTAAATTTAATTAAATACACTTAAAATTCACCATAGATAAATAACAATTTACATTTAATAAACCTAAACTTTAATTTTATATAAACACAAACATGTGCATTGAGGGCACATGTTAGAAATTCGTACTATTAATTAGTGTCTTCCATTAGTCATTGCCTCATTGATGTCATCCGTTGTTATCTTTTCTTGATTTCTTTGCTGCAGAGTAAAGACTACTTTATTGCTTGTTCTTGCTTCGTGATATTGGTTGCATAACAAAACCAATAATAACCGAACATCATACAAAAGTTCTAGTTTAGACGCAAGAAATGTAGAATTATGTGTGGGATTTTTCTCAACCAAATTTATTACAGTATGTATTAGCATGTACTCGCGTAGTGCGACAACAGTTATTTGATGACGATTTTTAAGATGATAAATGTTTTTACCTCTTTTACTTGTTAAATTTGTATTTAAAAATTGAATTTGTAAAAAAATTAAACTAAATAAAATAAACTCTAAAAAGTGATTAAAATTAATTAAATTATATCAAAATAAATATTGAATCAAAGAGCATAAAATTTTTAAAAATATAATAAAATTTAAATATGAAAAAAATAATTAGATAAAAATTTATTTTAATTTTAAAAATAAAATAGATGGTCAATTACAAACTAAATGTTTTCATAAGAAATAATTATAAGTGTCTTAATTTTTAAACGTTCTAAAAATAAAAATATCTCAAATGCTATATAATATAATAAGATAAGATATGCTCAATAGTCTTTATATAACTGATCACCTCAACAGATTATGTAGACCAACGGCAACTAGCTGAGGGCAACTACCAAGTTATACGGGCCAACCTTAGTTGCTTGTTTTACAACCACAATTCACAAGTCTATAGGTTTTTTTTATGGTCCCGAAAATTATGCATATACGTCGAATGCTTTTCGGCCTCAAATAATTATGCTTTCGCATGCATTTCAGACTATGCCTCTTAAAGATTCTTTTTAGAACATGAGCACGAGAGCGTCTTCTCATTTGACGGACAATACAAGTATACTTGATTTTTTTAGTAATTTAAGTATTTATCCATCTGTATTCGTTGGCAATGCTCACTCTATTCCAGTCACTCGTATCTGACATAACTTCTTGCATACATCTTTTAAACCTCTTCAACTTAACCATATCCTTGTCACACCTCACATAATTAAGAATTTAATTTATGTTCGTAAATTTACCTGTGACAATGATGTTTCTGTTGAATTTGATGCTTTTTTGTTTTCCGGTAAAGGATTACCAGACTGGGCGACTTCTTCTCCGTTGTGATAGTACGGGCGAACTTTATCTCGTCACTCAACAATCTTCATTTCAAACTTTAGTTATTTTGCTTTAATTTAGTTCCAATACGTGGCACATACGACTCGGTCATCCCTGAAAAATTGTCTTCGTCGTTTATAGACTAGTAATTTTGTAAAACCCACATGCTTTTACCATGAATAGTACCCTTAAGATCGTACGTACTAGATTAAAACGTTCCTTTTATAGTATGATTACGTTCACGTATTAGAATTTTACGTATTACGTACGTGTTAGAACACGATAAGTATTTATTACGTACGAACACTCAATAATTATTTAACAATAATTAATCACGAACATGCGATCATGAAATCATGAACGTTATTAAATCACGAACTAATATTAATTACGTATATTTATTTATTACGAACACGAATAAATATATTAAGTCACGGTTAATATTTAACGAGAAAACATAAAAACGAACACAACTAAACACGAACGAACACTTAAAGAACGAGACACGGAAAACGGTACGGGTACCCCATGTGGGGCCCCCTTACCCGCGGCTACATCAAGAGATGGGCCAAGCCCATCTCAATTTTTAACTAACAAGGGTTAATGTGAAATCTTGTTTTCATTTTTCACTATATAGTAAAAACATTAAAAACCCTAAAAAGATTTTTGGCTTCTTCCTTCTTGCTCTCTTTGGCCGCCGCACATAAACACACCAAAGGGGGTGTTTGTTTGATTTTGATCTTGATTTTTGGTGCAAGTGTTCGTGTGTGTTCATCCTCGTTAGATCCACGCATTCGGCATACCTTTTTAATCCTTCTTTCTTTTGTTTTGATTTAATAAATTAAATAAGAACATGATGTTCTTAAAAACCTAATTAAAAATATAAACTAAACATGTAAATGGTTATGGGATAAATCAAAAAGGAGGATTTAGGGGTGTTTTGTTTAGCCGGCGCCTAAACCGAACTCCAAGGGGGTCTCGGTTTGGCTTATAGACCACCACCGAGACCACAAGGCCTCGGTTTGGTGGTGTGGGTCCCACGGCAGCAGCAAACAAGGGGGAACCCCGAAGTGGTTCGGGGTATGGTGTCGATTTCAGGTCCGGTTCATGGTTTCTAGTCACGATCCGGTTCATGGTTTATGTTAAGGTTATGTTTTGATAATCATATGTTAAAATTAAATTAATAAAATATGACATGATTAATTTAATAAAACATGACTTAGGTTATAATCTAATTATTAGATCATGGAATTATTAACCTAAGTATTTATATTTTTCTATACTTTATAATTAATTAATTATTAAAAACCATGGCTATAATTAATTAATTAACATGACTTAGGTTATATTATTAATAATTAATAATACATGTTTTAACCTAAGTATTTAACTTTATTTAATTAAAAACATGATATATTTAATTAAATACTTCTAACCTATAGTTTATTCAAATTACATGTAATAATTAATAAACTATACCTTATATCATTATGACTTAGAAAATAATCAGAAAACACTTAAGCTTATATACTTAGCTTATTTAACCAGCTTATATCTAATTATGGAAACTTTCTATTATTAGAAACTTATGTAATTAAGGCAGCTAATCTATTTATGGAAACTTTCTATTTTTAGAAACTTATCTATTTTAAGTAGTAATTCTATTTTTTGAAATTTTCTATTTTTGGAAACTTTCTATTTTTGGAAACTTTCTATTTTTGGGAAGTTTCTATTTTTGGAAACTTTCTATTTATGGAAACTTTCTATTTTTGGTAACTTTCTATTTTAGAAAACCTGCTATTTTTAGAAAGTTACTTATTATTACACAGTAAGTATAATAATACATGAAATACAAGTAATACTTAATCAGAATAAACAGAATATAAGATAAACACAGTTTAAAGCCTAAAAACAGTAAAAACATGACATGAACGTATAAAATAAGCTAAGACATGACATAAAACCAGTTACGTATTTAGTAAGCAGATACTTATACACGTATGTATTTATGTAGCATTAGTGATACCGAAGTAGGACTCTCCTCGGTTCGTCTTCTTCGTTCACTGGACATAAGGTACGGATTCCCGTCCTTTCAGTATGTACATTCTTTCCTTATTAGGATTCCCTGTATGCAGCCAACTGTTTTCCCGTAGTATAAGTTTATATGTTTGATTTGCTTATGTTTAATTTAGAATACCTATAGCCATATACATGCATGACCAGTTTCACCTAGTTATGGAGGTACCATAACCATAACACTAGAGGCACTGGTGTTATGACTTCACCACGGCGGAGTGATTGCTCGTGGCGTCCCTTCAGATTTTGGCCATATTATTATATTTATCATGTGGGGCGTATGGGTGCATCCTAATTACATGTTTTTCAACAGATTACTCAGTGTGAATGTGGTGTGTGCCTTGCACCCTTCACAAGGAGCTGATCCCTCCTACCAAAACCAGTATATTAAATTAGAGGAAGCCCCTCTAATTTGCATGATGAGGTCATCCCTCCAAGTATTCATGCACGGTGGATTTTCATGACCTATATTGGCTAATGGTAGAATATGTTAAACAGTTTTTATAAGATAAACATAAGGCTTTTCAAACTATAAAACCAGTTTTAACAAGACTTAACCAGGTTATTCGGGACTTAGTTTCTTATGCTGTTATATGTTATATGCTTATCCTATTGATGCTTTATTGTACATCCGTGCACTGAGCGTATTGCTCAGCCGTTTTCCTTTTCTATGTTCCCAAAACGGCAGGTACTCATGGACGCTCGTAGACTTTAAGCGTACGTGCATATGGACTGGAAGCTTTCTAGCCTTTCTTTACTTTATGCATTATCTTTACTTTGATACACTTGCTATGGACATTGTTTAGTCCTTTCCTTTACAGTACTTATGTTTGTGTGTGATGAGCTTTACTTTTGGACTACCGACGTTTGATTCCGGTATTTTCCTTTTATGGTCATGTAATGTTTATACATTTTTCCTTGTATGCTTTGATGACACGTCATAATTACGCGTGACATTCCATTATCAAAATAGGGTGTTACAATTATGGTATCAGAGCCAAGGCTTCGACCTGTAGGCTCTCAAAATATGACATGTGATTAGTGGGTAGTCACTATGGTCTTCCTAGAACTGACAGTAGTTTTCATGCATTCATCATTTTTATGCATACATATATATGTCATTGTCGCAGGTTTATGACTAAGTAATGGTTGGTACAGGACTGGCCCTATTTAGTCGCATGTGTTTTATCGAAACTTTTAAATTTGGGACCGACCCATAGGCGTCCCCTCGCCATGTCTTTTATTTTGGGTGAACTGACCATAGGCGTTCACTCTCGAGCATACAAAAGTTTTCATAAAACTGCATCATGCATTCATACACAAATTTTCTTGCATAAAATTTTTCACTGGATTTATTGGTATAAATTTTTTTCATGTATATATATATTTTATGTTTTGATCTGTTAATCATATGTTATATGTTATACTGTCAGATAGTTCTCACACGCGAACAGGAACAACTCAATGCTGCAATGCAAGCTTTGCTTCCTCAACTGAGGAATGACATCAGGCTTGAGGTTCAAGCTGCCAACAATCAGCAGCATAACCAAGCACCTCCTCCTCCTTCTCCAGTGACATTGGCAGTATGGCTGTAGAGATTCAACAAGCTCCGTCCTCGAGCTTTTGAGAAAACAGATAGCCCCAGTGATGCTGGAAGCTGGTTGGCTCACATCGAGAAGATTTTCAATGCTATGGGTTGTGACCCCGCGTTCAAGGCGAGGTTGGCATGCTATCGGTTCGAAGGCGATGTGTTAAATTGGTGGTTAGCGTTGATGCAGTCTGAGGGAGGTGACGATTGGGTTGCTGGTTTGACATGGGCTCAGTTCAAGGATAGGGTGATGAAGCAGTTCTTTCCCAAGGTTGAGCAAGACAAGCTCAAGAGGGAGTACCATGGGATCCGACAGAGAGCTGGGGAGAATAGCAACGAGTTTATACAGCGCTTTCTTTGCTTAGTTGGTTTCCTTGGTGCAGCAGCAGGTACACCTGAAGAGCAGGCACACCACTTTAGGTGGTGTGTGCTACGTTCACTACTGTAGCACAAGTGGCCGATGCAACACGTAAGCTGGAAATGCTGCAGGAGAGAGATGAGTTCGGGGAAGCTGAGAGACCCGAGAAGAGGTAAAAATTCGTATCCAAGCGGTGACCAATCCGTGTTCTTTTCATATATGTCAGTTATTCATCTCTTTAAATTGTATCTTCCAGGAAGAAAACTGGGGACCGGTCTCAGCCGGCTACTCAGCAGCAGCCTCATCAGCCCAAGGGAAACGGTCAGACTAACGACCGTTCTGCTACGGATAGGCGTGGCGGTAATGATAATTACCGTAACAACGTTGGACACTCCAACGGCAGCAGGTCCTAATACTTACGCATTTTCTTATGATTTCATGTTATAACTCATATTCTGACACTTTAGCTAAACTTCTACCAGGAACCATAGGGGCCAGAACCAGAGAGGTTCACAGCCTAGCCGTCCAGCTATCACTGGTATTCAATCTTACGATTATCCGCATTGTCCTTTGTACCCTATCATCATGTCTTATGTAAAATGTTTTATCAGGTTCTCAGCCAGCCAGAGCACCTACTGGAGGATATACTCATCCTCTTTGCTCTACTTGCCACCGTAGGCACCCAGGGCCATGTCGTCGTAACACTGACGCATGCTTCAAGTGTGGTCTTCCTGGCCATATCATGAAGGATTGCCGTAAGGGCGAGATGGAGGGCACATCGGGACATGCTGATTCCAAGCCGCCTCCTACCACCGGGTGTGTCTACGCGACATCTCGGGACCAGGCCAACAAGTCTACAGATACCATCACTGGAATCTTGTATATGTATGGTCAAGCTGCGTGTGTTCTTTTGATATGGGTGCTACTCACTCGGTCATTTCTACTGCTTATGCTAAGAACATTAGGATGCTCCCCATGCCACTAGAGAATAGACTTACTATTTCCACGCCTTTGAGGGACTCTGTATTAATCACCCATGTATACAAGAGTCTTCCCCTAGAATTTGACGATAAGGTTCGTCCTGTTGACGCACTTCCGCTGGACATGAATGACTTCGACATGATTTTGGGCATGGATTGGCTATCCAAGCATCATGCTACCATAGACTGTCATTCATATCGAGTTATCTTCGGTGATGTTAATGCACCAGAGTACATTCATAACGGGTTCGTACCCGGATGGTCTGTACAAATCATATCTACCCTGCAAGCGCGTGCACTACTGTCACATGGCTGCGAGGGTTATCTAGCTACGGTTCACGACATGGATGCTGAATCTCCATCAATTCAGGATCAACCAATAGTGTCGGAATTCCAAGATGTATTTCCAACAGATCTTCCGGGCATACCACCTGCTCGAGAAGTGGAGTTCAATATCGAGCTTATTCTAGGAGCTGAACCAATCTCCAAGGCTCCTTATCGCATGGCTCCCATAGAGCTGAAGGAGCTGAAGGATCAACTGCAAGAACTTCTTGAACGAGGTTTCATTCGACCGAGCACATCTCCATGGGGCGCACCGGTCTTATTTGTTAAGAAGAAGGACGACAGTATGCGTCTTTGCATAGACTATCGCGAGCTCAACAAGATTACTATCCGGAATAGGTATCTACTGCCGCGTATTGACGATTTGTTTGACCAACTCCAAGGGGCCAAACACTTCTCCAAGATTGATCTTAGGTCAGGCTACCATCAGCTATGGGTTAAGGAGCAGGACATCGCCAAGACTGCTTTTCGTACCGCTATGGCCACTACGAGATTGTAGTTATGCCATTCGGCCTGACAAATGCTCCAGCAGTGTTCATGGACTTGATGAACAGAATCTTCCATGAATTTCTAGACAAGTTCTTCATTGTCTTCATCGATGACATCCTGATTTTCTCAAAGTACAAGGAGGAACACGAAGACCATCTTCGTACAGTACTACAGATTCTTCGCCAGAAGCAGTTGTATGCTAAATTCTCCAAATGTGAGTTCTGGTTAGACAAGGTGGCATTCCTAGGTCACATTGTATCAACAGAAGGAATCACTATGGATCCAGCGAAGGTTGAGGCCATTACTAAGTGGCCGAGGCCGACATCAGCGACGGAAGTCCGCAGTTTCTTAGGCTTAGCTGGCTATTATAGTAGGTTCGTGGAGAACTTTTCCCGCTTAGCACTACCATTGACCAAACTTATGCGGAAAGGGGAGAAATTCGTCTGGACTGAAGAACGAGAGAAGAGCTTTGAAGACCTAAAGCAGAAGCTAGTATCTGCACCTATTCTTACTCTCCCATATGGTACGGGTGGATTTCAAATCTACAGTGATGCATCGGGGAAGGGACTTGGCTGTGTTCTCATGCAACATGGGAAAGTGATCGCGTACGCTTCATGAAAGCTTAAGCCTTATGAAGAAAATTACCCCACGCATGACTTGGAACTTGTTGCAGTCGTGTTTGCATTGAAGATTTGGAGGCACTACTTATATGGAGAATCATGTGACATTTTCACGGACCACAAGAGCTTGAAGTATATCTTCACTCAACGTGAATTGAACATGAGGCAGAGGAGATGGTTAGAGCTGTTGAAGGATTATGACATTAATCTACAGTATCATCCCGGAAAGGCAAATGTAGTAGCAGATGCTCTTAGCAGGAAGTCCGGAATGATCAACGGCATTAAAATTGAGGAGGAAATCATAAGAGACTTGGAGCGACAAGACATCGAGATCATGGCACGTGGACAACACGGTTACTGGGCTAATCTTAGAGTAGAACCCGAGTTACTCTCTAAGATTAAGGAAACTCACAAAGATGATGGAGAAATCTGGGCGATAGTACAAAATATGGAGAAACAGACGGAATTCAGAGTGGATGCAGATGGTATCGTATGGAAGGGCACGAGACTTTGTGTTCCTGATGACCAAGAACTCCGGGAAGCCTTGTTAGCTGAAGCTCATAGCTCCCCGTTCTCTATACATCCTGGTTCGACTAAGATGTACCATGACATCAAGAAATACTTTTGGTGGAGTGGTATGAAGCAGGATGTGTCCACTTACGTCTCCAAATGTCTTACCTGCCAGCAGGTTAAGATCGAGCATCAGCGATCTGGCGGTCTCCTTCAACCGTTAGATATTCCAGAGTGGAAGTGGGACAAAATCACCATGGATTTTGTTACTGGTCTTCCGCTTACCAAGAGGAATCACGATGCAAGTTGGGTTATCGTAGATCGACTTACCAAATCAGCTCATTTCTTACTGATTCGCAAGGAAGATCCGGTAAGTAAACTCGCCGATACGTATAGAAGAGAGATCATGAGACTCCACGGTGCACCATCCAGCATCCTCTCAGACAGAGATCCTCGTTTCACTTCGCGATTTTGGAAGAGTCTGCAGAAAGCTTGGGGTACACAACTTAAGCTTAGCACGGCCTTTCATCCTCAAACAGACGGACAGTCAGAGCGAACGACTCAAACATTGGAAGACATGTTGAGGTCATGTGCATTGGAATGGACGGGTGATTGGGACGATTACATCTGTTTGGTGGAGTTTGCATACAACAACAGTTGGCACGCAAGTATCAAGTGTGCTCCTTTCGAGATGTTGTATGGCAGAAAGAGTCGCGCCCCAATCTGCTGGGATCAGGTTGGCGAGCGAACACTTGAAGGACCAGAAATCATAGAGATGACCAATGAAAAGATCGCTGTAGCTAAGCAAAAACTTCAGGAAGCACGTTCACGTCAGAAGAGTTACGCCGATAAGCATCGTAGGGACATACATTTTAACATAGGAGATCACGTCTTCCTTAAGGTTTCGCCGGCACGTGGTGTTAGACACATCGGGAATAAAGGGAAGCTCAGTCCTCGTTTCATCGGACCGTTTGATATCATTGAACGATTCGGTGAAGTATCTTACCGGTTAGCGTTACCTCCGCAGCTTTCGCATGTACACAATGTGTTTCATGTGTCCTTACTCAGAGGGTACCAGTATCATCCCCTTCACATGGTTCAGTATCCACTGGAACAGATACGTGAAGATCTCACTTTCATAGAAGAACCTGAACGAGTTCTTGACAGACAAGAACGAGTCATGAGAAGGAAGACGATTCCATTCGTCAAAATCCTTTGGAGGGATCATGCCGAGCGGGAAGCCACTTGGGAAACAGAGGAGTCTATCCGGGCTTCTTACCCTCATTTTATATTCTGAATTCGGGTATGTTCTTCTTTTCCAGTTTACTTTATCTATAATTCGGGGGCGAATTATTCTTTTTAGGGGGGAAGAGTTGTAAAACCCATATGCTTTTACCATGAATAGTACCCTTAAGATCGTACGTACTAGATTAAAACATTCCTTTTATAGTATGATTACGTTCACGTATTAGAATTTTACGTATTTCGTACGTGTTAGAACACGATAAGTATTTATTACGTACGAACACTCAATAATTATTTAACAATAATTAATCACGAACATGCGATCATGAAATCATGAACATAATTAAATTATAATATTAGTTACGTATATATATTTATTACGAACACGAATAAATATATTAAGTCACGGTTAATATTTAACGAGAACACATAAAACACGAACACAACTAAACACGAACGAACACTTAAAGAACGAGACACGGAAAACGGTACGGGTACCCCATGTAGGGCCCCCTTACCCTCGGCTACATCAAGAGATGGGCCAAGCCCATCTCATTTTTTAACTAACAAGGGTTAATGTGAAATCTTGTTTTCATTTTTCACTTTACAGTAAAAACATTAAAAACCCTAAAAAGATTTTTGGCTTCTTCCTTTTTGCTCTCTTTGGCCGCCGCACATAAACACACCAAAGGGGGTGTTTGTTTGATTTTGATCTTGATTTTTGGTGCAAGTGTTCGTGTGTGTTCATCCTCGTTAGATCCACGCATTCGGCATACCTTTTTAATCCTTCTTTCTTTTGTTTTGATTTAATAAATTAAATAAGAACATGATGTTTTTAAAAACCTAATTAAAAGCATAAACTAAACATGTAAATGGTTATGGGGTAAATCAAAAAGGAGGATTTAGGGGTGTTTTGTTTGGCCGGCGCCTAAACCGAACCCCAAGGGGGTCTCGGTTTGGCTTATAGACCACCACCGAGACCACAAGGCCTCGGTTTGGTGGTGTGGGTCCCACGGCAGTAGCAAACAAGGGGGAACCCCGAAGTGGTTCGGGGTATGGTGTCGATTTCAGGTCCGGTTCATGGTTTCTAGTCACGATCCGGTTCGTGGTTTATGTTAAGGTTATGTTTTAATAATCATATGTTAAAATTATATTAATAAAATATGACATGATTAATTTAATAAAACATGACTTAGGTTATAATTTAATTATTAGATCATGGAATTATTAACCTAAGTATTTATATTTTTCTATACTTTATAATTAATTAATTATTAAAAACCATGGCTATAATTAATTAATTAACATGACTTAGGTTATATTATTAATAATTAATAATACATGTTTTAACCTAAGTATTTAACTTTATTTAATTAAAAGCATGATATATTTAATTAAATACTTTTAACCTATAATTTATTCAAATTACATGTAATAATTAATAAACTATACCTTATATCATTATGACTTAGAAAATAATCAGAAAACACTTAAGCTTATATACTTAGCTTATTTAACCAGCTTATATCTAATTATGGAAACTTTCTATTTTTAGAAACTTATGTAATTAAGGCAGCTAATATATTTATGGAAACTTTCTATTTTTAGAAACTTATCTATTTTAAGCAGTAATTCTATTTTTGGAAATTTTCTTTTTTTGGAAACTTTCTATTTTGGAAACTTTCTATTTTTGGAAACTTTCTATTTTTGGAAGTTTTATATTTTTGGAAACTTTCTATTTTTGGAAACTTTCTATTTTTGGTAACTTTCTATTTTAGGAAACCTGCTATTTTTAGAAAGTTACTTATTGTTACACAATAAGTATAATAATACATGAAATATAAGTAATACTTAATCATAATAGACAGAATATAAGATAAACACAGTTTAAAGCCTAAAAACAGTAAAAACATGACATGAACGTATAAAATAAGCTAAGACATGACATAAAACCAGTTACGTATTTAGTAAGCAGATACTTATATACGTATGTATTTATGTAGCATTAGTGATACCGAAGTAGGACTCTCCTCGGTTCGTCTTCTTTGTTCACTGGACATAAGGTACGGATTCCCGTCCTTTCAGTATGGACATTCTTTCCTTATTAGGATTCCCCGTATGCAGCCAATTGTTTTCCCATAGTATAAGTTTATATGTTTTATTTGCTTATGTTTAATTTAGAATACCTATAGCCATATACATGCATGACTAGTTTCACCTAGTTATGGAGGTACCATAACCATAACACTAGAGGGACTGGTGTTATGACTTCATCTCGGCAGAGTGATTGCTCGTAGCGTCCCTTTAGCTTTTGGCCATATTATTATATTTATCATGTGGGGCGTATGGGTGCATCCTAGTTACATGTTTTTCAACAGATTACTCAGTGTGAATGTGGTGTGTGCCTTGCACCCTTCACAAGGAGCTGATCCCTCCTACCCAAACCAGTATATTAAATTAGAGGCAGCCCCTCTAATTTGCATGATGAGGTCACCCCTCCAAGTATTCATGCACGGTGGATTTTCATGACCTATATTGGCTAATGGTAGAATATGTTAAACAGTTTTTATAAGATAAACATAAGGTTTTTCAAACTATAAAACCAGTTTTAACAAGACTTAACCAGGTTATTCGGGACTTAGTTTCTTCCACTGTTATATGTTATATGCTTATCCTATTCATGCTTTATTGTACATCCGTGCACTGAGCGTATTGCTCAGCCGTTTTCCTTTTCTATGTTCCCAAAACGGCAGGTACTCAGGGACGCTCGTAGACTTTAAGCGTACGTGCATATGGACTGGAAGCTTTCTAGCCTTTCTTTACTTTATGCATTATCTTTACTTTGATACACTTGCTATGGACATTGTTTAGTCCTTTCCTTTACAGTACTTATGTTTGTGTGTGATGAACTTTACTTTTGGGCTACCAATGTTTGATTCCGGTATTTTCCTTTTATGGTCATGTAATGTTTAGACATTTTTCCTTGTATGCTTTGATGACACGCCATAATTACGCGTGACATTCCATTATCAAAATGGGGTGTTACAAATTTAATGTCACGTCGTAAATAAAAGTCGCATGCTTTGTGTTATGTGTGTCAATTAGGTAAACATGCTAAGCTTATGTTTTATAGTTCCGAGTCTTCTGTTGAGTCTATTTCGAAATTATTCACTCGGATATATGAACATCACTGATTCCGAGTGAAAGTGGAATTAAATATTATGCTATATTGTTAGATCAATTCCCGCACTTTGTTAGGGTCTACTTTTGCATAAAAAATTAATTTGTTTGATAAATTTGTTGTTTTTCATGCTTATGTCAATAAATAGTTTAATGTCGACATCAAAGCTTTGTAGTGTGACCATCGTGATGAATATAACAACACCCGCTTCCATGAACGTTTTCGCGTTTTCGCAAAAATGGCATAAAATTTCGGTTTTCTTTCCCCCGTACTTCACAACATAATATGCTTCATGTTAGTGCAAACATTACGATGTTTAATCGATATAATCTTTTTGCGTTTTGATGACGACAAACGTAGTCGCAATACATTATGTAAAATGTGTAAGGTACTCGTAAACACATATACTACATTTGTATACTTCTCTCGACACCTCCAAATTCACATTCGTCATGAATCACATAAGGTATGAATAAACAAGTCATTAACCTTAATAAGTGATTAAGGATTAATATTTTCTTAAAACTCACTTTTAATTAAAGTGACAAAGTATTTTTTAAATAGCTTTATTTTTTAAAAAATGTTTTATTAAAAAGAAAATGGAAATTTGAATTTAGTATATTTTAAAAAATATTCCTCAAGGCATATTCTAAAGAATATTCCCTAATTTGAAATTAGGATATTTTAAAATGGATAAAGGATATTCCCGAAGAACAAGGGGCGGTGATATCACCCATATATCATCCCGAAGAACAACGTGCTGATAACGATTCGGTAAATATGCATGAAGAATCGTTCGAAATTACTCAGCAGATAACCGACCAACAAGCTCATCTAAACCTAAAATCCGATCTAGTGGAACACATTTGGGCCAATCGCAATCAATAAATTAGTTTTTTTTAATGTAATGTTTAATGTTTTTAATTTTAATGTAATGTTTTTAAATTTTAATATAATGTTTTAAATGTAATTTTTTTAATTAAATGTAATGTTTTTTAATTAAATGTAATATTATTATTTTTTTAAATAATTTTTTTTAAGGTCGTACTAAGTCGTCTTGATATGGCAAATAAGACTAGATTGCTGAAAAGAGAAAACTAACGTGATAAAAATATCAGAATCATATAAGGTCACTGTTGCGGGCAGCGTTAAAGAATAGAACTTGTTAAAGAAGAATGTGTGTAAACCTGGTTGTTACATGAACAGTCTACGATCAAAAAAAAAAACATGAACAGTCCAAAATATTATTGCTGTATTATAATTGCGAATTTGTGATCCTTTACTCGTAACATAGAAAAAGACCAAGAACGTGTCATGGTCAACTTTACTTTAATAGTAGAGTACATGAATTTGGTGCAAGCAAGTTATCTCTGACAAGAACATTAAAAGTTAAACAAAAATTTGGTGCAACGACGTTTAATTACTTTATTATTTTGAACAAAATTTGATATTATAGTATTCAGTACATCATGTCGGTTCACATCTTTGTAGTAAATAACTTGACATAAAAGTTGAACACACATTTTGTAATTGTGACGAAAACATTTTGTAATTATGACCAAAATGCATGTTCCTAAAGAGATGATTTCATAATGTTGTGTCCTAATCACACTCACCGGCTGATGTTTTAATTTTTTTTATAAGTTAGAGAAAAACATATGTTTAATCAGTTTTTTTTTTATGAGATTGAGTAATTGAGGTTTTATAGTAAACTAGGATTCGTGCCCGTGCTTCGCTGCGACGAAGGACGGACGTTTTTGGGGTCGAAGCTCTTTATAGACGGTGACTGGTTTGGATGGTCCAACTCTCGAGCAGTTTCTAACAAAACAAACGCGCGAAAAAATAGATATGTGTATAAATGGAAATGTATACATAACACTGATCATTAAATCAAATGCAACAACGATATGTCACGTGTCTGCTAAGTCTAAGTCGATGTATATAAAGGAAAGAGAAAATTCCGGTTTGGGGCCATGTTCCCTACCTTGTAGACACTTTCTAGCCAGACAAGGTTTGTCTTCCTGTCTTGGCCATGCTTTACTATGTTATGCTCTACCCACACTAAATGTTGACATCTATCCCGCTCTACCGTACTTTATCAGACCCACTAATTATTGGGCTACCCCACCGTGGCCCACTTTATCAACAATGTATTTTGTATTTATGTCCATGTCATGTGCTCTACCCACTATTCTGACGGCTGCTCTACTCTGACACTACTCTACCAACTTTTACCTTTTTGACTTTTTTTACCTCGGGAAAGAAAGATTAAGAATTAAATATTATTATTAACTTACCACTTACCCTTTAATTCAAATTAATTCAAATTTAACATTATCACTCTTCATTCTCACACACTATTTTTCCGGCCGACCCTCGCCAGAATTTTGCCCAAGCATGATTATCGATGATATGGTATGATTTTCTCCATCATTTCATCTTATAACGTTTTAGATCTGTTTATTGTCATTTTAATATACTTACATTTAGATTAATTATTGTCATGTTAATTATACATACTTTTAGGCTTAATTGAGTTACCAGCCACACATTTTTTTTTACCATTGATTATCATTGTTTTTTAGATAAATTGATTTTCTTGCTGTTTTTTAGCTTTTGTTAATTTGAATTATGTGATATTTGTTATTATAGGATTATTCTGCTAGGATTCATTTTAAAAGCAAGCTACATTACTTCAAGTTAATCAAAGATCGTCTCAATTCAAAGCGTCGTGCTCTCTTTGAAGCAACATGTTTCAGACCATGGCTTGATGTAACCTATTTTGATAATGATGATGGCATCATTCATTACATGCTTAAAAAACAACACCATTCTAATGATGATAGCTACGACCTACCACTCATATACTCTGTTAATGGACATAGTCTCCATTTTGGTCGTCGTGAGTTTTGCATAGTCACTGGTTTTCAGTTTGGCCCACTTAGCTTCCGTCAATTCAGGAATGGCGATATCCCCTTTCGTAACCGTTTATTTCCTCAAAAGATAGGCTATGATGTTCAAATAATTGATTTATTAGCTTTTCTGGAGGATGAAGAAAAATGGTATTTAGCTTCTGATCAATATGCCATCCGTATATGTCTTTTGTTAACTTTGGAGGTTATTTTCATGGGACGGGATTTGGTAGATGTGGTGGATGATGTATTTCTTAGGATGGTTGAACGTCTTGATTGTTGGAACTCGTTTCCATGGGGTGAGCACATTTGGAGGCAGCTCTATGATGCCATTAGAAATGTTGCTGGCAATCATAAGAGTGAACACATTATTGGGCTGAGGAAAAGCAGCAAATATGTCCCTAGCTATTCATTGTCTGGTTTTCTTTTCGCATTCAAGGTTTGTACTTTCACGTATATAAATTTTATTCATTGTTTTATCCAAAGTTTTAAAAAATGTATTTACCTCATTTTTTAGATATGGATTATAGAGTCTTCTAGTGATGCCACTCGTTGGTGGTCCAAGTTTGTAGACATGATCCTAAGAGCAGTCTCATGGTCTAAGAAGCTTGAATTTAATAGCTTGGATAATTTTGGTGATTTATTTGTCAACGCTCCAATTGAGATACACCCTACTAAATCTGAATGGCAGTCCCTATGGTACACACATAGCCATGATTTTTTTGTGGTATGCACCAAGGACTCCTCCTGTTTCTGTTGGTGGTCTATATGCTGAATATCTGAAAAAAAGAGATGCTACCCGTATGGCTAACAAACAAAGTGGTGCGAATGTTAATTTTTCTCGTGGTAAAGACAAGGTTAAAGATAGTACATTAGTCGACCGTCTTATAAATCTTGAAGCAATATGTGAAAGTTTGATGACTCTACCTACAGATGTTAAGACTTTGAGAGGCCGAATATTTAAATTGGAAACCATTATACAGGTTATTTATTTACACCACTGTTATTTCAACTATCTTAGTTTTCCACATTTTATTTTGCTTTCTAATTATTTTTGTAATTGTCAGATGCTTACTGTTTCAAGAGAAGAGGATCTGAAGAGAATGTTTGAAACAACCCAGAAATCTGATGTTCTAGAGGATGAAGCCACAATAGCTCTGTTAAATGGATTGTCCAACTTATCTCAATCTCTACAAGTTGAAGATAACTGTGAGGTACGATAATGTTTGGATGTAGTCACAATAGCTCTGTTAATGCATTTGAATCTCACTATTGTTTTATTCATTTTACAACAATTAGAACACCCAAGCATTTCTAAGCCAGAGGAGCATTTTATTCGTTTGTGTGAGCGGAGGCAAAAGGATCGTGCTTCAATAGAGGAAGGACACATGATACAGTCTGAGATTCAAAGGCTTAACAATCATAGGCAGAACAGGTTGAATAAGCAAATGGAGAATGAGTTCCACTACAAATGGTCAACTGGAGGAAATACTTCATCAACCCATATGAAGGCAGCCCTTAAATATTGTGAAAACAATAAACGGAAGTATGTCGATGTCATAAGGACCCCATTTGAGCCTTTTGATAGAACTCGTAAAATTCCTACCATAGAGCAACTGGCCAACCAAAAGAATGTATTGAATTCAAACATGATTGAAAAGTGCAAGGAACTAAAGCCTTGTACAGAGGTGTCTACCTTTTTATACAGATATTCAAGTAATTGTTTTTTAAATTATTTTTTTTTAATAATTTTTTTTTATATTGTACAGGATCTCAAAAGGCCATTCAAAAGAATCGATAGAATTTACTTGAGTCATGAAATGGAAGAGTTTCTGAATAGGGATGTCGTAGGCCGTTGAAAATTCCCTTGGTGCAATGATATTATAGTCGACAAAAGATTTTGGCTAGCTTTATGTGCTCTTGATGAAAAACGGCGAGGATGGCTACTAGACGAGGTAAACATAATTGACCTTTCTGTAGGTGTTCCTATATTATTAATTTTTAAAACATTACAATCCCTCCAATCATTAAATTATTTTCCTTTCTGAAATAGCACATTGACCTTTGGATCATGTACATGTAGTACACCCACACGAGCGACATGAATTGGTCTATGGTTAGCTGTTATTTTATGGCACTTCTTCTTCAAGAATCTTTGCCAATCTTTTACGCTGACACACATGTTTACCCTTTGGCATGGAAAGATGTTGAACGGGTAAGTACAATACATTTTTTTTTCTTAAAACGAAAGCAGATTTATATTTTTGTTTTGGTGAATCATTTCATGGACATTATTTACAGGTCTTAATTCCCATTAACGAACCATCTTGTCACTGGTCTCTGGCAGTGTTTGAAATCTGCACTGGACTGGTTACATTCATAGACACTCAAGCCACCTTTCATGATGAATTCCGCCCCTGGTATTTGAAGATGAGGAGTTGTTTGCAGGATAACCTACCGTTATTATGAAACAAACTGGTGTGTTTGAAAAGAAAGGAATTAACCCTTCTAATCTGATTTGCTTGCGCACTAATCTGAGATGCTTGCTGTTTAACAATCTGCTTGAGTTCAATATCGGGTTGAAATGCCATAATTGCTTGCTGATTAATATGAAGTGACACCGGTTTATCCACATCTGGTCGAGCCTGAAAAAAAGGTTCGGTTGCCGCCGCTTGCTGATTAGTCCGAGTTGTCACCGGTTTCTCCACATCAAGACGAGGCTGCAAAGAGGGTTTAGTTGCAGCATGTTTCTCCACATGTACCTCATGATGAGTCGTAGTACGACCACTTGATCTAGTATTACGAACATTCTTAGTATTACGGGAGGCAGCTCTAGTATTATGAACATTCTTAGATAGACTATGGATAGTTCTTTTGTTGAAATATTCTAAGCTAGACCTCCACCAAGGTGCATTTTGTTCTTGAGGCAAAGGAGTTAGTGTGCTACAACGTGATGTAGAAAACAATTTCTTATAATTGGCTTCAATCTTATCAAACAGAATGTTATCTCGCCATGCAATAGCACGGGGAAACAACTTTGTATTTTTGTACCACCAACAACCAGAGTTGGAAAAATCTCCAAAGCCCATATCTGGGAAGAAAATAAAAAAAATATATTAACATTAAGATAATTTAGTTTTAACTTAAATATAAATAATGAGTAATATGCATATAAAAATAGAACAAACCTTTAATGGAAAACAAATCTATACAGACAATATGTGGCCAAGTAATTGGGATCAGCCTTTATCTTTTTCAAGTGACCCTCCCTGTATTTGTGGACAATGTTATACGCCCGACTGTGGAAAAGTGGCCAAATATGTTCACCCCATGGAAATGCATTCCATTTAAAAAAATCATCAACCAAATTAACTATAGCTGCAGGGAGTACGTGCTTGAGCTCATGACCCATAAAAACGTATTCCAAAGATAATACAAGCATACACGAACAGCATCATCATCGGCCAACTCATTGAAGCTTTCTTCGTTTTCAACAAGGAATTTCAAATCATAACCACGTATGTTTCTGAAATCAGGGAATACACGTGCACGAAATTCAGATTTATCATTCTCTTTAAAATTCAACATTATTTTTCCAAACTGGAACCCGGTTAATAAGCAGAATTCTTTTCGACCATATTCATATGTCTGGCCACCAATATCAAAAACAAAAGGGACCTCCAGACCAGCGTCTTCTATAAAACGTTGGTGTTGTAGTAAATAATTCAACATGTGATTATCATTGTATATTGTTTGAACATCTAACCAGTGACCGAAAACAGTCCGTCTAAACATATTAAAGCGTTGAGGCTTCAAAACCAACTGATCACGCATGGTGTGAAGAAAATGCAACTTAGATCTAATACTAACTCTAGCATCATAAACCTAAATACCAGTGGAATCCAAGTTTACAATCATGCGATAAATAATTAGACAAAATATAATAATTAAGGATTCAATTAGAACTTACAATCGGTTGTTCCATCGATAATATAATGCGCCGGGAGGATGTCTGGTGGCATTGGTGAATAATGAATAATATGATTACAATGTAGGACTTGGTGTATATTAGGATCAATGGGAGGTTTGGATGAGGTTTAATCAGATAACATTGGTTGGATTTGTGTTTAAACTGGAAAAAAAAATCCGGTCGCCGGAAAAATCAAAACCGGATAAGTGTGTGTGTTAAAAAGTTGTGTGTTAAATATATTTTGAATTTTGTAAAGTCAAACCCTAAAAAAATACTGTAGTACTCACATAAATCGATGCAAAAACTTTTCTGAAAAGGCAACAAGTTCCAAGGTCGGGTAGAGCATCTTAGTAGAGCATGTCTAATAGAGCATCCGACGTGTACTAGTGTACAAAATGCTAGATTCGATAAAGTGATTCGGTTCAAAGATAAGTGGGCCTGGTAGAGCACGCCACGTGTCCATCTCTGGTATGGGTAGAGCGATTTTTGGGTAGAGCATGGCCTTAACAGGAAAAACAAAAATGTTTGGCTACATAGTGTCTACAGCATAGGAACATGACTGCAAACAGTAATTATCTCTAAAGGAAAATAGTGATGATCATGATAAGTACACCAAATCCTTGACCATTGTGTTTCATTATGCATTATCATTGATTGTACAACTAAAACCTTGACCATTGTGTTTCATTATGTATGACTAACCAAAAAGATATGTCATGTGTGTAATTTACAGTAAAATGGTATTATTGCAGTAATATTCATTTGATCTAAATCTAAAATGTACATATTTGTATTAACCTCGTGCTTCTAAATTATCCATTAGTGGCTCTAATGAACAAAATCGTGTATAGTTGCAATAAGTGATAGGGAGGCCAAATAACATAATCTATGTAACCAAGCTGTAAAATTAAAAGAGATCATTTAACAAAAGTATAGCAAAACAGTAGCAGATTTGTATCAAGTATAGGCTGATAATCTCACCTCAAATCTTTCTTGTTCAGGAAGAGGGTCCATACTCTGATATAAATAACCAACATAGTCCAAGTACGGGCTTAAGTCATGTCTCGGCAGTTCTGGCTAATGTAACAATAAAAAACATCCTTATTAGTAAGTAACATGCACATGAAATACTCAACCAACACCAAAGACCTTATACACACCAGCAAGAAACGAATGTTAAATAAAACTCCAGCACATGTCAGTCTTTGTTGGCGCCAATTTGTATGTTTCTCACATCAGCAAACCCGCCACCTCACACCAGTAACCCTGACATCAGAAACATATAAGAACCCCATGTCATCAACCTGCATCAGCAAACTCGGCTAGACCAGTTAACCATTTACTTATTTACTCATAGTGCTTATTTTTAGCAAATACTTTTATAACTATTTACTTATATATCTTCTTTTCTATGTAACAAACAATTATTATTATATGAATTGTACTGCGTACGTGCTTCCAGCAAACAAATAAGAAATCTTTAACGCCCTCTTAGTCTCTTAGTATGTCACATAAATCATCTTCCCATGTCTACTTAGTAATTACCAAGTTTTGTTACTTTTTCATCAGCCGTTTTATTTTAGAGTTCGAAAACTATACCTTTTGCAAGATTCCAAAGGAATCTTTTTGAATCAGTCGGATCTTTTTTAAATTGTTGTCCACCTTCGACATACCCACGAATATTGGCAGTGAAAAGAAAAAAAAGAAGATAGTAAACCACCGATGACCTTAAATAACATTAGCAGACTCAATTATAAATAGTTTGATATTAAGACACTAAAGGGGTGTTTGGAAATACGTTCTAAAAGCCGATTATTCATCTTTATCAGTTCGAACATATTGATGAATAAAAGAATCCATCGAATCCTTCTGCACATTATGTAACATATGATGAATATCATACAAAAAATGCAGTGACACAAACGTTCTGCACATTATGTAACTTATAAGGTTTTGATACAGTTACGTGTACAGTTCGACTTGAAGTTTAAAAACAGGCACATACACACATCTTTAAGCAAAAATGTCATCTAATGTTTCAAGTTTGTTGATCTTTTCGGGTCAACTAATATTTCACTATCACAATCCTTCTTACGGTGATTATATGTATGTTTTGGAAGCAACTATTGCCTCTTTTAACGAAGTTTTTCTAATCACTTTAAACCCGCATCCCAAAACTATTATTTGTTCCCTAAAAAATTCTTTATCATATAGATGACCAACTTACACTGTCTTTTCACCATAAAATATCTTCAATTATTAAAAGACCATAAGTAAACTCGGATAAAGATGTCAGCTTGCATTAAGAACTCCGATACACTAAAACTTCTTATAGGGGGCAAGTATGTATACGCAGGAAAAAACATATTCAAAATCAAACATGTCACGTACCTAATACTTGGGATGACACGCCTACACGATGAATATGGCGAAGACTGGTTTAACTGTAGTATGTCAATTTTAGATTGTTTCATGTTTGGAATCGCGTATCTAAGTACGTATCTATGTACAACATATATCTAATGCAAATAAGCAACTCGATAGGCAGTTTTAAAGCAAGTAGGCATTTCTAAACAATGTACCAGAAGCTACTTTATTTCTGGCCTATTATGTGACTTATGGGCTTATATAAGCTTATTAAATCATGATAAACTTATATAAGCTCGAAATAAGCCGAAAGATTTAGGCTCCTAGAATATAAGCCTAAATCAAGTTTATTCAAACAATAAAACAACTACTGAAAGATCCTAAATATCGCCACCTCATCAAATCATATACCAAGTTTTATAGCCACCTATTATATATCCAATAAAAATTACACTGGTAAAAGGGTAGTAGAAACAATAACAATCTAAAGGCCTCGTTTACCAGCTTTAAGCATATGATTGAACTTGCGAAGATAAGGCACGCCTAAAGCTCAGAATAAATATCAATTACCAGTTAACATCAGAAACGTGGCACACCACCAACAGCTTCACATAGCACCCATACCTAAAATCACCTTGCACCTCCTCATCCTCTTTAGACTTCACTAATTAATAACTACAAAAACTAATCAATACGCGTGTCATAAAATCATATCAATCGCATAAGGAATCAAAAATACACAAAAAATATGATCAATTACTTACACGTAATTGAAGATATGCAGGATTCTCATCTTTATTACTCTTCTTCCTCGGATCACCTTGCACCACAAATTAACCTAATTAACAGAAACCCAAAAACCCTAACCCTAATAAATCATATTTAATCTGATTGAGTAAAAAAACATGTATTATACCTTGTATGAGGTTGTTTCTATCACCATCGTCAAACTCCCGTCAATTCTAGACATGAAACTGAAACCGACATATAATCATCTGCCATAAATCATAAAATTACCCCTTTTATAATATTTTAAGTGCAAAAAAATAAAAGATTATAAGAAAAATCTCAAATACTCAATTTTTTTGAAATTATTTAATTTTTTTGTCATTTATCTTATATAAAAAAACCATAAAATGATCTTATAATAAATTATATGGTGATTTTTCTTTATAAATCATCAGGAAAACATTTTAAATTAGAGTACATACCTATTTTCCATGAATGAATGCCTGAACCATGTGTTTTTGCAAGCCTCACCGAAGCTTACTGATAGCCAGAATTATTTGTCAGATCTATTTTTGAGAAGGGGAAGAAAGATCTAGAGGAGAGGCGATGGATCTGGTTTTAAAGAGAGAATGGATGTAAGAGAGACAAAGAGTGATATGTATTTGTGCGAGAGAGAGTGGATATGTATCTATTTGAGAGAGAGAGGGACGAACCATACATGAGAAACAATTTTCAACCCAATGAACGGTTAGATGTGGCATTCGGTGAAGAGAAGTGATGGGAAACTTTGATTTTGAACGGTCTCAATTTGCTTACTCTCATATTATTTTTCCATTCCAATGAATGAATAAAGGGGGGGGGTAATTTGTTTTAAAAGTTGTTTTATTCAAAGTGATTAAATACAAGAAAACATGCATTAAAAATAAACATGTGTTTATTTTTTTACATTTAATATTTTTGTTTTCTATGCACCTGAAGCGGTTGAGCTATTTAATAGAGTTCAACAGGTCATGAATAGTCAGAGACGAAACAAATTAACACTACATATAAAAAATCCACAACTATCCTGAGCACCCACAGGAACCTCATAAATGTATTTTTTATAAGATTATTTTTCCAATTTAAAAGAGTTATTGATGCGGCTTATTAACATAATGTAAATAGCTGATGACTTATAGTCCCTAGTCGGGTCGGATTGTCCGACTCACGGGCACTACCCGTATCCATCAGGAGTGGATTAATACCTATGCGATGTGCGGACAACCCAGAAGGCCTGGTAAGTCGTTGTCACACATGCGGTTCATTGCTTAACCGAGTCCTTGTCGCGTTGCGACAGGATTGGACAAAGAATATAATCTATCTTATGATTATATTCGCCTAAGGGAAGAGGATATACACTTACCTCAGTTATGCGATAAGGATCAATCTATATTAAATCATTATCTCTCCCTTAGGCCGCAAGAATAGGGAGCCCAGCCTGGACTCTCTCGAGTATAAAAGGAACCCTTATGGTTCCACAAAGGTACGATATACACAATATCCTAAACCCTAATATACTCAAATCGATTACTTACTCTCACGTCGAAGTCTAATCGTGGGTCACAAACCCACGGTAAGCCTAACGGTGTATGTTTAGTGCGCAGGGTCCTTAAAACAAGTTTCACTTGGTGCAAGAACCGGAGTCCACAAGACCCCGAATTAAGCCTAATTCAGGTCAAGCTCGGTCCGTCCAAATTTTGTTTCAACAAGTTGGCGCCATCCGTGGGACCCTACACTAAAGCTCTAAGCAATGACGAAAAACAGTATGAACAAAGGCCATCGGAGATCCTCGACGATAGATGGTCACATCGCATCCGCGAATGTTACTCCTGGATCTGCCAGCGAGGCAAACACTCGGGATATAACAAATCCACCTTTCAGAGGAACAAGTGTACTATTCTCAACTCCCCTACCTACTGTTGAGGAAAGAAGCGTAGAACAGGAGTCAACTCAGCCTCCTCCTAATAAACAAAAAAGAAGGATACTCCCTGAAGAAAGCGAGGAAGTAATTGCTACGAAGGCGCGCGCGATGGAGGAACATGTAGCTAATAATCTACAAGCCCTCATCCCGCTGGTTGCTAGACACATAAAAACTCAGAAGGGAGCAAAGGGAAAGGAGCGGCAGAACACGGCGAATCTCTGAAAGCAATCTATCAGGATCGAGTGATAACTACCCTGTACAACGCAGGCATGGATGTTACTCCTTAGATGACCAAGACTTCTCACAACCTTGGAGAAGAGCCAGGAAAAATGCTTTCACGCGACGCATACAGTATTACGTGCATACAAGAGAGCGCCGCATGCCAGCAAACGTAAAAATGTATGATGTCACCTCAGATCCGAAAGACCACTTAAAGGTCTTCGAATCCCAAGCAGGCATTAAGCAATGGCCAGAACTTGTATGGTGCAATATGTTCAACTCTACACTCGTAGGGAACGCGCGGATCTGGTTTGACAAACTTCCGCCACGAATAGTTAATGGGTATGAAGTATTGCGGAAAGCATTCAAAAGAAATTATGTGCAACAGAAAAGACATGATAGGAGTGTTGTATCACTCGCCAGAACCAAGAAGAACCAGGGCGAATACCTGGAGGATTTCCTAGAACGTTTCAAGAGTGAATGTCTTCAAATAAAAGAATGCCTAGAGATCTTGAAAGTATCTTGCTTCATGGCAGGTATACGCAACAGTATTCTAATAAAAAAGCTGAATGAAAGAACACCAGAAACCTTTGATGGAGTACTACAGCGAGTAAGATCCTTCATACAAGGGGAATCAACTGCCTCAGAAGTCATATAAAACGCCCATAGTTATAAATCTCGTGAAGCGCCTAATAAAGGGTCTAACAGGCAAAGCAGGCATGGAGGCTTTGATTACCAAGGAAATAAAAGATAAGGGCGAGCCAGTAACTTCAGGATTACTCCCCTTAAGTTAACTCCAAGGGAAATCCTCATATCAGAAGGTGCAAACTTCCCAAGACCATTGCCAATGACCACCCCGGTAGAAAGGCGCATTGGCAACAGATATTGTGAATATCATGATGAGAAGGGGCACGCTACGAATGAATGTATTCAGCTGCAAAAACATATCGAGAATATGGTAAAAGAAGGCAAACTAAAACACCTTGTCAAAGGAACCGCGGAGGGAGAGAAACCAAAAACCGCTAACGTAAATGTTTATATGGTAGAAGCATGGCAGCGAAGAACAAAACAAAAGGTGAGACAAAAATTCTCGAAAGGAAGGGACATCTCCTTCCCTCCCCTCAACGCGAGGAATGTGGCAAAAGGCCCGTTAGTGATAGAAATAAACATCGGTGAACACAGTATACATCGTATGTATGTCGATAGAGGCTCATCAGCAGAAATAATGTATGAACACTGTTTCCTGAAACTCAGCGCAAAAGTAAGGAACCAAATGGTACCCGCAACCTCCCCGCTCATTGGATTCAGTGGGGAGGCGGCGTGGCCTTTGGGCCAACTAAAGCTAGTAGTAAAGGTGGTAAACGACGAACATTCGACAAAAGTCTTAATGAACTTCTTGATCATACGGTCGCCATCACTGTATAACAGAATTATTGGGCGACCTGCCATACTAGCAATGCGAGCAGTGCCTTCTACGGCCCATGGCATGATGAAGTTCCCAGTAGAGGGAGGAATCGTAACGATCTTTAACACAACGATAGCACTCCTAGAGTGCAACACGATTGCGGAACCCCCTCGGGTGACAATGGAACCCACGATAGACTCGCCGCGAAACCTAAAAGTGGCAGTCCATCCGCAATATCCAGATCAAGAGATAACGATTGGGGGGACATTGTCTGACGAAGGAAAGGCCAACATGTGTCGCCTCTTGAAGGATAACCTAGACGTCTTCGCATGGGAACCTAAAGACATGACGGGGGTACCAAGGTCAATAACTGAACATAAGCTTCAAATCCGCGAAGGATACCCCCAGTTAGGCAAAAGAAAAGAGGACAGACCCCAGAACGCAACAAGGTGATACTTGAGGAAGTGAAGAAACAGGTAGACGCATGAATCATGAAGGAGGTTTACTACCATGATTGGCTCGCTAACCCAGTAATGGTTAAAAAACATGATGGCAGCTGGCGCATGTGTGTTGACTTCACATACCTCAATAAAGCTTGCCCCCACGACTGCTATCCACTCCCAGAGATAGATTGGAAAGTAGAATCGTTGTATGGATATCCTTTTAAATGCTTCCTGGATGCATATAAGGGATACCACCAGATACAAATGGGAGAACAAGATGAAGAAAAACATCCATACCAGCCAGGGTGTGTATTGCTACACAAAAATGCCATTTGGACTTAAGAACGTAGGGGCCACGTACCAACGGTTGGTTGATAAAGCGTTCGAAGGTCAAATATGGTGAAATTTGGAGGTGTATGTTGATGACCTGGTAGTAAAAAGTCACACAGAAAGTGAACTTATCCGGGATATAGAGGAAACATTCTTAACACTTAGGAGAATAAACATGAAGTTGAACCCAAAGAAATGCACTTTGGGGGCAACAGAAGGCATGTTCATGGGATACATGATTGACCCCAATGGCATCAAACCATGCCCGGAAAAGACAAACGCAGTCACTCAGCTTCAAAGCCCAAGGACGAAAAAGGAAATGCAATCGCTAAATGGGAAGCTCACAGGGTTGAATAGGTTCTTGTCCAAATCCGTAGAGAAGTCGCTCCCTTTATTTAGAACACTCAAGAAGTGCATCAAGAAAGGAGACTTCAATTGGACAAAGGAAGTTGAGAAAGCCTTCTAGGAACTAAAAACACATTTAGCTTCACTCCCTATGTTAGTCGCGTCGCGCCCTAAAGAAGAACTGATAATGTATTTGTCAGCTACACACGGAGCAATCAGCGCGGTGCTAATGACGGATAGGGAAAATGTGCAAACACTAGTATACTTCATAAGCAGAGCATTACAAAGCTCGGAACTAAATTATACCCCAATGGAGAAGTTGGTACTCGCACAAGTATTTGCAGCGAAAAGGTTGCGCATATACTTCTAAGCACATACCATAGTGGTAATAACAGATCAACCCATAAAATAGATAATATCAAAACCGGACGTCGCAGGTAGACAACAGAAGTGGAGTGTTTTACTGGGGGGAACACAACATTACCTACAGACCGCGCAACGTCGTAAAAGGACAAATTCTGGCAGATTTCATCATCGAGAAACCATAAGAGGACGTTCAGGAGACAAAACAAAAGGAAGAATACCAAGACCCATGGATCTTATTTACTGAAGGGTCCTCTTACATTGATGGATCTAGCGTAGGGCTCATACTCACCAATCCTGAGGGAATGGAATTTACATACGCGCTGTGTTTTGAGTTCACAGCCACAAATAAAGAGGCGGAATACGAGGCGCTTATAGCAGGATTAATAATTGCAGCCCGAATGGGCGTGTGCAATCTCGAAGCAAATGTAGATTCTCGCCTGGTAGCAAACCACATACTTGGCGAATATGAGGCAAAAGAAGAGAACATGATACAATAATTGCAAAAAGCCAAGTCATTGATTGAAAGATTCGAAAAGTTCCTAATACGCCAAGTACCTAGAGGGGACAACAAGAAAGCAGACGCACTTAGGAAAATAGCGTCCACCAGCTTTACACACCTATCAAAACAGGTCCTGGTAGAGATCCTTAAAGACAAATCAATAAAAGAGCAATAAGTCACATCGGTACTAGATGAAGAAGGCCCTACATGGATGACACCGATAGTGGACTATTTGACGAAAGCTTCGCTCCCACATGACGAAATCGAAGCGCGGCGAATACGAAGACGCTCGAGGCAGTTCGAAGTCAGATACGGAATTCTTTATAAACGATCATCCCTTCAGCCATGGCTAAGATGCGTGGGGTCGCGACAAGCGCAGTATGTCCCGTACATGAGGGATCCTACGAAATGCACGCAGGACCAAGGTTAGTGGTGGCAACAGCGTTGCGCAGTGGGTATTATTGGCGAACCATGCACGCGGATGCACGTATGCTCATCAACAAATGCAATGACTGCCAGGTTCACAGGCCGATACCATGCCAACCCCAAGAGTAACTAACACTCATCACTTCCCCTTGTCCATTCTTCAAGTGGGGTATACATCGTAGGGCCTTTTCCCGTAGCTGTGGGTGGAATTAAGTTCCTAATAGTCGCGATGGACTACTTCATGAGGTGGATTGAAGCAAAGGCAGTTGCAACAATCACAGGGAACCAAGTAAAAAGGTTCGTATAGGACAATATAGTATGCCGCTTCGGGCTACCTGGGGAGATAGTTTCTGATAATGGAAAACAATTCGCGGAGAACCCATTCAAAGATTGGTGCGCGAAAAAAACATAAACCAAAGGTTCGCATCAGTAGCCCATCCACAAACAAATGTACTTGTGGAAAGAGCAAATAGGAGTCTAGGAGACGACATAAAAGCACGATTAGGGGAACACAACAAAAAATGGGTCGACGAGCTATCACATGTCTTGTGGGCACATCGCACAATGATAAAAATAGCTATGGGCGATACCCCTTTCGCCCTAACATACGGAACAGAGGCAGTTATCCCAACCGAGATTGGATTACAAACGCTCTGCACAGCAGAAGTAGACATGGTCACAAATGATGATGAATTACTATTGAATTTGGACATAATCGAGGAGCGGAGAGAGTTTGCAGCTATCCACGAAGCCAGTTCAAAAGCAAAAATGAAGGGTTACTACGATGCTCGGGTACGAAAGACTTCCTTTAGGCCAGGTGATTTTGTGTATCGCTCAAACACGGCCAGCCGCGCTGAAAATATAGGAAAACTTGGGCCTAAGTGGGAGGGACCGTACATGATGACAGATGCATTAGGGAATGGCGCATATCGACTACGCGACATGGATGGTCGTGACCTGTAGAGGCCTTGGAACATATGCCACCTAAAGAAGTGCTACCTTTAGCGGCGAACTTCTGGAACCAATGTATTATTTTTTCTTTTATTTCATGTATTAAAAATCTTGCAAGTGTTAATAAAACTGTCGTGGTCCCTATCTAGTTCCACGACGCATTCTAAAAACATTTATTTTTATCATATGTATACTTCGTCTATATTATATGTTGCCTACTGGCGCACGCGTGCACAATGTTTCTAGGAGAAATAAGAGGAATGAGCCTACCCTACTAATTAGACTCGTCGAGTAAGAGGGATGCAACCCCATCGGCCACGGATCATGTATCCTTGTTAGGCCCCTTGTTGTTAATGACGTCGTAGCAAGTTATACAGCCAGTACACTCTGAGACTGATAAGACACGATCGTGCACACCTAACAATTGGTCAGCCTCACTTGGCCGTCCTTATGGTAGTAGCGGTATACCGCACGTAATGAGTTTACCTCACCCATAAGGACCATTTATGAGTTTACATTAACTCATAATATGAATCTGCGCTATAAACATTAAACATATTTATCATAACACAAAATAGGAAGTATTCATTACAAATAAAGGCGAACACTCGCACATAAAAGTATACAACATATTTACAAATCAGATAAGTTGTTGGAAAGTAAATGGGTGTCAGATGAGGATCTCTTTAACTTCAACAGGGGGCAGTAAGTTGTGGCACGGTGCTCTTTCATGCCCTTCTCCATTAGGTCCAACATACGCGCGTCCCTCTCTAGCAGCGGCAAAGGCAGGACAGGGATGGAGGAAGAAAGATGGAACGCACCAACATAAGGTGCAACCTCTATGTTCAGTGCAGCCTTCTTGGCAGCAGCACGACTTTCATGAGCCGCGAGCACCTCGAAAAACGGCACTTCTTTCGCAACCCTAAATGGGTCAAGCACATCCCTGGGCTGCGCAAAAATTGGTACTATTAGCTGCTCCACGGAAGGCTTCAGGTGTAAATCTGGATGTGCTTCTGCGCCCTCTGCCTTGTGACGCGCCAAAGTAAGGCCTTCCATCATAATCTCAATGGGCAGCTCATGGTCCTTGTCGCCAAGACCCAAGGATGGCAACGGACAAACACTCATATCCTTCAGGGCTGTTGTGAGCTTGGACTCGGCAGTAGGGTCATAGAAGGGCACATCTGTCAACTCTTTCTTCAACAAATCAGCTTTGTGCGCCTTCACTAAACCTTTGGAAGTACCCTCATTCACCGCAACTATAATAGATTTGGCAAAGGTGGTCCGCAAAGTAGGGTCTTCCAAAGCACCCATGGCGGCTAGGCGCAAAGCATAGCGCACCAACCATCGCTTCTCGGCCACCTCCTTCGTCAAACGCGGATACAGCCCCTCATCTAACTCAATACTCAACTTCCTCAGTTGGCTGCTGAGATCACCCACATCTTCTTTAACCCTCGTGCCCAGCGCATCTACATCTGCTACAAACTTATTATTTCCCTCCTCAAAGGCCCCCATGGCAAACTAATTAGAGACCTTTAGCTGATTGAGCTAGGCGCGCTCATCTTCAAGTACAGAGGTTAGCTTGTTTTTCTCTTCTGTTAGAGAGTCGATGAGGGAAGCATCTTGTCGTCCTCTCTCGACCTCTTGGTTGATTTTTTCTTGCATTTCCCCAAGGGCGAGAGACTTATCCTCAATGATTTGCCCACGTCTCTCTTCAGTGGTCTGAACTTGGGCGGACAACTCCAAAAACCTCTTCTTGATGTGCGACATCAATGTCATGTTCTACGACGAAAAATAACTCACTTCGTCTGCCAGAACCATATCACTCATCCCCTCTAGTATCGTAGCTCGATCGGGGGGCACAATATTTTCCAAAAAGCTGGAGCACTCAAACGCACCGGACAACTCTTAAGACACGGGGAATTCCCAATCAGGAGCGAACACGGGGTCTTTATGGAACGCGTTTCCCCCTACTGTTGAAGTCTCCTGTTGGGGGGAAGGAGTAGCATCAGCCTTCGCGGAGGACTTTTCCTGGTCATCACTGATACACGAAAGGAGCGGTCAGATAGATATAAGGGCGAATATGGATGATAGCCATAATATAAAAAACAAGTGTTTACCTTAAGTTGATGGTGGCAAGAGGAGTATGTGGAGGAGTCCTTGCAAGATTCTCCTCAATCTCTTCCTCAGTCGCGCGCGCCTCTGTTCATGAGGGCCCAGCCCCTGTGCGAGCGGCTTTGCGCGACGCTGCTGGGGGGGCTCCTTTGCCTCTTACCCAAAGTCGAGTTCTCTTCCTCTTCGAATTACTGCGTGGCGTTCTCAGCATCCTCAGTAAGATTATCTAATGATAGGGAGGAGCTGAGAAACGGTGGTGGTTGTTGTTGTACTGGTGGTTGTTGTTGTGCGGGTGGTTGTTGCTGTACTGGTGGTGGTAATGGTTGGTCTACGTAGGTATCCTCATGCTCTTGCACTACGGAAGCCTCCCCCACCTCCAGATCCATTGTGTTCTTTTGAGCACGCTCATGAACTGACTCCTCGTTCTCCCTCTCCAGACGGGAGTAGACTATCAGATCTTCAGGGAAAGCACCACGGACGAGGTCAAGAATATCCATAGCTACGTAACAAACAAACAGACAAACAGGAGAACATATTTTAGTTTTTGGCACAAGATGATACTTACAGAATGCTACGAAGAACGTGGGAAGAACCACTAACCCTGGCCACTCTGGGTACGGAAGAAAGGTATTTGATGTGCGCCACATATGACTGCGTGACTCAGACCAAAGATTACCAACAACGTCTCAGGGTAAGGTTGCACAGGGATGCGGTTGTTGTTCAAGGTCTTTGCGTCCTCAGAGTTGTAGGTGTTAGGGCCAGGCATTAGGTCCTTCCTCACCGTTCCAAGGTTCAAGAAGGGGAAGTAAAAAGGAAAGACGGCTTCTTCAATCCAAACTATAATTCCAGTCCCTTAAGGAGTCTATTTTCCCATCATATCATTGCATCCCGCTCTTTCGCTTAACGAAGGAAACCCAACCATTGGCTAGTTTTTGTTGGTAGAAGACTCGAAATAAGTCTATAGTGGGCTCTATATCTAGGGTACCACAATTAATTTTGAAGTTCGAAACTTTGGCCGCCCCTATACAATGCAACTGGGATACGTTGGTCTCGTAATGCATCAGCACACTAACTAGAAAGCGCGACATGGGTATACGCTGATTCACGTAGTCAAAGAATCGGGTGTATATTCCTATTTTCCCTTCGGGCGCCTGGCTTATATTGTAACACCCCACCTTGATAAATGGACCGTTATGTGTATTTATGGCGTGTCATCAAAGCATGCAAGGTAATATGTAATAAAACATACATGACCATAAGGGAATAACCGGAATCAAACATCGGCTCCCAAATATAAACTCATAAATCTGCATAAATTAAATGAAATGCAAAAGGAATAGTAGTGTAAGGTAGCTCCCATCCTATGCACGTCCGGTAGATGCCCAAGTCCGTTTTTGGGTACCTGCCGTATGAGTCATGGAAAGGAAATACGGTTGAGCAATACGCTCAGTGAACGGATATAACGACATGATAATAATATTTGGAATATAAGCAAGATCTGGAATACTAAGTTGAACAGATTAAAGAAAGTACTGAAATTGAAAGACTGATAAGTAAAATGCAGCGGAAACTGTATATGTCTTGTAAAACCTGGTATATAATTGGTAAAACTGAACTGATAACTAATAAAGCTGAAAACATGTATAAACTGTATTTTAAGTGCCAAGTGCTTATATAGGTCATGAAATATAACAACGTGTGCATGAATACATAGAGGGGTGACCTCGTCATGCTGTTGAGGGGTGACCTCTAACTGATATGCTGGGTGGAGGGATCAGCTCCAATGTGAAGGATGTAGAGCACATACCACATTCACCTGATAAACTGTAAACTAATAAACTAGGATGCACCCATACGCCCCGCTGACAATACTAATAAATGGTCAAGCTGAAATAAAGGGACGCTGCGAGAAATCACTCCCCCGCAGAGGAGTCATGACACCGGTGCCTCAAGTGTCATGGTTACGGTACCTCCGTAACTAGTAATAACTGATCATGCATGTATATAAAGCTTAGGCAATTTAACATTGTTAGTAAAGTAATTAATGTGAAGTTTATAACATATACTGGGAAAATATTTGGCTGCAGACGGAGAATCCTAATCATGCATAGGAAAAGAAGTCCATACTAAAGGACGGGAAATCCGTACCTCGTGTCCAGTAATGAAATAAGAATGAAAGCTAAAGGATCTACTCCGACCTCACAGATACTACATAAATAAGGGACGTGAATGAGTTGTCTAATTACTGTATACTTCACTGGTTTTGAGTGTTCTTAGCTTGTTTTATATGCTCTTGTATTATTTTATTGTCTTGTATATAATTGGGTAAATCGGACTGTTCTGGTATATTTCTGATAAATCTAACTGTTCTTTAAATATTTACTGATTAGCGTATATCCTGTACTTCTAATTACTGTATAATATGTATTCCAACATTTATGATATTACTATAAATAGTAACTTGCTAAAAATAGAAAGTTTCTGAAATTAGAAAGTTTCCAAAATAGAACGGTTACCCAAAATGGTTTCGTAAATAATTAAATCATTTTAATAATATCAAGTACTAAACTAGTAACTTAATATAACGTGATTAATTTAATAAACGCTAATTAAATTAAAGTGAAAAAGGTTTATGACTTGATTAATTTATTAAAAACAATTTAATTAAAACATACTTTTTAAAATGTAATAAGTGTGTAAACACTTATCCTTTTGCCACTGAAATCAAGGAAAAACAAGACCTAATCATGTGTTTAATATCGTAAAAGTAGGAATTACGCGTGGTTTTGTGTTTTTATGTGAAATAGGTACAAAAGATCAAAAGGAAAGAAAACACGGGATTTCACGGTCATTTGTTGAAGAAAAGTCCAAGAAAGAGACAAAGACAAAGTCAAAGAACCAAAAGTGTGCCAAAGATCACAAAAACCGGCAAATTCGACACGGTTTTAAAGAAAAGAACAAGGAAGCCAAAATCAAGCTCGTTTTTAGTGGAGTTAATATTATTGGAGTTAATTGGGCCTTGTGGGTCCCACATTTACTATTGGGCCCAAAAAGCCCAATAAGGATGCAAGTTAACTATTTTCTTGGCAAAAAGATTTCGATACAAACAATGTGTTTATCCCTCTTTTCTCTCCCACACCAAAAAAAAACGCAGACACTCTCTTTTTTTTACCCCAAATCCTAAAAACCCTAAATCACAAATTTACACAAGAAATTGGGGCTTTTGCTTGAAGCGTGTGATTCACACGATTGGGAATTAAATCCCCATGGTTATCAGAACAGCATGATAGGTGTCCTCATCTACGTGGCCTTTTGATTGGAGGATACACATCACTCCTCACCATCCTCCAATCAAATTACTCCACATCAGCAGTGAAGAAACACAAGAAACACAAAAGATGACATGCTGGAAATCCGTGTGACCCTAGATGGATTATCCATCGTTGATCAAGAAAAAGAGAGAGGAAAGAAGAAAAGAGCGGCCAAGATTGAAGATTGCTCTACAAAAACTTCTTGAAGAAGCCATGGGGGTTGGCTATAAATACCCCCATATTTCTGTAATGTTGGGTGCCATTTATTTTTATTTTTAATTTTATTTTATGCAAAATTAGATTTTAGGTTAAATGTAATTTTCTTTTTGCAGTTAATGTAATCTCTTTATTATTAATAAAATTTATTTTTAGTTTAATCTTGTGCCTCATTTTTTTCTGTTTTAAATTTGCAAGTGGATGCTTAAATCTGTTTATTAAATTAAAATTATTGTTAGTTAATTAAAATTTTTTATTAATTAATAAAAGTAAAAAAAAGTGGATAAGAACTTCCCCACTGGAAGTTTATTAAAGCTGGTTCGAGCGGTTGATTGTTAGTTCGAGAAGTTTATTGAAGATTATGGGTCGATGATGGTGTTTGGGTAAGGTGTTTTTGCTTCGGTTCATTAAGGAGGCTCAACGCCCATCCTTCTGCTCAACGGATTCGACACAAGGTTTAATCTCTCGTTTAGTTTTATTGTTTTAGATTTATTAGATTATTTGTTATGCTTGTTATTTGATCTGCTTTAATCTGATAGAAGTTACGTTTCTGGTTATTTTGTCATCTGAATATTTATCTGCATATCTGTTTAGTTGATGAGTAGTTTATGTTTGGGTTTATTTTGTTATAGTTTTGAGTTATCTGTTTAAGGGGTTTGTTTTAATCTATATTTGTTTGAGTAGTTTAACATTGTGCTTTGGCTTGCTTGTGTTATTGATATTTGGGGTTGCTGAATGTTTAGATCTTTCTGCTTATTTGATTTCGTTGATTATGTAGCTTTTCTGCTTATTCAATTTTATTGAGTCATTTTTGTTTTAAGTTTAGAATTGTTTACTTGCTAATTTGGTAATTTGTGCTTATTAGTTTTGTTGGCTTAGTTTAAGTATTATTTGCTTATTTTAGGACTTAGTAGCTTATTTGTTTTCGTAAATTCAGTTTACTTTGTGCTTATTTAGTTTTGTTGAATTGTTGATTTACATTAAGCTGTCACATTCATTTAATCTGATAGAGTTTTAAATTCCAAAAAAAAAATTATATAAACAAAAAAACGTCCCCTACGGGATTCGAACCCCTGACCTTTAGTTTAATAGCCCTACGCGTTTACCAATTGTGCTAGTTACTCTTTTGAGTTTATTTACTACCTTTTTAATTAATGTAGCCTCTTAATTAACTGACAGTTTAGTTAAATTAGTTTAATTACAAGTTTTAGTTAGTTAATTTTAATAAAAAGTTTTTTTATAAGTTTTCATTTATAAAGTTTAAAAAAAAATATATTTTTATTACTTTTAGAAATTTTAAATTTGATTTTATAAATTAGTTTTCACTTAGTTTTATCTAAAATTAGTTTTAAATAGATTTCATTTAAATTAAAAGTTTTAGTTAAAAATTAATTAGAGTAAATTAGATTTAAAGTTTTATTTAAATTTAAATACTTTTCAAATAGTTTAATTAGTTTTAGTTAAGTATTTTTAATTAAAGATTTTCCTTTTAATTACATAAATTAGTTTTTAATTACAAAGTTTTTCTTAAAAGTTTTTAAAATACCAAAAGAGTTTAATTTACCAAGAACAATTAATCCACGTTTTAAGTCCAATATCAATTCGAGTGGGTCGAGGAGAGAACGATAAATTAAACAAAAAATAGCTATATTAAATTGGCGCCGCTGCCGCTTCGCTCGTTACGATTGACGATTTTTCGTGAGAATCGTTGGATTTTGGGATCCGTTCAATTTTGAACGTTATTTTTCTTGCTAAAAAAATAAAAAACATAAAAAAATCAAAAACTTAAAAATTAAAAAATTAAAAAATCACAAAAGCAAACTCTTTCCTAAGATTTGCACCAAGAAAATGAAAAAAAATCGAAAAGTAATACTTTTCCTAAAGTATTACACCAAAAATATTACGTATTATTGTTATTTTTCTTATTTCGATTTCTTTCGCTTTTTATTGTGAATATATATTTTTCTTAAAAACAAATACAAAAAGATTTTTCTTTTACTATATTATATTACGTCGAACAATTAATTTACCTATTTACAAATAAGACATTAGTTGGGATTTCATCACCTAGCTATTGTATTCGAATCTAAAAAAATCAAGGCAAAATAGATAAATACTAGTAAGAAGTTTGAACTCGATTTATACAAACTATAAGGTGGATATAAGGCGACGCGCTATAAAAGGCCGTCTAAGGAAAAAAGTTTTTAAGTGCTTTGTGCCACCTCGTTTCCGCGCTTGCTTGTGCGTATATTGAGAGGGACGACCGATTATTGGTTTGCCAACTCAAGTAGTATTAAGTATATATTTTTATAGCTTTTTAATATTGCACCTCGAGAGGGATAATCCCTTTCCTCTCAAAGTAGACCGAGGTCTCCTACCTCATTCCTCAAGTTTTAATTGTATGCGCACTCGCGCGCGTACATACATACTGATTGGTGTACCAAATACTTCTAATTCTTCCAAAAAGAAGAAGAAGAACAAAAAGACCGTCATTAAAGCCGATCCCGAGAATCGAGCTTTGAACAACACGATGGCAACGGATAATCGACCAATGATTGAGATTCTACAATCTCACGTTGAAGGAAACGATGACGCGATTGTGGTGCCGGATATTGGAGCGAATAATTTTGAACTTAAAATGGTTTCCGCTACATTTTTAGGTCGTACTAATGATGACCCACACGCTCATATCAAACGTTTCATACAATTGGCAAACATCGTCAAATACAATGGGGTGCCACAAGCCCGGATTTGGCTTGATAAGGAACCACCCCAAAGTATTACCACATGGATTGATTTAGAGACCAAGTTCATTAACTACTTTTTCCCATCATCACGGACCACCTCTTTAAGGAATGACATCATTACCTTTGAACAAAAATATGGGGAAACGTTTAGTGAGTCTTGGGATCTTTTTAAGGAGCTTTTAAGAAGATGTCCACAACATGGTTTCACTAAAGTGCATCAAATCAATACGTTTTACAATGGTTTAACTCTTAATGACCAAGACTCACTTAATAGTGCCGCGGGGGGAAATATTCTTGTGAAGTTCATGAACGAGGCTTGGGCCATAATTGAAAACAAGGCTAAAGTGAAAACCAAAAGTGTTAGGGCTACTATGGCAAGTACTAGTTCTAGTGAGAACGACAAGAGAATTGATAAGCTTACTTCGCTTGTTGAATCAATTGCTCTACAAACCGCTAACAATACCAAAGCCATCAATGGTCAAGTAAATGCCTTGAAAGAGACTTGTGAAACGTGTGAGACTTGTGGTGGACCACATTCATATTATAATTGTGACAAGGTTTACAATCAACAACAACAAGTTTATGCTTATAACACCAATGCAAATGAAAGGGTTCACTTTAAACTAAATGTTGATGTTAACCATTTGTCTTATAAGAGTACTAACTATTTGGCTCCTGATACAAGAGATTTTGTATGTAAAAAGTTATCGTCACAGTCTCTTCGAATTGAAAAATGGTTTAACTATGTGACTCAGCTGTCTTTGGTGAAACAAATATTTGTGTCGTTGTAGTATATTAAAAAGTGCAAAACTTTAAAGTAAAGAGCAGGTAATTTAAATCTAAATCTACTTTAAAATAAATGACAAGAATTTAAAAGCATGACGAAAAGTAAATGGGACTAAAAGTAAATAACGCAAACTTAAAACTAACCTAAATGCAAACTTAAAACGCAACTAAACCTTAAACTAAGGCAAGGCTAAAATAAATCTAAGGCAATTAAACTTTAAGTGCAACTAAGGAAAAAGGCGGGAAAAATAAAGCTTGAAAATTAAAAATTAAAAACTGAAACTGAAAATAACCTGAAAACAGCTCATTCGGAATAATCCTTCGTTCGGAATAAATCACTCGTCCGGAATGTCACCTTCGTTCGGAATGATTCTTCTTCACTCGGAATATTTACCAAATCCCTTGATCCAGAATAAATTCTCTATTCGGGATATGTCACTTATCCGGAATAAATCCTTCGTTCGGAATATGAAGATTGGTTCGGAATGTTTTGCTGATCCGGAATAAAGTCTTGATTCGGAATATATTCCGAACGAACTCAAACTCCTTGATTCGGAAAATGTTCCAAATGAACACACCTTGATCCGGAAGAAATTGATTCGGAATATATCACAACAAATCCTTTATTCGGAATGTTCTGAATGAACAACTGATCCGGAATGTTGAATCTTCCGAATGAAGACCTTGATCCGGAATACAAGTTATTCTGGATGAACACCTCCTTGATCCGGAATGTGGAAAGTTCTGAATGAACAATTGTTGATTCGGAAGAAGTAGTCTTGATCCGGAATATGGGCTTGATTCGGAACAAATGCTTGATTCGGAACAAATCTTCAAACCTTTGGTTCGGAACTTCACTGATTCGGAACTTCCTGAACACTTGATTCGGAACTTCACTGATTCGGAACTTCCTTAACAAAAACCTTGATTCGGAACTTTTAGCTTGATCCGGAATAACCAAAAAACAAACCTTGATTCGGAATTAAGTCTTGATTCGGAACAAACCTGGAAACAGTAACAGGCAGCGAAGAACAAGGAACAAGAAGAAACACGAATCTAAACCAATCTAACCCAAATCAACCAAAAGATTAAATCAAACTAATCAATAAACATCTACTAATCATAAACAAACAATCCAAAACAATCAAACTAACAATAATAATCAAAATAATCAAAACCCACTTTAATCAAATCAATAAAAATATCAAAAACATGAACATGAACAATAAAGCATAAAGATTAAGATCAAACAAGAAAGGAAGATAGGAGATTGACAATAAAAGTAAAGATTGACAATAATTAAAAGGAAACTTACTTGAAATTAAATGTATTTAAGGTGCAAGACAATTAATTAAATTGACATGAAAATTAAATGTGCACAAAATTAAAGATGGAAGAACTAGTGTCACTCTAGCCAACAAAATGAAATGAAAACACTAATGATCTATTTATAGGGGAGATTAGGGGGGTGCTTAGGAAGCTTCCTCCCCTCTTTCTTCTTTCCTTAATTGCATGATTAAGTCCTTGTCTTCTTAATCTTTTGACTTTAACGACTTTGTCTCGGGATTTCTTTAAACTCGTCTTGTAATTCTTCAATAAATTAGACTTGAGTTCTTCGGCTTTTAGTAAACTTCCGTCTTTTGACTTTTTCTTCGATAAATCTTCAGAATTGGTATTGGACTTCCGTTCTTTTTACACTCTTGATTTCTTGACTTCGTCTTTCGTCTTTTTCTTCGATAAAAGCCCGTGAATGCCCGTGTTTTCTCCCTTTTTCACAATTTCGTCCTAAATCACAACAAAAACACAAACCACGCATAATTCCGACATTTACGACATAAAATTCACGTTTTGGCTTGGTTATTATTGTAGTTAAGTGGTAAAAAGGATGGGTGTTTACACACCTATCAAATCCCCTACACTTGACCATTGTAATGTCCTCATGCAATGCATTATTTACAAAGCACGATTACACTTTTCATCATAATCAATCCACGTTGGCCTTTATTAAAGAGATAGAAAACTATAAACATTCAAAGTAAAGAAATCAAAAACATACCTTCGGGTTTTGGAAATGTCATGAATGATCATCATCCTCAAGTTTTCACTTTCTCCAAACCAAGCTTAAAAATGAGATCAATGTTATTATAAGTTAGCAAACTAACACGAACTCATGTGGGCCAATTATTCACTTAGACTCCCTTATTCCTAGGTGTATCTCTTATATTTTATTGTTGTCTTAAATGATCACGAGGATACATTGTTGACTTATTTCGATAGTTATTTAGGCTGAAAATAAAGTGGGACGATTTAATCAATAGTTAGCTAAAGGACAAAATCCAATAAAACTGCTTCTCGGGACCTCATAAAGTTCATATCTTGGCATAACTCGCTTCGCAATTTGAGACCTTTCTCGGACCGATATTTGGCAGCTACTTCATACTTCAAATCTTGAGAGACGTTCGTGAAATAATGGTCTTCTCTTCATAATAGGAATTTCTTCACTTGAAGTTTTGAGAGATTCTTCATATTTGGACCACGACTTCTTTCATTTTTCTCCAATCTTTATTTTGAACTTTGATATACAACGATCCGCCTCCTTTTTGGAATTGGATCTATTTATCCTCATACCTTGTTAGGGCCTTTTCGGATAGACTTCTCCATGACTTTTGGGGAGTTTTTGCTTTTCGTCGTGTGTCTCGATCCTTCATATTGATCTTTGATAAATGATTCTTCACATCACTTTGGATCTTTAGCAACAAAATATAGTCCTCATGCCTTGTTAGGGCCTTTTCGGACTCGCCAATCTTCGCATCCCGCTTCAATAAGTTATGCCTTGGCTATGAACTCTAATCCATACCGGGCAACTTTTAAACGATCTTGGGCTAGAAGCTAAGTAACTTTTCAAATCGTACAACCTTATTTATTGCAGATAAATTTATTAGCAAGAGATGGGAGAATAGGCTTATAATTAACTCACATAAATTCACAAAAGAATACCAAACTTATAATTGACTCTATCATCTCTCGTTCTCCACAGTTTAAAATCTCAAGGAATGAGACTCGTGGATGCTTAGCCTATTAAATCTAAGTTTTGGGTTTTCGAGTCGTCTATAGGATCTTGCAAACTCTTAGACTTTTTCAAGTTTAGAAATCGCATTTTAAAGTTCCCTTGATAAACAACTCTCTAGGATCAATTATAGGAACTTGCGAAAAGTTCTTGTTCTTAACCCGTGAGAGTTAAGACTTTCGCGTTTTATAGCTCCCTATATAAAAGCCTAGCAAAACTTGACTTAAACACGTTAAGGATACTAGCTAGAGTAAACTAAGATAAGTAAACTCGGGTTGAGTCAAAAGATTCACAACGTTTGAAAATTAAAACCACTTTATTAAAATTTTATTCTAGCAAAGAAGGAAAAATAACTATACAAAGGTAAAAACTAATAGGCCAAAATAGATCAAAAATTTTGAAAAATGTCGAAAAATTGATTTTCCGGTTAAAATGAGGACAAATACAAGGAAAAGGCCACTTAACTTCGATAGAAGTCCCCCCTACACTTAATATAAACATTGTCCTCAATGTTTAAGCATGTAGGAGTAAACTCCCCTACACTTAGGACATTATGCACGTTGTTTAAATCTTGCTAAGGAAAATACAACTAAAGAGATTCCTATTTTAATATTGGAAAATATAAAATAGTGAATCGAAAAGAGTTTAGGATAGAACCGGGAAGACGGGAACATGGAATCACGGGTCATCAAAAATCATCAAGAGTGGATCATTGAGCGCTCGAATCCCTGAATATGAGAAGAGAGGAAAACAAGAAACACCAACGGGTCTCCCCTACACTTAGGATAAAGAAAACTAAAAGATAGATACATGGGTTGCCTCCCAAGAAGCGCTTGATTTTTGTTAACCGAGTCGTGAGCCTGACTCGACCTTGATTATCCTAGGAAGAACATGAAACACATCCACCGGGATCAAAGACATAGTTTTCGTCCATCAAATAGCACAAGTTTAAGGCGAACAAGGCAAGCCAAAGAAGAATAGGCAAGGTTCCCTTAAGCAAAGACGGAGCACGGTGGTAGCAAGGGTGAGGTAGTGCAAGCATATCATCATAATTTCCAAAGATTTTTCCTTTTATTTCATCAGACGGATACTGAGATGGCTTAAAAATATCGATTCCGGGGTCGAACACCTTTTCCTTTAGGGGAAAATAGCACTCAGGCTCAGCAGAATTTGAAGAAGATCCGCGAAGAAAATGCACAACCTCGTCCTCAGAAGGTGGACAAAGAGGTGTTAAATCATACGTGCTGCGGATGTTGGTGTCGTCCGGTTGCTTCTCCTTTGAAAGAATTTTCTTCAAATCCAAAGTAGGATCAAGACTATAATCATCAAAGTCCAAAGGAGGTGCATCACTCTCATGAGGGAAGTAAGTATTGAGAAAAGTAGAGAAGTCTTCCTCAAATGAGTAGTCATCCAAAGTAGGATCAAGTGATGGCGGAGGATCTTCATCATGAGAAGAATCACTCGAAAGAGTATCGGCCTCATCAAAATCATCATAAGTGGGCATGTCGGGATACTCGGAAGTAAAATCATCATAATCATCCGAATCTGAGCTAGAATCATCATCATAAGCATCAAAGATCGGTGGAGAATCATATATGGGTGAAGGTTCCAAATTGGAGGGAGAATCATCCACATCATCTTGAAAAAGTGGATTATCATTGCAAGACTCGAATAGAGGATTGTTGTAGACGACAAAATCATCAAGCACATTAATCATATTCGCTGATTCTCTTCCTCCAAAGGATTTGCTTGTAAGCTTCCCCATTTCAAAAACTTGTGCATCATCCCCGACTCTTAAGATGATCTCACCTTCGGCAACATCAACTAAAGCTCTTCCGGTTCTCAAGAATGGCCGACCAAGTATTAAAGGAATACGAGGGTCCATTTCATAATCAACAACAACAAATTCGACCGTAAAAGTGAAGGTGCCAACTTTAATGAACACATCTTCGGTAATACCAACGGGGTAAGCGAGAGTGCGATTTGCAAGCTCAAGAGTCATCTTTGTTGGAGTAAGGTCGGGTAATGATAGTGCTGTCCAAACACTTAATGGCATCAGATTTATACTGGCCCCAAGATCAGCTAGGGCAGTAAATTCTTCGGTTTTGTTAAAAATGCAAGGCAACACAAAACGACCGGGATCTCCAAGTTTTTCCGGAAGTTCTTTAAGAATAACTGAAGAACAATTTTCATTTAAGCGTGTGTTGGCGAGCTCAATCAGCTTCTCCTTCTTGTTCAGCAATTCCTTGAAAGCTTTGACAAATTTCGGCATGTGGACAAATGCTTCAATAAGGCTAATGTTGAAATTCATTTGAGAGATCATCTTCAAATAATTCGACACTTGAATGTCATCCTTGGTGTGGAGTTTGGCCTTGTTGAGTCGAGAAGGGTAAGGAATGCTAGGGTTGGGTGGTGGAGGAGTAGCAGGTGAAGGTTGAGATGTTGAAGGTTTCTTCTTGGGTACATCGTCATGACGAGGCGGAGACGGTAATGGTGTACTAATACTAGGTGTAGGAGTAGGGATAAATGGTGGTGGAGGAGGTGTAGATGATGGGGGTGGGATAGGTGGTCCTACTAAAGTAATTCCACTACGAGTAGTAATAGCACTCACATTCGCTCGCGGATTGGTGACGGTGTTTGAAGGTAGAGAACTCGAAGTAGAAGGTTGAGTGGTGGGCAAGAAACTAGCCAGCATATTCTTCAAATCATTCGTTTGATTGCTGAAGGAGGATTGAATATTATCTCGAAGCTCGGATCTGATCTCATTCCCTTGCTTGGTGATATCTCCTTTCAAATTGATAATTTGGCTCTGTAGATTCTTGATTTGCTCACCTTGGGTTCTCATTAAAGCTTCAACATCTTGATTCATGGGTGGGGATTTTTGAGCGGGTGGGTGATAAGGACTAGAAGCTCTAGGTGGGATTTGGTTGCTTCTATTATAGTTGTTGTTGAGGTTTTGGTTTTGAGGAGAAAAACCGGGTGAAAGGTAGTTGTTGGACCGGTAACTTAGCAAATTTCTATCCCCTCGAGGTCGGGCTTGGTAATTTTCCGGTGAATAATTACCGTAAGCCGCATACACGTTTTCCGGATTTCCTTGAGTAGAAGGACAATAAGTGTATGAGTGAGGACCGCCGCATGTTTCACAAGGATTGGCTACCGCTTTAACTTGTTGTTGGTTTGTAGCGAGAAGCAAGATATTTTTATTCATTTCGGTCATCATGCGGGTGAATTCGGTCATATCGGGGTTTGCTGAAGTAGAAGAAACATTGAATCTCGGGTTGTTCCTTGAAGAAGCGGAGGAATCCCAGTTTTTGTGATGAGTAGTCATGTTCTCAATAAGCTCTCTACACTCCTCGGGTCTCCTTTTCATAAATGTGCCACCGGCGGCTGCATAATCGTATCACGCTCACGAAACGTCAAACCGTTGTAGAAAGTATCAATTAAGGTCACATGGAGCATATTGTGGTTTGGACAACGATCGATCAAAACGTTATATCTTTCCCAAGCATCAAAAATAGATTCATCGGGTTCTTGCATGAAACCGCTGATTTGATTGCGAAGGCTTGTGACCATGGATGGTGGAAAGTAGCGCGACAAAAAGCGTTGAGTCATGTCATCCCAAGTATGGATGGAATTCTTCGAGAGACGATCAAACCATTTCTCGGCGTGGTGTGATAAAGTATGTGGAAAGAGTTGAAGGCGGAGAACATCCATTGTGGCACCAGGCAACTTCATGCTTTGAGTGATTGTAATGAATTTGTCGAGGTGTTTGTTGGCATCATCATCAGGCATTCCTCGAAAAGGATTAGTTTGCACTTGCTGGATCATATGATGCTTCAACGAAAACTCCGGAGCCGTGATTTGCATCGGCGCAATCGGTCCTCCTCGTCCAAACATTGTTGGTTGACAAAGCTCCTCCATTGTCCGAAGATCGGGCTGTGGAAGAACATTGTTGTTGTTATTATTGAGGTGCGGTGGATTATTGTTATTGTTGACACCTACCATAGCTAAATATTCTCGAGTCTCGGGCTCTTGATAAGTAAAAGATCTAGTACGCATACACCTACAAAGGCAAAAGAAAAGATACCAAACACAAAGAGAATATATATACACTATAAAAATAAAATCTTTTTTTTATTTTTGAATTTTTGAATTTTTATGGATTTTTGAAATTTTTAATTTTTATGTATTTTTGAAGATTTTTAAAGCAAGAAAAATAACGCTCACGAATGAACGGATCCCAAAAAGCAACGCGTCTCTCACAGAAAACCGTTAATCTTCACGAAAAGAGCCGGCAGCGGCGTCATTTGATACAAGAGATTTTGTATGTAAAAAGTTATCGTCACAGTCTCTTCGAATTGAAAAATGGTTTAACTATGTGACTCAGCTGTCTTTGGTGAAACAAATATTTGTGTCGTTGTAGTATATTAAAAAGTGCAAAACTTTAAAGTAAAGAGCAGGTAATTTAAATCTAAATCTACTTTAAAATAAATGACAAGAATTTAAAAGCGTGACGAAAAGTAAATGGGACTAAAAGTAAATAACGCAAACTTAAAACTAACCTAAAGGCAAACTTAAAACGCAACTAAAACTTAATCTAAGGCAAGGCTAAAATAAATCTAAGGCAATTAAACTTTAAGTGCAACTAAGGAAAAAGGCGGGAAAAATAAAGCTTGAAAATTAAAAATTAAAAACTGAAACTGAAAATAACCTGAAAACAGCTCATTCAGAATAATCCTTCGTTCGGAATAAATCACTCGTCCGGAATGTCACCTTCGTTCGGAATGATTCTTATTCACTAGGAATATTTACCAAATCCCTTGATCCGGAATAAATTCTCTATTCGGAATATGTCACTTATCCGGAATAAATCCTTCGTTCGGAATATGAAGATTGGTTCGGAATGTTTTGCTGATCCGGAATAAAGTCTTGATTCGGAATATATTCCGAACGAACTCAAACTCCTTGATTCGGAAAATGTTCCGAATGAACACACCTTGATCCAGAAGTTGTCTTGATCCGGAATATGGGCTTGATTCGGAACAAATGCTTGATTCGGAACAAATCTTCAAACCTTCGTTCGGAACTTCACTGATTCGGAACTTCCTGAACACTTGATTCAGAACTTCACTGATTCGGAACTTCCTTAACAAAAACCTTGATTCGGAACTTTTAGCTTGATCCGGAATAACCAAAAAACAAACCTTGATTCGGAATTAAGTCTAGATTCGGAACAAACCTGGAAACAGTAACAGGCAGCGAAGAACAAGGAACAAGAAGAAACACGAATCTAAACCAATCTAACCCAAATCAACCAAAAGATTAAATCAAACTAATCAATAAACATCTACTAATCATAAACAAACAATCCAAAACAATCAAACTAACAATAATAATCAAAATAATCAAAACCCACTTTAATCAAATCAATAAAAATATCAAAAACATGAACATGAACAATAAAGCATAAAGATTAAGATCAAACAAGAAAGGAAGATAGAAGATTGACAATAAAAGTAAAGATTGACAATAATTAAAAGGAAACTTACTTGAAATTAAATGTATTTAAGGTGCAAGACAATTAATTAAATTGACATGAAAATTAAATGTGCACAAAATTAAAGATGGAAGAACTAGTGTCACTCTAGCCAACAAAATGAAATGAAAACACTAATGATCTATTTATAGGGGAGATTAGGGAGGTGCTTTAGAAGCTTCCTCCCCTATTTCTTTTTTCCTTAATTGCATGATTAATTCCTTGTCTTCTTAATCTTTTGACTTTAACCACTTTGTCTAGGGATTTCTTTAAATTCGTCTTGTAATTCTTCAATAAATTAGACTTGAGTTCTTCGGCTTTTAGTAAACTTCCGTCTTTTGACTTTTTCTTCGATAAATCTTCAGAATTGGTCTTGAACTTCCGTTCTTTTTGCACTCTTGATTTCTTGACTTCGTCTTTCGTCTTTTTCTTCGATAAAAGCCCGTGAATGCCCGTGTTTTATCCCTTTTTCACAATTTCGTCCTAAATCACAACAAAAACACAAACCACGCATAATTCCGACATTTATGACATAAAATACACGTTTTGGCTTGGTTATTATTGTAGTTAAGTGGTAAAAAGGATGGGTGTTTACACACCTATCAGCTCCCCTGGGTTTTGTAGCTCCACAAAGACCACCCCACCCGCCCAAAATACCCAATACCTAAATAGGAACCAAGGTCCTCAAATGGGTAATAATCAAGGGAATTTTCAAGGGCAAAACCAAGGGTTTAATACTCAAAATCAAGGCTTTCAAAATCCCAATCAGTTTCAAAATCAAGGGTTTAACAATCAAGGGTATAAATAAATGAACATGCATAATCCTCAAATGGACTTGGTTCTACAAAAATTGACCGAACATGAGAGAACTATGAAACAAATGCAAGAGTCCACCGATAGGAAGTTTGTACAAATGTTGCAAGCCCTTAGACCCCAAGGAGCCTTACCTTCTAATACCGAGATTAACCCTCGTGCTAATGTGAGTGCTATCACTACTCGAAGTGGAGCTACTTTAGTGGGACCTTCCATCTCTTCGCCCATAAAGGAGAGACAAGGCTCGGAGGTCATAATGAGTAATCCTACTCCCCCTTCGGTGATTCCTCCCACTACCACTCCTAGTACTAGTTCTCCATTGCCCAAAGAGCCTAACCCTAAGGTTGTTCAAGAAGCGAATCCTTCTCCTTCTCAACCTTCACCATCTAAACCCAATATCCCTTATCCCTCTAGGTTGGACATGGCTAAAGTGCTCACCAAAGATGACGTTCACGTTTCCAACTTTTTGAAAATTATTTCCAACGTGAATGTTAACATTAGCCTTATTGAAGCACTTGCCCAAATGCCTAAATTTGTGAAGATGTTCAAAGATTTTCTTAATAAGAAAGAAAAAATGGTTGAGCTCGTGAACACTCGTTTAAATGAGAATTGTTCGGCGATTCTTCTCAAAGAGCTTCCCAAAAAGCTAGGAGATCCCAGACGATCCGTGTTACCTTGCTCGTTTCCTCAAATTGATGATTGTATGGCTTTAGCGGATCTCGGCGCTAGCATCAATCTTATGCCACTCTCGGTATGGAAACAATTATCATTACCCGACCGTGTACCGACTCGCATGACTCTCGAATTAGCTAATAGAACTCTCGCATACCCCGTTGGTATTGCCGAAGACGTTTTTGTTCGAGTTGGTACATTCACTTTTCCCGTGGACTTTGTCGTCGTCGACTATGAGATGGATCCTCGTATTCCGTTAATACTTGGTAGACCATTCTTACAATCCGGAAGAGCCTTAGTTGATGTGGTCGAAGGGGAGTTAATTCTTAGGGTTAGGGATGAACAACAAGTTTTTAAAATGGGAAAAATCACAACTAAATCACATGGAAAAGAGTTGGTCAATATGATTGATGTTCTTAATTATGATAATGAAGAGATTTTTATTAATCCTTTTGGAATTAAAAAGTCTAATCAAAATGATTTTGTGATAACTACATCCCTTCCCTTAGAGCCTCAAATTTTTGAAACTCCTATTTACGATACTTATAGTGATGACACTTTTTTAAGTGATCACACTATCTTCGGTTTAGACGACCCAACTTTTGACCCACCCACTTTTGACCCACCCATTTTCGACCCACCAATCTTTGATGATTACGATGATGCCACTTCTTTAAGTGATCTCATTAACTTTGATGACCCACCTCATGATCTTAATGCACCTCATATCTCTATGAGTGATTCTTCCGTTATGGAGACTCCTTTTGACTTTTATACTCCAATTTTAGAAGTCGTGAATTTTGAGGAGGATCTTCCACTCTTAGAAATCATTCCTACTTTAGAGGATATTCCATTTGAGGAGGATTTAGATATCTTTCTAAATACCTATTTCCCTCACGAGGATGAGTTTTCCTATGATTATGATGATACTTATGTTTTCACATCAAGTTTGGAAGAGGACGACTTTCCCACTTTGGATTATGATGGTATTTTGAGCTTATATGTCAACACCTCTTGCTATTTTCCCGTTAAGGAACCGGTGTTTGATCCCGGAATAGAGACTTTAGTGCTTTCATTGTAATATCACCATAACACCTTTCCTCGTAAGAAACTTTTGACCAAGGGTACCCACTTTTCTTTGCCTTGTGTGATTTTACCACATCGGGGTTTATTTCCTTTCGTGATGGAAATTATGTGTTTGACCTGGGTGGATTTTCATGGGGTATTCCTTATATGACTTTGTTTCACCCTCTATCATGGAGAGATTTTCCTCCCTTGGAAATCTCGGTTTTTCCCATGATTTTCCCATTCGAATGATGATATTTGGGAAATCGAGTCGAGCTAGAGACTCGTGATAAATAAATCAAGCATCGTATAACTAGGTTAGATTTTTACCTTTTCCATCCTTTCCACCCTTTTTCGCCTTCACCCATTTCCACCAATAAGTGTAGGGGAGCCAAGTAGGTTTTTTGTGTGTTGTGATGTTGTGCACGAACATGTGCTTTAATGATCCACTTTTGGTGTTTTTGACGCGACCCGTGATCCCGTGTACCCGGTTTCTTCGATAAGTTTTTGCTATTGTGATTCACACATGTATATAAATAAGACGAATAAATGTAATCACTTTAGTTGTCTCTTCCTTAGCTCAATTTTAAACAACGTACTCAATGTCCTAAGTGTAGGGGAGTTTATTCTCCCACATGCTTAAACATTGAGGACAATGTTTATATTAAGTGTAGGGGGACTTCTATCGAATTTTAGTGGGCTTTTCCATGAATTTGACCCCATTTAACCGGAAAATTAAAAAGTTTTCAACGTTTTTCAAATTTTTGATCTATTTTGGCCTAGTAGTATTTCCATTTATTTTATTTCCTTTTGTCATCACATCGTATTTATAAATTCCATTTCAAGAATAAAGTAAAAAAAAAAAAAATGAATAAAATGGTTTTAACAAGTTTAGATGTCTTTGATATTTTAGGCCCGTCGTGAATATTTAGACTCAACCCGAGGTTACTTATCCAAGTTTACTCTAGCTAGTATCCTTAACCATATGGACCTTAATTGGTTTATTAGGCTAAGCATCCACGAGTCTCATTCCTTGAGATTTTAAATTATGGAGAACGAGAGATGATAGAGTTGATAATAAGTTTAAGGGTTAATTCTTGCTTATATGAGTTTTGTGGCTCTTTCTTCCCGCTTGTATATTTAATTGCTTAATAAATGAGGATTTTTGCGGTGTAGATTCGATATCTTAGCTCTTAGCCAAATCTTTTATCTCCTTGTAATTAAAGTATGAACACATTAAGGGTGCCAGCGTTGTGGACTTCCGACTAAGGTGGCTCATAACCACTAAGTAGGAGGTATTCAGACCATGGGACCGCGAAATTTGGCCTGCTATATATATCATAAATAAGAAAGAATAAGATTAAAACATGACCTCAAGGAGCCTTAGGGTGTAGGGCATGTAGCACGAACCTTGTCATTAGAGCCTTAGGGTGTATGGCATGGTAAGTGTTGAATAAAAATTGATCAAAAAATCAATTCCCTTATTTATCGTTCAAGGAGCCTTAGGGTGTGGACAATAGATAAGGAGCATTTTTACATCTTAAAGAGCCTAAGGGTATATGATGTGAACTTGCTAAACTCCACATAAAGTCTAGATGACTTTGGAGGTGAAGGTCTACGAAATTAATGGCCTATTCTAGATCATGGATTTGGTGGATTAGGTTGGTTGATTGATTGATAATTAATGAAGAGATGAAGGAATTAGATGAGGGATTAGAGAGAGAAAGGAGAGAAGGGAGAGAATTGTAGAGAGAGAAAGTGAAAATGAATAAATGATTAAGTGAAAATGGAATCAACAACCCCCTCCTAACATGCTAGGAGGGGTTATATATAGCCCACCCTACATGTGGGCTATATGGACCATACATAAAGTAAATAGATCACGAGCCCATTACATAATTATCGTTGGAGCGACCGATCCTTCATAAATACGTAAAACGTATTTCCAACAATCTCCCCCTAAGGGAGGTCGCTCCAAGAAACAAAGTTCTAAATAGTCTATAACTCGTGATCTATGCTAACTAAGATGTGACCGAGACTTTATTGGGAAAAACGTATTTCCAACAATCTCCCCCTAAGGGAGGTCACATCTTTTTACAAAATCTTAAACCTAGCATCTATGCTTGAGTCTTCGATCTTGTTCTTGTGAATATGCTTGATGTGATCTTTGACTTTAGTCTTGAGCATGTTTTCTTGCCTTGACCTTGTGCATTCTTCACTTGTGATATTTGCCTCTTTGTGACTTCATGTTCCACATACTTATACTTTTAAATTCTTGAAAGCTTCAGAGTTTGATACAGCGGAAGACTTGACCTTCAGGCTTTCTTGAATTTGTTGAAGTACTAGTTGTATGTAGTATAAGCATGTGGTGACGACTTCTTCTGGATTGTACACCGCAATGCCACCTTCTTGTTACGCTGCATAAGACAGTTAGCAACAAAACAATATACACGGATGAAATGGCCTTGAACATTTCATACTAATTCGGTAGCAATTTACCTCCGGTCGGTGAAGACCGTTGGACGATATTAAATATCGTACTTGTGGCAGGTAGTTTCAATAAAGAACCTCCTTGACAAGATTTCGCGGGTAAACCCGTTCTCTTTACTCGACCGTCCAAAGCTGACTGCGAACGTAAAGAGTGAACCATTTGGATAAATATTATCCGCATGATTTGAAGCCGTCAATTCATGTTCCTGGAACAAGTGAAATTCAATTAAGAACCGCACCATCGTTGCTTTCCAGTTGTCACTAGCTTGATTCATATAGAATCTTGCAAGTTACCTACCAAGTGCTGTTTGATGTTAACACTAGAAGGATTTCCACTCGTCACTGTGATCAATAAAGAGTCACTCTGAGTGTTCTGGCAAGATCATATGATAATGCGAAGAGGCCTGGAACGAGTTTAAGTTCATTTAAGAATTAAACCACAGTTGCTTTCCAGTTATCACAAGTTTGATTCATAAAGAATCGCACAAGTCACCTACCATGAGCTTTTTGATATTCGCTCAAGAAGGATTTCCATCTTCATTGTAAATACTTTCGTATTACTCGGATGTTCAGGCAAGATCATGAAGATTTTGCGTAGGACTCTTAAGATCTTTCTTACTTTTCACAGTGTGTGAAGAAGCAAGGAATAATGAAAGTGTGTCCTAATGAGATATTTGATGATCTCAAATGGCTCTAGACTCGATCGTGCATTTTGGATTTTTAGTGATCGGAGGCTGGAGAGGAGTGCCACCTTTTCAATACCAATTTATTCGGAGTGAATAAATCAATAGATAATGTGTTGATCTCCGTGTGATTAAAACAAATACCTTTTGAGAGATATTTGAGTTAGCTGGGAAGGGTTGTGCATTGCATCACTGGGTCCATGATGTCTTTCTTCAATACCGAGAATCATTAACAAAAATGATCTCAATAGCATATGTATTGACCCGGTTTCTGCCTAAAGTTGTAAGGAGGGCTTCTTTCTTTACACCCTTTATCTTTACATTTCTTTTTCATTCTTCAACCCCTTCAATGCTTACCAATACGTCATCACTAGCACCTTGTTGTGATTGTTCCAGTGCTAGCTTAAGTACTTGGTCGGCATTCAGCTACGTTCACATTCTTTCTCCATCTTTCCTAGGACTTCTAATTCTATCTAGGAATGTCCTTGGGAAGATTCCTCCGGTTCTAGAGAAATCATTGGACTTTAACCTATCCTACCATCCTTATGTCACCACAATCGTCACCGTCGTGAATAGAGATGTTTTTGGGTAAGTGTATGTCACCATGAAATCCACTTTGAAGTGCAAATCCATTTTGCTCCCCCTTAACATATGCTACGATATTCGAAAACATTTCGCACATGTCGGGATGAGCTATCACGTTAAGTCAAACCATTTATGATTGATCATATCCCATATTAAATCACATTTTCTCCCCCATATTAAAAATATTAACCCAATCGATGTTTTTAATATCAATTGATTTAATAGCATTTTAAGAAAATTTGGGAAGAAAAATGCAAATCCAATTATCTTCATGAATGACACAAGCTCCCCCTCAAATTAATGAGGGTGTACTTGAAACGTAAATTAAATACCTTTTAAACACAAGTGTAAGGTATTTAACACGTGCAAAGATCAATATATGATAATGAATTCACAAAATTAGCAATGTGCGAGGTTGGACCTGAATAATGGAGAACAGCATATGAAAGAAGCACATGGTTCTGGTTCACGAATGTTGGTCACCTCGTCACGTCCCCGAGAAAATTAATTCCCGTTGTTGAGTCAAAGCTTTCCGGTGAAATGCTTGACTTGATTATGAAAAGCGGGTTGCTATCTGAAATAATAGCAAACCATTTTGAGCATGTTTTAAAAGTTTGAACTTCTGCTCGAACTTTATTTACAACCCCGTGTCATTATTGAATGACATTTCTAGGTTCATAAATATTATCGATTCCAGAAGACATGCTCTTTTTATCAAAACATTTTTGAACACACAATTTTGAAAGATTTAGAAAAACCTTTTGAGAAATTCTCGAAAATTGTGTTCAAAGTTTTGAAAAACAATTACTTGAGCTTAAGATGTTGAATATCTTATAAAACGAGCTCAAGTCCGAGAAGTTGTAAACTTCCCGTTGTTAAGGATAAGTTTATCATCGGCGATAAACTTTCCTTTTATCTGAAGAACGAGTCCTAAGCTGACATTTACTTAGAAGTCGTTTTTCATGAGCTTGAAAACTTTGACTGTTTTAACGGAAAGCTCATGACCGAGAAAGGTTAATTTCTCGTTATGAAGAAAAGTTCTCTTATTTAAAAGATACACTTTCCTTTCTGAGCTTAAAACTTCGAATGTTTTAATACAAGCTCATGACCGAGAAAGGTGAATTTCTCGTTAAGAGGATAAGTTATCATAAAAGATAATCTTTCCTTTATTTTAAGTTCGAGTTACAGTCTGACATTTAACTGTAAGTCATATACACGAGCTTAAAACCTTTGAATGGTTTTAATGTAAGCTCGTGTCCGAGAAAATTTAATTTCTCGTTGTAAGGATAAGTTTATCATCGGCGATAAACTTTCCTTTATTTGAAGAACGGGTTACCATCTGATATTTAATGATAAACCATTTACACAAGCTTAAAACCTTTGAATGGTTTTAGGGTAAGCTCGTGTCCAAGAAAACTTAATTTCTTGTTAAGAGGGTAAGTTATCGTTGTGTGGATAAACTTCCCTGTCTCTGAAGTCCGGGTCGTCGTCTGTCATTTAACGAGGAGCCAAAATGCATGAGCTTAAAAACTTGGAATGTTTTTGATATTAAGCTCATGCCCGAGAAAAATGAATTTCTCGTTTTTAGGATAAGTTTATCATCGGCGATAAACTTTCCTTTCTTTGATGATCGAGTTATAGTCTGTGATGTGACTATAAGTCCTTGTTTGCAGCTTAACCATGAATCCCCTGAGACATTTGTTTCTCTGATATCTGCTTCTTCAGCAACCAAACTCTAAGAGTGTCCTTAGTTGAATGATACACAACGATTGGACCGCTTTGTTCTTTTGGAACATCAACTTTGGTACCTGCATTCTCATTAGGAGTTTGTATACTTTTGCATGGGTTAGAGATATCTATTTTTGAAGCACGTGGGGGTTCACAGTTGGCTTTACTTGTTTCAGAGGCGACCTGAGTAGATGATTCACTTATCTTAGCTGGCAAACGTTTCCTTTTATAGAAAATCTTAAGTTCAGGCTTAAGTGATGTATCATCCTTTGCAATTTCCTCCCTAGTAGTCTTCGTAGAATCAGAGGCTATCCTAGTTAAAGGGCACTCGTTTCCTACAAGAGTGAAAGATCTACCAGTGGGGCGCCACATTTTACCAACGGGTTTGATTTTAGCGACCCACTGGGATTTAAGTCTAGCACGGGAGTTCACCTCATTAAGCAATTTTTTGATACAAGCATCATGATTTGCCGTAAAGACACATTTTCTACATGTTTTACAAGTAGCATATTTAATGTCCGAGTAAGATCTAGAATCCTTAGATGATTGATTGATGCTCCTAGGATTGGACATGCTACGGTTAGCAGTGTTGGGTACACTAGAAGGCATCTGACTGGGTTTGGAATTCCTATCTCTTACATGTGTCTTTTGCTTAGCTTCCCTAAGATCAGGTTCATGGCTAACGTCATTTGAACTAGTTCTAGACGTGGTCTTGGTATTTTTAGGGAAACTAGAGGCAATCATATGATTTGGTCTTGCTAAAGCTGGAGTGATCACATTGGGCCTAGTTGCTGGAGTGACTGGTCTAATAAGATGAACCAAATCAACTTGGGAGGCAAACCGCGGTCTCGAGGATTGTGGTCGCTCGGATCTAAATGCAGTAGGTTGTCTGACAATCGATTGTCTGACGAACTGATTTGTAGGCGGTTTCCCCAAGATTGATGGTTTTTCAAGCTTAGTGTCCACACTAGGTCCTTTACTTTTCCTTAACTCGTTTTTCAACGCAGCTATAGCAAAGACCTTTTCCTGTAATTGGACCTTTAATGTTTCATTTTCTTTGAGCAAGTTATCTTGGGATGCCAATTTAGATTCAAGCAGTTGAATTTGTTTCAAAAGATTATCTTTTTCAGCTTTAGAATCTAGAACAGTTTGATCCAATTTTCTTTCAAGAACAACGTTTGACTTTTCAAGTTTTTCAAAGTATGTTTCAAATTTGTCCGTTTTCTTAGAAAATTCAAGTTTGGCATCCTCAAGATCTTTTGATTGTCGAGCTACGATCGTTTCGAGCTCTTTAATCTTGCAATCAGAATCAGTTAACGAGGCAGTTATAAAGCATTTATCATTATGAACTATAGCATTTTGAACACTTTCTCCCCCATTATGACTCACATCGGATGAATCATAAGTGGTATTTCTATCACTCTTGTCCATCCCATGTTTGTCATAATTAGGTTCAGAATGCTCAATATGCGGCATGTCATTAGCATATACATCATAACCAACATCACATTGTACCATGTTTGCAGGCTCTTCGTCATAAACGGGTAAGGTGTCATCAAGAGTGATCTCGTGAACAATCCCTGACGTACCACTGGTATCATGTTGTGCTCCTGATTCCGTGCTCTTGCCATCTTTAGGCTCCAAGTTGTCAACCGTATGACCAGGTTCCTCTTGCATCGAAGAGTCTTGCACTCCATTATCATACCCTTGCTGCATTCGAGATCTTTCATAAATCGAAGACGAGACCGAGGTCATGAGTTTCAATATTGTATCACGAAAAACTCGAAGCTCGGTACGTGTATCTCGAAGAAATGATTGGCAAAGCATCGAACTTTCAGACTTGATGATGTTGAATTGGAGGAAAGGCGTGAGTTGTGTCACAAGAGCCTCATAAGCAAGTGCCGATGCAGAGTGATTAAGGTTGTCATGGTTGAGTTGCTCGGCGAGTTCGGTCAAAGTGGTGAAAATCGAGTCGATGAATATATGACGATCTTGTCCAAAGATTGTCACAAATTCGCTCCCTCCTTGAATCCTCGAAAGAGTGACCAGATGATACTGAAGCATTTGAAATGAATTGATGCCACTTTCTCTAGCGTTGGCTTGCACTTGATGCAATTCTCCCTTGTTCGATTTGACCGAATCCATTGAAAATCGAGGAAAGATGATATAGATGTAGTAGTTTGCAGGATTTTTACAATTCGAGTCGGCTCAAAAGATGTTGTCGGCCCAAACGATTATGAATTAAACCCGTTCAAAAATTCGTAGCCACTAAAAATATCTCCCGTCACTTTCACTCGTAAATTTTGACTTTACAAACGGCCATAATAACTTTTAACCCGGCAAATATTTTTCCACGTTAACTCTTTTCGAAATAGCCGCCTCAATACGATGTACCAAAACTTAATAAACAAAAAATTATGAAACTAAGATTTAAAAAAGGAAAATTTTGATATAAAAAATAGAAAAAAAAATATCAACTAACGAATTTGATAAAAAAAAAATGTAAAGAAAAATTTGATAATTAAAATAACAAAAAAAAAAATGAGAGAGATTTTTTAGAAAAATCTTTTTAACAAAAAAATTTTTTATATCCGTGTATAGTTTCCCAAGATAACACGTGTTCCCAAAAATTGAAAATAGATAAAGAAACTTTGTTATATTCGCCCAACTTTGCTGCACGTGTCCCACACAAATTGAAAATAGACAAAAAAACTGGTTCTTGTTATATCCGCCTATTACTTTCTTGCTATCTCCGTCCAGTTTAAATAATAAGAAAAACAATATTCGTAAAACCTAGTTAACACCACCCACTCTTATATCTCTCTCTCTCCTCACAGACTAAACCTAAAACTCTTTTCTCTTGTATCCTCCGCCAACCTCTCTTTATACTAATCTCAAAAGCCAAAACACATATAAATCTTGCGTCCCTATTCTCTCTTCAACAAACCGTAATAATCTGATCCTACAATCAATCAATCAAGTTCAAATCATCAAAAACCCACAAGCAATTAACATAGTGAATCGAATAAATGAAGAACCACAAGATTAAGCACTTTCAATCTTCAAGATCCGAAAAAGGGGTCTCGGGTAGGATTTCTAATTTAAGTTTTAATTGTAGTCTCTCTCATCTGTAGTGTCTTTCTTGTCAGTCTTGGATAGAGTCAAAAACTTTATTGAAAAACAATCTAAGGTTTTGGTGTTGGGTTAATGGAGTCGAGGGTGTTTGGGTTTTGAGTGATTGATGTCAGTTTGTTAAGTTTGAGGAGTGTGTTTCGAGGGTGTTTGTGGTGACACGAGAGGGTGTGAGTTGTGGTATGGGTGAGGGAGTGTTTTGACCGAGAGAGGTGAGGGTGAGGGTGAGGGGAGTCTTGGTGAGTGTGCGAGTGTGAGGGTCTGCGTTGAGTGCTTGAGAGTTTGTGGGGTTTGTTGTCCGAGGGTGTTTGTTTTGAGGGTATGTGTCCAGGGAGGGGAGTTGAGTTCAGATTTTTGTGAAAGGTTGTGTTTTGTTTTGGGTCAGAATGATGAGGGTTTTTGTCAGAATGATGAGGGGGAGTTTGGGACGATAGTGTATCGAGAGTTAATTTTTGGGAAGGTTAAAAATGGTGTGAGTCAGTGAAAGGTTTTGAGTCTTGCGTTGTGTCGTTTTGAAACGAGGGAATGAGTCTTATTAAAAGACGATGATTTGCCCAAATTTGTCCGTTATTTTTGAAAGAGCTTCATTCGGAAGAGTTTGATTCGGAAGTTTTTTGTTCATTCGGAAGTATTTGATTCGGAAGTTTTTTGTTCATTCGGAAGTGTTTGATTCGGAAGTTTTTTGTTCACTCGGAAGTTTTGTTCACTCGGAACATTTTTTGTTCATTCGGAACTCTTGTATTTGATTCGGAACTTTTGAAATTTGATACGGAACTTGGACAAAAAGGACTGCGTGACTGACTGAATGACTGGTATTAGGACAACTCAAATAAAAAATAAAAACACCTGGACAACTGGACAGAACAAACTGGTATATATAAAAAAAAATTTAACTTGATTATATAAAAATAATAAAAAAACTGATTATAAAAAACTTAAAGAAAACTAATAATGGAAAAAATTATAACTGATAACTGATGAAAACTGATAAAAAATAAAATAAAAAATAAAAAAATAAAAATTGATAAAAATTTATATAAATTGATAAAATTTAGAAAACATACCAACTTTTTATATAAATTGATTAGTAAACTTGTGATAAAAAACAATAAAAAAATACAACCTTTTTATAAAAACACAAAATTAAAAAGAGAAAAACAAAAACTTTTATAAAAAAACACCAATTTTTTATAAAAAGTAAATAAATTTGAAGATTTGATATGATTTAACACAAAAAAACACAAACTTTTTATAAAAAAAACAAACTTTTTATGATTTAAGCATGATTAAATCAAAACCCACCAAAATCAAACAAAATAAAAGAAGAATAAACCAAACTAACCAAGGCTCTGATACCAATTGAAGGTCTACGAAATTAATGGCCTATTCTAGATCATGGATTTGGTGGATTAGGTTGGTTGATTGATTGATAATTAATGAAGAGATGAAGGAATTAGATGAGGGATTAGAGAGAGAAAGGAGAGAAGGGAGAGAATTAGAGAGAGAAAGTAAAATGGAAAATATGATTAAGTGAAAATGTGAATCAACAACCCCCTCCTAACATGCTAGGAGGGGTTATATATAGCCCACCCTACATGTGGGCTATATGGACCATACATAAAGTAAATAGATCACGAGCCCATTACATAATTATCGTTGGAGCGACCGATCCTTCATAAATACGTAAAACGTATTTCCAACAGGAGGAATAATTAATAAGTAGTACTATTGGCCAAATTTTGGATCCGGGAATTTATTTCCCAAATCGTGTTAAATCATCCTTGATGTGGGCTTACTTTAGTGACAACATTTTTTAGGACGGGGTTAGGTTTTGAGTGTCGGGTTTGCATCGTTATGCCTTCATTTTTGGACTAATAATTATCAAATAAGTCAAATGAGCCTACGGGTGAATGACAATATTTAAAATCTAGAGATACAACTTAGGAATTGGAGAAAGAGTATTACACAATTGTCTTATATAAGTGGTTTTAACTTAAGAACTTATGGTAAACAATGATCTCGTTTTTAAGCTTGGTATGGGGAACGTGAAACTTGAGGGTGATTAATATTCATAACACCTAAGCCCTAATTTAAGTCTTAGATTTCTTTACGAGTTTCTTCCATCAAATAATTTCCAAGTTAATAAATTGTTATAACTTTTGTTTCTTTTAAAGTTTTTATCTTTTCATCGTAGGAGTAATAGTATATCCTAATAAAGGCCAAGATAGGTTAATTATGAGAAAAATGTAACTTTATGCTTTAAAATAATGCATTGCATGGGGTCATTGCAATGGTCAAGTGTAGGAGATTTAATAAGTGTGTAAACACTTATCCTTTTGCCACTAAAATCAAGGAAAAACAAGACCTAATCATGTGTTTAATATCGTAAAAGTCAGAATTACGCGTGGTTTTGTGTTTTTATGTGAAATAGGTACAAAAGATTAAAAGGAAAGAAAACACGGGATTTCACGGTCATTTGTTGAAGAAAAGTCCAAGAAAGAGACAAAGACAAAGTCAAAGAACCAAAAGTGTGCCAAAGATCACGAAAAACGGCAAATTCGACACGGTTTTGAAGAAAAGAACAAGGAAGCCGAAATCAAGCTCGTTTTTAGTGGATTTAATGTTATTGGAGTTAATTGGGCCTTGTGGGTCCCACATTTACTATTGGGCCCAAAAAGCCCAATAAGGATGCAAGTTAACTATTTTCTTGGCAAAAGCCCATCAAAGGCCCAAAATCATATTTACAATAGACGGATGGATATCATTTAGACCATAAGCCCATATCTCTTGCCAAAATAAAACGAAAGGAGTAACTTGGGCTAAGCCCATTTGGGTAACACATTTTTTCTGCCTAGCAAAAACGAATGAAGAGAAAAAAAAAAGAGTTACATTTTTTGTCAAGTCAACCCTAACTCACACCAACCGTCCATTTAACTCATCCTTGGTCAAACCCCACTCACACATGTTTAATAAACGTTTTACCCACCCACCATTTACCCACACACAAAAATCTTTCGATACAAACAATGTGTTTATCCCTCTTTTCTCTCCCACACCAAAAAAAACGCAGACACTCTCTTTTTTTACCCCAAATCCTAAAAACCCTAAATCACAAATTTACACAAGAAATTGGGGCTTTTGCTTGAAGCGTGTGATTCACATGATTGGGAATTAAATCCCCATGGTTATCGGAACAGCATGATAGGTGGTCCTCATCTACGTGGCCTGATAGGTGTGAAAACACCCATCCTTTTTACCACTTAATTACAATAATAACCGGACCAAAACGTGTATTTTATGTCAATTATGTCGAAATTATGCGTGGTTTGTGTTTTTGTTGTGATTTAGGACGAAATTGTGAAAAGTGGAGAAAACACGGGCATTTACGGGCTTTTATTGAAGAAAAAGATGAAAAGACGAAGTCAAGAATTCAAGAGTGCAAAAAGAACGGAAGTCCAAGACCAATTCTGAAGATTTATCGAAGAAAAAGTCAAAAGACGGAAGTTTACTAAAAGCCGAGGAACTCAAGTCTATTTTATTGAAGAATTAAAAGACGAGTTCAAAAGAAATCCCGAGCCACAAGTCATTAGAGTCCAAATTTAAAGAAGATTAGAAGAATAAAGGACTAATGGTGCAATTAATGAAGATTAAAGGCTTAAGGACCTAATGGCGCAATTAAGAAGAAAGGAAGGAGGGGAGGAAGCTTCCTAATCCTCCCCTATATATAGTTTAGCTAATTAATCATTTTTCTTTGTTGCCTAGTTTGACAAACTATGCTCTTCCACTTTAATTTTTGCACATTTAAATTCATGTCATTTACTTTATTGCACCTTTAATTACCTTGTCTTGTACCTTTAATTTTCAAGTAAGTTTTAATTTTGTGTTCTTTAATCTTTTATCTTTAAACTTTTTAATCATCTTGTTCATCTTTTCTTCTTGCTTATTGTCAATCTTTTTCTTAATCTTCATTTGTGTTGAGTTTGTGTTTTCAATCTAAACCTTTTTCATCTTATTTTTATATAAAGTTTAAGTCTTTTTAATTTTCGTGTCTTGTTTTTGTTGATTTCATACGTTTTATATTTGATCTAGTGTTTTTATTTAGCTTATTGGTGTTTTACTTTGCTTATTGTCCTTGAAAAGTTAAGATTTTTGTGCTTATTTTCGTACTTTTTGTATTTTCCTAGTTTTTAGGAAATCTGATTCGATTTTGGAACTTTTCATAAAGTTGCGAAATTGAACTTTTCAAAAGTTGCGAAATTGTACTTTTGTCTGATTCGATTTTGGAACTTTTCATAAAGTTGCGAAATTGAACTTTTCAAAAGTTGCGAAATTCTACTTTTGTCTGATTCGATTTTGGAACTTTTCATAAAGTTGCGAAATTGAACTTTTCAAAAGTTGCGAAATTGTACTTTTGTCTGATTCGATTTTGGAACTTTTCATAAAGTTGCGAAATTGAGCTGATTCAATTTTGCAATTATTGCGACATTGTGCATTGCGACATTGTGCATTGCGACATTGTGCATTGCGACATTGTGCATTGCGACATTGTGCATTGCGACATTGTGCATTGCGACATTGTTGCGTGATTTTGCAATTTTTGCGAAATTAATTCATCTTTTTTATTAATTGCGAAATTATGTCATTTTTGTCCAATTTTATTTTTAAACTTATTTTTCCCGCCATTTTTACTTAGTTTTATTTTATTTGTTTCGTCTTATTTTTACTTATATTTATTTTTACTTGTTTTTCTTATTTTATTTTCAATTTACGTTTTGTCAAATTTTAATTTTACGTCATTTACTTTTCGTCAAGCTTTACTTTTTGTCATTTAATTAATTTACTTTTAAAGTCTTAATTTTTCGCCATTTACGTTTTAATTAGTTTTAATTTTTAATTACAGTCATTTACATTTAAGTCTTGCACCATTTATTTTTAAAACAATCAAAAATATTCTTTTTCACCAAAAACAACTGAGTCGTACTTTGAACCGGAAATCAATTCGTTAAGATACCGAGAAACGAACTTTTCAACTAGCAAAATCTCAATATTAAAATGGTGCCGCTGCCGGCTCTTTTCGTAAAGATTAACGGTTTTCTGTGAGAGACGCGTTGCTTTTTGGGATCCGTTCACTTGTGAACGTTATCTTTCGTGTCAAAAATTTTCCAAAAACCCCAAAAACATTTGAAAAATCATAAAAAGCATTTTTTTTCAAAGTTTTGCACCAAAAATATTCCTCTTTATCCTCTATTACGTTTAATTTTTTTCTTTACCCCTCTTATTCATAATTCTTCATGGATTCGTCTTGCGGACGTTGTGGACAACCATTGCGTGGTTATCCAACATGTCAATGGTGTACTTGTGAGCGGTGTGGTTTTGATATCGACGTTCTACAATTTGGATTTTGTCCATTTTGCAATTCAACAAATTCATACTTCTCCTCTTACAGTACTTACTCACCTTCTCCCGTCTATAACAATCCTTATCCTCAAGATGCATCGGGTTTTACTCCATACCCGTGGTGCTCTATTTGTGGGGGCCCTCACGATACTTCTTTTTGTGATCCGTCGCAAATCTTTGAGAAAGTACCGTGCTATCATCCTAGTGTCTATAATTTTGAACCCCCACATCACACCCTCAATCATCAGTCCTCTCAACAAATTAGTCTTGATCAACAACTCACTTCTTTGAATGGCATTCTAGAAAGTATGGCTCAAATTCGAGCTGACTTGCATCAGGAAAGGCAACCGTTGCTTGATGTGGACGAAACCTTGAAAACCACTGACACCTTTTTCAGCCAATTTAGTCGTTTTCCCTTCTTTTCTACACCAAAATGTTTAATTACAGCGTGGGATAGAATTGGTGAAATTGAACATACTCGGGGCAATGAACAACAAAAGTTGCTGCATGAGCTTCTTAACGATGTAGAGGTTATCAAGGAAGAGTTAGCCGACTACGTCACTCCTAACTGGACTCGTCCCATCTATTATGATGATGACGACGACGATGATGTCTACACTTTCAACCAATCTTCTGAAGTTGCTGCTCCTACTGTCGATGTTCCTACTGCATCTAAGGATCTAGATTCGTTGAATGAGCTTGGTGATGTTGGTCTCGACAAAGTATTGGATGATGAGATTTGTGACTTACCTGCTATGGAGCTCGAGGACAACGTTGCTCTTATGGAAGAGGTCGATCCTAATGATGACGATTTTTCTCCAAGCTATGAGAATTTCACTTTTGAAATTCTCAATCTCCACCGGGAGATGCGGGCGATGACGATTTATTTTCTCCGATTTACGAGAAGTTCACCGATGAACATGATCTTGTGGATAAGGTGGAAGACGTGCTTCTTCGCGATAGATTACGAAAAGTGCACCTTCTTATTGCTCAAATTGAAGCGTTGACTTCTCCTCCTCTTTCCGAGTCTTTGCCTCAATCTATTCCTCCCGTTGAAGATAATGACCCATTGCTGGAAGAAATCGACATTCACTCCATCCCACCAGGTATTGATGATTATGACACGGAGGGGGACATTATTTTTGATACTTTGCTGCAGGATAATATTGACCCAAGTCCCGCTCCCGAGCACCTTTCATCCACTCCGTTTGAGACCATCATGGAGGATGAGTGCTTTGATCCGGGAGGTGACATTGATTATGCTATGATTGATAACATTCCGGCTTTGCCGTTTGATCAGCATCCATTGTCTTTGGGGGAGGACAATGTGCTTACTTTACCCACCCCACCTCCCGTGGATCTTGATTTCACATACTTTTCGTATGTTGAAAGGACCTTTCTCCTATACAAGACTTATCCCCCCGCCTCTCCTTTGTTGATGTCAACCGGGAACGAGGACAAGGTCTTTGATCCCGGTATTACATTCGAGGCTTCCCCATGGACCATTTAATTCGGGGACGAGTCAGGCTCGTGACTCGGTTGATATAAACAAGCGCTTTTTGGGAGGCAACCCAATTATCTATCTATCTTTACCATAAGTGTAGGGGGAGCCCCGTGGTGTTTCTTGTTCTCTTTCTTATCATGTGCAGGGATTAGAGCTTTAAAGACACACTCTTGATGACTTTTGACGAACCGTGATTCTGTGTTCACTTCTTCCCGGTTCTATCCTAAACTCTTTTCGATTCACTATTTTATATTTTTCAATATTAAAATAGGAATCTCTTTAGTTGTCTTTTCCTTAGCGAGATTTAAACAAAGTGCACAATGTCCTAAGTGTAGGGGAGTTTACTCCCACATGCTTAAACATTGAGGACAATGTTTATATTAAGTGTAGGGGGACTTCTATCGAAGTTAAGTGGCCTTTTCCTTGTATTTGTCCTCATTTTAACCGAAAAATTTGATTTTTCGACATTTTTCAAAATTTATAATCTATTTTGGCCCATTAGTTTTGTAGGTCCTCGTAATCCTTGGATTATCCTTGTGTTATGATTATCTAAAGAGATAGAAAGATAGATGAAGATGTAGAGAGAGAAACTAGAGAAAGGTTGGAGAGAATAAGAAATATTAGATTGAATATGTGTGAAAAGTGAATGACCAACCCCTCCTAACATGCTAGGAGGGGGTTTATATAGCCCACCCTACATGTGGGCTATATGGGCTATATTGGATCACGAGCCCAATATCGTTGGAGTGACCGATCCTTTCTAAATACGTAAAAACGTATTTCCAACAATCTCCCCCAAAGGGAGGTCACTCCAAGTTACAATGTCCTAAATAGTCTATAGCTCGTGATCTATGCTAATAATGATGTGACCGAGGCTTTCCTTGGAAAAACGTATTTCCAACAATCTCCCCCAAAGGAAGGTCACACCATTTTACAAAATCTTAAACCTAGCATACTATGCTTGAGTCTTCGATCTTGTTCTTGTGAATAAGCTGATGAGATCTTTGACTTTAGTCTTGAGCATGTTCTCTTGCCTTGACCTTGTGTATTCATCACTTGTGATATTTGCCTCTTCATGACTTCATGATCCACATACTTATACTTTTATAAATTCTTGAAAGCTTCAGAGTTTGATACAGCGGAAGACTTAACTTTTAGGCTTTCTTGAATTAAATGAGATATTAAGTGCATAAAGTATAAGCATGTGGGGACGACTTCTTCTTGGATCCCGCAACGCCACCGTCTTCAAATGCCGCAACATAAGTAGACACGAACGAAATGGCTTTGAACATTTCATTCTAATTCGGTAGCATTTTACCTTCGGTCGGTGAAGACCGTTGGACGATATTAGATATCGTACCTGTGACGGATAGTTTCAATTAAGTAACTTCCTGACAGGATTTCGCGGGTAAACCCGTTCTCTTTATTCGACCGTCCAAAGCTGACTGCGAACATAAAGAGTGAATCATTTGGATAAAATTATCCGCATGATTTGAAGCCGTCAATTCATGTTCCTGGAACAAGTGAAATTCAATTAAGAACCGCACCATCGTTGCTTTCCAGTTGTCACGAGCTTGATTCGTATAGAATCTTGCAAGTTACCTACCAAGTGCTGTTTGAGGTTAACACTATAAGGATTTCCACTCATCACTGTGAACACTAAGGTATCACTCTGAGTGTTCTGGCAAGATCACTAAGATATTGCGTAGAGGCCTGGAACGTGTTTAAATCCAGTTAAGAATTAAACAGCTGCTGCTTTCCAGTTATCACAAGTTTGATTCATAAAGAATCGCACAAGTCACCTACCATGAGCTTTTTGATGTTCGCTCAAGAAGGATTTCCATCTTCATTGTGAATACTTTCGTATTACTCGGATGTTCAGGCAAGATCATGAAGATTTTGCGTAGGACTCTTAAAATCTTTCTTACTTTTCACAGTGTATGAAGAAGCAAGGAATTATGAAAGTGTGTCCTAATGAGATATTTAATGATCTCAAATGGCTCTAGACTCGATCGTGCACTTTGGATTTTAGTGATCGGAGGCTGGAGAGGAGTGCCACCTTTTCAATACCAATTTATTCAGAGTGAATAAATCAATAGATAATGCGTTGTCTCCGTGTGATTAAAACAAATATCTTTTAAGAGATATATGAGTTAGCTGGGATGGGTTGTGCCTTGCATCACTGGGTCCATGATGTCTGTCTTCAATATCAAGAATCATTAAACAATGATCTTAATAGCATATGTATTGACCTGGTTTCTGCCTAAGTTGTAAGGAGGGCTTCTTTCTTTACACCCTTTATCTTTACAATTCTTTTTCATTCTTCAACCCCTTCAATGCTTACCAATACGTCATCACTAGCACCTTGTTGTGATTGTTCCAGTGCTAACTTAAGTACTTGGTCGGCATTCAGCTACGTTCACAATCTTTCTCCATCTTTCCTAAGGACTACTATTTCTAGCTATGGAATGTCCTTGGGAAGATTCCTCCGGTTCTAGAAGAATCATTGGACTTAACCTATCCTATCATCCTTATGTCACCACAATCTTCATCGTCGTGAAATAAATGGGTTGTGGGTAAGTATAAATCATCATGAAATCCATTTTGCTCCCCCTTAACATATGCCACGATATTCGAAAACATTTCGCATATGTCGGGATGAGCCAGCACATTAAGTCAAACTATTTGTGATAATATCCCATATTAAATCACATTTTCTCCCCTATATTAAAAATATTAACCCAATCGATGTTTTTAATATCAATTGATTTAATAGCATTTTAAGAAAATTTGGGAAGAAAAATGCAAATCCAATTATCTTCATGAATTACACAAGCTCCCCCTCAAATTAATGAGGGTGTTCTTGAAACGTAAATTAAATACCTTTTAAACACAAGTGTAAGGTATTTATCACGTGCAAAGATCATATATGATAATGTATTCACAAGATAGCGATTTATGAGGTTGGACCTGAATGATGAAGAACATCATATGAAAGAGGCACATGGTTCTTGTCACGAATGTTGGTCACCTCATCACGTCTGAAGTTATCTCTTGACTCCATATGTACGATTGATATCGTTGTCTTGACACCAATATGTGAACTTGGCACCTTCGGCGTCAAAGATTCTGAATGCTGGACAATTGCTCCCCCTCAATTGTTGACCCGTGTTCTATTGAAAGAGCTGTAGTCACCGTTTGAGTAGTCGCATCGTCGAGTATGTAGATACCAATTGTAGATTGCTATGGTTGTAGAGATGATAGCTTCATAAAAACAAGATTTCTCTTGTTTTAACAAATAAATGCAGTGACACGTACATAAATTCGTGTTAGATTATGTTATAAAGTAAACACAATCCCTTACATGGTTATAAAGTAAACCATGCCCGAGAAAATTAATTCCCGTTGTTGAGTCAAAGCTTTCCGGTGAAATGCTTGACTAGAGTATAAAAAGCGGGTAACTATCTGAAATAATAGCAAACCATTTTGAGCATGTTTTAAAACATTTGAACTTCTGCTCGAACTTTATTTACAACCCCGTGTCATTATTGAATGACATTTCTAGTATCGTAAATATTATCGATTGCAGAAGACATGCTCTTTTTATCAAAACATTTTTTGAACACACAATTTTGAAAGATTTAGAAAACCTTTTGAGAAATTCTCGAAAAATTGTGTTCATTGTTTTGAAAACCAATTACTTGAGCTTAAGATGTGGAATATCTTGCAAAACGAGTTCAAGTCCGAGAAGTTGTAAACTTCCCGTTGTTAAGGATAAGTTTATCATCGGCGATAAACTTTCCTTTTAATTGAAGAACGAGTCCTAAGTTGACATTTACTTAGAAGTCGTTTTCATGAGCTTGAAAAACATTGAATGTTTTAACGTAAAGCTCATGACTGAGAAAGATGAATTTCTCGTTGAGAAGAAGAGTTCTCTTATTTAAAAGATACACTTTCCTTGATGAGCTTAAAATCTGGAATGTTTTACTACAAGCTCATGACCGAGAAAAATTAATTTCCCGTTACGAGGATAAGTTATCATTAAAGATAAGCTTTCCTAAAATTAGAGTCCGAGTTACAGTCTGATATTTAACTGTAAGTCATTGTGCATGAGCTTAAAAACTTCGAATGTTTTTAATATAAGCTCATGCCCGAGAAAAATTAATTTCTCGTTGTGAGGATAAGTTTATCATCGGCGATAAACTTTCCTTTCTTTGAAGATCGAGTTATAGTCTGTGATGTGACTATAAGTCCTGATGCACTGTAAGCTTAACTGGAAATCCCCTGAGACACTTGTTTCTTAGATATCAGCTTCTTTAGCAACCAAACTCCGAGAGTGTCCTTAATTGAGTGGTATACAATGATTGGATCGCTTCTTTCTTTTGGAACATTCTCTTTGGTACCTGCATTCTCATTAGGATTTTGCATGCTTTGATATGGGTTAACGATATCTATCTTAGAAGCAAGTGGGAGTTCACAATTTTCTTTTCTTGTGCTAGAGGTGACCTGAGGAGAGGATTCACTTGTCTTAGCTGGCAAACGTTTCCTTTTATAGAAAACCTTCAGTTCAGGCTTAAGTGATGTATCCTCCTTTTCAATTTCCTCCCTAGTAGTCTTAGTAAAATCATAGACTATCCTAGTTAAAGGGCACTCGTTTCCTACAAGAGTGAAAGTTCTACCAGTGGGGCGCCACATTTTACCAATGGGTTTGATTTTAGCTACCCACTGAGATTTAAGTCTAGCACGGGAGTTCACCTCATTAAGTAATTTCTTGACACAAGAATCATGATTGGCTTTAAAGACACATTTCCTACATGTTTTACAAGTAGCATATTTAATGTCCGAGTAAGATCTAGAGTTCCTAGAGGATTGATTGATGCTCCTAGGATGTGACATGCTACGGTCAGCAGTGTTGGGTAAACTAGAAGGCATCTGTCTAGGTTTGAAATTCCTATCTCTTACTTGTGTCTTTTGCTTAGCTTCCTTTAGACCAAATGTATGGCGAACGTCTTTTGAACTAGTTCGAGACGTATTCTTTGGACTATGTCTAGGGAGACTAGATGCAATCATGTGATTAGGTCTTGCAAAAGCTGGTTTAGTCACATTGGGCCTAGATGGTGGAGTGACCGGTCTAGAAAGATGAACCATATCAACTTGGGAGGCAAACCGCGGTCTCGAGGATTTTGGTCGCTCAGATCTAAATGCAGTCGGTTGTCTAACAGACTGAATTTGAGGCGGTTTCCCCAAGATTGATGGTTTTTCAAGCTTAGTATACACACTAGTTCCTTTAGTTTTCCTTAATTCATTTTTTAACGCAGCTATAGCAAAAACCTTTTCCTGAACCTGGGCCTTTAAATTCTCATTATCTTTAAGCAATTTATCTTGGGATGCCAACTTAGATTCTAGCAAAGTAATTTGTTTCACAAAATTATCTTTTTCAGCTTTAGAATCTTGAATTTTTTGATTTAATTTTCTTTCAAGAACAACGTTTGAATTTTCAAGTTTTTCAAAATACTTTTCAAATTTATCTGTTTTCTTCGAAAATTCAATTTTGGCATCCTCAAGAGCTTTAGATTGCTGAGCTAAAATCGTTTCAAGCTCTTTAATCTTGGAATCAGAATCGGTTATAGAAGCAGTCATAAAGCATTTATCATGATGAACTATGGCATTCTGAACAATTTCTCCCCCATTTTGACTCACATCGGATGAATCTGAAGTGGTAAAACTATCACCCTTTTCCATCCCATGTTTGTCATAATTAGGTTCGGAATGCTCAACATGCGGCAGTTCATCGGCATCGACATCATATACCACATTCCTTTGTACCGTATATGTAGACTCTTTGTCAGATACGGGTATGGTGTCATCAATCCCTGACATGCTGCTTGTATCATGTTGTCCTCCTGATTCAATGCTCTTGCCATCGTTAGGCTCCAAGTTGTCAACCGTATGACAATTCTCCTCTTGCATCTGCATCACAGATTCTTGCACTCCATTATCATACACTTGCTGAAGTCTGGATCTTTCATAAATCGAAGACGAAACCGATGTCATAAATTTCAATAGTTTATCACGGAAATCTTTAACCTCGTTCTGTGTGTATTGAAAAAATGACCGGCATATCTCTGAATTGTCAGACTTGATGATATTGAATTGGAGGAAAGGCGTGAGTTGTGTCACTAGAGCTTGATATGCAGATGCTGATGCAGAGTGATTAAAGTCTTCTTTGTGAAGTTGCTCAGCTAGTTGGTTCAAGTTGAGGAACATTGAATCGATGAATATATAACGATCTTGACCGAAGAGTGTCAGAAATTCGCTTCCTCCTTGAAACCAAGAAATGGTCACTAGATGAGACTGGAGTAGTCGAAAGAACGTGATACCACTTTCTCTAGCTGTGTTTTGCATGAGAAGCAAGTCTCCCTCTCGAGATGTCGAGTTCAACGAATCCATTAAAAATTGATGATAAATGAAAGTAAGGATTACTTGTCGATCGATCAATGAAAGAAAGTAATTGCGTTTGTTGTAGTGAGTAGAAGTCTAGAAATAATGTTAAAATCCCCTAATAATTGTTCTCGATAAACCAAAAATTCCAAGACAAAATTACACACGACACGTTTTTGAAAAATCTTGAAATACTTGTCACTGTATCGGAATCCTCAAATTTAATCCGTCGGAATACCCATCGGAATAACCATCGGAATAATTCAGATCGCAATGACCTATCGGAAAGATCCAGATCGCAATGACCTATCGGAATGGTTCAGATCGCAATGACCTATCGGAATGATTCAGATCGGAATATGGCTGACAAAATTTCGGCAGAGTAACGATTAAGCAACTTCCTTATATCCGTCGGAATCCCAGATCGCAAAGAACGATCGGAATGTTCAGATCGGAATAAGTATCGAAATCCTCAGTATCACAATGTGGAACCAAACACTTTCCGATGGTGATGGTTATTGCGATGGAAGCCCCCTTTTTCTTGTACTTTCTGATGGAGGTGTTTGCTTGAATTTCGGGAAGAAGAAAAACCAAGAAATTTTGAACGATTGATCCAAGAAAGTTTGTGTTTTTAACGAAAACCAAGATACCAAAATCACTACAACAAGTAACTAGATAACGTGTATCAAGATCAAAGCATAAAAACACAAAAGAAATTTGGACGTGGGTATTGATTATCAAAACACAAAATCAAGAACACAAGAACAAACCAATCAAACCAAGGCTCTTGATACCATTTGTAGGTCCTCGTAATCCTTGGATTATCCTTGTGTTATGATTATCTAAAGAGATAGAAAGATAGATGAAGATGTAGAGAGAGAAACTAGAGAAAGGTTGGAGAGAATAAGAAATATTAGATTGAATATGTGTGAAAAGTGAATGACCAACCCCTCCTAACATGCTAGGAGGGGGTTTATATAGCCCACCCTACATGTGGGCTATATGGGCTATATTGGATCACGAGCCCAATATCGTTGGAGTGACCGATCCTTTCTAAATACGTAAAAACGTATTTCCAACAATCTCCCCAAAGGGAGGTCACTCCAAGTTACAATGTCCTAAATAGTCTATAGCTCGTGATCTATGCTAATAATGATGTGACCGAGGCTTTCCTTGGAAAAACGTATTTCCAACAAGTTTTTCCCTTTGTATAGTTATTTTATTTCCTTATTAGAATAAACTTTAATAAAGAGGTTTTAATTTTCAAACGTTGTGAATCTTTTGACTCAACCCGAGTTTACTAATCTAAGTTACTCTAGCTAGTATCCTTAACGTGTTTAAGTCAAGTTTTGCTAGGCTTTTATATAGGGAGCTATAAAACGCGAAAGTCTTAACTCTCACGGGTTAAGAACAAGAACTTTTCGCAAGTTCCTATAATTGATCCTAGAGAGTCGTTTATCAAGGGAACTTTACAATGCGATTTCTAAACTTGAAAGAGTCTAAGAATTTGCATGATCCTATAGGCGACTCGAAAACCCAAAACTTTAATTTAATAGGCTAAGCATCCACGAGTCTCATTCCTTGAGATTTTAAACTGTGGAGAACGAGAGATGATAGAGTCAGTTATAAGTTCAGTATTCTTTCGTGAATTTATGTGAGTTAATTATAAGCCTATTCTCCCATCGCTTGTTAATAAATTTATCTGCAATAAATAAGGCTGTATGATTTGAAAAGTTACTTAGCTTCTAGCCCAAGATCGTTTAAAAGTTGCTCGGTATGGATTAGAGTTCATAGCCAAGGCATAACTTATTGAAGCGGGATGCGAAGATTGGCGAGTCCAAAAAGGTCCTAACAAGACATGAGGGCTATATTTTGTTGCTAAAGATCCAAAAGTGATGTGAAGAATCATTTATCGAAAATCAATATGAAGGATCAAGACACACGACAAAAAGCAAATACTCCCCAAAAGTCATGGAGAAGTCTATCCGAAAAGACCCTAGCAAGGTATGAGGATAAATAGATCCAAGTCCTAAAAGGAGGCGGATCGTTGTATATCAAAGTCCAAAGTAATGATTGGAGAAAAATGAAGAAGTCGTGGTCCATATATGAAGAATCTCTCAAAATTTCAAGTGAAGAAATTCCTATTATGAATAGAATACCATTATTTCATGAACGTCTCTCAAGATTTGAAGTATGAAGTCGCTGCCAAATATCGGTCCGAGAAAGGTCTCAAATCGCGAAGCGAGTTATGCCAAGATATGAACTTTTTGAGGTCCCGATAAGCAGTTTTAAAAGATTTTGTCCTTTAGCTAACTATTGATTAAATCGTTCACTTTATTTTCAGCCTAAATAATTATCGAAATAAGTCAAACAATGCATCCTCGTGATCATTCAAGACAACAATAAAATATAAGAGATACACCTAGGAATAAGGGAGTCTAAGTGAATAATTGGCCCACATGAGTTCGTGGTAGTTTGCTAACTTATAATAACAATGATCTCGTTTTTAAGCTTGGTTTGGAGAAAGTGAAAACTTGAGGATGATGATTATTCATGACATTTTCAAAACCCAAGGTATGTTTTTGATTTCTTTACTTTGTATGTTTATAATTTTCTATCTTTAATAAAGGCCAACGTGGATTGATTGTGATGAAAAATGTAAACGTGCTTTGTAACTAATGCATTGCATGAGGACATTGCAATGGTTAAGTGTAGGGGATTTGATAGGTGTGAAAACACCCATCCTTTTTACCACTTAATTACAATAATAACCGGACCAAAACGTGTATTTTATGTCAATTATGTCGAAATTATGCGTGGTTTGTGTTTTTGTTGTGATTTAGGACGAAATTGTGAAAAGTGGAGAAAACACGGGCATTTACGGGCTTTTATTGAAGAAAAAGATGAAAAGACGAAGTCAAGAAGTCAAGAGTGCAAAAAGAACGGAAGTCCAAGACCAATTCTGAAGATTTATCGAAGAAAAAGTCAAAAGACGGAAGTTTACTAAAAGCCGAGGAACTCAAGTCTATTTTATTGAAGAATTAAAAGATGAGTTCAAAAGAAATCCCGAGCCACAAGTCATTAGAGTCTAAATTTAAAGAATATTAGAAGAATAAAGGACTAATGGTGCAATTAATGAAGATTAAAGGCTTAAGGACCTAATGACGCAATTAAGAAGAAAGGAAGGAGGGGAGGAAGCTTCCTAATCCTCCCCTATATATAGTTTAGCTAATTAATCATTTTTCTTTGTTGGCTAGTTTGACAAACTATGCTCTTCCACTTTAATTTTTGCACATTTAAATTCATGTCATTTACTTTATTGCACCTTTAATTACCTTGTCTTGCACCTTTAATTTTCAAGTAAGTTTTAATTTTGTGTTCTTTAATCTTTTATCTTTAAGCTTTTTAATCATCTTGTTCATCTTTTCTTCTTGCTTATTGTCAATCTTTTTCTTAATCTTCATTTGTGTTGAGTTTGTGTTTTCAATCTAAACCTTTTTCATCTTATTTTTATATAAAGTTTAAGTCTTTTTAATTTTCGTGTCTTGTTTTTGTTGATTTCATACGTTTTATATTTGATCTAGTGTTTTTATTTAGCTTATTGGTGTTTTACTTTGCTTATTGTCCTTGAAAAGTTAAGATTTTTGAGCTTATTTTCGTACTTTTTGTGTTTTCCTAGTTTTTAGGAAATCTGATTCGATTTTGGAATTTTTCATAAAGTTGCGAAATTGAACTTTTCAAAAGTTGCGAAATTGTACTTTTGTCTGATTCGATTTTGGAACTTTTCATAAAGTTGCGAAATTGAACTTTTCAAAAGTTGCGAAATTGTACTTTTGTCTGATTCGATTTTGGAACTTTTCATAAAGTTGCGAAATTGAACTTTTCAAAAGTTGCGAAATTGTACTTTTGTCTGATTCGATTTTGGAACTTTTCATAAAGTTGCGAAATTGAACTTTTCAAAAGTTGCGAAATTGTACTTTTGTCTGATTCGATTTTGGAACTTTTCATAAAGTTGCGAAATTGAGCTGATTCAATTTTGCAATTATTGCGACATTGTGCATTGCGACATTGTGCATTGCGACATTGTGCATTGCGACATTGTGCATTGCGACATTGTTGCGTGATTTTGCAATTATTGCGAAATTAATTCTTTTTTTTATTAATTGCGAAATTATGTCATTTTTGTCCAATTTTATTTTTAAACTTATTTTTCCCGCCATTTTTACTTAGTTTTATTTTATTTGTTTCGTCTTATTTTTACTTAGATTTATTTTTACTTGTTTTTCTTATTTTATTTTCAATTTACGTTTTGTCAAATTTTAATTTTACGTCATTTACTTTTCGTCAAGCTTTACTTTTTGTCATTTAATTAATTTACTTTTAAAGTCTTAATTTTTCGCCATTTACGTTTTAATTAGTTTTAATTTTTAATTACAGTCATTTACATTTAAGTCTTGCACCATTTATTTTTAAAACAATCAAAAATATTCTTTTTCACCAAAAACAACTGAGTCGTACTTTGAACCGGAAATCAATTCGTTAAGATACCGAGAAACGAACTTTTCAACTAGCAAAATCTCAATATTTTCCCTTGATTTTGATTGGAGGATACACATCACTCCTCACCATCCTCCAATCAAATTACTCCACATCAGTAGTGAAGAAACACAAGAAACACAAAAGATGACATGCTGGAAATCCGTGTGACCCTAGATGGATTATCCACCGTTGATCAAGAAAAAGAGAGAGGAAAGAAGAAAAGAGCGGCCAAGATTGAAGGTTGCTCCACAAAAACTTCTTGAAGAAGCCATGGGGGTTGGCTATAAATACCCCTTTATTTCTGTAATGTTGGGTGCCATTTATTTTTATTTTAATTTTATTTTACGCAAAATTAGATTTTAGGTTAAATGTAATTTTCTTTTTCCAATTAATGTAATCTCTTTATTATTAATAAAATTTATTTTTAGTTTAATCTTGTGCCTCATTTTTTTTCTGTTTTAAATTTGCAAGTGGATGTTTAAATCTGTTTATTAAATTAAAATTATTGTTAGTTAATTAAAAGTTTTTATTAATTAATAAAAGTAAAAAAAAGTGGATAAGAACTTCCCCACTGGAAGTTTATTAAAGCTGGTTCGAGCGGTTGATTGTTGGTTCGAGAAGTTTATTGAAGATTGTGGGTCTATGATGGTGTTTGGGTAAGGTGTTTTTGCTTCGGTTCATTAAGGAGGCTCAGCGCCCATCCTTCTGCTCAACGGATTCGACACAAGGTTTAATCTCTCGTTTAGTTTTATTGTTTTAGATTTATTAGATTATTTGTTATGCTTGTTATTTGATCTGCTTTAATCTAATAGAAGTTACGTTTCTGGTTATTTTGTCATCTGAATATTTATCTGCATATCTGTTTAGTTGATGAGTAGTTAATGTTTGGGTTTATTTTGTTATAGTTTTGAGTTATCTGTTTAAGGGGTTTGTTTTAATCTGTATTTGTTTGAGTAGTTTAACATTGTGCTTTGGCTTGCTTGTGTTGCTGATATTCGGGGTTGCTGAATGTTTAGATCTTTCTGCTTATTTGATTTCGTTGATTATGTAGCTTTTCTGCTTATTCAATTTTATTGAGTCATTTTTGTTTTAAGTTTAGAATTGTTTATTTGCTGATTTGGTAATCTGTGCTTATTAGTTTTGTTGGCTTAGTTTAAGTATTATTTGCTTATTTTAGGACTTAGTAGCTTATTTGTTTTCGTGAATTCAGTTTACTTTGTGCTTATTTAGTTTTGTTGAATTGCTGATTTACATTAATCTGTCAGATTCATTTAATCTGATAGAGTTTTAAATTCCAAAAAAAAAAAATTATATAAACAAAAAAAACGTCCCCTACGGGACTCGAACCCCTGACCTTTAGTTTAATAGCCCTACGCGTTTACCAATTGTGCTAGTTACTCTTTTGAGTTTATTTACTACCTTTTTTTATTAATGTAGCCTCTTAATTAACTGACAGTTTAGTTAAATTAGTTTAATTACAAGTTTTAGTTAGTTAATTTTAATAAAAAGTTTTTTTATAAGTTTTCATTTATAAAGTTCAAAAAAAATAAACAAAATAAATATTTTTATTACTTTTAGAAATTTTAAATTTGCTTTTATAAATTAGTTTTCATTTATTTTTATTTAAAATTAGTTTTCATTTAGTTTTATTTAAAATTAGTTTTAAATAGATTTCATTTAAATTAAAAGTTTTAGTTAAAAATTAATTAGAGTAAATCAGATTTAAAGTTTTATTTAAATTTAAATAGTTTTCAAATAGTTTAATTAGTTTTAATTAAGTATTTTTAATTAAAGATTTTCCTTTTAATTAGATAAATTAGTTTTTAATTACATTGTTTTCCATAAAAGTTTTTAAAATACCAAAAAGAGTTTAATTTACCAAGAACAATTATTCCATGTTTTAAGTCCGATATCAATTCGAGTGAGTCGAGGAGAGAACGATAAATTGAATAAAAAATAGCTATATTAAAATGTTTACAACTTGCGTGTTTTGTAAAACTTTTCGAGTCACCCGAACCCGAGTCAAAACCAAACCCCGAGACGCCCATGTCTCGGGTTAGCCCAAAACCGAGCCTACAACATCCCTTGGCTGTGGTACCCTGTTGCCTTCAACAAACAGTAGCCACCGGCTTAAGCCGGCAGCCACTGTTGCCCTGGTGGTTCCCACTGGTAGTCCAGTGGTTCCCCCCGCCATGAACCGGGTTCCCACCGAGAGCCTTAAGGCTCTCGGTTCCTACTACTTGTAACCAAACACCCCCTGATGGTTTATTGTTCCCCCTGCTTATTAAACAAACATCCTTGGTGGGTTTATGTTGCTGCCGACTCCACCACAGCCACCATCTCACCCCATCTGGGTCGCGGCTGGGCCAAAACAGGACACACCGAGACCCCTGTTAGTCTGGGTTCGCGTGAAATCAACACATAACCCGACTATTTTCATGTTTATACTTTGTTTACATCATATGTTCATGGATTTAAAAATGTTAATCATGATTAATTAATTAATTAGAGAGAAAGGTTTAAGGATACCGATTCTTGATTTAAACAAAGATCAAACACGAACACTAACTCAAAATCACCATCAAAACCGAACCTCCTTCCCCATTTTCTTGATGGAATCCGGCGGCCGCAATGGTGGTTGCTAGGATTTTTGTTGGTTTTTACAAAATGCTAAAATAAAATAGGAATTAATCCTCCTGGTGGTTTATTTTTATTGTGGGTTAGGCCTATGAGCCCATTCCTTTTCTTCCTGTCTTAACCGCCGACTAACTACAACATTAGTATGATTTCGATTTTTGACTTTTAATATGTCGTGTATTAATATTCGTGTTGAGTTCGTGTTTTACCGTGTCGGAATTTACTTATTAAACGTAAATACTTGTCGCGAATTTATTAAATGCTCTTGAATGCGTGTCGTGATGTAATTATTTAAGCGTTATAATTACTTTGTTATTTCGTGTAATAATTATTTCATGTATTTTAAAGCGGGTTTTACAACTCTTCCCCTCTAAAAGAATAATTCGTCCTCGAATTAGAGGTACGATGTTGTTGGGGTTTAACAATTTTTCCCCTCTAAAAGGATCTTTCGTCCTCGAATTAACGGTAATAAAGCTGATGGGTTTATAAAATTTGAAAGGCTCAAAAGCTGCAAAGACATGTAAGCTGAAAGGACATGAACGTGACATGACTGAAGAGAACATGGAACGTGATATATCTGAAAGAACATATCTGAATTATGGAAGTAAAGAGGATGAGAAGTCCGGATGGACTCCTCCGTTCCAAGTGGCTTCCCGCTCAAAACGGTTCCTTCAAAGATCTTGACACCCTGAAAATCTTGGTCTTAATGACCTTGTCCTAACGATGTTGAATAGTTTCTGGTTCCATACTTGAGATGGATTTTCTGAATATGATCGAATGAATAAGATATAACATGTAGGATACCTGAAACGATACGTACAAATAACATGAACTAATGACCTTTATATCTCTGAGCAAGCTGATGAAACATATTGGGACGAACTACGTGAACAATTGTGAACGTGCTACGTGAGCAATTGTGAACGTGGTTTATGATTATATGAGGAACGTTGTGCATGTAGTATATTGTGAATGTGATACGTGAAACATACTGTGAACGTGATACTAGCACATATCATGAACGTATGCTGACTAAGGAAGGAACGCCAAACGATACGGTCTGAGACAAATAAATGTATGCATGGGTATGGAAAAGTTGGGCTAAACTTGAGTTTGGTTTCTCAAGCTTTTTGTAACCACATACAGTAACAAGCTGTGAAACGTGTATCGTGAGATGGAACACGAACCTGAACGTGAACAATGTCATGTGTGACAATCCGTCAATTTATGGTTGATATTTTATTCTCAATATTATTTAAAAACAATTTACAATATAAACTCACATATTTTTGGGAAGAAATTTGGATTTACGTCTTGAAGTAGCGTCGACTACGTTTAAACCGGAGGATTCAACGTTACGTGCTTACGTTTACATACACCGTCTTTGGTGACAGTCCGACATTTCAGAAAATAAATTTGTCCATGAATATTATTTTGGAGTTTTAAATTTGTGTTGGTTCATAAACTCACAAATTTACGAGAAAAGACTAGGACTTACGATTTTATTTTAACGTCTTTTACGACTAAACCGGAAACCTTAGGATTACGTATTTACGTTTTCGAACTCCGTTTTTGATGAGACAATTTTTATTGGATTCGTTTTGTGACGTTGATTCATAATTTATAAAAACGTTTTTCGTAAAACGACCCGAGGGCACGCAAATCGAGGAAACTAGAATCGAGGAGTACCCGTAAATAAATGGGATGAGACAAGTGGGACACTTGTCCCACCCCACTCCAAAACCGGCCTAACTTAGCCACTACACCATATTTGGTGTCAAGTGTAAGCTAAGTAGCTACACTTGTCACATTAAGCTTAAACATTAAGCTTCCACTTGACAAAATTACTCATCCCATACCATTTGCTTCATTCACACATGCAAAACCATCCTCAAAATTCTCTCACCCTCCATTTTTGGCCGTCCATATCCACCACAAAAACACCACTTTTGATCAATTTCATCCATGAAATCTCATGTTATTCATACACATGTTGATGTCCTCTTGAAGCTCTCTTGAATGGTGGTCCTTATAACATCCAAGGAGGAGTTTTTATGGAGTAGTAGGGCTGATTTTCCACAAGGTATACATTAAGAATGGTGGTCTTGAAGATGGTCTTGGCTATGCACAAGTTTCTCCATCCAAATCCATGTCAATCTCATAACCTACATCAACTTGGTGGTATAAAGATTGTCCTCCTCAACTTCTTGTTATTTTGATTATGTAAACATGTATTTTATTTCCTATTGTATATGTATATGATGATTATATGATGATAAAAATGTTATGTGGGGATTTGGTGTTGATAAACATGATTAAAAAGATGAAAGACTATAAGAAACAAGGTTAAAATCTTGGTTAAATGATAGGCTGTATAAAAACAGTAAAGAACCATATGGTAAACTGATAAAATGATGAAGTAGAATGGATTTAAAGTAAGCTATGGGTCTTGTACACATGTGAGAGTTGGCCATGCAATGGAATCATTGTAATAAGTGAGATATGATCAAAACAAGTTTAGAGCATAAATATGAGGTTACTGTTTTGGACGATTTTTAGAAAATATTTAGAAGATGATTCAACAGTAGCTATAGAAGCGTTAAATGTAGCACATATCATGTAGTTTATGTGATAAAAATTTGAGCTTCTATCTCCATATAGAACTCAAGATATGGCAGTTTTGGTGAAAGTAAAGATAAAAATCAGATTTTTGGAAATAAAAGAATAATACTATTATATAAGCACTCAAATTATATTGTATAAAATGTAAAGTTAAAACCCACTAACTAATGAATTTTATTTATATAAGTATGTAAAAAGTTAAATAGGTGGACATTTTATAAAAATGGTAACTTGTTAAGTTTTATAAGTTATAAAACTATAAACATGATTTTTACGACTTTTTCGGCTATTGCCGTAAAATTAACGTTTTTGTTAAATAAAACTTAGATGGTTGGACCCGTCTAATGAAAACTTTATAAAACTTATATACTGATATATAGACATGCATAACAAGTAAAAACCGATAAAACCCGAACTTTAGGGCATACGGACGTTAACGAGCTAAGTAAACATATTGGACTAATACTTGGACTAATAATTGGACTAAATAAGATAAACACCCATAAAAAGAACGTATTGGGCTTAAACCATTTGGGCCCAACTTGAAAGTGTATGTACTGATAATATAAGTACAAAATGGATTAAAATAAGTTAAATAACTTATAATAAGCTTATTGGACTTAAGACACGTAAATGGGTAAAACTAGTAAACTAGTATAAAAGTTATCAACACATAACTCTAAAATGAGTAAACGAGAATATGTAAACCCACTTGATCATCATATATATATAATCATCATATGTATACATAATTGTTATTTCTATAAAGTCATTGGACAAGAGTCTAAGATAAGTATTATTTGTCTAGGTTTCCGTGATTGAAGCACGTACCGTACGACCGAATCGCCGATAACCCGCCTTCCCATATCAACGTGAGTTCATAGCCTCGCACTCTTTTAAATGTTTTTTTATAAATGTTTTATAAACCCGCGAGGGAGATAACATGTTAGTTTTTATAAATCTAGGACACCATTTGTCCTGATTGTTTGTTTATTGATTTTGGACCCGAATGATTGAATGACCCGATTGTATGACCCTATGAATGCTTAAAGGACCCGATAGATGAAATTAAATGGATTATTAAAGTTAGGTTATGTCACTAAAAGTCCCATTAGCATGAATTGTGAACTACCGGGAGTTGGTAGACGCTTATGCATTTAATAGTACTATTTGGGGACGATCACCCCAGTTCGCGCCTTGACGGTTGATCCCCGTCGTGCCACATTGATTGGTAAGCGAATTTATGTATGAGAAGATTTCCATAGCGTGACCTTTGTGACGACACGCTACTTTAGATGGGCAAAATTGGTATCGGGTTAGCTACCCGTTGTTGGTTTAGTAAGGTAACAATGTCATGCGGCTTATAATAATCCAAAGTTAGCAAAATACTACTAGACGCTCCGAATTACGATGTATTGCCTGACTAACAATACAGGGTCATACTATTGATATTATGTTTGTGTTTTGGTTTTCGTAACCATATTCATATAACGGTTTTTATTTGATTTTATACAACGTCATAAGACGTATTGTATGATGTTTTTACGACATTGGCTCGTATAATAATTTTTAAGGCAAATGCCTATATTATGATTTTCGATAAGGATTTGTATAAAATGACTTTGGCTATTTCATGGCCTATTACAAAGATTTGTATAAAATGATTTTGGCTATTTTACGGCCTATTACAATGATTTGTATGAACTGATTTTTGGTACTAATTTTATACCAAAGTTATATTGATGGAATTTATTAAACTCTATGAATTCACTCGGCGTTATCGCTGACCTTTTCTTTTAACATGTTTTATCTCAGGTACTTGAAGGTAATTCTCGGGAAGACGACAAGAATTCATGGCCCACGCCTAAACAATATTTTCCATTCAAATACTTTGTAAAACTTTGTATGAAATATACTGACTTGGGACCTATGTAACTTTGATATTTATGAATGGAAATGATTTATTAATAAACGACGCGATTTTTATGCGTTGTCTATGATGTGAGTAATGTGATATCCCGTAACACCAACTAGTCTTCCGCTGTACTGAGTTGTATGAATTTGGGGGTGTTACAGTTTGGTACCAGAGCTCTCGTTATAGAGAACGAAAGATTTTTAAAACCAAGGTTTTGAATAAAACATTTCAAAATCTTTTAACTAAAAACATTTTTCTAAAAATGTCTAAAAATCTTTTGACTATAACGGTGCCGAAGAATTCCCGAGTTACCGACAAGACCAGACTGAGAAGTGTTATTTTAATATATATATACATATATATAACTTGGATTATATATATATGATGTAATTTTATTACATGATTGTTTGATGATTATTTTGATATTTATACAAGGTATTTATACGACGTAGATTGTCACAAGAAACCCTAAATCCCCTAGTAAATTAATCGAAGCTATTCTCGTAGGAATTCTAGCTATCCTAGATCTAAACCAAGTTGCGGATATTTATGATCCCAACAAAATGGTTGATATTCGTAGAAATTTAGATATTAGTTGATTGTGATATTGAAAAAGAATTGGCGAGATTAAAACTGATATCGATGTCATGACGATCTTTTCTTATAGAGTGGAGTTTGACAAAACGTTACCACCTAGAAAGACGTCATCTGATTCGTTGTCACCCAATTCTTAAATTTGAAATCGAAAGGGTGAATATTGCACTTGAGGCTGTTATTGGAACCATTACCCAAAAGCCTCATGCCACTAATACCTTTCCGAGAAGTCTAGTTGAATGATCAAGTCATTTCATATTAATGACTCATTTGATAATTGTTGTTGTAAGAGTTAATAGGATTGGAAATTAAGTGTTGATTCATATTGAGATTGTATTTCCTTTACAAGGCCGAAGAATAAGGTTGTAAGTATTGGATAATGAGGTAGGATATCGAATTGAGTATAAAATTGATTGAAACTTGAATAAAGTAAAATTTAACTTGTATGGGATATAAGATTGTTAAGAGGAAGTCGTTAAGTTTTGTGATTGAATTATAAGGATTTAATTGATTGTTGATTCGTGTTAAAGGTTGTTCCTAGGCCATTGTCCACTAATGAGGATGCCCAGTGTCCAAGAAATAAATTGAAGAAATCTTCTTCTGAATTGGGACCGATGGATCTTTCGGGACATGTGGAACACCTAATGATTCTTGTAGATTAGTATTCATTGTGGTATCTTTTAAAGATCCCTAACTTAACTGAGACATCAGTTGGTAGGATGAGTTCTGAGAGTTGTATGAAATAGTGACACGTAATGTGTTACGGTACAATTTTGACTTGTTTGTGATTAATGAAAAAAAGACTACCTTTGATTGCTAAATCCTACATGTATTGATGTTATCTATCTCTTATTGCTTCATCCTAATGTTCGCATTAGTGATGCAACCATTGAACAAGTACTCATCTCGATTTGAGTTACGTTGTGGATTATTCTTTTGAGTGCCATCGAGATCATGAACCTCGTGATTAATTGGCTAAGCTCATTTCCTATCATATCGTAGTTAATTCTTGGTGAACAAGCTTTCATCACTCTTTTGCAGATCACACATTGTTTTTATAAAGTTAAAACGGTATCCTTTGAGGAAATTTAATTTTCATCACCATAAGAATTATTCAAAGTGAGATTTATAAGTGATTGTTATCGAAATAAAGTTGTTTATGAGACGCTTTGGAAACTTAATTATTTCCATAACAAAGAAAACCTTTGTAAATATATTTTTGATTCTTATTTAAGAATTAAGCATAAAAATGTTTTTATTATAAACATGATGATAAAATTTTGACGAACTGAGTATTGCATCGTTAATCTTGAAATTGTATATAGTTGCGCGCCTACATACAATTTGGAATGGACTATTAATACTAGGCTTTTGACACCCTATATTAAAGTTCAAGTTCGTTATAATTCCGAATCTTTTTGAATTGAAAACCGGTCTTAAGTGCGACTCAATCGTCTTTTGGTGAATCAAGAGAATGGTTTGGTTTGTTTGTTTTAAACTACTAGCAAATGATTAAAGTGTCGTTGAGTAAATTAAAGCTTTGACAAAATTAAACTTAAGGTTAATCAATCGTAATAAAACAATTCATGTTCATCGGAATAAAAATAGCAACCATCGGAATGTCTCTAACATTAACCATCGGAATAATCTAGTTCAGATCGGAATACTTAAGAAGCACTTCTGTCGCAATATGCATCTATCGGAATGTGTTGTCGCAATGATTCTATCGAAAAACGGGCAGCACTTCGTCTTAACCAAGTCCTTAAGACCCGTCGGAATGTGCGATCGCAATGTGCGATCGCAACCCAGATCGGAATAAGGGGATTAACCAACCGATCGCAAAGTAAAACCCTAATGGGTTATTGCGATCAAAAACAAAGGCTATCGGAATGTGGAGTAACCGTCGGAATGAGTACAAAACCCTAGTTTTGCGATGGAAGGCAACAGATTCCGAAATTTGTGGAAAGAGTGAATCTCAATAAGCAAACGCAATAAGCAAATCCAAACGGAACTTAAACAATTCACAAAGCTTAAATTTAAGATTTCTAAAGCATAAAATCAAGAACTTTATGAAATGAACTTTAAACTTACTAAATCCTTTTGCAAAATCCGAGAATCAATAAGCTAAGATTCGAATAAGCCAATAAGCATTATGAGCTTATGACCTAAACGTGTAAAAGCTTGTGTGTAAATCAAAAGATCAAACTTTTAACCACGAAATCATAAAATCATACGGATGAAGTGTGATATTCGGATCAAAAGTAAAATAAATCAAGAAGTGTAGAATGAGAATAAGGATCAAAAGCTTAAAATAGAACTTTGATTAATGAAATAAGCAATACAAAAAAGTGTTTAATCTTGAAAGATTAAAAGAAAAAGATGAACTAGTGAGAGAAAGTTTAAGACTTTCTCTCTCTAAAAACTAGAAAGAAACTTAAGAAATAAAAACTAGCTAACCCCCTCCTAATGTGATTAGGAGGGTATTTATAGGGAAGTGGGAGGCATGTGTGGTGCTTTCTTCTTTCTTTTTCTTCTCGACTCGATTTAAATTCTTCGTCTTTGTAGTCTCGGGATTTGAACTTGTCTTTTAATTTTCTTTTTTTTCTATTAGACTTAAGTTCTTCGACTTCATTAAACTTCCGTCTTTAGACTTGTTCTTCGATAAATCTCCAGAATAGGTCTTGGACATCCGTTCTTTAAGCACTCTTGATCTTTTGACTTCGTCTTTTCCCGTTTTCTTCGATAAAAGCCCGTGAAAGCCCGTGTTTTCTTCCTTTTTCTTCTTTTGGTCCTAAAACACAATAAAAACACAAACCACGCATAATTCCGACTTTTACGACATAAATCACACGTTTTGGTCTTGTTATTATTGGAAATAAGTGGTAAAAGGATAAGTGTTTTCACACTTATTAAATCCCCTACACTTGACCATTGCAATGCCCTCATGCAATGCATTAAATTTTAAAGCACGGTTTACATTTCCCATCAAAAATAACCCACCTTGGCCTTTATTAAAGTCTAAACATAAAAGATAGAAATAAGTAAAGAAATTAAAAACTTACATTGGGTTTTGGCGGCCATGAACGTTTATCATCCTCAAGTTTCACGTTCCCCATACCAAGCTTAGAAACGAGATCATTGTTATTATAAGTTAGCAAACTATCACGAACTCATGTGGGCCAATTATTCACTTAGACTCCCTTATTCCTAGGTGTATCTCTTATATTTTATTTTTGTCTTGAATGATCGCGAGGATGCATTGTTTGACTTATTTCGATAGTTATTTAGTCCGAAAATAAGGTGAACGATTTAATCAATAGTTAGCTAAAGGACCAAATCTTTTAAAACTGCTTCTCGGGATATCAGAAAGTTCATATCTTGGCATGACTTGGTTCGCGATTTGAGACCTTTCTCGGGCCGATATTTGGCAGCGACTTCATACTTCGAATCTTCGAAAGACGTTCTTGAAATTATGGTCTTCTCTTCATAATAGGAATTTCTTCACTTGAAATTTTTGAGAGATTCTTCATCTTTGGACCACGACTTCTTCATTTTTTCTCCAATCTTTATTTTGGACTTTGATATACAACGATCCGCCTCCTTTTAGGACTTGGATCTATTTATCCTCATACCTTGTTAGGGTCTTTTCGGATAGACTTCTCCATGACTTTTGGGGAGTTTTTGCTTTTCGTCGTGTGTCTCGATCCTTCATATTGATTTTCGATAAATGATTCTTCACATCACTTTTGGATCTTTTAGCAACAAAATGTAGCCCTCATGCCTTGTTAGGGCCTTTTCGGACTCGCCAATCTTCGCGCCCCGCTTCATAAGTTATGCCTTGGCTATGAACTCTCGTCATTACCGAGCAACTTTTAAACGATCTGGGGCTAGAAGCTAAGTAACTTTTTAAATCGTACAACCTTATTTATTAGCAGATAATTTATTAAGCAAGCGGAGGGAGAATAGGCTCATAATTAACTCACATAAATTCACGAAAGAGTACCGAACTTATAATTGACTCTATCACCTCTCGTTCTCCACAGTTTAAAATCTCAAGTAATGAGACTCGTGGATGCTTAGCCTATTAAATCAAAGTTTCGGGTTTTCGAGTCGCCTATAGGATCTTGCAAATTCTTAGACTTTTTCAAGTTTAGAAATCGCATTTTAAAGTTCCCTTGATAAACGACTCTCTAGGATCAATTATAGGAACTTGCGAAAAGTTCTTGTTCTTAACCCGTGAGAGTTAAGACTTTCGCGTTTTATAGCTCCCTATATAAAAGCCTAGCAAAACTTGACTTAAACACGTTAAGGATACTAGCTAGAGTAAACTTAGGCAAGTAAACTCGGGTTGAGTCAAAATGTTCATGACTAAGAAAAATATAAAACCACTTTATTAAAAATTTATTTTAGCAAAGGAAACATAACAAAGGCAAATACAACTATACAACTCGGCCAAAATAGATTAAAAATTTTGAAAAATGTCGAAAAATCAAATTTTCCGGTTAAAATGAAGGCAAATTCATGGAAAAGACCACTTACTTCGATAGAAGTCCCCCCTACACTTGAGATAAACATTGTCCTCAATGTTTAAGTATGTGGGAGTAAACTCCCCTACACTTAGGACATTGTGCACTTTGTTTAAATCTTGCTAAGGAAAAGACAACTAAAGTGAATTCAATGTGAACATATAGAATATGAAATATTGAATCACAAGAGTTTAGGATAGAACCGGGAAGATGGGAACACGGTATCACGGTTCGTCAAAAGTCATCAAGATGCTCTCTGAAGCTTAAATCCCTGCACAGCACAAGAAACAAGACAACAAACATATGCGGGGCTCCCCCTACACTTATTAGGAAAGCAGTAAAGGATAGAACACGGGTTGCCTCCCGAGAAGCGCTTGTTTTTGTTCACCGAGTCATGAGCCTGACTCGACCCAATTTTAGTTCATGGGGAACGTGGTGAGGGATGGAATCATCTCCTGAGAGATGTCCTCACCAAAGTACAGCTTCAAACGCTGGCCATTCACCTTGAAATTGGGCCCATTCGGCTGAGAAAGCTCAATGGTCCCATACGGAAAGACTTTGGCGATGGTGAATGGACCAGACCAGCGGCTCTTCAACTTGCCAGAGAAGATCTTCAACCGAGAGTTAAAGAGTAGAACGTGATCTCCAACGTGGAACTCTCGGTTCTTGATTTTAGCATCGTGGATCATCTTTGTCTTCTCCTTGTAGATCAGCGAGTTCTCATAAGCTTCATTCCTTAGTTCTTGTAGCTCGTTGAGTTGAACCTTGCGATGATCACCGGCTTTAATGATGTCGAAGTTCGCCCACTTCAAGGCCCAGTGCGCCTTATGTTCCAGCTCGATGGGTAAGTGGCAAGCTTTCCCGTACACAAGACGATAGGGTGTACAACCGATCGGGGTCTTGTAAGCAGTACGAAAAGCCCACAGAGCATCATCTAACTTATCGGCCCACGCGGCACGATGCTCTCCCACAGTACGCTCCAAAATTCTCTTCAAGCCACGATTGGAAATTTCGGCTTGCCCATTGGTTTGGGGATGATAGGCGGTGGAAAGACGGTGATTGACACCATACTTTGCCATGACTCTTGCAAATTGATCGTTGCAGAAATGAGTCCCGCGGTCACTGATGATAGCACGAGGAACGCCAAATCGAGCGAAAAGCTGCTTCAAAAAGTTCACAACCACCCTCGCATCATTCGTAGGAAGAGCCTTAGCTTCAACCCATTTAGAGACGTAGTCGACGGCGACGAGGATGTACTTGTTCCCTTTGGATGATGGAAATGGCCCCATAAAGTCGATGCCCCATACATCAAAGATTTCACATTCCTGTATGAAATTTTGAGGCATCTCATCTTTATGTGTGATCTTGCCTTGACGTTGGCAAGCATCACAATGCTTAACCATTTCGTGAGCGTCACGATAAATGGTGGGCCAGTAGAATCCGGAATCAAACACTTTCTTAGCGGTGTAGTTGGGACCAAAGTGACCACCGGTGGGTCCTTTGTGGCAAGCTTGGAGGATGTCAAAAGCTGCCGGTCCGTCAACACATCGACGAATAATCAGATCAGCACACTGTTTGAATAGATAAGGGTCATCCCAAAAGTAAGTCTTAACATCGTTCAAGAACTTCTTCTTTTGTTGGGATGTTAACCCTTGGATGAGAATACCACCCGCCAAGTAGTTTGCAATGTCTGCAAACCACGGGGTGCCATCAAGATTGAGATTTATAGACATTAGAGTCTCCAGGGGGAAAGAGTCATTGATCTCTTTGTTCGGATGATCCCCTTGATATGGATCCTCAAGTCGACTCAAATGATCCGCGGCCAGGTTTTCGGCTCCCTTCTTGTCACGAATTTCAATGTTGAATTCTTGAAGGAGCAAAACCCAGCGAAGAAGTCTTGGCTTAGAATCGTTCTTTGTCATCAAGTACTTCAACGCGGAATGGTCCGTGTATACGATGGTGGTGGATAAAACAAGATAGGGGCGAAATTTCTCAAAAGCATAGACAACAGCTAAAAGCTCTTTTTCGGTTGTCGTATAATGCAATTGAGCCCCCGTCATTGTTTTGCTAGCGTAGTGGATTGGTTGGAAGTGTTTATTCACACGTTGACCCAAAACCGCACCAATAGCAAAGTCGCTAGCATCGCACATCAATTCAAAGGGCAGCTCCCAATTAGGGGTAACCAAGACCGGTGTCTTAGTGAGCTTATCCTTGAGAAGATTGAAGGCTTCGAGACACTCTTTAGAAAAGATAAAAGGAGTATCTTTTTCTAAGAGGTGGGTCATCGGGCGAGCGATTTTAGAGAAATCCTGAATGAATCTACGATAGAAGCCCGCATGACCCAGAAAGCTTCTCACACCCTTCACGGTGGAAGGTGGAGGTAATTTGGCTATGACATCTACTTTAGCACGGTCAACTTCAAGACCGGCTTTAGAGATTTTGTGTCCTAGCACAATGCCTTCTTTTACCATAAAATGGCATTTTCCCCAATTCAGAACAAGGCGAGTGTCTTCGCACCGCTTAAGCATACGTTCCAAGTTGGCAAGGCAAGTAGAGAAGGAATCCCCGAAGACCGAGAAATCATCCATGAAGACTTCCATGGTTTGCTCAACCATGTCATGGAAGATAGCCAACATGCACCTTTGGAAAGTCCCGGGGGCATTGCATAAGCCAAAAGGCATTCGTTTGTAAGCAAAGGTGCCATAGGGACAAGTGAATGTTGTCTTCTCTTGATCTTGGGGATCGATGGGTATTTGAAAATAACCCGAGAAACCATCCAGAAAGCAGTAATATTCATTACCAGCTAGACGTTCAAGCATTTGGTCCATAAAAGGTAGAGGGAAATGATCCTTTCTCGTGGCATCATTGAGTTTGCGGTAGTCTATACAAACTCTCCACCCAGTAACGAGACGGGTAGGAATCAACTCGTTGTTTGCATTGGGCACAACGGTGATACCACCTTTCTTAGGCACACAATGGACTGGACTAACCCACGGTGAATCCGAAATAGGGTAAATCATACTCGCATCAAGAAGTTTGATAACCTCCTTTTTGATGACTTCATGGATTTTAGGATTCACCCTTCGTTGACTTTGAATTGTGGGCTTAAAGTCGTCCTCCATGAGAATTTTATGTGTGCAGAAATGAGGATCAATTCCACGGATGTCCGAGATTTTCCAAGCGATAGCGCGTTTATGCTTCTTTAACACAGCGATAAGTCGGGCTTTTTCGTCTTCTTGCAGATCCTTAGCGATGATGACCGGTAGCTTCTCGTCGTCTTCCAGAAAAACGTACTCAAGATGAGGCGGTAGGTCCTTAAGCTCAAGAGTAGGAGGATCCTTAATAGATGGTGAAACTAACGATGGATCATCATTAGTCACCTCTTTAGGAGCAGGAGGAGAGAATGGGTCCTCATTGAGAAGTCTCTCAATAGTACGAATATCTTCATCCCAATTGGTGGACAAATTATCATACTTAATATCGAGAGGACCCAAGCTAGCTTCGAAATCATCCAAGTCACTTTCCCCAAAAGGAGTCAATGCTGGAGCAATTGAGGCAACGGTCTCAACATTGGGTAGAGAAGGAGTACTTTTGCAAGCATCATGAAAATGTTCTTCACAAGCCTCATCGAGAACATCAATAGCATTAACACTCTCATATGAACAAGGTTGCTTTGAAATCTTACCCATGTTGAAGACAATTTGATCGTCACCAACTCTCATAATTATTTCGCCTGCGGCTACATCAATAAGAGTGCGACCGGTCCTCAGAAAGGGACGTCCAACGATTAGTGGAACACGGGGATCCATCTCGTAGTCAACGACGACAAAATCCGCCGGAAAGGTGAATTTATCAACGCCAACAAAGACATCTTCGGCTATCCCCACTGGATAAGCAACCGTACGGTTGGCTAATTCCAAAGTCATTTTGGTGGGGACTAGCTCGGGGAGAGATAATTGCTTCCAAACACTTAAAGGCATTAAGTTTATACTGGCACCTAGATCGGCTAGGGCCATGCAATTCTCTACTCCCGGGAAGTTGCACGGAATTAAGAAGCGACCCGGATCACCAAGTTTGGTGGGCAATTGCCTTAAAAGCACTGCGGAGCAGTTCTCATTAAGGTGGGTCTGAGCAATGTCAAGAAGCTTTTCTTTATCACTTAAAAGATCTTTAAACATCTTAGCGTATTTGGGCATGTGAGCGAGAGCCTCGGCAAAGGAGATGTTAAAATTCAGTTGTTTAAACATTTTAAGAAAGTTTGAAACTTGAATATCATCCTTGCTCTTTTGCTTCTCTTTCCTCAACCTTGAAGGATAAGGTATATTGGATGAAGAAGAAGGCTTTAGGGGAATAGGATCACTCACAACCACGGGTGGTGGGGAAATGGGGATAGAAGGTGAAGGAGGTGGGGAAATTTGCTCTTTTTCCTTGTTCACAATCACGGGTGGAGGTGTAGGAAGCTCGGGTTCCATATAACCTTTTCCACTACGAGTGGTGATTGCTTTCATCTCCCCTCTCGGATTTGCAACGGTATTACTCGGAAGAGTACCCGAAGCAGAGGGTTGATTACTTTGGATGAGCGAACCAATCATATCACGAAGATGAAGAGCTTGATTGTTAAAAGAGTTTTGCATGTTTACATTCATTGTATCATTGTGTTTGGCCATATCATTCCTTAGCTCGGCTCGAATATCGTTCCCTTGCTTTGCCATTTCTCCCTTCAAGTTGCGGACTTGACTCTGAAGATTCATCACCAACTCCTGATTAGTCTTCATGAATGTCTCGACTTCTGGATTCACTGCCATCGGTTGATTGATAGGTGGAGCCTGGTAAGCTTGAGAATTTCCTTGAGTTGGGTATGGGTTTCTTTGGGATTGATACTGATTGTTTGCACGAGGTTGGGATTGATTGTAGCTTTGTTGTTGGTTTTGGTTTGCAGGAGGGAAACCGGGGGGAGCAAGATAATTGTTGGATCGATAACTTAGCAAGTTACGGTCTCCCTGAGGGCGAGCTTGATAGCCTCCCGTGGGATAAGTACCGTATGCTGCGTTAACGTCTTCAGAATAATTTCCTTGGGTAGAAGGACAATCATTGTAAGAATGAGGGCCACCACATGTGTCACAAGAAATAGCAACGGCTTTAGCTTGTTGAAAGTGGTTTGTGGCCATGGCCATGAAATTCTTGTTCATTTCAGCGAGTTGGCGAGAAATTTCAGACATTTCAGGATTGGAGGAAGAAGAAGAAACATTGACTCTCGAGTTAGATCTTGAGGATGCGGATGAATCCCAATTCTTGTGGTGAGTAGTCATGTTTTCGATCAACTCTCGACACTCCTCCGGTCTCCTTTTCATAAAAGTACCACCGGCGGCGGCATTGATCGTGTCACGATCACGAAAGGTGAGACCATTGTAGAAGGTGTCAATGAGAGTGACGGGGAGCATATTGTGATTAGGACAGCGGTCGATCAAATCATTGTAACGTTCCCAAGCATCGAAAAGCGATTCATCATTCTCTTGCATAAATCCACTGATTTGGTTACGAAGGCTAGTGACCATGGATGGGGGAAAGTAGCGCGATAAAAAACGTTGAGTCATGTCGTTCCATGTATGAATAGAATTCTTAGGAAGACGGTCAAACCATTTTTCGGCATGGTGAGAAAGCGAGTGTGGAAAAAGTTGAAGGCGAAGGTCATCCATAGAAACACCGGGGCACTTCATGCTTTGGGTAATGGTAATGAATTTGTCGAGGTGTTTGTTGGCATCATCATCCGGAATTCCACGAAACGGGTTCGTTTGCACTTGTTGTATCATGTGATGCTTTAACGAAAACTCCTGAGCCGTGACGTGCATTGGCGCAATCGGGCCTCCGCGTCCATTCATGGTGGGTTGGCACAATTCCTCCATGGTTCGTAAATCAGGTTGAAGGACATTGTTGTTGTTGTTGTTGTGGTTGTTATTCAAATTATTTTGAGGTGGGTGATTATTGTTGTTGTTAACACCAGCCATATCTAAATCTTCACGATTCTCGGGCTCAGAATAGTTTGTAGATCTAGTACGCATGCACCTGCAGAAGAAAAATATACACAAGAAATATCTATATAATCTTTTTGGTTTTTATAGGTTTTTTAATGTTTTTGTATTTTTGAAAAGTTATATAATTTTTATGGATTTTGAAAATTTTTTAGCAATGAAAATAACGTTCAAAGAACGGATCCCAAAATTCAATGCGTCTCTCACTAGAAACCGTTTATCTTAACGAAAAGAGCCGGCAGCGGCGCCATTTAATACTAGGCTTTTGACACCCTATATTAAAGTTCAAGTTCGTTATAATTCCGAATCTTTTTGAATTGAAAACCGGTCTTAAGTGCGACTCAATCGTCTTTTGGTGAATCAAGAGAATGGTTTGGTTTGTTTGTTTTAAACTACTAGCAAATGATTAAAGTGTCGTTGAGTAAATTAAAGCTTTGACAAAATTAAACTTAAGGTTAATCAATCGTAATAAAACAATTCATGTTCATCGGAATAAAAATAGCAACCATCGGAATGTCTCTAACATTAACCATCGGAATAATCTAGTTCAGATCGGAATACTTAAGAAGCACTTCTGTCGCAATATGCATCTATCGGAATGTGTTGTCGCAATGATTCTATCGAAAAACGGGCAGCACTTCGTCTTAACCAAGTCCTTAAGACCCGTCGGAATGTGCGATCGCAATGTGCGATCGCAACCCAGATCGGAATAAGGGGATTAACCAACCGATCGCAAAGTAAAACCCTAATGGGTTATTGCGATCAAAAACAAAGGCTATCGGAATGTGGAGTAACCGTCAGAATGAGTACAAAACCCTAGTTTTGCGATGGAAGGCAACAGATTCCGAAATTTGTGGAAAGAGTGAATCTCAATAAGCAAACGCAATAAGCAAATCCAAACGGAACTTAAACAATTCACAAAGCTTAAATTTAAGATTTCTAAAGCATAAAATCAAGAACTTTATGAAATGAACTTTAAACTTACTAAATCCTTTTGCAAAATCCGAGAATCAATAAGCTAAGATTCGAATAAGCCAATAAGCATTATGAGCTTATGACCTAAACGTGTAAAAGCTTGTGTGTAAATCAAAAGATCAAACTTTTAACCACGAAATCATAAAATCATACGGATGAAGTGTGATATTCGGATCAAAAGTAAAATAAATCAAGAAGTGTAGAATGAGAATAAGGATCAAAAGCTTAAAATAGAACTTTGATTAATGAAATAAGCAATACAAAAAAGTGTTTAATCTTGAAAGATTAAAAGAAAAAGATGAACTAGTGAGAGAAAGTTTAAGACTTTCTCTCTCTAAAAACTAGAAAGAAACTTAAGAAATAAAAACTAGCTAACCCCCTCCTAATGTGATTAGGAGGGTATTTATAGGGAAGTGGGAGGCATGTGTGGTGCTTTCTTCTTTCTTTTTCTTCTCGACTCGATTTAAATTCTTCGTCTTTGTAGTCTCGGGATTTGAACTTGTCTTTTAATTTTCTTTTTTTTCTATTAGACTTAAGTTCTTCGACTTCATTAAACTTCCGTCTTTAGACTTGTTCTTCGATAAATCTCCAGAATAGGTCTTGGACATCCGTTCTTTAAGCACTCTTGATCTTTTGACTTCGTCTTTTCCCGTTTTCTTCGATAAAAGCCCGTGAAAGCCCGTGTTTTCTTCCTTTTTCTTCTTTTGGTCCTAAAACACAATAAAAACACAAACCACGCATAATTCCGACTTTTACGACATAAATCACACGTTTTGGTCTTGTTATTATTGGAAATAAGTGGTAAAAGGATAAGTGTTTTCACACTTATTAACTATGCAAGACTGATTAGTAGTCACCATAAAACTAATGAATAAACACTACATTTTATGTAAAGATTGTGAAAGATTAAATTTTATGAGATCTGCAAGAAGTGAAAAATAGGGACATAGTGTTAGGTACACCTACATATGTGCCTGTAGCATCTATTCTTCTGAGTCGAATTTACTCATCTGTGGAGATTGTCTTATTTGACAATTGACAATCCTTTCTTGTCCAATTCTCCCGTAGCGAGATTCTTAGGAAAAGTATCTGATTTCCGAGTATTGATACCCGACTGGATGTATCGACGTTCCTATCATTTCTTATGATTTGATTTCATTTGAATGACCTGGGTAACGATCCGAGGAGCTTTCGAATGCGTACTCAAATTATGAAAACATGGGATATATTCATATTCGTTAAATGTTTTCGTCTGTATCTGATTGAAATTCTCTCGCATAGATTATGTGTGGACCTTACTCTTTTAAGGTTAGTTGTGTCTCCTGATATCCTTGAATTATGAAGGATTATGAATTATTATTAGACTTTTGAGAAGTTCGCATCTTATCGACGGCAATAAAACTGGAAAGTTGATAGTGCCAGTGGAATGGATTGATTGATTATGACATGACGACCTTGTCTTAATTGATGGGAACTCGAGTAGAATTCTCCTAAATGATAAGATGTTGATTATCAAAAGTGATCTAAATAATTCTTGATGGATGACTTGAAATTATACCGCGAATGGTTGCGAATTAGTCATAGATAATATAATCTAGAAGAACCTAATGTGAATTTATTAAAAGATGTTTATCTTATTTGAAACTTTAGGAAGTATTTGTTGGTGAATTACCTAGACTTTCGCCATTAAGGCAAGTTGAAATTTGGTATTTGATTATATTCTCGGTGTTGCACCTGTGGCTTGTGCACTGTACGTCAGCACCATCTAAATTAAAGGAATTTCCGTACAACTGAGAGAGTTGTCGGAAAAAGATTTTATTATACCAAGCCTGTCATCCTGAAGAGCTATGGTGTTATCATTCCTTATATTTATAGATTACTGTGAACTGAGTAAATTGACAATCGAAAACGATATCCATAACTCGAAATAGAAGAATTGTTCGATCATTTACAAGGTTCTAGCAAATTTGATCCATAGCATGGTTATCATCAACTTCGCATCTGCGAAAGAGATTATCTATTCCAATCACTACATCCGGTACTTGTAATGAACATTATGAGTTCCACGTGATGTCGTTTGGATTGACCAATGCACATGTAGCATTCATAAATTTGGTGAATCACGTGTGTAGGCTGTAAATTGATAAATTCATACTTGTGATCATTAAGGATCATTTGTTTGTTTATAAGAATAAGAAGGAGTTAGAGATTATTTATAGATTGCCCTAGATTGGCCGAACAGTGTAAACCTGAACCTTGAATAATTAACACGTGATTAAAGACTTAATACTTTACATGATTTGACTATGTGATTAAAAGGATAATGGAATATAAATTGACTCTTCAAAAATTAAGAGCCCTTTTAAGATTTTGGATTTTTCCAAAAAGAAATGGAAATATGTTTTGACAAATGTTGTAACAAAGGATTTTAAGGGATTATTCCCTTATACACAAACCATTTAACTAAACTTCTGTTTAGGGGTAAATGTTTGTGTATACTTCTAGACAACTTAAGAAGAATTGAGGAAACTATATAACTTATTACTTAAAATTTGAAATGACAACTTTTGCTTTTCAACTAAGAAAACTTTGACCAAAATATAACCAAAGATTTTTCAAACGTTTACGAATCTTATTAATTATTTTCGATAAATCAACAAAAATCTTGTTAATTAAATTCAAATTTATTTTGAACATTTTATATAATTGGTCGAACTAAGAAATTTAAAACTTTGACGTTTACGCTTCATAAAAATTAACTAATAATTATTTAATTAGTTGTAATAATTATCGACGCTTTAAAAACGCCGGATTGAGAAAAACTGATAAAAATGATAGTAAAGACGAAACTAAAACATAGAAGATATGAAGAAAGAAATTTTGAATAAATACGGTTATGATATTTATTTCATCAGGAGAAGGTGAACGTAACTACTGACGCATAATATATAAAGAATACTTGAGTGAATTATGGACACGATGATCACATCATCATGAGAAGTGAATATAGATACTGACGTATTATGTAGAAAAGATAAAGAACCAATTAGAACATGTTCCTTAATAATGGAGGTGCAAAATAAATTGCCGAACGATATAAAAATAAACAATGTTTGTAAAGAGGATAATATAGATTATAAAAGAGGTTCGCGGCTAATGTGAACAATTAAAAATTGAGAAGCCGATAGCGCTGAATGTATAAAAGGCCACTTATGGTTGCCTAAATATGGAGATTGTGAGATATAGTTATGTTGGAATTTGTAAGTATAAGTATTCTATTTATGTCATTTATGACTAAAAGTATCTTTGTCTGAAGAAGTTATACTAATGACAATTATGAAGGCAGACATCGCCTCATACATTAGTAAACGTCTAGCTATTGCAAAGGTCATCATCTGAATTTGATTCGATTTGGGTCATCGTCGACAGACTGACCAAATCTGCTAATATCATTACCGTTAATGATAAATGCAAAAGAGTTATGTAAACATAGTGTGCCTGTATCGAACATCTTTATCAAGATCCTCGCTTCGCATCGAATTTCTAGAGATTTGCTCAGAAATCATTGAGAACGAACCTTGATGAGAGTACTATGTACCACCCCAAATCGAAGGGACGAGGTAAAGTAACGAAACAAAGTAATATAAGTGATGTTTTATGTTTGAATGATTGACCTTTGGTAATAGACCATATAATCGTTTTCCTTTGGAAGGATTATCATTAATAATTATCGTATTAGGATCGAGATCGAATCTTGTTAGGATCCGAATCTTAGAGCATCTGTAAGCAGGAGTTGAGATGAAGACACCCGACATACACCCACTGTGAGTTGGACATGTCTTTTAGGTTTAAGGTTTCCTATAATGGCGAACCTATCCTTGCAAAATACCCGACCCGCGAGATCTGAAATGATTGTTGAAATTAGGATCTGATTATTGACAGCCGGTAATGGGCAAGAGGTTATGTGAAAGTGAAATGTAGATCTTGAAGTGCCAAATGGGTTGCGAAGTTATGCCACAATTTTTAAACTTGGGAAAATGAATTCATGATCTGACAAATCATGGGATATAAGTCCCCGTTGTTTGGGACCATTGAGATGATATAAAAGATTGGTTTGAAAGGCATATAAGCTGGATCTACCCTAGACTTCAAAGACTACGTGAATTATGTTCGTATATCGAACTTGATGGAATATCTATCAAGTGAAAATCTGATTGTTCTTAGTAAAGCTTAGATCGGCGAAAAGTTGCATTCATCAGAAACCCGTGAACATCATGGATAGAGAAAGTAAGTCAACATTTAGCCTGATCTTATTCCCGTAGTTATGTTTGATGAAACTCGCGTATTGTAACGAATTGCACTTGTGAGAAAAGACCGAATGTGGAGGAAATACCCACATGGCTTTAACTCTATAAGAAGCGAGTAGTAAGGTAAGATGATCTTTGAGGACAAAGATCCTGTTTAGGGGTAAATGCTGTGACAATCCGTCAATTTATGGTTGATATTTTATTCTCAATATTATTTAAAAACAATTTACAATATGAACTCACATATTTTTGGGAAGAAATTTGGATTTACGTCTTGAAGTAGCGTCGACTACGTTTAAACCGGAGGATTCAACGTTACGTGCTTACGTTTACATACACCGTCTTTGGTGACAGTCCGACATTTCAGAAAATAAATTTGTCCATGAATATTATTTTGGAGTTTTAAATTTGTGTTGGTTCATAAACTCACAAATTTACGAGAAAAGACTAGGACTTACGATTTTATTTTAACGTCTTTTACGACTAAACCGGAAACCTTAGGATTACGTATTTACGTTTTCGAACTCCGTTTTTGATGAGACAATTTTTATTGGATTCGTTTTGTGACGTTGATTCATAATTTATAAAAACGTTTTTCGTAAAACGACCCGAGGGCACGCAAATCGAGGAAACTAGAATCGAGGAGTACCCGTAAATAAATGGGATTAGACAAGTGGGACACTTGTCCCACCCCACTCCAAAACCGGCCTAACTTAGCCACTACACCATATTTGGTGTCAAGTGTAAGCTAAGTAGCTACACTTGTCACATTAAGCTTAAACATTAAGCTTCCACTTGACAAAACTACTCATCCCATACCATTTGCTTCATTCACACATGCAAAACCGTCCTCAAAATTCTCTCACCCTCCATTTTTGGCCGTCCATATCCACCACAAAAACACCACTTTTGATCAATTTCATCCATGAAATCTCATGTTATTCATACACATGTTGATGTCCTCTTGAAGCTCTCTTGAATGGTGGTCCTTATAACATCCAAGGAGAAGTTTTTATGGAGTAGTAGGGCTGATTTTCCACAAGGTATACATGAAGAATGGTGGTCTTGAAGATGGTCTTTGCTATGCACAAGTTTCTCCATCCAAATCCATGTCAATCTCATAACCTACATCAACTTGGTGGTATAAAGATTGTCCTCCTCAAATTCTTGTTATTTTGATTATGTAAACATGTATTTTATTTCTTATTGTATATGTATATGATGATTATATGATGATAAAAATGTTATGTGAGGATTTGGTGTTGATAAACATGATTAAAAAGATGAAAGACTATAAGAAACAAGGTTAAAATCTTGGTTAAATGATAGGCTGTATAAAAACAGTAAAGAACCATATGGTAAATTGATAAAATGATGAAGTAGAATGGATTTACAGTAAGCTATGGGTCTTGTACACATGTGAGAGTTGGCCATGCAATGGAATCATTGTAATGAGTGAGATATGATCAAAACAAGTTTAGAGCATAAATCTGAGGTTACTGTTTTGGACGATTTTTAGAAAATATTTAGAAGATGATTCAACAGTAGCTATAAGAGTTAAATGTAGCACATATCATATAGTTTATGTGATAAAAATTTGAGCTTCTATCTCCATATAGAACTCAAGATATGGCAGTTTTGGTGAAAGTAAAGATAAAAATCAGATTTTTGGAAATAAAAGAATAATACTATTATATAAGCACTCAAAATTATATTGTATAAAATGTAAAGTTAAAACCCACTAACTAATGGATTTTATTTATATAAGTATGTAAAAAGTTAAATAGGTGGACATTTTATAAAAATGGTAACTTGTTAAGTTTTATAAGTTATAAAACTATAAACATGATTTTTACGACTTTTTCGGCTATTGCCGTAAAATTAACGTTTTTGTTAAATAAAACTTAGATGGTTGGACCCGTCTAATGAAAACTTTATAAAACTTATATACTGATATATAGACATGCATAACAAGTAAAAACCGATAAAACCCGAACTTTAGGGCATACGGACGTTAACGAGCTAAGTAAACATATTGGACTAATACTTGGACTAATAATTGGACTAAATAAGATAAACACCCATAAAAAGAACTTATTGGGCTTAACCCATTTGGGCCCAACTTGAAAGTGTATGTACTGATAATATAAGTACAAAATGGATTAAAATAAGTTAAATAACTTATAATAAGCTTATTGGACTTAAGACACGTAAATGGGTAAAACTAGTAAACTAGTATAAAAGTTATCAACACATAACTCTAAAATGAGTAAACGAGAATATGTAAACCCACTTGATCATCATATATATATAATCATCATATGTATACATAATTGCTATTTCTATAAAGTCATTGGACAAGAGTCTAAGACAAGTATTATTTGTCTAGGTTTCCGTGATTGAAGCACGTACCGTACGACCGAATCGCCGATAACCCGCCTTCCCATATCAACGTGAGTTCATAGCCTCGCACTCTTTTAAATGTTTTTTTATAAATGTTTTATAAACCTGCGAGGGAGATAACATGTTAGTTTTTATAAATCTAGGACACCATTTGTCCCGATTGTTTGTTTATTGATTTTGGACCCGAATGATTGAATGACCCGATTGTATGACCCTATGAATGCTTAAAGGACCCGATAGATGAAATTAAATGGATTATTAAAGTTAGGTTATGTCACTAAAAGTCCCATTAGCATGAATTGTGAACTACCGGGAGTTGGTAGACGCTTATGCATTTAATAGTACTATTTGGGGACGATCACCCCAGTTCGCGCCTTGACGGTTGATCCCCGTCGTGCCACATTGATTGGTAAGCGAATTTATGTATGAGAAGATTTCCATAGCGTGACCTTTGTGACGACACGCTACTTTAGATGGGCAAAATTGGTATCGGGTTAGCTACCCGTTGTTGGTTTAGTAAGGTAACAATGTCATGCGGCTTATAATAATCCAAAGTTAACAAAATACTACTAGACGCTCCGAATTACGAAGTATTGCCTGACTAGCAATACAGGGTCATACTATTGATATTATGTTTGTGTTTTGGTTTTCGTAACCATATTCATATAACGGTTTTTATTTGATTTTATACAACGTCATAAGACGTATTGTATGATGTTTTTACGACATTGTCTCGTATAATAATTTTTAAGGCAAATGCCTATATTATGATTTTCGATAAGGATTTGTATAAAATGACTTTGGCTATTTCATGGCCTATTACAAAGATTTGTATAAAATGATTTTGGCTATTTTACGGCCTATTACAATGATTTGTATGAACTGATTTTTGGTACTAATTTTATACCAAAGTTATATTGATGGAATTTATTAAACTCTATGAATTCACTCGGCGTTATCGCTGACCTTTTCTTTTAACATGTTTTATCTCAGGTACTTGAAGGTAATTCTCGGGAAGACGACAAGAATTCATGGCCCGCGCCTAAACAATATTTTCCATTCAAATACTTTGTAAAACTTTGTATGAAATATACTGACTTGGGACCTATGTAACTTTGATATTTATGAATGGAAATGATTTATTAATAAACGACGCGATTTTTATGCGTTGTCTATGATGTGAGTAATGTGCTATCCCGTAACACCAACTAGTCTTCCGCTGTACTGAGTTGTATGAATTTGGGGGTGTTACATCATGAATGCGAACGTGAACTTAAATCATGAGATATTATAGAATATGGACTGAAACAACATCACAATGTGGATGTGAGACGTAAACGTGAAGGTACACGTAAACGTGAACGTGAATTTGAGCGTACACGTGATCGTGAACATGAAGGTGAGCGTGTTTTGCGAACGTGAATTTCTATCTGATATGATTGTCGATTGAATATCTTAAAATCGTACAATTTGTTGCTGAATTTCCTGCCCATATATGCTACTGCGTAATCCTTTTGGATGAAGGAAAACGTGTAGGCTGGTTTAAATGGTCAACAATGTCTTAGATAGTATCATACTTTTGTAGGTTCTGGGGTAAACTGATAACATCTTCCATAAGCATATTGTCTCGATTCTGTTCATAATTTCTAAAGGTTGTAACAACTCACTAACGTGTCGGCGTTCTATCTTGATCATGTTGGTATGTCAGGCATCTAGATATGAACATAGCTGTATAAGTGTGTTATACTTCTCCTATCATAATTCTACCTGGAATTATGATACATTCTTGTGGAATCTGGATAAATAGTCATGGAAGAATTATGAGTCTCGGTAAATTAGATCTCTCTTAGCGTAGGATCTTCTGGACTACATAATTTAGTGAAAATTATCTCCTTTATGCGTAAACTTAGTCGTGGAAGAGCTAATCGTGAGAATTGTCAAGAATTTCTACGGTAGTAGCCAACTGAATTATAGAAAACTTCGTACTCCAATCACAGACGTCGGTCTTGACCATTTGGTGATGGCCTTTACCTTCGCAGGATTTCTGAAATAATGTGGCCGAGAAATGCTACCCTGTTCAACTGGAATTCACATCTGGAAAGTTGCGTATATAATTTCCTCCTATCAAAGAATTTGCAGGATCATGAAAAGGTGATTCTCATGTTCTCCTCTAGCATTTAGCAGTTCAGGATGTTAACGATGAATATACTGGCAATTTGTCTAAGAATTCATGGAAAATTTGATTCATCAATTTCGTAATATTGTTGGATCATTTGGGATCTCATAAGCATAAATCAAAATTTTAGAGAGACCATAACGTGTGCAAAAGCAGTCTTGTAAATGTCCTGTTCTGTCTCTCATCACTAATGGTAGCATGATCGTGAAGTGTTTTTGGAAAAATATTTTAAGACTTCGTAACAAGTTAGATAAACCTTCTATACGTGGAATGTATATTGGTTATGAATGATGATCTTGTCAAATTTTCGGTGGTCGATACATGATCTCATGTTACCGGCCTTCTTCCTGATAGACAGAAAACGGTGCACCTCTTGGTGGTGCGCTACGGCGAATAAAGCCTCGTTCCGTTAACTCATGCAGCAAATGTTGCAACTCTTCTAACTCAGCTGAAGCCCTACGACAAGAAGTTTTGAAAACAGGTTCTGTTCTTGAAACAAGCTCGAGATTAAACTCCGTCTCGTGGTTAGGAAAGAATTTTTGGAAACCCTTCTGGAATTATATCTGGAAACTCTGGAATAATCTGTTGATCGTGAATTTAAAAAACTTTAGAATTTGAGTCATAACTGGTAGCTAAAAAGTCTTCGTAGCTTTAGAATAGTAAATTGCTTGCTTGTAAAGCATAACAACTTGTACTGATTTTTCTGGCAGAAAATATAATGAATATATTTGGGAGTTAGTAAGACGGATCTTCTTCAACTGAAAGGAAAACCTTTATAAATATGGTTGATATTGTGGAGTCTTTTCTGGTTGAGAGGTAGGTAAAACCTGATTTAAGATAAAGCTGACATATGAATACGTGAAGTAAACGTGGCAGATCTCACTGAATGTTTTCGTCTATAACCCTGCAGAATGAACACTACGTGTCTAACCTAGGTAATAATCCCATGGTAGGAAATGGGTTTTTAATGGTCTGACTTATGCGTGGCATAACAGAACGGGTATACTCCCTGTGAGGGTACCTGTACTACTGAGGGCCTGGTTTAGAAAAACATATGGGGTTATGAGTCTTGACTCGTGTCTTGAGAAGATATTCGAATGACATGTATCATGACTGGTATCCTGGCATTTGTCTTCCGAAATGATACTTGAGACCTGTGTCTTGACTGATGTCTTGACATGTGTTTTGGTAGGTGGATCTGAATAAGGTTGAAAATTTGATTACTATTATGATTGACGGACCGGTCAGACTGCTGACCTCTGTATTTCTGGTCACGTCCGTTCCGGAGTTCCGATGGCTACTGGCTGATTTATTTTTTTAGCACGTGCTTGTCATTTTGATCGCGGTTCATGTAACTATTAAGTTGAGTGGCCGGCTGGGTACCGGTTCCCACTCTTCTGACTGAAAGAATAGCTGAGTGACGTCTGACGTCTAACTGAGGAGGTAAAGGCATGGAAGTGAAATGGTAGCGTCTGATGGGTGGAGTATATTTTTGTCTGAAATTTCAAATCTATAGTTTTCATCCTTGCTCTATAGAGTCTTCACATATGAACAACATCAGCATCTTGTGGAATCTCCAAAATATTAGCAGCATCAGCATTTGTGAGGTCTTCGAAGTGTTAGCAGCAACAATATCTAGTAAAATCTTCAACTTACGAGCAGCATCAGCATCTGGTAGAATACTGACAAGTGCAAAACGCCTGAGATGACAGAGGATCGATTAACAATATACATGGAGTAATGTACATGGAGTACACATGAAATACTGTACAGGGCACCGATGGCAATTTCATGAGATGATAAATACTGGTGTCAATCGTCTGACATGATCAAAGGAAAATAAATTGATTTAAATGGTTAGCAAACTGAACTGAAACGAGTAACATGATAGTCTGGCAGCTCCTGTGTAGACTTGATGTTGGTTGAATAGAGGCTCAAAAGTATGATTAAACGGAGTTTCAATCAATGGTCAGCATGAAGACATGATTGATGCAGCCCAAACATGATTTATCATGAAAACAAAATTTTACTATAATCCTTATGTATCTTAGCATAAAAACATCATCACCCTGCTGAAAACATAATCCTCATAAGGAGACATGAAATTTAATCAGCATGAAAACGACATCCACGTGAGAGTATGAAAACTTGATTGTTATAAAGAACATGAAAAGATAATCATCTGAGGTTTAACACCAACGGGTGTAGATGGCTATGGTTAAATCCACCAAATTCGAAGGAGAAGACATGTGACTAAGTATGGACGATTCTGATTCGATCCATACTTGTCAAAATTTTACGAGAACTGTCATGTATATGAATTAACAATCTGAGGCTAAATATGGATGGTGGTAATCCAATCTATACTAGTCAAACTTCAATGAAAGATCGTGATATGAGCAAAGGTGGACGCTTATGGGTCGATTCACAAACAACATTCGACTGAAAAACATGAATTTGACATGAGTAATAGTGAACGCCTATGGGTCGGTTCACCAAAACAAAATTTGAATGAGCATAAGTGAACGCCTATGGGTCGGTTCACCAAAACAAAATTCGACTGAAAAGCACATGCGACTAAATATGGCCAGTCCTGTACCAACCTTTTACTTAGTCAAAAATTTAAGAAAAACTAACTGATAAATGCATGAGAACATGGAAGATAACATACGCCAAAATTTAGGAAGTTTCCTGGTGACTACCCACTAATCACAGGTCAAGTTTTAGAGCCTACAGGTCGAACCTTGGGCTCTGATACCATAATTGTAACACCCCACCTTGATAAGTGGACCGTTACGTGTATTTATGGCGTGTCATCAAAGCATGCAAGGTAATATGTAATAAAACATACATGACCATAAGGGAATAACCGGAAGCAAACATCGGCTCCCAAACATAAACTCATAAATCTGCGTAAATTAAATAAAATGCAAAAGGAATAGTAGTGTAAGGTAGCTCCCATCCTATGCACGCCCGGTAGATGCTCAAGTCCGTTTTGGGTACCTGCCGTATGAGTCATGGAAATGAAATACGGCTGAGCAATACGCTCAATGAACGGATATAACGACATGATAATAATATTTGGAATATAAGAAATATCTGGAATACTAAGTTGAACAGATTAAAGAAAGTACCGAAACTGAAAGACTGATAAGTAAAATGCAGCAGAAACTGTATATGTCCTGTAAAACCTGGTTTATAATTTGTAAAACTGAACTGATAACTGATAATTTAGGAAGTTTCCTGGTGACTACCCACTAATCACAGGTCAAGTTTTAGAGCCTACAGGTCGAACCTTGGGCTCTGATACCATAATTGTAACACCCCACCTTGATAAGTGGACCGTTACGTGTATTTATGGCGTGTCATCAAAGCATGCAAGGTAATATGTAATAAAACATACATGACCATAAGGGAATAACCGGAAGCAAACATCGGCTCCCAAACATAAACTCATAAATCTGCGTAAATTAAATAAAATGCAAAAGGAATAGTAGTGTAAGGTAGCTCCCATCCTATGCACGCCCGGTAGATGCTCAAGTCCGTTTTGGGTACCTGCCGTATGAGTCATGGAAATGAAATACGGCTGAGCATACGCTCAATGAACGGATATAACGACATGATAATAATATTTGGAATATAAGAAATATCTGGAATACTAAGTTGAACAGATTAAAGAAAGTACTGCAACTGAAAGACTGATAAGTAAAATGCAGCAGAAACTGTATATGTCCTGTAAAACCTGGTTTATAATTTGTAAAACTGAACTGATAACTGATAAAGCTGAAAACATGTATAAACTGTATTTTAAGTGCCAAGTGCTTATATAGGTCATGAAATATAACAACGTATGCATGAATACATAGAGGGGTGACCTCGTTATGTTGTAGAGGGGTGACCTCTAACGGATATGCTGGGTGGAGGGATCAACTCCAATGTGAAGGATGTAGAGCACACACCACATTCATTTTATAAACTATAAACTGATAAACTAGGATGCACCCATACGCCCCGCTGATAATACTGATAAATGGCTAAGCTGAAATGAAGGGACGCTGCGAGAAATCACTCCCCCGTAGAGGTGTCATGACACCGGTGCCTCAAGTGTCATGGTTACGGTACCTCCGTAACTAGTAATAACTGATCATGCATGTATATAAAGCTTAGGAAATTTAACATTGTTAATAAAGTAATTAATGTGAAGTTTATAACATATACTGGGAAAAATATTTGGCTGCAGACGGGGAATCCTAATCATGCATTGGAAAAGAAGTCTATACTGAAGGACGGGAAATCCGTACCTCGTGTCCAGTAATGAAATAAGAATGAAAGCTAAAGGATCTACTCCGATCTCACGGATACTACATAAATAAGGGATGTGAATGAGTTGTCTGATTACTGTATACTTCACTGGTTTTGAGTGTTCTTAGCTTGTTTGATATGCTCTTGTATTATTTTATTGTCTTGTATATAATTGGGTAAATCTGACTGTTCTGGTGTATTTCTGATAAATCTGAACGTTCTTTAAATATTTACTGATTAGCGTATATCCTGTACTTCTGATTACTGTATAATATGTATTCCAATATTTATGATATTACTATAAATGGTAACTTGCTAAAAATAGAAAGTTTCTGAAATTAGAAAGTTTCCCAAAATAAAACGGTTACCCAAAATGGTTTCGTAAATAATTAAATCATTTTAATAATATCAAGTTCTAAACTAGTAACTTAATATAACGTGATTAATTTAATAAACGCTAAATAAATTAAAGTGAAAAAGGTTTATGACTTGATTAATTTATTAAAAATAATTTAATTAAAACATACTTTTTAAAATGTTTACAACTTGCGTGTCTTGTAAAACTTTTCGAGTCACCCGAACCCGAGTCAAAACCAAACCCCGAGACGCCCATGTCTCGGGTTAGCCCAAAACCGAGCCTACCACAGCCCTTGGTTGTGGTCCCCTGTTGTCGTCATCAAACAGTAGCCACCGACTTAAGCCGGCAGCCACTGTTGCCCTGGTGGTTCCCACTGGTAGTCCAGTGGTTCCCCCCGCCATGAACCTGGTTCCCACCGAGAGCCTTAAGGCTCTCGGTTCCCACTGCTTGTAACCAAACACCCCCTGATGGTTTATTGTTCCCCCTGCTTATTAAACAAACACCCCTGGTGGGTTTATGTTGTTGCCGACACCACCACAACCACCATCGCACCCCATTTGGGTCGCGGCTGGGCCAAAACAAGACACACTGAGACCCCTGTTGGTCTCGGTTAGCGTGAAATCAACACATAACCCGACTATTTTCATTTTTATACTTTGTTTACATCATATGTTCATGGATTTAAAAATGATAATCATGATTAATTAATTAATTAGAGAGAAAGGTTTAAGGATACCGATTCTTGATTTAAACGAAGATCAAACACGAACACTAACTCAAAATGACCATCAAAACCGAACCTCCTTCCCCGTTTTCTTGATGGAATCCGACGGCCACAATGGTGGTTGCTAGGGTTTTTGTAGGTTTTTGACAAAATGATAAAATAAAATGGGAATTAATCATCCTGGTGGTTTATTTTTATTGTGGGCTATGAGCCCATTCCTTTTCTTCCTGTCTTAACCGCCGGCCTAACTACAACATTAGTATGATTTTCGATTTTTGACTTTTAATAAATATCGTGTATTAATATTCGTGTTGAGTTCGTGTTTTACCGTGTCGGAATTTACTTATTAAACGTAAATACTTGTCTCGAATTTATTAAATGCTCTTGAATGCGTGTCGTGGTGTAATTATTTAAGCGTTATAATTACTTTACTATTTCGTGTAATAATTATTTCATGGATTTTAAAGCGGGTTTTACATATATTGTGCCGAGGGTTGGGAATTTTTGGGTGTAGATAATTCGGTATGTAGTAGTCCGTCGTGAATTGGTCTAGTTCCCCTATGGTCAGGATCGATGTAACTTCGGATAACTGTCTCACCATGATGGAGTGTATAAATAGAGGTGGTCGCACAGGTTAACTTTGAAGAAATCTGGTAACGATAGAATGTTTTGAATATGTTAATGGAAGCTTGTGAGTCTAGGAGTATATAAACAGTCCAGGGGGCGTCGAGGGTATATTTGTAGCCTTCTTGAGTTACTGTTCAAAACATAGATCTTTGCCACGTGTTACCCACTTGCTAGATCCAACGGTGGGAGATGAAGAGGTAACTATGACGTGGCAGGCGCTTTTCCCGGGTTTCGAGGAGGTTAGGTAAAAGGGGGGGATGAATGTCTTCTTGGCGGGAATGTTTGAATTGTTTACTCATGTGTGGTCTATGCGCGTATTGGTTTTTGAGCGCTTGGGAGATTGTAGTCTAGTAGCCGCGGTTAGAACCTGCGACCACTAGACTGGGGGGACATGATGACGTATAGTCCCTAGTCGGGCTGGATAGTCCGACTCACGGGCACTACCCGTATCCATCAGGGGTGGATTAATACCTATGCGATGTGCGCACAGCCCAGGAGGCCCGGTAAGTCGTTGTCGCACATGCGGTTCATTGCTTAACCGAGTCCTTGTCGCGCTGCGACAGGATTGGACAAAGAATATAATCTATCTTATGATTATATTCGCCTAAGGGAAGAGGATATACACTTATCTCAGTTATGCGATAAGGATCAATCTATTTTGAATCATTATCTCTCCCTTAGGCCGCAGGAATAGGGAGCCCAGCCTGGACTCTCTCGAGTATAAAAGGAACCCTATGGTTCCACAAATGTACGACATACACAATACCCTAAACCCTAATATACTCAAATCGATTACTTACTCTCACGCCGGAGTCTAATCGTGGGTCACAAACCCACGGTAAGTCTAACGGTGTTTGTTTAGTGCGCAAGTTCCTTAAAACAAGTTTCACTTGGTGCAAGAGCCGGAGTCCACAAGACCCCGAATTAAGCCTAATTCGGGTCAAGCTCGATCCATCCAACTTTTGTATCAACAATAGTAGTTATTAATATAAATTTCGTATGAAATGAAAATTTTTATGGCATAATTGCGAGTTTAAGTCTTGCTTAAGATATTGAAAAAAGAGTATAAAGTATAGTTGGTAAATCTGGTTGTATCATTAGCGGCAGTAGTTACTAGAAGCAGTAAGCAATAATAGTAGTAATACCAGCAAGTATTAATAATTAATTTAAAAGTGTTTGATATATAACTCTAATTTAAATATGTAAAAAGACATACATATATAAGTAAAAAAAACTTTTTAAAATTTAATATAATGAAGATATATAACAATTTATTAAGTTTTATGTTTTTTAATTAAAAAATAGTATTTTATGATTAAACTAATGCTAATTATTTTAGTCAAATAATTTTTTTTATCAATTATTTACTCCGTCTGTCTTAAAATTATAGTCGGTGTTATAATTTTTAAAAATCTCAAATTAATAGTTCACTTTCAAAAATAAATAATAAATATGGATTAAGTTTATTATATCACTGTAACTTGAATATATTTAAAGAGGTTGAAAATTAATTAATTAAAGATAAAAATTTATTGTGTAAAAAGTAAAAAAAAATAAACTTTTTTCTTTTTAACTTATATCAAATTGTTTATTTTTAGTCGATGAGTAAATGTTTAGGTGATTGCTAAAAATACTTTAAAAAATCAAACAGAACCAAAATATCTAGAAACGTTTAAATAAGCTTTAGATCTGACCGGATCGCAAACACCTACAGAAATATTAATATAAAATTTAACGATATAAACATGCAAAACAGGTAGACGTAGACACATATCTACCCACTTTGCTACAATTTTACAGTACAATGTCCTCCACCACCATAACACCACCACCACCACCGTATCCGTACACCGTGAACATCGCCAACTTCATCTCCGTAAAGCTAACAGGCCACGAAAACTACCATATATGGAAAACACAGTTCCTTTGTCTCATGGAAGCTCACGACATGCTCAGTTTCATCCACAACAACGACATGCCCGAAGAAGAAGATTCTCCCGCATGGCGAAGAACCGACGTGCTTTTACGCGGCTGGATACTATGTTCGTTATCTGAAGACGTACTAGGTAGCAATAGCATGATCATAACGTTGAAAACAGCTAAAGATGTATGGGACAGTTTACAAGGTTTGTACGAGAATAGTCTTATGATGATAGAATCTGTCGTGAAAGAAGAAATGGAGGGAGATTTGAAGTTTCATGGTGGGTTGTTAATGAGAAGTGGTGCACCGTTACGTGGGGTGTCGCAACAGATTGATTTAAAAGGCGACTCGGTTACACCGGGTGTCGATGGAAGAAGGATGAGGAAGCTGAGTGGGTTGGCCGAGAGCTTTTCTTGGGACTCGCCTGATCATTTCCGATATGGTAAAACTACTGACACTTGTATTATTGAATTAAATAGACCCAAGTCAAGTCGAGTACTGTCAAGCTCGTTGACTCAAATCTTAACCTCTAGCTTGGAATTCGACTCAAGCTCGGTCGAGCTTTAGATTTAGAACTCATCATTTAAAACTCGACCTTCGAGCTCAACATTATTTTCATATTTAAAGCTCGGTTCGATTTGATTTTTTATGTCACTTGAAAAAATGTCAATGTTAAATACATTTTCAAAAAATTAGCAAAAAATAAAATATTTTTTGTTTTTTTTATAAAAATAATGTATCATCATGGTTTGTAAATTTTCTAGATTATAAACTGTTTTTTTTTTTTTTTTGTAATTTTCCGTCTAACTGATAAATGCATGAGAACATGGAAGATAACATACGTCAAAATTTAGGAAGTTTCCTGGTGACTACCCACTAATCACAGGTCAAGTTTTAGAGCCTACAGGTCGAACCTTGGGCTCTGATACCATAATTGTAACACCCCACCTTGATAAGTGGACCGTTACGTGTATTTATGGCGTGTCATCAAAGCATGCAAGGTAATATGTAATAAAACATACATGACCATAAGGGAATAACCGGAAGCAAACATCGGCTCCCAAACATAAACTCATAAATCTGCGTAAATTAAATAAAATGCAAAAGGAATAGTAGTGTAAGGTAGCTCCCATCCTATGCACGCCCGGTAGATGCTCAAGTCCGTTTTGGGTACCTGCCGTATGAGTCATGGAAATGAAATACGGCTGAGCAATACGCTCAATGAACGGATATAACGACATGATAATAATATTTGGAATATAAGAAATATCTGGAATACTAAGTTGAACAGATTAAAGAAAGTACTGAAACTGAAAGACTGATAAGTAAAATGCAGCAGAAACTGTATATGTCCTGTAAAACCTGGTTTATAATTTGTAAAACTGAACTGATAACTGATAATTTAGGAAGTTTCCTGGTGACTACCCACTAATCACAAGTCAAGTTTTAGAGCCTACAGGTCGAACCTTGGGCTCTGATACCATAATTGTAACACCCCACCTTGATAAGTGGACCGTTACGTGTATTTATGGCGTGTCATCAAAGCATGCAAGGTAATATGTAATAAAACATACATGACCATAAGGGAATAACCGGAAGCAAACATCGGCTCCCAAACATAAACTCATAAATCTGCGTAAATTAAATAAAATGCAAAAGGAATAGTAGTGTAAGGTAGCTCCCATCCTATGCACGCCCGGTAGATGCTCAAGTCCGTTTTGGGTACCTGCCGTATGAGTCATGGAAATGAAATACGGCTGAGCAATACGCTCAATGAACGGATATAACGACATGATAATAATATTTTTAATATAAGAAATATCTGGAATACTAAGTTGAACAGATTAAAGAAAGTACTGAAACTGAAAGACTGATAAGTAAAATGCAGCAGAAACTGTATATGTCCTGTAAAACCTGGTTTATAATTTGTAAAACTGAACTGATAACTGATAAAGCTGAAAACATGTATAAACTGTATTATAAGTGCCAAGTGCTTATATAGGTCATGAAATATAACAACGTGTGCATGAATACATAGAGGGGTGACCTCGTTATGTTGTAGAGGGGTGACCTCTAACGGATATGTTGGGTGGAGGGATCAACTCCAATGTGAAGGATGTAGAGCACACACCACATTCATTTTATAAACTATAAACTGATAAACTAGGATGCACCCATACGCCCCACTGATAATACTGATAAATGGCTAAGCTGAAATGAAGGGACGCTGCGAGAAATCACTCCCCCGTAGAGGTGTCATGACACCGGTGCCTCAAGTGTCATGGTTACGGTACCTCCGTAACTAGTAATAACTGATCATGCATGTATATAAAGCTTAGGAAATTTAACATTGTTAATAAAGTAATTAATGTGAAGTTTATAACATATACTGGGAAAAATATTTGGCTGCAGACGGGGAATCCTAATCATGCATAGGAAAAGAAGTCTATACTGAAGGACGGGAAATCCGTACCTCGTGTCCAGTAATGAAATAAGAATGAAAGCTAAAGGATCTACTCCGATCTCACGGATACTACACAAATAAGGGATGTGAATGAGTTGTCTGATTACTGTATACTTCACTGGTTTTGAGTGTTCTTAGCTTGTTTTATATGCTCTTGTATTATTTTATTGTCTTGTATATAATTGGGTAAATCTGACTGTTCTGGTGTATTTCTGATAAATCTGAACGTTCTTTAAATATTTACTGATTGGCGTATATCCTGTACTTCTGATTACTGTATAATATGTATTCCAATATTTATGATATTACTATAAATGGTAACTTGCTAAAAATAGAAAGTTTCTGAAATTAGAAAGTTTCCCAAAATAGAACGGTTACCCAAAATGGTTTCGTAAATAATTAAATCATTTTAATAATATCAAGTTCTAAACTAGTAACTTAATATAACGTGATTAATTTAATAAACGCTAAATAAATTAAAGTGAAAAAGGTTTATGACTTGATTAATTTATTAAAAACAATTTAATTAAAACATACTTTTTAAAATGTTTACAACTTGCGTGTCTTGTAAAACTTTTCGAGTCACCCGAACCCGAGTCAAAACCAAACCCCGAGACGCCCATGTCTCGGGTTAGCCCAAAAGCGAGCCTACCACAGCCATTGGCTGTGGTCCCCTGCTGTCGTCATCAAACAGTAGCCACCGACTTAAGCCGGCAGCCACTGTTGCCCTGGTGGTTCCCACTGGTAGTCCAGTGGTTCCCCCCGCCATGAACCTGGTTCCCACCGAGAGCCTTAAGGCTCTCGGTTCCCACTGCTTGTAACCAAACACCCCCTGATGGTTTATTGTTCCCCCTGCTTATTAAACAAACACCCCTGGTGGGTTTATGTTGTTGCCGACACCACCACAACCACCATCGCACCCCATTTGGGTCGCGGCTGGGCCAAAACAAGACACACCGAGACCCCTTTGGTCTCGGTTAGCGTGAAATCAACACATAACCCGACTATTTTCATTTTTATACTTTGTTTACATCATATGTTCATGGATTTAAAAATGATAATCATGATTAATTAATTAATTAGAGAGAAAGGTTTAAGGATACCGATTCTTGATTTAAACGAAGATCAAACACGAACACTAACTCAAAATGACCATCAAAACCGAACCTCATTCCCCGTTTTCTTGATGGAATCCGACGGCCACAATGGTGGTTGCTAGGGTTTTTGTTGGTTTTTGACAAAATGATAAAATAAAATGGGAATTAATCATCCTGGTGGTTTATTTTTATTGTGGGTTGGGCCTATGAGCCCATTCCTTTTCTTCCTGTCTTAACCGCCGGCCTAACTACAACATTAGTATGATTTTCGATTTTTGACTTTTAATAAATATCGTGTATTAATATTCGTGTTGAGTTCGTGTTTTACCGTGTCGGAATTTACTTATTAAACGTAAATACTTGTCTCGAATTTATTAAATGCTCTTGAATGCGTGTCGTGGTGTAATTATTTAAGCGTTATAATTACTTTACTATTTCGTGTAATAATTATTTCATGGATTTTAAAGCGGGTTTTACATATATTGTGCCGAGGGTTGGGAATTTTTGGGTGTAGATAATTCGGTATGTAGTAGTCCGTCGTGAATTGGTCTAGTTCCCCTATGGTCAGGATCGATGTAACTTCGGATAACTGTCTCACCATGATGGAGTGTATAAATAGAGGTGGTCGCACAGGTTACCTTTGAAGAAATCTGGTAACGATAGAATGTTTTGAATATGTTAATGGAAGCTTGTGAGTCTAGGAGTATATAAACAGTCCAGGGGGCGTCGAGGGTATATTTATAGCCTTCTTGAGTTACTGTTCAAAACATAGATCTTTGCCACGTGTTACCCACTTGCTAGATCCAACGGTGGGAGATGAAGAGGTAACTATGACGTGGCAGGCGCTTTTCCCGGGTTTCGAGGAGGTTAGGTAAAAGGGGGGGATGAATGTCTTCTTGGCGGGAATGTTTGAATTGTTTACTCAAGTGTGGTCTATGCGCGTATTGGTTTTTGAGCGCTTGGGAGATTGTAGTCTAGTAGCCGCGGTTAGAACCTGCGACCACTAGACTGGGGGGACATGATGACGTATAGTCCCTAGTCGGGCTGGATAGTCCGACTTACGGGCACTACCCGTATCCATCAGGGGTGGATTAATACCTATGCGATGTGCGCACAGCCCAGGAGGCCCGGTAAGTCGTTGTCGCACATCCGGTTCATTGCTTAACCGAGTCCTTGTCGCGCTGCGACAGGATTGGACAAAGAATATAATCTATCTTATGATTATATTCGCCTAAGGGAAGAGGATATACACTTATCTCAGTTATGCGATAAGGATCAATCTATTTTGAATCATTATCTCTCCCTTAGGCCGCAGGAATAGGGAGCCCAGCCTGGACTCTCTCGAGTATAAAAGGAACCCTATGGTTCCACAAATGTACGACATACACAATACCCTAAACCCTAATATACTCAAATCGATTACTTACTCTCACGCCGGAGTCTAATCGTGGGTCACAAACCCACGGTAAGTCTAACGGTGTTTGTTTAGTGCGCAAGTTCCTTAAAACAAGTTTCACTTGGTGCAAGAGCCGGAGTCCACAAGACCCCGAATTAAGCCTAATTCGGGTCAAGCTCGGTCCATCCAACTTTTGTATCAACAATAGTAGTTATTAATATAAACTTCGTATGAAATGAAAATTTTTATGGCATAATTGCGAGTTTAAGTCTTGCTTAAGATATTGAAAAAAGAGTATAAAGTATAGTTGGTAAATCTGGTTGTATCATTAGCGGCAGTAGTTACTAGAAGCAGTAAGCAATAATAGTAGTAATACCAGCAAGTATTAATAGTTAATTTAAAAGTGTTTGATATATAACTCTAATTTAAATATGTAAAAAGACATACATATATAAGTAAAAAAAACTTTTTAAAATTTAATATAATGAAGATATATAACAATTTATTAAGTTTTATGTTCTTTAATTAAAAAATAGTATTTTATGATTAAACTAATGCTAATTATTTTAGTCAAATAATTTTTTTTATCAATTATTTACTCCCTCTGTCTTAAAATTATAGTCGGTGTTATCCCTACTACTTATAAAGGATATAAGACTTTTTTTTTAAGTACACTTATCCAAGGAAACTAGAAATTTATAAAGGAAAGTATAGGAAACCTATATGGAAATATAGGAATCTGTTAGTTGACATTGCAAGGAAGTAATGAGCCAGAGAAATATAGGCGGACAGAATTGAAAATCATATTAATGCTAATAGCTGTCATATTTTTATATAAACAAAACCCTAATCCTTTCAAACACAAAAAAAACAACGACCCTTTCTCTTTCTCTCTAAATCACAGCCGCCACCATCACAGCCACCAGATCCGCTATTGCCACCATCTTCGCCATCAGCAATGGTTGATTGATGTGTCTGGTTGATGGTTTGAGCTATCTAGGAGGTTTTGGGTGCAGTTGTTTTTATTTGAGAACAAATAAGGTTTCCCTCTTTCTCTAAAACACAAATATCTAACGGTGCTATCATATTGGTAGCCATGCTATTGTGTTACAGTTCTTTATTAGGCATCTGATTGTTTATTTAGCATTTTTTATGGTGGTTTTGGTGGTTCACTGATGGTAGGTAGAAGATGTTGATTTTGAAGATAATAATGACGAACAAGAACATGGTAACTCGATGTTTTTTTTATCATAAAATCTTGTCAATTGGCTATGAGATGACTTATGTTTGTTTTTTCATTTGCTGCAGAAGATGATCTCACTGATGCAAATTTTTATCCCGACTCAATCGTTCAAACTAAGTGTTGCAGGGAATGAGGTTATTGGGTCTACTTTATTTTTTATGGTATTTAATTATCATTGATTTTAATCGCAATTCATACAAGGGTTGTACTATACGTGGATTTCTTATTTTGCCTACACCCTACAATTTTTCGGATTCAGTTTATGGTGTTGCATATATTTTTTTAGCTTTCTATAGTTCACCAATTAGTAACCAATGTGGGTATGTAGACAAGAGGGTCAGATCTTATTGGCAAACATGTTGTTGTCAAGATTTTGATCAAACAAGATTTTAAAACGGTATTATTTTCGTATATGACTTTGGAGGTGTTTGGTAATATCTGCATTTGTGTGAGCTTATTTATTTGTCATATCTTAATAAGCACATTTTTTTGTAACTTATCTGCACATGGTTGCACAAGGGCAATTATTGTGAATCTGATAGGTCTGCATCGTCTGCTCAAGGTTTAGTGGTATTATGCCTTAATATATGTTGCAGCCATTTGTAGAACAACATGCATATAAAATCAGAACAAGATACCATATTATCCCAGGTTCAGCAGCATATAACTAGGCAGGTATTATCTGTTAATTTATTCTGTCAAAAGATCACATTATAGTCTTCTACAGTTATACTCATTCACATTTTCTTTAGAGAAATTGGCCTTGCAAATTGGCGGTTTTAGTCTTCCTAAAGCAGGTGTAGGGGGCTTACTGAGGTTCCAACTAAACTTATATGCTTAACTGAGGTACATAACCATTGAGTGTTCTTTGAATAAATCTGTATTCATGGCTATTTCAACCACAATGATCTTTATTGTGAAGGTGGTCAGTGCGCTTCAGCACAAAAAAAGTCAAAACATTATTTTTTGTCCTAAGCCCTCAATTGATCTTTCTATGCTAAATAAGATGATGAACTCCAAAATAAATATGTTAGAAGTTGCATCAGACTCATATTCACTATTTTTATCTCGACCCTCCATAATATAGCGTGTAGCAGCGTGTTTTATGCCTACAAAAACAACGTGTAGCTGCATTTGGTTCATGAGGTCTGCTAGAGTACAGTTTGATTTTAATTCTTTAGTGACATTGTGTCTTAATATAGGTTGCGTTCATTTGTACATAATCGGGTAAATGAAATCAGAACAAGATACAATAGGCTTAACAGCATCACTATGTTTGTTTATGGGAACAACTATAGAAGAGTAAGGTGGTACAAATGCAACTGTGGCAGATTCTTGTTCATGATATATGAAGGCTAGAATGGTTTGGGGTATGTATTTAAAGTTATGTGTTAAAGAAAGATGAAAAAACTGATGTATTATTTAGTTTTTTTTATACTTGGTTAAAAAATGTAAAGGTGCGTGTTAAAAAGCAGGTGTTGTTGAATTAAAGTTTTGATTGAACATTCGATTAGTGTATATATGTTAACACAAGTTGTTACATTCTGAAAGAGTTTGACGCCATATTTCTAATTAGTAGTGTATCGACCGTTGGACATCATTGAGTAATAGTATACATGTATTCTGCAAGTGTTTTTATAGCCTAAGTATATAGATGTGTGGTTTGCTGAGATGAAGCCAATAGTAAATAAGGTGATAAATGTGGTGAAAGACGAGGATGGAGAAGAAAAAGAAGTTGAGCCAAAAGCAGAAGGTGGTAACAAGATTTAGCTGCATTAGGTGAGTAATTGAATTTACCTTTTATTATTCCACTGATTCCCTTGATACATACTCTACTCATTCAGAGATCCTCAAATGTTTGTACAGGACATCATGAAGGAACTATTTGATCACAGTCTACCTGTTACTACGTACTTCATAAAGACCACACAGAGGGTTAAGTGCTAGAAGCAATGCACCAGTCGTTAATGTTTATATCTCAAGAAAAATATGAATTTTATAGAAAGGAGAGAGGTTGAAGCTTTGCGAAAGAACTGAACTTAGAGTATAGTTGGAGGGTTTGGCTTGCAGCTTTTTCCATGGTTGATAACTCCATATCAGGAAAAAGAAATGTCAGAAGATGAAACCGAATTCAACAAGAGACATTTAAAAACAAGATTAGTTGCTAATCCAGCATTAGGCAAACAATGTTTGGCTGTTATTGATGGCGGTATGTGGAGCCGTGATGGGAATAAGCTGCATCATTATTACATGTTGTTTACTTCACAACATTGTAGTCAATATGGAAGGAGATGGGACAGCGGATGATTTAATTGTGTCAAGTGAACCAGGCCCTGTGCAACAGTCTGAGAGATTATCCACATACTTTACTGTAATTAATTTGGGTATACCAGAATTTCAAAATGTTTCTCTTCTTTTGCTTTGAAAAAATAGTATAGTACTACCAAGAAATATCTATGTTGTGTATGTTTGCATAATTCTTTGTTTGTATTTTGATTCCTTTACTAAGTACCTTCCTGTATCAATTTTGATTGTGTTAAAAGGCGTTTGATATTTTTTTATTCGAGCCTATTATGATCTGGATAATAAAGATCTTTAATCGGGTTTGTCAACGTTTATACTCAACACTTTCCGCAGATGAGCGTGAGTCAATTTGGTCGAGTCGGTTCCGTGTTCGGTCAAATGGTCAATACGATCGATATATCGGGTCACAGGTTCGAACACCAAGTCAACTCGGTCGAGTTACCGAGTACAGGTGCGAGCACCCGTTCAACCCATTCGATTCACCGGGTTACCACTTCGACCACCGGGTCGATTATCATACCATTAACTATATATCGCTAAGCAATTTTTCGATCACGGGTTCGATCACCGGGTCAATTAGCATATCGTTATTTAGATGTCGCTAGGCAATTCCGTCGCTATGCGCGGGTAATCGTCTAGTAATTTTTAAAAATCTCAAATTAATAGTTCACTTTCAAAAATAAATAATAAATATGGATTAAGTTTATTATATCACTGTAACTTGAATGTATTTAAAGAGGTTGAAAATTAATTAATTAAAGATAAAAATTTATTGTGTAAAAAGTAAAAAAAAATAAACTTTTTTCTTTTTAACTTATATCAAATTGTTTATTTTTAGTCGATGAGTAAATATTTAGGTGATTGCTAAAAATACTTTAAAAAATCAAACAGAACCAAAATATCTAGAAACGTTTAAATAAGCTTTAGATCTGACCGGATCGCAAACACCTACAGAAATATTAATATAAAATTTAACGATATAAACATGCAAAACAGGTAGACGTAGACACATATCTACCCACTTTGCTACAATTTTACAGTACAATGTCCTCCACCACCATAACACCACCACCACCACCGTATCCGTACACCGTGAACATCGCCAACTTCATCTCCGTAAAGCTAACAGGCCACGAAAACTACCATATATGGAAAACACAGTTCCTTTGTCTCATGGAAGCTCACGACATGCTCAGTTTCATCCACAACAACGACATGCCCGAAGAAGAAGATTATTCTCACGCATGGCGAAGAACCGACGTGCTTTTACGCGGCTGGATACTATGTTCGTTATCTGAAGACGTACTAGGTAGCAATAGCATGATCATAACGTTGAAAACAGCTAAAGATGTATGGGACAGTTTACAAGGTTTGTACGAGAATAGTCTTATGATGATAGAATCTGTCGTGAAAGAAGAAATGGAGGGAGATTTGAAGTTTCATGGTGGGTTGTTAATGAGAAGTGGTGCACCGTTACGTGGGGTGTCGCAACAGATTGATTTAAAAGGCGACTCGGTTACACCGGGTGTCGATGGAAGAAGGATGAGGAAGCTGAGTGGGTTGGTCGAGAGCTTTTCTTGGGACTCGCCTGATCATTTCCGATATGGTAAAACTACTGACACTTGTATTATTGAATTAAATAGACCCAAGTCAAGTCGAGTACTGTCAAGCTCGTTGACTCAAATCTTAACCTCTAGCTTGGAATTCGACTCAAGCTCGGTCGAGCTTTAGATTTAGAACTCATCATTTAAAACTCGACCTTCGAGCTCAACATTATTTTCATATTTAAAGCTCGGTTCGATTTGATTTTTTATGTCACTTGAAAAAATGTCAATGTTAAATACATTTTCAAAAAATTAGCAAAAAATAAAATATTTTTTGTTTTTTTTATAAAAATAATGTATCATCATGGTTTGTAAATTTTCTAGATTATAAACTGTTTTTTTTTTTTTTTTGTAATTTTCCGTCTAACAATATCATAATTTGCTTCTTTGACAAGCACTATTCTGGCCCTACAAACATGGAGGTCTTGTCGGATTGCACGACAAAAAAATATTCGTTGTTTTGAAATTATTTGAGTTAGATTAAAAATGTACTCATTTGATAGGTAGGTTGCTTGTTTAGGATAAGGATGTATTAATCATACTTATGCTTATAAGCACAAACAGACAATCACCTTATTGAAAACATCTTATTTCACTCGGGACGAAGTTATAATTGGGTGCCCAAATTTTTTTATCTAGAATATAACTTATGATGAACCAGGTGCATTTAAGCTGAATTTGAGAAAAATCGATGTATTTTTCAAAAATTAACATTATATCGAAAAAATCTATAACTGTCCCGGGCATCCACGGTCCTGATTTCACCCTCATGGTAAACTAGTACAGTAAATGTGAGTTTGAAATAAGGAATCTCAAACTGTGTTTTGAAAACAACTTATATGACCCAAGAATTCTTCATCTAAAAGTTCAAGATTGCTATTCTTTAAAGAAAAAAAAAAGCAAAATAACGCTGTTTGAAGCTGTTTCTTGCTTATACAGAATTTTATCAGATTATCTGTAAGCGAAATAAGCTGTTTTATGCAAGCAACTTGGAAGTGTTTATGTTAAAAATAAGCTATGCCTGTCGTAATGACCCAGGACATTTTTAATTGTTTGATCCAAGTGTATAAGTGTACGGCGAAAATGAACTCATTTATAAAAATTAAGGTTCCACTTATTTTTAGAACCTTTAAGATTGCTAGCTAGTTTTGATACATTTTGCATACATGATAGCAATTTTATAAAATGTTTGACAGAACCACCTGTGAATGTAAGTGCACACCTGCCACTATATAAAGCCGCTCTTAGAGGATACTGGGACGATGCACAATATATTATAGATCAAGATGAAGAAGCAGTCACAGCCAATATTAATAAGTACGGTTTCACTGCTCTCCACATTGCAGTTGGGACGGGAATGCAAGGCATTACATTTGTTGAGAAATTGGTGGAAAGAATTTCACCAATATCGTTACTAGAAATGCTTACTTCTTCAGAAAAATACACACCTCTTCATATCGCAGCTGTTGTTGGCAACACCGCAGCTGTGGAGATTTTGGTGAATAGAAACCCATTTTTGTTGTATGCTGAGGACGTTGACGGGTTATTGCCAATCCATAGAGCTCTTATTAATTCTCACAGAGAAACATTTTTATATTTGTTGGATGCCACGAAAGACAATCAGTTTCCTAGCACATTCACTGGTAACATGGGTGTTACGCTTCTGTCTAATGTAATTTTTGCAGGATATTTCGGTGAGTTACACTGCTACATGTTTCCGTTACACGTTCTTGTAGAACTAAACATATCTAAAGTGTTAAATCATTTTCGGTATTTATTTTTTTGACAGATACAGCAATTGATTTATGCACTCGCTATCCTGAATTGGCTACAACGATACCATGTAATAATGTTGATGCTCCTTTAATGGCTATAGCAAGAAAAGCTGATGCCTTTGAGAGTGGATGCCGCCTGAATTTCATTGATAGGCTGATATATAAATGTAAGGTTCTATTTCGTTTAGTATGAAATATAATACGTATAAAACAACATTGTGACTAGTTATGGCAATGTTACTGAAGAAACAGGTTTCTGCAAGACACACCATTTAGCATACTTATAACTGTTGGGGTGACTTAAATCAAACCAACCTGTTACAAAATTACCCACTTTGACCCGTTACAATTAACCGTTGTCCTACCTCTAGATGTGATTGTTGGTGTCATCTATTTGGTGTGCGGATAAATAACTTACAACAGTTATAAATATGCTAAACGGTGTAAATGAATTATTTTCTTTTTTGTTAACAAACTAAACATTATTGTGCTATATTCACATTTGAGTTCATCAAAATTGCCATATTCATACCATTTCTCCTTCACCCTGTTTCTATGAATTTCAAATTTACGTCTTTTCACTTCAAGTTAGTGAGACTCTTAAATAACAAATGTTATGGTCAAAATAAATAAATCTTGTACCTTTGGTTCCTTGTGCAGACGTTCCTTTGACGTGGGAGAATCTAGACTCAAATAGGAAGCATGGGAAGATGAACTTCTACGGTTCAGGTTTGCTACAAACTTTTCATCATTTGAATTTGCTCATTTTCACCATATGCTTTGTGGCTCCGATTTTATCTCACACCATAGTTGATAACTTCTAGTATATAATAATATAAAAATTTCATCATCGCGCAGATCTTCAAAAAACCAGTTTGGCTATCTGGAAATTTCTGGGCAAGATCGGTGAGTATCAATGATTTCTTCTTGACTAATAGTGAACTTAAAACAAGTTTCTGAAAAAGCTAATGGATCTTATTTGAATTTAGTGCCTCATATTACACATATTCAGAAGATGAAGGTGGTCCATCATCAAGCTGTTGCACTCGTGAAATTGCTATGCCAAGAAATCAGCGCTCTGAATCTCCACTCAAATAGTATCCATTATGCTCATCCCATTGTCGAGGCAGCAAGCAATGGTGCTTATGAGGTTGTTCAGGAAATTGCTGACGCATTTCCACAAGCAATTTGGTATAGTGATAAAGGTGGTTATTTCATGATCCAATTGGCCATACTTCATAGATGCGAAACGGTTTACAATTTGGTATATCAAATGAGTGACCATAAACATTTTCACAAGACTCTTAAAGACTCTCACAATAATAATCTCTTGCACCTTGCGGGAAAGTTAGCACCTCCGCACAAACTCAATCTTGTTTCTGGAGCAGCATTACAAATGCAGCGGGAACTGCAGTGGTATAAGGTAACATTTTTTCTCCCATAATATGACCATGGGACTATGGGAGTTAAGCAGTACTTTACACCCCAAAATGTTGCAATCTTATACTTATGACAAAATTTTCTAGCCTTATATTAGCAAAATGGGTCGCTTCGGCAGATTGGTTATGGGTCAAAACGTGTAACTTTTGGTACTGATGATGTTGTGTTAACCCACAAGACTTTTTCGTCCGTAAACACATACTGTAGTTTTTTGTTATGTAAATAATTAGCTCCCCGAATATGATCACAAAAATATATTATTTCAATAATAGTAAAAATTCTTTCGGTGCAGGAAGTAGAGGCTTTCGTGCATCCAAAGTACAGAACCGAAAAAAACACATCCGAGCAGACACCCAAGATGTTATTCAGAAAAGAACACAAAAAACTCGTGAGAGATGGAGAAGAATGGATGAAAAAGACAGCCGATTCATACACAGTAACAGCAGGACTCATCACCACAATAGTATTCGCAGCAGCCATTACAGTGCCAGGTGGTAACAGTGGTGATACAGGCCATCCTATCTACGCAAAAGAACTATCCTTCATAATATTTGCTATAGCAGATGCAATCTCTCTCTTCACATCCACAACATCATTATTACTGTTTCTATCAATCCTCACTGCTCGTTATGCCGAAGAAGATTTTCTCTTCACATTGCCATCAAGACTAATAATGGGCCTCTCGACATTGTTTGTGTCCACATGCTCAATGATGATAGTTTTTGCTGCATCATTGTATCTTCTGTTTGGCCAAGGGAAAGAGTGGATACTGATTCCAATAGCCGCGTTGTCATGTTTACCTATTACTTGTTTTGTGACATTGCAGTTTCCGCTTCTTGTTGAACTAATTTCGTGTACTTATGGTCGAGGACTTTTCGGTAAGCAAAGTAATCGGCCATTTTATTGAATTTTTGGTATCTTCATAACAAACTAGATATAAAGAACTTTGATTTTTGTTGTTAGTAACATTTCTAGAAGATGATGGATCTGAATCATGAATTTGTGACAGCATTCAGCAAGTCTATCATGTAACTTTTTACTTTTGAATATTCACATCTTGTGAGTAATGAAGTGTAGTTATGTACATAAATAAAGTATTTACTAGACGATTTAAAAGGCTGCAACAGCTTCAAATGTTGTAAGTACGAAATGTACATATATGTTAGTACTCTACGATTACTCGCACATAGCACCGATGGTGTATAATTTAAAAATGAACACTTATCTGAAACAAATCAAAATAAAACACGACCTTTAGTTTAGGACGCGAACTACAAACTGTTGATACAAAAGTTGGGTGATTCTTGCTAGACCCGAATTAGGCTTAATTCGGGTTGGCTGGACTCCGGCTCCTGCACCAAGTGAATTATCTGGTTGGGATCCTACACACTAAAACAACACGCGTTAGGCTTACCGTGGAAATGTATCCCACGATTAGACTCCGGCGTGAGAGTAAGTAATCGGTTAGGGTTATGAGAATCGGATGAGATGTGAGTGTGTAGAATGTAATACCTTTGTGGAACCCTTGGGGTTCCTTATATAGGCAGTGAAACCCTAATGGGCTGTCACTAATGCTTCGGCCCCAAGGAAAGGATAAGTAACAGAATTAGATTGATTGTTATCTTCTAATTATGGTGAGTGAATATCCTCTTCTTTGGGGTAAATCCTAATCATAGTAAGAGTATGATTCTGTCTAACCCTGTACCGGTCATGCTGGGCCGTGGGCTGCACACGTGTGTGCGGTTACTGTTCATCTAAGCCCATAAGCTTAAATAACATGAATCCCACCCATCAGTAATGGGCCAGATGCGGGTAGTACCCGTGGGCCGGGTTTATGACCCAGCTGGAGACTATACGTCATCATGTCCCCGCAGTCTAGTTGTTACGGCCGTAGGCGGAATATCTAGACTAACAAGATGCTCCCCGGATGTACCAAGAAAGATCTTTTAGAGAATTACAAATTTTCAAAAATTTGTTTCGGCCGCACGTGGCAACCTTATTAGGATTTTATTCCAATGATACCTCAGCCGCACGTGACGACCGAGACAAATTAAATGTAACATTGAATATGGTCTTACGTAAGACCGCATATCCCGACACAATTGACTGTTCACCTGCCAATTGACTGAAAAAGTGCAAACAGTCAGAACCTCGAGCGACGTAAACTACTGAGTCAGAAGTGACCCGTGGGTCCCACCTGACTGCTCATTTGCCACTTACATCCCAACCACACGATTTAGGATAGTGGCAAACACGTGTCATGCATCCAACAAACCATGACTTGGAAGGCAACCCTATAAATAAGTTTCCCCTACGGCTGTGTGTAACACACAGTCTTTTCCTTCATTTCTGCCATTAAAATTTTCCTTCTTATCACCACCTTCTTACACACGGATCCCTTCCTACGCAGGTTAGAATACCACGCCCTTATCTTTTTTATTTAGTAATGGCTCAAAGAAACAACCCCTCTATCGGATTCGTGCTCAACGTAATGACCCATGAGAAATTGGAGCACTTCTGCACTGATTTCTTCATTCCTAGCAACCTACACCCTTCTCTCCCTGGTGCAGGGGACCTCATAACTGAGGCGCCCCAGGGAAAGATTGACCTATACACCCGTATGTTCGATGCGGCCAACTACCGCATTCCTTTCACTTGTTTCCTCGTAGATCTCTTAGGATATTATGACGTACATATCACCCAACTACACTGTATAGGCGCATGTAAGATTAGCCAGTTTGAAATCCTTTGTCGTGCAAGAAGAATCCCTCCTACCGTAGAGTTATTCAGGCTATTTTATACCCCTAGTTTAGTAAATGGTTGGCTCTCCTTTAAGAAACGATCCCCAAACAGCCCCACAGCCCATAATAAGCCCATGGATTCGCATAAAAATTGGTACGACCATTACTTTTTCATCGATTCAATAGTGTGGCCGTCCGATTTCGTTTTTAAACATAGATTATCTCCTGACCCCCCTCCGCGCGCTGGTACATATAATCCCCAACATTCCCAAGAAATAGATAGGAATAGGACATTAACCAGCTGAGCTAGCTCAGTTGGCCACCAAAGGTAACTTTGGGGAGGTATTCTTAGAGAGGTCTCGAGTTCGAGTCTCACCAAGAACCTTCAGGGGCCCGAATTAAGAAGCAGGAGTGGGGTTTATCCCCTAAGTAGAAGGTTCGATGCTTGCATACTGTCCAATTGGATGTCACTGTAAGCTCGAATCACTAACTACTAACTCGCCGTTCGAAAAAAAGATAGGAATAGGACAGGGTTCCATAGGAATCTACCCGAATCATTCCTTTGTTTGCTAGGGATTAGCCGCAATTACTTCGGCTCATCCAGCAGATATCCTGTGTTTTGGAGGAGGCGTGGTGAAGGTAGGTATAGTATCCGCACATCAAAGACGTACATACACCTATTGGCTATAACTAACATACTTTGTTTGTTTTGGCAGAAATGAACTTCTTTGGAATCCTTCGTCAAGGTGATCCAAAACTTATACCAGAGGGAGCCCGTCCTAGACGTGAGAATGAGCTACCCCTCCTCGAGCATACCCGGAACGTGACAGTTGCCCTATCAGCCGTACCAGACCCCCATTCTGACGAAGAAGAAACAACACTCTTGAGAACCCCCGTGGATTTTGACAACGAAGACGATGACAACCTGATGCAAGATGAAGTCGGGCCCTCCTCTCCGCCTAAGACCGCTACCCCCCGTACACGGGGAAGAGCAAGGTGACAACATTGAGAGGACCACCTCCAGTCTTTGCCAAATGTTGGGCGATGACGAGGAGGAAGTGAAACAAGTAGAGGAGGAGGAAGAAGAAGGGGAAGCCCAGCCCGCCCCCAAGCGTACCCGTAGGAAAAACAAGCGGGTAAGAAGAGTTGCTCAGGCTGAGGTCGGGGAACACAATGCCCCTCCGAAAAAACTGCGCGAGGATCACTCCCGCTATCAGTCTGTTGAGAGAACCACCCAAGCCTCCGAGACGGTGCGGGTTGCACGCGTGAATCTGGACGTGCCGTTAACCAATGCCGAGCCTGTGACAATCCGTCAATTTCAGGTCGTTATTTTAATCTCGACTATTAAGTATTATATGTTGACTTTAATGAGAATTTTAAATTATCGATTAACCGAGAAGGTTATGGCTTGAAACTTAACGTAAGAATGTCGTTTCGATGAAAACTGGCAAGGAATATGTTAGGTATCGATATTATATTCTCAATTTATCATGTGAATGATTTTATTGTATTTATTTTTATTTCTCGTGTTTTACGTTTTAACGAATGACGAGAACTACTAATGATCGCGATACCGACGGATGCCCGAAAATTTTACATTTTATTATCGATTGTCTCAATATTTTATATTTTCGACGTTTTCGATTCAATTACATTTTAAGTCGTGTCGAAGCTTTATTATTATATTTATGAAGCGTTTTAACTTTTGAAAAGTATTTTTACGAAACCCAAGTCCCGTAAATATTTTTAACTTTGACTAATAGTCATTTTCTACCCTTTAACTTATTTAATTACTTTTTGGTCCAAAACTATACCTAAATGGCAAAACTAGTCCCTCCACTATCCTAACCATATATAAACTATTTTATTCCACCAACTCCACACATAAACTAGTAATTAAAAAAATCTCACCCTCCTTTGATTCCCCTCTTTTCCGTCCACCATAGCAACCAAACCCTCATTATAAATCAATTTTTACTTTGAATCATTCAAAAACAAAACAAGTCCCATCTTAATCTTTGAAAAGTGATCACACCCATACCAAATTTTCTCACATGCATTCACTTTATTTTTCTTTTCAATTTTTGATGAAGAACATGTTGTTTGATCCATTTTTATGGTGAAACATGTTGTTATTATTATTATATTTGAGTGGGGTTTTATTGCATGTTTATTATTTTAAGTGGGTAAATTTTTAGATGATCATTCAAGGGTGTTAGGAGTTAAATATAGGTGTTATGATGATATTAGGGTAATATTAGGAGTATATGAATTGATAAAATGGGTTGAAACATTGATTTGGTAGGATTTTTAGATGACCATTTTACATCAGTGGGTAAAAGAGTATTTTTGAAAGTCTTGGGTCTGATTATAAAATGATATGATGTGATATTGTTGTAGTAATCTTCAAGACGCTCGTTTGCCGCTTGAATGAGCTTCTAACTCATTACGAGCGAAAAGTTATGCTAGTTTTAGTATTCGTGTACCGGGAGACGAGTATCGGCACAATCCGAAAATTGTTGTCGATATTTGGGTCGAATCTCGGGGACTATAGAATGAGTTTTAAAAATGTTCAAGGACTGATGTAAGTTGCTAAACCTCAGGTCATGAGTCTATTTTCAAACCCGAGTGTCGGTTTTGTAAAAGGAGTTGTTTAGATATGTCAAAATGGTTTTACAAGTCAAAGGCGTAAATCTGTCCGGTTTTTATAACACGAAGGTGTGTCGGGCAGAAGGTCTTAGAAGTAATATTTTTGAATGAAACTTAAACTGAGTCTTATTCATATTATGTGTGAGTTTGTGACCAAGTTTCGTCGAAATCGGACAAGTGTAGATAGGGTAGATTGGTGTGTACATTTGGAGTGTACATGCTGATTGGTAATTTGGACACGTAGTTCAATACTTGTGTGGCGTGAGTTGTGTATTCACTATTGGACATGGTGATTTATTCAAGTGTTAAGTCATTATATAAATGACTTAGCTACTGGTCCAAGGGAAGTAAAATGATAATTTGACTTGCGTTGACTTGGCGTCTTAAGACGGGTCAATATCGAGAGTGCAAGTGATTAAAAGAATAGTGTTGAAAATAAAGGCTATAGTAATAACACTTGTATTATTAAATTTTTCGGGATTGTCTTGGTTTTGTAATTTTGATTTTTATATTAGTTAAGTATGATTTATACTTAAGTCGATTATTAACGAACGCGCCTTATTTGGTAGGTTGCGGTTTTCGTGTTTAAACGGGCATCAGTAATAGTCGGCGATCGTCTCATTACCACTATTGGCTAAGGTGAGTCTATAGCCTCGCTTTTAACATGTTTACTTGTTTTATAAAACCCGCGAGGGGGATAACATGCTTGTTTTATTAAAATAAAGGGTACAACGAGAAGTTGTGGAAACCCTACTTATTAGAAAAGTATGGGTGCAACGAGAAGTTGTGGAAACCCTATTTACTTGAAAAGTATTTATTGAAATTGAAAGGTACAAATATAAGTTGTGGTAAACTCATGATTGTTTTAAAATTGAACACAAGGAACTTAATTGTATGTTTAGATGAAAGTTATTACATAAGTTTGTTTAGCCTTAAAAGACCCATGAATCGTGAATTGTTAATCGAAGTAACGCTAATGCTATGGATAGATCTATCGGGGTGACGCCCAGTCCGGTCGCGACTAGCTATCGCGTGGTGTTGTGATGCACTAGTAATGAAACATCGGATGCATTGTATAAGAGAAATATACGCACTTGGCTAGGTGTGTTGGGCTGAAATAATATATGTTAAGGTTCAATGTCACGAGACTTATGTAATGACATGATAATTATGTCCGTACAACATAATTGTCTTTGATAAATTATTAACCATGGAAGGTTATTTTTGAATACTTGTGTTCTCTTTATTTAAATCAAACTCTATAGATTCACTCGGCAAATTTTGCTGACTTTTAACATGTTTTATCTCAGGTCTATTGGGAAGGCACTCGAGGAAGGCGGTTTCGTGAATCTTGCTTATTTGAAATGTTTTGGCCCGCTTTCATAAATTATACCCATTCAAAGAATCTTTTATTATTTACTGTGTTTGTAAACTTTAAATCATCTGGGACCGTGTGAAAAGTTTTATTGTTAAATGAAAATGAATGGATGTTTTTATTAAAACGACTCGTTTTGAGCCGTTTTCTATGATTATGAGATTGAACTATGATAGTAACAACCAATGACCCTTCCGCTGTTATGACCGAAATTTGGGGGTGTTACAGAGCCAGTCACTCAAGTTCCCCCACTACATCAGAACTAGAAAGAACCAATATGTAAGTCTATCGCATTTGTTTGGTCAAAATATCCATTACCAAGTAAGAGGTACGGACTTCCACAAACAATATTTAATACTTATTCCAATTGTTGTTTCCAGGGATGAACAAGTTGGTGCCGCACCTCCCCAAGATGCACGGAAGGGGAAGGAGAAAGAGAAGGAGAAGGAGAAGGAACCTACCCCACACACGGCCGCGACCAGATCTGGCCCCGCCTTTGAGGAAGGTACCCCCACAGCTTCTCAAGAGGTCCCGGCGTCCGGCCCTCATACACAGTTCAATCCCGACTGGAAGATCACCACCGCTTCACGGATGAGACAGGCCAAGAATGTCGTGATTATCTCAATAATTGCATCCCTCCTGGTCTGGTAAGAGATGTAAATGCACTAAACCATGTGGATCTGGTGGATGAATACAACGGCGCCTTGGTTCACCAGATGGCCATGGGCACTTCCATGCGGGTAAGATTTGAGGCTGCCTTAGAGCATGTTGATTCCTTGAAGAGGAAAGTTGGTCAAAGAGAGAAGATGATTGAAGACAATGAGGCCCAGATTGCCGCCCTCCAGTCCCAGCTTTCTACTGCCGAGGCTACTATTAAAGAACAAGCAGCACATGCCAATGCTCATGACCAACATGTAGCCGAGCTCGAGACTGAACTTGAGGCTGCAACAACTAAGGTATGTATCTGCACCGCATCACGCCTACGTCGCACTATCCTGCATCCTAATACTTGATGTATCACATATAGGTGACCGCGGCAGAAGCTTCAGCTAAGTCCTCCTCTGACCAAGTGTCCATTCTCACAAAGAAGCTTGAAGACGCACATGCATTGATCCAGGGTGAGGAGAAACTAAAAGAGGAGCTTGCTCATGAGAGGGTCGTGGCCGAACAATTGAAGGAGGCGCCCGCCCAAAAAGACGTACTGGTGAATGCCCTTACCTCCGAGCGTGATGATGTGTTATACCCCCAACTACTAGCAGCCATTGCCGGCCGCAGGTGGATGGTGGGTCATGGGACGCGCTTGGCCGTCACGAAGGTGTTGGAGGCCCCACAATTGGTTCAACAGTTTACAGACCTCGTGTCGGATGGCATCGATCACAGTCGTCATGAAGGGATGGTCATGGCCGCAGAGCTAATAAGGAAGAAACAAAACTTCACAAAGCATGCCTTCTTCAATACTGGAGCCGCTGAGAAGATGACTGCCTCTATGGCCGCTATGCGAGATCTCAACTACCCCTTCTTGGCCGAGCTGGAAGCCACAAAAGATGCATCAAATAAGGAGATCATGGAGAAACTAAGTCTTGGTGCCTTTTCTCAGGATGAGGGACATTCCCGGACTCCCTTTACTCCCTCCCCCAGCCAACTCACTTTCCCTATTTATGAAGACGTGACCCGGATCGTAGTTGGTGAACAACCATTAAGTGAGGTGCTGGAGATGAATGCGGCTCAAGCTCTGGAACGGAAGGGAGGTGGTGAGGTATTGCCCCGCCTAGCTGAGGAGCAATGGGAGATAGGTAGGTTTCTCCCCCCCATGTAGGGTGTTCCTAAATTTGTTATAACTCTTGGATAATTTGGTCTGTAACCTTAAATATTCGTCCGTGGATGTCCACGACATTTTATCCTTTTGTAACATTATTGTAAACATTTAGAATAATATTTATAAGTCCGTGGTGGTCACGGCAATTTTGATAATTAGAAACTTGCTTATATTCTTTTTAGATATCATATATCTATGTCGCATGACGTGTCACGTCTTACCTAGAATATAACCAAGTCTATATTTTACTAGACGTGCGACATGCGTCTTTACCACGCAAGGCACTACGTGAGCGCGGCATATGGAAACTTATCACAACGTCTTGTGAGTAATGTGTCTAGTAAGGATACATGATCCGCGTCACTGGGGTTGCATCCCTCTTATGCGACAAGTTGAATTATTAGATTCACTTAATCCTCTTACCCCGCCTGGAGGCGCATAGTATATGTACGGTATTGAATGAATGCATATGAATAAGGGATAGCACATTATAGTAATAACAACTAGATCTATACGACAATAATTTGTTCATGGAATCTAAAAAATAAGACAATAATTTTCACAAGAACGAGCCGTGGAGCTAGCTAGGCACCACGACATTTTATTAGAACGTTTACGTTTTTTGTTTTGACAAGAATGGGAAATCCTAAAAACAGAGAGAACCTAGAAAGCATAAAAAACAAAACAAGATAACACATGGATCTTCGTTGAAGCCAGATATAGCGAAGTGTCCATGCGGAAGCCGTAGCTTTTCAAAGATATCACCTTTTAATATTGCAGATATTCCATGTGCGTTGCAGGCCGCGGCCATCCATGTCACGCAACTTGTATGCGCCCCGTCCTAAGGCTTCCGTAACCTCATACGGTCCTTCCCACTTAGGGTCTAGCTTGCATGTATTCTCTGCTCGACTTGCCACGTTAGCACGGTATACAAAATCTCCCGGCCGAAAAGAAACACCTTTAACCTTAGCATCATAATAAGCCTTCATCTCTGCCTTGGACTTGGCCTCATTAATAGCCGCTATCTCTCTTTTTTCCTCCAACAAGTCCAGATTAATCCGGAGTTGCTCGTCGTTTGTGACGACATTAACCTCCACTGTGCGGATGGACGACATTCCGATTTCTGCTGGTATAACAGCTTCAGTGTCGTAGGCCAATGCAAATGGAGTGTCCCCATTGGCTGTTTTAATCATAGTCCTATGTGCCCATAGAACATGTGGCAGTTCGTCCACCCATTTGGCAATTCGTTCATCCAAGCGTGCCTTGATGCCTTCACCCAAGCTTTTATTCTCTCGTTCCACAAGACCATTCGTCTGCGGATGTTTAATAGATGTGAAGCGCCGCGTGATATTCAATGCTGCGCACCAGTCCTTGAATGGATTATTCGCGAACTGCTTTCCGTTGTCCGAGATGATTTCTCCTGGTAAGCCAAAACGGCACACGATGTTCTCCCAAACAAACTTTTTAACTTGTTTGCCTGTGATGGATTTAACTACCTTAGCCTCTATCCAGCGTGTAAAGTAGTCCATTGCGACAATCAAGAACTTAACTCCCCCTGCAGCTACGGGGAAAGGTCCTGCAATGTCAATCCCCCACTTATAGAACGGCCATGGGGATGTAATAGGTGTCAGTTCCTGCTACGGATGTCGTGGTACTGATCTGTGCACTTGGCAATCACTGCATTTGCGAATCATGTCGCGTGCATCCCTATGCATAGTAGGCCAATAATATCCTGTGCGTAGAGCTCGAGCTACTACGGATCGGGGACCCGCGTGCATGCCGCATAACCCTTCATGTATCTCACGGATCACATAAGTAGCCTGGCGTGGCCCAACACACCGCAACCACGGCTGTAAGAAAGAGCGCTGATGTAAGTGGATGTGTATATGTGAATTATTAGATACGTTATAGGGTAAATTAGAAAATTACCTTTAGGAAAAAGTAATAGTCCAATAATACCAATGACGAATTCAATTAAACACGTGAGTGAGTCGAGTTCGTTGTACACGAAGATCTTATGAATTTGAGACGTTTCGCTTTGATTTGGACAATCGATTTGAATTTGTTTTCGGTTTTTAAACTACAAATTAAATCTACGAATTTTAAGCTATACAAAATTAACCTAAAGTGCATGAATTGTAAACTCCGCCTATTTAAATTCCACACTCTATTAATTATCTGAAAATAAAACTAGTTAAAAATTAAACTAATATAATAATCTATAAAAAAATTAAGTCTATTTAAAAATTATAACTTTTAATCTATTTAAATATCTAATTAAACTTTTTAAAACTAATTAACCTTATTCAAAAATACTTTAAAACAAATCTACTTTAAAAACTACTTACTTTAAATCAACTTTTATAAAAATTCTAATTAAAAGAAAAGAAACTACTTTAATAATCTAAATTTACTTTAAACATCTTTTTTTTAATTTAAAAAAAACAATTTAATTAAATTAAACTAAACTTTTTATAAAAGTGAATTAAAACGTTTTCGTTTTTTTTTAAGTAAAAGTAAATAAAAGGAAATGTGACTTTTTAACTAGTAAAGCAAACGTCACTATATAAACGGTAAAAGCCAAGTTATAACAACAAAGAAATACTAGCACAGTTGGTTAGTGTGTAAGGCCTATGAAGGGCAGGTCTCGAGTTCGAGACCTGCTAGTGGCACGTTTTTGATATTATTATTTTTTACATAGTTACAGTAACTCAATTTAGCATATCAGAAACCAAAGCACACGTGACAGATTAACTAAATCAGCTAAGCAACAAAATGCAGGCACAAGTCTAAACTTAAATCACAATCACAGATATAGCAGAAACCAAATAACATTCAAAAACTCAAATCATAACATTCAGAACAGTAAATATAGTAAATCCAAATTCACTCATATCCTAACTAACAGTAACAATTTTCAATGAAAAAGAGATTGCACATCAAAAATAGCCAACATAATTCTAACATCAATCCTAATAGCAAACTATAAATAAGAAGAAGCTGCGACTACAACTAATGACAGTCAAAATATCAAACACAATTAGACACAATTCAATCAGCAAGACAAATAAAAACATCAACCGCACCAAAGCGAAAAATAAACAGCAGCAAATGATTGAAGCTCAACTTAAACAATAACGAAAAACATATGCAATAACAAGCAATCATTTGAAAACAAACAAGTTCTAAAGTTGCAAATCCTATAGTAATGCTTAAGCAAAATCGGTGACAGCAAATAACTTGACAGCTTAAAAAGAAAATCCAGCATAATGCTATATATAAAAACTCAACAGCCCAGACTCCACAACAAAAAAAAATATGCAGCAATCGATATTGAAACTCGAACAAAATTTCAGAAATAATAGCTTATTCGAGCAACCTATTTAACTGATGGCAGCAACTACAATATCTTTAATTAAATCTGAATGATTATGTAAATATTTAAGAACTATAACGACTAAAATTGACACAACCAAAAAAATATAAAATCTCAACAGTAGATTGCTTAAAAGCATTTTATTCAAATATTCAAACCGAAAATCTTGAAAGATATTTTACAAATTCAGATCGTCAAAGCTAATAAGATTACAGCACAGCTAAAGTTAATAGAAACAGAGATCAAATTAACAACAGACGACAACAAATGACAGCAGAACAGTTCAAAAATCCTATCAGCAGATTTAGTATTTTAGTAAGTGACAGATTCATGAATCAAACTAGAAACCGAACTCCAAATCAGCAAGATACAGTCTAAACATATGCAAACAAGTCAATCGACAATAATAAATGACAACTAAACAGTCCTAATAACGAAACCTCAACCCAATATCATCATATACATCTCATCGAGTAATTTAACAGCAATATCATACATATAGCAATTTAACAAACTTTAAGCAGAATCATAAAAAACGTAAACAATCATGAAAAACAAAATATAAAAGGGATTACAAAACCTTTTGAAGAAAACCGTTGGGTAGAAGCGCAGCGCTGAGCTGGCTTGGATCAATCACTACTTCAATCACAACTCCACCAAAATAATTACGAACCACAACTCAAACTTGAATCAAATACATCTCGATCCAGTTACTTCAAAAGATCCCAGCAGCTTATTTTTTTATTTTTATTTTTTTTTCTTTTGTATTTATTCAGTGGAATAAACACTAATATCCCTATCTCTCATCTATCACTAAAATTTAGCTATTAATTAAGCTAACTGAAGTGATTTTCGATTATAACAGCTTTAAAATAATAGATTACAAGAGATTCAGATAAAATATAAAACTGATATTAAAAGAAAATCCAAGACAATAAATGGAATTTTATTTCATTAAAATCAGAAATTACAATATTTAAAAAAGAAAGTAATACAAATTAATCTAAAATTTAAACTACCATTATAACCTAAATAAAAGAAAAAGGGATCATTACTGATTTTGCAAAGGGGGTTTTTATAGATGAATGAAAAGGGTGGGTTGTTGGTGGTGAAGTGACTCTCAGCCATTCGATCTTCTCTCCTCTTTCTCTTTCTTTTATGTTAATCATCTAAGGGCTGAAAATCTCTTTCTTTCACTCGGATCGCCAACGTGGCCAATTTTGTGCTTCTTTGGAGTTGAGGTGGCATGGTCTTATTGGCCCTAATGATTAGTGGCAGGAGGCTTAACCAATCACAAGAAAAGAGTGACGTGAATAGGGTGCCACGTGGATCTTTTGGTGCCATCTTCTTCATCCCGACTTTCTTGGCAATTAATTCAGGCGCGTGGGAATCAATTGCTTGTGATATTAAAACCCCCAAATTGCTAGGGTTCTTGAGTGGCTGTGTAGTTTATCCCCATTTTATTTCTTCACATCTTTCTTTCTCTCGTTCCTTAATTTTTCTTCTTTGTTTTCTTTGTTGACTGAAAAGTTGTTGACCCTAAACTTTATTTAAACCTTTCAACCGTCTCAATATTTTACTTGGACTGTAACCAAGATAAAACATCCCACGTCTTTATTTTGTATTTGTTGGGCCTTGGATCCATAATCTGTTGAACCAAAAAAACTTTCCATCAACTATTTCTTGTGGTGTTGGGCCTTGATATTGGGCTTCATTCCAAAACTCCATTCGTATTTTATTTCTTTCATGATTTTGGCTAGATATTGGGCTTAGACAAATTTACTTCAAATCATTAATGGACTTCCAGGCCCATTAAGCTAATGTGGGTCCCACTTTCTCGAAACTTAATTCCCGTCTTTGGCTTTTGATAATATCTTCAATCTCGTGTCGATATTTGCCGGCTTTTCGCGAACTTCGGTACCTACACACATGAAACGAAAAACAAACATATACAAGGCATATTTCATGATTTTTATGCATTTATTCATTGTTTTACGCTACTAATGATATGAGTAAATACACTCATATCAAATTCCCCCATGCTAAGCAATTGCCGTGTCCTCACGTAATGATAAAATAAAACTATAGCTACTCCATTATTCAACTTTTGACTTTTTATTTTGCAAAGACATAAAGTAACTTTAAGGATCACAAAAGCTCAAATAGATTCATCGTCCTCGACTTTTCACTTTTCTATGCCAAGTGCAAAAACAAGATCAGTGTTATTATAAGTTGGTAGACTAACACAAACTCATGTGGGCCAATTATTCACTTAGACTCCCTTATTCCTAGGTGTATCTCTTATATTTTATTGTTGTCTTAAATGATCACGAGGATGCATTGTTGACTTATTTCGATAATTTATTAGGCCAAAAATAAAGTGAACGATTTAATCAATAGTTAGCTAAAGGACAAAATCTTTTAAAACTGCTTCTCGGGACTTCATAAAGTTCATATCTTGGCATAACTTGCTTCGCGATTTGAGACCTTTCTCGGACCGATATTTGGCAGTGACTTAATACTTCCAACCTTGAGAGACGTTCACGAAATAATGGTCTTCTCTTCATAATATTTCTTCACTTGAATTTTTGAGAGATTCATACTTGGACCACGACTTCTTCATTTTTTCTCCAATCTTTATTTGGGATTTTGATTAACAACGATCCGTCTCCTTTTTGGACTTAGCTTCATTTATCCTCATACCTTATTTTGGTCTTTTTGGATAGACTTCTCCATGACTTTTTGGGAGTATTTTGCTTTTCGTCGTGTGTCTCGATCCTTCATATTGATTTTTGATAAATGAGTCTTCACATCACTTGAGATCTTTAGCAATAAAACATAGCCCTCATGTCTTGTTAGGACCTTTTTGGACTCGCCAATCTTCGCATCCCGCTTCAATAAGTTATGCCTTGGCTATGAACTCTAATCCATACCGAGCAACTTTTAAACGATCTTGGGCTAGAAGCTAAGTAACTTTTTAAATCGTTCAACCTTATTTATTGCAAATAAAATTATTAACAAGCGATGGGAGAATAGGCTCATAATTAACTCACATAAATTCCCGAAAGAATACCAAACTTATAATTGGCTCTATCATCTCTTGTTCTCCATAAATGAATACTTAGCCTATTAAATCAAAGTTTTGGGTTTTCAAGTCATCTATAGGATCTTGCATCTTCTTAAACTTTTGCAAGTTTTAGAATTTGCGTTTTAAAGTTCCCTTGATAAACGACTTTCTAGGATCAGTTATAGGAGCTTGCGAAAAGTTCTTGTTCTTAACTCGTATGAATTAAGACTTTCGCGTTTTAAAGCTCCCTATATAATAGCCTAGCAAAACTTAATTCAAATACGTTAAGGAAAAGCTAAGGTTAAAAACCGAGTCGAGTCAAAAACTATTCTTATTGAAAGCCTATATTCGTGTCAAAAACACTTATTTTATTTATTAAAACTTAAAAATAACACAAAAAAATTTAAAATTTTATTGAAAAATGAGAAAAACCACGTTTGGACACGACAAAAGCAATTGCAAGCGATTATATCGATTGACTCCCCCATGCTAAAACCAAACATTGTCCTCAATGTTTCTTAGCTCAAGAGTAACACCCCCTTGCTAAGACACGAAGAGTCTAATGCAACATCCTAGCATGGAAAGAGCACGCAAATCTATAAGCCGTTTATTAATTATGCCTCAAGATAAAACGTTAATCAATAAAAATCAAGGGATAGAAAGTGTGCCCCTTTTTGGCATTCAAAGAATGGAAGATCAAGTGGACCGGCAAAAACCGAACACGAGTGTCTTCAAATATTAGGGTCATACCTAAGATCACAACACAACAAAACACGAGCACGAGCTTGAAAGATCAAGCCTTATTAGGTGTTAGAAAATAGAAAGAAGATAGAAACACTCGTTTTTGTTCACCGAGTCATGAGCTCGACTCGATCCCCGCATTCATTGGTCCTTAGGGAAAATGGTGAAAACCGGCATAATGGAATAGAATCCATGATAAAGCACGATGCCGGGGTCAAAGATCTCATCCTCGTTGTCGGATGACAAACGAAAGGATAAAACTCCAACACAAATCTCTAAAAAGAGATGGTAGTCACAAATAATGGAATGGACATAGCATGCTCCCAAAGATAAACTCGCACCTAGATGATAGAAAAATCTTTCATTTATTACATCGGTGAAAGTCCGAGATTTCCCTAAATCAACGATTCCGGGATCGAATACCTCGTCCTCGGTGGAGAAAGGAAAGGATAACACGGTGTCATCCCCCCATGCGAATCCAAGATCATATAAAGCACATGGTAATGGTGGGATAAAAATCTCATCCAAAGTGGAATCAACATTCTTTGCTTTAACGACCATTTCACCCTTAGAAATGTGATCAATTGGGTCATGGTACTCAATATGAGACACATGAAAAACCCGCACATTAAGGTCAAAGTGGGTGGGAGGAGGACTAGGAACGAAATCATCATCAAGTAAATTCTCTAAAAAGAGAGTGTCCCCCTCCGGGTCGATATCATCAACACTCGGTGGTATCGAATCATGAGAAGCAAGAAAAGTATCAATCTCCTCCATAAGCGGATCACTATTCTCAACGGGAATAGGAGATGGAGAAGAAGACTTTCTAGTAGGCTTAGAATTCAAAGCCTCGATCCTAGATATAAGAAGATAGACGTTGGATAATTTCTCACGAAGAATCACGTCCTCCACATCTAAATGAGTAAGTTCATCGGTGAACTTCTCAAGGATCGGAATAGTCAAATCAACCTCATTTCCCGGTGGAAATGGGTCTAAAGGAGCAAGTTCAAAAGTGAACCTCTCAAAAATCGGATCACAATCATCCTCATTTCCCGGTGGAAATGGGTGAAGAAGAGTAGGTTCATCGGCGAACCCCTCAAAATCCGAGTCGTGAATATCATCTTTATAAGAAAGTTCATCGGAGAACTCCTCATTAGAAAATTCACTAGAAGTAGAATCATCCTCAAAATCTTCATTTCCATCACAATTTTCATCATTAGAATTGGAAATATCAAAGTGAATGGAAGAAGTAGAGTCATCACTATGTGGCAAATCACACATCTCATTGGAAATACCGTCAAACTCTCTCGGGTTTTAAACAAGTATAGTGCTAATATGCTCGTCCCCCTTGCTTAGAGAATTTTCGGGTTCCACGGTGGAAGAATCATGAATAGGAGTGGTGATGTCATGAGAGATTTCCTCATCATCTAGGATGGGAGAATCCTCGGGCTCAATAGCCGGCAAGATACGAATAGGAAATACGATAGCACTAGACGAAGGATGAAGAGCCATAAGATCTCGCAAAGAAATAGTACTATTTTCGTCATCATCCAAAAGAAGAGAACGCTCGAGTTCACGATTAGCAAGAGATTTTGCTTCCGCTTGAGCTCGTTCTTTCTCACGAATTTCAATACTTAAACCATTATAATCTTACGAAAGTTGTCTAATCTTAAGCTCACAATCTCTTTTAAATCCCTCATCAATTATTTCTCCATGAAATCGACGACTTCCTAATTCATTTATAATGTCATTAATCTCTTGATTAATTTGTCTCTTTTCAAGCAACATATCTTCAATGCTTTTTTCAACAATTTCAACATTTCTTTGATTCATCGTTTCAAATCGTTCAATATCGAAAGAATATTGTGGAGATTGGTCAAAACCGGAAGGAATCGAATTATAGCAAGGATTAGGCTCATAAAAATTTTGATCTCTCGGTTGACAACAAAAACTCTCGTGAGGACCTCCACAATACTCACAACAAAGATATTGTTGTGATAAACTCGGTAAATCTTGTGGATAACAATTATCATTAAAGTTTTGATTGTAGCTCGGTTCTTGCTCGTAATTAAGCGAGAATCGATGCGAACATTCATTACCAAAATGAGAATCATTTCCACAAAACTCACTCGAGGGTGTCTCGTATGTAGGGTGTGGAGGTGGATTGAAATCGAGAGAATTATTCGAAAAATTCGGATTTCCATATGAAGTAATATCATTACAATAAGGACAAAATCCAACACGTAAATCGTGACGTAAGTCATTTCCACAACGCTCACACGTGCACCACCGACATGGTGAAAAACCATATAACGGTTCTCCACACCCAGCACAATCGATGAAGGAAGAATTAAAATTTAGAGGGTGAGGAGAAAAAGAATTAAACATGATAGAGGATTAAGAAGATTATTTTTGGTATTTTTCATAAAAACGATACATACTATATAATAAGAAAATAACAAAACTTTCCGAGGACGAAAAGGGTCTCCAAATCCACGATCAACAAATCTCCACAAAGACGAATTATACACAAGATCCCCGGCAGCGGCGCCAAAATTTTTGATGTAAGTGGATGTGTATATGTGAATTATTAGATACGTTATAGGGTAAATTAGAAAATTACCTTTAGGAAAAAGTAATAGTCCAATAATACCAATGACGAATTCAATTAAACACGTGAGTGAGTCGAGTTCGTTGTACACGAAGATCTTATGAATTTGAGACGTTTCGCTTTGATTTGGACAATCGATTTGAATTTGTTTTCGGTTTTTAAACTACAAATTAAATCTACGAATTTTAAGCTATACAAAATTAACCTAAAGTGCATGAATTGTAAACTCCGCCTATTTAAATTTCACACTCTATTAATTATCTGAAAATAAAACTAGTTAAAAATTAAACTAATATAATAATCTATAAAAAAATTAAGTCTATTTAAAAATTATAACTTTTAATCTATTTAAATATCTAATTAAACTTTTTAAAACTAATTAACCTTATTCAAAAATACTTTAAAACAAATCTACTTTAAAAACTACTTACTTTAAATCAACTTTTATAAAAATTCTAATTAAAAGAAAAGAAACTACTTTAATAATCTAAATTTACTTTAAACATTTTTTTTTAATTTTAAAAAAAAAAACAATTTAATTAAATTAAACTAAACTTTTTATAAAAGTGAATTAAAACGTTTTCGTTTTTTTTAAGTAAAAGTAAATAAAAGGAAACGTGACTTTTTAACTAGTAAAGCAAACGTCACTATATAAACGGTAAAAGCCAAGTTATAACAACAAAGAAATACTAGCACATTTGGTTAGTGCGTAAGGCCTATGAAGGGCAGGTCTCGAGTTCGAGACCTGCTAGTGGCACGTTTTTGATATTATTATTTTTTACATAGTTACAGTAACTCAATTTAGCATATCAGAAACCAAAGCACACGTGACAGATTAACTAAATCAGCTAAGCAACAAAATGCAGGCACAAGTCTAAACTTAAATCACAATCACAGATATAGCAGAAACCAAATAACATTCAAAAACTCAAATCATAACATTCAGAACAGTAAATATAGTAAATCCAAATTCACTCATATCCTAACTAACAGTAACAATTTTCAATGAAAAAGAGATTGCACATCAAAAATAGCCAACATAATTCTAACATCAATCCTAATAGCAAACTATAAATAAGAAGAAGCTGCGACTACAACTAATGACAGTCAAAATATCAAACACAATTAGACACAATTCAATCAGCAAGACAAATAAAAACATCAACCGCACCAAAGCGAAAAATAAACAGCAGCAAATGATTGAAGCTCAACTTAAACAATAACGAAAACCATATGCAATAACAAGCAATCATTTGAAAACAAACAAGTTCTAAAGTTGCAAATCCTATAGTAATGCTTAAGCAAAATCGGTGACAGCAAATAACTTGACAGCTTAAAAAGAAAATCCAGCATAATGCTATATATAAAAACTCAACAGCCCAGACTCCACAACAAAAAAAATATGCAGCAATCGATATTGAAACTCGAACAAAATTTCAGAAATAATAGCTTATTCGAGCAACCTATTTAACTGATGGCAGCAACTACAATATCATTAATTAAATCTGAATGATTATGTAAATATTTAAGAACTATAACGACTAAAATTGACACAACCAAAAAAATTATAAAATCTCAACAGTAGATTGCTTAAAAGCATTTTATTCAAATATTCAAACCGAAAATCTTGAAAGATATTTTACAAATTCAGATCGTCAAAGCTAATAAGATTACAGCACAGCTAAAGTTAATGGAAACAGAGATCAAATTAACAACAGACGACAACAAATGACAGTAGAACAGTTCAAAAATCCTATCAGCAGATTTAGTATTTTAGTAAGTGACAGATTCATGAATCAAACTAGAAACCGAACTCCAAATCAGCAAGATACAGTCTAAACATATGCAAACAAGTCAATCGACAATAATAAATGACAACTAAACAGTCCTAATAACGAAACCTCAACCCAATATCATCATATACATCTCATCGAGTAATTTAACAGAAATATCATACATATAGCAATTTAACAAACTTTAAGCAGAATCATAAAAAACGTAAACAATCATGAAAAACAAAATATAAAAGGGATTACAAAACCTTTTGAAGAAAACCGTTGGGTAGAAGCGCAGCGCTGAGCTGGCTTGGATCAATCACTACTTCAATCACAACTCCACCAAAATAATTACGAACCACAACTCAAACTTGAATCAAATACATCTCGATCCAGTTACTTCAAAAGATCCCAGCAGCTTATTTTTTTAATTTTATTTTTTTTTTCTTTTGTATTTATTCAGTGGAATAAACACTAATATCCCTATCTCTCATCTATCACTAAAATTTAGCTATTAATTAAGCTAACTAAAGTGATTTTCGATTATAACAGCTTTAAAATAATAGATTGCAAGAGATTCAGATAAAATATAAAACTGATATTAAAAGAAAATCCAAGACAGTAAATGGAATTTTATTTCATTAAAATCAGAAATTACAATATTTAAAAAAGAAAGTAATACAAATTAATCTAAAATTTAAACTACCATTATAACCTAAAGAAAAGAAAAAGGGATCATTACTGATTTTGCAAAGGGGGTTTTTATAGATGAATGAAAAGGGTGGGTTGTTGGTGGTGAAGTGACTCTCAGCCATTCGGTCTTCTCTCCTCTTTCTCTTTCTTTTCTGTTAATCATCTAAGGGCTGAAAATCTCTTTCTTTCACTCGGATCGCCAACGTGGCCAATTTTGTGCTTCTTTGGAGTTGAGGTGGCATGGTCTTATTGGCCCTAATGATTAGTGGCAGGAGGCTTGACCAATCACAAGAAAAGAGTGACGTGAATAGGGTGCCACGTGGATCTTTTGGTGCCATCTTCTTCATCCCGACTTTCTTGGCAATTAATTCAGGCGCGTGGGAATCAATTGCTTGTGATATTAAAACCCCCAAATTGCTAGGGTTCTTGAGTGGCTGTGTAGTTTATCCCCATTTTATTTCTTCACATCTTTCTTTCTCTCGTTCCTTAATTTTTCTTCTTTGTTTTCTTTGTTGACTGAAAAGTTGTTGACCCAAAAGTTTATTTTCAACCGTCTCAATATTTTACTTGGACTGTAACCAAGATAAAACATCCCACGTCTTTATTTTGTATTTGTTGGGCCTTGGATCCATAATCTGTTGAACCAAAAAAACTTTCCATCAATTATTTCTTGTGGTGTTGGGCCTTGATATTGGGCTTCATTCCAAAACTCCATTCGTATTTTATTTCTTTCATGATTTTGGCTAGATATTGGGCTTAGACAAATTTACTTCAAATCATTAATGGACTTCCAGGCCCATTAAGCTAATGTGGGTCCCACTTTCTCGAAACTTAATTCCCGTCTTTGGCTTTTGATAATATCTTCAATCTCGTGTCGATATTTGCCGGCTTTTCGCGAACTTCGGTACCTACACACATGAAACGAAAAACAAACATATACAAGGCATATTTCATGATTTTTATGCATTTATTCATTGTTTTACGCTACTAATGATATGAGTAAATACACTCATATCAAGCGCTTGTAAAGAATACCTTCTCGAAGCTCGAAGTGCTGCAACTTCCTTCTGATACGCCGTGCCGCCTTTTCCTCGTCCGGAAGGGTTTCATTAGTCAAATAGTTGATGATCGGGGTCATCCATGTAGGTCCGTCTTCCTCAACTATAGCTGCGACTTCCCCCTCCGTTATAGACTTTTCCTTTAGTATTTCTACCAATACTTGCTTGGATAAGTGGGCGAAACTTGTAGACGCGATCTTGCTAAGAGCGTCCGCCTTCTTGTTTTCACCTCTTGGTACCTGCTTGATAGAAAATTTGCTGAAAGCAGCGATGAGTGACTTGACTTTCTCCAAGTATCGAACCATGTTATCCTCCTTGGCTACGTAACCCCCAAGAATGTGGTTCGCGACAAGCCGTAAGTCCACGTAGGCCTCAAGGTTGTGGACTCCCATTCTAGCGGCGATTTTTAAACCCGCAATCAATGATTCATATTCTACCTCATTATTGGTGGCTGTGAACTCAAAGCGCATGGCATATGTAAACTCCATTCCTTCCGGATTCGTAAGGATGAGACCAACTCCTGATCCATCCGTGCACGAGGATCCGTCCGTAAATAATACCCATGGTTCTGCTGGAGTTTCCTCTCGTTGTACGACCGGTCCCTCCTCATCTGGCTTCTCTATCAAGAAATATGCCAAGATTTCGCCTTTAACAGCCGTCCTTGGTCTACAGGAGATGTTATGCTCTCCAATAGAATGATCCACTTCTGTAGCCTATCGACCACGTCTGGTCTGGAGATGACTTGTTTTATTGGTTGATCAGTAATAACCACAATTGGGTGCGCCTGGAAGTGCCGGCGTAACCGTTTTGTACCAAACACTAATGCCAAAACCAATTTTTCCATAGAAGAATAATTCAACTCCGGTCCTTGTAGTGTTCTACTTATGAAGTAGACCGGAGTTTGGACTGTGTCCCTATCCGTCATGAGTACCGCACTTATTGCTCCACGTGTGGCCGACAGATACATGATGAGCTCCTCTTTGGGTCGGGGGGCCACTAGCATGGGAAGAGATGCGAGGTGTTGCTTGAGCTGACCAAAAGCTTCCTCCGCTTCCTTTGTCCACCGGAAATCTCCCTTCTTGATGCACTTCTTGAGTGTTTTGAATAGGGGGAATGACTTCTCCACAGACTTCGACAAGAATCTGTTTAGCCCGGCCAACTTCCCATTTAATGATTGCACCTCTTTCCGTGTCTGAGGAGATGGTAACTGTATTACCGCGTCCGTCTTTTCCGGGCAAGGCTTTATGCCATTTGGATCAATCATATATCCAAGGAACATCCCTTCAGTTGCCCCAAACGTGCATTTCTTTGGATTCGGTTTCATATTAATCCTCCTCAAGGTGTCAAACGTCTCTTGGACGTCACGGAGAAGTGCATCCTCCGTATGACTTTTGATGACTAAATCATCAACATAGACCTCAAGATTGCGGCCTATCTGTGAGTCAAAGGCTTTGTCAACAAGCCTCTGATATGTTGCCCCGGCGTTCTTTAGTCCGAATGGCATTTTTGTATAACAGTATACGCCTTTACTAGTATGAAACGCCGTCTTCTCTGCGTCCTCTTCCGCCATCTGGATCTGGTGGTATCCCTTATATGCATCTAAGAAGCACTTAAAGGGATATCCACATAGGGATTCCACCTTCCAGTCAATCTCCGGTAACGGATAGCAGTCCTGCGGACAGGTTTTGTTCAGATATGTGAAGTCCAAGCACATGCGCAGCTCCCATCATGCTTTTTTACCATGACCGGGTTGGATAACCACTCGTGGTAGCATACCTCGCGCATGATACCTGCATCCACCAATTTTCGTACTTCATCCAATATTACTTGGCTGCGTTCTGGTGCCTGACCGCGCTTGTTTTGCTTAACGGGAGGATCCCTGGCGGATTTGGAGCTTATGTTCTGCTATCGCACGCGGTACGCCCGTCATATGCTTGGGCTCCCATGCGAATACATCTAAGTTTGCTTTTAAGAGACAACACATGGCCCTCTTGCCGCTATCCGAGAGTGTTCCCCCTATGGATACCTCTTGTTCCGGATAATCAGGATGAATTGCCACCTTCCAATTAGGAGGTGGTGATCCATCCTTGGGGGGAACAGGTGGAATCGGTGTTGTCACAACATGACACTCAGATGCTGGTATGATTGTGTTATAGATAGTAACAATTCCTCCTTCCACAGGGAATTTAAACATTCCGTGAGCTGTGGAGGGTACTGCCCGTATGGCCAGGATGCCTGGTCTGCCTATGATCCCATTGTATGAAGAGTGTGAGCGTATCACCATAAAGTTCATCCACGCCGTGGTGGAATGCTCTTCATTCCCAATGGTTACAAGTAGATGCAGCTGTCCTATTGGCCAGATGGTGTCTCCACTAAAGCCGATGAGCGGCGACGTGGCCGGTACTAATTGGCTTCTTATTTATGGTCGTAACTGTACGAAGCAGTGTTCGTATAGTACTTCTGCTGATGACCCTCCATCCACATACATACGGTGGACATTGTGAGTTCTAATGCTTATCTCAATTGTGAGAGGTGCATCGGCTACATCACTTGCCGTGATGGGAGGGAATGAGATTTCTCTGCCGCATGAAAAATTTTGACTAATTTTCTGCCTTGTGCGGCGCTGTCTGGATTGGATCATGTATATAGTTGAAGGTTTGTCCTTTTGAGGATCCTTCTTGTCATACTTCTTGTTTTCCTTTCCATCCTTCCAATCCTTGACCAAATGTTTGAGTTTGCCTGACTTGATCAGTGACTCAATGTGCATCTTGAGCTGGATACATTCCTCCGTGTCGTGGCCCTTGTCGTTGTGGAATTCGCAAAAGCGATTTCCTTGACGACGGTCCACCGGGGTTGTCACTGGGGGAGGTCTCGGGAAGTTGGCCCATTCTGTTAGCAAGATCTCCCTGTAGGACATCTTTAGAGGGGTAAATTTTTCCTCCGACCACCCTCCTTTGTTTTGGCTCTTGTAGTCCGAGCTCCTCCCACTGCTCTGGTTGTTTTGACTGCCCGACTGTCTCCTGGACTGGTCGTTCGATCGATAGTTGTTTCCTTTTGAAGGGTAGGCCGCGGCTACCGCAGTTTCTCCCTTTATGAAGTTCCCGGCCCTTTCCATAAGGTCGTCATACCTCTCCGGTCGCTTGTCATTGAGACGTCTGATTAATTCCCTGTCTGTTATGGCGTGCATATAATCGGAAATTTTCAGAAGTTTTGGCATTGTCTTTGTGCGCGTGCACTCGTCATTGAAGCGTTCGGTGAAGGCCTCCGTAGATTCCCCAGGCCGTTGCTTGACGGTTGCCAATGAGACCGGGTCCCTATTATACTTCTTTCGCTGAGTATAATTATTCTTGAACGCAGTACGCAGTTCAGTGAAACTATCAATGCTTCGAGGAGGAAGTCCCTCAAACCAATCACGAGCATTGCCGATCAAGGTTGAATTGAACATTTGGCACCATATAGGCACGGGCCATCGTTTAATTTTCGCCTGCGTGTCAAATATCTTTAGGAGTACGCCTGGGTCGGCGACGCTTGGGTGGATGGTCATCCGAATCCTCTCCTGATGGACCAGGAGACGGGCGGTGCCCCATCCTTTGGCTGAGGATCGCTCTTGTGAGAAGAGCTAAGAGCCTTCTTCCTGGTATTCATCCTGTCCCACACGCTTGTACGGCGATTAGTTCTAGTTAGCTTCATATCTGGTCGTTCGGGTGAACCGTCGGACCTCTCTCCCTCCTCACGGGATTGTAGTAGTTCCTGCATAATACGATCCCCTATGCGTTCGAACACATTTCTAGGTTGGGAGTTTCCTCAAAGAGGTTTCGCTCCTGGGGTCGTGTCCTTCGCTTCCTCTGAATTTGAGGAGAGGTGCTTGGTCCGGCGCTGCCAAAGTTGAGCCTAGATTGGAGGTCCCTCCCTAGGTTCAACCTAGATGTGATTCCTGGGACGATCCTCTCGTAGTTCTGCGTGAGAACTCGAGTGAGATCTTTCTCACTAAGTGGTTCGACCTCCACTCCTTCCTCAGTCGATGGTCTGCGCGGCTCCTTGTTAGGGGGGTTGGGCGCACTCCCTGGATCAGAGTTATCCAAGGTCGAAGTAGGTGGTGGGGTGACAGCGAACGTGCTTGTCATACCCATGGAATGAAGACCACTTCGGTTATTCGGTCCGCCTGTTTGATTACTAGGGGATCGGTTGGGAATGAGTATCCCGTCCCCTGGGGACTTCCGGTTCCTAGGATTTGTGTTCCTGGGGTTTCCTTGCGGATGTCCTTTTGTCATTGAGAGATCGAGATGAGATTTGCTCTAGCTTAGTGTAATGGTCCCACGGATGGCGCCAACTTGTTGATACAAAAGTTGGGTGATCCTTGCTAGACCCGAATTAGGCTTAATTCGGGTTGGCTGGACTCCGGCTCCTGCACCAAGTGAATTATCTGGTCGGAATCCTGCACACTAAAACAACACGCGTTAGGCTTACCGTGGGAATGTATCCCACGATTAGACTCCGGCGTGAGAGTAAGTAATCGGTTAGGGTTATGAGAATCGGATGAGATGTGAGTGTGTAAAATGTAATACCTTTGTGGAACCTTTGGGGGTTCCTTATATAGGCAGTGAAACCCTAATGGGCTGTCACTGATGCTTCGGCCCTAAGGAAAGGATAAGTACCAGAATTAGATTGATTGTTATCTTCTAATTATGGTGAGTGAATATCCTCTTCTTTGGGGTAAATCTTAATCATAGTAAGAGTATGATTCTGTCTAACCCTGTACCGGCCATGCTGGGCCGTGGGCCGCACACGTGTGTGCGGTTACTGTTCATCTAAGCCCATAAGCTTAAATAACATGAATCCCACCCATCAGTAATTGGCCGGATGTGGGTAGTACCCGTGGGCCGGGTTTATGACCCGGCTGGAGACTATACGTCATCACAAAGTGTCCCAAAACCTCGTACAAGCTTAACTCAAGATTGAGCTAGTGACCAGGACATATACTACATTTTAAGCCAATGAACATTCCCAAACGTATACTACTGTAGTGTAATCTTTGGTGTATTAATATATGGAGTTCTAAGCTCGGGTTTTAGCCCAATACAAATCAGATAAACCAATACAATTACGTTTCAATTTTTTAATCAAGCTATGTTTAGCTATCGTATTTTTTAATTAAGCTATGTTTAGCTATCGTATCTATGCAAGTAGCATGATACCTAATATTGATTTTTTCCACTCTTATGAGTTAGGGCCTTAGGAGCCTTTTGATTAAGTTTGTTAAAGAAAATCTTACCAACTTAATAATCTCTACTCCTTTATAAAGGAAGAACAAGGATGGTTGAATGTTGAAAAAACTAGGATGGTTGAAAAATTTTTATTTTGTGGGCCTTACTAAAAATATATTACAAATTCTATTTAAATTATACACTATGTATACTCTCTTATAAAAGATGCATATCACCAACATCACAATCCAACTATTCAGACTTTCAACCCTACATCACACCCTAAATTTACACACACCATACCAATATCCGACCCTAAATATTTCCAAACCTAAAAACAACATAAAAAAACACCTCTTAAAAAATAAACTCCCATCCAAAAAAACACACACTCCTCACAAATACTCTCTCACTAAATTCCAGAAAATATCTCATCTAAAAACGCTCCCATCCAAAAATCCCACCACATCTGATCGTCGCCACCATCGCCAGTCGTCGTCACCCCCGCCGGACGTCAAAACCACTACTAATTAATTGTCTCCGCCAGACCTCTCATCTCCGATTATAACACTTAACAATATATATTTTCAAGTCTTGTATGTAATGATTTATTCTTGTGGAGCTTTATATCAAGTTTTTGTGGATAATTTTTGTAGATATATAGATTGTAAATATAGATCTATAGATTATAAATGTAAAATTATAGTTTTTGCTTGTAGATCTAAGTTATTTCTTTATTATTTGCATTTTTAGCAGCCACCGGTGCCGACTCAGCAGCTGCTGTCGGAAAGCCAATGCCTTAATAAACATCTATGATGGAGTATTGAGGTTTTTAACCGAACATAAAATTTATAAGATCTGAGTTTTTTTTTTACAGTCGGATAGTTGTTGCTGCCACCGCCCTTTCTCGCCGGAATATTACAGCCATCGCCACTACTCTCTCGCGAAAACGTTTTAGCCACGGTCACTTAATTGCAACATGGTTTGTTTTTTAGATCTATCAATTTTATTTACAAGTTATTGTTATCAGTTTGTTTTATGTCTTTTTATTTCATATAAATATAAGTTATTTATATTTTTCTTGTGTTCTTTGTTACAGTCATAGCCAACTCAACTATCTCGCAGGAAAAGTGTTTGCTTCTCTACATATAAACCCTCACCAAATACACAAGATCAAAAAACCCGCACGCACTATGTGTTATCTTTTCCTATCTCTAAAAAGTAAAAACACATCATCAGAACACCACCGAACCTTACCATTAGTTTTGCTCTAGACAAATCATTGCTACTTCCAACTATCTCCCAAAACCAAAACGGGAATCAGAATCGCCAACGGACAGCCGAGCCGCTAACCACTTACCATGTATGGGTGTTCATTCTTTATATTGTGAGATCGATATTTGGTTTTAAGTTCTTGAAGTTTTTTCTTTATTGTTTTTTTTCAGATGTGATATTTGTTTAATTGTTTAGATTTGTTGCCCCGAGTCAATGTCTGTCACAAGTTCACAACCGTAACTTCTTGTCGTTGATTTGGTGTAATTTATATCTCTTATATAAATTTGGTGCAATTTAATTACATGTGTATTTGAAGTAATTTAAAAGCTTGCAACTCTTTTTGGATATCTAAATGCTTTCTAAAGTTGCATATCAACCATGTTACGAGTATATGCTTAAATATTTTAGCGTTAGATATGCTAATTACTATTGTTTGAAAGATAAAAGTTTTATCATTTTCAAAAAGATAAAAGTTTTATCATTTTCCAAAAGATACAAGTTTTATCATTTTCAAAAGTTAGTTGGTTTTAAAAAAAATTATTTTTTAAAATTTTATAAGTTTATAGATAGATTCGTAGTATTGAGAATTTAATTTTTTAAACTTTAGATAAGGGTGAGACTATGACATGACATAGTTTGTGATTCAATAAAGGTTACATGGACGTGACATTACTCAGGGACACAAGATAAAATAAGTCAAAAGTGTAAGACATTGTCTCTTTACTACTCATAAAGGTAATTTGAAAAGATTGAAAGTGGATATCTCAAAAGACTCGAGACTCAATCTATTATTTTCACTTCATTTTAGCACATAACAAGCTAATTTATATTTTAAATAGTTTTGAGTTGATTAGAAAGTATAAGTTGGTAGATGATATTCAGAAGTGACTAATAAAACTTTTATTTTAAAAATATCGACGCTCTTACACAAATAATATTCGAAATTTGAATCAAGAGTAAAAACGCGCTTACACAAATAATATTCGAAATTTGAATCAGCAGTAAAAAGGACTATGTCGTGTGTGGCTAGATGAACCGATTTGACAATCAGTTTAAGAGACCAATCGATGTTTGGTTAGATGAGCCGATATGCATTGCCATCCCACCTACTAGAAAAAAAATATTGCAAAAAATTTGGACCATCCACACCAATTAGAAAAAAAAAGATATTGCAAAAGATTTGAAAAAAACGTTCAAACATGTCAGAAAAACGTACAATGGGAAAAGAGTCAACTAATATGTTTGAAATTTTCAAAATTTTGAAAATTGAAATAGTTTGAGAGCGTAAAAGTTTTGTACGGTAACAAAGTTTTTAATTTTTTAGGCTGTAAAAGTAAACTTTTTTAAATTTGGTATATTTTGAAACTTTTTAAATACTTTGGCAGGTAAAAGCGTGTGATTCTGTCTTTGTCATAATTATACTTTATCGATAATAAATACTCTATTCGTCTCAATTTATTTTTCTACTATTAACTTTTAAAATCTTTTTCATTTAATTTTGACTTTAAGTTAATGTCGTTGTGTTATATAATACTTGATGCAAAATGTATGTATGAATTAAGTTTAGATGTATTTTCATTTGGTATAATTTTTATCAAGTATTAAATAACATAAAATATTAATTTAAGGTCAAACTTTAGTAGAAAAGACCTCAAAAGTTAATAGTGGACTAATAAATTGGGAAGAAGGGAGTACATAACTAAAAAAACCATAATTATTACGACAATATTTTTTTACTTTTATTATTAATGAAAAAATAAATTGCGACAACCTAAAAAACGTGAAAAATAATAATAATTTGGGACGGAGATTATAAAAAAATGACTGGTTAACAACCTCTTAAAAAATCATTTTTGAAGTGTAAATATTGTAGTGATGTCAATTTTTTTCTTAGATTAAAACACTCGCTGACGTATTGTCTCGACATAATTGCAAAATTCATTCTTGTGGTTAATTTGCACGTTTGGTTCGTCAAATTTTAAAATTGCAAAAACTGTTTGTGTAGCAAACATTGTGTTGCTGTAGCAAACATTGTGTTGCACTTTCGGTCCTTTTACGACTTAAAATTATAAAAATAGCCATGCTCGTATATAAAAATAAACAATGAAGACGATAGTATTTTAGTCTTTTCATGGCATAAAAAGGAACAAACTCGAAATTTGGCATAACAACAAGAACGATTTTTGCAATTTCAAAATTTGTCGGGCCAAACATGCAATTTGACTAAAGTACAATGACTATTTTTGCAATTCTCTCTATTGTCTCTATCGAGAAAACAATACGCCCACGACTTAAAAAACACAATGCCTCGAAAAAGAAACCTTAACGCTACAACACATTTTCGTACTTTTTCAATTCAAATTTGAAAATGTAAAATTTTCGAATTTGTAATATTTTGAAATTTCAAAAATATAACATATTTATAATATCTTAGAATGCTTTGATTATGGTTGTTAACAATAATAACGGGGTGAGTTAGGAAGTTTTATCAAATTTACTTTGAAACTTGAAACATGTGTGTTGTTTAAAATGATACTTTTAGTGTACCTATAAGTATGACCCATTAGAAAAAGTAAAAATTAAAGGAATCAGATAAAGACAATGACTACAAACTATTTGAAAAAGTCAAGTTGTCCTGTTCTCGCACTCACATGACTACCATTTAGTAATCTGAACTTAAAAATGGCATGTTGTTTATATAGTTAAATAAACAACCTTTCAATTGGTACCATCATCTTCTAACCTTATAATTTTTACACTTGAAAAGATATATGATACATTCTAACGTCTATAATAAAAATCACAAAAAATTAGTTCCACTAAAAACATATAATTCGCACAAAACATTTGTCGCTACGTCCACGCTACTATCGTAATTGTAGTATCGGTTGGAATAATTCGTCATCAAAAAGTAACGCAACCATGCTATCAAAGCACGTCCTTGAAAAATATTTACTAATCGATACACTTTTTTGTATAGTAGTTATTCAATGTTAATTTTTTCGAAACTAAAAACCACCGCCGATAGCGGATACTTAGAAAAATGCAACCATGTTATTAGAAAAACCCTTGCAACAATGCAACCATGTTCTCAAAAAATTATTTGTTAATGCAAGTGATGCCTAAAAACATTATTAGTGTTAACTAAATCTTTCTTAGTTTTGATCACAACAAACCATACAACACATTTAGTGTAAAACACAAAATGAATTATTTAACTAACACTATCATCAAGATAATAATCATATTACTAACCTTTCTTAATCATACTTAGTGATCATCAAAATGATTATCCTTAAAACTCACTTTTGTTAATATGACAAAAGACTTTTTAATAAACTTTCTTTTTTAGAAAATGTTTTATTAAAATGGAAAATGAAAATTTGAAAATAGCATATTCGAAATGCTGTTAGAATATCCTTTGAAGGTTTCAAATACCTCAGATATTCCCACCCCACTAAAAGACAAAAAACAGAGCGGAGTCTAGTGGCGGTACCTTAAGTACCTACGCGGTTCCTTAGCGATAAGGTACCGCGGGGTGAGATAAGGTACCGCGCACAGCTAGCCGTTATAGATCCGTTATACTTTGTCTCCTTTAAATAGTGGGTCAAATCTCAATTTCCAGTAAGCCTCTTGGACGTTTTTCTCAGCCATCTTTCTATTTTCTATAGCATAATCATTAGTAAATGATCACTTAAATTGTTAAGGATGTTTACATATGATTATCCTCTTGATCCCCTCCTTTACCTTGTCCAATGAGAAGATCACTCACTCACTAGTGTTGTGATAAAGATGAATCTATGAGCTAGTCATATTCATCATGATACCCTTTTTGGTTTTAGGTCAATCCAATGTATTTATGAATACTTGGACTAGTTGTGTTCATCCAAGTTATTTGTGAATACTTGGACTTGTTGTGTACATCCATTGCATATGTGTTTGCTTGGATTTGTGTTGTGTAAATCCAAGCTACATGTGTGTACTTGGATAAGTATAGTTGAGTTGTAATAGATTTGATTAGGAGTTCTCACTAAACTATAAAGTGATGTGGTTGTGTCTTGTGAGTTCTCACTAAACTTAAAAGTGATTAGTAGTTGTGTTGTGTGAAGTTCTCACTTAGCTTCAAAGTGAAGAGTCGTGAAGATTGGTTCTAGCTTTTGATTAGAACTCGACATCTAGCCTTGTGTCGTAAAATGGTGAAGTAGGCAACGTCGTGAAGATTGGTTCTACCTTAAGATTAGAACCCGACATCTAGCCTTGTGTCGTTAAATTGTGAAGTAGGCAACATTGTGTAGATTGGTCCTAGCTAAAGATTAGGTCTCGACATTTAGCTTAGTGTCAAAAAATAATGTAAGCAACGATGTAAGGTTTTCTCCACCGAGAAGGGAGTTTGTGGATATAGTAGAAATCTCGAGTAGGTGTACTCGAGGAGTGGAGTAGAAACGAGGATAGAGCCTCGTTGTCGAACCACTATAAGTTTTGGTGTCTTCCCACTAGGTTGTCTCCTTCCTTACTCTTTACTTATTTCATTATCATTATACTTACCTATTATCTTTGCTAGTGCATTTGAATTGAATGTAATCATTATGCAACTTAGCCTCAAGTAAAAGATAGTTTTGATACAAACCAAATTGAAAGTAATTTTAATTTGGTCACCAATCGAAGAGAAACTATTCAACCCCCCCCCCCCCCCCCCCCCCTTCTAGTTTCTACAATAGGTATTAGAGCGATGGTCACTCAAGATCTTTAAAGTATATTGTACTTTGAAACTTGGATCGATCCATTGTCTCCTCAAATTAGAAGGTCTAGTTATACTAAAGTTTCTCTTTGGTCAAAACTATGTTTTCTTTGAAAATAGGTCTTTTAATTGATAATATTGCATCCTACTTAAGATTAGTAGCCTTTATGCATTTTAGATATACTCTTGAAATGAATCTACTAGTTTGCATCTTGCTTTGTGTAGGTACTCATGAAGATCAATCACTTAATTGGTTGTGGATTGAGTTACTTGCACTTGTAGAAGACTCATCTTCATTGATCTTTAACATCTTTGAATGATGATACCAAGATGATTGGGAATGATACTAGTCCTTGAAGACTTAGTACTCATCATAGTCATTGATTGGGCATAGCACTTATTCCTTCATGGATTGCTCTTTGTGGCCAAGGTACGCTTTCGTTCTTCCACACGCCCTTTGATCATTCTTTTGATCATTACTTGACTATGTGCTTGTTCTCGGCATCCTTGCCTTGACATTTATTTGTGGTTTGTGTTTCTTTTTCTTTATCCTCTCAAACCTTCATTGCTTGGATACTTGACTCACTATGGTGATGTAGAGTGAGTTAGTAGAAGCTTAAATTATCAAGCATGATTTCTATGGTTTGCACCCATACGGTTAGTAGGCCCTTTGTGGGAGAGAAAGTGAATTAATACCTTGCTCATATTTTGGTTTAGACTAAGACTATTATTGAAAGTGATCTTAGTCTATACTTGAATAATTGCTTTGTGCTTATTCATTACCAAAGCCGTTTAACGTTTCGCCGGAAAGGCACGTCTTAAACCACTATATATGACACAAGCTCTTCGTTACCACTATTTGAAGATTGTCATTATTCCCTTGAGCATCTTTCCTAGTCTTGATTCACTTCCCTTGTCTTCTCTCTACTTAGTCGTTTTGCTACGAGTAGTCGTTTGTCCGTTTCGGTTCTTTTCGATCTTGATTTAACTCGTAATCCTTCGTTAAGGCATATTGCTTAGTGTTATGATGATCCAATGATATTCTAAAAGGCTCATGATTTAATCTTAAGTATTTTAGAAAAACTTGGTTTTTAAAATTTGGCGTTTTTCATAGATAAAAACCTGCCTCTGTAGGCGGTTCCTTATCTAGGCGGCTCAAAGGCGCGGTACCTTATCGATAAGGTACCGCGGGCAGTAAGTTTTGTCAGAGCGCCAGTTTGATTATTTTATTCTTTTTCAAACCAAACCCTCTCTCTCCCAAAAACACACAGCCGACGGTTTACACTTTTTCCACCATTGTTGAAGCTTCCAAAACCTTCAATCACTCAAATTAATTGATTCCAAGTTGTGGGTTTCACTCATCCTTCATCTAACATCAATTAATTGTAAGTATTTTCTTTCAATTTCATCTATTTTGTTCTAGGGTTCATCCTTTCATAATTGGGGATTTTTAAAATTGAAATTGAATTAAAACCTTAATAGGAATGTGGGTTGACATGGTTATTTTACTATGATTCCTTAGGTTCATATTCATTAAGATTTCACTAAAACCCACTTGTAGAACAAATCCGAAATTAGGCTAAATGATTTTGGTTAAAAGATGGATTTGAGATGAACCCATGAAAAAGTAGGTAATGACATTGTTAATGCTTACCTAAAAACTTTGTTTTGAAAAACCAATGTTCTAATCCATTGTTGATCCAACATAGTTCATGTATTCTTGGTTAATGATAGAATAGACACATTGTGAACATGAGAATGATATGGATTCAATCCTATGTTTGTCAAGAAATTGATATAACACATTCTTATATTTTTGATCTTTAATTTTTATTTTTCATATGAGTGATTGGAGAAATATTGTCTTGTGTTTATTTAGGTACTAATCATGCCTTCACAATACCAAAAGGATCATCAACTCACCAAACAATATATGCCTAACCTATCCGACTTTTGTCACTCAACTCACCTTGCCCATACTTTTTCCTCTCTTCAATCTCGTTGCTTTCATGAGGGTAGAGTTGTCCAAAAAGATATCAAGGATTATGTCTACATCAAGTCCATGTTTGAAAACATTGGATTTGATTGTTTGTTGAACATTAAGGAAGACATCTATCCTCGATTCCTATTGGAGTTCTTTAGCACATACTCCGTCATTGAAAACAATGATGGAATATTTGTTAGGTTCATCTTGAAAGATCAACTCATTCAATACTCTCTCGAAGTGTTTGGTCAAATTCTTGATGTCCCATTTGTAGGCACTTGTCGCTACACGGATAAATGGAAGCTTAGTGCTCTCCTTGAATCCTACAATTGTCCTCCAAATGATCATGAGGAAATTGATCTTGACTTCATTGTCGACATTGTCTCCAAAAATCGTAATCGACCCGTTAAGAGAAGCCTTCATACTAAGGTACGTTCGGTGAAACGTCATGAGGTTCTCTTGAGCGACCTTAATGATAATATGGTTCAATGGACCAATATCCTTAGGGAAAATGTGTTTTGTCTTGGTGGAAACCGGGATCATGTTCCGGCGTGTTTAGTGCATATGTTATATTGCATCTTTACCAACACCAAGTACAATTTGGCATATTTTATCGCTCAACGGATGAATTATGCTATTCACAAGCCTAAAACAAACCTCCCTTATGCAATGCTTCTCACTCGCCTTTTTAAAAGGGTTGGTCGTGATTTTCCAAATCTTGATCTTTCTCAGTTTCAACCGGTCAAACGGGTTATGCTACCTATTCAAGAGGTATATAAGAGAAAGACAAGATCTGATCGTAAATTCGACCAACAAGAGTTCAATGATGAGGACATGGACATGCCAACAAGTGATGGTGATGGCATTGGCACAAGTGCTCCCATTGACTCTTCGAGTTCTTCTCACCACTCCACAAACTCATTCGTGGATGGTTTAGATGACATTGTTTCCCCTCCCCACCATTCCTCTAGTGAAGTTCCTAATAATCTCACTTTAGAGGAACTTTACCGTCAAAATCTTCGAACCCGAGGTGATTTGCATGAACACCGGATTGAGTCAAGAAAGGGAATCAAGTATTTGGGAAAAATGATCAAGGATTTAGGCAAGAAAAGGAGGTGAAGACTTTGAGTTGTGTCAAAGTTTGGTTATCATTTGCAGCTTAAACATTTGCTTATTAACACTTTGGTTTAGTTGTTTATTAACTTATGTTACATGTTTGGATTATTATTTATTTTGATCCTAAATGTTGCTTATGCAATGATGATTGTGATTTACATAGCTTTGTGCATACCTTATGATAGTTAGCTTATTAGATTATGATATGTAGTTAACTTTGGCTTGTGAATATTTTGGTAAAAATATGGGTTTATCAAAAACTGGGATGGGAAATTTTTGAAAACCCTCTGGTCGTAGTTCCATATCGACCCGCGGATCCTTATCAATAAGGAACCGCCGGTCCTAGATAAGGAACCGCCGGTCACTGTGCACGACAACATCTTTGCTTTACACTGTTTTCTTAAATCTGTGTAAACCTTGCATGATTTTCAGTAATAAAACTGCACATTTCCTAAACTAGCTTACCTAAATTCATTATTCACCTAAAATGATTTTAACCCATTACTAGTTTGGATCATCCTCTCACCCATTTAAACCCACCTTGTTTGCCATGTTCTTCACACATCAAACATACTTCCCTAAACCTTAAACCTCCCTAAACAACCATGGTATGTACCAAAACCTCAAACACTTCCAAGACCTCCACCCCAAGGAAAACACTCAAAATAAGGATTAAGGTAGCCAAGCCTAACTCCTCACCTTTCCACACACCTAAGAATGAGATGGCTCCTATCCTCATTTCTTCATCACCTTCCCCACCTCTTGCACCATGAAAGACATCATCCACCCATGGTACTAACCACTCCATTGGTTCTACCTCCTCTTCATTCAACTCAAGAATGAATGAGCTCTCTTCACCCTTCACTCCAAGTGCACCCTTGGATGTGACCACACAACCCCAAACAATCCAAAGCATTCCTTTTGTGAATGACTTTGATGACACTTTGGTGACTTCACCATTTACCCTTCACAACTCACCCATTTCACCAACCTTGGAGAATTTACCTCCACACTCACCCATTTCCCCTTTAGGGAACATGCCTCCACTCTCACCCACATCACCCTTGGAGAACATGCCTCCTCCACCTCCACCCAACTCAAACATTCCAATTTTGGGTGTTCCACTTTCCCTTCTTTTGGGTGATCCACTTTCCCTTCTTTTGGGTGATCCATACTATGGGTTTCAACAAACTCATGGTACTAGTTGTCCATGTTGACTTTACAACCACTACATCATCCATAACCTTAGGATGGATATGTATGGACTACATAGGAGGTTGCAAGAGTTCTTGCTTGCCTTGTTCTCCATGCCTCCTCCTAGGAGATGAATGATGGAGTTTTCAACAAAAGCAAGCCAAAGAAGACTTCTTATCTAGATCTAATGTTAAGCTAGCTATGTATTAGTTAGTTTTATTTGTCATTGTACTTGCTCCTTTCATGAATGTTTCTTGTTGTTGATCTATGAATTTAGCTTCTCTATCCTTTTGTGCACACTAATCAACTTTAATTTGAAATTAAAATTGAACCTAAATCTATCACAACCTCTAAACTTGACTAAAATTGGTTCAAAATGATATCTAAATTATTTTGTCACCCTTTGTCAAGACATTCTTTGTGAATGTGTTGCTTTATGCAACCCTAGCATACTTTGGTGCTAATAGAGGTAAAATTACAAGATTTGCAACTTTTTGAAAAAGTGTTAGTTTTTCCCAAAACCCAGGAAAAACATGGTTTCAAGTCCACTGGACGCGGTTCCTTAAAGTCCCGCGGTTCCCTAGCGATATGGAACCGTCGGTCCCTATAAGGTACCGCGGATAATAAGTGGCTTTTGACGAATTTTTGGTCAAAACTTTTAAAACCCTATACCCTGTCAAGATTCCTTGTTTACTCAAATTGACTAAACATTCCTTGACACTACACATTTTGTATTCAAACTCTTACCTTGATTACATTTTACTTATACCCCAACCTTGAGATTTCATTCTCACACCTTCCCAACCTTGAGAATTCATTCTCACATAACCTTGAGATTTCATTCTCACACTCTCACAATGCCTAACTCCTACATTCCTAACCTTGACATTTCTTTGTCACAACCCCACTCACCCAAAGCTTCCTCATCCAAGCTTTCAAAGAAACCGAAAATCTCGGTTCGACCTATTTGGGTTAAGAAGAATGAACCATCTTCGTCCAAACTACCCAAAAACCCTACCTTCTCTCCAATCAAGTATTGGAATGAGACTTATACCATAAACCCCATCACCGGAGCAAAAGAAAATGTTCCCCCACCACCACAATCCTTCAAAACCCCTCAACTCAATGACCTTTCAACCTTCCCAAACCTCACAAGGCATTGTGAAAACATTCCCAAACCCATTACCCCACCACCACCAAACCCTAAGTTTGATGTCATACCCCCATCAACCGATTTTGTGTTGCATCATGGATCCTCGTGTGCTTGTTGTCGATTTCAACAAATTGAACTTGCTCATGTGTATGAGAAGTTAAATTTTCTTGAATTCCTCCTCACTCGACCTCCTATTCAAGTTTTCGTTCTGGTGGACAAAACTTCGAATGATGCATCGTCGTCCTTTTAGTCTTTTATTTCTTTTAAGCAATCTTGGAAAATATCACTATTAGACTAGCTTATGCTTAGTGGTTTATTTTCCATATTTATTGCTTTTAGATACTCATATTGTGTGTATGACTATCTTCTTTGTTGTGTCTTTTTCTTTTATGTAACCTTTGTGTTGTTTGTGTGCTATTTCATTAGTTCTATTTTGAGTTGATCATGGTTAATTTTTACAATTGCTTATGGGTGATTCCATCAATTCTAAGCTTTAACCCATTGACAAGCTATCATCTTCATTGGATTAAAGTTTGATTTTGTCAATTACCTCTTTGGACATACTTAGCAAAATACTTGCTTCTAATTTGAGATTTCTTCTCTCTCTCCCTCTCAAGTTACTTAGTAGGTAGTGATCATATATACATTGGTGTTTCTTTCCTTTCTACTAACCTTTGTGTAGCATGTCACCTTAGCTCACAAACTTGGTGCCCCAAGCAAGGGGGAGCAACCACCAAGGGGGAGCTACTAGCAAAGTTCGATGTTCTTCAAAGACTTGTGCTAACCTTTTTGCTACGACAAAGGGGGAGAAATGATAGTGATAAACTAGTTAATAATTTCATATTTTGTGTTTCTACGTAAATGAGTTTATCGTTTGTCGTAATCAAAAAGGGGGAGATTGTTAATGCAAGTGATGCCTAAAAACATTATTAGTGTTAACTAAATCTTTCTTAGTTTTGATCACAACAAACCATACAACACATTTAGTGTAAAACACAAAATGAATTATTTAACTAACACTATCATCAAGGTAATAATCATATCACTAACCTTTCTTAATCATACTTAGTGATCATCAAAATGATTATCCTTAAAACTCACTTTTGTTAATATGACAAAAGACTTTTTAATAAACTTTCTTTTTTAGAAAATGTTTTATTAAAATGGAAAATGAAAATTTGAAAATAGCATATTCCAAATGCTGTTAGAATATCCTTTGAAGGTTTCAAATACCTCAGATATTCCCACCCCACTAAAAGACAAAAAACGGAGCAGAGTCTAGTGGCGGTACCTTAAGTACCTACGCGGTTCCTTAGCGATAAGGTACTGCGGGGTGAGATAAGGTACCGCGCACAGCTAGCCGTTATAGATCCGTTATACTTTGTCTCCTTTAAATAGTGGGTCAAATCTCATTTTCCAGTAAGCCTCTTGGACGTTTTTCTCAACCCTCTTTCTATTTTCTATAGCATAATCATTAGTAAATGATCACTTAAATTGTTAAGGATGTTTACATATGATTATCCTCTTGATCCCCTCCTTTACCTTGTCCAATGAGAAGATCACTCACTCACTAGTGTTGTGATAAAGATGAATCTATAAGCTAGTCATATTCATCATGATACCCTTTTTGGTTTTAGGTCAATCCAATGTATTTATGAATACTTGGACTAGTTGTGTTCATCCAAGTTATTTGTGAATACTTGGACTTGTTGTGTACATCCATTGCATATGTGTTTGCTTGGATTTGTGTTGTGTAAATCCAAGCTACATGTGTGTACTTGGATAAGTCTAGTTGAGTTGTAATAGATTTGATTAGGAGTTCTCACTAAACTATAAAGTGATGTGGTTGTGTCTTGTGAGTTCTCACTAAACTTAAAAGTGATTAGTAGTTGTGTTGTGTGAAGTTCTCACTTAGCTTCAAAGTGAAGAGTCGTGAAGATTGGTTCTAGCTTTCGATTAGAACTCGACATCTAGCCTTGTGTCGTAAAATGGTGAAGTAGGCAACGTCGTGAAGATTGGTTCTACCTTAAGATTAGAACCCGACATCTAGCCTTGTGTCGTTAAATTGTGAAGTAGGCAACATTGTGTAGATTGGTCCTAGCTAAAGATTAGGTCTCGACATTTAGCTTAGTGTCGGAAAATAATGTAAGCAACGATGTAAGGTTTTCTCCGCCGAGAAGGGAGCTTGTGGATATAGTGGAAATCTCGAGTAGGTGTACTCGAGGAGTGGAGTAGAAACGAGGATAGAGCCTCGTTGTCGAACCACTATAAATCTTGGTGTCTTCCCACTAGGTTGTTTCCTTCCTTGCTCTTTACTTATTTCATTATCATTATACTTGCTTATTATTCTTGCTAGTGCATTTCAATTGAACCTAATCATTATGCAACTTAGCCTCAAGTAAAAGATAGTTTTGATACAAACCAAATTGAAAGTAATTTTAATTTGGTCACCAATCGAAGAGAAACTATTCAACCCCCCCCCCCCCTTCTAGTTTCTACATTATTCATCGTCAAAATTTGGTCGAAACTAAAAACAGCTGCCGCTAGGCGCGGGTACTCGGCTAAATTATCACATGTTACCACATTTTGCAATTATACTTAGATCTTACCACGATGTAATGTTTCGTTAATTATCTGCCGGTAGGCACTTTCGCCGCTATGCGCGGGTACTCGCCTAGTCTTATTAAAATAAAAAAAAACACTTGGCTTTTAATTATTTAGAACCTTTCACCAGTAAAGCATTGATGTATTCGTACGACGTTATATAAAACGTGAGCCGTGACGCGACAGTACAATCAAACTTTACGTTTTCACGTGATGCGTAGCAGTATGATGTTTTTAAAAAATGACTTAAAATGGTAATATATATTTATAAATGTATATATGCGATATTTTATAATTATATGTGTTATGAAGATTATTAAATCTAAGTTTAAATTGAAATTATTAGTAAATGTAAAATAAAATAGTTAAATATTTGAATATTTTTTAAGTCAGTCAAGAAAAATTCATCACGTTTTGCGCTTTTGACCAGCTTTTTATGTCTTGTCCTACGTCACGTACAAAGCTAACAACAAGGTCCATTTTAAATGTGAAAGATGTTTTAGCGCCGCAAAAGCGTGCATTTCAAAACACTATTCATTCTTTACGTAAAGGTTTTAGTTGACTTTCTATCTTATTTTATCTTAAATTATGGCTAATGGATTAAAGAATAATTAGAAACTATTAACATATGAATCAACCAGGTTAAGATTGATCACAGTTTGAAAAAGATCGGATCGAATAAAACAGACATAAAAACGAAACCAATTTGGTCCAAATTTCAAACTTTTTTAGTCTAATCTGACTTGTCGGTTTAATCCAACAAAACATAATAACCGATTTTGTATAAGATCGAACCTAATCAGATCAACCCAAGAATAAAAAAAATGACGGGCCGATGATCAGTCGGTCGGGTCGGGTCCACGGTGAATAACGCTCCGCCCGACCCGATGAACATAACCAAACCGGGTTTTGCCACATAGTAGAAGGACTGATTATGTAAATCGAGTCAACTTTATAACGTGAAAAAACCGGATAGTTGAACAGTAGCAGCAGCAGCAGCAGCAAATCAATCAAAGTGAGATAACAACAAAAACCCACTATTATGTTCTTCTTCTTTTTCAGGTCCCAAAATCATTTCATTTCAATTAATTATTAATCACAATCAATATTATATAATCTTTAATAGTAATTTCCAATTTAATTTTATTGAATTTGCAGGTTGATTGAGTTAGTTTGATGCAAAGTTATTACTATTATTATTATTATTTGATAATAATAATCTTTATTATACTCATGGGGTCAGTCTCTTTCTCTCTTGTTTGTTTCTTATTAATTGTCTGATTATTATACTTTTTTTTTTTTGGGTTTTTTTGTTTGATTCATTGGTTTTTGGGTTAAATGGTATTTTAGAATAGTAAGATCTGTTTTTTTTTACTTTTTAGATATAGGGTTTTAGTCGTTGTACATTTAAACCTCGTCCGGAAATGGTCACCGTAGTATCGGTTTAGGTTTTGTAAGGCTACCGGTAACGCGACCCAACTTAGTGTAACGGGGAGACCGATGACGCCGCCAATATATACCTACAAAAATAAATTAAATAAATCACTCATGGGCTCGGTCTTATTTACGACGGAGTACTCCTTTTTCTTGGTCTAGGACGCGAATGGGGAGGATGCTTATGCATCTAAGATGGTGGCGGCCTACGCATTACGGCACGCCCAAGTAACATCCAAAAAATGCTCGAATTTCCCGGGTAGCCGGGAATTAGCCACAGGAATACTGGTTAGGTTGTGTATTCTTGGTTTAAAAAAGCGCGCCTTTTTGCGCCTGCAGCGTGAAGCGAGGTGAGGCAATGGGGTCATCGCATCGGGACCCTTGATGCACAGCCGTTACATAAAGCGGTTGGAGGCGGTCCTTTTTTACGCCTTAGAGGAACGCTTTTTACTGCCTCAAGTGTTGTGTTCTAAAAATGACATTTAAACTCGAAGGGTCTTTTTATTAGTCTTTTCCAGTTAGCATTTGGACTTTTATTAGTCTACGAGAGGCGTGCGCTTTTGCCTCATCTGCCAGCACTTCTCGCGTTGGACCCTTAGCGCAACGGACCGCCTCTCACTTTTTAAAACCAAGTGTGTATAATATGAGTTAATTTGTATCCCATTAATTATATAGTTTTATATTTATTGAGTTAATCTTTTAGTAGAGTATCTTTTATATGAGGTGGTTTTAGACCTGCAAATGGCCCGAAAGACAAAACATTCATTGAATAACAAAACGTGTGTGAAAGAGGATTACAACGAAAAAGAAGATATAAATCAAAAGCTACATTGATATTTTATGCAAAAAAAAAAAAAAAATCGATGTGATAACACAGAACAACCACAGTTGAGGATTTCATTATGTTCCCAGTTATAGCAACATGAGCTAAAAAAACAATGCTATTATTGACTAAAGAAATTAAAAGCGTATTGTATGATTTGTGACACATAAATTAGGTAGGATATTACTGTAACAGGTTAAACATATAAAGTATGTTGCTATTCTAAGCAATAACATGATTTGGTACTGCTGGTGTTTGTTTTTCTTAAAGTAGTAATCATTTCTATTAAATGGTAGTTTAGAAGAGGTGGTTGGTTTCTTATATTCTTTACCTGGTTAGTTAACCTAACAACCAAACACCTTTATTTAAGTAGTTGGCTTTTTTAATTATAACTTTTGATTGATCTTTGGAATCTTGTGGTTTGCTTCTCGTGTAAGCGAAAATAACAATTAAACAAACAAAATGTTGTTAAGTGTTGATTCGTGATCCTTTCATGCTTTGCTTGTTACGCTGAAGAGGTTGTGTTTGTATATCGTATACGTAATTGCTTCGTTCAGAATCAGAAATTATGCAAGAAAGCATGTATATGAAGTGTTGTTCGTCTTTTCAATTGCCTAGACTCTTAGGAAATAGCTGTTTTTGTTTAATTTCTGAAGCTTACTGCGTTTTTATGCGCTGGGTGATGGAAAATTTGAAGAATAAACTCTGGTCTCTTTTTCATGTAAGTTGTCTTTTTAAGTTTGCTTAAACACCTCATTGCTATGATTAGTATATATCAGGCTGTAAGTTAAGATCGATTAAGAACCATCCTTTTTAGGTGAAGTAAGAATGTAAGATCGATTAAGAACCATCCATTTTAGGTGGTGTAAGAATGTAAGATTACTTCTTTCACGATGACACAAAACGAGACGTCCTACTCCTATATACACCTTAGTTTGGACTCTGTTAAGTAGATATGGTGTACATAAGATTTGTAAATGTTGGAAACTTTTGGTTTTCTGAATCTGAGCATTGGGCATTTGGTCTTCAATCATATTACCTGCAAATGATTTTTTTGTGTTGTAATAAGACTTTTTATAAAATTGAATATTATAGCGAGTTCTTTCATTTTGTGGCACATTACAGTGCACACGGTAAAGGGGCTGTCACGATTAACTGCATGTTAGTGTGGCTTTATGTCACTGCACAAACTGAACCTGTTAAATATATAGAAGCTGCATTGTCCTGCAAACAATGTGGTTAGCATGTATATTCACCCCCATTGTCTCTATTTTAAGTCGCCCCATCTAGAAAACTTGGCTCTGAGTACAACCAGGATTAGTTATGTATATGTAGGTCAAAGCGAACCTTACCGTCTTATAAAATTAGAGGAGTAAGAAGACCCATATCTATTGAGTGACGTATTGTATTATCAAAACTTCTTTCAGCACAAAATTTATCTTGTAGGATGGCTCAAGTATCACCACCATGTTAGTAATATGTACCGTTAATAATATAGTAAGGAAATATAGGCTTACATATTTGAGCCTTCTACCTGCAGAGGAAAGAAAAGTCATGAAGACGAGGGATTTTACGAAGTTGAGAATAAAACTTGCTCCCTGTTATTTGGAAAATATAATAATAATTAGTCATCTCAAGTAGTCAAGTGTCTATTTTATATCAGCCTTCTACTTTACTGGCAACTAGCCAAGTGCCTGTTTGCTACTCGCTTAATACTCTGAATGCCAAACATTTAGTATCATGTGTGCTTGTAATCTGTGAATCCAAAGAGTCTTGTATTCTAGAAAGTGATTATTTTTAACATCATTGTCACTATCCTATAGTTTATCCTAATCATGTTTATGGTTGTAAACCTTATTTGCAACAGAGCAGAGGTTGTCTTGGATGTCCTAAGGTCCCGTTTATAACGAATGATAAAAAACCAACTGGAGCTCTTAAAAAAGACTCAGCCACAAATAAAGCTAGTGTTGTACAAGACTTTTGGAGTAGTAGCACGCATGAGATGGACCATAGTGCTGGTCAGTCGCAAATAAGTGCCTCATCATTTAGCATGTCAAATCCTAATCTCGATGCCCATTCTAGTTCTGGAAGCAATCCTCCTGAATTTGTAAATCGTGGTATGTCATCTGTCGCGTATTATACTGGTCGCAAACAAAAACAGTCATGTTTATGCACTGAATTTCTTTGTTATTGTTTACAGGTCTTCTTCTTTGGAATCAAACAAGGCAACAATGGATTGGAGATAAGGGATCTAGCCACCGCAAGAAAAGTCGAGAACCTGCTATAAGGTGAGAAATTTAACTTGTGCTATAATGGTTGATTAAAATATTATTTAAGAAGAAAATCGGATTCTGAAATTATACGGTATTCTAAAGTTAAAGAATCTCATATGATTATATATTTGTGTAGTTGGAATGCAACATATGATAATTTGCTTGGGAGCAATAAGCCTTTTCCTCGGTCGATTCCTCTACCTGTAAGTCTTCCTCCCGTGTTGTATCTATCTTATGTTAGTGCTACATGTGCCTTTAGAAAGCCTAATGAGCTGATTATATATTTATGTGGTTTCTGAACTCGTGGGTCATTGTACTTTCAAATATATTCATTAGATTCGAACTTTTTACTCCACTGGATTTTGAATAGGGGTGGCCCACAACATTAGCTAGAACCAAACTCTCAATTAAAAGTGCTCGTTTTTGGTTAAAATGAGGTCAGATATGGGTCAAAAATCAGTTGCTTTTCGCTTAAATCGCTTTTGACGAAATGTTTGGGCTTGGCTCAACGGTGAGTTAACTAGCTGTTTCTGGTCAAATAGTGTGGTGAAACTTTAACATGGGGGGCAGGTCGGTTAATTCAGTTTGCTTTTTTACATGAAACAGCAACCGTATCGTAGATTTTGGTTTTTGAAAAAACTAATGCTGAACCGTCGGTTAATTAAATGGGTCTGTCTTCTCTTAGGTTATTTTAGTTGATTTGGTTCTTGTTCAGTTTATGCTCACCGCTAATTCTGAATTAAATTCACAAAAATAACTACGCAATTGATTGTTGTAACAAAACATTGTGTTTAGTGGATATACACAAATAATACTGTAACATGTGTCCATACATACTATTTTGTTTGTATCATGTTTTTAATTGAATGGGTTCTCAAAAACAAACTTATTGGACAAAAAAGAGAAAAGAAATCCGAACTAATCAGACATCAAAAATGTCCAAATATAGCTTGTTTTCTGAGAACGGGGAAGTAATTTATCCGAGATCACTTATCTTGGTTGCTAATCTTGCAGGAAATGGTGAATTTTCTTGTGGACGTATGGGAAGAAGAGGGGTTGTATGACTGAGTCGCTGCAAGACCAAGATAAGAACATAATGGATCGATGTTTTCTGAAACTGCAACATGGTTATTTAGTCAAACAGAGTGTGCGTATGTTCGACTGGTTTGAACCTATGAATTCGGGTTCAATTAACATCAGACCCTTACCTTATCTCTGCAGTTTTAAGAAAATAACTCATCCTACCCGACAATATGTAGTCAAAGTGTTGCACAAAATCTACATTGTTTCCACTTAAACGCTTTGTTTATACAATTGGTTTTCCAATGAGGTACATTTGATAATTAATTTACAGTTTCACACGTAACACATTTATCTCCATTGGTGAAACTTCTGATCGGAACTTTGAACATGGTATAAGCATGACTTGGTTTGCATTTGTGCGATAACATGCCCTTATTCCGGGACTGCAGTTGTAATTGGGAAGTTTCGTTCCAGGTAGGAATGTTCATTGTCTGTTTTTTTAATAATACCTGAGTTTTGTTTTGATATTGCGAGCCGACTAATCTCTGATTCTCAGGGTGAATACCTTTTTGGATAGTCCGAGGTAGAGTTGGGTAAACCGTTTTTTTAAATGGGGATCATTTTTTCACCGGTTTGATTTTTGTCAACTGGTCATAAACGGGAACGGTTCGGTTATAACCAGTTTTTCACTGATTTTTTAATCGTTCATGGCCATTTTATTAACCCGGGTAGGAACTGTTGGATTGGTTTAAGAAAAACCGGTTTTAAGAAATTTGGTTTTTTTATCGGGCCATGAACCGTTTTTTTTCCCTTGCGGTCATCACAGGTGAACCTCCATGATCACCTCAAATGTACACACGTTTTGAGGTTTGAACTATTGACTTTTTGTTTATGGTTGGCTTCGCAAGTTTGCGAGTGGTTGGCTTGCTTGTACCCACAAGGCTGAACAACACAACGAAAGTTAACTTCTTTTAATCTGAACTAGATTTACCTACGCAATAATTATTTTTTTAATTTGGCCGTCAAAGGTAATTTTGGAGAGGTCTCAAGTCCGGATTTTACTAAGGATCTTCAGGGGCTCAAATTAAATGAGAAAGTTGGTTCGAGGTTTGCATACTTCTCAATTAGATGTTACTGTAAGCTCGAATCATTAACTACTAACTCATTGTTAAAAAAACTAATTTTTTTAACGATCAAATCAATGTTAAATTGTAAAAAATTTGAATTAACAATAAAATAATTTTTTTTTGTAAATATATTAAAATGAATATTGATTAAAGAAAACATAATTTTAAAAAATATAGTGAAATTAGATTATAAAAAATAAATAAATGAATTAAAAGATATTTTAATTTTAAAATAGTTGTTTTTTAATAAGTTGTTACAAAAGTTTGTTATAAAAGAGATGGATGGTTAAGATTGCACTTTTAGTTTGGAGTTAGTGTTGGATTAAAAATGATTTAATTATCGAGATTTTATATGTTAATTTTAATTTTTAGTTTGGATTTAAATTTGGAGTTAAGATGTGTATAATATAGAAGTGTAGATAAATAGTTAGCGACATGGGCGGAGCCAGAAAGTTCGGCTTAGGCAGTCAAAAATTGATATTTTTTATAAAATACACTACAAAATGGTTTTTAAGAAGGTTAAATTTTAAAATAAAACTCGAAAATTTTCAAAAATTTATATTACAATATTTTCGCTAAGGGGTCACATGACCCTCTTGACCTCCCTTCCCTCCACCCCTGGTTAGTGATGAATTAATGACTATTACGAGCTAAATTTGTAAATAGACGACGGTGAAAATATTACGAGACAACGTAATATGAGTGGTGGAAGGGGCCAAAAGTTCAATCTAGTCTTTGATTTAAACATAGGCTGCCTGAACCTACCTCCATCTTTGATTTATTTCTCATCCTACGACTAGTATAATAACATAATATTTAATTAAAAAAAAGAACGATACATTCTGACTTAAGGGGTAGACGCGCTCTTTTCACTCTTCACATATTTTTTTCAGCTCGTCAATTACAAACCCACATGATTTCTCTCAATCTCTCTCAATCATCCAATCTTATTTAATCATTCAAACTCTAATTTTAGCTCCAAAATTCATGATTAATGGATATATGATATGAATTAGCAACGAACAAAAATCGAAGGACGATTCATCATCTAAACGATCTGGGCGACGGTAATTTCTTTTGCTTTTATGCTTTTTTAAGTTGATTATGCTCAAATAGTAGTAGACAAGTGTTATGATTGGTGATGCACACCATGTGTTTGATGAAAAGACACAATGATAATCACACGTGATATCGCAAGTGTTTACTTATGAGTGAGCGTTTTTTATTAAAGTCTGATGGCTTTTTGTAGTTGATAAGCTGATTACAAAACCGTGACTTATGATTTTGTTTAATTTAATGAGTCACATGTGAGTCATTGTGACTCATACATGAGTCACTGTGACTCATACATGAGTCACTGTGACAATATGAGGAAATATCAAAATCTATAAAGAAAGAATTTCAGGTCTTAGTGCCAAAGCCTCCTTCACAGAAAAAAGGTGACATGATTGAAGATATTTATGCAGTTTAGAAACCAAAAAAGATCTTTAGAAAATCCGCATTTTGGTTTAAACAAAGGTGGCAAGAGAGGAGCATGTATGCAAAAAGTGCAAGAGAAATAGCTATTACAGCTAAAAAGAAGCAAAGTCGGGTTTCTGGATATTGTGGAGTGAAGACAAACAAGAATACAAAAATGACTTGTCCGGAAAATCCTAAATACATGGCCAAACTTGCAAGGATTATTGCTGCTGAAAAAGAAGATGCTGAAAAGGAAGCACGAACTAGTGTTGAACAAGAAACGGGACAAGCAAATGCAACTCCTTGAATAGTTTTGTGATCTCATCTTACTTTGTTTAGACTTAATTTTATTTTTTATGTTGAAACTAAGGGTGGCTAAGTAGGTGGACTGGACGGGTATGGGCAGTGGGTTAAATAGACGTTGGTCCATGGACGCGGACTAAATTGACAATTTTTAATATTTAGACTAAATGGACTTGGACCAAATGGACATTGGACAAAATGGACTTGGGTCAAATGGACAATATTAAATAAGAAACAAATAGAATCAAGATTAGTTTAACCAAATGATTTTATGTTGTCCAAATAGTCCATAATACCAATTTATTTAACTCAATTCTTTTATGTTGTCTAAATAATCCAACTAAAATAAAAGTCAATACCCATTTACTCCATTAGTTAAAAAAATGGTCCAAATAGCCCAAATTTAGGCATATGGACATGATTTGACACCTCTAGTTGAAACCATGTGTTGAAGATCCGAACTGAATTTTTTATGGTGACTCAATATGATTAATGGTGAAACATGTTTCATAGTGACTCAAACATATATGTTTTCTGGATCATATTTAATACATAACATAAGCAGTAAACACGTAAAACAAAATTGTAAATTATTACTTAGATAAAGAATCATGTAAAAACACATTTTATACAATGAAAAGAAATAATCAAATAATTATATACCGACTACATCAATTTAAAATAACGTAGAATTTCCAGAAGACCACATAACTACCACTATCATCGGTTTTACCATCCAACTACAATTCAACAAGATTATGATTCACCAGACTCCTCATCATCAGAATCACCAGACCACTTCTCATCCTCATCGTCACCAGACCCCTCTTACTCACTATCATCCTCGTTAGACTCCTCTACCTCACCATGAGAGGCGGATAAGGGTTGGTCTTATAAGATTTGGTGGCCCTTTTAGGAACTGCAAACCAAAAAATCAGTAAAGTATGGTTCATATATGAGTCATCATGACTCATATATGAGTCACAGTGACTCATACATGAGTCATAGTTAATACTGAGCATGAATCATATTTTTATCATAGTGACTCATATATATGAGTCAGGTGACTCATATATGTTTCTTGGAGACTCATATATGAGTCATCATGACTCATATATGTTTCATGTGTCTCATATATGAGTCACCTTGATTCAGTTACAAAAGAGGCTATATTATTACCTGTATTACAAACAAGATTTACATATGTATGATTTCATATATGAGTCATCAAGACTCATATATGAGTCATAGTGACCCATATATGAGTCATAGTGACCCATATATGAGTCATAGTGACCCATATATGATTCATAGTGACTCATATATGAGTCATCATAACTCATATATGTTTCATGATAACTCATATATGAGTCACCATAATTTTGTTACAAAAGAGGCTAGATTATTCCCCGTATTACAAAACAAACTTACATATGTACAATCTCATATATATGAGTCATTATGACTCATATATGAGTCACCATGACTCATATATGAGTCACCATGACTCATATATGAGTCATAGTCCCCAGTTCAGTAACCATAAGTCTAAGTTCTGTAACCAGATTATCAACTATAAAAATCAATCAAACTTTAATAAAAATGCTCATTCATAAATTAGAACTTGTTAAATCACATGTTATTATCATAGTGTCATTTCATCAAACACATGGTGTGCATCAACAATCATAACATGTGCTTTGCCTATATCATTACTTGTTTGTAAAGCTACTTCTTCAATAACATCGACATCAACTTCATATATGAGTCACCGGCTTCAATAACATCGGCATCAACTTCAATAACATCTGCATCGTTGGAATATGGTGGGTTGTTACGGAGTTCGTCGGAAAATGGTGGATTGTTGTGGAGGTTGTTCGAATATGGTGGTTTGTTGTGGAGGTCGCCGGATAATAGGGGTTTGTTGTGGAGGTCGCCGGATAATTGTGGTTTGTTCTGGAGGTTGCCGGATAAGGGCGGGTTTGTTGTGGAGGTCGCCGGAAAGTGGATTTGTTATGTAGGTCGTCGGAAAACTAAGGTTGTTGAGGTGGTAGCCGTTAAAATGAGGCGGTGGTTGTGGAACATCCCGATCCACCATCTTTTATTTTTTGTCTGTATGAAAAAATGACGGTTGGTGAAAATGAATATATAGTGAAAATAGATTTAAGTAATAGCCATCAGATCAAATTAAAATAAATGGCCGTAAGTGTTCTATTGGATTATTGATAAATAAAAGACCTTTATAGATCTCTTAAAAAAAACCAAGAAGAAAACTTAAAAGAAAGATGAATTCATTCTTGTATTTGTATCTGATTGTGATTAGGTATATGTTTCTTCTAAGGTCGAGGAGAATAAACTTAACTTAAAATAAATTTTAAGAAAAACATAAATTATTAATCGAATTCGATAGCAAAATTTGATCAAGCGCGCTTATCACTCTTGTTTCGGACTTTCGGGAGAAAAAACTTAAAGATTCTATCCGCACTTCTTATGAGACTGAATGTCTTTTTCTATTTTTAGTATAGTCAAATTAGTCTATCTGTTTTAGGCATAGGTAAGGTTGTTCTTAACTTTCTTCTTACAATGAAAACAAGTGAAAATTTCTTACAGGGCCATTTATTGAAGTTGTTGTCCTGCAGAGGCCAACTTTATTTCACTTTACCAAAAAGGCCACCATGCTCGGGAAGGAGTTAAGACGAGCATGCCTTTGCCACGTGTCGTGATTTTAATGGTTTAAAAAAAAATTAACTAAACAATTACTGACCCAAGCACATGTTTTGCAGCCTTTGACTTCTGGTGGGGGGCCCCACACTGACGCGAATAGTAACACACTCACCGGATTGGACCTTAATTTCTGACAAAATGGTACTCGGTGGAGTAAAATCCCGAGTATCAATTTAATTAAAAAAAAATTTGTAAAGAAATTAATTTGGTAATGTTTAAAAACTTAGTAAAATTAGTGTGTAACCCCTACTTTGCACAGGTTTAGTTTATCTGTATGATTTTATTTAAAAAAAATTTATTGGCATGTTGAGTAGTTTTTAAAGAGCTATTCGCGTATTGATAAAGCGAAAAAAATTTAATTGGCATGTAAAATAATATATTAATGGGAAAAGTATGGCACTCGTGAAGATTTTGATGAAAAAAATTGTATAGTATTTTCTGTTTAAGTAATGAGTAAGTATGTAGTATGCGCAAATTTTGTAGAAAAAATTAATAAAAAACATAGTGGAAAGGAAAAATATATTATGTGTAAAAAAGAATATATACGAATTTCCTGTACATGTATGGTTGAGATATATTTTAGATATATTTTGAACATTAATTACTCGATACATTCAGGGTTGTATTCAAAGCATAATATTGTTAGAATTACTAAAAACAACGGAAAACACAAAAGATGAAAGTAACAAGATAATTTTGTTACAGGGTTGGATATCTGTAGTTACGAATTAATCGTTCCTTCTTAGCAATAGTTATAATCAAATTTTTCCTTGCTTCATTCAAGTTGTCATACATACGTGGATCTGCTTCTTGAGCCATAAGAAGTGTATGCAACCCGTAACTGGTAACGGTTGTCATTTGCATAGACTCCACCAACCTGATTCGTGGTTCACGGGCACGCATTCGTCAGAAGTAACAATTCAATTCTGTCACCAAATTGTGTGCAAGTGTGGTCTCATCCTGCAGATCCCTTTGTATGCTCTCAATAACATCTGTTCTAAGTTGATTTAAAGAAGCATCCATATTATGTTAGTGTGGGAGAAATATTGTTTGTGAATTGTGTGGGTGGGAGATTAATTTTAAGTAATATATAGAGAATACGAATATGTGTAGTTGCTATCACAACGTTATAATAATGACATATGAATTCAAATAATATGAGAAAAATGGTCCACTGATTCCTTGACATTTAAAGCAGTGAAAGCATGTGAGCATCCTGCTAAGGCATTGCTATACTCGGGAAAAAGCATATGAGATGAAGGACATTGTCAGTGATTTGATGTGCTAATTTAGATATTCGAATCAAACAAATGTCATAGTACATGTGATGAGTAATTGAATATTGGAATGACATTGGATACATGAAGAAAAATAAAATAATATAATAAAGATTAAATTTAGCATATTAATAAGACAGTCTGAATACTACTAACAAATGATGTTAATTGTAGTTAGTAGATAAGAGGAACCTTTTAGGTCTATTACGGGCAATTTATTTAATCTCCTCGTTCTCCAGGTGTTCTTGTTCGGCCCATTCAATCATTTGGTCATTTGTGAAATCATTTTGTGTTACTTCCTTATTTTCATCTTCATTTTCACCTTCGTAACATGTTATTACATCGACCATCATTTCTGCCAGGCAGCATTTGAACATATGTAGTTTCGTATAATAAAATCCACACCCACAAGGTCGATGTACATCTCCAACATGTCGTGCGCTGCTGAGATGTCGAACATGACATGCATGTCATAGTTATTCCTTAGTTTGATTGTGTGAGATTCCTCGTAATAATTTATTTTGTAATAAAGAGCATGGATGTTGTAAGAAAGAATGTGTAAAAGATATTGTTTAATATCTTTAAGTTTCATTCTTGGGATGGTGATCATCATTGTACCACCGTTGACATATGTTGGGTTATATGTTGCATCTATCACCAATTGGCCACTATTGTGAACAAGAAAATTGTAGTTGATTTGGGTATACGGTGTAGTTGGTTTTGCTTTTCTAATTAGTCGTAACGATCTATTGTGATCTAACCTTTTGTTCTTCTGTTTCTGCATTTGATGTAGATACCGGAGTGACTCTTGTAGTTTTTGGTTTGTTTCTTCAGAAATGATACCCGTTAACGATTCCTCTAGTGAACCGTCATTTGGAATCAACGCCGTGGTTAAATCTACCGGTTGATGAGAAACGTAAATCTGAATTTTTCCAACAACTTTAGCAATGTCGTACATAACATCGATATCGTAATCACTCTTTATTATTTTCAGACCCTGTAAGTTGTTGATTTGTGGTAGTGTGTAATATATGTTGTCAATTGTTATATGCGTGTAATATAGAACAATTAGCTTTGATTTTATGTAACTAACCATATCTGCATACAACATTGGTGGAACACTAACATCTAGTACTGAACCGTGTTCATATCTTAGGGGGTTAAGTTTGAATTGGCCATTGTGGTTGACTTGAAATTCGAATGTATTTTGATTTGAAGTTGACATGTTATTTATGTGAGAAGATTGAATTAAAGATGAGTATGAACTGTAGTGTAAATGTAAGGACATATATATAACAAGAAGATGAAATAGAACAGTGGGTCATTTATTTCTTTTGCAGGATTGATAAGACTAGTCACTATGAAAGCAACAAGTTGGGCAGGCATTACAAAGTAGTGGGTCACAAATTCAGCATACACTAATGAAGATGTTTTCACGTGTTACATATTACTCAAATAGTTTTCTTGAACATGAAGGCTTATCTTGTTTTTTTTGTTTGTTACCCTCATCGATGTTTTGTTCCGCCATAACCAAAGGTGATAATTTGACACGAGAAACATACACATGTAGTTCAGTTCGAGGAACATGTGTATATGCTTCGATCAATTCACGGTCTTGTAAAGCATCATCCAATGAGAGCAGGCCCGAATCTAGAGAACAATTAGGTTTTTTTTTATGTAGAGAAATGTTGAGGAGGTAGGATCGTAACCTATATTGTTGGTCAAAATAAATTTTATTTTATTTGTTGAAAAAGTTTGAAGGTCGACTTGGTCTATGGTTGCAATGAGACCACCAACAAATTTTCTTCCAGGGGGTGAAGTGAATCTTCCATAATGGTGCAACCGGATAGTGTATTTCATGTTTGGAATATGAAAATGGGATAGTAGACGTTGTGATATTCGTTTGTGTGAAGGTGCATTATATAGATGTGTGCATTTAGTCATTTAACTGTTTAAATGTGTTGTCTTGTCACCTTTTTAATCAATAATAAATGATATGGCAGTGTATAATTCATTGTTGGTGTTTGATTATATGAATTAAATTTATTTGTTAAAGGAAATACATTACAAGATACACCTAACCATGCCTAATTCAATCTGAGAAATTGGGAAAAAAATACTCTCTTAAAAACCAAAGTTGTTGAACCAACTAGAGTTGTTTGGGTTTAGATCATCTAGGTGTTGAGAGGTGTATTGTTGTGAATTGTAGTGTTCGTTCGCAAACGATGTGTTCTGATAGTCATTTCCCTGTGTATGATCATATTGTTGTGAGGGTTGTATGTTGTGATTAAAGCTTTGTCCCCCATAAACGTTATCAGTTTGTGGTACTTCAGGGTTATGCGTTTGAAATTGATCTGTTAGGTATGAGTTATGAAAGTAAGGTTGAAATGGTTGTGAAGTGTTTTGTCCGAAATCGTTAAAAGTGTTTTGGTAAAATTCGTTGACCGGACTAGCATAATTATCTTGTGTTGTTGGAACTTGTCGTCGGCGAGTCTTTACTGGTGGTTGTGGGACGTATGATTTTTTGCACTGATCACGCCTGTGGCCCACTTCATTGCATCTGGTGCAATGTATACCCTTTGGTAACTCACCTTGTGACAATATTCTGTTGGTGTTTTTTGGACGGCCAGACTGGGGGCTATACATTTGAGGAGGTATAATGGGGCGTATATGAGATGGAAACTCCCATTCATGCACATCTCTAACAACGTGGATGGATTCTGCGTACGTGGCTTGGTATTTTTCCTTTCTAAACCAATCTGCTACAAATTGTACGCAATCTGTTGTATGCAAAAATCTAGTTACAGCTATCACGTGCCCACAAGGGATGCCTAAAATCTTCCATTTACGACATTCACATGTATGATTTCCAAAGTCGACCAATCGGGTATAATGACCATCCATAACCTGGTACTGATATTGATTGACGCCGTGAACGATCCATGTTGCACTTTTAATCTTCCTTTTCTCCACCTTATCCGCGACCCAGTTTGTGATTTCGTACTTCATATTTGCTGGTAGAAAAAGGCAGATTAGATATTAGTATTATTTTTTTTTTAGAGTTTTAGTTTTATAATTATGAATATAATTACCTGCAGCTTCACGCCGATCGTAGTACCAATTTTGCACCATTTGCCGGTACGACTCTGTCAGCATTGTTATAGGTAGCCTTCTTATCTTTCTTGTACAATTATTAACAGACTCGACGCTGTTAGAAGTACAATAATTGTAGCGGGGACGGGGAGAATACGCTCTTGACTATCTTTGAGGACCTGCTTCAATTAACTTGTGGTACGCATCAGGCTGAACTGCCTACAGTATGTTCATGTTGGTTGTAAAATCCTCCACCGTGTACGCCTTGCAAATCTTCCAGAAATTTTTTTTTGTCTTCTTCTTTTTCAAAGATAGGTTCATCATTAGATGTCGACAACATATACCATGAAACGCTAATGGATACTCGTTTCGTACTGCTAAAGCTATAGCTGCATGTCTATTGGATATGAAAATCAAATTTGGGTTTTCACCAATACATTCTTTAAGTACCGACATCCACCACGACCAGTTTGGGCCAGTTTCACCTCGACATATACCAAAAGCAATAGGCACAATTTGGTTGTTTCCATCCATCCCTAAAGCTAACAAATTTGCACCCTTATACAAACCCTTCAAATGTGCAGCGTCGATTATAAGCAAAGGGCGTAGTTGATTAAGAAACGTTCGGATCTGATGTTAAAAAATCAAAGATATAACATACAAAAATAAATGCATCACTATTAAACTTATGAATGAATAATATTAAAAATAAAACACTGACCTGAGCACCTAGTGCAATGAACAGCATCTCAAAAACTCCTTCTTCGTTTGTCTTGATACGTGTGACAGTTCCGTGATTTTTTTTTGATAAATTGTAACAATAATATGATAACATTTCAAAGGAATCGTAAGGCGATCCCCTAATCATGTGTAACCCATAATCCTTACCTCTCCAAGCTTGTTGATACGAAATACTTATTTTATATTTTGACTGATGGCTTTTTGTATATCTTTACTTTTCAAATCACGCTTATCATCTTTTAACTCTTCTCTAAATATGTGACCAATAACTTTTTTGTTTGCGTTTCTGTGGTTTGGAAAAGTTTGTGTTTTTGGACATGTGTGAATATCAATCATGCTTGTAATCTCAAACGCATCTGTTTTTGGCCAACGTCTCGCCCGAATAATCCAGTCGCATTCTTCAAAATTATAGCAATGATAAACACGAGTATTGATGTTTGATTTTTTAGATCTAAATTGATAACCGGATTCTATAACTATCAACCTAACGGCCAAATATAGGGCATCAAACTTAAAAACACCTTTCCAACATAAACCTATGTATATTTATTGTAATCCCTTGCTATCGTAGGTTTTGACTTATAAAAGGGGGTTTCCCGGACGTTAGGTAAGTTTGACATGAAATTTTTCCATTTATTTGAAAACGGTTTCTGTGTAGTATTATTATCAAGTGTAGATGAATTATCCTCATATTAATTTTCTTCTTGTGTAGAAAACTAAAATTGTGTATAATGCAGTTCGTTTTTCTCAGTTCTTGCTAATTGAAAGTCCAACCAATGTCGGGTTTTTAACTGTTTTTGGTTGTTAGTTTTTTTTGGATATTCTATTTGCTAATTCAACAAAGCCTTGTAAAAACTGAAAAATATTACCTACTTATATGTAAAACATAGTGCACTTACCAAATTTTTATTCAAGTAATATTGAAAATGTAAACTTTTAAACTACAAGGACTGAAAATGTAAATTCTAGGAAATATAAATGCTTGAAATGAAAACTCTAACAAGTCTAGGGACTGAAAGTGCAAATCAGAAAACTACAAGGATCAAAAATGTAAAACTAGTAACCAACTAACCAAATAGTAACAAATTCAACAAACTTGCTAACTGAATTTAACCAATTTCAAAACTGAAAGGGTTACTTTGTGAAAACCCTCAAAAGATTGAAGATTAGCCAGTATTTAAAACTGCTTGAAACAAGGAGGACTAAAATGCAATTATTAAAACTTGTTAAGCAAAAACGGGTTTAGAAAACAAATAAGCTCGTGTGAGCTTATTATTGGACCAAAATCAATGAGACCAATTGCAAAACACCCTAAATCCAAAATAAGCTACGTCTGAAAGAGGATTTTGACTGAAAGTTCAAAATAAGCAAATAAGCACTTCAAGATAAGCTCAAAATAAGCTATAGAACAATCCAGACAAGCACAACTTGATTTTCTTGCCAAAACTGATTAACCAACTCAAATGATGAATGGGAAATCAAGTTAGAACGAATTTCATCAAGAAATAAGCTAGAAATTTGAGTTAAGCTAAAATGTGCTTATCGTTGACCAGGCGTTGACCAAACTTTTTTTGACAAAAAGCCGAATCTTTCAAAAATCATGTAACATCATATTCTAAGTGGATTTGTGAAGAAAAATGATTTGGTTAATGAAGAGAATCAAAAGATCTCAAAAGGCAGTTTCCATTTACAGTAACTTGGCTTATCTCAGCCTTCCTAATTTTTGCTTATTTCTCTTTGCTTATTGAAAACTGTATAGAATGCTTTTGGAACCTGAAACTACATATATTGAACTACAAATGAGAGTTGGTTTGACAAGATTTCATCAAGTAATAAGCAAATGCCAGCTAAAAGAAAATGACAACTTTTAAAGAGCAAAACTGCATGAAAATGACCCAAACATTTTTATTGCCAATTGCCTGTTTGACTTTCAATTTGACTTGTAAATGACTTAAAACACTATATAACCACCTAATGACTGTAAATGAACTATAATATGCCAAGACTCAATACTTGAAAACTCTTAATCAGCTAGTACCAAACACTCCTTATCTGATATTAATGAGAATTTTCAAAGACTCTTAAAGACCTGGTTTAAACTGAATCAAATCTTTTAGCTACCAAACTTTAGACTCAAAACAAGATGTTTCAAGACTACAAGCTAACACTAAGAACAACTATTACTCAATTGAGATTCAAAGGCTGAAAATGAATGAATTAAGCTAATACTAGAACACAATCCAAAATTAAAGAATAGCAAAACAAAACTTAAGCTATAAGCAAGTATACAATCAAACAATCAGCCAACTAAACAACTTTGATCATGCATTCAACAAGATTTACACTAGGAAATGTAGCATGCATTTGAAAATTTTAGGTGAACTAAAATCAGAACTTTAAAACCTTTTGTAGTATCCATTGGGAAGAAGAGGAGTGCTGAACTCTCTTATCCTAGTGATAACCACCACCTTATCACTAGATCACCAATCTACTTATCAACTTCAGCTACAAATCAACAGAAATGATCAACATGGCTTGGAATCTTCAAAAAGGCTAATGTTTGAACTGAAATCACTCAAACAGCTACCAAACTTCTTCAAAGTCAGTTATGATCATTCAATGATCATAACAAACTCAATTCAGCAACAATATGATCAAATAGGAGCAAGGTATGAACAGTAGGATGAATATGAGATTTGGCGGGAAAAAGAGAATTCAAATTTTATTCATGGAAAGTTGTTACAAAGTTGTTGGAATGAAGCTAACTAACTAACTAACTCAAGAGTTTGTCAGACTCTTGAGTAGTTAAGCTAAAAAGGAAGAAAGTTGAAAGAAAAATGTAAAGTGTGTGTTTTTACAAAATTTAACTACTTGTTACAAATGAAGACTAGCAGGCTATTTATAGACATGAAGAGGAAGTTTGTTGGGGATGATGACGTGTTGAGACCAATCCCAGGTCTCCACGTGGCATGATTCTGCAAAACTCATCTTCAAAGTATGAACACGAATTAGGGCTTTCTTCTTGAGTGGATTTCTTGTTAATTGGTTGTTACCATTGTGTTCGTCTCTCCAAAATAGGCACTTTTGATGTTTACAACTTTTCATGATTTTGCCTCTAGCTAAAAAACGATCCTGGAAATATTTTGGTAGCTTGAAGATGATACGTGGCACGTTCTGAGTGGTCAAAACGAAGTCACACGGATTGAACTGTAGAGATTTGGTTATTAATTGTGGCGGCTGCTAGTGGGTATTAAATGCCCTTAGGTGGCAATCCGTGTGCAATGTATACTTGTTTCTTATTGGCCAAAACTTGCATCACATGGATTGAACTTGTAAACTTTCCCACTTTGGCAGTTTTAACCCTTGAAGTTTGGCAGATTGTATTTTAAGGCTTGTACTTCATTTCTTTGACACTTTTAGTCCTCCCAACTTCATCTTTGAGCAGAATTGGTCCTTTGACTTTGTTGACTTGATAGTTGACCAATTTTGACTTTAATCTTGACTTTTTACAATATTTGCACTTTAGTCCTTCAACTTTGGCAGTTTGTCAAGATAGGTCCTTGTACTTCAAAGTCTTGTCACTTTTGATCCTTCTTTGTCTTTTTCATCAATTTAAGCTTGATTTTCTCTTGTTTGCTTGAAAATGTATCCTTTTAACTACACAAGTGTACACAAACACAAACATACCACATAATACTGTTTTTGCAAGATAAATTGGTATTTTGCTTCATGTTTTAGGGTTATTTGTTGATAAAAGGATATGAGTTTAAGCTCATATCAAATCCCCTACACTTGAACATTGTCATGTCCTCATGCAATTATATATTTTTAAGCTCAAATTTACATTCTCCTCATAATTAATCCACCTTGGCCATATGAGATGCATCTACACTACTCTAAACTACATGATGCATGATTTTGACTTTTAATAATGCAATGAACAAAATACAATTCTATCTATATCTTTTTTATTTTTCTTGAAATGGTTTTGATGGAAATAACTCATAAAGAATTCAATGGCTTAGATTAGGGCTTGGGTACCATGGACATTTATCACCCTCAAGTTTCACTTTTCCCATACCAAGCTTAAAAATAGGATCATTGCATTCACAAGTAAAAAGTGCATCAACTTATTCATGACAATTAAATGTGGAACCGGTTATTATTTGAGCAAATTGCTTGTGGGCAAATTTGTCATTTATTCAAGTGTGAAATATAAGAAGTGTAAAATCTAAAAATAAGGAAGCACGGTTTTAATCCTAAGTAATCCTCTTATCCATTACTTGAAAAACCGCTCACAATTAATACAAGTCCGTTTCAAGAGTAATAAGTCATTCGCCTTATGTGTAAAATCCTCATGTCGTGCTTTCATAAGTAGCTACACACTCGCTAGGGAAAGAAAAATAAAACTCACGCAATAATTTACATCCGCCATCTTTTTGAGACTTTGGATCTTCAACCCCGCAACCCGTCAAGACAATATTGGATTGGAGCAATCTATTGAATCCCCGCAACCCGTCAAGGTAATATTGGAACTCAATAGTCACTATAATTAACCCCACACTGCCCCTCTTGGGAGTCTTATATATATATTTTTTTCTTTTTCTTTTTCTTTTTCTTTTTTTTTCTAGCCACTCATTTTTTTCATAAGCCGCTCTTATTTTTCTTTATTCCTCACAAAGAAAGTTCAAAAGAATAAAAGGAAAAACACCCGCTAAATATTGAGCATGACATAAGTCTAGTACACATAAAACGTTCTAACTTAGAATCTTAAGACGTACTCATACCAACCATGAATGATTAGCCAAAAATGCATAAGAGATTACAAACCAATTAAAACCGTTCTTGATTATTTATTAACAATTATATACATGCGAAGAAAATAGAGATAAAGAAGAGAAGGGTTTAGCCACAAGTAATTATCATGAAGTTTATCTAGCCCTTTTACACTTGCTTCAACTCTATCATTTCCCATTCTCCACAAATTTAAAATCTCAAATAATAAAATTGGTGGATGCTTAGCCTAATAGACCATCGAAGGACTACATGGTTAAGGATACTAGCTAGAGAATGCTTAGATAAGCAAACTCGGGTTGAGTCAAAATATCCATGGCGGGCCTAATATGTCAAAGAAATCTAAATTTGTTAAAACCATGTTTTATTATATTTTTTTCCTTTTTCCAACTTTTGATGAAAAATAAAGAAGAAATATATACAATGCAAATGTGTTATGCAAATGAAAAATGATTAATGAAAAATATGAATGCATATTTTTTGTGGCCAAAGTAGATCAAAAATTTGAAAAAATGTTGAAAAATCAATTTTCCATGTTATCATGCAAGACAATGACAAGTTCTAGGTAAGGTCACTTCGATAGAAGACCCCCTACACTTAAGCTAAACATTGTCCTCAATGTTTAAGAGCATGGAAGTATAAAAACTTCCCCTACACTTATGACAATGAATAGACTTTGCTTAACCCAAGTTAAGGAAAGTTCAACTATTAGTGAAATCATGTTTAAGCACAAGGTGTCAATGAAAAATCACTATAGTAACGAAGTGAACCGGATACAAGGGCCTCCTCCATAAGCTCCAAAGCATGAGATGAGTGAGCAACCCTACAAACAATCATGAAGACAAAAGAAGGTCTCCCCTACACTTATCTCCAAGTCTATACCTTTATTTCTAACCTTCAACACTCTAAACCTAGTTATACGATGCTTGAGTTAATGAGTCTCTAGCTCGACTCGTCCCTCAATGAATTAATTCATGGGGAAAATGGGGATCTCTTGGACCATTTCAACGGAAATGTCCTCCCCAAAGTAATGCTTAACACGGTGACCATTCACTTTAAAATTTGGACCATCGGGTTGTGACAACTCAAGAGTTCCATATGGAAACACTTGAGCAATAGTGAATGGACCGGACCATCTCGACTTAAGCTTGCCCGCAAAAAGTTTCAATCTTGAGTTAAAGAGGAGAACCGGCTCTCCAACTTTGAACTCACGATTCTTGATCTTAGCATCATGCAATTTCTTAGTCTTTTCCTTGTAAAGCAAAGAATTTTCATAGGCATTGGCTCTCAATTCATCCATCTCATTGAGTTGATCTTTCTTATGTGAACCGGCTTGGTTTAAATCAAAGTTAGCCCATTTGAGAGCCCAAGATGCCTTATGCTCTAGCTCGAATGGGAGGTGGCACGCTTTTCCATAGACAAGCCTATAAGGCGTACAACCAATTGGTGTTTTAAAAGCCGTCCTAAACGCCCACAAAGCATCATCAAGCTTATCCGACCAAGAAGCTCGATGCTCTCCCACCGTTCTCTCTAAAATTCTCTTTAAACCACGATTTGTGACCTCGGTTTGACCATTTGTTTGAGGGTGATACGCGGTAGAAAGTCTATGATTCACTCCATATTTCTTCATAACTCTCGTGAATTGATCATTACAAAAGTGCGTACCACGATCACTTATGATGGCCCGAGGTACACCAAATCTAGCAAACAATTTTTTCAAAAACTTCACAACAACTCTAGCATCATTACTAGGTAAGGCTTTAGCCTCCACCCATTTAGACACATAATCCACCGCTACAAGTATATACTTGTTTCCCTTAGAGGATGGAAAAGGTCCCATGAAATCAATGCCCCATAAATCAAATATCTCACACTCTTGGATAAAATTTTGTGGCATCTCATCACGTTGTGTAATTTTTCCTTGTCTTTGACAAACATCACAAAATTTCACCATTTCATGGGCATCTTTGTAAATGGAAGGCCAATAGTAACCCGAATCAAAGACTTTCTTGGCGGTGTAGTTAGGCCCAAAATGTCCACCCGTAGGTCCTTTATGACACGCTTCTAAGATCTTAAATGCCTCGGGCCCATCTACACACCGTCTAATGATTTGGTCCGCACATTGCCTAAAAAGATATGGATCATCCCAAAAGTAATACTTAACTTCCTTAAGAAACTTCTTCTTTTGTTGATAAGTAAGACCCTCAATAAGCACATTGCCCACAAGATAGTTTGCGATATCCGCAAACCAAGGAGTGGCATCCTCTTGGGAAGAGATAGACATGAGCTCCTCTAATGGAAAAGATTCATTAATTTCTTCGTGTGGTAAATCTCCTTGAAAAGGATGCTCAAGTCTACTCAAGTGATCCACCGCTAAATTCTCGGCCCCTTTCTTATCACGAATCTCTATCTTAAACTCTTGAAGCAACAAAACCCATCTCAAAAGCCTAGACTTAGCATCTTGTTTGGTCATAAGATACTTGAGAGCGGAATGATCCGTATACACTATGGTCTTGGAAAGCACGAGATATGGTCTAAACTTCTCAAAAGCATATACTATAGCAAGCAACTCTTTTTCCGTGGTAGTGTAATGAAGTTGTGCACCGGTCATGGTTTTACTCGCATAGTGTATAGGTTGAAAAAGCTTATTAACTCTTTGTCCTAAGACGGCCCCCACCGCATAATCACTAGCGTCACACACAAGCTTAAAAGGTAACTCCCAATTTGGAGAAACCAAAACGGGAGCCTTAGTCAATTTTTCCTTAAGAGTTTCAAAAGAGTCTAAACAATCTTGATTAAAAATGAAAGGAGCCTCTTTCTCCAAGAGGTGAGTCATCGGTCTAGCTATCTTAGAAAAATCTTGTATAAAGCGCCTATAAAATCCCGCATGACCTAAGAAACTCCTCACACCTTTAACCGAGGTGGGTGGGGGAAGCTTAGCAATCACATCAATTTTAGCTCGATCAACTTCTAATCCCTTGTTGGATATCTTGTGTCCTAAAACAATCCCCTCTTTCACCATAAAGTGACATTTCTCCCAATTAAGCACTAAACGTGTTTCCTCACAACTCTTAAGCATTCGTTCAAGATTGGTGAGACATGAGCTAAATAAATTTCCAAAGACGGAGAAGTCATCCATAAAAACCTCCATGGTTTGCTCTATCATGTCATGGAAAATCGCCATCATGCACCTTTGAAACGTCCCTGGTGCATTACATAAGCCAAAAGGCATCCTCTTGTAAGCAAATGTACCGTAGGGACAAGTGAATGTGGTCTTTTATTGATCCTTAGGGTCAATGGGTATTTGAAAATAACCCGAAAAGCCATCAAGAAAACAATAGTACTCATTTCCCGCTAAGCGTTCAAGCATTTGATCCATAAAGGGAAGCGGGAAATGGTCTTTCCTAGTTGCCTCATTGAGTTTTCTATAATCAATGCAAACTCTCCAACCAGACACAAGTCTCGTGGGAATAAGCTCATTGTTCTCATTAGGCACCACGGTGATTCCACCCTTCTTTGGAACACAATGAACCGGGCTAACCCATGGAGAGTCGGAAATGGGGTAAATCATCCCCGCATCTAAGAGTTTAATCACTTCCTTCTTAATAACCTCATGGATTTTTGGGTTAACTCTCCGTTGGTTTTGAATGGCGGGTTTATAGTCATCCTCCATAAGGATTTTGTGTGTACAAAAATGTGGATCAATTCCCCTTATGTCGGATATTTTCCATGCTAAAGCTTTCTTATGTTTCTTAAGAACTTCAATAAGTTGCTCCTTCTTATCCTCTTTCAATTCTTTAGCAATGATCACCGGTAATTGGTCTTTGCCCTCTAAGAAAGCATACTCTAAGTGGGATGGAAGGTCCTTAAGTTCAATAGGAGGTGGACTTTCTATGGAACGTTTTACTATGGAAGGTTCCTCAATGGTAATCTCTTGTGGAATAGGAGAAGGAATAGGGTCCTCATTGAGCAACTTTTGGATTGTAAGAATATCTTCTTCCCAATTAATGGGAGAATCATCATCACCAAGAAAGTTTGACTCAAATTCCTCCAAGAGGAAATCACTCTCTCCAAAAGGTGTTAAAGAGGGAGCAATTGAGGCCACGGTTTCAACATGGGGCATCTCATCACTAGTACTCTTACAAGCATCATGAAAGTGTTCATTACACACTTCATCTAGCACATCAACAATATTAATAGTCTCACAAGGTCTAGACTCCTTAACCTCTTTCCTATCACAAACTTTCCTTAACTTAAACACCACTCTCTCATCTTCTACTCTCATAATTAATTCTCCTTCCGCCACATCTATCAAGGTACGACCCGTTCTAAAAAACGGTCTACCAACAATCAAAGGCACTCTAGGATCCATGTCATAATCAACCACTACAAAGTCGGCCGGAAAGGTAAACTTATCCACACCTACAAACACATCTTTCGCTATACCTACGGGGTGAGCTATGGTTCGGTTGGCTAGTTCAAGAGTCATCCTAGTGGGAGTGAGCTCGGGAAGATATAGTTGTTTCCAAACCGATAAAGGCATGAGGTTTATGCTTGCCCCTAGATCCGCCAAAGCCATGCAATTTTCAACACCGGGAAAATTACAAGGTATCAAGAAGCGCCCCGGATCTCCAAGTTTTGTTGGTAAGGTTTTAAGTAACACCGCGGAACAATTTTCATTAAGGGATGTGTTGGGCAAATCAACCAATTTTTCTTTGTTTGAGAGCAAATCTTTGAACATCTTAGCAAACTTTGGCATATAAGCAAGAGCTTCCGCAAAGGATATATTGATGTTGAGTTGCTTGAACATCCTTAAGAAATTGGAGACTTGGATGTCATCCTTGTTCTTTAACTTGTCCTTTTTCAACCTTGAAGGATATGGAAGAGTAGGTTTTGGTGTAGGTGGAATAGGTGTTGTAGTGGAAGATTTGTCTTTGTTAGCTTCTTCATTGGGAAGTGTGGAAGGTAAAGGAGAAGTATGAGGAGGTTGAGAAGGTGTGTTTGAGTGAATAGGAGCATTTTGAGGAGGTGAAGTAGAAGTAGAAGGCTTGTCACAAGTAGGAGCACAAGTGGGTTGAACAATAGTAGGTTTAGGAGGTGAAGGATCCTTTGTTGTTGTTCCACTCCTTGTTGTAATGGCATTGACATTGGCCCTAGGATTTGTTTGTGTGTTGGAAGGTAAAGCCCCTTGTGGTCTTTGATTTAATGCCATTAAAACCCTATTGGTTTGTTCCTCCAATGTACGTTTCATTTGATCATTCATTCTCTTCTCAATTTCACGCATTTTCTTGTCAACATACTCTTGAGTCTCTTGCATCCCATATCCTTGATTTTGAAATTGAGGGTAAGCTTGATTTGGTATTGGAGCATATGCTTGATTGGGGAAAAGTGGAAGTGGTTGATTAAATCCTTGTTGTTGTGGATAAAAGGTATTTCCTTGATGTTGAACATTGTTGGGTGCCTTGTAGTTATTTCCTTGGTAAGGTGGTCTTTGCCCTTGATTCCTTGGTAAAATTTGAGGTGGATTTTGTTGAATTTGGGTGGTTGGTTGGGGTGGGAATCCGGGTGGAATAAGGTAGTTTTGGGACTCGTAAGAAAGGTTATTTGGATTGATATTTGGCTTGAAGTGTTCACGATGTTACTCTTGGTAAGCATAGCATTCCCCTTGATACACTTGCACCTTATCACATTGTTCATAAGAATGGGGACCTCCACAAGTAACACAAGAAAGAGTGATGGCATTCACATTATTTGAAGAATTGTTCAATGGCATGGTCTTAAAAGCTTGAAGTACTTCTTGTTGTCCTTGTTTGACTTGTTGAAGGATCTCTTGTTGAAATTTGAGGAGTTGGTTGTCACAAGGGTTTTGAGAATTGTTTTGGATAACATGAACCCTTTCTTCAAATTGATTGTTTGTTTGAACCATTGCTTTAGTCTCAATGATGTCCAAAGCCTCTTGGTAGGTTTTAAGAGGAATATTCCCTCCCGCGGAAGCATTGGGTGAATCTTGGTGGTGAGATTTAAGGCCATTATAGAAGATATTGATTTGGTGAACATGATCCAATCCATGATTAGGGCATCGCCTCAATAACTCAATATACTATTCCCAAGCATCACTAAAGGATTGACTAGGTTTTTGTTGAAAGCCTATAATTAAAGTCCTCAAAGCCATAGTCTTATGTGGAGGAAAGAACTTGTTCAAAAAATTAGTGGTGAAACCATCCCATGTGGTGATACTATCGGGTGGTTGGGTGTCTAACCAATGCTTAGCGAGTCCCTCTAGGGAAAATGACACTAACATCATCCTAATAACCTCATGTGGAACTCCATTATGCTTAATGGTGTTGCAAAGAGAAAGGAATCTCTTAAGGTGAGCATGAGGATCCTCATTCTTGTTACCAAAGAAAGGTGATTGTGAAACCATAGTGATCATAGATGTGTGTAGCTCAAATGTGTTTGCGGGAAAGTCGGGAATCTTAATAGCACTAGCATATCCATGAATATTGGTTTGCATACGTTCCAACAAAGAGCGATTATCAATAGCCATGGCTTCTTGTGGTGGAGGAGTCAAAGCACGATTCTCGTGATCGGCTTGATGGACGGTGGTGGTCTTACTCTTTCTCTTTTTCTTCCTTTTCGGAGGAAGAGGTTGTACACCAATCGGTATTTGTGCACGCCCGCGAGTGAGCATGCAACTCAAAACGAGGAATGAGAGAGAAGCTCTCGTGTGACTTTGAAGAGAAATGGATTATCCTCTTCGAGTTTCAATATTAAATATCCACAAGAAAATAACAATATACGTATGTACTACTTGGGTGCAAGACCCTCAATGAAGCCTTCCTTCTTAGAATACTTACAAGTGAACGGGGGGTTAGGTGGCGCGAAGCACTTAAGTACCTATTGACCCTTAGATGGCATTTTATAGCACATCGCCTTTCTATTCACTTAAATGTTCGTATTCTTCGAATTGTTGCTTATTGAGAGTATTTATCTATTCTTGCTTTATTTTGTTTGATCGATACACGTGTCAAGGACCGGAACGCCCCTCAACACGGTGTATTGCCTCGGCAATACTTATGGAAGATATGTAGATTGGTTGTTCTTATACGTATACGTATTTACTTATAATAATATATGGAAAATATTTTTGTATTTATGAGTTTTTTAAGAGAAAATACTATATGTACATAAAAACCGAGAGAATCCAATAATATATATTTTTGGGTGCATTCTCTTAGGAAAAAGATTGCTTTTTGGATTTTTTAATTTTTTTGGTCAATTCTTTAGGAAAAGAATTGTTTTGTTAATTTTTTAGTTTTTATATATTTTTATATTTTTGATTTTTTATTTGTTTTTGATTTATGATACGTAAAAATAACGTTCACAAGGTGAACGGATCCCAAAAGCCAATGAAAACCGTCAATCGATAGTCTCTCGTAAAGTCAAAGAACCGGCAGCGGCGCCATTTGAAATTGTGTATAATGCAGTTCGTTTTTCTCAGTTCTTGCTAATTGAAAGTCCAACCAATGTCGGGTTTTTAACTGTTTTTGGTTGTTAGTCTTTTTTGGATATTCTATTTGCTAATTCAACAAAGCCTTGTAAAAACTGAAAAATATTACCTACTTATATGTAAAACATAGTGCACTTACCAAATTTTTATTCAAGTAATATTGAAAATGTAAACTTTTAAACTACAAGGACTGAAAATGTAAATTCTAGGAAATATAAATGCTTGAAATGAAAACTCTAACAAGTCTAGGGACTGAAAGTGCAAATCAGAAAACTACAAGGATCAAAAATGTAAAACTAGTAACCAACTAACCAAATAGTAACAAATTCAACAAACTTGCTAACTGAATTTAACCAATTTCAAAACTGAAAGGATTACTTTGTGAAAACCCTCAAAAGATTGAAGATTAGCCAGTATTTAAAACTGCTTGAAACAAGGAGGACTAAAATGCAATTATTAAAACTTGTTAAGCAAAAACGGGTTTAGAAAACAAATAAGCTCGTGTGAGCTTATTACTGGACCAAAATCAATGAGACCAATTGCAAAACACCCTAAATCCAAAATAAGCTACGTCTGAAAGAGGATTTTGACTGAAAGTTCAAAATAAGCAAATAAGCACTTCAAGATAAGCCCAAAATAAGCTATAGAACAATCCAGACAAGCACAACTTGATTTTCTTGCCAAAACTGATTAAGCAACTCAAATGATGAATGGGAAATCAAGTTAGAACGAATTTCATCAAGAAATAAGCTAGAAATTTAAGTTAAGCTAAAATGTGCTTATCGTTGACCAGGCGTTGACCAAACTTTTTTTGACAAAAAGCTGAATCTTTCAAAAATCATGTAACATCATATTCTAAGTGGATTTGTGAAGAAAAATGATTTGGTTAATGAAGAGAATCAAAAGATCTCAAAAGGCAGTTTCCATTTACAGTAACTTGGCTTATCTCAGCCTTCCTAATTTTTGCTTATTTCTCTTTGCTTATTGAAAACTGTATAGAATGCTTTTGGAACCTGAAACTACATATATTGAACTACAAATGAGAGTTGGTTTGACAAGATTTCATCAAGTAATAAGCAAATGCCAGCTAAAAGAAAATGACAACTTTTAAAGAGCAAAACTGCATGAAAATGACCCAAACATTTTTATTGCCAATTGCCTTTTTGACTTTCAATTTGACTTGTAAATGACTTAAAACACTATATAACCACCTAATGACTGTAAATGAACTATAATATGCCAAGACTCAATACTTGAAAACTCTTAATCAGCTAGTACCAAACACTCCTTATCTGATATTAATGAGAATTTTCAAAGACTCTTAAAGACCTGGTTTAAACTGAATCAAATCTTTTAGCTACCAAACTTTAGACTCAAAACAAGATGTTTCAAGACTACAAGCTAACACTAAGAACAACTATTACTCAATTGAGATTCAAAGGCTGAAAATGAATGAATTAAGCTAATACTAGAACACAATCCAAAATTAAAGAATAGCAAAACAAAACTTAAGCTATAAGCAAGTATACAATCAAACAATCAGCCAACTAAACAACTTTGATCATGCATTCAACAAGATTTACACTAGGAAATGTAGCATGCATTTGACAAATTTAGGTGAACCAAAATCAGAACTTTAAAACCTTTTGTAGTATCCATTGGGAAGAAGAGGAGTGCTGAACTCTCTTATCCTAGTGATAACCACCACCTTATCACTAGATCACCAATCTACTTATCAACTTCAGCTACAAATCAACAGAAATGATCAACATGGCTTGGAATCTTCAAAAAGGCTAATGTTTGAACTGAAATCACTCAAACAGCTACCAAACTTCTTCAAAGTCAGTTATGATCATTCAATGATCATAACAAACTCAATTCAGCAACAATATGATCAAATAGGAGCAAGGTATGAATAGTAGGATGAATATGAGATTTGGCGGGAAAAAGAGAATTCAAATTTTATTCATGGAAAGTTGTTACAAAGTTGTTGGAATGAAGCTAACTAACTAACTAACTCAAGAGTTTGTCAGACTCTTGAGTAGTTAAGCTAAAAAGGAAGAAAGTTGAAAGGAAAATGTAAAGTGTGTGTTTTTACAAAATTTAACTACTTGTTACAAATGAAGACTAGTAGGCTATTTATAGACATGAAGAGGAAGTTTGTTGGGGATGATGACGTGTTGAGACCAATCCCAGGTCTCCACGTGGCATGATTCTGCAAAACTCATCTTCAAAGTATGAACACGAATTGGGGCTTTCTTCTTGAGTGGATTTCTTGTTAATTGGTTGTTACCATTGTGTTCGTCTCTCCAAAATAGGCACTTTTGATGTTTACAACTTTTCATGATTTTGCCTCTAGCTAAAAAACGATCCTGGAAATATTTTGGTAGCTTGAAGATGATACGTGGCACGTTCTGAGTGGTCAAAACGAAGTCACACGGATTGAACTGTAGAGATTTGGTTATTAATTGTGGCGGCTGCTAGTGGGTATTAAATGCCCTTAGGTGGCAATCCGTGTGCAATGTATACTTGTTTCTTATTGGCCAAAACTTGCATCACATGGATTGAACTTGTAAACTTTCCCACTTTGGCAGTTTTAACCCTTGAAGTTTGGCAGATTGTATTTTAAGGCTTGTACTTCATTTCTTTGACACTTTTAGTCCTCCCAACTTCATCTTTGAGCAGAATTGGTCCTTTGACTTTGTTGACTTGATAGTTGACCAATTTTGACTTTAATCTTGACTTTTTACAATATTTGCACTTTAGTCCTTCAACTTTGGCAGTTTGTCAAGATAGGTCCTTGTACTTCAAAGTCTTGTCACTTTTGATCTTTCTTTGTCTTTTTCATCAATTTAAGCTTGATTTTCCCTTGTTTGCTTGAAAATGTATCCTTTTACCTACACAAGTGTATACAAACACAAACATACCACATAATACTGTTTTTGCAAGATAAATTGGTATTTTGCTTCATGTTTTAGGGTTATTTGTTGATAAAAGGATATGAGTTTAAGCTCATATCAAAAACGCACATGATGAACCTGGTTTTGTAAAATTTGCATAGTTGTTATACCCAGAATCAACCTTTTGTTCATATGATGAAAACGCACTTGAACAGCCTGGTTTAGTGAAATTGGCGTCATTAATATCTACGTGGTTGTCATTTTCTTCGTCCGATAAAAAAGCAAATGAAGATCCTGGTTTTGTAAAATCGGCCTCATGCTTATATCCAGAATCTACAATATCATTTTCTGAATCTTCATCACTTTGTGATTCTTTGTTTTGAAAATCGTTTTCATCGAAAAAATTGAACATTTTTTTTTGTAAACGAACATACAATTTGGGTATTTTGTTAGGAGATGAACAAGCGCATTCACCAAAAAAAGATACCTCATTGTCGTCAGTAATATCTAGCATAGAATCAATTGAAGAAAGTTTGCCCGAAAATTGTATTTTTTTCACCAGGATTCAAATTGAACTTTTTGTATATCATCTCAAGTAACATTGAGTACGTCATATCTGCACGCATCATAACACCATGTTCTTGATCGCTGATAGGTGTGAAAACACCCATCCTTTTACCACTTAATTCTGGCTAAAACGAGACCAAAACACGTATTTAATATCATTTGTTTGGAATTATGCGTGGTTTTTGTGTTTATTGCGTTTTCAGAGTCAACCGGATGAATATTGAAGAAAACATGGGATTGCACGGGTTTTATCGAGGAAAAAGACTCAAGACGAAGTCTATTGTCCAAGAGATGCAAAAGATTTGAAGTTATTGTGCCTATTTGAAGATTTATCGAAGAATAGAGCCAAAGATGGAAGATTCGTATATGTCGAAGAACTCGAGTCTATTAAACAAAAGATTATAAGACGAGTTGGAATTATTCATCGACACTTCTCAAATCCGGGTCGGAAACGTTTATTTAGAAGAAACGTAAAGACTAAAGAAGAAAGAAGAAAAGAAGCCCAAAACCAAGCCCATTCACAAAGCCCACAAGACATGCCTATAAATAGGACTTTACTTCACAAATTTAGGGCACTTAGTTAGTTTTTCATTTTTCTAGTTTTAGAGAGAGAAAGTTCCAAACTTTCTCTCACTAAACTTTTTCTTTGTTTTCATCTTTTAAATTTAATCTTTCTTTGATCTTTGTACTTTGGATTTCATTAATCTAATTCAAGTTAAGCTTTTAAGTTCTTTAATCTTCTTCTACCTTTCTTAGTTTACCTAAATCCTTGATCCGATTTTTAATTTCATACGGCTCGGATTCGTGGATGAGTTCGTGATTAAAGTTTAATCTTTCTTGTTTCTTTTTAAGCTTTCACACGTATAAGTTATAGGCCTTCTATGCTTATTGGCTTATTGCTTGTTTTAGCTTATTGGTTTTCGGATTTCATCAATGTTTTAGTCATTCAAAAGTTCCATTTATAAAGTTTATGATTTAACGTTTTCAAAAGTTGTCAAATTTAAGCTTTTTGAGTCGTTTAAGTTTTGGATTAGTTAGCTTATTGATTTTGCTTATTGAGTTTTTAAGTTGCCACCAATTTCGAACTACATTCCTTCCATCGCAATATCAGGGTTTACACACATTCCGACGGGTACTTATTTTGATCGCAATAACCCTCAAGGGTTTTACTTTGCGATCGGTTGTCATTCCCCCTTATTCCGATCTGGGATTGCGATCGCTTATTGCGATCGCACATTCCGACGGGATTAAGGTCCTTTTTAAGTCGAAACTCTGGGCAATTTTTATTTACCTTATTCCGATCTGACATTGCGAGAAAGGGTTCTTAGATATTCCGATCTGACTTTCCGATAAGACATCATTCCGACAGCTTGATCTTAATTATTCCGATGGTAACAAACATGAACATTCAGATGGACTCCACTTTGACATTCTGATGGGTTGTTTTAGTTATATTCCGATGCTTATGTCTTTGATGCATTCCGATAGAAATAATTTTCAATATTCCGATAGAACAAGTTTTTAAGTATTAGTTCAATTAAGTTTTCAAAGTATTTGTCTAATCTTTTCTTCACGTTTTCAAGCATCCAGTTTTAAACTTGTCAATCTAGTTTAATCTTTTAAAAGCTTTAATTTTACTCTTCGACACTTACTTATTTGTCATTAGTTCAAAACAGATAAACAAACCAAAACCTTTTTATTAACCAAGAACAAATCATTCCACTTTTAGCTGAGATCAATTCGAGGAGATACCGAGAGAACTAAATCCGAACCATAGCAAATCATTTGTATCAAATGGTGCCGCTGCCGGCTCTTCTCGTTAAGATCAACAGTTTTTTGTGAGAACTTGGATTTTGGGATCCGTTCCCCGTGAACGTTACTTTTTCATAAAAATTTCAAAAACACAAAAAAATATAAAATTTTCAAAAAAACCTAAAAATTAAAAAACATAAAAACCAAAAATATTTTTGCTTTGTTTTTGCCTTGTTAGTTCTTTTGCAGGTGCATGCGTACACGATCAACATCTTATCAAGAGCCCGAGCCTCTCGAAGACTTAGACATGGCCGGTGTACAAAACAACAACAATAACCGACCTCAAAACAATAATAATAACAATAACAATCCACCTTTCAACAACAATAATAACAACACAATGAGCCTCTACCGGATAATCGCCCGATGATTGAACTTCTGCAAGCACATGTAGAGGATAACGATGATCCAATTGTCATACCCGTGATTGTAGCCAACAACTTTGAGCTCACATCCGGCTTTATCCAGATGGTCTCTGCTCAACCATTCTTGGGGCGTACCATTGATGATCCACATGACCACATCAAGAGATTCTTACAACTCACAAACACGGTCAAATTCAATGGTGTTCCACAAGAGGTAATTCGTTTACAACTTTTTCCCTTTTCTTTAGAGGGACAAGCCCGGCATTGGCTTGCTAAGGAACCGCCACAGAGTATTCTTACGTAGACGGATTTGGAGACCAAATTTATCAACTACTTTTTCCCACCCTCTCGTACTACCGCTTTGCGGAATGAAACCATTAATTTTGAACAAAAGTACGATGAGTCTTTTAGTGAATCTTGGGACCGTTTCAAAGATCTTTTAAGAAAATGCCCACAACATGGTTTTACCAAAGTGCACCAAATTAACACTTTTTATAATGGTTTAAGCATGAATGACCAAGATTCACTAAACAGTGCCTCGGGGGGTAATCTTTTGGCTAAGACTTCCAATGCTGCTTGGGATGTCATTGAGAATAAGTCTCGTGTGCAAACCAAGAGTGTTCGGACCAATGTCGCTAGTGCTAGTACTAGTGACAGCGATAAGCGACTTGACAAAATCACTGCGCTTCTTGAATCGCTTGCTACCCAAACCGCTAGCAACACCAACAGCATCAATGCTAAAAACGCTCAAGTCAATGCTGTCAGCCAACCATGTGAAATCTGCGGGGTCCTCACTCTTACACCACTTGTATCGCCACCCAAGACTACCCTTCTGAGAATGTGAATGCAGCATACGGTACCTATCCTCAACCCGCTTATCAAGCTCGTCCTCAAGGTGAGTACAACCTGCTTAGCTACCGCTCCAACAACTATCTCTCACCACCCGGTTTTACTCCTAACAACCCAAACCAACAACAAAACCTCAACCGCCCTCCTCAACAACAACAACAATCTCGTGGACCATACATACCACCTCACAAACAACAACATCCACCTCAAAGAAACAACCAAGTTTACCAGCAACCTGCTTATCAACCACCCGCATACAATGCTCCTTCCAACCAACCCACCGCATTACACCAAGACATTGGAACCTACATGAGGACTAATGATGTGATCGTGGACAATCTCCAACAGGAAGTGCGCAACTTGAAAGCCGACCTGGTGAAACAAGGGAACGATCCGAGAGCTGATATGAGAAACACTTTGGATAGTCAAACGAATGACTTAAAAAACATGATGGCTAGTTTCTTCCAAGGTAATCAACCCTCTTCTTCGGGTACTCTTCTGAGTAACACCGTTGCGAATCCAAGAGGGGAGATGAAAGCAATAACCACTCGCAGTGGCAAAGGTACCAAGGAACCCGAGCTTCCTATACCTCCACCGGTGATTGTGACTAAGGAAAACGAGTCACCTGCTCCTATTCCTCATCCTTCTCCTTCCCCAATTTCTCCACCTCTTACTTCTACCCCTCCTCCACCCAAGGATGTGAGTGATCCTATTCTCCCAAAGCCTTCCTCTTCTTCCGATATACCTTATCTATCTAGGTTGAGGAAAGAGAAGCTCAAAAGCAAGGACGATATTCAAGTTTCGAACTTTCTCAAAATGTTTAAACAATTGAATTTCAACATCTCCTTCGCTGAGGCTCTCGCTCACATGCCCAAGTATGCGAAAATGTTCAAAGATCTTCTTAGCGACAAGGAGAAGCTTCTTGATATTGCTAACACCCAACTTAATGAGAATTGCTCTGCAGTACTCTTAAGGAAATTGCCAACCAAGCTTGGTGATCTAGGTCGTTTCTTAATCCCTTGTAACTTCCCGGGAGTAGAGAATTGCATGGCCCTAGCCGATCTAGGTGCCAGTATTAATCTAATGCCCTTAAGCGTTTGGAAGCAATTATCTCTCCCTGAGCTAGTCCCCACCAAAATGACTTTGGAATTAGCTAACCGTACGGTTGCTTATCCAGTGGGGATAGCCGAAGACGTCTTTGTAGGAGTCGACAAATTCACTTTTCCTGCCGATTTCATTGTCGTTGACTACGACATGGACCCTCGTGTGCCGTTGATCGTTGGTCGTCCATTCTTGAGGACCGGTCGCACTCTCATCGATGTTGAAGCCAGTGAGCTTATCATGAGAGTGGGCGACGATAGAATCGTTTTCAACATGGGAAAGTTGTCTAAACAACCTTATTCATACGAGAGTGTTAATTGTATTGACGTTCTGGATGAGGCTTGTGAAAAACACTTTATTGATGCTTGTAAAAATATTCCTACCTCTCTTCCCAATGTTGAGACCGTTTCCTCTATTGATTCATCACTGTCTCTATTTGGAGAAAGTGATTTCTTTTGGAAAGATCTTGAAGCCACCATGGGAGATGTGAACTTAGCAAATGACGATTCTCCCACCGATTGGGATGAAGACATGCGTTTCTTTGAAAACCTTCTCAAAGAAGACAATCTTTCTCCACCATCTCCCACGGTTATTGCTATCGATGCTCCGACTTTGAAAACGCCTCCCATCGAGAATCCTCCAGATTTAGAACTTAAGGAGTTGCCGCCCCATCTCGAGTACGTGTTCCTTGAAGAAAACAAGAAGTCGCCTGTCATCATCGCGAAGGACTTGAAAGAAGAAGAAAAATCTCGCCTCATCGCCGTGCTTAAAGATCATAAGAAGGCAATTGCTTGGAAAATTTCCGATATCCGCGGAATTGATCCGAACTTTTGTACTCACAAAATTCTCATGGAAGATGACTTTAAACCCGCAATCCAGAGCCAAAGAAGGGTTAATCCTAAAATTCATGACATCATCAAACAAGAGGTTATCAAACTTCTTGATGCCGGCTTGATTTACCCTATTTCGGATTCACCATGGGTAAGTCCCATCCATTGTGTGCCTAAGAAGGGCGGAATAACCGTTGTTTCCAATGAACACAACGAGTTGATTCCCACTCGTCTCGTTACTGGGTGGAGAGTTTGTATTGATTATCGCAAGCTCAATGATGCCACGAGAAAAGACCACTTTCCTCTTCCTTTCATGGATCAAATGCTCGAGCGTCTAGCTGGTAATGACTATTACTGCTTCTTAGACAGTTTCTCTGGGTATTTTCAAATTCCCATCGATCCCAAGGACCAAGAAAAGACCACATTCACTTGTCCCTATGGAACATTTGCTTACAAACGCATGCCTTTTGGTTTATGTAATGCTCCTGGGACATTCCAAAGGTGTATGATGGCTATCTTCCATGACATGGTGGAAGACACTTGGAAGTATTCATGGATGATTTTTTGGTTTATGGCGATTCTTTCTCTGCTTGCCTTGCCAATTTAGAATGTATTCTTAAGCGGTGTGAAGACACTCGCCTTGTTCTTAATTGGGAAAAATGCCATTTCATGGTAAAAGAGGGCATCGTGCTAGGACACAAGATCTCCAAAGCCGGTCTCGAAGTAGACTGTGCTAAAGTCGATGTTATCGCTAAGTTGCCTCCACCTTCAACCGTGAAGGGTGTGAGAAGTTTCCTTGGTCATGCGGGCTTCTACCGTCGATTCATCGAAGATTTTTCTCAAATCGCTCGCCCGATGACCCACCTCTTGGAAAAGGATACTCCTTTTATCTTTTCCGATAAGTGTATTCAAGCCTTCAACTTGCTTAAGGATAAGCTAACTAAGGCACCCGTCTTGGTTACCCCTAATTGGTAGCTTCCCTTTGAGTTGATGTGCGATGCTAGCGACTTTGCTATTGGAGCGGTCTTGGGCCAAAGAGTGAATAAACACTTCCAACCAATCCACTATGCTAGCAAGACAATGACGGGGGCTCAATTGCATTATACGACAACTGAAAAAGAGCTTTTAGCTGTTGTCTATGCTTTTGAAAAGTTCCGCCCCTATCTTGTCCTTTCCACCACAATCGTTTACACCGATCATTCCGCGTTGAAGTACTTGTTGACTAAGCAAGATTCCAAACCAAGACTTCTTCGCTGGGTTTTGCTACTCCAAGAATTTAAAATCAAAATTCGCGATAAAAAAGGAGCTGAAAACCTAGCCGCGGATCATCTCAGTAGACTTGAGGATCCTTACCAAGGGGATCATCCGAACAAAGAAATCAATGATTCTTTTCCCTTGGAGACCTTAATGTCTATCAACTCGGCTGCTGATGAAACCCCGTGGTTTGCGGACATTGCAAACTACTTGGCGGGTGGAATTCTCGTTGACGGGTTAACATCCCAGCAAAAGAAAAAGTTCTTCAAAGACATTACGACTTACTTTTGGGATGACCCGTATCTATTCAAACAATGTGCTGATTTGATCATTCGCCGATGTGTTGATGGACCGGCAGCTTTAGAAATCCTTGACGCTTGCCACAAAGGACCAACCGGTGGTCACTTTGGTCCCAACTACACCGCCAAAAAAGTGTTTGACTCGGGATTTTATTGGCCCACCATCTGTCGTGACGCTCACGAGATGGTTAAACGTTGTGATGCTTGTCAAAAACAAGGCAAGATCACACATAAAGACGAGATGCCTCAGAATTTCATTCAAGAATGTGAAATCTTTGATGTTTGGGGTATCGACTTTATGGGGCCATTCCTTTCATCTAAAGGAAACAAATACATCCTTGTAGCCGTTGACTACGTCTCCAAATGGGTTGAAGCCAAAGCTTTACCCACTAATGACGCAAGGGTGGTTTGTAACTTTTTGAAATCGCTATTCGCTAGATTCGGTGTGCCTCGTGCCATTATTAGTGATCGCGGGACTCATTTTTGAAATGACCAATTTGCTAGAGTCATGGCTAAGTACGGTGTAAATCATCGTCTTTCCACTGCCTACCACCCACAAACTAATGGCCAGTCTGAAATCTCTAACCGAGGATTAAAGCGAATTCTTGAAAGAACCATGGGAGAGCATCGTGCCGCATGGGCCGATAAACTTGATGATGCTTTGTGGGCTTTTCGTACCGCTTACAAGACTCCGATTGGTTGTACACCATATCGTCTCATGTACGGAAAAGCGTGCCACCTCCCCATTGAGTTGGAGCACAAGGCTTACTGGGCCTTGAAGTGGGCTAATTTTGATATCAACAAAGCCGGTGACCTACGCAAGATCCAACTCAATGAGCTGAATGAACTCCGTAATGAGGCTTATGAAAATTCTTTAATCTATAAGGAGAAGACTAAGCTCATTCACGACTCTAAGATTAAGAACCGAGAGTTCCAAGTTGGAGATAAAGTTTTACTCTTTAACTCTCGGTTGAAAATCTTTTCGGGCAAGCTGAAATCTCGTTGGTCCGGCCCATTCACCATTGCCCAAATTTTTCCATATGGTACTCTCGAGCTCGCTCAACCTAATGGACCTAATTTTAAGGTGAATGGCCAACGAGTGAAGTTGTACTTTGGTGAGGACATCTCTCAAGAGATGATTCCATCCCTCACCACGTTCCCCATGAACTAATTTTGGGTCGAGTCAGGCTCGTGACTCGGTTATCAAAAACAAGCGCTCCTCGGGAGGCAACTCGAGTATCTATCCTTTTTTGTTTTAACCTCCTAAGTGTAGGGGGACCTATATAGGTGTTTGTATTTGTGTGGTGATGTGATTACAGGGATAAGTGCACTCTTGGAATCTCTGAAGAACTGTGCTCCCGTGTTATCCGAAATCCGGTTCTATCGCTCAACTATCGTGATTCAATTTTCTTCATACTCACATTTGAAATTGATCACTTTAGTCGTCTCTTCCTTAACTTGAGTTAACCAACGTGCACAATGTCATAAGTGTAGGGGAGACTTTTCCCACATGCTTAAACATTGAGGACAATATTTATCTTAAGTGTAGGGGGACTTCTATCGAAGTTTTAAGTGGACTTTTCCATGAAAATGCCTTCATTTAACCGGAAAATCATATTTTTCAACATTTTTCAAATTTTTTATTAACTTTGGCCATTTAGTCGTAATTTTTAAATTTTTATCGTTGCTTGCATATGTATATACCCCGCAATAAAGTCAAAAATATTAATTAAGTGGTGTAGCTAGTTTAGAAGTCTTTGACATACTAGGCCCGTTGCGATTATTTTGACTCAACCCGAATAGACTTATTCAAGTTTATTCTAGCTAGTATCCTTAACCATGTAGACCTTAATTGGTTTATTAGGCTAAGCATCCACGAGTCTCATTACTTGGGATTTTAAATTGTGGAGAACGAGAAATGATAGAGTCAAATATAAGTCAGTATTCTTGCACAAGCTCACTTGGTGTAATTATTTGCCTATTCTCCCATCACTTGCTAATAATTTATCTGCAATAAGTAAAGTCGTACGATTTGAAAAGTTACTTAGCTTCTAGCCCAAGATCGTTTAAAAGTTGCTCGGTAATGATAAGAGTTCATAGCCAAGGCATAACTTATGAAGCGGGGCGCGAAGATTGGCGAGTCCGAAAAGGCCCTAACAAGGCATGAGGATTCAATTTTATTGCTGAAGATCCAAAGTGATGTGAAAAGCATTATTCCCAAAATCAATATGAAGGATCAAGACTCACGACGAAAAGCAATCAACTCCCATAAAGATCATGGAGAAGTCTATCCGAAAAGATCCTAACAAGGTATGAGGATGAATAGATCCATGTCCGAAAAGGAGGCAGATCGTTGTATCTCAAAATCCCAATTAGAGATTGAAGAAATAATCATGAAGTCATGGTCAACAAAGTTGGAGTACCCCTCAAAAGTCTCCAAGTGAAGAAACTCTATAACGAAGAGAAGACCATTATCTCAAGAACGTCTCTCAAGATATGAAGTATGAAGTACATGCCAAATATCGGCCCGAGAAAGGTCTCAAATCGTGAACCAAGTTATGCTAAGATATGAACTTTTTGATATCCCGAGAAGCAGTTTTAAGAGATTTTGTCCTTTAGCTAACCATTGATCAAATCGTCCTACTTTGCTTTCAGCCTAAATAACTATCGAAATAAGTCCAAAATGCATCTTCATGATCATTCTAAAACAAAAATAAAATATAAGAGATACACCTAGGAATAAGGGAGTTTAAGCATATAATTAAGCCATGTGAGTAAGTGTTTGATTTGCTAACTTATAATAACAATGATCTCGTTTTTAAGCTTAGTTTGGGAAACGTGAAACTTGAGGGTGATGAATCGTCGTAGCACCGAAGCCCTAATGTAAGTCTTAGATCCCTTTGCAAGATATTTCCACATAGCTATTTTCTATCCTTTTGTTTACTTTAAAGTTTTAATTTCTCTTAGTACTTTAATTTTTGTTTAATAGTATTTTAATAAGGCCAAGGTTGATTGATTATGAGAAAAGTGTAAACTTGCTTTATCGCTAAGCATTGCATGAGGGCATGGCAATGGTTAAGTGTAGGGGATTTGATAGGTGTGAAAACACCCATCCTTTTACCACTTAATTCTGGCTAAAACGAGACCAAAACACGTATTTAATATCATTTGTTTGGAATTATGCGTGGTTTTTGTGTTTATTGCGTTTTCAGAGTCAACCGGATGAATATTGAAGAAAACATGGGATTGCACGGGTTTTATCGAGGAAAAAGACTCAAGACGAAGTCTATTGTCCAAGAGATGCAAAAGATTTGAAGTTATTGTGCCTATTTGAAGATTTATCGAAGAATAGAGCCAAAGATGGAAGATTCATATATGTCGAAGAACTCGAGTCTATTAAACAAAAGATTATAAGACGAGTTGGAATTATTCATCGACACTTCTCAAATCCGGGTCGGAAACGTTTATTTAGAAGAAACGTAAAGACTAAAGAAGAAAGAAGAAAAGAAGCCCAAAACCAAGCCCATTCACAAAGCCCACAAGACATGCCTATAAATAGGACTTTACTTCACAAATTTGGGGCACTTAGTTAGTTTTTCATTTTTCTAGTTTTAGAGAGAGAAAGTTCCAAACTTTCTCTCACTAAACTTTTTCTTTGTTTTTATCTTTTAAATTTAAGCTTTCTTTGATCTTTGTACTTTGGATTTCATTAATCTAATTCAAGTTAAGCTTTTAAGTTCTTTAATCTTCTTCTACTTTTCTTAGTTTACCTAAATCCTTGATCCGATTGTTTAATTTCATACGGCTCGGATTCGTGGATGAGTTCGTGATTAAAGTTTAATCTTTCTTGTTTCTTTTTAAGCTTTCACACGTATAAGTTATAGGCCTTCTATGCTTATTGGCTTATTGCTTGTTTTAGCTTATTGGTTTTCGGATTTCATCAATGTTTTAGTCATTCAAAAGTTCCATTTATAAAGTTTATGATTTAACGTTTTCAAAAGTTGTCAAATTTAAGCTTTTTGAGTCGTTTAAGTTTTGGATTTGTTAGCTTATTGATTTTGCTTATTGAGTTTTTAAGTTGCCACCAATTTCGGAACTACATTCCTTCCATCGCAATATCAGGGTTTACACACATTCCGATGGGTACTTATTTTGATCGCAATAACCCTCAAGGGTTTTACTTTGCGATCGGTTGTCATTCCCCCTTATTCCGATCTGGGATTGCGATCGCTTATTGAGATCGCACATTCCGACGGGATTAAGGTCCTTTTTAAGTCGAAACTCTAGGCAATTTTTATTTACCTTATTCCGATCTGACATTGCGAGAAAGGGTTCTTAGATATTCCGATCTGACTTTCCGATAAGACATCATTCCGACAGCTTGATCTTAATTATTCCGATGGTAACAAACATGAACATTCCGATGGACTCCACTTTGACATTCCGATGGGTTGTTTTAGTTATATTCCGATGCTTATGTCTTTAATGCATTCCGATAGAAATAATTTTCAATATTTCGATAGAACAAGTTTTTAAGTATTAGTTCAATTAAGTTTTCAAAGTATTTGTCTAATCTTTTCTTCACGTTTTCAAGCATCCAGTTTTAAACTTGTCAATCTAGTTTAATCTTTTAAAAGCTTTAATTTTACTCTTCGACGCTTACTTATTTGTCATTAGTTCAAAATAGATAAACAAACCAAAACCTTTTTATTAACCAAGAACAAATCATTCCACTTTTAGCTGAGATCAATTCGAGGAGATACCGAGAGAACTAAATCCGAACCATAGCAAATCATTTGTATCAATCGCGAAAGTGAATTATACATTTGAATGATTTTTGCTTTGAGTACATTTTTTTGTTACGGTTTAATCAATGGCAGCATATACATTTATATCCCATTTAAAAAGATAGTCAGGAAAGTTTTAAAGAGAGTATCAATAATGGCAGTGAGGTGTCTAATCTATGTCAGGATAAACAATTATTTCCCATCTAAAAAGATACTCGGGAAAGTTTTAAAGAGAGCATCAATAATGGCTGTGAGTTGTCTAATCAACGTCAGTATAAACAGTTATTTCCCATTTAAAAAGAAACTCGGGAAAGTTTTAAAGAGAGCATCTATAATGGCAGTGAGTTGTCTAATCAATGTCAGGATAAACATTTATTTCCCATTTAAAAAGAAACTCGGGAAAGTTTTAAAGAGAGCATATATAATGGCTGTGAGTTGTCTAATCAATGTCAGGATAAACATTTATTTTTTGCATGCAAACATTAATAAATAATATATATAATTAAACAAATTACATTACGAAATAAATATTTTATATGAAATATTTATTTTTTTTATTGAAAACAGAATTGAAATAACATAGCATATTACATAGAAATACAACTTTTTAAACAATACATAAAGGTAAAACACATTATGCAATAATATCACTAACTTGACGGTTTAGAAGGAATAAAGATTCCTTGTACGGGCCAACCATAAACGAACCCGGTATTGCTTCAATTGCTTTGTTGTTATTAAAGATCCCCATATCATGATTCCATGTTTCTAGTATGTGGGGTTCACCGTAGGGACCAATGCTTGTTTCAAAAATTAGGGTATCATCATCTGTGAATCCCAAAATTTTGGGCATATGTTCAATTGGCATATGGAGAAAATAATGCAATAGACCAACACTAACAATTCCACCGTTCAACAATAAATCCCATGCCATAGCACTCCGACCGTGTTCCCAAGTTGTACTACCACTAAGGACGAGAGTGTTTTCATATTGGGTGAGCGTGAATGGCGGTGGTATGTGATTTATGATTTCTTGAGGAACATCTTGGACTAAGAATTGATTAGTAAGCAAATCAAATGACACGATCACGCACCTTCTGTGAAGATAACCTTGATCACAAATGTATTTTTCACAAGCTGTCCAAAATATTTTACCATCAACAACTGCCAGACTACCCCTCTTAATTCTAATAGTAGCATCAGGAAAACCAACAGATTCAAGATTGGTCCATGACCGTGTACTCATTCTAAATAATGATACAGACCATGTACCTTGACCATTTATAACATAATTAATTTTGACAATAGTTGGATCTTGAGTTGGTTGATACACCCCAAACCCAAATATTCTTTTGGTTGCAGGAGGTTCAAGTTCTAGGAATGGTGTCAATATGGTTACCGACTTTGACATACACGGGTTCCATAACAGAAGTGCAACATCATCGGTAAATAATAAACACCAAATCCCCTCTGACGTTGCAAGTGCCTTCAGAGCAGGATCATTAAATGGTGAAGTTGTTGGTGTAAATGTTAAATCAGCATCAACCGTGTACTTTTCATTTTCATCTGTTTCCTTAAACTGTAAAATGAAACTACAATAATCAACTTTACGGGAGCCAACCGACGAATAAAACTTCGGCGATCAATGCAAGATTTCCATCGCTTAGACACAAGACGAAACTTGCACAAAGATTCTACAGGCAACCTAACCATGATTTCTCTTTGAATTTCAAAGGGAATGTAGTTAGACATTTTTTATTTTTATAGTAAGATTATGTGGATTTGTTTACAAAAACAATTTAAGTTGATACTTAAATAGATCCATTAAGTTATATAAATGAGACATTGTAAACTGTCATTGACTAGTCTAATCAATGTCAGAATAAATAATGATATTTTCATGCTCGGGAAATGATTAATGAGACATTGTAAACTGTCAGTGACAAGTCTAATCAATGTCAGAATAAACAATGATATTTTCATGCTCGGGAAATGATTAATGAGACATTGTAAACTGTCATTGACTAGTCTAATCAATGTCAGAATAAACAATAATATTTTCATGCTCGAGAAATGATTAATGAGACATTGTAAACTGTCATTGACTAGTCTAATCAATGTCAAAATAAACAATGATATTTTCATGCTCGGGAAATGATTAATGAGACATTGTAAACTGTCAGTGACTAGTCTAATCAATGTCAGAATAAACAATGATATTTTCATGCTCGGGAAATGATTAATGAGACATTGTAAACTGTCAGTGACTAGTCTAATCAATGTCAGAATAAACAATGATATTTTCATGCTCGGGAAATGATTAATGAGACATTTTAAACTGTCAGTGACTAGTCTAATCAATGTCAGAATAAATAATGATATTTTCATGCTCGGGAAATGATTAATGAGACATTGTAAACTGTCAGTGACTAGTCTAATCAATGTCAGAATAAACAATGATATTTTCATGCTCGAGAAATGATTAATGAGACATTGTAAACTGTCAGTGACTAGTCTAATCAATGTCAGAATAAACAATGATATTTTCATGCTCGGGAAATGATTAATGAGACATTGTAAGCTGTCAGTGACTATTCTAATCAATGTCAGAATAAACAATGATATTTTCATGCTCGGGAAATGATTAATGAGACATTGTAAACTGTCAGTGACTAGTCTAATCAATGTCAGAATAAACAATGATATTTTCATGCAGTTTTTAAGTTAAATAATCAACTTCACAAATATAAATTCTTAGAAATTTTTGATTATTTCCAAATTGTGATATCTGAAATTTTTATAATTTAACTATGTCTGATTATATACCGTTTGAAGCTCAAAGAGAAATAATGCTCAAGTCTGGTGTTGACGATTTAGTTCGTTTTCGCAACGTTTGTAGGAGATGGTGTTATGAGATACAAGGTAGGGACTTCATACGTAGTTACGGTTCACGCACCACAAATCCTTTTTTTTTATATTTGGCATATAAGTAAGGTAATGATGGATACTTGTATGCGGTGCATAATGATCGATTGTGCACACGTATTCATTCTAAATTAAATCTAAATGCTCTTAAGCCAATAGCGACTTCAGAAGGTATATGGTGCTTCGCGTTTGCTGATGATATGGCTCTTGTATTGTGGAACCCTTCAATACAAAAGTGTGTTTCTATTATTCTACCAAACTTCGTGTCTCAACCCAATTCACCAAAAATGATATTTGGTTTTGGTGTTCATCCAAGAACGTTAGACGCAACCCTTTTGAAAATAAACTACCCCCTATACTCACAGGGGCCATGGTACGTTCATGTGTTTACACTAAGGTCAAATAGATAGACCAGTATTCATATTGATCGTTTACCACGTGATAGCATTCGAATAAAAAGGAAAGGGCAAGCAGTGGTTGGGGGTAAAAAAATTTGGGTGGGCTCTGAATTTTTAAATTCCGAGGGTATTTTTTTAGATAAAGTTTACTTAATTGTCTCGTTTGATTTACTTGCTAGACGATTTCATGTACAAAACATTCCTGAAACAATTACTTCAATTATTCCCCCACCGTTTTATGTTACTAATCTTGGAACCTCACTTGTAATTTCTGAAAGTTACATTCATGAAGATGTGAGGATTATTTGTGCATGGATATTAGGAATTGATGATGCTGGTTTTATTAATTCAACTACGTTACTATTCACTCGTGTGATGCCCTATTATGATCTGCCAAAATTATTAGGCTTTAAAATTGATGGAGAGCCAATAATTGATGCTGATGTCAACAGAGTAATGTTTCTTAACGTTGTGCAAGTGTACAACCAAAATTTGCAATCATTTTAAAACCTTGGAGCTATGCAAGGAAATCGTGGCTCATTCATCGTTGGTCCATACAAAGAATCCTTAATTCTGGTTGACCGACCACAAAATGAAGCTATATACGGAAATTAGGTTTCTATTAAGACGTTATGTGTTTTTCAAATAATTTTAGTGTATACAATATGTCTTTATGTTTTGTGTTCGTGCAAGTTACTATGTTATGTACTATTCAATGTTTTCTAATCAATGTAATATATGGTTTGTTTTAAATTAGTGCATTTTAAATTACAAATAAATCTACACACACAAACATAAAATAAATATTATTAAATTTATTCTGAAAGGATACACTGGAAAACAACACAAATACAGCCATAAACTAAAAGTACACATACAACATGTCCTTATCAAAGAACACAAAGTAAAACATAAACTAAAAATAACCATAAATCACATTGTTGTCAAACACCGTAACAATGTTTTTCAAGGTGATGTTAAGATAATATTCCATTGGTTTGGGGTTAAACACGGACACGTTTTTAAGTATCAACACAGCTCCAACTGCTATAGACTTTTTGTATCCCTCTTTTTCCATAACTTTGTGATGAACTGTACCAGCAACAATACCAGATGTATCTTTAAGTGTTACATTTAGGTCGCCAATTGAATTTAGGTTACAACTTTTAACTACCGCAACAATTCTTTCAAGTTTCCCTTTAGGTGTCATAAAACTTTTTATGTCACCTAAACAACCGATCACACTACTCCCTTCATCAGCTAAATACTGTATTGCGCAAATCTAAGGGTCACGCGTAAAATGATCATCCTCACTTGCATCTTCAACTATTTTCTTTACATAATCTTGAGTAGATGTTCCAACAACATCACCAACTTCCTTTGTCAATGTTGCTTTTCTATACTTTGCTTGCTGAAGAATACCAACCGGTCCTGGTATGATCCTCATTGGTTTTTCAACACTAGTTGGAAAAACAACCGGGGTCAAAGGTAGGGGCTGGTTGGGGTGTGAAGCAATTAGACGACCTGGGGACGAAGTACGTGCCATATTTGGTTGTGTGGCGGAACCAACAAAATTGTACAAATTGTTTGGGTAACGAGAATTGTTATCTTCAGCCATACTTCAAAAATAATTGATATTTTTAACAAAATATGTTGGCATTTAACATATGTATATATAGTGTTCCAAAAAAATTAAGGCCGGAAATTTTTTTAAGAGACAAACATAAATTCATTGTATTGTCACACTAATAACTTTAAATGTCAGGGTTGTGTCACATTTATGTTAGTAGCTTTGTTTTAATTGATGAGTCACATCTATGCCAGTAGCTTTTTTTCTTAAAAACTTTAATTTATAAATATTAGTCAATAACAACAAACATACAATTTGAATGAAAAAAGATAAATAACAGAAAAAATTATTTTTAACTCTTAGAGATTGACAGCTAACATTCAAACAAACAAATTTTGTGTATACCCACAATCCCTTGTATCCTCGCAACGATGGGTATAGAAATTCTTCGCCATTTCTTCTCTAACTTGGCGAAAGTATGCATTAGGTTCACCTACTACATAAGGGATTATACCTTGAGAAAGGTTGTATATCAACCAACATGTTATTACCCCACAATCCATATAGTTTACTTGTTGTGGAACTGGAAAATTGACTTCGTTGTAGGATACTTTGAAATCATGTGGTCTACGTATGCGGTTTTGAAAATAACCTTGACGATATAAAAGGTCGTTCACCACACTTGACCATTCTGACAATTGCTTATGCAGGGCATCCTTTCGATTATTGCAAGGTAATGAGTCTATGATCGACACCTGGTCAGTAATTAAATTAACTATAGCGGTTACCCAGTGACTACTACCGCAATTGATTGGCATATACACCTACAAATGTAAATCATTTTTATATACAAATGATTATTAGAACGCATATCTTTTATATCACATACTATTAAATGTATGTTACGATGATAACATATAAATGGAAATACTTACAATTTGTACGTCATGCCACGCTGGGTATGGACACGTCGAACCATTCAAAGTTCCTTTCAAGAACCTATCAAATAAAAGATAAAAAACATTTGATCCAGGGTAATACGTTGCAGTCCCAGTTTTAGCAACTGTCCAATCAGCCCCACGCGGTCGATGCCTAACCATCAACTCAATCCAACAATTAATTTGCTGTTTCAACAAAATTAAAAATTTTATTTTCAATAGCTACTAAATAAATTGTTAATACTTGAACACTCTAAAAAAAACTACATCATCTGACAACCAACCAGCCATTACAGAATTACGCTTTGAAAGGCTTATATTGGCAAGGTGAGGAACTAGTTCATACCAAAACGTATCCAAAACAGTAAAACCCTTGACATGACAATCCAAGATATATCAACTGGGTTCTCCATAAAATCCTCGTATCTAACATACATTTCTCGCTTTACCTAAACATGGCAAACAAATAAATAATCGGTTTGCATTAAATAATATTTCAAAAATATTTAGCTAAAAATATACCTTATCGGGATCTACATTCTCAAACGAAACAAATTCTTTTGTGGTTGGACTTTGATTTTGAAGCTGAAAACAATATTCGTCGTTCTCTTCATCACCCAGATTAAAGGTTGTGATGTTATCGAACACACTCTTATTTTTTGACTTTCCAACACGTTTTCCAGGACCTAATTTGGTTGTAGGCTGAAGAGATGTAAATGGGCTCATTTTTTGTGGTCCTGGACGACGTGCTCTTCTTTCATGATCTATCATTTCCTGACAATTAATTACAATTTAACACGTTTTAAATTAAACATTTTACAATATTAACTTGTATAAACAATTTAATAATACTAATGATCTACTTACTGGGTGTACGCCGCGAATATTACGATGTTGTGAAGAGCTACCCTCAAATGTTCGATCAACCTTAGACCATCGACCAAAACCCTCGTGGGGCATCGGGTTATTCATTTCATACATACTATGACTTGAGGATGGCTTAGCAGGCTGCCCGAACGAAGCGTTTGGAGTCACTTTATAAGACGGCGTATATGGCGAGGAAATTCGAATATCGTCAAAGAAGTGGCTACCAACTGTGGTAAAATTACCTAAACCATCTTGTTGTTGGTCCTAACATAGAATATATTCGAAGTTATTTTTAATTTACAAAAAAGTAAAAGTAGCATGACAATTATATTAAAAAATAAAAATTACCTCAATGTTAACAAAACCACTATATTGAGTACCAGTAAACTCATTACCGAACCCACCAACATCAGATTCATTAACGACATTTTTATTTGGTGAGACTTGGCCACAACCCTGTAATGCCTGCATTAAAATAGTTGGAATAATTATACGTCAAGTTTTCGATGATAGAAATTTTACATACATCATGTTAACCATTTACCATAATTTTTGCATTCAATTCTTGGATAGTTCGATCCTTTTCCATCAAAACTGAGTAAACGTCTGTTGGTACATCATCACGACTATATCGGTTATCAAACTCGGGTATTTGGGGCGGTTGATGTATCTCATTATTGAAATATCTAAGGCTATCAATCCACCAGTCTGTCGACATCTCAACTTCGTCGGGAAACAACCTTTCGTTTGGTATAACACCCTTGTAAAATATTATAAGATTAATTAAACACATATACAAATTATTAAATAAATTATTTCCAAATATGAATGTCTAAGCGTCGTAGAACTCACATCAATTAAACTGGGAATTTGTCTACGAAAAAACTTTCTTTCTCGGAACCACCGGACTGATCGAGGATAACCATCAAGTCGTGTGAAATAATCCACCGCATTAACGCTGTAAGTCTCCAACATCCAAGCCTGAAAATAAATTGTTTTCAAATTATACACGTACTATATTTTAGTTAGAAAAAACACAACATATTACATACCTTGAAAGCCCATGTAAAACCCATTAATTGATACTTGGGTGGTTCTTCGTCTGGGTCTCTGTCTACATTCGCGTGGTGGTGTTCGGCACGTACGTATACGACATTCCTTAACTGCTTATACAATGTGGACCAAACATACGAACCCCACGGATACAAGTTCCATGCATCTAAATTTTCAACTAACCTAAAGCACCATTCTGGAACAATGTAACTAGACTCATGCCCAAGTAGCACCAACTCCAAAACAGCTATCAACGCAAGCCGTACAACATCATAGTCATTTAGGTTTTCAAATGCATCGCTTTTAACATATCTATATAAATCCCTAACGAGTATATGACGAGTATCATAAGCTGATAAAAAACACGTCTCCTAAACGGCATTGGCCCCTTTAAATAACTACCATGAAACTGTACACCAACTTTTAAACTGGTCATTAAACAAAATTCTTCCCTGCCAAATTTTATAATATGACCACCAACATCATAACATAACGGAACATTTTCTGTCTCTTCTTCTACAAAATCCATTTGACAACAAGCAAGGAAATGTATTAAAAGACCAGTCTCTACGCATTCTGGCAAATTCCACAACCAACCAAAACATGATTGCCTAAACAAACGTTCTTTTGGTGTGTTTCTAAATCTTTCTATGAAAAACGGTAACAAGGATAACTTGCTTATACACGTCAACGTAACACTATAATCCTAAAATTTTACAATAACAACATATCAATAATGTATAACAAATAAACATAAAAAATTATTAATGAAATTAAAAATTCATTAAATAACATACCGCCACAAAGTAGAATGAACAAAAAACCACCAACTTGACTCTAGCTGCTCCGTTATATTTAAATATACTCGGGAATATATATAAGAGATTATGACTTAAACATAACCTAGTTGCTAAAAACTTCCATTTTAATAAAAGTCGGGTTTTTGGTTTTGAGAGATTGAGGATTTGGCATAACCTAGCTGCTAAAAACTTCCATTTTTAATAAAACTCGGGTTTTTGATTCTGTGAGATTGTGTGTTTGTTTAAAAAGAAGTTGTTGTAGGGGTTTTGTAAATTGATACTCGGGATTTTACTCCACCGAGTACCATTTTGTCAGAAATTAGGGTCTAATCCGGTGAGTGTGTTACTATTCGCGTCAGTGTGGGGCCCCCCACCAGAAGTCAAAGGCTGCAAAACATGTGCTGGGTTCAGTAATTGTTTAGTTAATTTTTTTTAAAACCATTAAAATCACGACACGTGGCAAAGGCATGCTCGTCTTAACTCCTTCCCGAGCATGGTGGCCTTTTTGGTAAAGTGAAATAAAGTTGGCCTCTGCAGGACATCAACTTCAATAAACGGCCCTGTAAGAAATTTTCACTGAAAACAATATTAAAATTTATAACTCATGAAGAATGACATAGGAAATTATTTTACTTTATATTTTTTCACGATAATCGAACATAATAAATTGGGTCAAATCAAAACCGATTTGATTTAAATAGTTTATATGTATTTTTTTTTATTTTAACAATAATTCAAACATAAGGTGTGTTTATTCAAATAAGCATAGCTGTAAGTAGAAACAGTGAGCAGAAGCAGCGAGCAATAGTTATAAGAAGTACATATCATAACTCACCGTTTATTTGTCACAACTCTTTAAAGGAAGTATTTAAAAACTAACATTCCTAAAAAGTAGCATCACTCACCGCTCCTTTACTAAACGACTAAAAAAAATCACAAAACTCACCGCTTCTTTTGCCAAACAAGCATTAAAAATCAAAATGCTATTTTTCATCGCTTACCGATCCAAAAACCTTCACCACCGCTCCTTGCCAAACACAGTTATAAACCAAAACCAAAATATATAAAATCAAAAAAATCAGTTTGATTTTAAGGTTTGATTTTCGATCAATTTTGATCGGTCCTTGTTCTCTGCTATGTTTGGTAAAAATAAATATAATCAATAAGCTGTAAGTTGTTAATTATAAAGTTGTTAACATTAGTTATAATTGATATTGTTTTTTAATAAAATTATTTGATAAATTAGATGTTAATTGTAAAAGTAAGATATTAAATGACTTAAAAGAATATATTTAAATAAATTATAATATGTTTAAAAAGTATATCAATAATTTATGTAACTTTTACAGAACCAGTTATTTAAAAGATATATCAGTAATTTATAGTTTTTACGGAACTAGTTATTTTAAAAACGGTATGAATCAATTATTTATTTAAAATAAAAATTAAAAAAACTAAAAAAATTTTAAAAAATCTCTCGCCAAACATGCTCTCATGTTAATAATTCTTGTCATTGTCATTTGGTCGAAATTGCCCATTAAATTACACAAAATTGCAATGAAATAAAGTTAGACAAAATGATATTATAATTCCCCACTAGCAAGAGAAAAAGGGGGAAAACTGATTGATAGGGATGGGTGGACGTTGGGACCCACACATGATACCCAATTTCACAGAAACATTGAACACAATCTTTCTTTCTTTTTTTAATTCAACACACATTCATTGAACCACCATTTTTCTCGTTTTTATAAACAAATAAAATATATAATATAAACCTATATCTCTATATATTCACACAGCAAATCATAATACTACTATTTTTGCCCCAATTTCACATTTTTGGGTTAATTTTACAATTTCACATGATCTGATCTTTTTTTTTTTAACTCTTAATTCAAGAGGGTTTTTAGCTCAATTCTACTCATGCAGAACTTATTTGGTATGATCCTTTATTATTTTTACTTTATTTCACTGTTTTATTCAATTCCTAGGTTAAGGTGGTGTTTGTTTTGCCTTTTATAACCCCAATAAGCCGAAATATTGGCTTATTTTCGCCTTCTATTTTATAAGTCGTAATTTTGTGGCTTATTTTGAGACTTATGGGCTTATATACTTTTATCATATCTACTAAAGTTATACTATAAGCCTATAAATATATAAGCCACAAAATTGGGGCTTTATGAAACATAACCCATTTCGGCTTATATTTCATAAGCAGAACAAACACCCCTATAATGAACTTATATAAGCCGAAAAGTTTCAATATAAGTCACAAAAAGAGAGCTTATAAAACATAAGCCCAAAACCAATACAAGCCGAAACAAACACCACCTTAAAGTTGTTACTTCTTTTTAATAGATTTTTTAAATTGGAAAAAAGTTTGATTTTGAGGATGAGAAAGGATTTATCAGATCTTAGTTCTATTTAGGTGAATCATAATTGTATGTGATTAAGTTAAGGTTTTGATTTATAATTATGTTAGTTTCTGTTGATTAAGTTTGAATTTTGAGTGTTTTTTATTGATCTTGTGTTTCTTTTCTTTTTTTGGTTTTCAGGGGAAAATGTTTTGTACAATGGTATGTCTAAATACCAAGATTCAGGAGAGTGTAATCTCTTCTTGTCTCTTGGTTGTAGTGTCGATGTATATGTTCCGTCTCGCAAGAGGTCGAGAGTTACCGCTCCGTTTGTGTTTTGCGAACAAGTGTTTAAGAAGCAGAGAACCAGTATTGATGTTCTTCCTGACGAATGTCTCTTTGAGATTTTGAGACGTGTGTCTGATGGGCAAGAGAAGTATTCGTGTGGTTTGGTTTCGAAAAAATGGCTTATGTTATTGAGCACGATTCGTAGGGATGAGCAAAAGAAGGCGGAGGAGTTTGATGAAAGTGGTGGGAGTCTTAAGAGGTGTTTGAACGGGAAGAAGGCGACAGATGTTAGACTTGCGGCTATTGGTCTTGGGACTGGTAGTCGTGGTGGATTAGGTGAGCTTGTGGTTATTGGAAACGGTGCTAGTAAAGTGACGGATTTTGGACTTAAGGCGGTTGCTCGTTGTAGTCCATCTCTTACGTCGCTAACCCTATGGAAGCTATCCTCCGTTGGGGATGAAGGAGTTGCTGAAGTGGCTAACAACTGTCACCTGTTGGAAAAGCTTGAACTTTCTGAATGCTCTGCTGTTACAGATAAGTCCTTAGTTGCGATTGCAAACAACTGTCCCAACCTGATATCACTCACATTAGACTATTGCTCAAACATCGGGAACGAAGGCCTTCAAGCAATTGGGAAAAAGTGTCCTAACTTGAAGTCGGTCTCAATAAAGAACTGTCCATTAGTTGGCGATCAAGGGATTGCTAGTTTGGTTTCGTCAACAGCCTGTTCTCTGATGAAAGTTAGTCTCCGTGGTTTAAACGTCACTGATGTGTCTCTTGCCGTTATCGGGCACTATGGTATGTCATTGACAGACCTAAGTGTAAGCGATCTTCACAATGTAACCGAGAAGGGTTTCTGGGTTATGGGCAATGGTCAAGGGCTACAGAAGTTGAGGTCATTTGCTGTTACTGCTTGCACTGGTGTTACTGATTTAGGGCTTGAAGCAGTTGGCAAAGGTTGCCCGAATTTGAAGCAATTCTCTGTTCACAAGTCCGATTACGTATCAGATAAAGGTGTCGTGGCATTCGCTAAAGCCGCATTGTCCCTTGAGACCCTTATGCTAGAAGAATGCCACACTGTTACACAGCTGGGTGTCTTTGGATTACTTGTAAACTGTGGTAAATTGAAGACTCTTTCTTTGACTAAATGCTTCGGTATTAAAGATTTGGCTATAATGATCCCTTCGGGTTTATCTCCTTGCAATTCTGTGAAAGCTCTATCTGTCCGTAACTGCCCTGGATTTGGAAACTTGAGCTTGGCTTTGTTGGGTCAGCTTTGCCACCAGATTCAAGAAGTTGTTTTAACTGGCCTTCACGGGATTACAGATAGTGGGTTCACCTCTCTCATTAAGAATTGCGAGGCTGGTCTTAAAAAGGTGGATCTTAGTGGTTGTTCGAGTCTTAGTGATAAGGTTGTTTCTGAAATCTCGATGGCTCATGGTGCGACACTTGAGGTGTTGAATCTCGATGGTTGCACATCAATCACCGATGCAAGCATGGTCACTATGGCAGAGAACTGTAAAGTTCTGAAGGAACTTGATGTTTCTAAGTCTGCAATCACGGATTTCTCAATTGCTGCTTTGGCTTGTGCAGAACAACTGAATCTTAAGGTTCTTTCAATCTCAGGATGCCGAGTTTCAAACAAAAGTTTGCCGTTTTTGAAGAAGTTGGGTGAATCACTTATGGGTTTGAATATGATGCAATGCCGTGGAGTCAGCAGTACCGCAGTTGGTCTTTTGGAAACAGAGATTTACAAGTGTGATATCCTTGTTTAAAATACAAGTCTACTACAACCGTATCAATAAGCAGTCGGTAATGAGTAGTTCTCAAGTCAAAATCAGTAGTTGTGCAGGTTTTTACAGGTCCATGCGGTGGGTTCTTCTTGAAATTCGGCGACGAGCTCTATTTTTTCCAAGGGATGTGGTTGCTACCTCTTTTTTTACAGTTTTATCAACTGTTACAAGAATTTTGGCCTTTTACACAAGGTCTTCTATTCTTGTCAGCCACATCTCCTTGTGAATCGTGATGCTTGTCTCTGGCTCTTGAAGATGGCCTTTCGTGATGGTACCTAGTCGTCGAAATAGTAATGTTTTACTGCTGTTTGTTTCAGTTTCATGATGTTGTTTGCGTCTAGTTTTTGTTTTCATAAGGTTATAAACGGTGACAGGGCTCATGTAGTGGTGGCTTGGTAGTTTTGTGGGATTTGGGCATGGCAGATGATCTTATCTATCTGTCCTGACAACCTGGTGAGGGTTGTTTTTTCTTTTACCATTTCCCGGTTTTTCTAGGCCTCTCACTTGTTTGTAAACTGTTGATGTTTGTAACCTTTTGTGATGGGAACTCAATAATAATACTTCTGTTTGTGTTTAATGATGCGTGCAACTCTTCATTAGCTTGTTTTGCTCTCTTATTCTCGTCGTATCTTCATAGACGCATTACCTATACAGGTAAGTGGTCACTTTACCCGTGAATGTTGGGATTGTATACCTTATCATGATTCTGTATCATGGTTACAAAACTGAAACGAACCAGATTTGTTTTGACATAATTAAGGTGTATAGTTTGGAGCCAATAAGCTCTATTCAGATTGTTTGTTAAAATGAAATCTTTCTTGGAATTGCTTCTGATCAAAGTATGCACAAATGCACAAGTAATAAGAACTTGCTTGCAAGCAAGGTTTTGAATAAACTCATGATGTTATTTTTGATGCAGGTTTAAAATGCATAATATATTAACTAGCTGGTATCGTGTGTATTCTATAATTAATCGGAAAAAAATAAAAGAAAATGATTCCATAGAGATCTGGTCACTCATTTTTATAACTTTCGGCTACGTCTCACTGAACAAAGAAGACTTTTATTTGCTAACCGAACTTGTAACCACTCGTATTTTCGATTGAACCCGTTAGCTCTGTCGGGTTTTTAAAACCATATAACTCGTATTATCATATAACTTGTATAAAGTTTGCGTAGTTTGTATAATGTGTATAATAATATGAATTTTTTTTAGTAGTGTTTTGAAAATATTACAGTATAATTTAGGTCGGTTGATTTCAGGTTTTTGAGGTCGGTTGGTTTAAGAACCGACCAATGCACACCCATTACCTGATTATTCTTTTTTTTTAACAGTTTATCATCTCTGGTTTGATACGCCTTTCTAGTTTAGTTTCCATCTTTAAACTAAAAATCTGTAAACAAATATGGAGGCTGATGATGGTTCTGTTGCCTCTCAATCGAAAAAGACCGATAAACGTGTAAAACGGTTTAGAAAGAAGACGGAAAACCAAGAAGGCGAAGCTGATGACGGAGTTGGACATCTGAGACAAGAAAAACAGGCTAAACATATAGCTTCAGATGCATCCGAGTCAGAAGAAGAAAGATTGCGTGACCAACAAGAACGAGTAGAGTTGGAGCGTCGTCTAAGGGAAAAAGATGCATCAAGGACGGCAAAGCTGACTGACCACAAGCTGTCTAAAAAGGAGGAAGAAGAGGCAATTCGGAGCGCCAAAGCCTTGAAAAGAGACCAAGTCGGCATTGAAGCTTTAAGAAAAGCTTCAAGGCAGAAATACCTCAAGAAAAGACAACTGGATAAATTGGAGGAAATCAGAGCTGATATCGAAGACGAACAGTATCTTTTTAATCATGTTAAACTAACTGAACGTGAAGAGCGTGAGCTAATTTATAAGAAGCAAATATACGAGCTGGTTCAGAAGAGGACACAAGAGGAGGATGATAACCTTAATGAGTATTGGATGCCTGATGCATATGATGATGAACACGCTCCAAATCAAATAATAGATTTGCTGTAGCCATGGAGCGTTACAGAGATTCAAAAGATGGAGATAAGATGAACCTGTTTGCTGAACAACAAGCATGGGAAAATCATCAGATGCAGAAATCAACGCTACAATATGCGTCAAAGAACAAAAAGCAATCGGAAGATTACAAGTATGAGTTTGAGAATCAGATTGATTTCATACAGCATGAGATCATGAGTGGCGAAAATGTTGCAGCAGGTGAGTTGGATGAATGTGCAGGTCAAAAATCTATGGCAAAAACAGAACACGAGAAACTTCTGGCAGAGAGAAAAACTTTACCCATGTATCCGTATCGTGAGTCGTTGCTCAAAGCCATTGAAGATCATCAGATTCTTGTCATCGTTGGCGAGACTGGTTTTGGGAAGACAACTCAAATTCCCCAATATCTTCATGAGGCCGGATACACAAAACACGGAATGATTGGGTGTACACAGCCTAGAAGAGTTGCTGCCATGAGTGTTGCTTCTAGAGTTGCTCAAGAAATGGGAGTTAAACTTGGGCATGAGGTCGGCTATTCAATACGATTTGAAGACTGTACATCTGATCAGACAGTGGTCAAATATATGACTGATGGGATGTTACTTAGAGAGTTCCTTGGTGAACCAGACCTTTCCAGCTATAGTGTGGTGATGGTGGATGAGGCCCACGAGAGGACGCTGTCAACTGACATCCTGTTTGGTTTAGTTAAAGATATTGCTCGATTTCGTCCGAACCTCAAGTTGCTTATCTCGAGTGAAAATTCAGTGACTATTTTGATTCCGCCCCAATTTTCAAAATTCCAGGAAGACGATTTCCTGTGGAAATTTTGTACACGAAAGCACCAGAGGCTGACTATTTAGATGCTGCAATGGTGACTGCTCTACAAATTCATGTGACTCAGACACCTGGTGACGGTGACATATTGATTTTTCTCACGGGTCAAGAGGAAATTGAAGCAGCTGAAGAAATGCTTAAGCAGCGAACACGGAGATATGGAAGTAAAATAGCAGAATTGATAATATGCGCAATTTATGCGAATCTTCCAACTGAGCTAAAGCAAAAATCTTTGAACCGACTCCTGAAGGGGCCCGCAAAGGTGGTCCTTGCCACTAACATAGCAGAAACATCACTAACAGTTGATGGGATCAAGTATGTTATTGATCCAGGGTTAGTTAAGATGAAATCTTATAACCCTCGTAGTGGGATGGAATCCTTACTCGTTACCCCTATTTCAAAAGCATCAGCAAATCAACGGGCTGGTCGATCAGGAAGAACGGGCCCCGGGAAGTGTTTTATTGTATACTGCATACAATTATTTCAGCGATTTAGATGATAACACTGTCCCGGAGATCCAACGAACTAACCTTGCTAACGCCGTGTTAAGTTTAAAGAGTCTTGGGATTCATGACTTGGTAAATTTTGACTTTATGGACCCACCACCTGCTGAGGCATTACTTAAAGCTTTGGAGCTACTGTTTGCTCTAGGTGCACTTAAATAAACACGGTGAATTGACAAAAGTGGGTAGAAAGATGGCTGAGTTCCCACTTGATCCTATGTTGTCCAAGGCAATCGTTGCATCTGATAAGTATGAATGCTCAGATGAGATGATTTCAATTGCTGCCATGCTACCGGTTGGGAGTTCCATTTTCTATTGCCCCAAAGACAAACAAATTTATGCCGACCCCGCTCGATTAAATTTCCATACGGGTAATGTTGGGGATCACATAGCATTGCTCAAGGTTTACAGTACATGATGGAAGGAAACAAACTTTTCTAGTCAGTGGTGTAATGAGAATTACATTCAAGTGAAGAGTACGAAGAAGGCTAGGGACATACGAGATCAATTGGAAGGGCTGTTGGAAAGGGCCGAAATCGAGTTAAAATCAAATCCTGGTGATTTGGACACAATTAAGAAGTGCATAACGGCAGGATACTTTTCGCACTCAGCACAGATGCAAAAGGATGGATCTTACAGTACCGTTAAACATCATCAGACTGTATATATACACCCCAACTCTGGTTTAGCTCAGGTACTTCCTAGGTGGGTGGTATACCATGAGCAAGTCTTGACCACTAAGGAGTACATGCGACAGGTTAGCGAAGTAAAACCTGAGTGGCTTGTGGAAATCGCACCTCATTATTATCAGCTAAAGGACGTTGAAGATCTAACATCAAAGAAAATGCCACGTGGAGTAGGTCGTGCAACCAAGAATTGATATTATTTCAAAAATATGGGAGATGGCGGGATACTTGGTGTACATACAATTTTGTGAATTTTATTGTATCCTCGGTAAACTTTAAAACTAGTTGTGAGCTGTTAGTTTAGTCTGATCTTGTACAATGTTTCAGTTTGTAAAACTAATGGTTTATAATTGATATCTGCACACATCTCATGCAAGCAGATGCAGATGATGTTAAATTTTTTTCAAGAGTGACTGTTGCGGTAAAGTAGTTTACTTACCAGTTACCACTTTATGATTCTAACAAGATATAGGATGTTGAAATATAACTGACTAACTAGCTGTATCCAAGTCCAAACAAGCTGCAATATGCTGCTACTAATGCACATGAAATTTCAGGTATATACAATATAACAACGGACGTATGTATCATTTTCAGTATTTTACGCACACATGTCTATTTTGACATGCTTTTTGATCTTTAAGATATTTAACTGCGCCTGTTAAAGACTTTTTTGAGTTTGCGAAAGTAGTGACTTGAACAATGTTATATTATATGTGGTGTTCTTATGTACTTCTGTTGACTTTTGCTTATTTGGTTTAAAATGAGACTTCAACCCATAACCTTGATAGACACTACACAGTACACACTCATATACCACTAGGACTAAGGCTATGTCTTAAATTACATGATTATGTCTCAAAGTCTGTGTTCTTTTCAAGTTGTAACTTGTTACTTTTTGGTGCCTTTAGATGTTTAACCAATAGAACATACTCACGATGCATAAAGCTGTGATCTAGCTTACACTTTGTTACGATTTGTAGCTAAAAGGCATAGCTAAGCCTGGGCCACATGTGACACGTGCAACATATAGGTTGGGCATATGAAAGAAAGTTTGAAAACTGAACTAAACATAAGGGGTCGACTCTGCGGTCGGTCGAAAGAAAGCTGAGTTGACAGGCACTTATAAAATCGCTTATTTAATTTCTTCTTTTGCTTTTAATTTATGAAGCCACCCCATAGACAAGCATCTTAGAGTTCTCGGGTAATCCTAGTTCTTTAACAATCCAAACCAACCTACGATCAAAATCCTTAGGACTCAACATTGCACCTGAAAAGCTTCTAGTAATAAAGGTTGCAATTTGCTCACAACTAAAACACTTCTTCATCACTAGTAGTAAACTTTCTAATAACTGAATAAGATCAGAGCCTGAAAACCCAATGTCCTTAAAGAAGTTAACTTTTGATTAAGGGTTTTATCGGGCCTAGCGCTTAGTATCTTAAGGAACAAAAAAAAAATATGATGTCCCTGATATGGGTATTGTCTAAGCTATATTTGTTTCAAGATATTATTAACTAATTCAGGTCTTTTAGTGGATTTGAGAGATGATACCTACTTGAAGTGATGATGGCTGCTGCTTCTTTTGTGAAACCAACTGAATTGATTAAGAAACTAACCCGGAAACTCGAATGGGGTTTTCGAGCTTCATTTGGATTTAAAGATGAAATATTTAAGTACAAAAATGTTTAGAATATGAAGGGGGTATTGCAAACACCACTAATTACAGTTTCCATGAGTCAATCTAGAAAAATTTAGAGCTGGTTTTATGTTAATCTTAACATATAAAACATTATATTACTACTGTATCGATCTGCAGCTCAAGAGAATGTGTAAGAACCTGACAGGAAACTCGTACGCGTAACTGGTCCCAACCATTGCAAGATTAACAAGCACAATAACTTCCTGATGTAAAGCTACAAACATGACGCTGATTAGTTTGGCAACAAAAAAAAAGTCCTAAATTGTTCAGGTGACCGTTTAAAAAAATAATGAAACGCAAGTTGACATATGGCAGAGTGGCCGTGCAGCCAAAGGCCTCAAATAATAATAAGGAATCACATCCTGTCAGCAAGGTACCGTCCAAGTGAATGAATCGGCTTCTGGGAATTTTTATCTCCCGCTCCTCTACACTTACGAGATAATCAGCTGCAATCCACGCAAAACTCAAATTTACCATTTCCCCCTTCCTATCTGGTGCTTGCAACTTCAATGCTTTCTCTACCCAAACAGGATTATAAGTAACTTGATACCAAGCTGACGCCTTTTTCTCATAAATTACGTTTTTCTCTTCTTCAGACATCTGGTCAAACTCGGCACCCTGATGGTCAAACACCTTCCTGAACTCTTTCCTTAATGCACTATAAGCATGTTTAATTCTTTCCTTTATCTCACCTTGTTTTTTACTGCTGTGTTTTGGCATTGACCAAATATGACCTGTGACTATTTCTTCTTCACGGGAGACCTTATGCTGTCCAAGAAGCGCATTTAATTGTCTATCATATAATAGTTTACAACCCCACGCATCGTTTACAAAATCGGAAGCTTCGTTAACCTCGAGATCTTTGTCATATGGTACGAGTAACGGGTCGGTTTGAAACTCAGAAGATGGTGTGATGTCGGTGCTGAAACAGTCTGCAATTTGTCGGTATAATTTTCCGATTATTTTATTGGATTTGTAACTTTGGAAATCTTCTTTGCCCATGAAGTCTGGGTACAGTTTTGGTCCGAGATTAGGTGGCATCTTGACGATTTTTCCGGTTTTTGGAAAATCAACGGCGATGGCTGCGAGTTCCGCGAGTTTGATACAATTTTCGTCAAGGGCTCCGTAATCACTCATATCAGCATGGACTACATGAGCGTTGCAAATTGTACCAAGACTGTCGTTCACCATGTTCTTGGTGAAGAAATCAATTATGTCCTGTCGGATAAAAAAGGTAAACTTATACTTAGATACTTAAAACCAGAAACAAAAAAAAAAAACAAGCTTTTTACATGATCAACGGTTAAACTGTTCGACTCATGCTAAATATTATTACTACCCAATTAAGAAGATTGCTGTTTGGACTTTTAAGGGTCAAAGTAGGTAGTTTTCAAAGATAACAACATCAAAAAGCAACAAAAATGGAAAAATAGAGCAAACTGGAAGTCTATAAACAGATTATACACCGTGGAAGCTTTTACAAGATTAATTCATGTTTTTTTCCTTGAAATATCTCCACAATACCCATGAAAACATCGAATGCAACATAAGTCTAATAATAACAGTATGCTTAGAGTGGTCAAACTTTTAAAACCTATAAAGCATCGAGTTTCAGGTTATTTTCTTCTCTAACAGGTCACTTATAAGAAAGCTAACAGGAAACGACTAAGACATTAACAAGTAACAACAAAGATACTCAACCAAACTAAGGCAATAACAAAGTAAGAAAAGAAACAGGAAATGACTTATTTGTTTTGGCACAATTACACAATACAGTAAAATTATAGTGTGAAGCTTCATATCAAGAAACCGAGTAAAAATTAAATTTTCATTTTTAACAATATTCATACAGTATCATATTAAATGTTTGGATATCGCTTTCTTTGACCCATAAAGTCAAAATGCATCTCTGTTTGAATTGCATCACAAAACCACAACAAATTTCCAACATGTGTAGAACTTGCATGTAGGACTGTAGGAGGGTTAAAATGGTTATACTGTAAATTGATTGAACGAGCCTTACCGAGTGTCGAACATCACGTGGTAACTCTTTGGCTTCAGCAGCAGTATACTCCATCGGCGGCCAGCTTTGTTTGCTAGGTGGTATAAGATGTTCATTCCACGTAACAAAATAAAGATCACCATCAAGATCACTTCCAGAAGCTTCATCCGTGTGTGGACGGTCTCCCTTCTGAGGAAATACCAAACAATCAACCAAATGCTCGAGACCTGGTACATTCACTGCCTTCAAAACCCGCACATCACCCGGATGAAGACACGGGTTCTTAGCAACCACCACATAACCCTCAATGACCGTCAAATTCGTTTTTGTTTCCAAAAATCTCGACCCGTGTTTGGCAAAACAGTTCTCAACAGATGGGTTCGATACTTGAATAAAACATTGACCATGCTCGAGTACAGCGAGCTCATCCAAACAGCCCATTAACCACCTCCCATCCTGCACAAATATTCTTGACTTTTCACGCAAGTCTTCTAGCTGTGCAACCCGAATGCTACTTAGCATTCCCCGAAGGTGTGGCTCGGTTTGTGGTTTGAAACCTGCAGCCAACATGATAGACGCTGTGTTACCACTCTCGGCACACGAAGAGTTTATTACATCAAATGCCACATCAGTATTGACAAGCATTTTGTTCAAATTCATCACCATCTTCAATTGCATATCCCAGAAGATCTCATCTTTAACCTCTAATGCCGATAGTAAAGTGATAATCTGTCGATTTAAAAACCCAGGCTGTAAACGTGTCCATGAACATATTTCAAGAACCGTGTGTTCAGACTCGAACTTGTTCATGCTCGGTCTCAAAGATAGCTTAATATTATCCCCTTTCTTATTAGGCCACCAAACGACAACACCTTTGCAACCCGCATATCTGATCTGATATGCACACGGTTGGTTTTCAGTTATCTGAAGCTTTTCCGCAACTTCGAGGGCGAGTTCGGGCGACATTTTCCCGATCCCGTCAGAAAAAACGTAGTCGTTTCTTACTATATCTTCAAGTTTGAAATCAACTTTGTTTCTTGGGACCTCAACTGTTGCGTATGTGGACGAAAAACATTGACCCATTCGGGCAGCACATTTGGCAATGTTTTTGTTATTAAATTTCCCCATCCAGGTAAGTATTTGTTTGCACGTGATCTTCTCATCTTCAGCAAAAAACCACGCGGATCGGTCCCGCAATTGGTTAGCCGAAAAAGCCAAAAAGGAGTACCTTCGACCGCATAGATAAAACCCTTGGCTTAATATATTTTTAACCCGTCGAAATATTGTTGTTTTTTGTACAATAAAACTTGAAGTTATGTCTTTCACGATCGGGGCAGGGTAGAAACTGAGAACATGGTTGTTTAATGTTTTCATACCTTCGTCCATGAATGTGACCCGTAAAAACCGGTCCGAGACTTGCCGATAATGTCGAAGGACTCGGTTTGATAGCTCGACTTCGGGTGGTAAACAGTAGCATTTAGTTGGAGTTATGATCAGTCTCCTAACTTCTATTACATCGCTTTGTTCCAACGGCTTTTCGATAAGTTTTGGGTTGTTCAAAAACCATTTTTGAACTACTTCTAAACTGGCAGATCCGTCGGGTAAAGTGTGATGGTTGTATGAACAAATGTGCTCCAAAGCCGCGATGTTTATTTCCTCAGGTTGACCTCTGAGCAAGTCAAAGACTCTTTTGGTGAATTGATGCTGGTTAATGATGCATCGATGCATAACACAGTTGACTAAAAACAGGGTTCTAAAGTTTATGTCATCTTCATAATGAATCGAGAATATAGCATCTTTCATCGGTGTTCCGAACCCAGGTTCTTTTAGTACATTAAGCTTTGTTTCAACATGTTCAATATGCACCTGCAGTTCTTTAAGAAACTGTAAAGCTTTTTTAACTTTTGGGATGTCTCGAGTCCGAATCATAATCCGGTATGTGTTGCATCTCCCGATAGCACCACTCTGCGTGAAATCAGTGGTCCGGATCCACGGGTCATCATCATCCAACATTTCAGATGGATGCGTGATGGCAATTTCATCATCAGCGGTTCTATAATATATCAATGGAGATGATGCTAACTGAAAAACCAACACTTTACGATCCTCATACTCTTTACTGTCATACTCTTTAATGACATTTATGTCCCTTACTAAAAACTCGACTTTAAAGTTACATTTTATCACTGCGTGATTCCTAGTCCCTTTGAAAGAAAAAGGAGTTTCTTTAGAGAACAGAAACTTACAACTATAGTCAAATGGGTCAACAAGAAAGTCAACCCCAGATTCAGCGCCTCTCCAACCAACAACGAAATTATCAGGGTTACTCAATAACCCAGCTTCAAGAGTCACGTTTTGTAACCTCAACGGCATTACATTCCTTCTTCGTTGGTTCAATCTGTAGGAGTTTTCCGGGCCTAAATTAACTTTTAACATTTTGTTGTTAAGTACAAGCTTACCTTCTCTTTCAGCTTCTAAAATCATGTCGACAGACTCAGGAACAACAAACTGGACAAAGGCGTGTGGTTCGACTTTTTCATAGTCCTTAACTTTTTGAATTCTGTCAAGATCAGCGTCGTATTCAGGATACGAATCCGGAGGTGTTGAAGATTTTTTTACTCTGCATCTCCAAACAAGTCCCACATTTTCTTCAAGGTAGTCCAACAACTCCTTTTCTGTGACTTCACTATCGAATCCGCCTAGACTTACTTGGTTCACGATCAGCTCCCTGTCGTTTCCATCTAATTCCATCTTTCCTTCAAGATTTTTAGTGTAAAGTTTGAAATTTAATTAGAAAGGCGTCTTCAGTTGAGTACCAAACCTGCAAATTATCAAACCAGATAATCAATTGTTACTTCAACAAAATTTGTTCCTCCAATTTGCATCTTTATGACATAGATTCAAATATTATACAAACTCAATTACAACAATAAGTTCAGATAAACCTAGAAATCTACAAGCCAACATATTTAAACACAACTCATGAAACAAGAACCTTAATAAAGGCAATATTGTGACTTTGAAAACTCAAAACTAGCTAGACAAATAAACCCTAACCGATTTATACTAACATCAACTAAAAAAACATTGTTTTAAGATACCAAAAACATCTTATTCATGTTCTAACTTTTAGAACAGTAAGTTTGACTTCAGAAAGTCAAAATGAGAATGAGTAGTGAAATTAAAATAGCAAATAAACCCTAATTCAAATATAAACAAAAACCATCACCTAGAAAGACATTCACAGAAAGCACAATTATTTCAATTATCTCGGCTCCCCGCTAACTTTTTGTAAATCCTATTATTCTAATAAAGTGATGATTATACAAATAAAGAAATAAAAAACAGACCTTTGAGTTGTTTGAAACAAATGCAATGCAGTTGAATTAGAGGATGAAATATTGAAATGAAATGAAAATGAAGATATTAGAATTAATTTGATTTGATGGACCTTTTGACTTACTCTACTCTGATCAACTGTACTTTTGGTTTGCTTCATTTCCTAAAGCGGGAACTGTTTTTCTTTTCTTTTCTTTTTATTAATGACACTGGGTGGGTATGGTCACGCTCAGATATTGGGCTGATAAAAATAGCTGTTAAATTTTAATTAATAGCTCTTAACATTATCTATAAGTAGAGGTGGCAAAATGGTTGTTGGGTTGGCTTGGGTCATGGGTCTTAGATGGGTTTGGGTCTAGATGGGTATAGGTTTAGATGGGTCTTTTAAGAGGTTGGGTTTACGTTTTTGTCAGAAATTTTAAGTTTTCATCCGTCTTTTTACGTTTTTGTCAGAAATTTTACGTTTTCATAAAAAAAATTACGTGTTCGTCAGAAGTTTTACGCTTTCATCAGGAATATTACATTTTCGTCAGAAATTTTACGATTTCGTCAGAATCTTTACGTTTTCGTCAGAAATTTTACGTTTTCGTCAGAAATTTTACGTTTTCATCAGAAATTTTACGTTTTTGTCAGCAATTTTACGTTTTCATCAGATATTTTAAGTTTTCGTCAGGAATTTTACGTTTTCATCAGAAATTTTACGTTCTCGTAAAAAAATTACTTTTTGTCAGAAGTTTTACGTTTTCTTCAGAAATTTTACGTTTTCATCATAAATTTTACGTTTTCGTCAGTAAATTTACGTTTTTGTCTGAAATTTTACGTTTTAGTCTATAAATTTACGTTTTCGTCAAAAATTTTAAGTTTTCGTCATAAATTTTACGTTTTCATCCGTATTTTTACATAATCAGAACTTATGACGAGAACGTAAAATTTCTGAGAACGTAATTTTTTTGATGAAAACGTAAAATTTCTGACGAAAACGTAAAATTTCTGACGAAAACGTAACATTTCTGACGAAAACGTAAAATTTACTGACGAAAACGTAGAATTTCTGATGAAAACGTAAAATTTACTGACGAAAACGTAAATTTACTGACGAAATCGTAGAATTTCTGACGAAAACGTAAAATTCTGACGAAATCGTAAAATTTCTGATGAAAATGTAAAGTTTCTGAAAAAACGTAAATTTACTGACGAAAACGTAAAATTTCTGACGAAAACGTAAAATTTCTGACGAAAACGTAAATTTACTGACGAAAACGTAAATCTACTGACGAAAACGTAAAATTTACTGACGAAAACGTAAATTTACTGACGAAAACGTAAAATTTCTGACGAAAACGTAAAATTTACTGAAGAAAAAGTAAATTTTTTGAAGAAAACGTAAAATTTCTGACGAAAACGTAAATTTACTGACGAAAATGTAAAATTTTTGACGAAAACGTAAATTTACTGATGAAAACTTAAATTTACTGACTAAAACGTAAAATTTATGACGAAAACGTAAAATTTATTGACAAAATCGTAGAATTTCTGACGAAAACGTAAAATTCTGCCGAAATCGTAAAATTTCTGATGAAAATGTAAAATTTAACGTAAATTTACTGACGAAAACGTAAAATTTCTGACGAAAACGTAAATTTACTGACGAAAACGTAAAATTTACTGACGAAAACGTAAATTTACTGACGAAAACGTAAAATTTCTGACGAAAACGTAAAATTTACTGAAGAAAACGTAAATTTTTTGAAGAAAACGTAAAATTTCTGACGAAAACGTAAATTTACTGACGAAAACGTAAATTTTTTAACGAAAACGTATACTGACGAAAACTTAAATTTACTGACTAAAACGTAAAATTTATGACGAAAACGTAAAATTTACTGACAAAATCGTAGAATTTCTGACGAAAACGTAAAATTTTGACGAAATCGTAAAATTTACTGACGAAAACGTAAAATTTACTAACGAAAACGTAAATTTACTGACGAAAACGTAAAATTTCTGAGAAAACGTAAAATTTCTTACGAAAACCTAAATTTACTGACGAAAACGTAAATTTACTGATGAGAACGTAAAACTTCTGAAGAAAACGTAAAATTTCTGACGAAAACGTAAAAATTCTGACGAAAACGTAAATTTACCGACGAAAACGTAAAATTTCTGAAGAAAACGTAAAATTTCTGACGAAAACGTAAATTTACCGACGAAAACGTAAAATTTCTGAAGAAAACGTAAAATTTCTGACAAAAACGTAAAATTTCTAATGAAAACGTAAAATTTCTGACAAAAACGTAAATTTACTGACGAAAACTTCAAAATTCTGATGAAAACGTAAAATTCCTGACGAAAACGTACAATATTTTTATGAAAACGTAAAATTTCTGACGAAAACGTAAATTTTTTGACCAAAACGTAAATTTATGATTAAAACGAAAATACGGTGAAGACGTAAAAAAATAACAAGTGTGTGAAATTTTGACAAACTTGTGAAAAAAATGGAAAAAAAACACTTTTGATATTACTAAACCTATTGGGTGACCCATTTTGACCCATTAGAAATATAAAGGGAGACCCATCTAGAACCATGTGACAAATGAGGAGACCCAAGTAGACCCATTTATAATTTTAAGAAGGAGCTTGTTTGACCCATCTAGACCCATCTAAGATTTTAAGGAAAACTCAACTAGACCCCTTTCTTTTTCTAATTTAACCAAGTTGACCCAAAAATTAACCATGGGTCAAAAATTGCCACCTCTAGTTATAAGTTGTATTATGTTTTAATAAATGTGTTTGATAAATTAATGATTAACTATAAAATGAATATATAAAATGACTTAAAAGAACATATTTAGATAAATTATAGTATGTTTGGATGGTATATCAGTGGTTTACAGCTTTTAAAGAGCTGATTATTTAAAAAGTTGTATGAATCAGCTTTTCATCTAAGAGCTACTTGTTTAAAATAAAAAACTAAGAGCTCCGAAAAGTTGTTGTGCCAAACAGAGCTAATTATTTTAGAAGAGATTATTTTCTTAACAAAAAGTTAACAGCTCTAAAAAAACTTTCCAAAATCTCTTGCCAAACATAGCCATGGAATAAAGAAAAAGAATTACTACGTATTTATGATGGCTAGCTTGCTACGATAGCGTTATCTCATTTCAACATAATACACATATCAAATGTACTTTTGGTAAAGTGCAAATTTCGTCTTTTAACTTTGCAAAAACGGTAATTTTGTCACTGAGTGAAAACTTTCGACAATTTTGTCAATGAACTTGTAAAAATCATGCAAACTAACCCCTGAGTGGAAGTTTTGTAACTTTCACTAACTTTTTTTGTTATCCCCCTCATGTGCCATGCACATGAGGGCATTTTTGTCATTTCAAATCATCTCACTTTGATTTTCCACCACCACTACCGTCATTTTCTGGAACCTTCAACATTTTTTCGTTTGCTTAGATCACTTTTTAATCCATACATGTATGTATTCCGCTTGCCATATTTTGAAGGTTCTAGAATCATCATCGTTAAAACATATTTTGAAACCTACTTTTAAAATATACTCTCATGAAATAGTTAGTCTGCTCGAAAACATTCAAATTTGCTAAAATCATTAACGCTACAAGTAATGAAGGTAGAACTGCACTTCATTTATCCATCAAAGGTGTTGGAATCGTTAACCCCAACAACCCCGAAGATCGATTTGCGGAAACTTAGAACACTGTAAAAAATTCACAGAGCTACAATAACGACAACCCAGAAGAACGAAAGACTACAAGGTAGCCGAACGATTATCTTTATTATTAATGATCGATCACATAGGAAAGAATAAATATGCGAGTGTTTTGAGCATCACCCCCTCACCTCCTTTTATAAGGTGAGGGGGTCGGTTACAAACAGGCCCACTCGACTCAAACAAAACATACCTAAAACAAAGCTTAAGATAATAAGGAAAGTTGTGCTAACTAGTTGGAAACTATATTCAACAATTTTCACCTTAGTGACAAGACTAGTTAGCCCCGACACCAAGTATCTCCATACAATACTTGAACTTAGGACCTAAAACCACCTTTGTAAACGCATCAGCTGTATTATCCTCTGTGCTTATCTTTGCCACTTCAATCTCTTTAGATTCAACTATCTCCCTGATGAAGTGATACCTCACGTTGATGCTTCGTCCTCTCATGAAACATAGCATTTCTTGAGAGATAAATTGCCCCTTGATTATCACAATTCACAACCACTGACCTTAGGTTTATTCCCAGCTCGATTAGTAGACCTTTAAGCCAAATGCTTTCCTTAACAACTTTTGTAAGCGTCATATACTCCGCTTCTGTAGTAGACAATCCAACAACATGTTGTAAAGTTGCTTTCCAACTCACACACAACCATGTACCATAAACACATACCCGGTTATCGACCTACCATTGTCAGGGTCTTTAGCATAATCGCTATCCACGAAACCGTCAACATCCACGTGCTTAACTTGATCTCTACCATACACTAGACCTACATCGGCAGTGCCCTTCAAGTACTTCAAAATCCACTTCATCGTTTCCCAGTGATTTTTACCTGGATTCGCCAAATACCTGCTCACAATGCTAACAGCATACGCAATATCCGGTCTAGTGCAAACCATCAAGTACATTAAACTACCTACAACATTCGCATATGGGACCTTACTCATTCTTTCCACATCCCAGTCACTCGACGGAAAATTCTTCAAAGATACCTTGAAGTGTGCTCCTAATGGCACAAAGACCAACTTGCCATTATCCACTCTATAGTTATTCAGAATTTTCTACACATATCCCGACTGAGACACCTTCAGGGTTCGGTTACCCCTATCCCTGGCAATCTTCATACCAAGTATCTTCCTAGCTTGACCAAGTTCCTTCATATCAAACTCTTTTCGCAGTAGTCCCTTCGTATATTCGATCTCAGACTTGCTTTTACAAGCAATCAACATATCATCTACATACAACAGTAGATATATGTACATACCTGGTGCAAACTCCTTGAAGTAAACACATCTATCATAGCTTCTACGGCTAAACCCATTGTTGACCATATACACATCAAACTGTTTGTACCACTGCCTTGGAGACTACTTAAGACTATAAAAAGATTTCTTCAACAAACATACCTTGTTTCCCATTCCTTCTTCAAAACCAAGCGGCTGCCTCATGTAAATGGTTTCTTCAAGATTATCATGCAAAAACGCCGTCTTCACATCAAGGTATTCCAACTCGTAATCTTCACAAGCAGTTAATGAGAGAATCACCCTAATAGATGTATGATGTTTGTTTCGCAAGTCTTAAATTTATAACAAGGATTAGACAAAACAAGGGACTAAAAACATAAACACGGACAATTATACCCTTTCGTTTGTAGTACAGTTTTGTAGTAGTAAGCCAGGATCGTTCGCGAGGACTTAGTTTCGTTTTGGTAAACAAAATAATAATCGAAGGTAGAAATAATTGATTTAGATAATATAATGACAAAATATGACTAATATGGGATAGTTTCTATAATGTCGTGATGATGATAATAATGATCGAGATATGATTAGGTAGGTAAAGTGTGATAATCCTTTTTCGTCAAAATGGTGTTTTCATAATTCACTTGGTTTGATTCAAGACTTACGTCTTATTAAGCGACTAAGCTTAAAACAAGTTTCCAACAAGTTCAATACTTTATCAAAATATCTAAACGCATGTCTCCAACTAAATATTCAAAACCATAGACAAGTTCTTAAAAACTTATTATAACAACTTGACCCTATCAGCGTCAAATTATCGTAACAAATCAATTTTGATAAAATATGGTGATAGAACTAAGTGGCAAAATGGTTCCACAACATTAGCTTGAAATCATTTCGTAAAAGATCATATCATATCATCATCACTAATTATAGTCACATACCCATATAGTCACAAATAACTTAGCCTAGCATAGTGGTTAAAGTAACAAATGGAAAAGAGTAAGAGAACATCATACTTAGATTGAATGAATTGACGAGTACAAAAGTGTCACGATTGTATCGCCTTTCAATAAATCGAAGAGTAAAATACTCTCGTTACAAGTATTTCCCAAAAGTGGAATATACTAAAATTTTGACTAAGAAGACTAAATACTAAGATTGCTGAGTATTAGAGAGATTGAGTTGAGATTGGTATTTTAAAACGAGAAGAAATGGTCTCTATTTATAATGTTGTCTGAGGGTAAAAGTGCGCCACGCTTCTCCAAATGTGCGCCGCACATTAGAGGTGGTGATTGTGCGTCGCACTTCTGACTTTGTGTGTCGCACATTCGTGCGTCCAGAATGTTCTTCTCCTTTATTCTTTTATTATTGAAACTAAGGCCTCTACTTTGCTTTTCTTCACTTTGATCCTTCAACCTTTTACCTGCATATAAAACGCAATGTATTAAGTATCAAAAGTTCTTATTTATAATACAAAATGACATAATAGCAACGGATTAAATATGTATATTTTGAGTGTTATCAAATTCCTCCACACTTAGCTATTGCTTGCCCTCAAGCAATCAAAGCGAGAAACAAGTTAGGTTTTTTAAAAAGCTTAATTATATGAAGTATGATAGGAAAATAATTCGGTTTTCTAAGTAGCAAAAACAAACGACAAAATAATTTCAGCACCTCACCTGGGATAGTGTTTAGATTTTAAGTTCACACAAATGTCACTCACAAGAGGAAATGTAAGATAACACTCAAAGTAGCTCAGACATAAAATAGATAGCTACCATATGCTTGTACAAGATACATAAACATAACCGTTGCAACGTGAGCATCAGATAGATTCTCAAAGAGACAAAATATGATAATGATGTGGGTTTAGTAACAATATGCCTTGTCGAAGTCGTAGAACAAACTATACTAGCATACTTTATTTATTTTCTTTCTTTCATCATTAAGAGAACATCATGTTAGATATTGTAAATCCATGAATATTCTAGAGAGAGAAAGAGATAGAAAGATGGTAGATTTCACACACACTTTAGAGAGATAAAGTAAAGAACTATGTGTAATATTAAATGAAAACCACACCCTCTCCATCAAAGGAGAGGGCTTTTATACCAAGTCCAAAAAGTGGTCTTGGTTTACATATTGGGCCGCCGACCCATACATCACATGGGCTCGGTTTAGGCTTTGTAAATAATAAAGTAAAACTAAACTACGAGCTATTACTTAGACAATTGTTGGAGTGACCGAACCTTTCTAATAAGTAAAACGTATTTCCAACAATCTAACCCTAAGGGAGGTCACTCCAAAGTACAAGGGGATTACTCGAGTTACAACAATAATAATAAACCTAGCATACTATGCTTGTCTTGAGCTCGTAGTCTTTGTCTTTCTTTTCCTTTTTCTTTTCTGGTGAATATGTTGATGTGATCTTTGAATATCAATCTTTAGCATGGATCTTTTGCCTCTAATATTGTGCATCACTTGTGATCTTTGCCTCTTCGTGACTTCATGTCCCACATACTTATACCTTTGTAATTCTTGAAACCTTCAGAGTTTGATACCGCAGAAGACTTAACTTTTAGACTTTCTTGAATTTGTTGTAGCAGAAAATATAAGCATGTGTGGGCGACTTCTTCTCGGACACCGCAACGCCACCGTCTTTAAATTTCGCAACATAAGTAGACACGAACTAAATGGCTTTGAACATTTCATTCTAATTCGGTAGCATTTTACCTCCGGTCGGTGAAAACCGTTGGACGATATAAAATATCATACTTGTGGCAGGTAGATTTAATTAAAAAATCTCCTTGACAAGATTTCGCAGGTAAACCCGTTCTCTTTACTCGACCGTCCAAAGGTGACTGCGAACGTAAAGAGTGAATCATTTGGATAAAATTATCCGCATGATTAAAGTCGTCAATTCTGATTCCTGGAACAAGTTTGATTCATTAAAGAATCGCACCATCGTTGCTTTCCAGTTGTCACGAGCTTGATTCATATTGAATCTTGCAAATTACCTACCAAGTGCTGTTTGAGGTTAACACTAGAAGGATTTCCACTCATCACTGTGAACACTATAGAGTGTCACTCTGAGTGTTCTGGCAAGATCACTTAGATGTTGCATAGAGGCCTGGAACGTGTTTAAGTTCAGTTAAGAATTAAACCACTGTTGCTTTCCAGTTATCACAAGCTTGATTCATAAAGAATCGCACAAGTCACCTACCATGAGCTTTTTGAAATTCGCTCAAGAAGGATTTCTATCTTCATTGTAAATACTTCGTATTACTCGGATGTCCAGGTAAGATCATGAAGATTTTGCGTAGGACTCTTAAGATCTTTCTTACTTTTCACAGTGTGTGGAGAAGCAAGGGATTATGAAAGTATGTCCTAATGAGATATTTGATGATCTCAAATGGCTCTAGACTCGATCGTGCATTTTGGATTTTAGTGATCGAAGGCTGGAGAGGTGTGCCACCTTTTCAGTATCAATATATTCGGAGTGAATAAATCGATAAATAATGCGTTGTCTCTGTGTGAATAAAACAAATACCTTTTGAGAGATATTTGAGTTAGTTGGGATGGGTTGTGCCTTGCATCACTGGGTCCATGATGTCTTTCTTCAATGTCAAGAATCATTAAAATGATCTCAATAACATATGTATTGACCCGGTTTCTGCCTAAGTTGTAAGGAGGGCTTCTTTCTTTACACCCTTTATCATTACAATTCTTTTTCATTCTTCAACCCCTTCAATGCTTACCAATACGTCATAACTAACACCTTGTTATGATTGTTCAAGTGCTAACTTACGTACTTGGTCGGTATGCAGCTACATTCACAATCTTCCCCATCTTTCCTAAGGACTACTATTTCTAGCTATGGAATGTCCTTGGGAAGATTCCTTCGGTTTTGAAAGAATCATTGGACTTAACCTATCCTGCCATCCTTATGTCACCACAATCTTCATCGTCGTGAAATAAATGGGTTTAGGTTTAGTATATGTCACCATGAAATCCATTTTGGAATAGCAAATCCATTTTGCTCCCCCTTAACATATGCCTCGATATTCGAAAGTATTTCTCACATGTCGGGATGAACTATCACGTTAAGTCAAACCATTTGTGATTACTTATTTCCCATATTAAATCACATTTTCTCTCCCATACTAAAAATATTAATCCAATCAATGTTTTTAATATCAATTGATTTAATAGTATTTTAAGAAAGTTTTTGGGAAGAAAAATGCAAGTCCATTTTATCTTCATGATACCAAATGTGTGAGATATGATACCGATTAGTAAAATGATCACATATTCACCATATTAAAATAAATTGACAAGGTTAGACCTGATTGATGAGAACATCATATGATAAGATCAAATGGTTCTTATCGGTAAATGTTGGTCACCTCGTCACGTCTGAAGTCATCTCTTAACACCACATGTACAATTGGTATTGTTGTCTTGACAATTTCTCCCCCTCAATTGTTGACCCGTGTTCTATTAAAAGAGATGTAGTCGTTGTTTGAGTAGTCGCATCGTCGAGTATGTAGATATCAATTGTAGATTGCTATGATTGTAGAGACGATAACTTCATAATAACAAGATTTCTCTTGTTTTAACAAATAAATGCACTGATGCGTACATAGATTCGTGTTAGATTGTGTTATTACGTAAACACAATCCCTTACATGGTTATAAAAATAAACCATATTTGCCCGAGAAAATTAATTCCCTTTGTTGAGCCAAAGCTTTCATAAGAAATATTTGACTTTAATATGAAAAGCGGGTTGCAGTCTGAAATAACTACAAGCCATATAGGCATGTTTTATGTAATATTTACAAATTTTTTACGAACTCTATTTATGGCGCCGTGTCAATATTAATCAACATTTCTAAGACCGTAAATATTATCGTACCAAAAGACATGCCTTTGAAGAAATAAAGTAAAAATATTTTTGGATTTTTTTGAAAATTTTCAATTTTTAGGGTTTTTATAAGGTTTTATATTTTTGTATTTTGCTTTTATGGATAAAAATATAAACAATATGTAAAGATGATCACCAAGGATACGAAGAATAGTTTACCACCACTATTCTTTCGCTTCATCGGCCAAATCCTTTAGATTCTCAGGCGAGAAAGTTCTCAATCCTAGCTTGTCGGCCAAAAATTCAATTCGAGCGCGATCTAAAGCCTTCGTGAAAATATCCTCCAATTGATACTCAGATCGTACAAAGTAAAGCTCGATCACTCCATTTTCCACTTGCTCCTTGATAAAGTGGTAGCGAATGTCAATATGCTTCGACCGAGAGAATTGAACATTGTTGCAGCATAATGCAATTGCACTTTTGTTGTCGCAGTACATCGGAATTTTGTTTAAACCTAGACCATAGTCGGTTAATTGCGATCTCATCCAAAGAATGTGAGTACAGCAACCAGACATTGCTATGTATTCTGCTTCCGTACTTGAAATTGCAGTGCTTTTCTGCCTTTTTTATGCCCACCTGATTAGTCAATCTCCTAGTTGCAAATTTACACTTGTGCTACGCCTTGTATCTTGACAACCCGCGTAATCCGCATCTACATATAGCAAATTGAAGATCAGGTCGACTAGCTTTGATATACAGAAGGGTACCGATCATTCCACGATAAAGTGTCGGATCAACGACAATCCCATGTGGATCTGCATCTAGCTTAGATCGTTCCACCATTAGGGTGTCCACGGGTTTGCAAGATTCCATCTTATATTTCTTAAGCGATTCAAGGGCATACTTGGATTGGTTGATAAAGATGCCTCTGGGACTCTGAGATATCTGAAGACCTAAGAAAAAAGATACCTTGCCTATCATTGACATCTTAAACTTGGAAGACATGAGTGTCCCAAACTCATCGGATAAGGTTTGGGTCGAGGCAGAAAATATAATATCATCCACATATATTTGTACCATAATAATATCTTTACCTCGTTTCTGAATGAACAGCGTGGGATCCACCTTGCCTTTAGCGAAGCCTTGTGTAATGAGGAATTGTGATAATTGATCATACCACACACATGGAGCTTGCTTCAACCTATAAAGAGCCTTCTTAAGCTTGTACACGTGATTAGTATATTTAGAATTCACAAAACCATCCGGCTGTTGAACATAGACCTTTTCCTTTAGTTCACCATTTAGAAATACCATCTTCACATCCATTTGATAGACGGTCATATTCATGTGGGCAACATAAGCGAGGAATAGTCTAATAGCTTCCAAACGGGCAACCGGTGCAAATGATTCCAAAAAGTCGATGTCCAATAATTGTTTGTATCCACGAGCTACTAATCGATCCTTGTTCTTCAATATTCCGCCTAACTCATCGAGTTTCACCTTGTAAACCCATTTCAAAGTGAGTAATTGCACTTGATTCGGGCATGGGACAAGTTCCCATACATCAAGACGTACAAATTCATTAAGTTATTCTTGCATAGCTTCTATCCAAAAAGATTGGGTAAATGCTTGTTGCCACGTCTTAGGTTCAACTTCACTGAGAAAAGCATCAAAATGGCAAAACATTGCACTTTCTTGTAACTGACTTCGTGTGGATACCGAACGATTAGGGTCACCAATAATAGAATCTATAGGATGATCCTTTGTCCACTTGCTGTCATGTTCACGAATCCGTGGATTGGAATAGAACGTAGTAGGAGCTCCTCTGAGGTGGACGACCTGGCTTGATTAGAATCGTGAATTGGTACACCAAAGAATGGAAGTTTACGCATTTGAGCGAATTCCAAATCGTAATCATCATCATCATGATCATCCTCTTCATCATCAATAGGCATGACATAGGTAGTTGATTCGGGTGTTGGTTGAGAATTACTTGTTGTAGGTATATCTTGACCAAGGTGTAGACGTATCTGATTGTGCTTCGGTTGCTGGAGCGACAACTTCGGTAACCAGAGCTATTACTTCAGGTTCTGGAGCAACAATACTGGGAGGAGTAAATAATTCATCAAAGAACGGTTGAAACAACGCATCCCTTTCATTCCTAGAAGGTGGTGTAAATGATGATGAAGTGGGGTTGTTTGGGACAAGACCAGAGCTAATGCTACTGGGTCCCATTTCATGAAGTGCGGGTTCATAGCTGCTTTGCTCAGAAGCCATTGCTGTCAGCTCATCAAAATCGACATTCATAGTTTCGAGGATCTTGCGAGAATTATGATTTTAGATTCGGTATGCTTTCTTTGCGGGTGCATAACCAATGAAAATACCTGTAAAACCCGTATTTAAAAATCAGAATATTTAAATACGTAGTTTAATTTTTATAAACTATATAAGTATTAATTAATTGACAGAGATATAAACGCAGAAATTAAATACGCAATCCCAGTTTATTTAAATACTATAAATATTACAGTTTATTCAGATAATAAGTATTTAGTCTCAGAAGATATTACAGATGAATTAATTATTTTGCAGAAATAATTAAACGTTAATAGTAATTTCGCAGTCTCGAGTTTAGTTGTTATAGAAACGTAAATGAATCAGTCAGAAAATAATTTTCAGTTAATAATTATTTAATAACTATTCAGTAATAGGTGTGTATCCGTTTTCAGAATATAAATAAATTCGTGACGAGTTAAATAATCGCAAACGCAAGTTATACGTTTTATCGAAACGAAAAATTAAAGCATTTGGTATTAGTTCTTTTGGGCCGGTTTAGTATAAAAAAAAGAAAAGAAATTGGGCTAAGCCCATTTGAGTACAAAAGAAGCGGGGGGCTTCCTTTCTTTCCCCATCTCACGACAAAAAAAAAATATATAACAAAGAATAGGGTTTTGTTTCTGCCGACACAAGAGATAAAAAAAAAAAAAAAAATGGCCGCCGGCAGAAGGAAAAAAAAGGGGGTCTCGATCCTAGTTTGATTCGTGTGAGTGGTTTATTCGGGAATCAGCAAACCTAAGGTAATCATCTTTCTCTTTTTGTTCTAAAATCGTGAAGGTGGGATCTATAACAAGAAAACATTGGGTGCGTATAAGAACATGTTATAAGCAGTTAATGAGTCGGGTTTTTGGGTTTTGATCACAAAAACCGAGAGTTATTAAACTCTCGGTGTGTTTGGTCTTGATCAGCCGCCACCCACCTAGGGTTCGACTTGGTTTTGGCCAGCCGCAAGCCAACAGCAACCAACAGGGGGTCGCGCATAAGGGGGTGTTTGTTTCGTAAATTGGTGGTGCCTTGTTTGATCTCTCGGCAGCCAACAGAAAAAAAAGAGAGAAAAACAGGGGGCGTTTGAGACTAGTCTACCATAAATGGGTGTTTGGGTCTACCAGAAAAACAAAAACAGTGGGAACTTGAACAAGCAGGGGGAACTAGATAACTAACGGGGGGAAACATATAGAATCAGTGGGAAAGGTATAAAGAGCAATGGGAACTTTTTAAACAGAAAAATAGAAGTGTTGGTTCTGAAATTAGCGACAGTTTAGCGACACTAATTTCTGTCGCAGATTCATTTTATAGACAGTTTTTAAAATCCAGATTTAGCGACACTTCTTAGTGACTCAGATTTTCTGTCACTAATTTCATATAGACAGATTTTTACATATATTGTTTAATTGTTTAGTGCGACCGAAAAGGGGTATCTCAGTAGGCTCGGGACTATAATTAAAATGATAAAAACGACAACTTAGTTATACCTTATTTAATTCACTTTTATAAATAAATATTTTAAATGAATTATTTAGTAAATTAATTTGTTCATACTAAACTAGTTTTATAAATATTTAAAAGGGTATAATTTTATTAAATGAATTAAATTATTTTTGGAAACCTTCTTAATTAGGAAACTTTCTATTTTAGCAGGTTACCAAATATAGAATCAGTATAGACGTCAGAACGCGTTTTATACCATAATTAATAGTAGAACGACAATACGTTAATTAGAAATATTAGAACACTCAGATTTACCAGTTTATACACATACAGTATATCAAGAATAGAATAAGTTAAAATTTGAACAGTTAAGAATCAGAAACAGGAAACAGTAATCAGATAACTTATTACGCGTTCGTTATTTATGTAGTAACCGTGAAGTCGGAGTAGATCTTTCAGCTTTCGTTCTTATTTCATTACCGGACACGAGGTACGGATTTTCCGTCCTTTCAGTAAGGACTTCCTTTCCTATGCATGATTAGGATTCCCCGTCTGCAGCCAAATGTTTTCCCCAATATATGTTTAAGCTTATCAGTAATCATGTTAATAATAAAATAAATTGCCTGAGCATTATATACAAGCATGATTAGTTTATATACTAGTTACGGAGGTACCGTAACCACGGCACTAGAGGCACCGGTGTCGTGACTCACATGCAGGAGAGTGATATCCTGCATCGTCCCACTCAGCTCAGCTTGGCCATTTTATCAGTATTATTAGTGGGGCGTATGGATGCATCCTAGGCTACAGTTTACAGTTTAGCAGGTGAATGTGGTGTGTGCTCTACATCCTTCACATTGGAGCTGATCCCTCCACCCAGCACAGTTATTAGAGGTCACCCCTCTACAGCATGACGAGGTTACCCCTCCAGTTATTCATGCACGGTTGTTACAGTACGTGACCTATATAAGCTCTGGCAAATTAAAATACAGTAAATGCATGTTTTCAGATTCGACAGATAACAATTCAGTTTTATTATTTATAAAACAGCCTTTACAGATTATACACAGATTTCCGCTGCAACTTTACTTATCAGTCTTACAGCTTCAGTATTTTATCATCCGTTTCATTTCAGTAATTTCTTATCATGCTTTATATCCGTTCACTGAGCGTTATGCTCAGCCGTAGTTCCCTTTCATGTTCTAACGGCAGGTACACCAGGACGCTCTTAGGATTTTGAGAGCAAGTGCATTTGGATGGAAGCTATCCAGACTTCTTACTTTATGTACTTACATGATTCTGCTTATTTGGACATTGTTTAGTCCTTTCCCTCAGTATTTTACTTTTCATGTTTTGGGCTTATGTTTGGATTACCGATGTTGATTCCGGTATTTCCGTTATGGTCATTTAATGTTTTAGGACATTTACCTTATGCTTTGACGACACGCCATAAATACACGTAACGGTCCACTTATCCAAGTGGGGTGTTACAATTATGGTATCAGAGCGCAAGGTTCGACCTGTAGGCTCTAAAACTTGACCTGTGACTAGTGGGTAGTCACTAGGAACTTCCCAGATTTTGGCGTTGTTATCTTTCATGTTTCTCATGGATTATTCAGTCAGTTTTCTTCATTTATCAGTCAGTTTTCTTAAAGTTTTGACTAAGTAAAAGGTTGGTACATAACTAACCATATTTAGTCGCATGTGCTTTTTAGCGAATTTTCGTTTTGGTGAGCTGACCATAGGCGCTCACCCTTGCCGTTCAGATTTTGTATTGGTAAACCGACCATAGGCGTTTACTCTTACTCATATCAGATTTATGTTTTCAGTCAAATATCACTTGGTGAACCAGCCATAAACGTTCACCATTTCGCAAGTCGAATTTTATGCTTTTCAGTCAAATGATGTTTTGTGAACCGATCCACAGTTGTTCACCTTTGTCATATCAGGACATTTCATAAATTTTGACAAGTATGGATTGAACTACAGCCATCCATATTTAATCCGAGATTAGAAATTTCTATACATGACAGTTCTCAGAAAATTTTGACCAGTATGAATCGAACCAGAATAGCCCATACTTAGTCTCATGTTTTCTTTTTGAATTCCGTGGACTGAACCATAGCCGTCCACATCAGTTGATATTACACCTCAGTTAATTTGACTTTTTATGTTCCTTGTAACAGTCAAATTTTCATACCCTCACGTTGATGTCATCTACATGATGATTCAGTTTCATGATTCCTTACAAGGATTATGTTTTCAACAGAATGATAATGCTTCATGCTAAGATACATAAGGATTACAATGAAATACTATTTCATGATAATTCATGTTCGGGTCTTTATCAATCATGTCTTTATACTGAACGTTGATGAAACTCCATTTAATCATACTTTTAGCCTCTATACAACCAACATTAAGTCTACGCCGAAATTATCAGCCTATCATGTTAACCGTTTTAGTTCAGTTTACTACCGTTTAAATCAATTTATTTCTTTGATAATGTCAGACAAGCGACACCAGTATCGATCATCCCTTAAAATTTCCACCAGCTCCATGTACAGTATTCCATATGTACCCCATGTACAGTGTCTCAGTTATACTCCATGTATAATATTTCACGTGTACTCCAGGTATAACGTCTCAGATATGCTCCATGTGCAGTATTCATTTTGTACTTCATGTACAGTAGTTCAGGTGTACTCCAGGTACCCTACTCCATGGATATTGCTAATCGATCCTCAAACATCTCGGGCGTTTCCATTTGTCGATATTTTACCAGGTGCTGATGCTGCTCGTGAGTTTAAGATTTTACCAGATGCTGATGCTGCGAACACTTTGAGGACCTCACAATCGCTGATGCTGCTGATACTTTGGGGATCTCCCAAGATGCTGTTTCCGTTCATATCATGAAGACTCTGCAGAGCAAGGACGAAAACTATAAATTTGAACTTTATGTCTAGACAAAATTTCAACCATCAAACACTACCTTTGCATTACATACTTTTACCTTCTCAGTTAGATGTCACACTCCACTCAGCTAATCGTATATTCAAAGAGTGGGAACCGGAACTCAGCCGGCCACTCAGCAGAATAGTTACAGGAATCAGGGTCATGATAATGATCGTCATGAATTGACAGACAAAGTAGTAGTGACAACCATCGTACTTATAATTAATCAGTCAGTAACCATCGGAACTCCGGCACGGATTTTTACTCGTTGAAAAGTTCGTTTTCTCGGAATCTCTTCGAATTGATCTCTGGTTAATTGTGCGACTCAGTTGTTCTTGGTGAATCAAAGAAAAGGGTTGTCGTTGTCTAAAACTAATTAAAAATAAAGACTTGAAACAATTAAAGATAAAGTAAAGACGGTAAAAAGAAACGACAATGAAAGATTAAAGGCAATTAAAGTAAATGACTCAAATTAAAACTTAAATTGAAAGGAAAGCAAGTAAAGGTGTAAATCAAGAAAAGGCGGGAAAAAGTAAAGCTTAAAAACTAAAACTGAAAACTCTATTCGGAATAAAGTAAATATTCCGAATAAAGATGTGCTATACGGAATAAAAATGGAAAGATGCTCTACTCGGAAAAAAACACTATGCGGAAAAATAAAAGCTATGCGGAAAGAAGGGCTATTCGGAATATTAAGCTATGCTGAATAAAAAGACTATGCGGAATAAGAACCCACTCGGAATAAAAGACTCTATTCGGAATACTTGAACATTCCGAATAGAAGACTCTATTCGGAATAATCTAATATTCCGGATAGAAGACTCTATTCGGAATAATTAGATATTCCGAGTAAGGGTCTCTATTCGGAATATCCAGATATTCCGAATAGGGATTCTATCCGGAATAATCTACGATATTCCGCATAAAGAACAAAGAAACAAGACCATTCGGAATAACTGGGCAGGAAACAGTAGACATGACGAAGAACAGGGGAAAAAGAAAAGAGCACGAATTAATTCAAATCTAACCAAAACAAACCAAAAGATTAAACCAAAACAACCAATAAACATCAACTAACAATAATCAATCAACACAAATCATCAAAACTAACAAACAAAGCCAAATCAATCAAAACCCACTTGATTAAAATCATAAAAACTCAAGAAGATGAACTCAAAGATTAAGAACAAATTTAGCAAGAAAGGAAGAAGGAGATTAACAATAAAGTAAAGATTAACATCAATTAAATGGAAACTCACTTGGAATTAAAAGAAGATTAAAAGTGTGTTACATGAAGATTAAGGTGCTTAAAAGTAAAGAACATGGAATTGAAAAATGGTGGAAGAGAGGCTTGTCAAGCCTCCAACCACTTGAAAAATGAAGACTAATTGCCTATTTATAGTGGTGATTAGGGAGGAGCTTAGGTAGCTTCCTCCCTCTTTCCTCTTTTCCTTAATTGCAAGCTTAGGTCCTTGATCTTCTTAATCCTTTGATAATCTTCTTAATACTTGGACTTGTCTTGGGATTTCTTCAAACTCGTCTTGTATTTTCTTCATAAATAAGACTCGAGTTCTTCGGCTTTTTAGTAAACTTCCGTCTTTGACTTTTTCTTCGATAAATCTTCAGAATTGGTCTTGGACTTCCGTTCTTTTTCCACTCTTGATCTTTAGACTTCATCTTTCATCTTTTTCTTTGATAAAAGCCAGTGAAAGCCGTGTTTTCTCCACTTTTCACCTTTTCGTCCTAAATTACAACAAAAACACAAACCACGCATAATTCCGACATAATTGACATAAAATACACGTTTTGGCTCGGTTATTATTGTAATTAAGTGGTAGAAAGGATGGGTGTTTTCACACCTATCAAATCCCCTACACTTAACCATTGCAATGCCCTCATGCAATGCTTAGCAATAAAGCAAGGTTTACACTTTCCATCAAAATCAATCCACGTTGGCCTTTATTAAAGAGATAGAAACTATAAACATTCAAAGTAAAGAAATCAAAAGCATACCTTGGGTTTTGAAAATGTCATGAATAATCATCATCCTCAACTTTTCACTTTCTCCAAACCAAGCTTAAAAACGAGATCATTGTCATTATAAGTTAGTAGACTAACACGAACTCATGTGGGCCAATTATTCACTTAGACTCCCTTATTCCTATGGGTATCTCTTATATTTTATTTTTGTCTTGAATGATCACGAAGATGCATTGTTTGACTTATTTCGATAGGTATTTAGTCTGAAAATAAAGTGCACGATTTAATCAATAGTTAGCTAAAGGACCAAATCTTTTAAAACTGCTTCTCGGGATATTAGAAAGTTCATATCTTGGCATAACTTGGTTCGCGATTTGAGACCTTTCTCGAGCCGATATTTGGCAGCGACTTCATACTTCGAATCTTCGAGAGACGTTCTTGAAATTATGGTCTTCTCTTCATAATAGGAATTTCTTCACTTGAAGTTTTTGAGAGATTCTTCATCTTTGGACCACGACTTCTTCATTTTTCTCCAATCTTTATTTTGGACTTTGATATACAACGATCCGCCTCCTTTTAGGACTTGGATCTATTTATCCTCATACCTTGTTAGGGTCTTTTCGGATAGACTTCTCCATGACTTTTGGGGAGTTCTTGCTTTTCGTCGTGTGTCTTGATCCTTCATATTGATTTTCGATAAATGATTCTTCACATCACTTTTGGATCTTTAGCAACAAAATGTAGCCCTCATGCCTTGTTAGGGCCTTTTCGGACTCGCCAATCTTCGCGCCCCGCTTCATAAGTTATGCCTTGGCTATGTACTCTCGTCATTACCGAGCAACTTTTAAACGATCTAGGGCTAGAAGCTAAGTAACCTTTTAAATCTTACAACCTTACTTATTAGCAGATAAATTATTTAGCAAGCGGAGGGAGAATAGGCTCATAATTAACTCACATAAATTCACGAAAGAATACCGAACTTATAATTGGCTCTATCATCTCTCGTTCTCCACAGTTTAACATCTCAAAGAATGAGACTCGTGGATGCTTAGCCTATTAAGTCAAAGTTTTGGGTTTTCGAGTCGCCTATAGGATCTTGCAAATTCTTAGACTTTTTCAAGTTTAGAAATCGCATTTTAAAGTTCCCTTGATAAACGACTCTCTAGGATCAATTATAGGAACTTGCGAAAAGTTCTTGTTCTTAACCCGTGAGAGTTAAGACTTTCGCGCTTTATAGTTCCCTATATAAAAGCCTAGCAAAACTTGACTTAAACACGTTAAGGATACTAGCTAGAGTAAACTCGGGTTGAGTCAAAAGATTCACAACGTTTTGAAAATTAAAACTACTTATTAAACATTTATTCTAATAAGGAAAGAACATAACAAAGGAAAATACAACTATACAACTAGGCCAAAGTAGATCAAAAATTTTGAAAAATGTCGAAAAATTGATTTTCCGGTTAAAATGAGGACAAATACAAGGAAAAGAACCACTTAACTTCGATAGAAGTCCCCCCTACACTTAACATAAACATTGTCCTCAATGTTTAAGCATGTGGAAGTAAACTCCCCTACACTTAGGACATTGTGCACGTTGTTTAAATCTCGCTAAGGAAGAGACAACTAAAGAGATTCCTATTTTAATATTGCGAAAATATAAAATAGGGAATCAAAAAGAGTTTAGGATAGAACCGGGAAGAAGTAGAACACGGAATCACGGTTCGTCAAAAGTCATCAAGAGTGTGTCTTTGAAGCTCGAATCCCTGCAATGATAGGAAAGAAAGCAAGAAACACCACGGGGCTCCCCCCTACACTTATGGTGAAAATAGATAGATAATTGGGTTGCCTCCCAAAAAGCGCTTGTTTTTGTTGACCGAGTCACGAGCCTGACTCGTCCCCTAATTAAATGGTCCATGGGGAAGCCTCAAATGTGATACCGGGATCAAAGACCTTGTCCTCGTTCCCGGTGGACATCAACAAAGGAGAGGCGGGGGGATAAGTCTTGAAAGGGAGAAAGGTCCTTTCAACATACGTATAGTATGTGAATTCAAGATCCCCGGGAGGTGGGGTGGGTAAAGTAAGCACATTGTCCTCCCCCAAAGACAATGGATGCTGAGCAAACGGCAAAGCCGTATTGTTATCAATCATAGCATAATCAATGTCGCCTCCCGGGTCAAAGCACTCATCCTCCGTGATAGTGGCTAAAGGGGAGGATGAAAGGTGCTCGGGAGGGGGACTTGGGTCAATACTTTCCTGCAGCAAATTATCAAAAATAATGTCCCCCTCCATATCATAATCATCAATACCTGGAGGAATGGAGTGAATATCGATTTCTTCCAGCAATGGGTCATTGTCTTCAACGGGAGGAATAGATGGAGGCAAAGACTCGGAAGGAGAAGGAGAAGTCAACGCTTCGATTTGATCAATAAGAAGGTGCACTTTCCGTAATCTATCGCGAAGAAGTACGTCTTCCACCTCATCCACACGATCATGTTCATCGGTGAACTTCTCGTAAACCGGAGAGAATAAATCGTCATCGTCTGCATCTCCCGGTGGAGATTGAGAAATTTCAAAAGTGAAATTCTCATAGCAGAGAGAAGAATCGTCATCACTAGGATCGACTTCTTCCGTAAGAGCACTGTCGTCCTCAGGCTCCATAGCAGGTAAGTCACAAACCTCATCATCAAACACTTTATCAAGACCAACATCACTAAGCTCATGCAATGTATCACACTCCTTAGACACGATTGGGATATTTAGAGGAGGGATGACAATAGCACTAGGACATTGAGCAGTAAGATCATTCCAAGAAATAGTAGGCTCATCGTCATCATCATCGTAATAGTATGGATACACCGGAGGAGGAGTATAAGTCTCGATATTCGATATTTGCTCCTGTCGTTGATCCTCTTGATATTTTTCGATGAACTTGTTCCAAGATTCTTGAATTTGTTGAACCTGCTTAACCAGATTGTCCCGTTGTTCATTGGAGCTCAATTGTTCGAAGGAGGGTTGAGGATCGATGATGTGTTGTGGGGATTCAAAATGTTGAAAACCTGAATTATAGCATGGTTGTGGCTCATAGTAGTTCATCGGTGGAGAAGAATTAGAAACCGGGTTTGGTTCATAATAATCCATTGGTGAAGAAAATTGAGGACACGGATTTTGCTCATAATAATTCATTGGTTGACAATAAGAAGAATCATGAGGACCCCCACAAGTTTGGCAAGAAGGGTAAGGAGAAAAGTCGGGTGCGTCTTGTGGATAGTTATTTTCATTGTCATAATTGTACTCCGGTTCTTGCCCGTAATCATACGAGTATTGAACCGGGCACGAAACATGCCAATGAGAATCGCTTCCACAATAGATGCACGGGGAAAGAGTAGGTGGGTTCAAAAAGGACGAATTAAGTGAGTGGCACAAAGGACAAAATCCTGGTATTAATTGTGTATCTTTGATATCGTTTCCGCACCGCTCACATGTACACCATTGACAAGAGTCGTTCCCGTACAATCGTCTCCCGCACCCGACGCAATTGACATAAAAATCCATAGAGAAAGATAGATAAGCAAGAAGAATATTTTTGGTGCAAAACTTTTGAAAAAGAAATGCTTTTATGGTTTTTCAAATGTTTTTGGATTTTTGAAAAATTTTGACAAGAAAAATAACGTTCACAAGTGAACGGATCCCAAAAGCCAACGCTTCACTCACAAAAAACCTTCGATCTTTACGAAAAGAGCCGGCAGCGGCGCCATTTTAATAACAGGATTTTAACTCGTTGAAAAGTTCGTTTTCTCGGAATCTCTTCGAATTGATCTCTGGTTAATTGTGCGACTCAGTTGTTCTTTGTGAATCAAATAAAAGGGTTGTCGTTGTCTAAAACTAATTAAAAATAAAGACTTGAAACAATTAAAGATAAAGTAAAGACGGTAAAAAGAAACGACAATGAAAGATTAAAGGCAATTAAAGTAAATGACTCAAATTAAAACTTAAATTGAAAGGAAAGCAAGTAAAGGTGTAAATCAAGAAAAGGCGGGAAAAAGTAAAGCTTAAAAACTAAAACTGAAAACTCTATTCGGAATAAAGTAAATATTCCGAATAAAGATGTGCTATACGAAATAAAAATGGAAAGATGCTCTACTCGGAAAAAAACACTATGCGGAAAAATAAAAGCTATGCGGAAAGAAGGGCTATTCGGAATATTAAGCTATGCTGAATAAAAAGACTATGCGGAATAAGAACCCACTCGGAATAAAAGACTCTATTCGGAATACTTGAACATTCCGAATAGAAGACTCTATTCGGAATAATCTAATATTCCGAATAGAAGACTCTATTCGGAATAATTAGATATTCCGAGTAAGGGTCTCTATTCGGAATATCCAGATATTCCGAATAGGGATTCTATCCGGAATAATCTACGATATTCCGCATAAAGAACAAAGAAACAAGACCATTCGGAATAACTGGGCAGGAAACAGTAGACATGACGAAGAACAGGGGAAAAAGAAAAGAGCACGAATTAATTCAAATCTAACCAAAACAAACCAAAAGATTAAACCAAAACAACCAATAAACATCAACTAACAATAATCAATCAACACAAATCATCAAAACTAACAAACAAAGCCAAATCAATCAAAACCCACTTGATTAAAATCATAAAAACTCAAGAAGATGAACTCAAAGATTAAGAACAAATTTAGCAAGAAAGGAAGAAGGAGATTAACAATAAAGTAAAGATTAACATCAATTAAATGGAAACTCACTTGGAATTAAAAGAAGATTAAAAGTGTGTTACATGAAGATTAAGGTGCTTAAAAGTAAAGAACATGGAATTGAAAAATGGTGGAAGAGAGGCTTGTCAAGCCTCCAACCACTTGAAAAATGAAGACTAATTGCCTATTTATAGTGGTGATTAGGGAGGAGCTTAGGTAGCTTCCTCCCTCTTTCCTCTTTTCCTTAATTGCAAGCTTAGGTCCTTGATCTTCTTAATCCTTTGATAATCTTCTTAATACTTGGACTTGTCTTGGGATTTCTTCAAACTCGTCTTGTATTTTCTTCATAAATAAGACTCGAGTCCTTCGGCTTTTTAGTAAACTTCCGTCTTTGACTTTTTCTTCGATAAATCTTCAGAATTGGTCTTGGACTTCCGTTCTTTTTCCACTCTTGATCTTTAGACTTCATCTTTCATCTTTTTCTTTGATAAAAGCCAGTGAAAGCCGTGTTTTCTCCACTTTTCACCTTTTCGTCCTAAATTACAACAAAAACACAAACCACGCATAATTCCGACATAATTGACATAAAATACACGTTTTGGCTCGGTTATTATTGTAATTAAGTGGTAGAAAGGATGGGTGTTCTCACACCTATCACATGACCAGAAATACAGAGGTCAGCAGTCTAACCGGTCCGCCAATCCTAGCAGTTACCAAAATTTTTCAGCCTTGTTCATATTCATCTATTAAAATACGTGCCAAGACATCAGTCAAGGCATAGTTCTCAGGTATCATTTCGGAAGACACATATCAGGGCACCAGTCATGATACACGTCTTACGAATATCTTCTCAGAGTACGAGTCCGAGCTCCTAACTCCAGTATGTTCCAAGCAAGACCCTCAGTAATTCAGGGTATCTTTCAGAAAAGGGTATACCCGTTCTATTACGCCACGCATGAATCAGATCATTAAAAATTCAGTCACCACCACTAGAGTATTATTCAAGTTAAACACACAGTATTCATTATGCGAGGTTACAGACGAACACATTCAGTGAAAAGTCACCATGTTTACTTCATGTGTTCTTATGTCAGCTTTATATCAAATCAGGTAGTTACCTGCCTCTCAGCCATAAAGGACTCAACAATATCACCATGTTTATTAAAGTCTTATTTGGTGTTAACGACGAGATATGTCTTACTAAATCCCAGATATATTCATTATACTTGCTGCCAGAAAAATCAGTACAATTTATTTCTGCCTTACAAGTGCGTGACTTATCAGTCCATAGCTACGAAGACTTTTAGCTACCAGTTATAATTCACTTCTGAGATTCCTTAAAATTCATGATCAGCAGCTCATTCCAGAATTTCAGATATAATTTCAGAAAGTTTTGCTAGAAATTCATTCCCGACTACAAGACATAATTTAACATCGAGCTTGTCTCAAGAACAGAACCTGTTTTCAAAACTCTTAATTGCAGGGTTTTAGCTACGTTAAAAGAGTTGCAGCAATTGTTGCAAGAGTTACCAAAACTAGGCTTTATTCGCCCTAGCACACCATCGGAAAATTTATCAGATCACCATTCTTAATCGATATTCATTCCACGAATAGAAAGTTTAATTAACCTACTACGAGGTGTTTTAAACATTCTCCCAGAAAAATTCAAGATCATGCCACCATCAGTGGTGAGGGAAGAACATGATGTTCTTCAGACCGTTGTTGCACATATTATAGCCACTCTAAAAATTTTAAATTGTACTTCTGAGTTTCCTAATGCTCCAGCTATAGTATGAAAATTTATGAATAAATTTTTCTTGATTTCTCAGACAGAATCGTCAGTATATTCATTGATTACATTCTGATCTGCTAAATTCTAGATAAGAACACGAGAATCATCTTCTCACATTTGTACAGAATCTTCGATAGGAGAAAATTTTATATACAACCTTCCAGATGTAGATTCCATTGAACAAAGTGGCATTTCTGAGCCATTCTACCTTAACAGAAAGAAATTTCAAACAATGCTGCGAAGGTGAAGGCCATCACCTGATGGTCCCGACTGACGCCTGTGAACGAAGTACAATTTTCTAGAACTCAATTGACTACTACCGCAGAAATTGTCGATAGATCTCACTAAAAATGTTCTATGACTATTCAACCAGATTTCCACCAGAATGTTCCATAATCCCAGACAAAACTTTAATAGAATCCGCATCACACATTAATGCAGCTATGTTCATATCTAGATGCCTGACCTACTGCAGGTTCAAGATTGAACGCCGTCAAGTTAGTGAGTTACTACAACCCTTAGAAATTTCTGAGCAGATATGAGACGAAATTCCATGAAATTGTTATCAGCTACCACATGCTCAGAGTAAGTATGATGCTATATAAGTTATCGTCAACCATGAAATCAGCCTGCGCGTTTCTTTCGTCCGAAAGGATCACGCAGTACGAATCTGCAGAAAATTTTGAAATTCAGCTGTGAATCGTACATATTTTAAGGCATTCCATTGACCATCATATCAGACAGAATTCATGTTTACGATCACGTGTATGTTTACGTTCACTTTAAGTTCATGTTTATTTTCACTTTCACGTTTACGTCTCATTCGCAGCATGATGCTGTTTTAGTTCATCTTTTATGCTATCTCGTGATTTAAGCTCACGTTAGCGTTCATAATATTTTCACGTTCAAGTTCGTGTGCCATTCCGCTATACACGTTTCACAGTTTATTACCGAATACGGTTATAGAAAGCTTGAGAAACCGGACTCAAGTTTAGCACATCTATTCCATAACCAGGCAGACGTTACACACCTCAGGCCGTATCGCTTGGCATTCTTTCCTCAGTCAGCATACGTTCATGATATGTTCTAGTATCACGTTCACAGTATGATTCGCTTATCATATTCTAATTCCATACCAGCGCTCCTCATATAATTATGAACCACGTTCACAATTGCTCACTTAGCACGTTCACAATTGTTCACGTAGTTTGTCCCTATATATATTCTCAACAGCTTGCTCAGAGAGAGAAATGTTATCTTTTCAGGATAATTGTACGTACCGTTTCATGTATACTACATGCTATAGTTTATTCATTCAGGTTCATAAAATACATCTTAAGTATGGAACCTGAAAGTATTCAGCATCATCAGGAAAGGGTCATCAGGACCAAGATTTTTTTTATTATGTTTAGACCTTTGAAGGAATCGTTTCGAGCGGGAGGCCACTCGAAACAGAGGAGTCCATCCGGACCTCTCATCCCCTTTCCTTCAATAAATCCAGTTAAGTTCTTTCAGTCATGTCACGTTCCATGTTCTCTTCAGCCATGTCACATTACATGATCATTTCAGTCATGACAAGTTTATACCTATCAGCAGCATTATGTCTTAATTAGAAGACAATTCATCCTTCAGCTTAATTGTCTTTTCAGACTACGTGTTCTTTCAGTTCTTATAACTTCATCAGCTTATTACCTTTAATTCGAGGACGAATTTCTCCTTTTTAGAGGGGAAGAATTGTAAAACCCAGTATAGTCGTATCTTTAATTCGGGGACGAATTATTGTTTTTAGAGGGGAAGAATTGTAAAACCCGTATTTAAAAATCAGAATATTTAAATACGTAGTTTAATTTTTATAAACTATATAAGTATTAATTAATTGACAGAGATATAAACGCAGAAATTAAATACGCAATCCCAGTTTATTTAAATACTATAAATATTACAGTTTATTCAGATAATAAGTATTTAGTCTCAGAAGATATTACAGATGAATTAATTATTTTGCAGAAATAATTAAACGTTAATAGTAATTTCGCAGTCTCGAGTTTAGTTGTTATAGAAACGTAAATGAATCAGTCAGAAAATAATTTTCAGTTAATAATTATTTAATAACTATTCAGTAATAGGTGTGTATCCGTTTTCAGAATATAAATAAATTCGTGACGAGTTAAATAATCGCAAACGCAAGTTATACGTTTTATCAAAACGAAAAATTAAAGCATTTGGTATTAGTTCTTTTGGGCCGGTTTAGTATAAAAAAAAGAAGAAAGAAATTGGGCTAAGCCCATTTGAGTACAAAAGAAGCGGGGGGCTTCCTTTCTTTCCCCATCTCACGACAAAAAAAATATATATAACAAAGAATAGGGTTTTGTTTCTGCCGACACAAGAGACAAAAAAAAAAAAATGGCCGCCGGCAGAAGGAAAAAAAAGGGGGTCTCGATCCTAGTTTGATTCGTGTGAGTGGTTTATTCGGGAATCAGCAAACCTAAGGTAATCATCTTTCTCTTTTTGTTCTAAAATCGTGAAGGTGGGATCTATAACAAGAAAACATGGGGTGCGTATAAGAACATGTTATAAGCAGTTAATGAGTCGGGTTTTTGGGTTTTGATCACAAAAACCGAGAGTTATTAAACTCTCGGTGTGTTTGGTCTTGATCAGCCGCCACCCACCTGGGGTTCGACTTGGTTTTGGCCAGCCGCAAGCCAACAGCAACCAACAGGGGGTCGCGCATAAGGGGGTGTTTGTTTCGTAAATTGGTGGTGCCTTGTTTGATCTCTCGGCAGCCAACAGAAAAAAAAAAGAGAGAAAAACAGGGGGCGTTTGGGACTAGTCTACCATAAAGGGGTGTTTGGGTCTATCAGAAAAACAAAAACAGTGGGAACTTGAACAAGCAGGGGGAACTAGATAACTAACGGGGGGAAACATATAGAATCAGTGGGAAAGGTATAAAGAGCAATTTTTAAACAGAAAAATAGAAGTGTTGGTTCTGAAATTAGCGACAGTTTAGCGACACTAATTTCTGTCGCAGATTCATTTTATAGACAGTTTTTAAAATCCAGATTTAGCGACACTTCTTAGTGACTCAGATTTTCTGTCACTAATTTCATATAGACAGATTTTTACATATATTGTTTAATTGTTTAGTGCGACCGAAAAGGGGTATCTCAGTAGGCTCGAGACTATAATTAAAATGATAAAAACGACAACTTAGTTATACCTTATTTAATTCACTTTTATAAATAAATATTTTAAATGAATTATTTAGTAAATTAATTTGTTCATACTAAACTAGTTTTATAAATATTTAAAAGGGTATAATTTTATTAAATGAATTAAATTATTTTTGGAAACCTTCTTAATTAGGAAACTTTCTATTTTAGCAGGTTACCAAATATAGAATCAGTATAGACGTCAGAACGCGTTTTATACCATAATTAATAGTAGAACGACAATACGTTAATTAGAAATATTAGAACACTCAGATTTACCAGTTTATACACATACAGTATATCAAGAATAGAATAAGTTAAAATTTGAACAGTTAAGAATCAGAAACAGGAAACAGTAATCAGATAACTTATTACGCGTTCGTTATTTATGTAGTAACCGTGAAGTCGGAGTAGATCTTTCAGCTTTCGTTCTTATTTCATTACCGGACACGAGGTACGGATTTTCCGTCCTTTCAGTAAGGACTTCCTTTCCTATGCATGATTAGGATTCCCCGTCTGTAGCCAAATGTTTTCCACAGTATATGTTTAAGCTTATCAGTAATCATGTTAATAATAAAATAAATTGCCTGAGCATTATATACAAGCATGATTAGTTTATATACTAGTTACGGAGGTACCGTAACCACGACACTAGAGGCACCGGTGTCGTGACTCACATGCAGGAGAGTGATATCCTGCATCGTCCCACTCAGCTCAGCTTGGCCATTTTATCAGTATTATTAGTGGGGCGTATGGATGCATCCTAGGCTACAGTTTACAGTTTAGCAGGTGAATGTGGTGTGTGCTCTACATCCTTCACATTGGAGCTGATCCCTCTACCCAGCACAGTTATTAGAGGTCACCCCTCTACAGCATGACGAGGTCACCCCTCCAGTTATTCATGCACGGTTGTTACAGTACGTGACCTATATAAGCTCTGGCAAATTAAAATACAGTAAATGCATGTTTTCAGATTCGACAGATAACAGTTCAGCTTTATTATTTATAAAACAGCCTTTACAGATTATACACAGATTTCCGCTGCAACTTTACTTATCAGTCTTACAGCTTCAGTATTTTATCATCCGTTTTATTTCAGTAATTTCTTATCATGCTTTATATCCGTTCACTGAGCGTTATGCTCAGCCGTAGTTCCCTTTCATGTTCTAACGGCAGGTACACCAGGACGCTCTTAGGATTTTGAGAGCAAGTGCATTTGGATGGAAGCTATCCAGACTTCTTACTTTATGTACTTACATGATTCTGCTTATTTGGACATTGTTTAGTCCTTTCCCTCAGTATTTTACTTTTCATGTTTTGGGCTTATGTTTGGATTACCGATGTTGATTCTGGTATTTCCGTTATGGTCATTTAATGTTTTAGGACATTTACCTTATGCTTTGACGACACGCCATAAATACACGTAACGGTCCACTTATCCAAGTGGGGTGTTACAATACCAATATCAGCCTTTGGTTGAAGTTTTCCCAAATTGTCACCATCATTATTTGGATAGCAAAGAGAACCAAATACATGAAGATATGATAAATCTGGTACTTTTCCATGTAGAAGCTCATACGGTGTTTTACCATGGCGTTTTCGAATTAGTGACCGGTTTTGGGTGTAAACTGCTGTAGATACTGCTTCTGCCCATAAAAACAATGGATCCTTTTGCGTAAATTAACATCGTTCGAGCAGCTTCCATAAGTGTGCGATTTCGCCTTTCAACGACACTGTTTTGTTGTGGAGTGCGAACAACATATGTTTCATGAGATATACCAACTTCTTCATAATACTTGCGCAAGGTTTAATTCATAAATTCGGTTCCATTATCTATACGAATGCTTCGGACAGTAGTGTTGAGACGCACTTGAATCATCTTGAGAAAGTCGATGATGACTTTAACTGCCTCATTTTTTGTTGTAAGAAATTTCACCCATGTAAGCTGAGAGTAATCATCCACCATGACGAGGATGTACTTTTTACCACCAAGACTTTCAACACGCATTGGCCCACAAAGATCCATATGCAATAAATAAAGTTTCTCTTTATTGGTGTCTTCAGTCTTGGGTTTGTATGATTTCTTAGTGCTTTTCCCCATTGTACACGCGGAACACAAATGATCCTTGTGAAATGTAAGTTTAGGAAGACCACGAACAAGTTCGTTTTTTGCCAGATGATTAATGGCGTCAAAGTTAAGATGAGATAACCGTCGATGCCATAACCATGACTTAGTCTTTGATGCTTTGGAGAAAAGACATACAGGAGAAGCGGCCATCATATCTTGTAAAGACAAAGTGTACAAATTATTCCCTCGAGTGCCTTTCAATAAATCTACCCCTTCCAAATTACGAATGAAGTAGGTATGCTCACGAAAAGCAACTTCTAGGTTTGAATCACAAAATTGTCCCACAGAAAATAAGTTGTGACCGAGTCCTTCCACATAATACACTCTTGAAATAATAACATTCCCAATATGATATTCACCATAACCCATTATCTTTGTAATATGATCATTTCCGAATCTAACCGTACCAAGAAACTTGCTGACGAAATTTCTGAGCTGAGAGCGATCTCCGATCATATGCTTGGAGCAACCAGAGAACAATTTGGACCACCTGTTTTCATTAACAACAGTAGACAATGCATTGGAAACTATTGGTTCCGGAGTGTTAGCAGATACATATACAGAATTATCAGAATTGTTAACATTTGTGTTATCCTTAGGTTTCCAGCTTTTTCTAATGTGAGTTTTACCAATAACAGGTTTTATTGTTCCAACTTTCTAAAGTTTTGGATTATTAGTGGGCACTACAGTGGGAGTAGACCTATTTAAAAGGCACTTGATTCCTATAGTAGTGTCGGTGTTCCTAGTTAAAGGACACACTTGTGTTTTGGTAGCTTTAGTACTCCTAGTTAAAAGGCACGCTTTCTTTGCTGTAGTGGGAGTGATCCTAGTTAAAGGGCACGCATTTCCTACTACGCCACATCCAACCAACTTGGGTTAACAGTTTCCCAGTCGGTTTCCATTCTAAACCATTTTTTCGGGCATTCATCTCATTCACATGGTCAATAAGGCAAGAATCATGACGACTAGAAAACATACATTCATTACAATTCCAACATTTCAAATTAGAATTCACAATAGGCTTAGAACACTACACAACCGCAAAGCCTTTAGGTTTAGCTACATGATTCTTTTTATTTAAAACAGAAATAACATTCCTAGGATGGGCTTCTACTTTCTTCTTCACTTGACTACTAGATGAGGGCAATATCCTATCATTCTTCATGTTTCTTGTAAGCTTAGATCTTTGAGCCTTAGTAGTGGTGTTCACTCCTATAGAAGGCAACAAGGGAATATTAGAAGCTGTTTTTTATTTTACCTTATCTTTAGTGACAAATGTTTGAGATGGTTTAGTCTTAGGGCCCTTATTAAATGGTGTGACGGCGATGAGATTCTTTTTTATCGCACTAGAGGACGATGCTGAGACGGTGGCTGCGTTATCCACAACATTCTTACCTTTTAGGGTACGAAGTGTTTCCTTTAACTCAACCAAAGCCAAATTTTCATCACAAATTTGTTCCCTCAAATCAGATATTTCCACCGACTTTCGATGTAATCGTTCAATCAATGATTGATTATGTGCAGTGTTATTAGCACATGCGGGCTTTACTGAATCGAAGAGTCGTGTATTTTTCTGTTTTAAGTTATCAAGTTTGGACAAAATCTTGGAAACTCGATTATCTAGATCAAGTTTAAAAATCTCAGCAGCCTCAAGTACTTGCACACAGTTAATCTCCTTAGATTTCTCTATGTCTATTGGCAATACTTTAGCAACATTGTCACTTGGCTGACACTGTGGTGTTTCAAAAATCTCCTTAATAGATTGATTTTCACATTCAAGTGAAATACAATGTTTTTGAATCTCATCAAAACGTTTTGAAAGTGAAGTATAAGAATCTTGAAGCTTTAAAAATTCAGCGTCAGATTTGTGACAAGTAATATCTACCACATTATCCACAGATTCAACATTATGCACAATAGAATCATTATCAACATTATTATTCACACAGACGGAAACAATATCATACGACATCACTTGCTCTAGTGCGCTCAAACATCCATTCACCTTCCGTTATGGCCGAAGCCGTCATACGTTCCTTAATGGCCTTGTCAAAATCGGCAAAGTGTTGGTGCAACGAATTTAAGCTGTCTGACACCTTACTTGTCGGTGGAATTAACTTAGTTAAATCCTTTTTGACAAGTGTAGGAGACGTACTAGGAAGGTTTTCATTTGACAAACTTTGGGGCACAACAGCTGATAATTGAGCTAATTCCGTTTGTAAGCGAATACGCGTCTTTTTATTAAATTGATCTTTATTATTGTTGGGCAGTATTTACTGACCCTAAAGCAACTCTAAGACTTGAATATAAAATCCCCCTAAGTGTTTCATGCTCAGCAGTAAGGCCGGTCTGCTGATGGATGACCAGAGGAACAAAGTTCCTACTGAAGACTTTAAAGCTGAAGAAAGTTCAGCACTCCCGTTCCAGTGAACTTAGAAGACAAAGGAGTCTTCACTTCAAATACTAGGCGGTCTAGTTGCTGAAGAACAAGGACTGAAGAAGGGCTTTCAGTTCAGTTTGGCTTGACAATACCAAACTGAATGATGTCGATCTCCTCTAGGATACTGAAGACTCTTCAGTATTTTGATGGTTTGCATTAGGCGGGAAAAGATAACTTTAAGTCAAAGTAGGTTGCTTGTATACTTAGATATAAGTACAACCTTTATCTTTCCTAGAATAGTTTATTAAGTACTTTGTACTGTTTATCCAGCATGGGCATCAACCACCCACTAGATAACTGATGCATTGGTACATGCAAATGCAAACCTTAATTTACACTGGCTATATAAAGGAGTGTACATTGAGAGAGAAAGGTAACCAATACAAGAGCTTAAACTCTGGAAAACCTTTCTCTCTCGATACCAACTAAACCATACAGCCAAAGTTTCATATGAACGTTTAGATTGGAGCTTAGAGTTTAACTTTGGTTAAACGTTTAAGTAGAGGAGATCAAACCCCATTGTCATTCAACCACTTTGTTATTCCGCAAACAAAGTGGATCATAGATTATTTATTTGATTCTAATAAAAGTCTATACGTTGAAAAGTATATTGGTATTGTTGTTTTAATCTTTCATAGTTCTTATCTTATGTAAAACAACACACTTGAGTCAAAGTAATAGTTATTACTTAAGATAATAAGTAATATCGAATTACTAGGTACTAACAAGTGGTATCAGAACAGTTTGATTAGTTAAACTCTTATTTTATTAACTGCTCATTTAAAAGTTTTCAAATCAAGATCCAAAATGGCTCAAGTTATACCATAAACCCTAGAATATATGGGTGGCCAACTCAATGCTGCTCCTGTAGTAGAGGTAGCCAACTTTACAAATTGGAAGAAGAGGTTTCTTGTCCACATGGTTGGAATTGAACCTCAATTTCTTGGAATCATTGAAAATGGTCCTTTTGTTCCCATGGTTGGGGACAATAAAAAACCTGAAGTACAATGGACTGCTGATGAGAGAAAAGTCGCTAACCTTAATCAGCGTCTCAAAAGTCTCATCATGTCTGTACTACCAGATGACCAAATGAATTCTGTTGTAAATTGTAAAACAACCAAATCAACATGGGAGGACCTTATTCTTTACCATGAGGGACCCTCTGATGTAAAAGAAACCAGAATCATAGATTTAAAGCTTCAATATAACACCTTCAAGCACAAAGAAGGGGAAACCCTCACACAGACATTCACCAGATACAAAGCACTGATGAATGAACTTGTGAATGATGGCATTGAGCTTTCAAAACTTGAAATCAACACAGTTTTTGTTAATGCATGCCAAAGAAGTGGCTCAATTTCTGCCAAAGCTTGAGAAATGCTAATCACATTAAAGATTGTGATCTAGCCTTTCTTTCTGGGAAACTAAAATATAAAGAAAACCTAGTTGATAGGATTTATGAAGGCTCAAGCAAGAGTAAAGCATTAACCATTGCTACACCCTTGTCCACAACCTTCTTTAGTGAAGCTGTCATTCAAGACTACCAAGATAGTCCTGATGATGAGGAAGATACTAGATCTAGTGAGGAATATCTGAATGACCTCAAAGAGGAATTTCATGCAAGAGATCTTATGGCCAAGTCTAGAAGGTTCTTTAAGAAAGGAGGCAAGTTCTCCAGCTCCACAAAAGCTTCAGTTGACACTGAATGCTACAAATGTGGAAAGACTGGTCACTATGTTAGGGATTGTTATTAAAAAACATCTTTCCTTTCATATTCCTCACCAGCTCAATCAAGACCAACTGGTCAATCATCATTTCAACCAAAACAAATTGCTTCTACTCCATTTTAACAAAGCATGGTTGAACTCAGGCCTACAAAAGACTTTGAGGCCAAATACAGGGAAATCAAGGCCAGATTGGCCTTAATGAGCACTGAAAGCTCCTCATCCAAGAACCCCAAGCAAGACAAGAACAAAGGACTTGTTGCTGAAGCATATGAATGGGATGAAGAAGAAGTTTCTTCAGATGATGATGAGTTGGTAAATGTCAAAGTGTTAATGGTACTTGCTGATGATGAAGGGGCAAGCTCAAATGTTGTCGCCAAAGAAAGTGCCAGAAATGAAGAATGGGTCAATGTCACAATCAAAAAGGTAAAAACTCTTCTTGAATTAGAAGATAAAGATGACATTAAATTTGTCTTTGATTACTTGTGCATTGATCTAAAATTTGTTGAAGAGCAAAGAAACAATTTGCTTGAAAAATTTCACAAACTTGTTTTACAACTTGAAGATTTTGAAAGTAAGCAAATACAGCTAAAAGAAGCTAAACTTGATATTCTTACTTTTCAACAATTGAACAAAGAAATTTTGGAAGAAAATAACTCTCTTAGAGTAGAAATAAAAGAAGCAAATGACATTGTTATATATTGGCTTAGAAACTCTGATAGAGTTAATCAATGCATAAGTGAACAAATACCTGCTCAAAAGAAGAAAATGCTTGGTGCTGAAGGATCCTCCAGCACCAAATCTATTGTCTTTGTCAAAGCCTCAAATGAGGATGGTAGCTCGATCCCTGACATTGAAAGGTCAAGTGAAGAGAATTTACCCAATCATGACACTGGACGAATCCTTCTTCCTGAGTTACAAGCATGTGTTGACACTTCAACACTAGTTGAATCCTCAGTTACCGAGGATGACTCAGATGATGATATAGAGAATGAAGTAAGTACCCCACTTCCTCCTTTGGAGAAGCTAGCTGGTGTTAAACCCTCTACTGGACCTAAAACTATCCAGTCTATCATCAAGTCACACACCACACACAAAGGTAGTTCTTCCAAACATGTCAAAATTGACACTTCAAAGAACTATTCAGCTCCTGCTGAAGGTTCACATATGGGAACTTCCTCTTCAGTTTCATCAAATAAACTGAAAAATGCTAAATTTGAGGAAGATAAAAGAATGTCTCTTGTCATGCAAGAGATCAATGATCTTAAAATACAACTCAAACATCAGCAAACACCAACACAATTCAGAGATGAACCTTCAGATTCTCCTCATTTAAAGTACAAGACACAATTCAAAAGAGCTTGTGAGTTATGTGGTCAAAACGACCATCTCACTCAAACTTGCTTAAGAGTGATTTATTGTACTAAATGTGAAAGGACTGATCATCGCACTTGTGAACACACTCAGTATATGCTGGCCAAAACAAGTGTTGATGCTCACAAATCTGAAGCATCTCATTCTAGGCGAAATATGCCTTTCCCACCATGCATTCACTGTGGTATGGGCAATCATCACCCAGGTGACCGCCACTATTACCCTGTTTGTAATATTTGTGGAAGTTATGACCATGACACTCATGGACATAATCGAATCATCTCACTCAGAAGAGGTATTAAACCAAGAAACCTAAACTCTATTACAAATGTTGTGAGACTTGTGGAAGCGATGTCCACACTACATCTGATCACAACCATATAGAGTGGTTCAGAAGAGGTGAAGCCCTGCAAGCTAAGAAAGCTAATGCTATTCAGACCTCTTCTTCTTCTGAGCAATCACACATACCCTCAACAAGAGGACCCTTCAAATCTAGAACACCTTCTAGATCTAAAACCCTCACCCAACAAAGGTGGGTTTCAAAACGAAACTGATCATTTCCTTAACTTATGTAGTGTGATCTCAGGAAGCCTATTTGGTACCTAGATAGTGGTTGCTCAAGGCATATAACTGGCACCAAAAGTTATCTGCACAAGTATAAGGAGGAACAAGGTCCCAAAGTTGTTTTTGGTGATAACTCATCAGCTAATATTGAAGGATTTGGTTTAGTGAAATGCAATGGTATAGTTTTCTCAAGGGTAGCATATGTAAATGGATTGAAGATCAGCATAAGTCAACTTTGTGATGCAAAGTATCTTGTGCTATTTGATGACAAAAAGGGTACAATCTTCAACTCCAATCATAAAATTGTGATGATTGCTCCAAGAGTCAAAGATGTCTATGTCATGAACATGAACTCAACTCAGGATACATGCTTCTTTGCTAAAGCCTCCAATATTACCAATTGGATTTGGCATAAGAGGCTCTCACATCTCAATTTCAAAACAATAACTCTGCTGGCAAAACAAAATCTTGTTATTGGTCTTCCCTCACTTGTCTACTCCAAGGACAAACCATGCTCAGCATGTGAAAAAGGGAAGCACCATAGGGCCAGTTTCAAAACAAAGCAAACTTTCTCAATCAAATAAAGTCTTCATTTACTTCACATGGACTTATTTGGCCCAGTATCACCTAGGGCCATTTGTCATGAAAAATATACACTTGTCATTGTTGATGAGTACTCAATGTACACATGGGTATATTTTCTGACAAAGAAAAGCCATGCATCAGATGCCATTATGTCATTCATCAAAAGAGTTGAAAATCAAAATGACACTCATGTCAAACAACTCAGAACTGATAATGGCACTGAATTCAGAAATCACTCACTGATCAAATTCTGCGATGACAAAGGAATTTCCCAAAATTTCTCATCTCCTTACACACATGAACAAAATGGTGTGGCTGAAAGAAGAAACAAAACTTTGATTGAAGCACCAAGAACAATGCTTGTTGGATCTGCTCTCTCTAAGCACTTTTGGACTGATGTTGTAGCTACTGCTTGCTACACTCAAAATAGATCCATTATTGTGAAGAGACACATTAAGACTCCCTATGAGGTCTTCAGGGGGAGAATTCTAAACATTTCATTCTTACATGTGTTTGGGTGTCCAGTATTTATTCACAATCACAAGGATCACCTTGGAAAGTTTGATGAAAAATCTGATGATGCTTATTTTCTTGGATACTCCCTAGTATCTAAAGCATACAGAGTCTTCAACATAAGAAGACAATATATTGAAGAAACCTATCACATCACATTCAATAGAAGTTCTGAAGCTCTCACTTTTACAAATCCATCAGATGATGAACTTCATATACATGAATCTCAAAATTATCCATCTGATGAATTTAATCATTATGAGCCTTCTCAAGAATATCAACCAAGCAATTCAGTTCCTTATATTGATCCTTTTGAAGATATGACAAGTCCTATAAAAGGAAATCCTTCAGTATCACATACTGATGGCTGTCAATCAAATAATGATCAATCTCAGAATGATCAAAATGATCAGCAAGGAAACACAAATGACCAAAATGGTCAGTCTCAAAACAATCAGCATGCTGACACACATGATCAAAATGATCAATCATATGCAGCTGCTGAAGAATAATTTGAGCCCCTTGCTCAAAGCTTTCCTATCATCACTAGGGAATTAGGTCTTGGATATACTTCTTCTGGCCAAGAAGGAAGTCCTCCAATGATTGAACCCTTGTCCACTGAATATCCTTCAGTAGACACTAGAGACATTCCAAGTCCAAGACCATGTCATGGACTTCCAATTTCTAGCTCTAATCATGATACCAGTACCTATTCTCCAGCTCCACAAAAATCTTGGACTCAAAATAGTCACATACAGCTGGTGAACATAATAGGTAATCCTGGTGAAGGTAGAGTCACTAGATCTATGGCAAAGAAACTGAGTGTTGCTTCATCTATAGAATGCATTTATGCAAACTTTCTCTCAAAAATTGAACCTACAAAGGTTTCTGAATCACTCACACACCCTGGATGGGTGGATGCCATGCAAGAGGAACTCAATCAATTTGAAAGAAACAAAGTCAGGAAATTGGTTCCTCTTCCATATGGTAAATCAACCACTAACACTAAATGGGTTTACAAGCTCAAAAGAGATGAAACCAATGCAGTGACCAAAAATAAAGCTAGGCTGGTGGCTCAAGGATTCAATCAAAAGCCTGGTGTTGATTTTGATCAAACCTTTGCTCTAGTTGCACGTATGGAAGCCATACGAATCTTCCTTGCATATGCCACTTACATGAACTTCATAATCTACCAAATGGATGTCAAAAGTGCATTCCTAAATGGTGACCTAAAAGAAGAAGTTTATGTTACCCAGCCTCCTGGCTTTGAGAGTAGTAAATACCCAAATCATGTCTACAAGGTTTACAAAGCTTTGTATGGACTGAAGCAAGCTCTAAGAGCATGGTATGAAACTCTCTCAACTTTTCTCATTGAACATAAAATTGCAGAGTAAAAATAGATAACACCTTGTTCATCTATAAATCTAAAACTGACACCATTCTGGTACAAATTTATGTAGATGACATAATCTTTGGTTCTACAAGTTTGAAACTTTGCAAACAATTTGCCAAGCTTATGACCAGCAAGTTTGAGATGAGTATGATGGGAGAACTCACATACTTCCTTGGTCTTCAGATTAAACAATCTGACTAAGGTATCTCCATCAATCAAGAAAAATATGTCAAGGATCTACTGAAGAAGTATGATATCAATTGTGCTTCAGTGAAGACTCCAATGGTACCCCCTAACAACTTAGGACCTGATCTCACTGGACAATCAGTCAATGAGACTCAGTATAGAGGTATGATTGGGTCACTCATGTACTTAACTACAAGCAGACCTGACATTCAATCCTCTACATGCCTTTGTGTAAGATACCAAGCAGATACAAAGGAATCACACCTTACCGCTGTTAAGAGAATCTTCAGATACCTAAAAGTTACACCAAGTCTAGGTCTTTGGTGCCCCAAATCCTCAGGTTTTGATATAAAGGGGTACTCAGATTCTGACTATGCTGGTTGCAATTTGGACTGAAAAAGAACTTCTGGTGCCTTCCAATTGCTAGGTGGCAAACTTGTGTGTTAGAGTGCTAAAAAGCAACAAACAGTTGCCATGTCTTAAGCAGAAGCTGAATATGTGGCAGCTACTGGATGTTGTGCCAATGTTCTTTGGATGAAAAGCCAACTGGCTGATTATGACATAGAATATGAAAAGGTACCAACCTTTTGTGATAACACTAGTGCTATTGCAATATCCAATAATCTAGTCCTCCACTCAAGAACAAAACACATTGATATCAGATATCACTTTATTAGAGATCACATTGTGAAAGGAGACATTGAATTACATTTCATCCCCACTCAATACCAATTGGTTGATATCTTCACCAAATCATTGGATGAACCAACTTTCAAAAGATTGATAATGGAACTTGGTATGCTGAACACTGATGATACAAAACCTGAACCTTCAACATTCACTGAAGAAGCTTGAAGGTTCTGCATTTCTTAAAAGATTTTGATTAATGTTAAGTAGCATTGTCTGAGTAAAGGAGTGTGCAATATCATGTGTCTATTTCACTTCATGTGATTGTGTATATGATGTTTTGTCGCCTTATCTGATTCACTGAAGCTGAACAAATAAATCACCAGTCATCAAAAGATTCTTTGAACAATGCTGAACAAATTTTTTAATACAAATGAGTAGCTAGGCCTGAGTAGAGGAGCGTGCAATGTCATATGTCTTGTTCACTTATGTGAACATGTATATGGGGGTTTTCGCCTCATCTAACGCACTGAAGCTCACAAGTATAGCCATAAGCTTCAGCATATCTAAGCAACAGTTTTTTAAAACAAATCAATCATGTGACTCAATGGAGTAAATGGCATTAAATTTCTTGAGAATAAATACAAAACATTCTTTCAAAATGTGTCACTTGTTTATTTAAGAAATATCAAGCGTCCATATCACAGTCAACAACTTTCTGACACAATGAGGCGTTTCACTGTTCAAAACAACAGAAAATCATCACCTTTTTCAGAACATTAATGAGAGAGTTTGTGCCATTTGTTCAAAAGGAACCCTAAAAGTTTCATTCTATTTTCAAATGTTTTACAAAATTTGACAACTCAGTTTAAAAAGGTGTTTACATATATCTTTTGAAGATTGAAGATTCATATCATTTGCAAAAGTTTTTCAAAAAAAACACACACACACAATTCTCTCTCTTTAAAAAGAAAACACACACAACAAACATCAATGGCTGCTGAATCTTCTTCACAACCACAAGAGACCAAGACCACCCTCAATCCCTCCATCCATGTAAACTATCCCATCGAGGACATATTCTTTAAACCCAACAACGTCACCTTGATCAAACCAGAAACCCTAACATCTGAACCAGGAAAACAAGTACTAAACTTTTTATCCAAATGTGTGATTCGTGATGCCTTGTTCAATGATCCAGGGGTTATGCTTGAAAATGTGTTAAAAGAGTTTTGGTTCACAGCACAAGGGTCAACAAACAATAAATTTATTGAGTTTGTGTCTACTACCTTAGGTATTCATGGGAAAATAAATTTAAAGATGTTTAGAAGGGTCTTAGGGTTAAACTATTTGGAGGATTCTAGCAAATATGAGGCTGTTCCTAATGATCTCTCTGTTGTCAAAACATTTTTTTAGAGAAATAGGATACACTGAAGAGATTGATGATAAATAGGGGTTGAAGAGAAGTTGTTTACCACCTAAGTGGAAACTTTTGATGTCCATCTTAATTGAGTGTCTGGGTGGGAAAACTGGTGGGTTGGATCAAATCAACCAAAAGGATGCCCTTATTTTGTATTGTCTGGCAAAGGGCATAAAGGCTGATTTTGGAAAACTAATCTTTGAAGATCTCAATATGAAAATGGAGAAGAAAAATAGGGAGAAGAATGTGGTCTACACCAGATTTTTTATCCCTCATTTTTGCTGACCAATTTGGTGAAGAATACCTTAAAAATGAAGGAGTTAAACTTGTTTTCTCAATCTTTGATACCAATCGCTGGAACATTCTAGTCAGCATAACTGAACCTCCTTTCACACAGCCCATGCTGGACATTTGCTCAACAAATGCTCTAGTAGTGTTTAAAGCTCCAAAAGACACTCCTCCAACTGGAGAAGGGGATCTAATAGGCACAAAGTCTGGAGCTTCTTCTGGACCACGTCAAAAGAGCACATCTGTGAATACTCTTAAGTGTAAACGTGCGTCTAAGAAAAGGAGGCACCCCACAGAATCTTCATCAAAGAAGCATTCTGATGATCCCAAAGGCCAAGCTTAGAAGAAACACAAGTCCTCGGCCAAGGACCAGAACCCAAGCCAACCGCCACCATCAGTCTCTGCTGAAGGTGGTATGCATCAAGAGGCTCTGAAGGCAACCCATCTCTCAACTTCTTTAGGAGAGAAGGGTGAAGATAGAGCGCACCCTTAGTACGATAGAGTGGAGTCAGCATCGGTAAGCAATTTTAATCTTAATGCATCTCAAATTTCATTACCAATCTCTATCATTTGTCACTCTGAGTCTGCATCAGGGAATGATGTGTCAGCAAATCCAACAGCTGATGTTGACCCTGGCCTATCTGTTTCTAGTGATGTAGTTCCCCCACAACAGGGTTCTACTGAAGGAACCACAAACATTATCATTGATCTTACCTCATCAGGGACTCTTTCTCAGGATCCATCAGGTAAAACCAACCCTGGTGGTGAAGGACTTGAAACTGACCAGCACGCTGAAGGTGGCGATCAGCAGATAATGAAGGAAGTGCCGCTCTCCACTGGCGCCAAGGGGGGACACTTGCCTACATTTATATTCAACATGTCTGCTGATGACTTGGAGAAGGAGTTCGGACTAAGTGAAAGAGCTCCAGTAAAATTGGATGATAGTGAATCTGAAGATGGCATTGCTGATCAAACTCCCAAGCCTCCTTCCCCCAGAACCATCAAGGTAAATGAACTAACAAATCAGGTGTTGGTTCTACAATCACAGGTGACTAAGCTTAAGGAGGAAAAGGCTCTTGCTGATGCTGAACTCATTACTCTTAAAGCAAGGCCAGTTCCTCCCACTGTTGAACAGCTCAGAGATGTAATTCTTAATGCACTGAAGCCATTAGTGAAAGATGTGGCCACTACCACTTCTATCAAGAAAGAAATCACCACTCTCATAGACTCCATTAATGCTACATCGTTTGAGCTCCCTACTGAATACAAGCCGATTCCTAATCAGCTTAATGAGTTATGCGATTCAGTCTCACAGATCAAGGATATGGTGGGTCTGCTAGAACAACAAAAGTTGACCTTATCTGATGATGTTCAGCAAAAACTTAACGCTCTTGCTAATGTTCCGGCAATATTGACCAAGGTATAATCCACCTTAGATTCTATATGTGAATGGTTGCCTGCTGGGGTTTCATCAGAAGTTGTAGGGCAATCTTCTACTGAGGGGGAGAAAGTAACTATTCAGCAGCTCTTCAAGAAACATGCACAGAAGAAGGCCCAAAAACAACCTTTTGTGTATGTATCTCTATTCAGTGAAGGTAGTCCAGATAAGACTAAGGGGGAGTCTTCAGCAAAGGGCACCCATATTGATGGCCTTACCGCCAACACTGAATCATCTGAAGATGTGTCACCTCCCATAAAACCCAAAAGCAAAGGTGAAACCACATTAGATGAAAGAATTATCAAGTCAGGTTTGGTCACTCCAGAAGAATTTTATAGAATCCACAAACTTCAAAATGAAGAACAGCTCAGAGATCTGAAGATGATCTTATATGAAAAAATTGGAAATCTGAAGTTGAAGGCCTCTTCAAGAAAAAGATGTTATACAAAAAATTCTGTATGACAAGGTTGAACAGAAGATGTCTCTCGTAAATCACAAATGTTGACATGATGACTTACAAGGGAGATATTAATCTAAAGTTCTATAGAGCTGGTGGGGCTGATGAGATCATAGATGACTTCCAAGGGAAGGAGCTCTCCTATACTAAATGGCTAGAGATGAGCAGAATCATTGAAAAGAAAACATCCAGGAGATGGGTAGAAGTTCGCACAAGAATTGAACACTGTGAGAGATCATGAAAGGCTTAGTCAGCATCTGAACATCAGCAACCAAATCTCACTGTAGGATCAAGATCCAATTCTATAACTGAACAAGAGAGCCAATCTGGTTCAACCTGGTGTGGGTGATATCTTTGTCACCACCAAGAAATACAAAGATCTTGTTCAGTTTGAAAATCATCTCCCTGGACATGTGTTAGAAGAACCATAATTAGGAATGATTATGTTCAACCATCGTGAAGGACAAGACTATGTGGGCATCAGTGATCTTGATGATTTGAACAATGAATTTCTTGGAAATATTCAGAAAATCTTCTTTGCTCACCATGGTGGTCCAGGACTGACTGAAGCCGCAAGAACCTTCAACATGTGCTTACTATCGATACTGGACATAAGAAATTCAGATCCATCAGTACAGACTCCTGTCATTGAAGAACTTAGGCTTAAGGAAAAGTGAATAATCATTTGTAATATTTTGTTGTAATTTGTAATGTTATTGAATAAATGATTATCTGATGTTTATAAGTTATTAATTGTTCAGTGCAAGTAAGAAGAAGTTGGTATGCTCACTTACTACTTACATTAGACTTAGGCTATTTGTATATCCAAATAGGGGGATATTGTTGGATCAGTATTTCTGACCCTAAAGCAACTCTAGGATTTGAATATAAAGTCCCCCTAAGTGTTTCATGCTCAACAGTAAGGCCAGTCTGCTGATGGATGACCAGAGGAACAAAGTTCCTACTAAAGACTTTAAAGCTGAAGAAAGTTCAGCACTCCCCTTCCAGTGAACTTAGAAGATAAAGGAGTCTTCACTTCAAATACTAGGCGGTCTAGTTGTTGAAGAACAAGGACTGAAGAAGGGCTTTCAATTCAGTTTGGCTTGACAATACCAAACTGAATGATGTCGATCTCCTCTAGGATACTGAAGACTCTTCAGTATTATGATGGTTTGCATTAGGCGAGAAAAGATAACTTTAAGTCAAAGTAGGTTGCTTGTATACTTAGATATAAGTACAACCTTTATCTTTCCTAGAATAGTTTATTAAGTACTTTGTACTGTTTATCCAGCATGGGCATCAACCACCCACTGGATAAACTGATGCATTGGTACAGGCAAATGCAAACCCTAATTTACACTACCTATATAAAGGAGTGTACATTGGGAGAGAAAGGTAACCAATACAAGAGCTTAAACTCTGGAAAACCTTTCTCTCTCGATACCAACTAAACCATATAGCCAAAGTTGCATATGAACGTTTAGATTGGAGCTTAGAGTTTAACTTTGGTTAAACGTTTAAGTAGAGGAGATCAAACCCCATTGTCATTCAACCACTTTGTTATTCCGCAAACAAAGTGGGTCATAGATTCTTTATTTGATTCTAATAAAAGTCTATACGTTGAAAAGTATATTGGTATTGTTGTTTTAATCTTTCATAGTTCTTATGTTATGTTAAAACAACACACTTGAGTCAAAGTAATAGTTATTACTTAAGATAATAAGTAATATCGAAGTACTAGGGACCAACAATTATGCTGAACATAATCAAGCTTATAGAATTTTGAAAGCATTTTTGAAGGTCTACGTGATCTTTGATTGAAGGTCTACGTGATCTTTGGCCTATCCTACATGATGGATTTGATTGATAAAGTGGGTAGATTAATAGATTAATATAAGAAAGATGAGAAGGGAGATGATGGAGTAGAGAGAGAAAGGAGAGAAAAGAGAAGAGTAGAGAGAGAAAGTAAAGATTGAAAAATGATTAATGAAAATGACCAACCCCTCCTAACATGCTAGGAGGGGTATATATATAGCCCACCCTACATGTGGGCTATAAGGACTATACGTTTACTAAGTAGATCACGAGCCCATTACATAATTATCGTTGGAGCGACCGATCCTTCATAAATACGTAAAAACGTATTTCCAACAATCTCCCCATAAGGGAGGTCGCTCCAAGTTACAAAGTTCTAAATATTCTATATCTCGTAATCTATGCTAACTAAGATGTGACCGAGACTTTATTAGGAAAAACGTATTTCCAACAATCTCCCCCTAAGGGAGGTCACATCTTTTTACAAAATCTTAAACCTAGCATCTATGCTTGAGTCTTCGATCTTGTTCTTGTGAATATGCTTGATGTGATCTTTGACTTTAGTCTTGAGCATGTTTCCTTGCCTTGACCTTGTGCATTCTTCACTTGTGATATTTGCCTCTTCGTGACTTCATGTTCCACATACTTATACTTTTAAATTCTTGAAAGCTTCAGAGTTTGATATAGCGGAAGACTTGACCTTCAGGCTTTCTTGAATTTGTTGAAGTACTAATTGTATGTAGTATAAGCATGTGGTGACGACTTCTTCTGGATTGTACACCGCAATGCCACCTTCTTGTTACGCTGCATAAGACAGTTAGCAACAAACAATATACACGGATGAAATGGCCTTGAACATTTCATTCTAATTCGGTAGCATTTTACCTCCGGTCGGTGAAGACCGTTGGACGATATTAAATATATTACTTGTGGCAGGTAGTTTAAATAAAGAACCTCCTTGACAAGATTTCGCAGGTAAACCCGTTCTCTTTACTCGACCGTCCAAAGCTGACTGCGAACGTAAAGAGTGAATCATTTGGATAATATTATCCGCATGATTTGAAGCCGTCAATTCATGTTCCTGGAACAAGTGAAGTTCAATTAAGAACCGCACCATCGTTGCTTTCCAGTTGTCACTAGCTTGATTCATATAGAATCTTGCAAGTTACCTACCAAGTGCTGTTTGATGTTAACACTAGAAGGATTTCCATTCGTCATTGTAAATACTTAATAGTATTACTCTGAATGTTCTGGCAAGATCACTAAGATATTGCGTAGAGGCCTGGAACGTGTTTAAATTCATTTAAGAATTAAACCACTGTTGCTTTCCAGTTATCACAAGTTTGATTCATAAAGAATCGCACAAGTCACCTACCATGAGCTTTTTGATATTCGCTCAAGAAGGATTTCCATCTTCATTGTAAATACTTTCGTATTACTCGGATGTTTAGGCAAGATCATGAAGATTTTGCGTAGGACTCTTAAGATCTTTCTTACTTTTCACAGTGTGTGAAGAAGCAAGGAAATATGAAAGTGTGTCCTAATGAGATATTTGATGATCTCAAATGGCTCTAGACTCGATCGTGCATTTTGGATTTTAGTGATCGGAGGCTGGAGAGGAGTGCCACCTTTTCAATACCAATTTATTTGGAGTGAATAAACCAATAGATAATGTGTTGATCTCCGTGTGATTAAAACAAATACCTTTTGAGAGATATTTGAGTTAGCTGGGAAGGGTTGTGCATTGCATCACTGGGTCCATGATCTCTTTCTTCAATATCAAGAATCATTAAAAATGATCTCAATAGCATATGAGTTGACCCGGTTTCTGCCTAAGGTTGTAAGGAGGGCTTCTTTCTTTACACCCTTTATCTTTACAATTCTTTTTCATTCTTCAACCCCTTCAATGCTTACCAATACGTCATCACTAGCACCTTGTTGTGATTGTTCCAGTGCTAACGTAAGTACTTGGTCGGCATTCAGCTACGTTCACAATCTTTCTCCATCTTTCCTAAGGACTACTATTTCTAGCTATGGAATGTTCTTGGGAAGATTCCTCCAGTTCTAGAGGAATCATTGGACTTTAACCTATCCTACCATCCTTATGTCACCACAATCTTCATCATCGTGAATAGAGATGTTTTGGGTAAGTGTATGTCACCATGAAATCCATTTTGAAGTGCAAATCCATTTTGCTCCCCCTTAACATATGCCACGATATCCGAAAACATTTCGCACATGTCGGAATGAGCTAGCACGTTAAGTCAAACCATTTTTGATTAATCATTTCCCATATTAAATCACATTTTCTCCCCCATATTAAAAATATTAACCCAATCAATGTTTTTAATATCAATTGATTTAATAGCGTTTTAAGAAAATTTGGGAAGAAAAATGCAAATCCAATTATCTTCATGAGTTACACAAGCTCCCCCTCATATTAATGAGGGTCTACTTGAAACGTAAATTAAATACCTTTTAAACACAAGTGTAAGGTATTTATCACGTGCAAAGATCATATATGATAATGAATTCACAATATTAGCAATTTACGAGGTTGGACCTGAATGATGGAGAACATCATATGGAAGAAGCACATGGTTCTTGTTCACGAATGTTGGTCTTCCTCGTAACTTCTGAAGTTATCTCTTGACTCCATGTGTATGATTGATATCGTTGTCTTGACACCAATATGTGAACTTGGCACTCTCGGCATCAAGGATTCTGAATGCTGGACAATTGCTCCCCCTCAATTGTTGACCCGTGTTCTATTGAAAGAGCTGTAGTCACCGTTTGAGTAGTCGCATCGTCGAGTATGTAGATATCAAATGTAACGAACTTCGGATTGTGGAGTTGATAACTTCGGATTTTGGAGTCAAAGCTTTCCGGTGAAATGCTTGACTTCAATGTGAAAAGCGGGTTACTATTGGAAATAATAGCAAACCATATGGAGCATGTTTTAAATCTATTAAACTTCTGCTCGAACTTTATTTACAACCCCGTGTCATTATTGAATGACATTTCTTGGTTCGTAAATATTATCGATTCCAGAAGACATGCTCGTTTTATCAAAACGTTTTTGAACACACAATTTTGAAAGATTTAGAAAAACCTTTTGAGAAATTATTGAAAAATTGTGTTCAAAGTTTTGAAAAACAAATTACTTGAGCTGAAGATTTGGAATATCTTAGGAAAGCTCAAGTCCGAGAAGTTGTAAACTTCTCGTGAAGACATGCTCGTTTTATCAAAACGTTTTTGAACACACAATTGTGGAATATCTTAGTTAGCATAGATCACGAGATATAGAATATTTAGAACTTTGTAACTTGGAGCGACCTCCCTTCATAAATACGTAAAAACGTATTTCCAACAATTTTAGATCGAGTTTCTTCCGCAAGTGACTGTGTCTCCTCAGTACTACGAACATAAGGTGCTTCTTTCGATTTTCCAATTAGGGTCACATCATAATGACAAGGAATATATTCCTGAGCTTGTTTTGCATAATCGAGATTAGGTGGTAAATCTTGAAGACGCTTAAGTTCGAGTTCTTTAAACGATTTAGTTAAAAGATGAACCTTTTCTGTGGAAGCGTATTGTTTTAAAAGCTGTTGTTCCTTAAATTTAAGAAGTTTCGTAGCATTAATTTATGATTCAAAATTTTTAGACTCGAGAGTTTCGAAATCCATTTTAAGTTTCTGAAAATCATTTATAACAGACTCTTTTTCTTTTAATTCATTGGAAAGATTAGCTTTTAATGATTCTATTTATTTTAAGTGTTCAATCTTTTCAGAACGAAATTGGTCAAATTTAGAATAAGTTATTTTATTTGCTTGAGAGACCATTTCAAAAGTTTTGACCTTTTCCATATATAGCGCAAGCTCAACGGTTAGATTGGCATTTAAATCTACGGTCTGTAGGACGGCCACATTCATGTCATCAATAATATGTTTAGGCACCATAACCAAATCATGTTGATCATAAGATTTCATACCCGTCGTAGCATTTGGTTGAGGTTCACTCAAAATTTTTGGTTTGGATACCAAATCATTTGAGTTACTAATTCCCGAATGTTGTTCGAGGTTGTCATTCTCATGCTCAACTTGATGTGGATAATCATGAACAGTATTAGATGTATTAGATGTGGTTGGTACCTCACAAACGACATCAGAACCCTAGTGAGAGATATTAGCAACAAGAGCAGCTTGGGCTGTGTGAATGTCATCATAATCCGAATCATATGCATCAAGATCATCTGCTTGATATGATGCAATAGAAGTAGAAACGACTGTAATGCCTTCGTTATCTGCTGCCCCTGGGTCTGCAAGAAATGCTAACTCTTCTGTATCTAAAATCTTTCCCTTAGACTGAGCATCGACCAAATACATCTTCTCACGAAACCACGTTGCATCCCTTCTCCTTTTCGGCTGAGTGCATTGCCTAGCCATATGACCTTGTCCTCGACAATTGTAGCAAGTCACAACATTTGGAGGACCAACGGTGCTTCCATTTCCACTAGCTCGAGAATTCACAGCTTGAGCGTTTACGGTCCTTGTAGTGGGCCGTATGAATTTTGCCTTCCCTAAATGGATTGGACCTTCACTTTTCCATCTTGAATAGTGGCTTGTTGGCGAGGATTTGAAGAAGTGCGGAGCTGATTGTTCGTTGCTGGAAATCCTCTAGTTGCAACAAGTTTTGAAAAGTAGGCAGTAAGATGGTTTAAGATATCAGTAGGTGTATCATTTGGAGTAAAGACCGGTGCTTGAAGTGGTGGAAGTTCATTGGATTAAATTGATTGTGCTTGTGGTGCTTCAATTGGAAAATATCCTTGCTGAGGAGTATAGCCCATTGGAGAAGTGATAGCTTGTGATGGTGAGACCTGATGTGTTGGTTGTTGTGGATAAGGCTGTTGAAGAACACTTTGTTGAAATGTTTGTTGTGGCGTCATTAGTGGTTGATAAAATGGTTGCTGTGGTTGCTGATAGGTGTGTTGTGGTGGCTGCTGCAAGTATGATGTTTGTTGATAAGTGTAAGCCATGTTTTGGGGGGTCATTTGTTGAGAAGCATACATGGAAAGTGGATCACGAACTTGTGGTGTTGACAACCTAGCCTCAATCGCGTGGCATTCGTGTTGTTGAAGAAAAGCTTGAAGTTGATCCACGTTGGTTTGAAGAAAATCCTTAGCTAATTTAACAGCCGTCACGTACTTGCTCCATTCAGATGGGAGAGTGTTCAAATACTTGGTGTTTAATTGAAACGTAGGAATTGCTAGGCCATAGATGTTGAGCTCATTCATCAAAAGAGTGAATCTCAAATAGTAATCATTGAGAGTCTCCCCGGGGACATAGGCAAACTTATCAAACGTATCATATAGCTTACACTCTCGTTCTTGTTTAGTTAACGAGGTGCCTTGCATTAGAACACAAATTCTATCCCATAACTCTTTGGCAACTTTATGTTTGCTGACGAGTTTGTAGACATCTGGAGGAAGGGCTTGAAGAATGATGTTTGTAGCGTATTTATCACACTTGTCTTGAATCTTATCATCTCTAGTTAATTCACCCGTTGTGCGAGGACGAGTAACTTCACCTTCCGTCACAGTACCATATACCAATGGTCCATTGAGCACCGATGCCCAAATGAGATGTCCGTTCTCTTTATTCAATATATAAAGTTCCATTCGGGAATCCCAATCCTCGTACATAGTTTTCTCCAACATTGGTGGACGATTATCCGTACCCGAGAGAATGGACTTATCCGTAAGAGATGTGTACTCCATTTTGATAATAGAAGATTTACAACTTTGGATCGAACAATGAGAGAAAGTAAATGTGTTTGATTTCGTGTGTGGAAGTCGATAAACAATGTTAAAATCCCCTAAGATATCTTCAGATAAACCAAAAATTCTAAAGCAAACTCAAAAACTAACAATTTTTCTGGATGAAAAATGTAGGATTTTCGGAATAAGTTGGAAAATCGGAATAACTAAGGTTTTCGGATAAACAAGGATTTTCAGAATAAGGTGCTATCTTCGGATAAACTGCTAATTTCGGATAAAGTGATGGTCTTTGGAAAAAGTGCTATCTTCGGATAAATTGCTAATTTCGGATACATTGATGGTCTTCGGAAAAAGTGACTTTTTCGGAATAAAGAGTATCTTCGGAATAAGTAGCTGTTTTCGGAAAAATTGTCTTTCTTCGGATAAAGTAGCAAATTCAGAAAAATGATGTTTTTCCGGATAAACTAATTTTCGGATAAGTCTGTTTTTCGGAATAATGGAGATATTCGGATAAAGTAGTATTTTCGGAATAAATGAGATATTCGTAAAAATGTACCATTTTCGGAAAAATGACAGATCTTCGGATAAATCAACTTTGGAATAATCACCACTTTTCGGATAAAACCCACTTGTTCGGAATAATCACACTTTTTCGGAATAATGGTTCTTCGGATAAACTCCAATTTTCGGAAAACAAAAACCCTTTTCCGAAAAAACACTTATTTCGGAATTTTTTCCCTTTTTCGGATAAACAGAAACCTTTTTCCGAAACTGAACACCTTGGCCGACTTCTTCCCTTGTTTCTCGGATCACAAACCACGAACGAAGTTTTATGCTAAAAATTGATCCAAACACCCAAAAAATTTGTGATTTAACCAAAATAACAATATCAAATCTCTACCACACCTATGTAGATGATTTTTATCAAGATTAAACCATAAAAACACACCAATTGTTTTTTGGATCAATTGATTTTGGATCAAAATAGACACAAAAATCAAGAACATAAACACATAGACAATACAATCATCCCATGGCTCTTGATACCATTTGTAAGATATTGTAAATCCATGAATATTCTAGAGAGAGAAAGAGATAGAAAGATGGAAGATTTCACACACACTTTAGAGAGAGAAAGTAAAGAACTATGTGTAATATTTAATGAAAACCACACCTTCTCCATCAAAGGAGAGGGCTTTTATACCAAGCCCACAAAGTGGGCTTGGTTTACATATTGGGTCGCCGACCCATACATCACATGGGCTCGGTTTAGGCTTTGTAAATAATAAAGTAAAACTAAACTACGAGCTATTACATAGACTATTGTTAGAGTGACCGAACCTTTCTAATACGTAAAACGTATTTCCAACACATCATATGTATAATTACGACTTGACAATGGTAAGGCATAACAAAAGGATATCGGCACAAAGGATAATATAACACATAAGTACAAATGCATCAAATTTTAGCGAGCCAGTGTAGCTTGACTAAAATGATACATTGGATGGATTTGTGCTTAGTTATAGTGTCAATCAATTAGATTCTTGCTTCGCTAAAAACTTTATTTATTTACAAAACATCTTTATTTTTAGTTTTGAAAAGATTTTGCAAATGTGGAGAAAATTGATTTTATTTGTTATTTATTTATATTTTTCCTATTTGTCTCCTCTTTCACACTTAAGGTGAACATCGTCCTCGACGTGAGAACTGATAAAACTAAAAATTGGGAAAATACAAAAGGGAAACGAGAACTTCCCAGGGCTTAGTAGAAAATTGTTGGCTTTAAAAGATGAATCCGGCCTAAAGCTCTAAATTGCTGTTTTTCCTGTATGACATAATAAAAAAAAAACACATGCAAAATATATATAAGGACGGTATTATTTATGTTACAAGTCCTCCTCCACACTTAAGGTAAAAAGTGGGGGTAAATACATGGATTGCCTTCCGAGAAGCGCTAAGTTTAGAGTCTTCAGCCAGACTCGGCTACTCGATTTTTTATTTCATGTAGAATGAAATCTTTTCGATGTCAATTTCGTTATAGTTCTCCACCTCGTGGTAGAGCTTGAGTCTATTTCCATTGACAATAAAAGTTATGTTATCTCTACCGTACAAATCAACATATCTGGATAGATATTGGTGTTTCATTGTGTAAGGTCCGGTCCATCTCGAAGTGAGTTTAGGTTGTTTGAATCTGTATTTCGAGATAAAGAGGAGTAATTTATTTCCATGCTTGAATTCTATTCTCATTCTTAACTTACGATCATGCCAAACTTTAGTTCGTGCTTTATATAAACGAGAACTTTCATAAGCTTGATGTCGAAATTCATCTAACTCGTGAAGTTAGAATATTCGTATTTCTCCAGCTGCAATAAGATCGGGATTGTAGTTCTTTAGTTCCCAATATGCACATTGTTCAATTTCAATCGATAAATGGCATGTCTTTCCATACAAAAGCTTGTATGGGGTGGTTCCAGTTGTTGTTTTGAATGCGGTACGAAAGACCCATAGAGCATCTTCTAATTTTTTATACCAACAAGCAGGGTTGTTTTTTACGGTCTTTTTAAGTATTCTTTTAAGATCTATATTGGTATTTTCAACTTGGCCACTCGTTTGAGGGTGGTAAGATATGGAAAATCGATGGTTAACTCCATATCTTTTCATGACTTTGTCCATGAGTTTGTTACAAAAATAAGTTCCTCTGTCGCTTATGAGTGCCTTTGGAATTCCCAAGCGACAAAATAATTTCTCTAAGAATGTTATAACAACTCTTGCATCATTTGTTTGTAAGGCTTGAGCTTCGGCCCATTTTGATACATAGTCGACGACAACTAAAATGTATTCACATTTATAGGATTTAGGAAATGGTCCCATGAAGTCGATACCCCATACGTCAAATATTTCACAGACTTGGATATTATTAAGAGGCATTTCATCTCTTTTGGAAATGTTTCCAGTCCTTTGACATGCTTCGAAAATGCGAACTAAGGTATGAGCTTCAAGAACGATTGTAGGCCAGCAAAAACCTGTGTCGAACACTTTCTTAGCAGTTGTGTTCACGGCGTAATGTCCTCCGGTCAGTTCGTAGTGACATTCATCGAGAATTTTTCGTGATTCAGATCCAGAAATACAACGTCGGATCATTCCATCGATACATACTTTGAATAGACGAGGATCATCCCAAAAGTATTTCTTGAGTTCAGAAAAGAATTTCTTCTTTTGTTGGTACGTCATTCCCTTTCGTAAGATACCTACAGCCAAATGGTTTGCAAAGTCTGTCAACCATGGTGTATCACTTGTATTTACTTGCATGATATATTCATCAAGAAAATAATCAATATCATCATCACTTGAATCAACATTAACAATGCGAGATAAATGATCGGCTGTAACATTCTCTGCTCCTTTTTTTATCTTTTATTTCTATATCGAGTTCTTGCAAAATCAATCCATCGTATGAGACGAGGCTTGGCATCTTGCTTTTTAAACAAGTATTTAGAGCTGAGTGATCGGTGTAAACTATTGTTTTGGACAAAACAAGCCATGCTCGAAATTTGTCAAACGCGTAAACTACAACCATGAGTTCTTTCTCCGTGATGGTGTATTTTTGTTGGGCTATGTTTAGAGTTCTACTAGCAAAATAGATGGGGTGAAATTGTTTTCCATCCTTTTGTCCAAGGACGGCTCCAAGGGCATGTTCACTTGCATCACACATAAGCACAAATGAAAGATTCCAATAAGGCCTTCCAATAATCGGTGTGCATGTAAGCTTCGCTTTGAGAGTTCCAAATGCTAGAAGGCATTCTTCATTGAAATCGAATGTTCTTTCTTTTTCTAGAAGTTGGGTCAATGGTCTCGCGATTTTCGTGAAATCTTTAATAAATCCACGGTAAAATCCGGCATGACCTAAAAAACTTCTAATGCCTTTAACATTAATAGGTGGTGGGAGTTTCGAGATTACGTTTATTTTTTATTTGTCAACTTCTAATCTTGCGCCATACACTTTATGTCCAAGCACAATTCCTTCTTTAACCATAAAGTGACATTTTTTCGAGTTTAGCACAAGATTTGCTTCTTCTTAACGTGCTAACATTTTGTCGAGATTAGTAAGACATATGTCGGAAGAGTTTCCAAAGATGGAAAAATCATCCATAAAAACTTCGACGAATTCTTCGATCATATAGTAAAAAACAGCAATCATACACCTCTGAAAAGTAGCAGATGCATTGCATAGGCCAAAAGGCATACGCCCAGCGCCTATATGCATAAGTTCCAAATGAACAAGTAAATGTGGTTTTCTCTTGATCCATAGGGTTGATTGGGATTTGAAAATATCTGGAAAAACCATCGAGGAAACAAAAGTATTCATTTCCTGCAAGTCTTTCTAACATTTGATCCATAAATGGCAAAGGAAAGTGATCATTCGCGGTTGCTTCGTTTAATTTTCGATAGTCAATACAAACGCTTCATCCGGTGATGGTTCGTGTTACTAACTTATTGTTTTTGTTAGTCACTACAGTGATACCTCCATTTTTAGGTACACTGTGCATAGGACTAACCCACGGGCTATCGGCGATTTGGTATATTATTCCAGAATCGAGGAGTTTAACTATTTCCTTTTGACAACATCTTTCATGTTAGGATTTAGTCTCCTTTGTTTTTGCAGGACCGGTTTCTTGTCATCCAAAAGTTGGATTTTGTGTTTACAAAATGATGGACATATGCTAGCTATGTCTGAAGTTTTCCAAGCAAAAGCTTGTTTATGCTTCTTTAGTACTTTAACTAGATCAATTTTTTTTTTCTTCCGAAAGTTAGGATAAGATAATTACAGGGAGTAATTTTTCTTCGTGAAGAAAGGCATATTCCAAGTGTTCAGGAAGAGGTCTGCGTTCCAAATCCGTAGGAGGTTCTTCCACAGATTTCTTAACTTTGAAATTGGTTTTAAAAGTTATGGTTTCGAAAGGTGTTTCTTTTTCTTCCTCAGGGGTTTCAATCGGTTCGTCGGTGTGAACGGCTATAAAGGCGTCAAATTCAGCAAAAAGTTCTTCTTCGAGGATGGTTCCTTCGATAGAATACAAAATTTCGCTTCCTTCATCAAGAAGAGCGTCGAAATCGGCTTCAACGACTTCGTCAATGACATCAATACTAAAGCAAGCATCAACGTTAGAATACGAATGTTTCATTGATTCGTCGATAGAAAAATAAATTATATCTTCTCCAACTCCAAAGTTGAGTTGTTTTTGTTTTACTCGAATTACAACATCGGCTGTATGCAAGAAGGGTCTACTAAGAATGAGTGGTACTTTGCTATCTTCTTCCATTTCTAGAAATACAAAGTCGACTGGAAAAATAGATTTTCCGACTTCTACGAGCATGTTCTCGACTATACCTGTAACACCCCATTTTGATAAATGGAATATCACAGGATAATTATGGCGTGTCATCAAAGCATGCAAGGTAATATGTCATAAACATACATGACTAAAGGGATAACCGGAATCAAACATCGGTTCCCCAAACATAAGCCCAAAACATAAATAAAATAAATTAACTAAAGGAAGACTAAACAATCATAAATATATGAAGGCAAGATGAGAAGAAGTCTAAGGTAGCTCCCATCATATGCGTGTCCTCCAAATGCTCCAGTCTAACCTTAGGTACCTACCGTTTTGGGACATGGAAAGAAAGTAACGACTGAGCAATACGCTCAGTGCACGGATATATGACATAACATGAATGGCATAATATAGGAAAGAAATATAAAGCATGAAAAGCAGCGAAAATGAATAAGTCCTGGAAAACCTAGTTGTCTGTCATGTTCACTGGTTTTAGTTCTGAAAATATAGCTTATGTTACTTATGAAAATCTGTATTAGTTAATATACCAAAAGCCAATATAGGTCATGAGTTCAACAACGTGCATGAATACTTGGAGGGGTGACCTCGTCATACAAATTATAGGAGATGCCTCTAATTAACTGGTAAGTGGGTAGGAGGGATCAGCTCCTTGTGAAGGATGCAAGGCACACACCACATTCACCATGAAATCCTGACTAAAACATGTAACTAGGATGCAACCATACGCCCCACATGATAATATAATAAATATAATGGCCAAATAACTGAAAGGGACGCCACGAGCTTGTTGGGAATAAATTAAGGCCAGATCACTTGAGTGCTGACAAGAACAAAACAAGCGTTGACAAGAACAAAACAAGCGCTGACAGCTCAAGTGTTGACAAGTTAAAGTCAAGCGTTGACACATTTGAAGACAAGCACTGATGGAAGATATATTCTACACGTTTATTATATTCTAGAATACTTCTAGTAAGGATAGGAACGACAATGTATTTTCTATATTTATCTTTACCTAGAATAGCTGATACGTAGATTATTGTACAAGGCTTCTTATGTCTATAAAAGAAGACCTTTAGGTATAAGTTTTATATAAGTTTTCATTCGTAAACTACTTTCATTGTAAGCAAGTTTGATATTGATAATCAAAGTGAAAGTTTGTTTATATCATTGAGTGTTCTTGTTTAAGTGTTAAATTCCGCATAACACTTAGATTCATAAGCATATACAAAGGTTTCTCTACGTGTATTACTTGATCTAATCTCGTATACACAAAGCTAATCGATCTAAGTTTGGGATCAACAAGTGGTATCAGAGCTTGTTGAGGAACTTTTGATCTTAAAGAACACCAGAACCCTAAAAATCACCAAAACCCTAATTTTCTCAGAAACCCTAAAAACATCATGTCTGAAGCAATAACCTCCTCTTCCTCAGCTTTACCAAACATCAATATTCCCATGCTTGATGCAACCAACTTTGACTTGTGGAAGTTCAACTTTGAACAATATCTAGGGATCTACGACTACACACTTTGGGAGGTTATTGAATATGGAAACACATTCGATAAAGCCCAAAAGATTCTTAATGTCATTGCTCAAAGAACAGCTGTTGCTTGATGTTCTGAAGATGATAAGAGAGAAAAACCTGGAGCTGGTAGAGCCGTGTCTGCTGATGACATAGCAAAGAGAAGGGTTGACATGAAAGCCCTAAATATTCTGAAAGTCTCTTTGGGACAAGAAAACCAACATAAATATAGAGGCTATGAATCTGCTAAGGATCTTTGGGCAGCTCTTGAAGTTGCACATGGTGGCAATGCAGACACTAGGGAAGAAAAGAAAAGGCAACTCATGCATGATTATGCTGTCTTCAAAGCTCAACCCAATGAGAAACTGAGTAGTGTGAGAAGCAGATTGCTTGACATTACAAGCAAGTTGTCCTTCATGGGGACACAAGTTGGTGAAGTTGACATCAATGCTACCTTTCTCAAAAGTCTTGGTGAGGCATGGAAAATTGAGGCAAGATCTATTCTTGCTAACAATACTTACAAGAGCTCCTCGTTTGATGACATCTACAACAAACTAAAGCTGTTGGAAGATGAAACTCTTTTAGAGAATGGAAGCAAGTCTACCACCAGTAATATGGCCTTCTTTTCTCATAGTGAAGGTCAATTCAATCAGAAGGACTCTTACATACATCCAGTTACTGGATCATCATATGTCAGCACTGGAACAAGTCCTGTCAACGCCTCCTATTCAGACGCTGACACATTTACAAGTGACTCCCCAAGTGTTAAACCTGCTGGTTTAGATTTGGATACTGTTTGTGCTTACATTGCTTCTTTGCCCAATGGTTCAGTGATTACATATAAGGACCTTGAGCAGATAAGTGATGATCACTTGGAAGAGATAGACATCAAGTGGAACATGGCTCTTGCTAGTATAAGAGCAAATAGGTGGAACAAAAGGTTTAAAAAGAAGATGACCTTCAATGCTAAAGACACAGCTGGATTTGATAAATCCAAAGTTAAATGCTACAACTGTCATCGTATGGGGCACTTCATGAGGGAATGCAGATCTCCTAGAAGATCTGATGCTGGTAAACCCTCAAGTCAGGTTGTTAAAGCTCAGGATTCCAAAGCTATGGTTGCAGTTCAAGGAATTGATGGTACAGGATGGGATTGGAGCTATCTGGCTAAGAATGTTGAAGAGGATAAAGCTTTGGTTGCTGATATTGAAGAAGAAGAGCATGTTCAATATGCTCTCATGGCACACTCCTCCTCTTCATCTGATAATGAGGTATATGATGATGCTTTTTGTAGCAAAGGTTGTAGGTTAAACACTGAAAGACTTAACAAAGAGGTGTTAAAATTAAAAGATGATATGAGTACTGAAAGATGTAAATTGTCTAATTACCAACTAGCTCTTACTGAAACTGAGAAAACCGTTTCTGAATACAAGAAAATGGAATTTGATTTAAAAGATAAAATCAACATTTTAAAACATGAGTTAGATGCTAGTATGGATATTAGAAATATCATGGAAAGGGTTAATGGTGAAATACGTGCTAAGTTAGATGAGGCCATTAAGAATAAAGATAATGTTGGCCTTAAAATTCAAATATTTGATAGAGCCACCCAAACCCTAGGAGACTGTGTAGCTAAACAAAGGGATCCTAAGGACATGACATGGATTGGGATGAATGATTACTCCTTGGTTCCACCACCAGTTGGTGACTTCTATGGTGTCCAACAAAGGGACTTATCTTGGACTGGTTTACCAGAGCTCCAAGAGGAGGAATTCATTCCTCTACCAAGAGTTGTCACTCCAGTGGAAGAGTATCAACAAAAGTTGACTGACCTAAATGAGTGGAAGAAAGCTAACCATACTTTATTTGTTAAGGGAGGTTTGCTATGTGAAAGTCCAAATGAGTCTACACCCATTAAGGTTACTAACCCAATCACTGGTAAAGTTGTTGACCTAGGCTCAAACACTATTAGAAGACCTAGCATTAAATATGCAGAGATGTATAGGAATACTAGGTCACCCAAGAGTCAAGTTAGCAATCATGGAACAGGCTTCTTCTCCTCTAGACCTAAGGTTGTGTCTAGAAAAGCTTGTTACACGTGTGGTAGTTTTTCACACTTGGCATACAAGTGTGTCAACGCTCACAAAGCCAGCGCTGACAGAAACAATTTCAGCGCTGATAGGAACAAAGTCAACGTTGTTAGGAAGTCAAACGTTGTCAGACCTAAACCTTGTGTGCAGCAAAGTCCACAAGTGATTAGACCTGCCCCATTCTTTTCTAGAAGGTCTAACACTCATGGACAAAGACCATTTCAAAAGACAAACACCTGGTCAAATAGGCAATGGGTTTCTGTAGCAAACCCTAGGTTCAACGCTGACAAGGGTAATTTCAGCGTTGACAGGACAAATTCTAACGCTGACAGAAACGTGACCAGACCTAAATATTTGCAGCCACAAGGTAAGGGGTCTAAAGCTTCTTCAAGCTTAACATGGAGACCCAAGAAAGATCAAAACCCTAATGATAATGGGATTTCAGTGACTTGCAATAGATTTAATTACATTTCAAAGGTCATTACAAAACCTATTGGGGTTAACTGGGTATTTCATCCTAAAAAGGATGAGAATGGGGTTGTTGTGAGAACTAAGTCTGTTCTTATTGAACAACTAGATGAATCCAAGTCTTTTGATACTTGGGTTCCCAAAGAAAACTAATTTGTTTTCTTTATGTGCAGGGCATTCAAAGACAGATCAATGATTATGGATATTGGGATAGTGGATGCTCAAGGCACATGACAGGGAAGGAAGACTATCTGACGAATTTCACTCCTATTAAAGATGGTGATAAGGTATACTTTGGAGGTGGATATGGAACTATCACAGGCAAAGGAACCCTTCTCACAAATAATCTACGTTTTGAGAACGTCTTCCTGGTAAAAGAACTTGATTACAACTTGTTTAGTGCATCACAGGTTTGTGATAACAAAAATAAAGTTCTGTTTACTGATACTGAGTGTTTGGTGTTAAGCAAGGATTTTAAGATCCCTGATGAGAAATATATTGAGTATAGAACACCTAGGCATAAGGACATATATAATGTGAATTTAAATGGGATTAAAATGAATACCGATATGTCTTGTTTTTATGCTAAGGCCTCAGTAGATGAGAGTAATTTGTGGCACAGGAGACTAGGGCACATAAATTTTAAAAATATAAATAGACTTGTGAGGCTTGGTTTAGTTGATGGTTTGCTTGAGAAGGCCTTCCACAATGACCACTCTTGTGTTGCATGTCTTAAAGGCAAGCAACACAAGGTCTCATTCAAGTCCAAACAGGTGCATACTAGTTCCAGACCTCTTCATATGCTTCACATGGACCTCTTTGGTCCAACAAATATAGAAAGCTTGAATGGTAAGTCATATTGCTTTGTTATCACAGATGACTTTTCTAGATTTACTTGGACATTCTTTCTAGCTATGAAGAGTGACACAGCTGATATTCTAATTAATTTTATCACTCAGATTGAGAAAAGGTCTGGCAATGAGGTTAAAATGCTTAGGAGTGATAATGGTGGAGAATTTAGGAATAAGAAGTTAGATGATTTCTGTGCCAGGAAAGGAATTACTAGGCAATTTAGCATTGCTAGAACCCCACAACAAAATGGGGTTGCTGAGAGGAAAAATAGAACCCTAATTGAAGCAGCCAGAACAATGTTGGCTGATGCTCACTTTCCTATAGCCTTTTGGGCTGAGGCTGTTAATACAGCTTGCTATGTGCAAAATAGAGCATTGGTTAACAAAATTCAGAACAAAACACCTTATGAGTTACTTTGGGGAAGAAAACCTAATATTGGTTTTCTCAGACCTTTTGGCTGTCATGTAGTAGTCTTGGATACTAGTGATGCCTTAGGGAAATTTAGTGCAAAAGGTGATGAGGGTTACTTCATGGGGTATTCAGTCCAGAGCAAGGGTTATAGGGTTTATCTTAAAGAGGACAAACGTATAGTTGAAAGAATACATGTTAGGTTTTTAGAGAATAAACCTAGTGATCCTGAAAGTGGTCCTAATTGGTTGTTTGATTTGGAACCCTTATCTAGAACTTTAAATTATATGCCTGTCACTAATCCAGACATTGTGAAGGTAACTTCAAATGTTGTGGAGGAACAAGTTGTTAATGTTTCAGGTACACAGGTTAATGAGAGGGTTGGATCACAAGCAGAAAAGGCATCTCCTATATCAGAATATGTCACTATTCCCATTTGAACAGATGCTTTTGCTGCTGCTGCTGCTGGACAAGATAATGGTGGTTTCCAAGTACCACCAGATACAAACATGCATGGTCCTTCAGGCGCTGACAAAGGCAAATCTAGCGCTGATAAGACCAATTCAGACGTTGATGGCTCAGACGTTGACAACAACAGTTCAAGCGTTGTTAGCCCAAGCGCTGACAAACAAGGTTCAGGCGTTGACAACAATTCTGCCCATCTTTTCTCTTCAAATTTTGAACAAGGTGAACCTTCCAATTTATATGAAGAGGTTCATCCTCATGTTGATGTAAGAGAGTCTGATGAAGAAGATATTGGCAACATGGAGCATGAGGTTGAGGACACCAGACTTTTTGAAGGAGGAGTTCTCACTTCCACAATGAAGAATCCCCCCCCCCCCATCCCAGATCATTGGTGATATTATGACTCCAGTTCAGACTAGAAGATCTCATCAAGGTCTTGGTGGGTTTATTGCCAATATACACAAGAAGGTTGATACCCCTCTTGTGCAAGCATGTTTGTTTGCATGTTTTCTGTCACAAGAAGAACCCAAGAAAATATTTGATGCTCTCAAAGAACCAAGTTGGGTGGAAGCAATGCAGGATGAGCTTCACCAATTTGCAATTCAGGATGTTTGGGAGCTGGTTGGTTGTCCTAGATATGTCAGACCTATAGGGACAAGATGGGTTCTCAGGAACAAAAGAGATGAAAGAGGCATTGTGGTCAGAAACAAGGAAAGGTTAGTGGCTCAAGGTTATACACAAGAGGAGGGGATAGACTATGAGGAGGTCTTTGCACCAGTAGCAAGGATTGAAGCTATTAGGATTTTTCTAGCCTATGCATCCTGCATGGGCTTCACAGTCTATCAAATGGATGTCAAGAGTGCCTTCCTCTATGGAAATATTGTTGAGGAAGTTTATGTGATGCAACCTCCTGGTTTTGAGGATCCAGAGCATCCAGATAAAGTGTATAGAGTCAAAAAGGCTATGTATGGCCTTCATCAAGCCCCCAGAGCATGGTATGGTACCTTGTCTACCTATTTGGTGGATAATGGATTCAAGAGGGGCACCATAGATCAGACACTATTTACAAAGAAGAAAGGAAAGCATGTGTTGCTTGTCCAGGTCTATGTTGATGATATCATTTTTGGGTCTACTGATCCAAAGATGAGTGAGGATTTCTCCAAGCTTATGACAGACAAATTCAAGATGAGTGCTATGGGGGAGATGAACTTCTTTCTTGGTTTACAAGTTCAGCAGAAAGAGGATGGTATCTTCATCTCCCAGGACAAATATGTGGCTGAAATCTTGAAGAAGTTTGGCTTTTCTCCACATGAAAAGAGAGCTACTACTCCTATGGATAGAGAACACCCTTGGGGAAAGATTGGAGATGGGAAAGATGTTGATATCAGGCACTATAGGTCCATGATTGGATCCTTGATGTATCTTACTGCCTCCAGACCTGACATCATGTTTGTTGTGTGTGCTTGTGCACGCCATCAAGTGACTCCCAAAGAATGTCACCTTTATGCTGTGAAGAGGATCTTTAGGTACCTAAGATGCTATCTTAGTCTTGGTTTGTGGTACCCAAAGGATTCACCATTGGAGCTGATTGCATATTCAGACAGTGATTATGGAGGTGATAAATTTGATAGGAAATCCACAACTGGTGGATGTCAGTTTCTTGGGAGCAGGTTGATATCTTGGCAATGCAAGAAACAAACAGTGGTGGCTAATTCTACAACTGAAGCAGAGTATGTGGCTGCAGCTGCATGTTGTGGCCAAGTTTTGTGGATTCAGAACCAGCTGTTGGACTATGGGTATAATTTCATGCATACTAAGATATTTGTTGACAATAATAGTACTTTATGCATCATTAAGAATCCTGTACATCATTCTAAAACTAAACACATAGAAATTAGACACCATTTTATAAGAGATTGCTTTGAGAAAGGTTTAATACAACCAGATAGGGTTGACACTGAGGAAAATGTGTCAGATTTATTAACTAAACCTTTTGATGCTGGGAGATTTCAATACTTGGTAACAAGTATTGGAATGGTCAATCTTACATAATATGTGTTTTGGAGTCTTTTTGTAAAAGTATGTACAGGATGATGCATTATTATTGTTGGTCTTATTGATGATTTAGATTTTCCACTATATTTTTCTAACACTGACAAAGGTTGCTTGAACACTGATAAGTGTTTTTGTAACGTTGTCAGCAATATAATTGTCTAACGCTGACAAAGCTTCCCTCAACGCTGTCATGTGTTATCGGGGCGTTGTCAGCAACAATGTTAGTTTTGTGGTTTTCAATCTAAATGTGCAGATGGTGTTAGCAGTATACCATTGGATACAGAGTTGCTTAAGGATCAATGGAGAAGCATTTGGACAAGTTTTTATTTATGGATGATGGTTGGAATGTCTCATTCCTATCTTGACATAAATTTTTTATGTTCATGCATGATTTTAGAAAACGTTTGTATCATAGTTTAAGGGGAGGTTTTAGGAACCTTTAGGACTTTTGGGTATCCATATGATACTCTTATCACAATTCTAGATTGTGTCCACAGGCGAGTATGAGTTAGTTTTACTAAATCATGAGGCACTGTAGCATGCAAAGTTGATATACTGTGCATGCTGCCAAGACATTTTTGGCCTAGAATTGGTTGTGGTCTGTTGGGAGACTTGGGAATCATTTTGTTATGGGATTCACCTGGGAGTAACAAAGAATTTTATAAGATAACTTAGTTGTTAAGAATTTTGGTTAGCAAGGGACACTAGAGGACTGTTATGTCTATCTTGCTTATGCAAGTGTGCATAACTGGACAGTGCTTGCCGCCCTATGATAATTATCAGCTTTTTGGTTATCTTCTCTAGGATAAATTACTTTGTTAAGGTCATTTTTCATTTTTAAACATTTTTATTTTTGGACGCTGACAAGAATTTTCCAAGCGTTGTTGTGACCAAATTGGACGCTGACATGGCTATAGGCAAACGTTGACAAGATTATAGCCGTTGGGCGTTGATAGGTTATTTTTGACCGTTGACACTCAATAGGACCTACCCAGTTGTTACTTTTTGACAAATTTTTAGGCCGTAATTTTAGGAGTTGTTACTTTCATTTAATGCATGAGATAACTTATAACTTTTTCAATATTTTCATGATTGATTTTTGAAAATATTTGCCTATTTTTGGGCCTATCACATGCATCTTCTTCTCCTATAAATTTGGCTCCTATTTTAAACAGGGTATCTATAATTCTTGTCTAACAATTTTCTCTTATCAACTTCATCTTCTTCACTTAAAATTAAGAGCTTTCATCAATGGCACCAAAGTTTAAACCAACAGAATTAGAATTGGGGTTCAGATCTCAACACAACATGATTGCATATCTTGTCGTTGATGATACTCTGTTTTCTCAATACACACAAATGGTGGCGTATTTGAACGCATCCCCGTTAAGGTATGCTCTTTCTCATGCACCACTCATTCCAGTCACACACATTAAGCAGTTTTGGAACACTGTTAGTTCCTCAACAGTTAATGGAGTGACCACATTGACTTCTATTGTTCATGGGAGACCTTGGGTGGTTACTGAGGCGTTGGTACGCCAAGCCTTGCATCTTGATGATGCTGATGGTATAGCCACCCTTCCCATAAATGAAATAGAACAAGGGCTTAGGGCTTTGGGATATCCTTTTCCTGATGAAGGTACTCTAAATAAGTATCATAAGCAGGAATTTCCCCCAGCCTGGAAGTACCTCATACATGTCCTCCTTCAATGTTTGAGTCCCAAATGTACTGCACACAATGAGATCAATAGATCCATTGCAAGCGCTATTGTGTGCATTGCAACAGGGCAAAAATTTAATTATTCTAAAATGATTTTTAAGGGGATGTGTAAAAACAAGGGGAACAAAATGACTTTAGCTTATCCCCGTTTTTTGCAAATGGTTTTTGATGTTCAAGGTTACTGCTCAAGGGATCAAATGATTTTTATAAGATCCCTGAGCAAAAGAAAGCTATTTTTATGAAGATGAACTCACCACCCCATAGAGACCTACCTTTAACCCAAGCCATGCTTGCTGTTATTGCAGCAGCACAACCCCAACCAGACCCCCAACCTCAAATTGACCCTCAACCACAACTTGAACCAATTCCTGAACCTTTACCTTCACCTGAACAAATGCGAATTGACTAATAATCCTTCAACGCTGACACACTCAATGTTGGCGTTGATGTGCCTATTTCCAACGCTGACACACAACCTTCACAATCCCAAACACCCCTTAACCAACCCACTTCTACCCATTCTTCCACACCATCTTCCACACCCCCTGAATATAGGTTGATGAAACGCCAAAGGACTACTGGAGTGTTCTCCTCTGGTGGTCCTAGCCATGTAGCAGAGAGAACCACCACCACAAGTGTGGCTGGTGACCTGGATGAGGCTGGGACTATTGGTTCTGGCTTAGATGCTGGCCAAGGCAGTCCCACCATCATTAAGTCCTCATCCATGCCCAATGAATCTGACTTGGGAGGTCAAATCCCCATTTTAGAAGAGGGCAGACTAGAACCAATGACTCTTATGGATTTGACGGCAGTCTGCATAAGCTTGCAAAAGCAAAATGCAGACTTAGTACACATTGTCAGCTCTCAAGGCCTTGAACTCAAACAATTGAGGGAGAGGATTGTTGTTTTGGAAAGTGATCGTGTTAGGAAGGGTATGGAGGAATCTTCCAAAGGGGAGGAAGATCCAATAAATCTGAGTGATAAGGGCAGTCATGATGGTCAATCATTGGATATTGCTGAGGCCCTTACAACTTTGAAGAAACAAACAGGTTTTGATACGTCCTTAGTCTCTCCTACCAACTTAAATTTGTCATTTACAGCTATGTTGAGAGAGGTTACAAAAGGCGCTGAGGGAGGATATTTGGGCGTTGACAAGGAAAGTTTGGACGCTGACAGAAATATTTTGGGCGCTGATAGGACAAAGTTGGGCGTTGACAGACCTGCACATGAAGGTGATGTATCCCAGTCATCATCTATCATCAAGGAGGTTTCTACTCAGGTATCACCATCTACCTTACCAACCATTGCACCATCAGATAAGGGTAAGGGTATTTTGGTAGAAGAGAGTGTTCCAAAGGATGCAGCTGAGTTTGATAGAAGATTAGCTGAACAAATGATGGAACAAGATGAAAAGGAAAAGTCACCATTTGTTGTGACTTCAGAAGAAGGAAGTGATGGAGCTAGCTTGGACTCAAGTGTGATGATTATAGAACCAAAGAGGCTTGAGTATGGTGATGAGTTTTCTAGGGAAAAGTTGAGAGAATTGAAATTGCAGGTTGACTTTGACATGCCAGAGGTGGTTCAAATGTATCATGCTTGGGAAGACAGATGCATGGAGAATCCAGACTTGACCATTTCAGATCAAATATGGGGTTTGGAGATTATACTTAGAGTTCCGAAGGATTGCCAGGTAATTTTGAAACACAAGGCAAGCAATATTCTCTCAGAGTTGAAAAGGGATAGAAGGGAGCTCTACTTTATGTTGCTCAGATGTCATGGAGTTGGATGGACATATCAGAAGTTGAAGGCTTTGACATTTGATGAGTTGGAAAACAGGGCTTATCCCATTTGGGTGAGAGTGCAGGAAGCAAACACTCTCAGACTTCTTTCAGATGAAAGAAAGGAGGAACTTGCAGAAGAAATGGAACTCACGAAAGCTATGATTGTTCCCAGGCCAGTGAAGAAGGGAATTTCATTTGATTTTCCAAAAGATATGGATCCACTATATCCAAGTGAAGCAGTTATAAGAAAGAGCCTCAAGCTCTCCCCATTAGAAGCTTCAGATATGGTGCAAGTGTAACCATTAGATTCCAGGAACCCAATTGTGAGCTATCAAGAAGATGAATGTGGGTTTTGGAAGATTGGCAGATTTGGAAAGGAGGTACGCACTTTTACCACTCTCATATCTTTGTTTGCAAGTTGTGATAGAGAACACTTGGTGGACCTTTGGAGGTTGCTAGAGACCAAGTATGAGGCTGTATGATAGGTGTGTAAACACCCATCTTTTCTACCACTTAATTACAATAATAACCGGACCAAAACGTGTATTTTATGTCTTTTATGTCGGAATTATGCGTGGTTTGTGTTTTTGTTGTGATTTAGGACGAAAAGGTGAAAAGTGGAGAAAACACGGGAATTCACGGGCATTTACGGACTTTTATTGAAGAAAAAGATGAAAAACAAAGTCGAGAAGTCAAGAGTGCAAAAAGAACGGACGTCCACGACCAATTCTGAAGATTTATCGAAGAAAAAGTCAAAAGACGGAAGTTTATCAAAAGCCGAAGAATTCAAGTCTATTTTATTGAAGAATTTAAAGACGAGTTCAAAGAAATCCCGAAGCCAAAAGTCCCTTAAGTCCACTTTTAAAGAAGATTAGAAGAAAAGGACTAAGTATGCAATTAATGAAGATTATATGCTTAAGGGCTTAATGATGCAATTATGAAGAAAGGAAGGAGGGGAGGAAGCTTCCTAATCCTCCCCTATATATAGATTAGGATGTTTACATTTCATTGTTGTTGGCTAAGTGTGACAATTAGCTCTTCCACCATTTAAATACCTTGTCATTTAATTTCTTGTCAAATTTAAATACCTTGTCTTGCACCTTAAATTCATTTAATTTCAAGTAAGTTTTCATTTAATTATTGTCAATCTTTACTTTATCTTGCCAATCTCTTATCTACCTTTCTTAATCTTTGATTTGTGTGTTTATGTTTATGTTCATGTTAATGCTTTTATTTTGATCCAAGTGGTTTTTGATTATTTTGATTAAAGTTGTTTGATTTCTTGATTTTAATTGTTTGTTGATGTTTACTGTTGATTTGTTATGAGTATGATTAATTCGTGTGTTTGATTTTGGTTAATTTGTTATTAAAACTGCTGTTACTGTATCCCCTTGTTCTTCGGGAAAGTTGTTTGTGTTTCTGATCTTTCCAAGTGAAAACTTCCGAATCAAGAGAGGGAGTTTGTTCATTCGGAACTTCCAAAGTTCCGAGTCAAGGGTTCATCCGGAAGATCTTAGGCTCAGCAAAACTTCCGAGTCAAGCTTGTTCATCCGGAACATTCAAAGTTCCGGACGAAGGAAAACTTCCGACTCAAGAACTATTCATTCGGAACTTCCAAAGTTCCGAACCAGAAAAGCTTCATTCGGAACTCAAAAGTTCCGGATCAAGCACTGTTCATTCGGAACTTCAAAAGTTCCGGATCAGTGGGTATTCATTCGGAAGTTTCCAAAGTTCCGAACCAAGAGCTGTTCATTCGGAACTTAAAAGTTCCGAATAAACTTCTGGATCAAGGGTAAGTTCCGATTCAAGAAGTGTTCATTCGGAAGTCTGAAACTTCCGAATCAAGGGGGCTTCATTCGGAATCTTCCGAATCAAGGGTGACCAAAAACTTCCGAATCAAGGCAAATTTTATAAGTTCCGAATCAGTAAAGTTCCGAACGAAGGATTGTTTTGGATAAGTGACATATTCAGATCAATTAGTTCCGGATCAAGGATTTTGGTAATATTCCGAGCGAAGAAGAATCATTCCAACCGAAGGTGACATTCCGGACGAGTGATTGTTCCAAACGAAGGATAATTCCGAATGAGCTGTATTCATGTTCTTATGAGTTTTTGTCTCTGATTTTGATTTTCAAGCTTTATTTTTCCTGCCTTTTATTTAATTGCACTTTAAGATTATTTACCTTAGCTTTATTTTAGTTTTGCCTTAGTTTAAGTTTTAGTCGCGTTTTAAGTTTGCCTCAGTTAGATTTAAGTTTGCGTCATTTACTTTAGTGCCCTTTAATTTCAGTCACGCTTTTAAATACTTGCACCTTTATTTTAATTAGACTTAGATTTACTTTAACGCACCTTTACTTTAATTGTTTTGCACCTTTTATTTTAAATACTACAACGACACATCTTTTGTTCCACCAAAAACAATAGAGTCACATAGAGAGCCTAGATCAATTCGATTAGACCATGACAACGAACTTAACTTTTTAATTAGGTAAAAACAATAGTTATCAAATGGCGCCGATGCCGACACTTTTCGTAAAGATTAACGGTTTTCTGTGAAAGACGCGTTGCTTTTTGGGATCCGTTCACTTGTGAGCGTTATTTTTCTTGCATAAAAAATTCAAAAAAATAAAAAAAAAAACTAAAAATTGATAAAAATACATAAAAATTAAAAATTTCAAAAATCCAAAAAGATTTTATCTTTCTTGTGTATATATATTGTCTTTGTGTTTGGTTTTGTTTTCTTTTGCATTTTCAGGTGTATGCGTACTAGATCTTCTAATTATCAAGAGCCCGAGCCTCAAGAAGATTTAGATATGGCAGGTGTTAACAACAACAACATTCCACCGCACCTCAATAATAATAACAATAACAACAATGTTCTCCCACAGCCCGATCTTCGGACCATGGAGGAACTTTGTCAACCAACAATGTTTGGACGAGGAGGACCGATTGCACCGATGCAAATCAACGCTCCTGAGTTTTCGTTGAAGCACCACATGATTCAGCAAGTACAAACAAACCCATTTAGAGGATTGCCTGATGATGATGCCAACAAACACCTCGACAAGTTCATTACAATCACCCAAAGCATGAAGTTGCCCGGGGCCACAATGGATGTTCTTCGCCTACAACTCTTTCCACATACTTTATCGCATCATGCCGAGAAATGGTTTGATCGTCTCCCGAAGAATTCTATTCACACTTGGGATGACATGACTCAACGCTTTTTATCGCGCTACTTTCCACCATCCATGGTCACAAGCCTTCGCAATCAGATCAGCGGTTTCATGCAAGACCCTGATGAATCTCTTTTTGACGCTTGGGAGAGATATAATGTCTTGATCGACCGTTGTCCAAACCACAACATGCTTCCCGTCACATTGATTGATACTTTCTACAACGGATTGACTTTTCGAGATCGTGATACGATCAATGCAGCCGCCGGTGGCACATTCATGAAAAGGAGACCCGAGGAGTGTAGAGAGTTAATTGAGAACATGACTACTCACCACAAAAACTGGGATTCCTCTGCTTCTTCAAGGAACAACCCGAGAGTCAATGTTTCCTCTACCTCAGCAAACCCTGAGATGACCGAACTCACCCGCATGATGGCTGAAATGAGCAAAAGTATTACGCTTCTCGCTTCAAACCAACAACAACAACAAGTTAAAGCGGTTGCTAATCCTTGTGAAACATGTGGCGGTCCTCACTCATACACCGATTGTCCTTCGACACAAGGAAATCCGGAAAATGTGTATGCTGCTTATGGTAATTATTCACCGGAAAATTACCAAGCTAGACAACAAGGGGATAGAAATCTGCTGAGCTACCGTTCCAACAATTACCTTTCACCCGGTTTTTCTCCTCAAAACCAAAACCCCGCCAACAACTACAATAGAAGCAACCAAATCCCACCAAGAGCTTCTAACCCTTATCAACCACCCAACAACACCCACCCATTAATCCCAATGTTGATGCCATCATGAGAACTCAAGGTGAGCAAATCAAGAATCTACAGAGCCAAATAATCAATTTGAAAGGAGATATCTTGAAGCAAGGAAATGAAATCAGAACCAAGGTTCGTGATAATATTCAATCCTCTTTCAGCACTCAAACGACTGAATTAAAGAATCTGTTGGCTAGTTTCTTGCCCGAAGCTCAACCTTCTTCTTCTTCGGGTTCTCTACCTTCAAACACCGTCACCAATCCGCGAGCTAATGTGAGTGCTATAACTACGCGTAGTGGAATTACCATTGTCAATCCACCTATCCCACCACCATCATCTACACCTCCTCCACCACCATGTATCCCTACTCCTCCTACACCTAGTATTAGTGCACCATTACCGTCTCCGCCTCGTAATGACGATGTATCTCGGAAGGACCCGTCAACATCTCAACCTTCACCAACTACACCTTCACCGTCTCCCTATCAACCCAGAATCCCATACCCTTCTCGCATAGGCAAGAACAATGATCTAACCAAGAATGACTGTCAAGTATCGAAATATGTGGATATGCTATCTAAAATGACCATCAACATTAGCCTTGTTGAAGCACTTTTCCACATGCCGAAATTTGTCAAAGCATTCAAGGAATTGCTTAGCAAGAAGGAGAAGCTCATTGAACTCGCCAACACACGCTTAAATGAAAACTGCTCAGCAGTTATTCTTAAAGAATTACCGGAAAAGCTTGGAGATCCCGGTCGTTTTGTGTTGCCTTGCGTGTTCAACAAAACTGAAGTATTTACTGCCCTTGCTGATCTCGGGGCTAGTATTAATTTGATGCCACTGAGTGTTTGGAAAACACTATCATTGCCCGATCTCATTCCAACAAAGATGACTCTTGAACTTGCAAATCGCACTCTCGCTTACCCCGTTGGTATAGCCGAAGACGTGTTTATCAAAGTTGGCACATTTACTTTCCCGGTCGATTTTGTCGTAGTTGATTATGAAATGGACCCTCGTATTCCTTTAATACTTGGTCGGCCATTTTTGAGAACCGGACGAGCTTTAGTAGATGTGGCCGAAGGTGAGTTAATCTTACGAGTCGGGGATGATTCAAAAGTTTTTAAAATGGGGAAGCTTACAGGAAAATCCTTTGGAAGTCGAGAATCTGTGAATATGATTAATGTGCTCGATGACTTTACCGTCTATGACAATCCTCTATTCGATTCTTCTATTGATAATCCACTCTTTGAAGATGATGTGGATGATTCTTGCTCCACTTTGGAACCTTCTCCCATTTATGATTCTCCACCGGTCTTCGATGCTTATGATGATAATGATTCTAGCTCAGATTCGGATGATTTTGATTGTACTTCTGAGTATCCCGAGCTGCCCACTTTCGATGATTTTGATGAGGCTGATACTCTCTCGAGCGATTCTTCACACGATGAAGATCCTCCGCCATCACTCGATCCTACTTTGGACGATTATTTATTTGAGGAAGATTTCTCTGAATTTCTTAACACATACTTCCCTCATGAAAGTGATGCTCCTCCTTTGGACTTTGAAGATTATCGTCTTGATCCTACTTAGGATTTGAAGAACAATCTGTCAAAGGAGAAGAAACCGGTTGACACCAATATCCGTTGCACATATGATTTAACACCTCTTTGTCCCCCTTCTGAGGACGAGGTTGTGCTTCTTTGTGGATCTTCTTCACACTCGACTGAGCCTGAGTGCTATTTTCCCTTAAAGGAAAAGGTGTTCGACCCCGGTATTGAAGTCTTTAAGCCATCTCAGTATCCACCTGATGAAATAAAAGGAAAAATCTTTGGACATTTTGAAGACATGCTTGCACTTCACCCTTGCTTCCACCGTGCTCCATCGCTGCTTAAGGGAACCCTGCCACTTCTTCTCTGGCTTGCCTTGTTCGCCTTAAGCTTGTGCTTATTGATGGACGAAAACTATATCTTTGATCCTGGTGGATATGTTTCATGCTTCTTCCGTTGATGATCAAGGTCGAGTCAGGCTCACGACTCGGTTAACAAAAACCAAGCACTTCTTGGGAGGCAACCCATGCATCTATCTTTTCGCTTTCTTTATCATAAGTGTAGGGGAGACCCGTTGGTTTGCTTTCCTCTCCTCACTTCTTAATCAGGGATTCGAGCTTCAATGATCCATTCTTGATGATTCTTGACGACCCGTGATTCCGTGTTCTACTTCTTCCCGGTTCTATCCTAAACTATTTTCGATTCACTATTTTATATTTTCTCAATATTAAAATAGGAATCTCTTTAGTTGTCTTTTCCTTAGCAAGATTTAAACAACGTGCACAATGTCCTAAGTGTAGGGGAGTTTACTCCCACATGCTTAAACATTGAGGACAATGTTTATCTTAAGTGTAGGGGGGACTTCTATCGAAGTTAAGTGGTCTTTTCCTTGTATTTGTCCTCATTTTAACCGGAAAATCAATTTTTCGACATTTTTCAAAATTTTTGATCTATTTTGGCCTATTAGTTTTTCCCTTTGTATAGTTATTTTCTTTCCTTATTAGAATAAATGTTTAATAAGTGGTTTTAATTTTCAAACGTTGTGAATCTTTTGACTCAACCCGAGTTTACTTATTTAAGTTACTCTAGCTAGTACCCTTAACGCATTTAAGTCAAGTTTTGCTAGGCTTTTATACAGGGAGCTATAAAACGCGAAAGTCTTAACTCTCACGGGTTAAGAACAAGAACTTTTCGCAAGTTCCTATAATTGATCCTAGAGAGTCGTTTATCAAGGGGACTTTAAAATGCGATTTCTAAACTTGAAAAAGTCTAAGAATTTGCAAGATCCTATAGGCGACTCGAAAACCCAAAATTTTGATTTAATAGGCTAAGTATCCACGAGTCTCATTCCTTGAGATTTTAAACTGTGGAGAACGAGAGATGATAGAGCCAATTATAAGTTCGGTATTCTTTCGTGAATTTATGTGAGTTAATTATAAGCCTATTCTCCCATCGCTTGCTAATAAATTTATCTGCTAATAAATAAGGTTGTACGATTTGAAAAGTTACTTAGCTTCTAGCCCCAGATCGTTTAAAAGTTGCTCGGTATGGATTAGAGTTCATAGCCAAGGCATAACTTATTGAAGCGGGACGCGAAGATTGGCGAGTCCGAAAAGGCCCTAACAAGGCATGAGGGCTATATTTTGTTGCTAAAGATCCAAAGTGATGTGAAGAATCATTTATCGAAAATCAATATGAAGGATCGAGACACACGACGTAAAGCAAAACTCCCCAAAAGTCATGGAGAAGTGTATCCGAAAAGACCCTAACAAGGTATGAGGATAAATAGATCCAAGTCATAAAAGGAGGCGGATCGTTGTATATCAAAGTCCAAAATAAAGATTGGAGAAAAATGAAGAAGTCGTGGTCCAAGTATGAATCTCTCAAAACTTCAAGTGAAGAAATTCCATTATGAAGAGAAGACCATTATTTCATGAACGTCTCTCAAGGTTTGAAGTATGAAGTCGCTGCCAAATATCGGTCCGAGAAAGGTCTCAAATCGCGAAACAAGTTATGCCAAGATATGAACTTTATGAGGTCCCGAGAAGAAGTTTTAAAAGATTTGGTCCTTTAGCTAACTATTGATTAAATCGTTCACTTTATTTTCAGACTTAATAACTACCGAAATAAGTCAAAAATGCATCCTTGTGATCATTCAAGACAAATAATAAAATATAAGAGATACCCCTAGGAATAAGGGAGTCTAAGTGAATAATTGGCCCACATGAGTTCGTGTTAGTTTACTAACTTATAATAACAATGATCTCGTTTTTAAGCTTGGTTTGGAGAAAGTGAAAACTTGAGGATGATGATTATTCATAACATTTTCAAACCCAAAGTATGCTTTTGATTTCTTTATTTTGTATGTTTTTAATTTTCTATCTCTTTAATAAAGGCCAACGTGGATTGATTATGATGAAAAGTGTAATCTTGCTTTGTAACTAATGCATTGCATGAGGACATTGCAATGGTCAAGTGTAGGTGATTTGATAGGTGTGTAAACACCCATCTTTTCTACCACTTAATTACAATAATAACCGGACCAAAACGTGTATTTTATGTCTTTTATGTCGGAATTATGCGTGGTTTGTGTTTTTGTTGTGATTTAGGACGAAAAGGTGAAAAGTGGAGAAAACACGGGAATTCACGGGCATTTACGGACTTTTATTGAAGAAAAAGATGAAAGACGAAGTCGAGAAGTCAAGAATGCAAAAAGAACGGACGTCCACGACCAATTCTGAAGATTTATCGAAGAAAAAGTCAAAAGACGGAAGTTTATCAAAAGCCGAAGAATTCAAGTCTATTTTATTGAAGAATTTAAAGACGAGTTCAAAGAAATCCCGAAGCCAAAAGTCCCTTAAGTCCAAGTTTAAAGAAGATTAGAAGAAAAGGACTAAGTATGCAATTAATGAAGATTATATGCTTAAGGGCTTAATGATGCAATTATGAAGAAAGGAAGGAGGGGAGGAAGCTTCCTAATCCTCCCCTATATATAGATTAGGATGTTTACATTTCATTGTTGTTGGCTAAGTGTGACAATTAGCTCTTCCACCATTTAAATACCTTGTCATTTAATTTCTTGTCAAATTTAAATACCTTGTCTTGCACCTTAAATTCATTTAATTTCAAGTAAGTTTTCATTTAATTATTGTCAGTCTTTACTTTATCTTGTCAATCTCTTATCTACCTTTCTTAATCTTTGATTTGTGTGTTTATGTTTATGTTCATGTTAATGCTTTTATTTTGATCCAAGTGGTTTTTGATTATTTTGATTAAAGTTGTTTGATTTCTTGATTTTAATTGTTTGTTTATGTTTACTGTTGATTTGTTATGAGTATGATTAATTCGTGTGTTTGATTTTGGTTAATTTGTTATTAAAACTGCTGTTACTGTATCCCCTTGTTCTTCGGGAAAGTTGTTTGTGTTTCTGATCTTTCCAGGTGAAAACTTCCGAATCAAGAGAGGGAGTTTGTTCATTCGGAACTTCCAAAGTTCCGAGTCAAGGGTTCATCCGGAAGATCTTAGGCTCAGCAAAACTTCCGAGTCAAGCTTGTTCATCCGGAACATTCAAAGTTCCAGACGAAGGAAAACTTCCGACTCAAGAACTATTCATTCGGAACTTCCAAAGTTCCGAACCAGAAAAGCTTCATTCGGAACTCAAAAGTTCCGGATCAAGCACTGTTCATTCGGAACTTCAAAAGTTCCGGATCAGTGGGTATTCATTCGGAAGTTTCCAAAGTTCTGAACCAAGAGCTGTTCATTCGGAACTTAAAAGTTCCGAATAAACTTCCGGATCAAGGGTAAGTTCCGATTCAAGAAGTGTTCATTCGGAAGTCTGAAACTTCCGAATCAAGGGGGCTTCATTCGGAATCTTCTGAATCAAGGGTGACCAAAAACTTCCGAATCAAGGCAAATTTTATAAGTTCCGAATCAGTAAAGTTCCGAACGAAGGATTGTTTTGGATAAGTGACATATTCAGATCAATTAGTTCCGGATCAAGGATTTTGGTAATATTCCGAGCGAAGAAGAATCATTCCAACCGAAGGTGACATTCCGGACGAGTGATTGTTCCAAACGAAGGATAATTCCGAATGAGCTGTATACAGGTTCTTATGAGTTTTTGTCTCTGATTTTGATTTTCAAGTTTTATTTTTCCTGCCTTTTATTTAATTGCACTTTAAGATTATTTGCCTTAGCTTTATTTTAGTTTTGCCTTAGTTTAAGTTTTAGTCGCGTTTTAAGTTTGCCTCAGTTAGATTTAAGTTTGCGTCATTTACTTTAGTGCCCTTTAATTTCAGTCACGCTTTTAAATACTTGCACCTTTATTTTAATTAGACTTAGATTTACTTTAAGTGCCCATTTACTTTTAAGTCTTTGCACATTTAATTAAAAACAACCAAAAATATTTGTTTCACCAAGGAACGACTGAGTCGCACATAGGACCTAGATCAATTCGTTAAGATACCGAGAACACGAACTTGAACTTTAATATTTTTATACGGGCAAAAGCCTTGTATCACTGTAGCACCAACTTCAGCCAATGGAATAAAGCTTTGGACCACATTCAAAAGAATGTGTGGACCAAAAGATGAGGATCCTCCAATTTTGAAGGATCTTGAAGATGACCTCAGTGGTCTTCAATGGAGGTTATATTCAGCTGCTGGTGTTTACCATTTGAGTTCTACAAAGTTTGTTGAGTATCTACTTGTGGATGCCCAGTATTTCATATCCAAGGCTATTTTGGAGAAGATGAAGGACACTCCGCTGGAAATAGATTATTCAAGTGACGTGGCAAAAGATTTGATCAGATTTGTTCATTACCAATATGAGAAGGTTTGTAAGATTCCTCCTAGTCCTTAATGCTTATTCAGAAACTTGATCATAAGAGTGGATATCATTGGGAATAAATTAAGGCCAGATCACTTGAGCGCTGACAAGAACAAAACAAGCGTTGACAAGAACAAAACAAGCGCTGACAGCTCAAGCGTTGACAAGTTAAAGTCAAGCGTTGACACATTTGAAGACAAGCACTGATGGAAGATATATTCTACACGTTTATTATATTCTAGAATACTTCTAGTAAGGATAAGAACGACAATGTATTTTCTATATTTATCTTTACCTAGAATAGCTGATACGTAGATTCTTGTACAAGGCTTCTTATGTCTATAAAAGAAGACCTTTAGGTATAAGCTTTATATAAGTTTTCATTCGTAAACTACTTTCATTGTAAGCAAGTTTGATATTGATAATCAAAGTGAAAGTTTGTTTATATCATTGAGTGTTCTTGTTTAAGTGTTAAATTCCGCATAACACTTAGATTCATAAGCATATACAAAGGTTTCTCTACGTGTATTACTTGATCTAATCTCGTATACACAAAGCTAATCGATCTAAGTTTGGGATCAACAGAGCTATCACTCTGCCATGGTGAAGTCATAACACTAGTGCCTCTAGTGTTATGGTTATGGTACCTCCATACCTAGTGAAACTGGTCACGCATGTATATGGCTAAGGTAACTAATAAACATAAGCATTTAATCTGTAACTACTGGGGAAAACAGTTGGCTGCATACGGGAAATCCTAATGAAGGAAGAGATTGTCCATACTAAAGAACGGGAAATCCGTACCTTATGTCCAGTAGAAGCTAATGAAAACGATGAAGAAACTACTCCGCCTTGACGGATAATACTACATAAGAAATATGGACGTGTATGAGTTGTCTGAATTACACGTGATTTACTGGTTCTGAGTGTTCTTAGCTTATTATACGTATTCTGTCATGTTTTACTGTTTTACTGTGTATTCTGTAGTTATTCTGATGTTCTGTTAAGTATTAATCATGTAGTAACGTATTATAATACTTGTATCGTAATACTAAGTAACAGTCTAAAAATAGCAGGTTTCCCTAAATAGTAAGTTTCCAAAAATAGAAAGTTCCCAGAATTAGAATTAAACTGGATTATCAATAATAAGTAAAGTTTAATTAGTATAATACAAGTCATGATTATAGCTCATTTAATTAAATAACTGGTTAATTTAATTAAACTATACGTTATACGAATTTAACTAAAATACACATTTTAATCAAATTAAGCTACGTAAAATACTCTAGGTTATACATGTAATATTAATTTTAATATTTAACCTAAGTCATGAAACTAATTAAATTAAAAGTCTAGTAATTAATTTAACTAACATGTTTTCTGATTTTTAATATGTCCCGAAACCCGAGTCCATGCTTTTAAAATTTAACCCGAGCCCGTACCCCGTGTTCCTAAATAAGCCGAGCCAAACACCCCCTTTGACAGTGGCTAACCCGGCCTAGCCGGTTGCCACTGTCTTCAATGAATCACCACCGGCTTTAGCCGGTGGTTCCCACTGTTAGCCCAAAACACACCCCGGCTGTAGCCGGGGTTCCCACTGCTTGAACCACAAGTGACACCGGCTTGAGCCGGTTGCCACTGTTTTTGATTCGGTCCAAAGTCAAGTCCCACTGAGACATTGGAGGGGTCTCGGTTGACACTAAACTTAACCACAACAACCATTATAACATAACCCCGACCCTAGGTCAGGTCCCTTGGTCTTGCGTCCGAACAACAAACCAAACCGAGACCTTAGAGGGTCTCGGTGGTGCGACTAAAAACAATCAGAGACCTTGGAAGGTCTCGGTTATGTCTCAGCTAACCCAGAACCGAACCAACACCCTTAAACATCATGGTATAATTAATCTACATGTTTTCTTGATTAGTTTTTATGATCATGACATGAATTAATCAAATAATTAAAAGAATAAGGTTTATGATTATACCTATATGTGTAGTTGTTTAGGAGTACGAACACGAACACAAACACGAACATTCCCAAGATCAAAACCCAAAATCTTCTTCCTTTTTCTTTGTTTAGCCCGGCGGCTAGATGGAGGCTCAATTAGGGTTTCTTGTGTTTTTATTGTAAAATAATAATGAAGGAAAAATCCCCTGTGGTTTTACTAATTATGGTTTTCCAATGGGTCATGGGCCAAAAGGCCCAATCTCCCTTCTTGTTACTCTTTAGCCGCGGCTCCCTTAAGCCTGAAAGCAAAACTGAAGCTTTTCCATGTTAATAAAATATACGTGTACGTTCGTGTTTCAATGTCGTGAATTTAGTTGTTGTGATCGTGTCACATTTACAATATTCATATACACTTGTTATCAATTGTCGTGACACGTGTAATAATATTGTAAGTGGAAATTTTTTGATTTATCGTTTTTTCATGTAGTTACCGTTCATGTGTGCTATTCATGGTATTTAAAAGCGGGTTTTACAATACCCATAGGGTATTGGAAAGATTGGTCCACGAGGCGAACACTCATTTTTGTGGGTTTGAGAATATCTTTTGAAATTTTTGCATACAAAGAGTATGGCATGAGGTTGATGCTAGCGCCAAGATCGGCCAAGGCGTTACATGAGTATGAGTGACGGAAAGTACATGGAATAAGAAAACTTCCAGGATCTCCCAGTTTTGGTGGTACTTTGTTTTGAACAATGGCAGAGCATTCATGATTGAGAAAAGCTAAAGAAATCTCTTCAAACTTATGCTTGTTTTTAATAAGCTCTTTATGAAATTTTCCATAACTTGGCATTCCATCCAGAACATCGACTAAAGGCATATTGATTCGAACTTCTTGGATTAAGTCGAGGAATTTACCATACTTAGCTTGCATCTTTTATTTGTGTAAGCGTTGGGGTATGGTACTTTTGGTTTGTATGGTTTTGGTGATGGGTTTGGTGTAATATCTTCAGTGGTTTTGTTTTTTGTTGGTTGTGGTTCATCGTCCTCATCGTCACTGAATGAGTTTTCGATGGGTATGTCTTGGGTTGGTTTTGAAGGTGATTCGTAAGATAAACCACTCCGCATAATATGGAATTCACATGCTCGTTTCGAGCTTGCGATGGTTGGTATTTGTTGTTGTTTTTTGGGTTAGGGTTGGTGTTGCTTGGTAAAGAACCAGAAGCACGATTTGATTATTTGTCCGTAAAGTGATCAAACTTAGCTTCAAGGTTTTGAATGGAAGTTTGGTGATCTTTGTTTGAAGTCTCGAATTTTGTTTTGAGATCAGTGAATGTATCTCGCACGAAAAGGTTGGTTTTACTTTGAGATTCAATGAAGTTATCGAGTTTGGTTTCGAGATTAGGTTTGTCTTTGGTTTGAGTGGGTTTCTTTTCGTCTCGATTGTAACTTGGTCTGTCATTTTATCTCCAATTATCGTGATCATAATTGCGATAATCGTTATAGAAACAAGTTCGGCGAAAGGTGTTCATAAAATTGGCTTCTTCTTCTTTTGTCATAGGTGTATCATCGTCATCGCATTCACTAGAAGGGTGGTTTCCTCTATAATGTTTGCATGATTCTCGAGATTTGTTTTTCATTTCTTTATATTGGGTATCGATTTTAAGAGACATGACATCCATGCGAGCCATAATTTTTTCGGTGTCGATTGGGTTGTTGTTGTCTTCCGCAAAAGCTACGGTTTTTGAAGGTTTTTGGTTTTGTGGTTTTTGGACCAATCAAGCTTGAGTAACACTTTGTCGTCCAAAAGTTGGTAAGCTTGGTTTGGGGTTTTATAGAGGAAAATACCGCCCGCTGCGGCGTTTAAGGCATCTTGGGTAGTATCATCAAGACCATGATAGAAAATCTTAATTTCATTTTCTTTCTTGAGTCCATGACCATGGAAGTTTCTGAGGAGTTCTTTCATTCTTAAACATGCGTCAGTGAGAGTTTCTCGATCTTGTTGAGAAAAGCTTCGGATTTCTCCGAGGAGTTTTTCAAATAGGGCAGTAGGAAAGAATCGGCTAATGAAAGCAGTTCTAAGACCTTCCCATGTTCGAATGGTTTCTTCGTTAAGTTCGTCAAGCCATGACTTGGCTTCTCCGGTTAGAGATGATGGAAACATCATGACTTGTACGGCTTCGGCTTGTCCTTCTCCATAGTTGAACATTTTTCAAATTCCGCTGAACTCATGGATGTGTTTGTGAGGATCGGTTTTGATTCGACCATCGAATTAGTTGTTTTTGACAAGTGTCAATTGGTTTCCCTTGATGGTAAATTTGTTTGCAACTTCAGTTAAAATGATTGCGGAGCCAGGAGTTGGTGCGACAACTCTTTCGGCTGACCACATAGGTTCATCATCGGTGTCTGACATTGGATCGTAACGTTTGATGACTCTAGTAAAGAATAGAAATTGAGAAAGGTTATTGAATGGTTGGTTGACTATTCGAGGGTGTTGAGGTTGTTCGTGTCTCCTTCTAAATATACATGACGATGGCGTCGACGTAACCTACGGTTAAGGGTACGTTCAGGTTAAGATAATGTTGAAATGGGTTGAGTTTCGGATGAACGGTGTGCATACAACAACAATTTGGTGTTAAAAGATGGAATGTGCGACATACTTAACTAAAAGTACGGCGTACTTTGGAACGCTACAGGAAGTGTGGCGCCCTTTTGAGTTGTGCAGCGTACTTTCTATACTGACAGATTTTTTTATTGTTTATGATGAGAAATGGTTCAATCTTCGATGATTATGAAAGGTTTGGTTACAAAACAGGATTGTAAGTCTCCGGCAACGGCGCCAAAAACTTGATGTTTCTTTCGCAAGTCTTAAATATATAGCAAGGATTAGACAAAACAAGGGACTAAAAACACAAACACGGGAAAGTATACCATTTCGTTTGTAGTATAGTTTTGTAGTGGTAAGCCAGGATCATTTGCGAGGACTTAATTTCGTTTTGGTAAACAAAATAATAATTGAAGGTAGAAATAATTGATTTAGATAATATAATGAAAAAATATGGCTAATATGGGATAGTTTCTATAATGTCGCGATGATGATAATAATGATCGAGATATGATTAGGTAGGTAAAGTGTGATAATTCTTTTTCGTCAAAATGGCGTTTCACAATTCACTTGGTTTTGATTCAAGAGTTACGTCTTATTAAGCTACTAAGCTTAAAACAAGTTTCCAACAAGTTCAATACTTTATCAAAATATCTAAGCGGATCTCTCCAACCAAAGATTCAAAAACGTAGACAAGTTCTTACAAACTTATTATAACAACATGACCCTCTCGGCGTCAAATTATCGTAACAAATCAATTTTGATAAAATATGGCGAGAGAACTAAGAGGCAAAATGTTTCTAAAACGTTAGCTTGAAATCATTTCGTTTTTTTTTTGGTAAAGGGTTTCCCCGGTAAATATATTAACCAAAAAAGCGTTGAAGTACAAAGGAATGTGGCTAAGATACCAAATTAACCGCATGCTACAGGCAGCATGTTAACACGTGATTATGTCATGGCATAAACACAAACTAACATTTCGTTACAGATCATATCATAGCATCATCACTAATTATAGTCACATACCTATATAGTCATAAATAACTTAGCCTAGCATAGTGGTTAAAGTAACAAATGGAAAAGAGTAACAGAACATCATACTTAGATTGAATGAATTGACGAGTACACAAGTGTCAGATTTTATCGCCTTTCCACAAATTGAAGAGTAAAATACTCTTGTTACAAGTATTTCCCAAAAGTGGAATATACTAAAATTTTGACTAAGAAGACTAGATACTCGGATTGCTGAGTATTAGAGAGATTGAGTTGAGATTGGTATTTTAAAATGAGAAGAAATGGTCTATGTTTATAGTGTTGTTTGAGGGTAAAAGTGCGCCACACTTCTCTAAATGTGCGCACACATTGGAGGTGGTGATTGTGCGCCGCACTCTGACTTTGTGCGCCGCACATTCGTGCGTCCAGAATGTTCTTCTCCTTTATTCTTTTATTATTGCTACTAAGACCTCTACTTTGCTTTTCTTCACTTTGAGCCTTCAACCTTTTACCTGCATATAAAACGTAATGTATTAAGTATCGAAAGTTCTTTTTTATAATACAAAGTGACATAATAGCAACGGATTAAATATGTATATTTTGGGTGTTATCAATGTATGTCGAACCACGTGTGAGAATACCTCATTATAGTCAATCCCTTCTTGTTGTGTAAACCCCCCAGCTACCAGCCTTGCTTTGTACCTTGGTTTATGAATGCTTTCAATCCTTTCTTTAATCTTATACAACCACTTGTAACTTACCAGCTTCTGACCATATGGTTGATCGACCAGCTCCCAAGTATGATTATTCTTTAAAGAGCTCATCTCTTCCTCCATAGCATGTGAGAACCGTACTTTCCCAACATTATTTTATTCTTTTTATTCGTGCTTCTTGAATTTTTCCAACGTATTACGTTTTCTTGTATTGCTATATGTAAATCCTGAGATTTTTAAATTATACTTTTTAAGTATTTTTCTGATCATCGATAAATACTTTATATGGAATTATAAAATTTTTATTTTATTTTTCCATATTTAATTTAAATCAAAGTTTTTGATTTAAAATCACCCGCGTGCGTTTTACAACGAGAATTCCTAGTGATCGCGATATCGACGGATGCCCAAAATTTAACGTTTATTTATCGATTGTTTCGATAATTAATACTTTCGACGATTTCGTTTTAATTACGTATTAAGTCGTATCGGGAAATCATATAATCATTTTTTATGATGCATTGTAACTTTTGAAAAGTATTTTTACGAAACCCGAGCCCCGTAAATATTTTTAATATTTACCAATAACCATTTTTTACCCTTTAAACTAGTATTTATTTTCTAGTCCACAAGTTTCAAACTTGGCAACAATAACCCTTCCACTACATATCATATATATACAATTTATTTTAACCAAAACACATACAACTCCCACTTTAACAAACAAAAATCACCATCTCCTCCCACTCCTTCTTCTTTGTCGCCACTCCCCACCACAAAACACCTAAAAACATTATCATCCACCATGAATTTAGCTAAACAAAAATTAGACCCATTCCTAAAATCATCTTGTGATCCTATTGATACCAAAATTTCCCACATGCATCAAGATTTCAAAAACTTTTGATTTCATGATTGTATGATGTTGTAATCATCTTGCATATGTTATATTTGGTAAGATTATCATATTTTGATCCTTAAAAGTCTTGTTTTTAATCTTTGATTTTTGTTAGATTTTTCATACAAGTGTTTTTAGGAGTGTTTGGTTGATGGATATCATAGTATAGTGATCCTAGGGGTATGGGAATGATTGGTTTTGAGTGAAAAATAGATTTGTCATGTTTTCTAAAAAGCTAATTTGGGACAGCAGCCTTAAACAGTATGTTTCGTGGGTTTAAGGTCTGTGAAAGACTGAGATTATTTGAAATTGTTGTAGAGTTTTCCGATATGGTCGTTTTGGTATAAGATAGAGCTTATAACTCATTACGAGTCAAAAGTTATGCTAGTTTTAGTTTTCGTGTACCGGGAGACGCAAGTCGGCACAATCCGAAATTGTGGCTGATTTTGGGTCGACTCTCGGGGACTTTAGGCTTGGTTAGATAGTTGATACTACTGATTTTCAAAGTTTATAAACTGAGTTTGATGAGTCTAGTAGTGGTTTCAAAAGACGGATTGTCGGGTTAGTACTTTTAAAGTGGTCCAAACGGTTTTACAAAACAAGTGTACACATCTGTCCTAAAATTTGGAGTCGAGTAAAGCGTCGAGCTGATAGATTTTAAAGTGTGAACTTTAGCTCAAATTTTGGTAAGGTCTTATACAGGTTATAAGTGACCTTGACACCAATTTTCATGTAAAACGGACAAGTCTAGATAGGGTAGATCGGTGTGTACATTCGGGGTGTACTTGCTGATTCTTATTTTGGACACGTAGTTCAATGCTTGTGTTGAGTGAGTTTGAGTGTTCACCATCGGACATGGTGACTTACTCAAGTGCTTAGTCATTATATAAATGACTTATCTACTGGTCCAAATAAGGGTAAAGGATAGTTTGACTTGCGTTGACTTGGCGTCGTATGACGAGTCATTTTCAAGTGTTCAAGTGTTTTAACGAGTAATGTTGGATAAATGGGTAGTATGAATTCATTTGATCCGTGTCAATGGTTTTGAAACATGAATACTTTGAAAACATTTGAGTCATGTTATATTTGGTATATATATCGATATTGAGTTCGAGTCTTAACGCGCGCCTTATTGTGATAGGTTGCGGTTTTCGTGTTTTCCCCGGGCATCCATATCGTCGGTGATCGTCTCACTACATTGTTTCTACTCAGTTGCTGAGTACCGTGATTGACTTAACACGTGGCTAAGAGCCACGAAATTTATAAGGATCAAGGAGGAGGAATTGTTTAATTTGCGTGCTTGGATTAATTCCTACTTGTTATGAAGGTATAGTCACTCCTAGCATTTTAGTTTTGATGTTACTAGTACTTTGATTCTTTTTATTCATGAATTTTGAATTCTTTGGGTGAAACCCACTGAGATTATAGATACTTAGGGCATATTAGGACTTAGGACACTTGCGTGGCGATTTGCTATAGCCTAAGTGTTGCTTGATTGAGGTTAGGTAGCTAAATGGAGTTGTTTTTGTAGTATGGAAATCACCACAGAAACAAACAGGTCATGGCAAAATTTTCTTAAACATATGACCTTGTTTTTATTTGAAAAATGGATACCCACTGATGTGATTAGTATGTGTTGAGTTGGATGGAAACAGGAAGTGTCCGGATGAGTCCGAAACGGTCGTTTTACTAAACTAGGTCAAATCTGAATGTTATGCTTAAAACGTGGGTAAATTGACTTGGGTAAAAAGGATTAATTTATGATTTTATGACTTTTTACAGTGGCTACAAATATAATAAAACTTCTCTTTTTGGTTTCGTGTCAAAATCTTTTACCGATTGGGATTTATGCTTAATCTACCGTAAGGTACGGAAGACGTTTACAACTTTCTGTTTTGATAGTCTGTCACTAAAAGTGCATTTCCCGTTGTTTGAAAATAGTTATAGGGCTGTTCTTTCCCAACTTTTAAAGGTAAGAGAAATACCTATACATGTCAAGAAATTTCACCTCCTGTACAATTATATATTTTTAGATATGACCAAATCTTCACAGCCTTTTCAGAAAACTGAATGCAGTCCCTTGTTTTGGTTTTTCAAACCGAGTCTTAAACGTGTTCGGAACCCACACATAAATGCTTGGACCATCATACAAGGTTGATATTAGGTTATTACAGTAGGTTCAAGGTGTTGGGTCAAAATTTTAACTTAAGCTTAGGTCTCGCCATCGCACGCAAGTTACCTAGTCATACTATGTCCCACCACTTCTAAAACGTTATTGCTTCATTGAACGCATTCTTATTACGCGTCACCATTGCATAGGTCCGTGAAGACTTCTTTTTGCTCAGCCCCTTTTACCTTGTGATTACTTACTAAAGGTGAGTTTATAGCCCCTTTTTACTTGAACAATGTTTCTAAATGCGGGGTGAGATTTTACATGGTGGAACACATCCATTTAAAACTGTATACTATCCAGAACTTGTATGCTATTCAGACTTGTATGCTTTCCAACAGTTTTCATTGATATTATTGCTTATAGTTAATAGCCTTAAGTTTCCTCTCTTGATCATGAACCATTAATTTACCCGTATGCTTTGCGCTAAGCGCGAATGTTGTGGGTGGATCCATCGGGATTGACAATCCCCGTCCCGATTACCTTGACGCACTTACATTTGTTTATACTTGAGTATTTAGGCTGAATACTCCCTAGGGGAACTTACTTTGAGTTAAGCTTCGGTTCATGAACTAAATAGCAATAATATTGGTTTCAGACTATGGTTAATGATCATACCCATTTTCTCTATTTACTTGTTTTACAAATGAATGCTTGTGTTCCACACCTTTATTGCTAAACCTATGAATTTCACTCAACTTTGTGTTGACGACTTTACATGTTTAATCTCAGGTATTATTACTTAGCTTTGCTTGGATGGGAGCCCGCAGGATATTATCGCAGCTTGGAGATTTCTGTGATGCTTTTAAAAGACTGGTTTTAGTATAAACTGTCAGAAATTTATTATATCTTTTGGGCAACTTTATGTTATAAATCATGATGAAATAATATATCTTTCCGCATATAAAACTCTGGGACCTATGTTTAAAACTCCGATCGATTATGATGTGATATATATGCTTTTATTACGTCAGCTTTGTGTCAACTGTAATTCATTGTTTCTTGTACTATGACGTGTTACCCCCTCGTTGCCTAGTTGTTCCATGTCAGATTTTGGGGGTCTCACAGATTGGTATCAGAGCGATGGTTATAGGGAACTGAGTCGTTTTTGAAAACTTAGTCTATAACCGAAAGTTCAAATATTTTATTGTTTCTAAGTGTCAAACACAGAATTTGCCATTGCTGTTCGATATCTTCGCGGGTAACTCTCTAATCCTTATTATTTACTTTTAATTAACGTTGTAGTATTTCATCTCTTGATTACATTTTGAAATATTACTTTACGCTAATGACGATAATTACTATGTCTTTTCAAAGCCTATGTGCTTCATGAATTATCATTGAATGTTACTGTGATTACATCTGCCTATACTGTATTTCTTAAATTCTTGTTCTTGTGAATTGATCTTATTGCAATGATATTATATCGTTATGACGTTACATACTTGTATTCAGAGCGCGTATGCTGCCGACTTTTCATACTCATTTTTCTGAGTACTATTGCTATTTCATTTATGCGTGATACGACTGACTTTATATGCTCGTTCGGTTTGAACCGTCTGTTTTTCTTGACTCGTTGATACGTGTTGTGCATACTATCGCGATACCATTGTTCGGGATTGAATAAGTGTTGTTTTCGATGAACTTCTGATTTTTATTCTACTACCGTGTGTGTTGCTTTCATTGTTTATTTCCCTTAAAATATCTACTTAGATACGCAGATTTTCTTTCTGACCATTCATAATTGAATGTCTAGTCTATAGACCATTGTGTAGCTCAATGTGTCTCCCAGAAAGACTAAAGGACATCGTGTGAGTCTCACACCTCGAAGAATTCGTTGAATCAGTGCTGAATAATATTATAGGTTTTCATAATCTTGATTTACCTTTACGCCACCGTTTTACGCGACACTTGTACATGGATTACATCTTACTTCATTGACCATTCTACGTTTCGATTTCAACTTAGAACATCCGTTGTACCTTGAACACATAATCGTCATTTATTATGTGATGATCGTTTGGAATACCATCCTACTTGTATCCTCCCTTTTCATCGAACCTCTTTACTCCAGGAATGCCACTTGTTATTGTCCCGTTTCTTTCTCGATATATCTTGTGATTTTGGAAATCACGCCACCAAGAGACCTTTCTGCATTGCATCTTGCAGCCGAAGACACGGATGATATGCGTCGTTTTTTTTATGTCTCCGATTATCGTTGGCATTCTTGAACCATTTCTATACTGTGTTTTCTTTACATGACTAATTATACAGTTTACCTTCTTTCGTCTTTATGGAATCCACAAGTCCTATGTGTACATTAATTTTGAGTTATCATGAAATTTGGATTTAATTTCAAGCTGTGTCGAAAAATATACTTTGTACAGAAACTTTACAGGAAGTTTAACAGTGTTGAGAAAATATTTTTATAACTTTAGACATAAAAATATATATATTTCTACATGTTGAGACGTCCGTTTAGGACATAAAATTTGACCAGTAAACTTTAAAATCGAGCAAGTTACGCTCATTTGAGATTGTAAAATCTAAGAAGTTATTTTCTGAATAATGCTAAAATATCATTTTGTTAACAGATTTAATGCTAGGGCATTTTCGTCCATTTTTTATTCCGTTTCAAATCTCGGGTAAAACTAGAAAGTTGTTCAAAACATTGTTTTACATCGAAATGCATTAGACTTTGAGTCTTAGAATATCGTTTAGTGAGTTAATTGGTCTAGTCAAACCCAAAGGTCAAAACTAATAAAAGTTAAAAACATGGATTGAAGCGTTTTTGAGTTCGTTTGAGCTCGTAAAACTTTAACTAATGATATTTTGCAAACTAAAAACAATGATTGCGTTTGAAAAGAATAGAATAGTAACTTTGAGTTCGGTCATACATGTACCTAGATCTTGAACTTTTGAAATTCGGTAACTTCCTAATATAGAAGCTTTTCGAAGTGATTGTACTATTTGTTAACTGACACCCTACTTTCTTAAAAGTATATTTTTGTCAAATAAATTACGATGTGCACATACGGATTCCTTGTTCCTTCTTTTATTTATGACTTATTTGTCATTCCATTGTCTTTCTTTGCTTCTATCGTACCACTGATTTGGACCGAGATTTGAAGATCTTTCTTTCATATCGTTTGTTATCATCTTGACACGTGTCTCCTGACGATTTCGGCTAAACCTCTTGAAACCTAATCACCTTGTAACCATTTTATTGGTTGTCTTGAACTACTCCTTATTTCCCTCTTGTAACCCACTCGCTACTTTATAAACTATTGTCATGTTACCATACAACTCAAACTGGTCTTGTTCGCGAATCATTTTACAAAAGGTTTCATTGGGGCTTTCTTAAATAGTTGACTGCTATCTTATAAAATTAACTTATATTAATTTTACAATGTATTTTCACAAATTGTTCTAATACGGTCTTATAAAGAACCCTTGTAACTATACGAATTGTCGATTTAAAACAGTTAGCCAGTAACTTATTAGCAAATAGTTTCATAAACTATTTTGATTTCTGTTTTTACAAATGGCATTATATGCATATTTTAAATCATATGATATGTAATATTGGTTGACGAAGCTGAGCATCGCATTGCTAGTCCTGAATTATGCATGGCCTGATCACATATGCCTAATTTAGAAGGAGCCATGCAAGGCCAAATAGTAGTCACCTTAAATATTTAACCAAGAATCAACTTTTTAATAATGCTTCTTAAAAAGTTAGTTAAATATAAGTTTTGAAAACTTTTACTTCTTGTGCGAGTAACAACAGTTCGCGACATACACCTATGAACCCTTATCCTTTCTTGAACAAAATACATGCCTCAAGCACAAATTTCTTTACTCAATGATCCTTGCTTTACTTGTTACCTCATCATCCTCATGATACAATTTTCGTTACCATTTGCCTAAATTCTTACCATTGATACCCGACTTGAAAGTTTCAACGTTGCTATGCTCCTACATCGATTGTCCATCTCTATCTATTTTGGTAGACCTTCGAAACGTCTCTGGACGCGATTAGTGATTTATGACTGGACGTGAACGATAATTACGTGTAATTTCCATGATATGTGTTAAGATACCATCGTCTTCAAATTTCATTCGTGTGAATCATGTGTTGATTTCGCCTTTCATTGCTAATGTTGTTCATCTTACTGGAACTTCTCTCAATTGACTTCTTAAGAATTTTCTTTGATTCAAAAATTCGTTGTGTGGCTTTTCCCTTTCGATCGTATTTCGGACACCGAGAACTTAATAAGTCGTTATTGGTGACGCCAACCGCACTCGTGAATTAATCTTGCTATAATCATTGTTTCTTATTATTTCTATTATTGACGTGACTATTCTACCACGTTTGTTAAGAATTGATACGACTTCCGTCTTATTCCTTTGTATATTGCTCGCATACAGATTGTTGACCTTTATATGATTCACATTCGTTGCTGTCTTGTCACCTTTTGAAAACCAGAAACTGTTACGTGTTTATCGTTTGATATCTTAAACACTTTCTTAAATTTCTAAAAAAGATTATTATTAATTTTTAAGAACATTTTATACATTTTATCAAATGTTTAAATTACCAAAATAACTGTTTCAAGTTAAGTATCGGATCTATATATCCTCTTTGGTAAATTTACCTAATGTTTCAAAAGATATCAAGCTGTAATTTTTTTAAGTATTTGATTATATCATACTTTATTGTCAACCTAATGAAATTATTTAAATTAATTTATAATTTCTAACAATGATTCAAAATAACTTGGAAAAAAAAATCTGAATTTTCTCTAATGGTGACGATAAACCCGAGTTTTAACGATAATTTAATACAGTCATCCAAAAGTTCTTAAGCCGATAAGGATAACTATCTTGAACTGTTCTACTTTTGCTTTGAAAATCCTGATCAAGGAAAAGATATAGCAACAGCTTACTCCCTAAATATAGATAGTTTGATTTTAAATCACTACACCTTGTGAAATTTTCTTTTAATCAAGGAAATACATAAACTGAGTTTTAAAGTAATACCAAAATCCTAGACAACTGATTGTGACAACTTGTATTTTAAACGATCATATGTTATTCATTTTTCCCTTCTATTTCTCTTGTAAATAGATTCTTATGTTTTAAGATTTTCACGTTTTACAGTTGTACGATTTGCGACCCCTTGTTGATTTACAATCTTGGTTCATTTTATCGCCTTTGCCTGTTTAAGCGATTCTTGTGTTCATTCTTGTTAGTTTATCGCACGTATTTCCAACAACTCTATCTCTCAATGTATCTCCGTATTGAAAGATCGTTATCCTAATCCAAGACTGAAAAGTTATACGAAAAGGAGTTAAGAAACTAAAGCATAGTGAATTCTAACCGTTAAGATTCATCATGGTACGGAAGTTTACCTGGGAAGCAATGAATTTTGTTCTACACTTTGTACCTCCTCTTGTTTGCATCTTCTACTGTTTTCAGGAGAACTCTGGGGACCAGAGTTCCTTTAGGGGGAAGACTGTGAGAACCGTACTTTCCCAACATTATTTTATTCTTTTTATTCGTGCTTCTTGAATTTTTCCAACGTATTACGTTTTCTTGTATTGCTATATGTAAATCCTGAGATTTTTAAATTATACTTTTTAAGTATTTTTCTGATCATCGATAAATACTTTATATGGAATTATAAAATTTTTATTTTATTTTCCATATTTAATTTAAATCAAAGTTTTTGATTTAAAATCACCCGCGTGCGTTTTACAACGAGAATTCCTAGTGATCGCGATATCGACGGATGCCCAAAATTTAACGTTTATTTATCGATTGTTTCGATAATTAATACTTTCGACGATTTCGTTTTAATTACGTATTAAGTCGTATCGGGAAATCATATAATCATTTTTTATGATGCATTGTAACTTTTGAAAAGTATTTTTACGAAACCCGAGCCCCGTAAATATTTTTAATATTTACCAATAACCATTTTCTACCCTTTAAACTAATATTTATTTTCTAGTCCACAAGTTTCAAACTTGGCAACAATAACCCTTCCACTACATATCATATATATACAATTTATTTTAACCAAAACACATACAACTCCCACTTTAACAAACAAAAATCACCATCTCCTCCCACTCCTTCTTCTTTGCCGCCACTCCCCACAATAAAACACCTAAAAACATTATCATCCACCATGAATTTAGCTAAACAAAAATTAGACCCATTCCTAAAATCATCTTGTGATCCTATTGATACCAAAATTTCCCACATGCATCAAGATTTCAAAAACTTTTGATTTCATGATTGTATGATGTTGTAATCATCTTGCATATGTTATATTTGGTAAGATTATCATGTTTTGATCCTTAAAAGTCTTGTTTTTAATCTTTGATTTTTGTTAGATTTTTCATACAAGTGTTTTTAGGAGTGTTTGGTTGATGGGTATCATAGTATAGTGATCCTAGGGGTATGGGAATGATTGGTTTTGAGTGAAAAATAGATTTGTCATGTTTTCTAAAAAGCTAATTTGGGACAGCAGCCTTAAACAGTATGTTTCGTGGGTTTAAGGTCTGTGAAAGACTGAGATTATTTGAAATTGTTGTAGAGTTTTCCGAGACGGTCGTTTTGGTATAAGATAGAGCTTATAACTCATTACGAGTCAAAAGTTATGCTAGTTTTAGTTTTCGTGTACCGGGAGACGCAAGTCGGCACAATCCGAAATTGTGGCTGATTTTGGGTCGACTCTCGGGGACTTTAGGCTTGGTTAGATAGTTGATACTACTGATTTTCAAAGTTTATAAACTGAGTTTGATGAGTCTAGTAGTGGTTTCAAAAGACGGATTGTCGGGTTAGTACTTTTAAAGTGGTCCAAACGGTTTTACAAAACAAGTGTACAAATCTGTCCTAAAATTTGGAGTCGAGTAAAGCGTCGAGCTGATGGATTTTAAAGTGTGAACTTTGGCTCAAATTTTAGTGAGGTCTTATACAGGTTATAAGTGACCTTGACACCAATTTTCATGTAAAACGGACAAGTCTAGATAGGGTAGATCGGTGTGTACATTCGGGGTGTACTTGCTGATTCTTATTTTGGACACGTAGTTCAATGCTTGTGTTGCGTGAGTTTGAGTGTTCACCATCGGACATGGTGACTTACTCAAGTGCTTAGTCATTATATAAATGACTTATCTACTGGTCTAAATAAGGGTAAAGGATAGTTTGACTTGCGTTGACTTGGCGTCGTATGACGAGTCATTTTCAAGTGTTTTTGAAGTGTTTTAACGAGTAATGTTGGATAAATGGGTAGTATGAATTCATTTGATCCGTGTCAATGGTTTTGAAACACGAATACTTTGAAAACATTTTAGTCATGTTATATTTGGTATATATATCGATATTGAGTTCGAGTCTTAACGCGCGCCTTATTGTGATAGGTTGCGGTTTTCGTGTTTTCCCCGGGCATCCATATCGTCGGTGATCGTCTCACTACATTGTTTCTACTCAGTTGCTGAGTACCGTGATTGACTTAACACGTGGCTAAGGGCCACGAAATTTCTAAGGATCAAGGAGGAGGAATTGTTTAATTTGCGTGTTTGGATTAATTCCTACTTGTTATGAAGGTATAGTCACTCCTAGCATTTTAGTTTTAATGTTACTAGTACTTTGATTCTTTTTATTCATGAATTTTGAATTCTTTGGGTGAAACCCACTGAGATTATAGATACTTAGGGCATATTAGGACTTAGGACACTTGCGTGGCGATTTGGTATAGCCTAAGTGTTTCTTGATTGAGGTTAGGTAGCTAAATGGAGTTGTTTTTGTAGTATGGAAATCACCACAGAAACAAACAGGTCATGGCATTTCTTAAACATATGACCTTGTTTTTATTTGAAAAATGGATACCCACTGATGTGATTAGTATGTGTTGAGTTGGATGGAAACATGAAGTGTCCGGATGAGTCCGAAACGGTCGTTTTACTAAACTAGGTCAAATCTGAATGTTATGCTTAAAACGTAGGTAAATTGACTTGGGTAAAAAGGATTAATTTATGATTTTATGACTTTTTACAGTGGCTACAAATATAATAAAACTTCTCTTTTTGGTTTCGTGTCAAAATCTTTTACCGATTGGGATTTATGCTTAATCTACCGTAAGGTACGAAAGATGTTTACAACTTTCTGTTTTGATAGTCTGTCACTAAAAGTGCATTTCCCGTTGATTGAAAATAGTTCTAGGGCTGTTCTTTCCCAACTTTTAAAGGTAAGAGAAATACCAATACATGTCAAGAAATTTCACCTCCTGTACAATTATAGATTTTTAGATATGACCAAATCTTCACAGCCTTTTTCAGAAAACTGAATGCAGTCCCTTGTTTTGGTTTTTCAAACCGAGTCTTAAACGTGTTCGGAACCCACACATAAATGCTTGGACCATCATACAAGGTTGATATTAGGTTATTACAGTAGGTTCAAGGTGTTGGGTCAAAATTTTAACTTAAGCTTAGGTCTCTCCATCGCACGCAAGTTACCTAGTCATACTATGTCCCACCACTTCTAAAACGTTATTGCTTCATTGAACGCATTCTTATTACGCGTCACCATTGCATAGGTCCGTGAAGACTTCTTTTTGCTCAGCCCCTTTTACCTTGTGATTAATTACTAAAGGTGAGTTCATAGCCCCTTTTTACTTGAACAATGTTTCTAAATGCGGGGTGAGATTTTACATGGTGGAACACATCCATTTAAAACTGTATACTATCCAGAACTTGTATGCTATTCAGACTTGTATGCTTTCCAACAGTTTTCATTGATATTATTTCTTATAGTTAATAGCCTTAAGTTTCCTCTCTTGATCATGAACCGTTAATTGTCCCGTATGCTTTGCGCTAAGCGCGAATGTTGTGGGTGGATCCATCGGGATTGACAATCCCCGTCCCGATTACCTTGACGCACTTACATTTGTTTATACTTGAGTATTTAGGCTGAATACTCCCTAGGGGAACTTACTTTGAGTTAAGCTTCAGTTCATGAACTAAACAACAATAATATTGGTTTCAGACTATGGTTAATGATCATACCCATTTTCTCTATTTACTTGTTTTACAAATGAATGCTTGTGTTCCACACCTTTATTGCTAAACCTATGAATTTCACTCAACTTTGTGTTGACGATTTTACATGTTTAATCTCAGGTATTATTACTTAGCTTTGCTTGGATGGGAGCCCGCAGGATATTATCGCAGCTTGGAGATTTCTGTGATGCTTTTAAAAGACTGGTTTTAGTATAAACTGTCAGAAATTTATTATATCTTTTGGGCAACTTTATGTTATAAATCATGATGAGATAATATATCTTTCCGCATATAAAACTCTGGGACCTATGTTTAAAACTCTGATCAATTATGATGTGATATATATGATTTTATTACGTTAGCTTTGTGTCAACTGTAATTCATTGTTTCTTGTACTATGACGTGTTACCCCCTCGTTGCCTAGTTGTTCCATGTCAGATTTTAGGGGTCTCACATAGCACGAACCCACTTATCCTTTTAAGATGAATTAATCACCTCCTGGAATGTGATTGGTTCATGTGTATCTTCTTCCTCAGCAATAGCAAACGCATAAGCCATAATAGCATCTTCTTCCCTAGACACTGATGATCTAGACAATGATACATTACCTTCATTCCTATACCTCGCAGGTACAATAATTATTCTCTTAGCTCTATCCCGCACTAGAACATAGTTTTCCAGATTATGTTGTTGAGGCCTTGCATCTTCTGCATCTTCATCCTTATCCTCATATTCATTTCCTGCATTTACCCTAGTACGAGGATCCACAGTTGTTTTGACCCGACTGCCTTAAAGTTTTACCTCAAACTCAATTTCCTTCCCAGAATATGCAACACTAGCACCTTTGAGAGTATCAGCACCTTTGAGAGTATCCTTATACATAAGACTTTCATTAAAGACCACATACCTGCTTATGATTATCTTCGGTTTTACATCATCAAACCTCCATAATTTGTATCCCTTCACACCTTCAAGATACCCCAGGAATATGCATTTTATAGCTCTAGGCTTGAGCTTCCCCTGATTCACGTGTGAATAAGCAACGCAACCAAATATCCTCAACATCTCGTAATTCACTAGATGTCCTGACCATAAATCTATTGGTGTCTTCTTCTCTAATGATGTAGATGGAGACCTATTGATCATATATGTTGCCGTCACCGTTGTTTCAGCCTAACCATGTCCAAGAGCGTCTTCTTCATTCGTTTAGCTAGACCATTTTGTTACGGAGTTCCAGCAATCGTCAAATGTCTTGCTACCCCCGCTCTCCTTGAATAAGTTATTAAACTCTTGATTACAAAACTCCAAACCATTATCCGTTCGTAGTTTCTTCAGTCTTCTACCTGTTTGGTTTTCCACTAACTGCTTCCACTCCTTGAACTTGTTGAACGCCTCATTCTTGTGTCTAAGAAAATAAACCCAAAACCTCCTCGAATAATTATCAACAACTGATAAGAAGTACCGACAACCACTCATCGATTCCACCCAAGAAGGACCCTAGAGATCCGCATGGACATAGTCTATAACTCCCTATGTCGTGTGCTGACCTCGACCAAAACTCACCCTGGTCGATTTTCCAAGAACACAATTTTCACAGAATTTGAGCTTACCTAGACCTTTATTCCCCACCACCTCTCTTATTTTGAGTTCATGCAAGTCTGCTTCACTAATGTGACCCAAACGTTTATGCCACACCTATGCAAGACTATTCATTTCTTCTATACCAACACTAACTTAACCTGATCCAGCCCAGCCATCCAAGGAGTACACATAATTTTCCTTCAAAGTTACTGACAAAACCATCAAAAAAACCCTTGATCACCTTTACTCTTCCATTCTGCAACTTCACGGTATAGCCCTCTCGATCTAGAGTGCCCAAAGATATCAAATTTCTTTTTAACTCAGGAATGTAACGCACATTCTCAAGCACAAAACTTGAACCATCTTTCATTTGTACTCTCACCTTTCCTGTCCCCCTAATGGCACATGCTCTATTATCACCAAGCAAAACCATACCACCATCAAGCTCCTTAAAATCAAACAAGAAGTCCCTCCTAGGCGTCATGTGATAGGAACCACCAGAGTCCATGATCCACTCTAAGAACCTTTCCTCACTCATCGCCATCAACAAATCACCATTGTCATAACCCTTAGTATACGAACTAGCGTCCTATTTTGCATTCTTGCTGACAAAGCCAGTTGATTTCTTCTTGTTATATTTTGGACAGTCTTTCTTAAGGTGATCCTATGAATATCATATGTAACACTTCTGTTTATAAGTTCATTTAGCTTTTGACTTTGATCACTAACTACCATACCCTTGATTACCACGATGCTCCGACCTTCCCCTTACAAATAACCCATCACCATCATCCTTTGCATTTGTCCTCTTCTTCAACTCACGTGAATTAATGGTAGACAAGATATCTTCCAAAGTGAGAGACTCCCTTCCATAAAGCAATGTCTTCACAAAGTTATCATATGAAGACGTAAATGATGTAAGTAACATGAGTGCCTGATCTTCGTCATCAATATCAACGTCTATGTTCGCCAAGTCACCGATCAACTTATTAAACTCATCTATATGTTCAGATAATTTTTTACCTGAATGCATGTAGAAAGTGAACAACTTCTTTTTCAAGTACAATTTATTGGCTAAAGACTTTGTCTTATACAAAGCTTCCAACTTTAACCGAACCCCCGCAACAAAATTTTCTTTGTTGACTTCCCTCAACACCTTGTTATCAAAGCACAAGAGTAAGGCACTGTGTGCTTTTTTATAGACATCTGTCTTCAACGCCACAGTTTTACTAGCATCCGTCATGGTATCCGGGAATGGATCTAACGCAACCTCTCGACCATGATGGATTAATAGACGCCGCATCTTCACACGCCACAAACCGAAGTCATTAAACCCGTCGAATTTTTCGACGTCAAACTTCGCTATCAACGACATATTCTTTCAACCTTGTTGCTAAAAATACCTTCTTGCAAATCGATTTAATTAGAATAACCCTAAACCTCGATCACGTACAAGCAAACCCAATCGTAAACTTAAAAACCCAAGCAAACCACGATCAAACTTGAACCACAAGAAACCACAACAAAAACCTTCGATTTAATCGACTTTTAAAACCGTAAAAACCGATAACCCGAAGTTGATTTATAAATATAAATAAAAAACCTTTGATAAAGGAAAAAACAATTTGTCCTCTAATACTATTTGTTTAAATAAACAAATAACTAGCAATAACAACAAATTGCCTTTTTTCACTTGTAGCACCCACGTGTGATATCAGAGTACTAATAGTACTATATACTCTTTGTTTATACAAAACAAACCCACACCCAAAGTATACACTTCATCTTCTCCGCCTTTAAAACCTGCAACTCGAAGATAAAACGCTTCGATGAAACCTCGAAACCCTTATCTTCCACGAATACTTCTCCGATCTAGCACCGATCTTCAAGACCACGAAACCCGCAGCTCTTGATACCACTTGTTGGAATCATTAACCCCAACAACCCCGAAGATCGATTTATGGAAACCTAGAACACCGTAAAGAAGATCGCAGAGCTACAATAACGATAACCTAGAAGAACGAAAGACTACAAGGTAACCGAACGATTAAAACTATTAGTAAGGATCAGTTACATATGAAAGAATAAAGATGCGAGTGTTTTGAGCATCACCCCCTCACCTCCTTTTATAGGGTGAGGGGGTCGTTTACAAACAGGCCAAGCCTACTCGACTCAAACAAAACATACCTAAAACAAAGCTAATATAATAAGGAAAGTTGTGCTAACTAGTTGAAAACTATATTCAACAAAAGGAAACTTACACACTGATTTGGTGGAAACTGCTTATGATTGTGGGTTTACTTGATGTGAACATCCGTGACAACAATTGCATGGACCCGCTTAATCTTCTTAACCAACAACCACTGTTAGCTTCATCAAAACTACTCACTAGACAATTGATATTATTTGGGGCAACTCTCGGCAGTCAAGATTATACATATAGGAAAATTATCGCTTCTAATTTTAAAATGGGTGATAATGGTGGCTGTATTAGTACTGGAACACCCTTTAAACTTTCAGATTCTGAAATATTCTTGTACACCAGGATGAATAATACTTCCACCACTACTTTTGGTACTCCTGTATTCAGCATGCATTTTGCATAGTCGAGTCAGATTGACTTGTGGTCAAATTTATACTCAAACTCGAATGTTGAATCTAAGAGTTCAAAAACGAATAATAAGAAGGGCATACAATGATTTCTTGGGTGGATCATAACGATGAAAGGAGGAAATGTAGGGCCTGTTTTGACAAGAGACTTAGATGAAATATGGGTACCGTTAAGACAAAGATACTCCAGCTCGTCATCACTTGCAAATAACAAGAGAACTCTTGCTGCAAGAAATGCCGACGTTTATATTTCATATCGAGCGTTTAATTTTCGTGATTCTACACGAATTTCCCAATCACGTAATTCTTAAAATATCAGACCTCGATAATACACGCTTTTAAAAATTATGGAAAAATTTAAATTAATCATCGTACTATGCATATTATGGGGCGACAATAACAAGGACTGATGAGACTGCTTTTATACATGATCTCATCGTCCACAACGGGCTTAAAACGGTGAAAATATCATAAAAAGTGCCATATATATGCTTGTGTTTGTTCAATGTGTATTTTAGGTACGGATATCGAGAAAAATGACAAAAGATCACAAGAAACAATGCAAAAACGAACACGGGAAACGAAGCCTTGTACATTTTATACCCTTTTACAACTCTAAAATTACATTGTGGTCACTAATATGTCAAGAGTTTACATATTTGGTCCTTGAAGAATCAATGCGTACAATAAACCAAAGTCGGGATTGCACTTAACGGAGCAAAACGGGAATTTTCGGATCGACTCGACAACATTTGAAGTTTTTACAAGTCAAAGTCAAATCCGAAACCCGACAATGAAGTGGGCATGAAAAATGGATTCCGATAACCAAATTATTATTTTACGGACTAACCCGCACCCGTTTAACGGGCCGAGTCAGCCCATTAAATAATAAAGACATCACCGCCCACATTTTTATATATGATACTCATGCGGTCCATTAAAGAATGCCCAGCCTATTTGTTTTTCTTATTTAATGAAACACATAAAACAAAGTCTATGTCATCTTTGTATCTTCGTGTATGGGCCTCCCCTTTCACACGATCCCAAAAAAAAACCTATAAGCATTTGTCACAACGATTATAAAGAGATCACCTTTATAGTTTGTTAACAGACGAATTAAAAAAAGGGGGTTAGGGTTTGTTCTTCATCTCATCAGCCTCCATCTATCTAATCCCCAAATCACCTGACAAACCCTAATCCCATTCATAATCCATTCAACCTATCACTCTCAATCCTACTCCACACAAACCCACATCACGTGAAGACTAGTACAAGACAAGAATATGTGAAGGCAGAGTCAAGATCAAGACCAAAAACCATGTTTGTATTCTGAATATTCCTTAAAGATCCAAGATTCGTAAAGGGCTTTGTTGGAATTTCATCTCAATTAGGGTTTAGGAATTTTTTATTCTAGAATTTTATATAGGCCATTATATAAGGCCATAGGCTTTATCATTTTATTTTTGTTCCAGTTTTGATGTAAAATTGGATTGAGTTCTATTGTTTTTAAGTTTAATGAAATTCTACTTTTATGCAATTTAATTACCTTGTCTACTTTAAATTTCTGTCAAAAAGTTCCAATTTTATTTCAAGTTATTTGCAAGTGATTTTTTGTGTTCAAAGTTCTATTTTGCAAGACTTGTTCTTGTTCTGTTATTGTTAGAAAAAATAAGTGAGGTTCTATCTTGTCTTTGTTACTGTTGTTCATATAGGAAAAAAAAAGAGGGTGTTTTATTGTTTACTGATTTGATAAAAAAAAGAGTGAAAGATTTTTTTTAATTCTTATTAGCTACTGTTAAAAAAAGAAAAGGGAGTTTGTTGATTTTTGTTGTTTGATAAAAAAAAGTATATTCGTGTTCTTGGCCACTGTTACCGAAAAAAAGAAGAATATTATGTTCTTTCTTGTCAAGAAGTAAAAAAAAATTGGTGTTTTTAGTATCTTATTTTTTGGAGTGCTACTGTTCATACGAAAAAAAGAGAAAAAAGAGTATTTGTGTTTTGTTACTGTGCTCGAATCAAAGAAGAAAAAAATAGATGAAATTGATGTAGTAGAAAGTTTATCCAAATACACTACTTTTGTGGTTGCTGCTGTGTGGTCAGACGAGAAAGGAAGAAAAAAGAGAACAAAGTTTGATACTCGGTTATATGTTTATTCGATAGTTGGTTATATGTGAATGATGATAATGGTGATTAATTTTTTGTGATATTTGATGTTGGGTATGATATTGTTCCGAATCTCGTTCATAGCAATTCGAATTGTAAGTTTTGTAGATTTGATTTTAGTTTTCATTAAGTTTATTTTGTTATGTGTTATGCTAAATTTTTGCATCTGTGAAAGTTGAACGTTGTTAGTTTTGTTTTCATCAGTATGTATCATGTTAGCCTCAAAATATTGAGCCAAACAAGAATGCTCGGTCATATGTTTGTTATGTATCGTATTTTAGAACGTTGTAATAGGTAGTATATTAGTCGTGTTATACGGGCTTAACTTTAGGCTAAAGTTCATTAATAAGTAACTAAAGCCCAAAAGGAAAGCCCGGCCCAAACCATATAGTCCATAAAGAAGCCCGCATGTGGGTGGACTATATATACCACCCTCCTAGCATGTTAGGAGGGTTGGTAGTTCATTTTCTCTCATTCCTTAATCTAATATTCACAAGTTAATCCTCTCCTCCTCTCTACTTTCTCTCACTACTTTCTCTCTCTAGAATTCTTCTCATTTCTTCCTTTCTTTCTACCTTAATTCGTATTATATAACAATCATATATTAGGGACAACAATTGGTATCAATCGCCATGGGGTAGTTTTGTGATTGGTTATTGTGTTTTCATATGATTCGTGTGATTTAATCCATAAATCATCTCGAATTCGATTTTTTTTGTGTTTTTCGTGTTCTATCTCTTGCTACAAATCTTCTATATACTTGTTGTAGAGATTTGGTTGTTTTGGTTTGGTTAAAAACACGATCTTGTTGCCTAAAAGTTGCTAAATTTGTTGCCTAAAAGTTGCTAAAATCGTTGCCTAAAAAGTTGGAAAAACAAGGCCCCTTATTGCGACAGCTTGAATTTCGGAAAAGGTAGTACGGTTTCGATCGCAATAACCCTGGGGTTTTACTTTGCGATCAGTATTGCGATAGCCCCTTATTCCGATCTGAACATTCCGATCGTTATTGCGATCTGGATTGCGACGGATTTAAGGCAATCTTGAAACGTTACTCTGCCCACATTGCGACAGCCACATTGCGATAGGTACACATTCCGATCTGGGATTTCGATAGGTACACATTGCGATCTGAATATTCCGACAGGTGCACATTGCGATCTGGAGGATTCCGACAGGTGCACATTGCGATCAAAAGGACATTCCGATCTAAGCAACATTCCGATGGGCATTCCGATGGCACATTCCGATGACATGTTTAGCTAAATTTTGTTTGAGTATTTTTTAGATTTAGCCACCATCTAGACTAGTTTCGGAACGTAGTTTACACGAAGATTAAAAAAATAAAGAGTTAAAATTTTTAGGTCAAGTAAAATCAAATTTTTTCCATACTAGTTTTAGGACATTTCTAGCTCAATTTCAAAATTTGGTGATTACAAATTTTTTAGGTCTACCGTTTTGTCGGACTGAGGAATTTATTGTCGGGCTGAGAAAAAATCGCAATTTTCGGAATTTCAACAATCAAACAATCACAACACAACTACTTAAGATCCACATTCGATTCATCATTTCAGAGAATATTGAGATGGATTCTACTGCCGAATATCGTGTGACGAACAACAACATAATGGTGGCAGGTAACAAAGAAAGACCACCAATGCTTGTGTCGGGTCGATATGATCAATGGCAATCCCGTTTTATACGTTACCTTGACACAAAACCTAACGGTGATGCTTTAAGGCAATGTATTTTGGAAGGACCCTATAAACTCTCAAGGATTCAAGTTCCTGCAGTACCAGCCACAGACACAAGTGACGCACAACCCGCATATGAACGTGATGAGAAGAGGACCGACCTCACCCCAGAGAACCGTGCGTGGTTTGATGCAGAGAAGGAAGCAATCTACTTAATTCTCAGTGGCATTGGAGATGAAATTTACTCTACGGTTGACGCATGTCCTACTGCTCAAGAAATGTGGACGGCCATTGAAAGATTGCAACAAGGTGAATCACTTAACAAACAAGATGTGAAAACTAAGATGTTTTGGAACTTTGGCAAGTTTACATCAAAGGATGGGGAATCAATTGATTCTTATTACTCCCGATTCTACAAGATGATGAATGATATGACCCGAAACAACTTGCAAGTTTCCACCATGCAAGTCAATGTCCAATTTCTACAGCAACTTCAACCAGAGTGGACACGGTTTGTCACCTTGGTCAAACAACAACAAAAGTTAGACGAAGTTTCATATCACAAGCTCTTTGACATCTTGAAACAATTTCAAAATGAGGCAAATGAACTTCGAGCTGAACGAGTTGCAAAGATTTCCAATCCACTTGCTTTGGTGTCTACCACTCAACATTACCCAGAATATCACTCCCGTACTTCAAAGACCTACTCTACTCAATCATCATCACCACGATCATCCATTGTCTCCAAGTCACATGTTCCAACACGATCCCGAGGCAAAGGAGTTGCAAGAGCACCATCACCCATACCTGAGCAATCATCCGAAGAAGACAGTGATGAAGAAGTAGCTCAAAGGGATAGGGAATTCAAGCAACAAATGGCTTTCGTTATGAAGCAATATAAGAAAATCTACAAACCCACCAACAACAACCTTCGAACATCTTCAAACTCGAGGAACACCCATGCACAGAGTCCTCCAAGGTATGACACACGAAGACGTGTTGAGAGTCCTCCAAAGTATGATCGACAACCTAAGTATGATAATCAGAGGGTGGCTACTGTTGTTGGAAATAGGGAAACTGTTGGTACTCAAGTTGTGCAACAAAGTGGGATTCAATGTTTTAACTGCAGAGGTTTTGGGCATTTGGCCAAGGAATGTAGGCAGCCAAAGAGGGTTAAAGATTATGGTTATCATAAGGAAAAGATGCTGTTGTGCAAGAAAATGGAAGCTGGAATCAAGTTATCAGTTGAGGAAGGAGAAATGCTTGACGACACAGATGATGAACTCTCCGACCAAGAACTCGAGGCACATTATTCATACATGGCAAAGATTCATGAGGTCCTTAACGTCACTGAAGATGACAATGGTCCTATCTTTGATACCGAGCTAATTGATAAGGTACAAGATGATGCTGACTATAATGTGTTTGGTGATACACATGAGCATAGTGATCTACCAACAACAATTACTGACACGTGTATGATGGAAATGGTTGATAGCAATACCACACCCGATTCATCAGACATGTGCAATAATGAGTTTGAGGATGATCAACATGCAAATGAGTATGATGACAAGGAGCGTGTCGCGCTTGCTAATTTAATTGCTAGTTTACAAAAAGATGTCAATGAAAATAGAAAGAATCAAAAGCAATTAAAGAAGGCAAACGCAGCGCTCACTCAAAACTTTGAAGAATGCAAAGCCGCTCTTATAAAATCTAGTGAGACTATTGATAGTTATAGGGCTGAGCTTCTTCAAAAGACCAACGAGCTTGAGGGGTACAAAAGTCGTGTCATCAACGTTAAAAAGGACGATTTTGAAAATAAATACAATGAAGCTCTTGCTTTGTTAACTAAAGAAAAACGTCAATTTAATGTTTTATTAAGTGATGAACGTCAAAAAACGTACCTTGCCACAACAAAAGTTAATGAACTTGAACAGAGAATTTCTATGAAAATCACCGATTCTGCTAAAATTCTTGACGAGAAGAAACAAGAGGTTGAAACATTAAAACAAGATTTCAAAAATAGACAAAGCAAAGATACTGAAAAAGTAAAGGATCTCGAAGAACAAGTCGATTTTTTGAAAAAAGTTGTTTACAATACACATGACTCTATTCAAACCGTAAGAATGATAGCACCTCGGTCGTTTTTCAAAGGTCAACCTAGCTTTGCCACCCCCAAGTACCTCGAACAAGCTCAAGCTGCAAACCCCCATTTATACCTTGACGAGTCCGAATGGACCAATCATGATTTCCCTGTAGCTAACCTCGATAGTGAAGAGACGTCCCTTTGGGATGAGGAGAGTAGATCACCGGTCAATAAAGATTTTGTGAAACCATATAACTATGCTTATGAAAACAGTCTTTATGGTCTTTTCACTCCACAAAAACAGAAGTCTCGTGAGGAATTATTTTTAGAAAGCAAACAAAAAAGAATTCAATGGAAAAAAGCTTTTGCCACTAAGAGGAAAACTAATGTTTTTAAATATATTAACTATTTGCCTCTAGATGCTTCTAAAAGCAAAAGTAGAAAAATACTTGGTTTTCTTAAACACCACGTTAATAATGTTCAATCAATTGTTGAAAGCGATTGGGAGAAACGTCAAAAGGATAAGTGGAAAACCGAGATTCCTCATGACATAATTGTGCTTGTGAAAGAACTTTTAATACCAAACACGAAGATAATAAAAGAACATGTTCTTGAGTTTGAAAATTTAATTCAGTCTGAAATGTTTGATGATTTGAAATATGTTGAGTCTCTCGAAAAAGAAATTGATGACCTTCAAAATGACAAATTAGAATTTTCAAACGAATATGATCTACTCTTAGAAGAATGTCTCTCCAAAGATATTTTGTGTGTTACTCTTCAATCTTATGCTGATATCGATGAATATTCTGATGTTGCATGCAAATATCTTGATAAAATCAAAGAGTGTGAGCGTCTTGAACTTGAGCTTTCGAAACATAAAGAAAATGTTGATAAAAAGGCTTTTGATTTACTTCAACACAAAACTGATTTCCTTCAAAAACATTGTCATTCTCTTGAACTTGCTTTGCAAAAAGACGTTGGTAGTTTTCCACATAATAATAAATTGCAAGAAAAACTTTCCCAAACGTTTCGAGAAATGAACGAACAGAATTTGGAAATTAACGGGTTGAAAGCTCAGTTACAAGACAGGGACAGAGCAATAGCAGAGTTGCAGAAACTCGTTGCTAAGATGGGTGGGAAGATTGTGGAACCTAGTGTTAAGAAACCTGTTGTAAGACAACCCAATGCTCAAAAAGTGACTAGACCCTCTGTCTTAGGAAAACCATCTGTTTTCTCTAATTCTGCATTTGCAAAACCTGCGTTTGCCCCCAAGACGGATGGGAAGGATAGGTTACCACAAAACACTCTCAAAACAAATATTCGATCACAAAGCATTAAGAACACAAATGTGGTTAAACCAGGGATGTATAGATTAACCACTAAACCCACACAAAACAAAGAAAGTCAATCACCTCAGACTTCTAGAAACACTAATAGACGTGTGTCTTTTACTACAGGAGTAGTCCCCACTGCTAGTGTTAGCCGGCCCCAGCTTAAGAGCACTCGCATAAATGAAAAGGTCTGGCAAAACAAAAGTCAAGGGAAGATGAAGCAAGTAGAAGACCACCCTAGGATTTTCAATGTTTCTAAGAATAAAACGTCTGTAATCGCGTGTAATGACGATTTGAATGATTCGACTTTAAATGCTATGAAAGTTAAGTTTGTTTGTGTGACATGTGGAAAGTGTGCTAATGCTAATCATGCTATGTGTGTTTCGAATAATGTCAAAGGCGTAGAAACTAGAACTAAGAAGCAAACTGTGATGCCTATTAGTGCTAGAAAACCCAAACGCAAAGTGAACCATTCTGGTGCAACCCCCCCTAAGAAAAGTATTGCATCAGACTCCACCACTAAGAACCCTAGAAGCAGAATTAGGGAATTATATGAGTCTGCTAGCAAGCCTTGGAAATGGTGGTTTGCTAATCAATGTCCTCCAGGATATAAATGGATGCCTAAGGATAGGACAAAAAATGTGACTACGAGCGTTAGTGTGCCTCTAAGTGATGAAACTAGGGAAACTAATGAATCGGAAATCACAACTAACATGGAATCCAATTTAGCAAATGCTCCATCGTGTTCTAATTCTTCTGCAGGTGATCGAAGTAATTCTCTTCATAATGGACTCCGGATGCACGAAGCACATGACGGGGAATCTCAAGCTTCTAATTAACTTCGTGGAGAAGTTCCTGGGTACGGTCTGATTCGGAAATGATCAACTTACACCGATCCTAGGATATGGAGACTTGGTTCAGGGGAATATCACTATCAAAAGGGTTTACTACGTCGAAGGGCTCAATCACAATCTTTTCTCGGTTGGTCAATTCTGTGATGCGGATTTGGAGGTTGCTTTTAGAAAGAAGACATGTTTTGTTCGTGATTATGATGGGAATGACTTACTTACCGGAACACGGGGTACTGATCTCTACACTATTTCACTACAAGACTCCACATCTTCAACTCCAATCTGTTTCATGGCTAAAGCTTCAACGACTCAAGCTTGGTTATGGCATCAACGTTTATCTCATCTTAACTTCGATACCATCAACTTGCTTTCTAAGAAAGATATTGTGCGAGGCCTTCCTAACTTGAAATTCATCAAAGATCATCTTTGTTCTTCTTGTGAGCTTTGTAAAGCTAAACGGAGTAGTTTCAAGACAAAGACTACACCGAGCTCTAAAGGACGGTTAGATCTTCTTCATATAGATTTGTGTGGTCCTATGCGTGTTCAAAGTATCAATGGGAAGAAATACATTATGGTAATTGTCGATGACTACTCAAGGTACACATGGACTCACTTCTTGAGATCCAAGGATGAAACACCCGATGTTCTCATCAGCTTCCTTAAAGTGATACAACGTGGTCTTCAAGCTCAAGTTAAAGTGGTTCGTACTGACAGAGGTACTGAATTTTTGAATTCAAAACTGAGAAACTATTTTGAAGATGAAGGAATTGAACATGAAACATCTATTGCTCGAACACCCGAACAAAACGGCGTTGTTGAAAGACGAAACCGTACTTTAGTTGAGGCTGCTCGAACATTGTTATCTGCTTCAAAACTTCCACTATACTTTTGGGCCGAAGCCGTGTCAACCGCATGCTACACACAAAACCGCTCCTTAGTTATCCCAAGACACGAAAAGACACCATATCACATAATTAATGATCGCAAACCTTCACTCAAACACCTTCACGTTTTTGGATGTACGTGTTACATTATTCGAGATGGTGAAAATCTGGACAAGATGAAAGAGAAAGGTGATGCATGCATTTTACTGGGATATGCAACTCAGTCTAAGGGATACAGAGTGTACAACAAGAGAACAAAATTGATAGTCGAGACTATTCATATAAGATTTGATGAATTGCAAGAAATGGCACTTGAACAAAGTAGTTTAAGTCCCGATCCACAACGACACACGACTTCCGTTCACAACCGCACGGAACTCGGAACTCAAGACCACAACAATGAACCGTCAAGTTCAAAGCTGGTTCCTGAACATGTTCCTAGAGCAGATATGACAGTGGAAACGACACTTGAAGAGTTGGAAATGTTATATGGACCAATGTATGATGAATATTTCACGGGGGAGAAACAAGTTGCATCGCAGTCTTCCGCTGTCACTCATGATAAGAATGATGATACCGTTCATCATCAACAAAAGGATACAACTTCATCTACTTCAACACGGGTTGTTGCAGATTTACCTCCTCAGAATATCACTTCAACAATCGATCCTACAACATCCACAACTACTGTCATTGCTCCAGAGAACACAAATCAAGCAGACGGTGCATTATCTGACGATGACGATTTTCACAACCCATTCGGTACATCGGTACACGAAACTGGAGAGTCTTCTACTCGCCATGTTGATCCGTCAAATATGCATACGTTTTATCAACGACATCCGTCAACACATCATTGGACCCGAGATCATCCTTTGGTTCACGTAATTGGAAACCCTTCACAGCCTGTTCGTACAAGACGACAACTAGCAACCGATGGCGATGTTTGTATGTTCGCACTCGTCGTGAGTACGGCTGAACCGAAAAACATCAAAGAAGCCATGGCTGATCATGCTTGGATTGAATCGATGACGGATGAACTTCAACAATTTGAAAGACTTAAAGTCTGGGAACTTGTTGACAGACCATACGATGTGACTCCATTAAATCTTCGTTGGATCTGGAAAAACAAGATGGATGAAGAGAATACGATCATCAAGAACAAATCTAGGCTAGTGGCTAAGGGGTATGGCCAGAAAGAGGGAATTGATTTTGATGAATCATTTGCACCAGTTGCTCGTATGGAAGCAGTCAGGATTTTTCTTGCTTATGCTGCACATACGGGATTCACTGTCTATCAAATGGACGTAAAGACGGCATTTCTTAACGGTCCTTTGAAGGAAGAAGTCTATGTCACGCAACCGGAAGGATTCGTCAATCCTCATTATCCTGACAAGGTGTATCGTCTCCACAAGGCACTATATGGACTTAAGCAAGCTCCAAGGGCGTGGTACGACGAGCTCTCGAAATTTCTGGTATCCAAAGGATTCTCAAAAGGTTCCATTGATCTAACTTTGTTCACTTATAAATATGGGGATGACATTTTGCTTGTGCAAATTTATGTTGATGACATTATTTTCGGGTCTACAAACCCAAAACTTTCAAAATGGTTTGAAAAAGTAATGCACAACAGATTTGAAATGTCAATGATGGGCGAACTAAAATTCTTTCTAGGAATTCAAGTTCACCAATCCCCAAGTGGTATCTTTATAAACCAAGCTAAGTATTGTCAAGAGATAATCAAAAAGCATGGTATGACCTCATGTGACCCCGTTGGGACACCATTATCAACCACATCCCTAGATGCTGACTTGGAGGGATTACCCATAGATCAAACGAGATATCGTTCCATGATCGGGTCCCTTATGTACTTGACAGCAAGCAGACCAGATATTCATCATGCTACATGCTATTGTGCACGATATCAAGCACGACCCACTGAAAAGCACCTCAAGGAGGTTAAACGGATCTTTCGGTACCTCAAGAATACCATTCACATGGGACTCTGGTATCCGAGGGAAACCGGTTTCTTTCTAATGACCTATTCAGATTCTGATCATGCAGGGTGTCTTGATACACGTAAAAGTACTTCTGGTGGTGCACAATTTCTAGGACAAGATAAGCTTGTGGGATGGTCTTCCAAGAAGCAGGATTGCACGTCACTTTCATCAGCCGAAGCGGAGTATGTGTCTCTATCTGCGTGTTGTGCTCAAGTTCTTTGGATGAGAACACAACTCACGGATTATGGCTTCCACTTTGATAAAGTACCTATGTACTGTGACTCAAAGTCTGCCATAGCCATCTCCTGCAATCCAGTACAGCATTCCCGCACGAAGCACATCGATGTCAGATACCACTTCATAAAGGAACAAGTTGAAAGAGGTATCGTTGAATTATACTTTGTTGGAACGGATTACCAATTAGCCGACTTGTTTACGAAAGCTCTGTCGAAAGATAGGTTTGAGTACCTCGTTAGGCAAATTGGTATGAGATGTTTGACTCCAGCAGACCTGGAGATTCTGGCAAAGGTGCCTGCTTGATTTATCTATCAAACATCAACTTGTAAATATCTTTGAAAAAGCAAAATACAAAAATATAAAACACATAAAAGCAAAACACAAAATTAAAAAATCTTTCAAAATCCAAAAATATTCTTCTCGACATGTCTTTCAGTATCGATAATATGGACGTGCCTAGAAATGTCGCTCAATAACGACACGGGTGTGTACATAAAGCTCGAATGAAAGTTGTAAATATTTTTCAAAACATGTCATTTCTTTTTTTTAATAAAGGAAATTGTCTATTTTGGACAAATATTTCCAAACAACGGGTAGAGCAATCTATCACGGGTTGAGCTTGTCACAAAACATTCAACGTTTTGCGCTCAACACAATGGCTTGTAATTACTTTCAGATTGCAACCCGGAACTATATTCACGGGGGAGTGTACGATTTCGTGCTCTTACCCTAAGCAAAAGAAGTTAAATCTTCTTACACTTGAGTGGATTCGTCAAGACATTCAAAGTCTATGAACTCAAGTTTATGCTTTAGAAAAACCTCTTCGACAAAAAGAAATAGGATTTTTCAAAAAGCGTTGAACACAATTTTTTCAAGAATTTCTCAATGATTATTCAAAATCTTTCAAAAATTGTGTGTTCAACAACTCCCATCCTCAAAAAGCGAAATGTGGATCATATCCTCACAATGACAATTCAATTGGATCAATTTTTGAGGGGGAGCATTTTAAACTTCATGCAAAAGATTAACACATCTTTTTCCTGGAGATTTCAAGACTATTTTTCAAAATATATTTTAATCAAATTTGGTATCTCTAATATCAAAAGATTTTATATATTAGAGATAGGGGGAGAAAATATGATTAAAATGTGATCTAATATAAGACTCAAGCACTTTAACTCTTACCTACATGTGCGAAACACTTTCGATTATCGATGCACATGTGAAGGGGGAGCATTTCTGAAACGACAAAACTAGCAAGGTGTTAAATGGTTTTCAAACACTTTGTTAGAATTTAAAGTGGTTTTTATGGTTACGATCAAATACCCACAACATCTTTAATTCACGACGTTATTGGTGTCAAAAGGGTGGTTAGGTTTAAGTCCTATGATCCAACCAGAACCGGAGGGATCTTCCCAGGGACAATCCAATAGATTATTAGAAGTCCTTAGGAAAGATGGAGTAGAATGTGAACGTAGCAGAATGCCGACTAAGTACTGATGCTAGCACTGGAACAATCACAACAAGGCGCTAGTAATGATGTCTTGGTAAGCATTGAAGGGGTTGAAGAATGAAAAAGAAATGTAAGGATAAAGGGTCTAAAGAAAGAAGCCCTCCATACAACTTAGGCAGAAACCGGGTCAACTCATCATGAAGACAAACTCATCATGGACCCAGTGATGTGAAGCACAACCCTTTCCTAGCTACTCAGGCTTCTCTCAAAAGAAGTTTGTTTTATTGTCACGGAGATCAACACGACTTCTATTGACTTTCTCACTCCGAGATAGTTGATATTGAATAGGTGGCATCTGCTCCAGCCTCCGACCACTAAAAGTGCACAAATAGAGTCTAGAGCCAAGAGATCAATCAAATCTCGTTAGGACACACGGATGAAGATCAAGAGAGTCCTACGCTATATCCTTGTGATATTGCTAGAACACTCAGAGTGATACTACTTAGTATTCACAATGATGAGTGGAAATCCTTCCAGTGTTAACATCAAACAGCACTGCGGTAGGTCATATGCAAGATTCTTTATGAATTGAACATGTGCAAAACTGAAAAGCAACAGTGGTTTGATTCTTAATTGATTCAAACTCGTTTCAGGTTTCTACGCAATATCTTCCTGATCTTGCCAGAACATTCAGAGTGATATTTATTAATATTCACAGTGACGAATGGAAATTCTTCTAGCGTCAACATCAAACAGCGCTACGGTAGGTGACTTGTGAGATTCTTATGAATCAAACTTGTGTCAACTGGAAAGCAACAATGGTAAGATTCTTGATGAATCAAACTTGTTCCAGGAATTTGAATTGACGACTTTAATCAAGCGGATATCTATCCAATTGATTCACTCTTTATGTTCGCAGTCTTGCTTTGAGACGGTCGAGTAAAGAGAACGGCTAGTACAGCCGCGAAACCCTGTCAAGGAGATTCTTAATTGAATCTACCTGATCACAGGTACGATATTTAATATCGTATAACGGTCTTCACCGACCGGAGGTAAAACGCTACCGATTTAGGACGAATGTCAAAGCCATTCAGTCCGTGTCTATGTTTTGTCTCGAGAAGGTGGCGTCACGGTGTACACAGCAAAGTCAATGATTCAGAAACCACATACTCATGCCTAAAGACATATTCAACAATTAATAGTGTGAGCATGTGGATGAAGACGCAAGATCACAAGATGGCAAAGACATGTCAAGGATGATTTGAAGATCTCAAGCTTAAAGACAAAGTCGAAAGACAACGACAAAGGCTCAAAGATCACAGCATGAAGGAACAAGACTACAATTACACGTTCAAGACTCATTTATGGCGAGATTAGTAATCTCTACAAATTTCCTAAATGACTAAGGTTTATGACCTCTCATTGGGGGAGATTGTTAGCCTCAAAATATTGAGCCAAACAAGAATGCTCGGTCATATGTTTGTTATATATCGTATTTTAGAACGTTGTAATAGGTAGTATATTAGTCGTGTTATACGGGCTTAACTTTAGGCTAAAGTTCATTAATAAGTAACTAAAGCCCAAAAGGAAAGCCCGGCCCAAACCATATAGTCCATAAAGAAGCCCGCATGTGGGTGGACTATATATACCACCCTCCTAGCATGTTAGGAGGGTTGGTGGTTCATTTTCTCTCATTCCTTAATCTAATATTCACAAGTTAATCCTCTCTTCCTCTCTACTTTCTCTCACTACTTTCTCTCTCTAGAATTCTTCTCATTTCTTCCTTTCTTTCTACCTTAATTCGTATTATATAACAATCATATATTAGGGACAACATATCATGTATCTATATCCTGTAGAAAATCAGTAGTAGTAGTATAACAGATCTGTTAACAAAATGCTCAGTCCAATATGGTATGATAGTTGGTTAAGTTGTGTAAAGGGAAACAAAGAAAAAAAAACGTTTCTAAAAATATGGGCAGGGTGGGACTCGAACCCCTGACCTACCCCTCACTGGTAGAACGCCTCAGACATTATACACATATCCAACTGGGTTATGCCTTCTTTTGGTTATTAGCTTACAAAACGTTTTATTTAAACACCTTTTATAATTTTAAGCCTAATAGCTTATATAGCTTATTCACAGCTTAATTGTAGCTTATCTTTTAGGATTTTACTTTTCCTATTCTTAGAACAGTAGTTTAGACTTTTGGTAATTTTTTGATATTTTTATAAAATTATTTAATATTTTTAATCATTTAATTAATTTAAATTCGTATTTAATTCATAAAAAAAAGTTATTTAAAAATAAAAAAATGTAATTCTTTTTTCTAAAATTTTATTTTGTCATGTAGGATGTAAGAAAATTAGGTTTTGATTTTGTAGGCTTTATATTTATTCATTTGCGTTTTAGGTCGCGTTTTTACGTTTTAACGTTAATTAACCTTTGCCTTTGTTTTGTCCCCGTAGGCGTTGTAAGTTTTCCAATGCCTTTTTTATGCTTTCCCGTAGTTTAGGTCTTATTTATCACTATTTTTATTCCTTAACAAAAAAAAGTTAATTAAATTTAGTCGATTTTTACGATACGCGCGTAACGCGTATTCGTCGTTTTTAATTTTTAGTGTAATCCGTCTTGCATTTTCTTTCCTTTTCACATTTCAAAAACGTAATAACTCAAATAAATAACGTCTATATTTTTGGCTCAAACACCATACCTCCACCGAGAACGAACTCGATTGTCGGTATTTGCGTTTTTCACAAAACGTACGTACTTATACTTACCACGACTTTGGTTTTTGCTTTCTTTTTCCTAAAAGATAGTAAACAACTAAAAAATACAATATCATAAATGGCAGCGCTGCCGGGGTGGTGTGTTTAGCCATATTTATTTATCGTGTTTATTTGAGTGTTTACGTTTTTATCGTAAATACTTCTTTTTATTTTTCTATACTATTAGCCATACAAATAAATCGTGTTAAATATAACTCTATTAATACAAAATTGTTTTCTCGTTTTCTTGTAAATAATATATTGTATTTACGTATCAAAATTAATACACAATAATTATCCAAATACGCGAGAAATCACACCTTAATAGTGGACGATCCGGTCACTATTAAGCGTATCGAGTTCAAACGAAATCAAAGGCAAAATAGATAAATAATCTTAATTGATTTAATCTCGATAAATACAAACTATAAGGTGGGTATAAGGCGATTGTATTTCACGACTTAAGGAAAAAAGGCTCTTAAGTGCTTCGCGCCGCCTCGTTTTCTCCACTCGCTTGTGTGTATTTTGAAAATGACGATTAATTAGGGGTTTGTCAACTCAAGTATTATTAATCTATTTTTGTGAGTTTAAATTATTGAACCCTCGAAACGTTTTGGCGTTCCGCCAACGTTTCAAAGTGAACGAAGGTTTTTACTTCACGTAATTGCTTTCACTCCTCTTGGATTCATTAATCGAGACCTTTAATTAGTGGATAGTTTTTGTAGATTAACTTCTACGTAATACACCAAAAATTCCAAAAATAAATAAATTAAAAACACAAAAATAATCTTATCATTTCCTTCTATTTTCATAATTCTTTTTCTCAACCCCTCTAAATTTCAATTCTTCATGGATATTCATTGCCTAGGTTGTGGGAGACGAAAGTTTGGTTCCGTGACGTGTCCATGGTGTGTATGCGAAAGGTGCGGAGATTATATCAACTATGCAATATTTAGGTCATGTCCATCGTGTAATCCGACCAATTGTTTGTATACTTCTAACGAAGAACGTCTTATCCATTGCCTACATTGTGGAAGCCCTTCCCATTGGCACTATGAGTGTCCAATTCAATACCCAAATGGTCACAATCACGAGCCAAATCCGAATTTCGTTGACCAATCTTCGCAATACTCACCGTCATGTGAGTATTGTGGAGACGAACCTCACTATGGGTATGATTGTTAACCGATGAATCAAAATACGTCTTTCGCCAATCAATATTCCGGTTTGGAAGAATCACACGACATGAGTTACAATTACGGAAATGGGGATGGTTATCCATACAACGAACCGGATTTTCCTCAAAATACGTGTTGCGACAATTGTGGGGGGCCTCACGATACTTTTTCTTGCCAACCACTGGATTATGATGAAACCAATTCATATTTGATAATTTTGAGACCCCACCATACGATTTCGAACACCAAAATTCTCATGAGTCAAGTAACGAGAGACAAAATTCCTTTGCCGCTTTCTTACAAGACCATGGAGAAGAACTCTTGCAAGGTGTGATGGGAATTTTTGGAAGTATAAGGGAAGAGATAGAAATGGAAAAGCAACGAGGGCAAGCGTCAAATATAGATACTTATGCCTCTACGTCTCTTGTGATTCCATATGATTACCAATACGACGATGATGATAGCGATGTTTTCAATCTCGAACCTTATCATGGAAAAACCACTCCTATACCTACTACGGAAACCGATGCCTCTCTAAGTATGGGGGAGACAAATCTTGGCACTAATCCTAGTGTCGATATCCCTATTCCAATCCAAAGTGAACCTACGGGGTTTTCTCCGAAGATGAGGTAAGTGATTTTGCTCTCGATGAATTTTTCCACGAAGATTCTAACGAGGCAAATCACAATAGTGAGTGTGATTCTATATCATGTGATGATGTCTCTACCAATGACACTTCGGGGAAAGAATCAACGACTTTCTCAAACCCACTTTTCGATGACGAAGATTTTTCCGCTAGTGATGACGAGTCACTAATCGACGAGGACGTTCAAAACAACGATTTTAAAATCTTTTCGAACCCTTTATTCGAATTTGATGACGCGTTCATTTTTGGTGACGTAAATCTTCTCTTTGATGAGAAGTTCGAGGACATCGAGAGTGCGGATTCTAAGGATCCTAAACTCGATGAGCCGATTTTGCTAGTCACCCACCCGAAGTCTCATGAGGTTGAGACTTCTCTCTCTACTACTTGTGACGTTTGCATTCTTGAGGGGTTCATCGATGGACCGCCTCTTGACGAGAATGAGGATTTTAGTGAAGCTTTTGCCTACGATCCGGGGGGAGACTTTGAAACTCCTAATTTGAGCAATTCTCTTTTGATTTTACCTTCGTTTCAAAGTATACCAACCCACCCCCTCGGATATGATGAGTTTTCATACGTTGTAAGGAGTTTTCTTCCTTACAAGACGTATCCTCCGGCTTTGCGTATTTTATTTTCAACAAAATGTGAGGATACGATCTTCGATCCCGGTATAAAGGCTTTGCCTTTATTATCGGTTGCTTTTGGGCGTTGATTACATGTAAGCCCCACCAAAAATGACCGAACCATGATTATCCCTAAATGATCGCATTTATGGGGATTCGAGTCGAGCTTTTGACTCGGTTATAAAAAGCAAGGTGCCTCGTGGGGGAATTCTCATGCTTATATTTGTAAATATTATCGCTTTTTAGTTAACCTAATGAGGGGATTTATGCCCTTCCAACCTTTGTTCCGTGTTTGTTTGCGATTGTGTAATTTTAGGTCATCATCTTCACGATTGAAGCCTCTCGTGTTCGTTTTACGTGAGCACTCGATTGTTTGCTTTGAAGAATTTATCGATATCCAAATGATATATCCTTAATTGTTCTAACCTTAGGTATTTTAGCACACTTCATAAACAACTATATATTTAATGGTTCCACCCTTTCCATGCTAGATTAAGCATTCGACTACGTCTCTAGTATGGGGGTATCTTACCCTTAGACTCGAAACATTGAGGAAAATGTTAAACTTTTGTATGGGGAGGGGGGTGAATAGATACTTGCTTTGCTAAACCTTCACGCTTTCCAAAGTTTATCTTTTTGTTAATCGTTTTGTTGCAAAATAAGGCTAAAAATGGCCAAATTAAAAAAAAATCTCATATTTTCATAAGTGTTTATGACACGAATGTAGATTTCTGATGGTGAGAATAAGAGTAATTTTTTACTCGACCGTGCGTGTTGAGCACTTAGCTTTGATTCCTTAACTTTTTAGGCTAAGTCTCTTAAATGAGGACGAGAAATGACAGCGTTAATTATAAGTTACTATGCTAAATGTAGAGTACTCGTATTCTTTCAAAAACTCATGTGTTCTAATTGTTTGCTTATTCTCCCTTCGCTTATATGTAAATTTTGCTAATAAATATTGACTTAGCGGTTTAGTCTTGATTGTTGGTTTCTAGCTTTTTCTAGTAGCTTCCATGTAATTAATTTGGGAAAACATTAAGGTATCACCAGCATCATGGTTTTGAAGTATTGGCACCCCGAATAATCAAAGGCTTCCCCAATAATAATTTTTAAGTTCCTCTTCACCTAAATCAAGCAAAAATTTCAAGCTCACAAGGCCGAAAAATCTATGCAAAATTGAAAGTGAATGTCTTAAATCTCGAAGACTTAAAGATCCAAAATTCGTCTTAGCGTGAGGATATACGTCAAGTCATAATAAACACCTCATGGCGAGGTTAAATAAAAGACAAGGGCAAGACCAAAGCCATAATAAACACTTCATGGCGAAGTTAAATAAAAGGTGGCGGTAAACCAATTCCAAATTGGTAATAAGTCTCATATTCAAAACCGTTATGAAACAGTGTTTATCGATCCTTCTCGTTGACTTAATTTTTTGACATTGTTGTCTATTAGGAGAGGTTATTAATTCGATGGTTTTGGTTACACCGTTATGACTCTATTTTTGGACCTTAATCTCTATCATCGCATAAGTCAAAAATGTATCATCATGATCATTCAAGACAAAAATAAAATATAAGAGATACCACTTAGGAATAAGGGAGTCTAAGTACGTGATTAGGGCATATGAGTAGTGTTAGCATACTAACTTATAATGACAATGATCTCGTTACACGCTTAGCGTGGAATTCACGTGTTCTTGTTCTATGAACCTAAACATCCCATTTTGCAATGAAATTCATACATTATGTCTAAAACGCTAGAAGTAGTAGTAGTGTAGTAAGTTTACGTTTTAATAAAAGTCAATAAAAAGGAATTTTAGAGGTGCTATGATACTTTATTCTAGCATTGTGTGAGAGCACGGCAATGGTTTAGCATGGGGGAGTGATGTGACTACTTTTATACATGGTCTCATCGTCCAAAACGGGCTTAAAACAGTGAAAATATCATTAAAAGTGTCATATATATGCTTGTGTTTGTTCAATGTGTAGTTTTGGTACGGATATCGAGAAAATGACAAAAGATCACAAGAAACAATGCAAAAACGAACACGGGAAACGAAGCCACACAATGAACCGGACCTGAAGGTTGAATTTTCCAAAACTACCCTTGAAGAATTGAAGATTGTCAAGTTTGGTCCTCCAAGTTTGAAGACTTGTTATTTTATACCCTTGTACAACTCTAAAATTACATTGTGGTCCCTGCAATGTCAAGATTTTACATATTTGGTCCTTGAAGAATCAAGTCGTACAATAAACTGAAGCCGGGATTGCACTTAACAGAGCAAAACGGGAATTTTCGGATCGACTCGACAACATTTGAAGTTTTTACAAGTCAAAGTCAAATCCGAAACCCGACAATGAAGTGGGCATGAAAAATGGATTCTGATAACCAAATTATTATTTTACGGACCAACCCGCACCCGTTTAACGGGCCGAGTCAGCCCGTTAAAATAAAAATGACATCACCGCCCACATTTTTATATATGATACACATGCGGTCCATTAAAGAACGCTCAGCCCATTTGTTTTTCTTATTTAATGAAACACATGAAACAAAATCCATGTCATCTTTGTCTCTTCGTGTATGGGCCTCCCCTTTCACACGAGCCCAACAAAAAAAACCCATACACATTTGTCACAATGATTTTAAAGAGATCACATTTTTAGTTTGTTAACAGATGAATTAAAAAAAAAGAGGGTTAGGGTTTTTTCTTCATCTCATCAGCCTCCATCTATCTAATCCCCAAATCACCAGACAAACCCTAATCCCATTCATAATCCATTCAACCTATCACTCTCAATCCTACCCCACACAAACCCACATCACGTGAAGACTAGTACAAGACAAGAACATGTGAAGGCAGAGTCAAGATCAAGACCAAAGACCATGTTTGTATTCCGAATATTCCTCAAAGATCCAAGATTCATAAAGGACTTTGTTGGAATTTCATCTCAATTAGGGTTTAGGAATTTTTGATTCTAGAATTTTCTGTAGGCCATTATATAAGGCCATAGGATTTATCATTTTATTTTTGTTCCAACTTTGATGTAAATTCGGATTGAGTTTCATTGTTTTTAAGTTTAATAAAATTCCACTTTTATGCAATTTAATTACCTTGTCTACTTTAAATTTCTGTCAAAAAGTTTGGTAATTTATTCTGAGTTCCAATTTTATTTCAAGTTATTTGCAAGTGATTTTTTTGTGTTCAAAGCTCTATTTTACAAGACTTGTTCTTGTTCTGTTACTGTTAGAAAAAAAAGTGAGGTTCTATCTTGTCTTTGTTGCTGTTGTTCACAAAGGAAAAAAAGAGGGTGTTTTATTGTTTACTGGTTTGATAAAAAAAAGAGTGAAATATATTTTTTTTAATTCTTGTTAACTAGTGTTACAAAAAAAGAAAAGGGAGTTTTTTGATTTTTGTTGTTTGATAAAAAAAATTCTTGTTCTTGGCCATTGTTACCGAAAAAAGAAGAGGATTCTGTTCTTTCTTGTCACAAAGTAAAAAAAAATGGTGTTTTTAGTATCTTATTTTCTAGAGTGATACTGTTCATACGAAAAAAAAGAAGAGAAAAAAAGTATTTGTTTTTTGTTACTGTGCTCGAATCAAAGAAAAAAAAGAGATGAAATTGATGTAGTAGAAAGTTTAGCCAAATACACTACTTTTGTGGTTGGTTCTGTGTAGTCACACGAGAATGGAAGAAAAAAGAGAACAAAGTTTGATACTCGGTTATATGTTTATTCGATAGTTGGTTATATGTGACTGATGATAATGGTGATAAATTTTCGGTGATATTTGATGTTGGGTATGATATTGTTCCGGATCTCGTTCATAGCAATTCGAATTGTAAGTCTTGTAGATTTGATTTTATTTTTCATTAAGTTTATTTTGTTATATGTTATGCTTAATTTTTGTATCTGTGAAAGTTGAATGTTGTTAGTTTTGTTTTCATCAGTATGTATCATGCATCTATATCCTGTAGAAAATCACTAGTAGTAGTATAATAGATCTGTTAACAAAATGCTCAGTCCAATGGTATGATAGTTGGTTAAGTTGTGTAAAGGGAAACAAAGAATTAAAAAAAATGTTTCTAAAAATATGGGCAGGGGTGGGACTCGAACCCCTGACCTTCCCCTCACTGGTAGAACGCCTCAGACATTAGACACATAACCAACTGGGTTATGCCTTCTTTTGGTTATCAGCTTACAAAACGTTTTATTTAAACGTGTTTTATAATTTTAAGCCTAATAGCTTATATAGCTTATTTCGCAGCTTAATTTTAGCTTCTTTTTTAGGATTTTATTTTTCCTATTCTTAGAACAGTAGTTGAGACTTTTGGTAATTTTTTGATATTTTTATAAAATCATTTAATATTTTTAATCATTTAATTGGTTTAAAGTCGTATTTAATTCATAAAAAAATTATTTAGAAGTAAAAAAAATGTAATTCTTTTTTCTAAAATTTTATTTTGTCATGTAGGATGTAAGAAAATTAGGTTTTGATTTTGTAGGCTTTATATTTATTTATTTGCGTTTTAGGTCGCGTTTTTACGCTTTAACGTTAATTAACCTTTGCTTTTATTTTGTCCATGTAGACGTTGTAAGTTTTCCAATGCCTTTTTTGTGATTTCCCGTAGTTTAGGTCTTATTTATCGCTATTTTTATTACTTAACAAAAAAAAGTTAATTAAATTTAGTCGATTTTTACAATACGCGCGTAACGCGTATTCGTCGTTTTTAATTTTTAGTGTAATCCGTCTTACATTTTCTTTCCTTTTCACATTTCAAAAAAGTAATAACTCAAATAAATAACGTCTATATTTTTTGCTCAAACACCATACCTCCACCGAGAACGAACTCGGTTGTCGGTATTTGCGTTTTTCACAAAACATATGTACTTATACTTACCACGACTTTGGTTTTTGCTTTATTTTTCCTAAAAGATAGTAAACTACTAAAAAATACAACATCAAGGACCTATGTGTCCTTTGTTCATGGTTGCACCAAAAGTTAACACCTTGGTTTAGGAATTGCATTTGTCTTTGTTATGACTTATATACTACTATTATAGAACATAAAATTAATCTATCTAGTCCCTTGGATCACTCATTTATGCCGTCCTCTTTCCATAAGTACAAGACATGTCCATGTTAATGTTTAACTACAAATTGTTGATATTCTAGAGAAGGTTGATTAATAGTAGTAATGTTCTTATCATTGGTTCTTCCTCAAGTAAGGATTTTTGTTATCATTTTTCCTTGTAATATTCATTTGTAATTTATTTTTATATATGTATCACTATCATTTCTCTATTAAGATTGATTATTCTAATAGTTGATTAAAGGTTGATGGACATTGTACATCAATTTTGTTTACATAAAAAGCAAGCTAGACAACCCTTTGGTGTATCTTAGAATTTTTGTCATAGATTAGTGGCAAAGATTGTATTTCGTGGCAAAATTAGTAGATTTTAAGGTTGGTTTAGAGTCGTATTCTGATAGGGCCATGTTTTGTGGTGATTTTTCCGGGTCGCTTGTCTCGTGATGATACCCGACAAATTAGATATGTCCGAAACGATTAAAAGTGCCGAATTTGAACATGCTGTATAAACCGACTTAAAACTAATATAAAAACACAGAACCAAGTAAATATGTAAAACTGAAAGAGGTACGTAAATATATGTAGAACCTCCACAAGTCGGATAGTTTTATACGGACATACGGTTTGGAAATGGCGGCCAAAACCATGAAATTGAACCTGACTGTCCAAAAATAGCCTTGATCCAGGTTGATGTTTTGATCACTTTGACCCTTCTATCATTAAACCATAAGTTATAGGATTTCCTAATATGCATATTAGACTTAATTACGGTAATGGGAGTATGAAAACTGAGTTACGACTCATTACGGTTTAGGAGTAATGACTTAAATACTGAGACATGTTGTAAAAATTTGTGTAATTGAATTGTAACAATAATATGAATAACATGGACATTTTTATATAACCCAAGGTGGTAGGACCTACTTATCGGGAAGTCGAAACCCATTTACATACGGATATTTATGAAAATCGAGACCCGACCAAGTGATATATTAAGTGGACATTGTTGGGATGCGTTTAAGAACCTGAAAAGCTTATAGTGGATTTGGGCCACAAAAGCCCAACATACACTTATAATGGCTATTGTGCCATTATTGGACCTGAGATTTATAATAACTTTGGATTTCAATACTGAGATTGAAATTGACTAAGTCACGTGAACTTGTTATGGGCCACTAATGGGCCTTAAATGTCATAATGGGATAATTTGAATGTTATCAAAAGTCTTATGAAAAGTTTTACAAAACTTATGTAATGTCCAAACTTACTAAAGTGAATTATTTACATATATGTATCACTTATGTATAGTCTCGAACCTAAGACGCGTTATAGGTCTAGTTCAGGCATATGTTGACCATTGGGCATCTCGTTCTTGATCAATGAGCGATTGATATCTCGTAAAGTCGTGTATCGACTATCGGATATTTGTTCCTCGATATATTTTCTATTGTCTTCGTTTTAATTTAACGCTTTACGTAATTTATGTTAAACCGTTAGGCGTTATTCGTTTATAAAATGTGTTAACGCTTATTGAATTATCAGCCCTTGTTTATTTATCGAAATATTAACTTTCTTCGAATGCCGACGTTTTTATTTTATACTGAGCGTTTAATTTCCGTGATTCTACGCATATTGTGACAATCCGTCAATTTATGGTCGATATTTTATTCTCAAGTATTATTTAAAAACATTATTTTAATGTTATATTATGAACTCACTCATTTTTGGGAAGAAATTTGAGTTTACATCTTAAAGTAGCATCGACTACGTATAAACCGGAGGACTCTACGTTACGTGCTTACGTTTACATACACCGTTTTTGGTGACAGTCTGACATTTTAGGAAATAAATTTATCCGTGAATATTATTTTGGAATTTTAAATTTGTGTTGGTTCATAAACTCACAAATTTACGAGAAGAGATTAGGACTTACGTGCATAATTTAACGTCCTTTACGACTAAACCGGAAACCCTAGGTTTACGTATTTACGTTTTTGAACTCCGTTTTTTATGACACAATTTTTATTAGATTCGTTTTGTGCCGTTGATTCATAATTTATAAAAACATTTTTCGTAAAACGACCCGAGGGCACGCAAATCAAGGAAAATAGAATCGAGGAGTACTCGTAAAATAATGCGGATGAGACAATAATAAACTTGCCTCACCCCCACACCATGGATGGCTAACTTAGCCCACACCCCTTATGAGGTGTCAACATGATAAACAAACTAGGACACTTGTCCTAGTTTATTCACCAAAACCACTTGCAACTAAAACAAGCTAAACACAAACTAGCTACTTCTTTTCCATCCATGCAAAACACACATCTCTCTCCCACTCTATCCACCATTGTCGTCCACTCTCACCCCTAAATACCCCATTTTGATCTTGATTTAACCATAAATCCTATGTTATTCATACATATGATGAAGCCCTTTTGAAGCTCTATTGATTGATGGTGATTATAACATCCAAAAAGAAGTTTCCTTGGTGTCTTGGGGCTGATTTTCCAAAAGAAGTTTATAAAGATTGGTGATCTTGAAGTTGATTTTGCTGTACCATAAGTTTTGTCCTCAAAAGTCAAGCCTTGATCTTAACTTTCATAATCTTGGTTGGTAACAAGATCATCCTTCCTATTTCCTTGTTATTTTGTAAATGTAAATTGTATTTTCTGTCTTAATGTATATGTATATGATGATATATGATAATAAAAGTATTATGTGGGGATCATGTGTTGATAAACTTGGTTAAAAAGATTGAAAAACTATATGTAAAAATGTTAAAATCATGCTTAAAATAGTAGGCTGTATAAAACAGTAAAGAACCTTATGATAAATTATTAAAATAGCTTGGATAAATTAATATAGAGTTAGATATGATACTTGTACATATGTGAGATTTGGCCACTCAATGGAATCCATAAAATGAGTGAGATATGATCAAAACATTATTGAAGTCCAAATCTGTATAGTCTGTTTTGGACGAACTGTTAGAGATATTTAGAGGATGATTGAGCAGTAGCTAAAAAGGAGTTAATTGTGGCACATAATATGTAGTTTGTGCTGCCCAAAAATGAGCTTCTATCTCCTTGTAGAACTCGAAGATATGGTAAAAATGGTGAAAGTGAAATTCATAATCAGATTTATAAAATAAAAGTATGTATATTATAAAATTAGCACTCAAGTAAAACTAATATAAAATGTATACCTAAAACCCACTAACTTATATATTAATTATAAATAAGTTATATACTTTCATAAGTAAATGGGACATTTTATAAAATTGCAAATTGATATGTTTTATAAGTTATAAAACTATACATATAAGTTTTACGTCTTTTTGGCTAAACCGAAAGATTAACGTTTTCGTCAAATAAAACTTAGACGGTCGGACCCGTCTAAATGTAAACTTTTTATAACTCATCTACTATGTATAAGTACATTTGACATGTAAAAACCGATAAAATCCGAGCTTTATAACTTATGGACATTAACGGGCCAAAGTAGCCTTATTGGACTATTGACCCGACTAGTTTGGATAGACACTAATGAACTTACTCATTGGGCTTAACCCACTTGGGCCCAACATATGAGTAAAGGCCTGGTATTAAAAGTATAAATGGACTAATATAATGTATTGGGCTTTTAATGGGCTTATTGGGCCTCAATATGGAATTGGATTGAAACTAGTGTAACTAGTCAAAAAATTTACTAACATATAACACTATAATGTGTATGAAGAGATAAAATCCCACTTGATCATCATCATACTTATAATGTCATCATATATACATAGCCATTATTTTTATAAAATCATTAGACAAGAGTCTAAGACGAGTATTATTTCTCTAGGTTTCCATGATTGAAGCACGTACCGTACATCCAAATCGCCGATAAACCGCCTTTCCCAATCAACGTGAGTTCATAGCCTCACACTCTTTTAAATGTTTTTTGAAATTTTTTATAAACTTGCGAGGGATATAACATGTTAGTTTTAATAAAATAGGACACCAGTTGTCCCGATTGTTTGTTTATTTATTTGGACTCGAATGATTATATGACCCGATGAATGATTATATGACCCGACGTATGAAATGAAATGGGTTATTATAGTTAGGTTATGTCACTAAAAGTCCCATTAGCATGAATTGTGAACTACCGGGATTTGGTAGATGCTTATGCATATAATAGTACTATTTGGGGAAGATCACCCCAGTTCGCGCCTTGACGGTTGATCCCCGTCGTGTCACATTGATTGGTAAGCGAATTTATGTATGAGAAGATCTATATAAGCGTGATTATTGTGACGACACACTGTTTTAGATGGGCAAATGAGTTTTGGGTTAGCTACCCGTTGTTTGTTATAGTAAGGTAGCAATGTCATGCGCCTTATAATAATCTAATAACGAAAATACTAGTATACGCACTGAATTATGATATATTGCCTGACTAGCAATACGGGATCTTATTATTGATATTATGTTCGTGTTTTGGTTTTACATAACCATTTTCTTATAACGGTTTTTATTAAGCTCTATACAATGTTATAAAACGTATTGTATGATGTTTTTACGATAATGGTTCGTATGATGGTTTTGAAGGCTGAAGCCTATATTATGATTTACGACTAAGAGTGGTATAAAATGTCTTTGGCCTATTTTATGGCCTACTACAAAGATTTGTACAAAATGATTTTTGGTAATAAATATATATCGATGATATATTAATGGTTTTTATTATACTCTATGAATTCACTCGGCGTTTTCGCTGACCTTTTCTTTTAACATGTTTTATCTGAGGTACTTGAAGGTAATTCTCGGGAAGACGACAAGAATTTATGGCCCGCACTTAAATAAAAATTTCCATTCAAATGTTTTGTAAAATTGTATGAAATACTATGACTTGGGACCTATGTAATTTGATATTTATGAATGGAAAATGCTTTATTATTTAACGACGCGATTTTTAAGCGTTGTCTATGATTTGAGTAATGTGCTATCCCGTAACACCAACGACTCTTCCGCTGAACTAAAGTATGAATATTTGGGGGTGTTACAGTTTGGTATCAGAGCTCTCATTGTAGAGAACGAAAGATTTTTAAAACCAAGGTTTTGAATAAAACATTTCAAAATCTTTTAACTATAAACATTTTTCTCAAAATGTATAAAAATCTTTTGACTCTAACGGTGCCGAAGAATTCCCGAGTTATCGACAAGGCCCGACTGAGAAGTGTTATTTTAATATATATATATATATATATATATATATATATATATATATATATATATATATATATATGTGTGTATATATATATATATAGGTAAGAGTTATATATATATATAGAACTTGGATTATATATATACATATGATGTAATTTGATTACATGATTGTTTGATGATTATTTCTATATTTATACGAGGTATTTATACGACGTAGATTGTCACAAGAAACCCTAACTCCCCTCGCAAATCAATCGAAGCTATTCCTGTAGGAAATCTAGCTATCCTAGATCTAAACCAAGTTGTAGATGTTTATGATCCCAACGAAATGGTTGATATTCGTAGAAATGTTGATATTAGTTGATTGTGATATTAAAGAAGAATTGGCAAGATTAAATCTGATATTGATGTCATGACGATCTTTCCTTACAGAGTGGAGTTTAACAAAACCTTACCGCCTGGAAAGGTGTCATCTGATTCGGTGTCACCCAATTCTTAAATTGAACTTGAAAAGGTAAATGTTGCACTTGAGGCTGTCATTGGAGCCATTACCCAAAAGCCTCATGCTACTAGTATCTTCCCGAGAAGTCTAATTGAATGTGTGAGTCATTTCATGCTAGTGACTCATTTGATAACTATTGTTGAAAGAGCTATAGGATTGGAAATTAAGTGTTAATCATATCGAGCTTTTATTGCCCTTTCAAGGTCTAAGAATAAGGTTGAAAGTATTGGAGAATGAGGTGGCATATCGAATTGAGTATAAGTTGATTGAAACTTGAATAAAGTAAAATTTAACTTGTATGGAATATGATATTGTTAATATGAAGTCGTTAAGTCCTGTGTTTGAATTATAAGGTTTTAAATGATTGTTAGTTCGTGTTAAGGGTTGTTCCTAGGTCATTGCCCAATGACGAGGATGTCCAGTGTCCAAGAAATAAATCGAAGAAATCTTCTTCTGAAATTGGGACCGATGGATCTTTTGGGACATGTGAAACACCTAATGACTCTTGTAGATTAGTATTCATTGTAGTATCTTTTAAAAATCCCTAACTTAACTGAGACATCAATTGGTAGGATGAGTTCTTGGAATTGTATGACATAGTGACACGTACTGTGTTACGGTACAATTTTGACTTGTTTATGATTAATGAAAAGACTACCTTTGATTGCTAAATTTTACATGTATCGATGTTATCTACTTTTCTTGTTTGTTCTTAATGTTCGTAATGGTGATGCAACCATTGAACAAGCACTCATCTCGGTTTGAGTTGCGTTGTAAATTCTTCTCTTTGTATTCCTGAGTGCCATCGAGATCATGAACCTCATGATTAATTGGCTAAACTCATTTCCTATCATATTGTAGTTAGTTCTTGGTGAACAACTTTTCATCACTCTTTTGCAGATCACTCGTTGTTTTTATAAGATAAAACCGTATCCCTTGAGAAAAATTGAATTTTCATCATCATACGGATTATTTAAAGTGAGACTTATAAGTAACCGTTATCGAAATAAAGTTGTTTATGAAACACTTTGGAAAATTTAATTGCTTCCATGGCAAAGAACATCTCTGTAAATTCATTTTGAATTAAGCGTGAGTATATATATTTTAAACATGATGACAAAGTTTTGACGAACTGAGTATTGCATCGTTAATCCTAAAATTGTATATAGTTGTGCGCCTACATACAATTTGGAAGGGACCATGCAAGGCTGATTAGTAGTCACCATGAAATTGTTAATAAACATTACATTTTTCCTTGAAATTGTGAAGGATTAAATTTTATGAGATCTGCAAGAAGTGCAAAATAGGGACATATTATTAGGGACACCTACATATGTTCCCGTACCATTTATTCTTCTGAGTCGAATTTACTCATCTGTGGAAATTGTCTTAATTGACAATTGATATCCCCTCATTGTCCAAATTCTCTCGTGATGAGATTCCTTGGAAAAGTATCTAATTATCGAGTGTTGATACCCGACTGGGTGTATCGATGTTCCTATCATTTCTTTTGATTAGATTAAATTTGAATGACCTAGGTAACGATCCGAGGAGCTTTCGAATGCGTACTCAACTTATGAAAACATGGGATATATTCATATTCGTTAATGTTTTTGTCTGTATCTGATTTGAAATTCTCTCGCGTAGATTATGTGTTGACCTTACTCTTTTAATGGTAGCTATGTCTCCATATATCCTTGAATTTGTGAAGGATTATGAGTTATTATTAGTGTTTTGAGAAGCTCACATCTTATCAACGGTAATGAAACTGGAAAGTTGGTAGTGCCAGTGGAATGGATTGATTGATTATGACATAATGCCATTATCTTAATTGATGGGAACTCGAGTAGAACTCCCCTAAAAGATAAGATGTTGATTATCAAAAGTGATCTAAATAATTCCCGATAGGTGACTGTATCCTGCATTTGGACTTGAAATTATACCATGAATGGTTATGAACTAGTCATAGATCTTGTGATTTAGTAAGAACATAACGTAAATGTATTAAAAGATGTTTCTGTTATCTGAAACTTTAGGAGGTATTGCTGGTAAATTACCTAGACTTTTGCCATTAAGGAAAGTTGAATTTGGTATTGATTATATTCCATGTGCTACAGCTGTGGCGTATGCACTGTACGTCAGCACCATCTGAATCAAAAGAATTACTGTGCAACTGAGAGAGTTGTCGGAAAGAGCTTTTATTCTACCGAGCTCGTCATCATGAAGAGCTATGGTGTTATCATTCCTCATATTTGTTGATTACCGTGAACTAGGTAAATTGACGATCAAAATCTATATCCACTACCCAAGATAATAGATTTGTTCTATCAATTACAAGGTTCTAGTGTATATTCAAAATTTGATCCACGGCATGGTTATCATCAACTTCGCGTCCGCAAAGAAGATTATCTATTCCAATCACTACATTCAGAACTTGTAATGAACATTATGAGTTTCATGTTATGTCGTTTGGATTGACCAATGCACATGTAGCTTTGGTGAACCACGTGCGTAGGCTGTAATTTGAAAAATTCATGCTTGTGATCATTAAGGACCATCTGTTTGTATATAAGAATAGGAAGGAGTTAATAATCATTTATAGACTGCCCTGAGTTGGCCGAGCAATGAAAACTTGTACCTTGAATACTTAACATGTGATTTAAGGCTTGATCCTTTACATTATTAGACCGTGTGATTAATAGATAATGGAATATATTGACTCTTCAAAAATTAGAGCCATTTAAGACTTTGGGTTATACCAAAAAGAAAGTGCAAATATGTTTTGACAAATGTTTTTTCAAAGGAATTTTTAAGGGATTATTCCCTTATACCCAGATCATGTAACTAAACTCCTTTAGGGGTAAATGTTTGTGCATATCGCAAGACAACCTAAGAGGGATTGGGGAAACCATTTAAACCATGCCTTGAAATTTGAAACGACAATTTTTGCTTTTAAACTAAGAAAATTTTGACCAAAGTATAAACAAATATTTTTCGAACATTTACGGATCTTACTAATTATTTTCGATAAATCAACAAAAATCGTGTTAATTAAATTCAAATTTATTTTGAACATTTTTATATAATTGGACGAACTAAGAAATTTAAAACTTTTTACGTTTACGTTTCATAAAATTTAATATTTATTACTTAATTACTTGTAATAATTATCGACGCTTTAAACGTCGGATTGAGCAAAACTGATAAAAATAATAGTTGAGACGAAACTAAAACTTAGAAAATATGAAGAAAGAATTTCTGAGTGAATTGTGGTCATGATAATTATTTCATCAGGAAAGGTGAATGTAAATACTGATGCATTATGTAGAAAGGATAAAGAATCAATTAGGATGTGTTCCTTAGTAATGACGGTGCAAAATAATTTGCCCGAACAATAAAAAAATAGCTGATGCTTGTAAGAAGGATAATATAGATAATAAAAAGGGGTTCGCGGCTAATGTGAACCATTAGAAATGAGAGCCGATGTCGTTAAATATTTGAAAGGCAGCTTGTGGTTTCCTAAATATGGAGAATTTCGAGATTTAGTCATGTTGGAATCTCATAAGATTAAGTATTCTATTCATGCCATTTCTGATTTAATGTATCTTTATCTAAAGAAGTTGTACTAATGACAAATTATGAAGGCAGGCATCGTCTCATACATTATTAAACGTCTAACTATTGCAAAGGTCATCATCTGAATTTAATTTGATTTGGGTCATCGTCGACAGACTGACCAAATCTACTAATATCATTCCTGTTAATGATAGATTCTCGATGAAGAAATTGACTCTTTGTATTTAAAGGAGTTGTGTAAACATAGTGTGCCTGTATCGATCATCTCTATCAAGATCCTCGCTTCGCATCAAATTTCTAGAGATTTCCTTAGAAATCATTGGGAACGAATCTTGATGAGAGTACTGTTTACCACCCCAAATCGAATGGACGAGGTAAAGTAACGATACAAACACTAGAAGTCTTGTTTTATGCTTGAATGATTGACCTTTGGTAGTGAACATGATAATCGCTTTCCTTTGGAAAGATTATCATTGATAATTATCGTATTAGGATCGAGATCGAATCTTGTGAGGATCTAAATATGAGAGCATCTGTAAGCAGAAGTTGGGATGAAGATACCCGACATACACCCATTGTGATTTAGACATGTTTTTCAGGTTTAAGGTTGCCTATGATGACAAACCTAACCTTACAGAATACCCGACCCGCGAGACCTGAGATGATTGTTGAAATTAGGATCTTATTATTGACTGCCAGTAGTGGGCAGGAGGTTATGTGAATATGAAATGTAGATCTTGAAGTGCAGGATAGGTAGCGAAGTTATGCCAAAAAATTCCACCTTGGAAAAATGAATAGATGATCTGAAAGATCATGGGAAATAAGTCCCCGTTGTATGGGACCATTGAGATAATGTAAAAGGTTGGTTTGAAAGGCATGTAAGCTGGATCTACCCTAGGACTTCAAGGGCTGCATGAATTATGTGTCGTATATCGAACTTGATAAAATGTCTATCAAGTGAAAATCTGATTGTTTCTTAGTAAAGTTTGGATCGGCGAAAGTTGCATTCATCAAAAACCCGTGAACATCATGGATAGAGAAAGTAAGTCAACATTAAGCCTGATCGTATTCCCGTAGTTATGTTTGATGAAACTCGCATATTGTAATGAATTACACTTGAGAGAAAAGACCGAATGTGGAGGAAATACCCACATGGCTCTAACTCTATAAGAAGCGAGTAGTAAGATAAATTGATCTTTGAGGACAAAGATCCTGTTTAGGGTTAAATGCTGTGACAATCCGTCAATTTATGGTCGATATTTTATTCTCAAGTATTATTTAAAAACATTATTTTAATGTTATATTATGAACGCACTCATTTTTGGGAAGAAATTTGAGTTTATATCTTAAAGTAGCATCGACTACGTCTAAACCGGAGGACTCTACGTTACGTGCTTACGTTTACATACACCGTTTTTGGTGACAGTCCAACATTTCAGGAAATAAACTTATCCGTGAATATTATTTTGGAATTTTAAATTTGTGTTGGTTCATAAACTCACAAATTTACGAGAAGAGATTAGGACTTACGTGCATAATTTAACGTCCTTTACGACTAAACCGGAAACCCTAGGTTTACGTATTTACGTTTTTGAACTCCGTTTTTTATGAGACAATTTTTATTAGATTTGTTTTGTGTCGTTGATTCATAATTTATAAAAACGTTTTTCATAAAACGACCCGAGGGCACGCAAATCGAGGAAACTAGAATCGAGGAGTACCCGTAAAATAATGGGGATGAGACAAGAATAAACTTGCCCCACCCCCACACCATGGATGGCTAACTTAGCCCACACCCCTTATGAGGTGTCAACATGATAAACAAACTAGGACACTTATCCTAGTTTATTCACCAAAACCACTTGCAACTAAAACAAGCTAAACCCAAACTAGCTACTTCATTTCCATCCATGCAAAACACACATCTCTCTCCCACTCTCTCCACCATTTTCGTCTACTCTCACCCCTAAACACCCCATTTTGATCTTGATTTAACCATAAATCCTATGTTATTCATACATATGATGAAGCCCTTTTGAAGCTCTATTGATTGGTGGTGATTATAACATCCAAAAAGAAGTTTCCTTGGTGTCTTAGGGCTGATTTTCTACAAGATGTTTATAAAGATTGGTGATCTTGAAGTTGATTTTGGTGTACCACAATTTTTGTCCTCAAAAGTCAAGCCTTGATCTTAACTTTCATAATCTTGGTTGGTAACAAGATCATCCTTCCCATTTATTTGTTATTTTGTAAATGTAAATTGTATTTTCTTTCTTAATGTATATGTATATGATGATATATGATGATAAAAGTATTATGTGTGGTTCATGTGTTGATAAACTTGGTTAAAAAGATTGAAAACTACATGTAAAAATGTTAAAATCATGCTTAAAATAGTAGACTGTATAAAACAGTAAAGAACCTTTTGATAAATTGTTAAAATAGCTTGGATAAATTAATATACAGTAAGATATGAGACTTGTACATATGTGAGATTTGGCCACTCAATGGAGTCCATAAAACGAGTGAGATATGATCAAAACATTATTGAAGTCCAAATCTGTATAGTCTGTTTTGGACGAACTGTTAGAGACATTTAGAGGATGATTGAGCAGTAGCTAAACTGTATTTTGTGGAACCTAATATGTATTTTGTGCTCCCCAAAAATGAGCTTCTATCTCCTTGTAGAACTCAAGATATGGTAAAAATGGTGAAAGTGAAATTCATAATTAGATTTGTAAAATAAAAGTATATATATTATAAAATTAGCACTCAAGTAAAACTAATATAAAATGTATATCTAAAACCTACTAACTTATATATTACTTATAAATAAGTTATATACTTTCATAAGTAAATGTGACATTTTATAAAATTACAACTTGATATGTTTTATAAGTTATAAAACTATACATATAAGTTTTACGTCTTTTCGGCTAAAACCGAAAGATTAACGTTTTCGTCAAATAAAACTTATACGGTCGGACCCGTCTAATGTAAACTTTTTATAACTCATCTACTGATGTATAAGTACATTTGACAAGTAAAAACCAATAAAATCCGAGCTTTATAACTTATGGACATTAACGGGCCAAAGTAGCCTTATTGGACTATTGACCCAACTAGTTTGGATAGACACTAATGGACTTACTCATTAGGCTTAACCCACATGGGCCTAACATATGAGTAAAGGTCTGGTATTAAAAGTATAAATTGACTAATATAATGTATTGGGCTTTTAATGGGCTTATTGGGCCTCAATATGGAATTGGATTGAAACTAGTGTAACTAGTCAAAAATTTGACTAACACATAACACAATGTGTATGAAGAGATAAAATCCCACTTGATTTTCATCATACTTATAATGTCATCATATATACATAGCCATTGTTTTTATAAAGTCATTGGACAAGAGTCTAAGACGAGTATTATTTGTCTAGGTTTCCGTGATTGAAGCACGTACCGTACATCCAAATCGCTGATAAACCGCCTTTCACAATCAGCGTGAGTTCATAGCCTCGCACTCTTTTAAATGTTTTATAACCCGCGAGGGAGATAACATGTTAGTTTTAATAAAATAGGACACCAGTTGTCCCGATTGTTTGTTTATTGATTTGGACCCGAATGATTATATGACCCGATGAATGATTATATGACCCGATGTATGAAATGAAATAGATTATTATAGTTAGGTTATGTCACTAAAAGTCCCATTAGCATGAATTGTGAACTACCGGGATTTGGTAGACGCTTATGCATATAATAGTACTATTTGGGGAAGATCACCCCAGTTCGCGCCTTGACGGTTGACCCCGTCGTGCCACATTGATTGGTAAGCGAATTTATGTATGAGAAGATTTATATAAGCATGATTATTGTGACGACACGCTGTTTTAGATGGGCAAATGAGTTTCGGGTTAGCTACCCGTTGTTTGTTATAGTAAGGCAGCAATGTCGTGCGGCTTATAATAATCCAATAACAAAAATATTGGTATACCCACTGAATTACGATATATTGCCTAACTAGCAATACGGGGTCTTATTATTGATATTATGTTCGCGTTTTGGTTTTACATAACCATTTTCTTATAACGGTTTTTATTAAACTCTATACAACGTTATAAAACGTATTGTATGATGTTTTTACGATAATGGTTCGTATGATGGTTTTGAAGGCTGAAGCCTATATTATGATTTACGACTAAGAGTGGTATAAAATGTCTTTGGCCTATTTTATCGCCTACTACAAAGATTTGTACAAAATGATTTTTCGTAATAAATATATATCGATGATATATTAATGGTTTTTATTAAACTCTATGAATTCACTCGGCGTTTTCGGTGACCTTTTCTTTTAACATGTTTTATCTCAGGTGCTTGAAGGTAATTCTCGGAAAGACGACATTAATTTATGACTCGCACTTAAATAACAATTTCCATTCAAATGTTTTGTGAAATTGTATGAAATACTATGACTTGGGACCTATGTAATTTGATATTTATGAATGGAAAATGCTTTATTATTAAACGACGCGATTTTTAAGCGTTGTCTATGATTTGAGTAATGTGCTATCCCGTAACCCCAACGAATCTTCCCCTGAACTAAAGTATGAATATTTGGGGGGTGTAACACATATTTTCCAAATCGTGTAATTCTTAAAATATCGGACCTCGATAATACCCGCTGATTATGGCAAAATTTAAATTCCTACTAAGCATATTATGGGGCGATAATAACAAGGACCTATGTGTCCTTTGTTTGTTCATGTTTGCACCAAAAGTTAACACCTGGCTTTATGAATTGCATTTGTCTTTGTTATGAATTATATACTACTATTATAGATCATGAAATTAATCTATCTAGTCCCTTGGAGCACTCACTTCTGCCGTCCCCTTTCCATAAGTACAAGACATGTCCATGTTAATGTTTAACTACAAATTATTGATATTGTAGAGAATGTTGATAAATAGTAATGTTCTTATCATTGGTTCTTCCTCAAGTAAGGATTTTTGTTATCATTTTTCCTTCTAATATTCATTTGTAATTTTTTTTATATATGTGTAGTTATCATTTCTCTATTGAGATTGATTATTTTAATAGTTGATTAGAGGTTGATGGACATTGTATATGAATTTTGTTTACATAAAAAGCAAGCTAGACAAGCCCTTGGTGTATATCAGTTTTTGTAATAGATCAGTCCCAAAGATTGTATTTCGTAACAAAATTAGTAGATTTTAAGGTTGGTTTAGAGTCATAGGCTGATAGGGCCATGTTTTGTGGTGATTTTTTCGGGTCGCTCGTCTCGTGACGATACCCGATCAATTAGATATGGTCGAAACGATAAGAGTGTCGAATCTAAACATGCTGTATAAACCGACTGATAACTAATATAAGGACACAGAACCAACTGGAAGAGGTAGGTAAATATATGTAGAACCTCCACAAGTCGGATAGTTTTCTACGGACATACGGTTTAGAAATAGCGGCCAAAACCGTGAAACCGAACCTGGCTGTCCAAAAACAACAATGACCCAAGTTGATGTTTTGATAATTTTGACCCTTTATCATAAAACCATAAGTAATGGGAGTTCCTAATATGTATAGTAGACTTAATTACGGTAATGGGAGTATGAAAACCGAGTCGTGATTCATTACGGTTTAGGAGTAATGACTTAAATACTGGACATGTTGTAAAAATTTGCGTAATTGAACTGTAACAATAATATGAATAACGTGGCCATTTTTTTAAAACCGAAGGTGGTAGGACCTACTTATCATGAAGTTGAAACCTATTTACATACGGTTATTTATGAAAACCGAGACCTGACCAAGTGATATATTAAGTGGACATCGTTGGGATGCGTTTTAGAACCTAAAAAGCTTATAAAGTGGATTTAGGGCACAAAAGCCCAACATACACTTATAATGGCTATTGGGCCATTATTGGACCTGAGATTTATAATAAGTTTGGATTCCAATACTGAGGTTGAAATAGAATAAGTCACGTGAACCTGTTATGGGCCACTAATGGGCCTTAATAGGCTTAAAGGTCATAATGTGATAATTTGAATGTTATCAAAAGTCATGAAATTTTTTACAAAACTTATGCAATGTTCAAACTTACTATTGTGAACTATTTATATATATGTATCACTCATGTATAGTCTCGAACCTAAGACGCGTCTCTTCAGTATACGTCTCGTTCGGTCATATGTTGATCGTTGGTCATCTCGATCTTGATCAATGAGCGATTGATCTCGTGAAGTCGTGTACGACTATCGGATATTTGTTCCTCGATAAGCGTGTAACCGCTATATCATGTGAGTTCATAGCCTTGCTTTTACTGCTTTATATGTGTTTATAAACCCGCGAGGGGGAATACATGCTCTTGGTAAATAAGCATATGTGTTTATATATACCCTTTTGAAAGGATACATGTTTGTAAATTAACATTCGTTGTTTGAATATATGCTTTGAACGAATACAAGTTGTTGTAAATAAACGCAAAGACGTTTGATTGAATGCTTTTTGAAAATGAACACAGGCGTTGATTGCATAGGTAATGAGCCATTATTAGTAAGGCTATTGCTAGTGAAAAGTCCCTATAAATCATGAACCGTTAACTACTTATAATGGGTAGGCGCTCGTACAAAAGAATGGATCCATTGGGAATGATGACCCCCACCCGAACAGGTCGCACCTGTGGGTTGGAGGCTCAGTCGGGTGTTTTTTACGTGAGGTATGGGGTATTTGGCAAGATACAAGACTAGGGAAATTTTATTGATTATGACATCGGTGTCATGAGCTTAGCTTAATAGTGTGGAATATAGATATTGTATGTGTTGCAATATCGCCAATGGATGAGATTCTTATGTTCAAAAGCTTTATGGTTTATTTAAAAAACCCATTATTTCTTATTTAAAAAAACTTATGAATTCACTCAACCGTTGTGTTGACATTTTAACATTTATTCTTAGGTATATAGGTTTAAAAGCAGCTAGAGCATGGATTCGCGCAGGATAAAGTACAGGCAAAACAAATAATATCCATTCAATAACTTTGAAAAACACCTTTATTAAAGTTTGTAATAGTTATCGAGACCTCTTTTTATTGAACTCTGATATTTATAAATTTATCGAATAATTTATTTTACAAAACGCGTCTTTTTTAGTCGTTCTCTTTATACATGTGATTGTGATTATGAATTAGCACCCCAATAACCCTTTTGTTGCCTATTTTGAATTTGGGGGTGATACATGTACCCTATAATTTGAAATTCATAGGGATACACTGTTAGTGCAAACATTACGATGTTTAGTCGATATAATCTCTTCGTGTTTTGTTGATGACAAACGAATAAATCACAATACATTATGTAAAATGTTAAAGTACTCGTAATCACTCAAGAATACATTTGTATACTTCTCTCGACACCTCCAAGATCGCATTCGCATGAATCTCTCAAGGTATGAATAAACATGTCATTAACCTAACTAAGTGATCAAAGATTAATATTTTCTTAAAACTCACATTAATCAAATGTGACAAAAGATTTTAATAAACTTTATTTTTAAGAAAATGGTTTATTAAAAAGAAAACGGAAATTTAAATTTGGAATATTCCATATGCCAAAGGAATATCCTTTGAGGGTATAACTGGTATTTCCCACAAAAGGACAAAAATGCACGGACTCCAAGGCCGAGGTTCCATAAATCAACCCGCAGTTCTTTATTGATAAGGAACCGTGGGTATTTATGACCGTTTCACTTTTGCCCTATAAATAGTGGATCATTTCCATCTTTTCTTTCAACCCTTTTTGCATAGTTTCTTTCAAAATTATCTTAGATCCTTGATTAGTTAGTTTTGATTAATCTTGTTTAAGATGTGATTATATCCTCAATCCTCTCATCCTCTCAAGTGAAAATAGAAGAACATTTTCATCACTATGAAGTATTGGGTTCATAACATGATGAAAATTTCTTCTTCTAGATCAAGTCATGTTTATAGTCTTCCTACTATGTATATGTAGAAGATCCAAGTTATGGGTACACTTGGATGTGTTGTAAGGGTAGTATATCCAAGTGATGGGTATCCTTGGATTAGGTGTTAGGAACCAAGTTATGTATATGCTTGGATATAGTGTTGGAGTCTTAGATCTAAATGGTGTGTACTTAGACTGAATGGTTTATGTGTTTAGGCCATAAAACACAAGCTTTGTTATGTTGGGCCATAAAACATAACTAGTGTGAAGATTGGTGTAGATGGGTGTAGATTGGTCCTACCTAAGATTCGAACTCGACATATAGCCTTATGTCAGAAAATGGTGAATTAGGAAACGTTGTGTAGATTGGTCCTACCTAAGATTAGGACTCGACATCTAGCTTCGTGTCGGAAACGTGTAAGCGACATGTATAGTTTTCTTCGCCTTGAAAGGAGTCTTGTTGACTAGTGAAGTAACTCTCGAGTTGAGTACTCGAGGAGTGGAGTAGGGCGAAGAGGAGCTTCGTGACCGAACCACTATAAATCATCGTGTCGGTACTTTCCTTTACATTTATGTCTTTACTCTTATTGATGCATTTATATGTTGTTGTGTGTTGTGCGCATCTCATAATCTAAACATCTAAGTTGCAAAAAAGTTAAGGCTTAGTACCTGTGTGCTTCATGTTTAGATTATGTTCAAGTGTACATCACTTAGTCTAAACATCTTAGTTGCGGAAAAGCTTATGCTTGGTACGTGTGTGCTTAGTGTTTACACTATTGCTTGATATACTCTTGATTTGATGTGTTTGTGTGTTTTCTTACTTGTAGTATTTATCTGTCAATCAAACACATCTCATATCTAGTCAAGCTTGATCGAGAATTTGATACCAAGGATTCTGTAAGTTTAAACATTCAATAAATGGTTTCGTCCACTGTCGGCGGTTCCCTAAATGGATCGGCGGTTCTTTATTGATAAAGAACTACGGGTACAATAAAGAACCGCGCACAGTGGATTAAGCCGAAATGTTTTGAAAATGAACTAGAAACTATTCACCCCCCCCCCCTTTTAGTTTCTACAATTGGTATCAGAGCGAGGTTATTCAAGATCTTTGAAGTATATTGTACTTTAAAGCTTGGATCGATCTTTGCTCTAGCTTTTCAAAACAAACGGTTTTTAAAAAAATATAAACGATCGTTGTATCAAATTTCCTATGAAGAATGATTACTTATGAAATGTGTTTTTTTATTTCATTCGTACAAGTTTTGGTGTTAAATAAACTTCGGAAAATATCTTGATTTTAAGTGTTTTTATTTTTGGAAGTATAAAAATCTTTTGTGTCATAATTAACTTTTAATTTCGAGTTCTATGTGTCTTAAAAGGTTTTTTAGAGTCCTAAGTCCTTCCAAAATGTAATCAAATGATTTTGGTCAAAAACTCGTTTTTTGTCCTTTGACCACGGTTCTTTAATTGTTCCCCGAGGTTCCTTATCAATAAGGAACCGTAGTCAGTCCGACGCAGATTTTTGCAATCTTTGAAAAATCATATAAAATCAATAGTAAGTCCGTAGAAGTCGTGTCACCCGCCATTTCGAACGTAATTGAATTTATTTTCTATTAAAAATGCTTCCAAACCTTTATTTTAAACTTTAAAATTTGGATGTTTTCTAAGTTCCATACTTTATCTAAAGTATTGAGCGTCGGTTTGTCATAAACTTGTGTTTTACTCTTTTCTATTTAGATGGACATCTCTTGTTGATATATCTTTTAAAATTGATATATTTATAAAGTGTTGAACTTAATTAAATTTTTAAATGGGTCAAAAACTATTTCAAATAAAATCAATCTATGTATACTTTGGTGTATCTAACACTCAAAACAAAGACGAATGCTTTGTGTTTTTTCTTTTGTCTTTGGACATTCGTAAGTGATCATTACTATTGGTAGTAATGTTACTTAGTTGTCTATTCATGTGTGCATTGCATATAGGATTAACATATCTTGGTTTACAAATGTTACATAAACATTTTGTACACAGTGGCATGTTCTTTAAATATATTAGGTTTGAAAGCTTTGTGAGCTTGTCAAATCTATTGACGACGGTCGTCTTACTCGATTATTGTGTTATTAGTTCAAGTAGATTAATGTCTCACTATAAAACATGAAACACCCTTTGAAAATCTTAGTTATTTTCTCTTAAAGGAGTGTTTATGGAAATCAAGAAAGATTTCGATTAAATATCAATTCATTATTCAAACTATGATCGGTATCATTATCGAATCTAATTGACATATTTTTTAGTGTAGACATGAACGTGGTTTATTAATAATATACATCAGATCATAACTCACGCTTGTCTTGATGATGGTATATTGCATCTACTTGTTCAAATTATTAGACATGTTTTGTTTAATTTTTTTTTGAACGTTGAATATATTGAAAAACTAGCAAAGAGCTAGAAAAGAAATTACAAAGGCTTTAAAAGCCAGGAGTTCCAACAATTAACATTATGACCTCTATTTATTAACCAAGAAAAATAAAAATTACGAATGGAATCAAAAATATCACATTTCCTCAATGAATGAGAGGAAAAAGTAACACCGTTGCGATAACTCCATAAGCACCATAGAGTAGCCACAATAATGACATACGCTCTATCCTTGAAATCTCTAGAAGCTCGCCAATCTTCAAACCATTGTAAGTACTCGGACCAAGAAGAAAAATAAGGCATATCTATAGCGGTCCATCTTCTAACAACGCCCCAAACATCACAGGAGATGACACAACCAAAGAATAACATGATCCACTGCTTCTACCCTATCGTCACACATCGGACATACTAAGGACGGAATATCAAGGCCTCTCAAAGATAAATTTAGCCGAGTAGGAAGCCTATCTAAAGAAAGACGCCAAACAAAAACGTTTATCTTTCGAGGAATATTTTTAGGCCATCGAGTGCATGGAGAACAAGAAGGAAGCATACAAGAATCAATGTGTTCACGCGTTACATGAACCAAAAAAAATACCGTCATCGTCAAGGCTCCATCTCCACGAGTCAGGCTCATTAAGGAGTTGCATCTGACCCAAATCCGCGACTAAGTAACCAAGAGCAGATTCATTGCGGGAACGACATGTTTTGTTTAATAATTGCATAAAATGCACAATGGAGTCGGTTTGACAACTTGGATGTTTCATCCGAAATACTCAAGTAATTTACATTGCAATGCAATTTGTAAATGTGTCATTTCCGAAAGACCAATCAAGAGTGTTCATTTGTTTTGTGTAAACATTCTTTATACACTTCAAAGTTATTGGCCTCAAGTTCTATTAAGGTAAATAACCTTAACTATACTTGTTTGACAAGATATGCAATGGTGCATTATTAACCCTCATTAATTTGTGCATTGTGTCATCATGCAAGTTTCATCCTTGTTACACTACATTAGGCAAATGTAGGAATTACATTTTGTCTAACTTGAGAATGACTACTAGAGAATTTATTGCACTAGAATCTTAATTTGACCTGACGGTTGAATTACTTCCATGTGAGAAGTAGGGTTATTGTATAACTCGTAAAAATGGCCGTGCTTAGCCTTAATTGAGCATCTATATTGATAGTCTCATACTCATTCTTTAAATTGTTTAAATGGCTCTTCCTAAATATGACCAATGATAGTTTACTTTGATGAACTTTGTATGTCATTAGGAGTCTTTTTTTTATAGCCATTAGGTTTTTCTTAGCCTTCTTCCTACGTGCTAATTGAACCTATGTGTTTTTCCTTTATGTGTGTTCTAGTTTTTATTGCTCTTTAGCATAACTTTATGATAAGTTAGACTAGAACATTAGGATTTGTCGAATTGGAAAAATTCCCGTATCCTCCAAAACACACCCTCTGTGCGCGGATCCTTAATTGTCCGGCGGCTCCATATATATATGGAACCGCGGGTACAATTATTGAACCGCGGGCAAAAACAACCTAAAACGATTTTTCTAAAACTTCCCAATTGTTCCAACACCCTTTGGAATCTTTGTTTCAAACCTTTGATCACTCCCAAAATATCTTGTGCTTTCTCTTTTTAACCCAAAGCATTTTGCCATCTCTTTCACACCATAGCAAAATGTATTTTTCACAAAATGAAAGCCTTGATTATCCATAATTTTCTCAAATCTCTTTCAACCCAAATTAACCAAAGAACATACCAAATCAAATCTCTTCTCCTTCTAAGGAAATTAATTTTGGAAACTCTCCTTTTCCACCACTTCCCTTTTGTGTTCTTCCTCTATCACATGATTTTGTCATGCATCATGGAACGTATTGTCATTGTTGTCAATATCAACATCTTGCCATGACTCATATCTATGATGTGTTAAATTACAAGATTATCACCAAGCCTTCTCCACCAAATTTTTGCCACCACCTTGTCTTCTAATTAAGCATGTGTATTGCTTATTAATAAGACATCCAATTTAAGCAAAGCTTAGATTTCTAGTGTAACTAGGATTAAAATTATGCTTAAGTTTTAGGCTTGTGTTTCATACATCTTTGTATGATCTTTATTTTCTTGTATTCCCTTTCATGTTTTTCTACATGATTTGTTTTTGGGTCTTGGATCTCGTTTTCCTTGTGATCTTTCTTTTCTTCTTTATTTTCTCACTTGGTTGTCAAGGAATGTTAGATTTAAATCTAATTCCTCTCCTAGTAAGATTGACAACTTAAATATTTCATTCGAAATATTCAAGTACTTTTAACTTGCAATTGCAATTGTTAAAGGTCATATCTGAAGCATTGACTTTCAAGCCATTTAGCATCTTATGTTAAATTATTCGACCAAGTGATTTTCTTTTGAGTCGATAATCGTTTTTTTAACACCCACTGTCCACGGTTCCTCAAATAACCTAGCGGCTCATTATTGATAATGAACCGCGGACCTATTTAACAAACTGCGGCCAGTGAGTCCCTTTTTTTCATTTTTGGTCTATCTCTATCTTTGACGAGTTTTCTTGAAGATTCTTTCTTTTCTTCTCTTTTGAGTTTCTTCTCTCGTTTTCCTTCAAGACTTCACTATCACCTAATAAGGTATAATATTCTTGAATTATTTTGTGAAGTTATCCTTAACTTCTTTGTTGAGTCTCTTTCGATTTATTTTAATCATGCCTATCTAAGTTGTGTCTCTCTCTTCTATCCTTTCTAAACTAAGTCAAGTCGAGCCTCACCCTTTCCTCGTCATGTAATTGTTATTTGAACATTCACAATGATTGAGAAGAGCTACGAAACTTTGAGCATGTAGTTTATCGTATGCTAAACACCATCCATCTTGGTTTTTCTTTTCTTTGGCTCCTTTGATCTCTCTCTCTCTATATATCTTTGAGTCATCTTTTTGGTTTCGACATTCATAAGCATCCTTGCCTATAATGTCTTATATCTAGTATTTCTTAAGCGTCGATTTATCCTCGCTTTTGGTTTTTCTTTATTTTTGTACCTTGATTCCCGACTTAAAGCTTTTGGAGCTTTCTAAAGGAATTATTTTTAAGGTCAAAAATGTTTTTGATTTGAGTTTTTTGTCTTTCTCGTTGGTGAGAGTTGCTTGCGGTTAAAATTTACAATTTGATTGGGTGATTCCAACAATTCTAAGTTTTTAACCTTTTGAGAGGATTTTGGTTAAATCTTGAATTTTCTTGGGTGATTCAAAAAATTCTAAGCTTTTTACCCTTTGACATATTATCATTACAATTGGTATGGATGTTTCTTCTCTACCTCTATTCCAGCAATTGTGAATTGATCTTGTCAAGATCCTCTTCTTTGACTTCTTTTTGGATTGATAGCATCGCGTGCACACCTCTTTCTCCAATGCTTGTCATTGTTTGTGCAAACGACTTGTTTATCTTCCTCGTTTTCTCTTTTCCTCATAGTCATTCTTCCTCTCTTTTCGACTATGTGGAATTGTTTTATTGTCCTTGTCATACTCTCTTTAGTTCGGTATTCGTGCAAATATATTAAAGTGGAGTATGTCCTATCGACAATATTTTTCTTATAAATTAGACATCTCTTTTCTATCTTAGTCCTCTTTATATAATTTTTGGTGTCACCAAAATAAGTTGGGTTCTCTTTTCTATCTAATAGCCCTCTTATTTTTCTTAACTTGTCATATTTTTGACACTTCTAAAAGTTAAGATTGTTTTAGCTTTCTCATGAGTACATCTCTTTGTACTCAAGATGTTTAAAGCTAATTACGCTTGGGTGACATTGCTATACATATATGCTCTTGTCCACTAAATTTGTTTTGTAGGACTTTTCTAACCCTTCTTTGTAGCTTGTCACTATCCTTGCTTCATTGGTGCCTCAAGCAAGGGGGAGCTCATATCAAGGGGGGCATTTGCAAGATTTCTAGTCATTACATTCGCGATCGTTGACTCACTTAAATTGCATTAACCGAACTTCTTGCTAGTATTGAATTTTGGAATCTCGAAGATAAGCATTTTATTATGCATGTAGTTGGTTAACCTATGTTGATTGAAGACTTCACTAGGATGACACAAGCTCAATATCTTTAGATGATGGGTCTACGGTTTGGATTCTCGTCTCTCAACCGACGACTACAAGGGACGGCTAGCTTTTTGGATGCAAGCTCTTTCAAAGTCGATCCTCCTTTTCTACAAATGAAGACTACCTTTTGGATGCAAGCTCTCGTGACGTAAATTCTTCTCTTCCTCAAATGACGTGCAATCGATGACTACCACTTTGGATGCGTGCTCTCTCCAGGTTGATTTTTCTCTTCTTCAAAGACGTTGACTACCTTTTTGATTCAAAAAAAGGGGGAGAAGTAAGTGTAAACGAGTAACTTATACATTTTAATATGTGTTATGGTTTACTTGTTTGTTATCATCAAAAAGAGGGAGATTGTTAGTGCAAACATTACGATGTTTCATCAATATAATTTCTTCGTATTTTGTTGATGACAAACGAATAAATCGCAATATATTATGTAAAATGTTAAGGTACTCGTAATCACTCAAGAATACATTTTTATACTTCTCTCGACACCTCCAAGATCGCATTCGGCATGAATCACTCAAGGTATGAATAAACATGTCATTAACCTGACTACGTGATCAAGGATTAATATTTTCTTAAAAATCACATTTAATCAAATGTGACAAAAGATTTTAATAAACTTTATTTTAAAGAAAATGTTTTATTAAAAATAAAATGGAAATTTGAATTTGGCATATTCTGTGAGACCCCTAGAATCTGACATGGAACAGTTAGGCAACGAGGGGATCACACGTCAAGGTACAAGTAACAGTGAGTTATAAGTGACACGAAAAATGACGTGATAGAAGACATATATATTACATCACATTATATCAGAGTTTAGAAACATCGGTCCCACAAGTTTTAAAACAAAATAAAGTACCATAACATCATAGTTTAAAGTTTTAAGATAACAAAAGATCAGCAGAAGACTTTAACAACGTCATTTATAACAAAGCATAAACATATCACAACACATATCTTTCCAAGCTGCCAACATCCTGCGGTACCTCGTCCAAGCCCATTAAGCAGTATTACCTGAGATTAAAACATGTAAACCTGTCAACAAAAAGTTGAGTGATATTCATAGGTTTAGAAAGCTAAGTAATGGAACACAATATACTTTGTAAAACAAGTACGAGGGGTATGACTATGTACATTCTCCATAGTCATGATATATTATTGCTATTTAGTTCATGAACCGAAGCTTAACTTAGTGTAATTTCCTCTAGTGAGTATCCAGCCTAATACTCAAGTATAAACAAATGTAAGTGCGTCAAGGTAATGGGGACGGGGATAGTCAATCCCGATGGATCCACTCACAACATTCGTGCTTCGCGCAATGCACACCGGACAATTAACGGTTTATGATCAGGAGAGGAAACTTAAGGCTAGAGACTAAAAGCAATAATATCAAAGAATTCATCTGGCAGCATACAGTTCTAGATAGCATACATTTTAAAAGATTGTGTTCCAACATGTTAATCTCACCCCGTATTTTGAAACAATGAACAAGTAGCTAGAGGGGCTATGAACTCACCTTAGCTATATGGTGGAATCAACACGAAACTGGAAGGCTTAGTAGAAACAACAGAAAATCAAGCAACCTTAAGTCATCCGAGACCTACGATAACGGGACGCGAAAGTTTAGAAGACACGAAATAAATGTTTATAAAAACACTTGAATTAAATGAATACATAATCAAATTATGACACATGAGAAAAACCAAGCAAGGGTGCTTCTAGACTCCATCTAAAAGTATTCTTTTACTAGAAAATGCTTTCGATAAAAACTGCCGACACCACTTAATTACAATAATAACCGGACCAAAACGTGTATTTTATGTCGTAAATGTCGGAATTATGCGTGGTTTGTGTTTTTGTTGTGATTTTAGGATCAAAATGTTAAAAGGGAAGAAAACACGGCTTTCACGGGCTTTTATCGAAGAAAAAGACGAAAGACGAAGTCAAGAAATCAAGAGTGCAAAAAGAACGGAAGTCCAAGACCAATTCTGAAGATTTATCGAAGAAAAAGTCAAAAGACGGAAGTTTACTAAAAGCCGAAGAACTCAAGTCTAAATTATTTGAAGAATTACAAGACGAGTTTAAAGAAATCCCGAGACAACGTCATTAAAGTCAAAGAATTAAGAAGATTAAAGACTTAATGATGCAATTAAAGAAAGAAGAAAGAGGGAGGAACTTTATAAGCACCTCCCTAATCCCCCTATATATAGATTAGATTTTCATTCCATTTGTTGTTGTTGGGTGGATTGACAACCCACTTCTTCCACCATTTTCATTTTGCACCTTAAATTCTTGTACTTTAATTTCTTGTATCGCACCTTTTAATTCCTTTTAATTCCAAGTAAGTTTTATTTAATTGTTGATGCATCTTTACTTTTCTTGTTTAATCTCTCATCTACCTTTCTTGTTTGTGTTTAATCTTTGTGTTCATGTTCTTGAGTTTTTATGGTTTTCAATCAAGTGGGTTTTGATTGATTTGGCTTTATTTGTTAGTTTTGTTGAATTGTTTGGATTGATTATTGTTAGTTGATGTTTATTTGGTTATTTTGGTTTAATCTTTTAGTTTGTTTTGGTTAGATTTGATTAAATTCGTGCCTTTTCTTCAACCCCTGTTCTTCGTGTTCATCCTACGGTTTATGATACCCAGATTCCGGATCAGTTTTTATTCCGAACCAAATTCCTGCAAGTTTTGTTATTCCGAATCTGTTACTCCTTCCGAATCAAGCACTTTTCAAATATTCCGGATCAAAGTTCCCATTCGGAATATATATTATTCCGGATCAAAGTTCTCATTCGGAATATATATTATTCCGGATCAAAGTTCCCATTCGGAATATATATTATTCCGGATCAGTGCTTCCATTCGGAATATATAATTCCGGATCAGTGCCTCTATTCGGAATATTCAAATATTCCGGATCAAACTCCTTATTTCGAATCAACCTCTTTTCCCTTTTTTTAATTCCGAATCAAAGCCTTATTCCGAATCAACTAGTTTATTCTGGATAAGTGACATATTCAGGATGAACTGTTTTATTCCAAATGAGTGTTTTCCAGTTTTTAGTTTTAAGATTTACTTTTCCCGCCTTTTTCTGCATTTCCTTTAGTTTAAGTTTTGGTTTGCGTCATTTACTTTATTTCCCTTTTAATTTCTCATCATTTAATTTTCGTCAAGTTTTTATCTTTCAGTATTTCTTTTTACCATCTTTATTTTATTTTTATTTGTTTCAAGTCTTTATTTTTAATTAGTGTAGACAACGACAACCATTCTATTTCTTTTCCACCAAGAACAACTAAGTCGCACTTTGAACCGGAAATCAATTCGAGAAGATACCGAGAAACGAACTTTCAACCAAGTAAAATCATAACATTAAAATGGCGCCGCTGCCGGCTCTTTTCGTTAAGATCAACGGTTTTTTGTGAGAGACGCGTTGGCTTTTGGGATCCGTTCACTCGTGAACGTTATTTTTCGTGTCAAAAATTTTCAAAAAATCTAAAAACATTTGAAAAATCATAGAAAGCATTTTTTTTTCAAAGTTTTGCACCAAAAATATTCTTCTTGCTTATCTATTTTTCTTTATGGATTCTTATGTCCATTGCGTCGGGTGTGGGAGACGATTGTACGGGAACGACTCATGTCAATGGTGTACATGTGAGCGGTGCGGAAACGATATCGACCATACACAATTCGGATTTTGTCCATCGTGCAACTCGACTAATTCGTCCTTTTCTAATCCACCTCCTATTTCCCCTTGCATCTATTGTGGAAGCGATTCTCATTGGCATGTTTCGTGTCCGGTTCGATACCCGTATGGTCACGGGCAAGAACCGAGTTCCAATTATGACAATGGAAATAGATATCCACAAAACTCACCGGGTTTTCTCCATACCCATGTTGCCAAAATTGTGGGGGCCCTCACGATACTTCTTATTGTCAGCCAATGAATTATTATGAACCTAATTCGTGTCCTCATTTTTCTTCACCGATGGATTATTATGAACCAAATCCGTGTTCTAATTCTTCTCAACCGATGACTTCCTATGAGCCACATCCGTGCTATAATTTTGGTTTTCATAACTGTGAGCCCCCACATCCCACCCTCAATCATCAATCCTCTCAGAGAATTCGTATTGCCCAACAACTCACTACTTTGAATGACGAAACACACGCCATTGTTTTGCAACTTCAAGAAGCCGTTGTTCTGCTTAAAGAAGTTAGGGAGGAGGAAAAGCGACAGCAACAAGAGCAAGTATCTAATCTTAGTGATTATACCCCTCCTCTTTCGCGTCAATACTATTATGATGATGATGACGATGAGAATACTATTTCTTGGAATGATCTAGTTGCTCAATGTCCTAGCGCAATTGCACTTCCCTCTCTTAATATCCCCAATGCTTCTAAGGATTGTGATACTTCGAGTGAGATTAGTGATTTTGGTCTTGATAAATTCTTTGATGAGGTTTGTGATGTGCTAACTTTTGAGGAGCTTACGGAAGAGGTCGCTCTTAATGAGGATGTTCCTTCCACCAACACTTTAGGAGATGATTCTTTGGCTTTCTCTAATCCTCTTTTTGATCAAGATGATGATTTTACTTCTAGTGATGACGAGTCACTATCCGATGAAGACGTTCCGAAAGAAACTTTCAATATTTATTCGAACCCTTTATTTGATTTTGATGACGCCTACATATCTAGTAAGGTGAATCCCCTCTTTGATGAAGGGATTGAGGACATTGATAGCCCTGTTTCTCTTGCTATTAATGAGCATACTTTGTTAGCCATGCCTCCTTCTATCGCAGAGGTGGAAAGACTTGAATCTACACAGGTGGAAGGTAATTGTTCTCATACTTCTCATATTATATTGCCACCTCATCCTACCGCGTGCACACCCAAGCGGGTGATGTATCGCTTTTACTCTCCTCGTTTCATCCCGGGGAATGAGGATGAGTACTTTGACCCGGGAGGTGACAATGACCATTCTATGATTGATACCTTTACGACTTTGTCGAATAGTGACCATCCATTGTCTTTGGGGGATGACAATTTGTCTCCTTTACCCACCCCACCTCCCGTGGATCAAGACTTCACATACTTCTCGTATGTTGAACGGACCTTTCTACCATTCAAGACTTATCCTCCTGCCTCCCCTTTGTTAATGTCCTCCGGGAACGAGGACAAGGTCTTTGATCCCGGTATTACATTCGAGGCTTCCCCATGGACCATTTAATTCGGGGACGAGTCAGGCTCGTGACTCGGTTAACATAAACAAGCGCTTTTTGGGAGGCAACCCAATTATCTATCTATCTTTACCTGTTTTCACCATAAGTGTAGGGGGAGCCCCGTTGGTGTTTCTTGTTTTCTTTCTTATCATGTGCAGGGATTAGAGCTTCAAAGACACACTCTTGATGACTTTTGACGAACCGTGATTCCGTGTTCCCGTCTTCCTGGTTCTATCCTAAACTCTTTTCGATTCACTATTTTATATTTTCCAATATAAAAATAGGAATCTCTTTAGTTGTCTCTTCCTTAGCGAGATCTAAACAACGTGCACAATGTCCTAAGTGTAGGGGAGTTTACTCCCACATGCTTAAACATTGAGGACAATGTTTATATCAAGTGTAGGGGGACTTCTATCGAAGTTAAGTGGGCTTTTCCATGAATTTGTCCTCATTTTAACCGGAAAATTTGATTTTTCGACATTTTTCAAAATTTTTAATCTATTTTGGCCTAGTTGTATAGTTGTATTTTCTTTCCTTGCTAGAATAAATTTTCAATAAAATGGTTTTTAATTTTTCAAGATCGTGAATATTTTGACCCAACCCGAGTTTACTTATCTAAGTTTACTCTAGCTAGTATCCTTAACGTGTTTAAGTCAAGTTTTGCTAGGCTTTTATATAGGGAACTTTAAAACGTGAAAGTCTTAACTCTCATGGGTTAAGAACAAGAACTTTTCGCAAGTTCCTATAATTGATCCTAGAGAGTCTTTTATCAAGGGAACTTTAAAATGCGATTTCTAAACTTGAAATAGTCTAAGAGTTTGCAAGATCCTATAGACGACTCGAAAACCCAAAACTTTGATTTAATTGGCTAAGCATCCACGAGTCTCATTCCTTGATATTTTAAATTGTGGAGAACGAGAGATGATAGAGTCAATTATAAGTTTGGTATTCTTTCGTGAATTCATGTGAGTTGATTATAAGCCTATTCTCCCATCGCTTGCTAATAAATTTATCTGCAATAAATAAGGTTGTACGATTTCAAAAAGTTACTTAGCTTCTAGCCCAAGATCGTTTAAAAGTTGCTCGGTATGGATTAGAGTTCATATCCAAGGCATAATTTATTGAAGCGGGATGCGAAGATTGGCAAGTCCAAAAAGGTCCTAACAAGGCATGAGGGCAACATTTTGTTGCTAAAGATCCAAAAGTGATGTGAAGAATCATTTATCGAAAACCAATATGAAGGATCGAGACACACGATGAAAAGCACAAACTCCCCAAAAGATCATGGAGAAGTCTATCCGAAAAGACCCTAGCAAGGTATGAGGATAAATAGATCCAAATCCTAAAAGGAGGCGGATCGTTGTATATCAAAGTCCAAAATAAAGATTGGAGAAAAATGAAGAAGTCGTGGTCCAAATATGAAGAATCTCTCAAAACTTCAAGTGAAGAAATTCCTATTATGAAGAGAAGACCATTATTTCATGAACGTCTCTCAAGATTTGAAGTATGAAGTCGCTGCCAAATATCGGTCCGAGAAAGGTCTCAAATCGCGAAGCGAGTTATGCCAAGATATGAACTTTGTGAGGTCCCGAGAAGCAGTTTTAAAAGATTTTGTCCTTTAGCTAACTATTGATTAAATCGTCCCACTTTATTTTCAGCCTAAATAACTATCAAAATAAGTCAAACAATGCATCCTAGTGATCATTCAAGACAACAATAAAATATAAGAGATACACCTAGGAATAAGGGAGTCTAAGTGAATAATTGGCCCACATGAGTTCGTGTTAGTTTGCTAACTTATAATAACAATGATCTCGTTTTTAAGCTTGGTTTGGAGAAAGTGAAAACTTGAGGATGATTATCATTCATGACAGTTCCAAAACCCGAAGGTATGTTTTTGATTTCTTTACTTTGAATGTTTATAATTTTCTATCTCTTTAATAAAGGTCAATATGGATTGATTATGATGAAAAGTGTAATCGTGCTTTGTAACTAATGCATTGCATGAGGACATTGCAATGGTCAAGTGTAGGGGATTTGATAGGTGTGTAAACACCCATCCTTTTTACCACTTAATTACAATAATAACCGGACCAAAACGTGTATTTTATGTCGTAAATGTCGAAATTATGCGTGGTTTGTGTTTTTGTTGTGATTTTAGGATCAAAATGTTAAAAGGGAAGAAAACACGGCTTTCACGGGCTTTTATCGAAGAAAAAGACGAAAGACGAAGTCCAGAAATCAAGAGTGCAAAAAGAATGGAAGTCCAAGACCAATTCTGAAGATTTATCGAAGAAAAAGTCAAAAGACAGAAGTTTACTAAAAGCCGAAGAACTCAAGTCTAAATTATTTGAAGAATTACAAGACGAGTTTAAAGAAATCCCGAGACAACGTCATTAAAGTCAAAGAATTAATAAGATTAAGGACTTAATGATGCAATTAAAGAAAGAAGAAAGAGGGAGGAATCTTCCTAAGCACCTCCCTAATCCCCCTATATATAGATTAGATTTTCATTCCATTTGTTGTTGTTGGGTGGATTGACAACCCACTTCTTCCACCATTTTCATTTTGCACCTTAAATTCTTGCACTTTAATTTCTTGTATCGCACCTTTTAATTCCTTTTAATTCCAAGTAAGTTTTATTTAATTGTTGATGCATCTTTACTTTTCTTGTTTAATCTCTCATCTACCTTTCTTGTTTGTGTTTAATCTTTGTGTTCATGTTCTTGAGTTTTTATGGTTTTCAATCAAGTGGGTTTTGATTGATTTGGCTTTATTTGTTAGTTTTGTTGAATTGTTTGGATTGATTATTGTTAGTTGATGTTTATTGGTTATTTTGGTTTAATCTTTTGGTTTGTTTTGGTTAGATTTGATTAAATTTGTGCCTTTTCTTCAACCCCTGTTCTTCGTGTTCATCCTACTATTTATGATACCCAGATTCCAGATCAGTTTTTATTCCGAACCAAATTCCTGCAAGTTTTGTTATTCCGAATCAGTTACTCCTTCCGAATCAAGCACTTTTCAAATATTCCGGATCAAAGTTCCCATTCGGAATATATATTATTCCAGATCAAAGTTCTCACTCGGAATATATATTATTCCGGATCAAAGTTCCCATTCGGAATATATATTATTCCGGATTAGTGCTTCCATTCAGAATATATAATTCCGGATCAGTGCCTCTATTCGCAATATTCAAATATTCCGGATCAAACTCCTTATTCGGAATCAACCTCTTTTCCCTTTTAATTATTCCGGATCAAAGCCTTATTCCGAATCAACTAGTTTATTCCTGATAAGTGACATATTCCGGATGAACTGTTTTATTCCGAATGAGTGTTTTCCAGTTTTTAGTTTTAAGCTTTACTTTTCCCGCCTTTTTCTGCATTTCCTTTTAGTTTAAGTTTTGGTTTGCGTCATTTACTTTATTTCCCTTTTAATTTCTCGTCATTTACTTTTCGTCATGTTTTTATCTTTCAGTATTTCTTTTTACCATCTTTATTTTATTTTTATTTGTTTCAAGTCTTTATTTTTAATTAGTGTAGACAACGACAACCATTCTATTTCTTTTCCACCAAGAACAACTGAGTCGCACTTTGAACCGGAAATCAATTCGAGAAGATACCGAGAAACGAACTTTCAACCTAGCAAAATTTAAACATTAACATACCAAATGTACGGACTGATTTACCTCACTTAGACACGTCAAATGTTTATGGTACTAACTGAGAATCTCACTTAATATCTATAGAAAGACATATAAAAAACTTGTCAAAAGTTTATACTTCTAAGACTCACTGCCCGACACATCTTCGAGTTACAAAATCCGGACAGAATTACGTCTTTGACTCGTAAAACCTTTTTGACCTTTATAAACAACACCGTTTACAAAACCGACACTTGAGTTTGATAATAGACTCACAACCCTAAGTTTATAGTCCAAAAAAAGCCTTTGACAATTTTTAAAACTCAACTTATAGTCCCCGAGATTCGATCCAAATATCGACAACAAATTTAGATTGTGCCGATACTCGTCTCACGGTACACGAACAATCAAACTATCGCTATTTCCAACTATTTTGGAGTTAGAAGCTCTAATTTATATCAAATCGAAGCTAAGAAAAATATCTACAGCCCTATATAATTAGTTTAATAATAAAACAAGTTTAAGATACCCAAAACCAACTTATACTTTCTGCCTAAAATTAGTACTTTGAAAATCATATCAATGACTTTTTCAACATGATCTAACCATTTTTATACTCATAAAATCATCCTAATATCATCCTATAACATCCTAAACCCTTGCATGCAACAAAATCAAAAGATAAAAATCAAGAACTTAGACCTTTCAACATCAAAACCATAGAATTTAACCATGATTATGCTAAAAACAATGATTAAACACCAACCCATCAAAGAAATCACCAAAAACATAAAGGTTGTTGCATGTGTACAAATTTTGTACCAAAAGATGCACATTTCAAATTTATGAGATGGTCTTTTAATTGTTTTGAGTAATTTGGGATGGATGATGAAGAAATTGAGGAATTTTTGGTTGGGGTTCTCACGGCAAAGGGGTGAAGGAGGTGGTGTTGATGTTTTTTTTATTAAAATATTATGTGTGAGTTAAAGGAGGAAATAAATTTGTTTATATATGGTGGTTTAAGTGGAGGGCTAAATCTTGCCACTTTTGAAACTTTAGGACCACAAAATAAATACTTTTGTTAAAAAGTGGGAAATGACTATTAGTAAATTTTACATATATTTACGGGGTTCGTGTTTCGTAAAATTACTTTCTCAAAAGTTAAAATGCACCCAAAATAAGATAATATAGACTCCCGACTCGACTTAACACGACATTAAAAGAAAACATCGAAAAGATCGAACATTGAAATAATCGACAGTAAAAATATGAAATACAAGAATTTATTACTGTGCCCGTTATCGATCTAGACTTAATGCAATGTAAAGATCAATATCTTTAGGTCGAAATATTTGGCCCTCGGTTCTCGTTCTGTTGATTCAAGTCAACGTTTGTAAATATGCACGTGGGTGATTTTAAATCAAAATATTTAATTTAAATAAATATGGAATTATAAAATAAAAATAATTTTATAATTTCGAATAAGTATCAACAACGATTAATATAATGAACAAGAGTAAAATAATTACCAGGAAAATACGAGATCTCACAGTCTTCCCCCCTAAAGGAACTTTGGTCCCTCAGAGTTTAACTGGAGATGGAAGAAGAAGACGAGAACAGATGGGGATACTTAGCCTTGAACTGATCCTCGTTTTCCCAAGTAAACTCAGCACCCCGACGTGAATCCCAACGAACTTTAACGATGGGAATCCAACTACGTTTCAGCTTCTTGACTTGGCGATCCACGATCTCTATTGGTTCTTCAATGAAGTACATTTTCTCGTCCACCCTTATTTCTTCTAACGGTATCTGAACATCTGATTCGGCTAAACATTTCTTAAGATTGGAAACATGGAATACATCATGAACACAACTTAACTCCTGGGGTAACTTCAATCGATAGGCTACCGAACCAATACGCTCGACGATCTCGAATGGTCCTACAAAACGTGGCGCAAGTTTTCCTCTTTTACCAAACCTCACAATACCCTTCTATGGAGATACTCGTAGCAACACACGATCTCCGACTTAAAACTCAAGAGGTCTGCGTCTTTTGTCTGCGTAACTCTTTTGACGACTTCTAGCAGTTTTTAGTCTTTCCCTAATTTGCACAATCTTGTCTGTAGTTTCTAAGACTAATTCAGGTCCTATCAGTTGACTTTCACCTACTTCGTTCTATATCACTGGCGATCTGCACTTACGTCCGTATAAAGCCTCGAATGGTGAACACTTGACACTTTTATGATAACTGTTATTATAGCAGAATTCAACCAAAGGTATATGAGTGTCCCAGCTACCACCAAAATCCATAACACATGCTCACAACATGTCTTCCAGAGTCTGAATAGTGCGTTCACTTTGTCCATCCGTTTCTGGGTGATATGTTGTACTCATCAATACTTGCGTACCCAACGCCTTTTGAGTGCTTTCCAGAAATGTGATGCAAAACGACCATCCCTATCAGAAATAATAGATATTGTCACTCCGTGATTTGCAACAATCTCATTGATGTAGATTTGAGCCAATCTATCAGTCTTATAATCCTCACGAATAGGAAGGAAGTGAGCAGATTTGGTTAATCTATCAACAATTACCCAAATTGCATCAAAACCACCACTGCTTCTAGGCAGCTTTGTGACTAAGTCCATTGTAATCTTTTCCCATTTCCATTCTGGGACCTTTGGTTGTTGTAAAAGACCTGAGGGTTTATGATGTACTGCTTTAATCTTTAAACAAGTCAGACACTTGTTAACGTATTCTGCTATGTCCTTTTTCATACCTGGCCACCAGTAAATATCCCTTAAATCGTAGTACATCTTATCTGCACCAGGGTGAATCGAATATCTTGAAGCATGAGCTTCGTCCATTATTACCTTTCTTAATCCTCCAACCAATAGAATCCATAATCGTCCAACAAAGTAAATTGTTCCATCTTCTTTCCTTTCAAATTGAGCATCTAATACTCGCAGCAATTCTGCTGGAGCCTTAAAGTCCTTTGCAGCTTCTTTCTGTGCTTCTAAATTCTTAGCCTTGAGGCTAGATTGAATGGTTATGCTCATAGCACGCACTCTCCTAGGTTTAAGTCTTTCCTTTCGACTTAGGGAATCAGCTACAACATTAGCCTTTCCTGGGTGATACTTAATTTCACATTCATAGTCGCTAAGAAGTTCTAACCAACGTCTTTGTCGCACGTTCAAGTCCTTTTGGTTAAAGATATACTGGAGACTCTTATGATCAGTGTATATCACACTTTTCGTTCCATAAAGATAATGTCTCCATATTTTCAAGGCGAATACTACTGCACCTAACTCCAAATCGTGAGTAGTATAGTTCTGTTCATGGGTTTTAAGTTGTCTGGAGGCATAAGCAATCACTTTTCCTCGCTGCATTAAGACACACCTGAAACCTTGGTGGGATGCATCACAATAAACAACAAAATCATCCGGTCCGTCTGGAAGTGTTAACACTGGAGCATTACACAATTTATCCTTTAATAAGCAAAAGTATTGCTCTTGCTCTTCTTTTCAAATGTATTCCTTGTTCTTTTGTGTAAGCAGGGTTAAAGGCTTAGCAATTTTGGAGAAGTTTTCGATGAATCTACGATAGTATCCGGCTAATCCTAGAAATGAACGGACTTCAGTAGGCGATTTAGGAGGTTTCCAATTCTTAGCTGCTTCAACTTTACTAGGATCCACGTGTATACCATCCTGATTTACCACGTGCCCTAAAAACTGAACCTCTTTCAACCAAAATTCACACTCAGAGAATTTGGCATACAACTTTTCTTTCTCGAGAAGACTTAAGATGGTTCTAAGATGGTTTTCATGATCTTTTACTGATTTCGAGTAAATGAGGATGTCGTCAATAAAGACTATGACAAACTTATCAAGGTAGGGTTTGCAAACACGGTTCACTAGATCCATAAAAACTGTAGGAGCATTGGTAAGACCGAATGGCATAACGGTAAATTCAAAGTGTCCATAACGAGTTCTGAATGCGGTTTTGGAGATGTCACTTTCATGCACTCTTAACTGATGATAACCTGAATGAAGATCTATCTTGGAGAAATAACAAGCACCTTGCAATAGGTCAAATAAGTCATCGATACGAGGGAGAGGGTAACGATTCTTGATTGTCAGCTTATTCAATTCCCTGTAATCAATACACATTCTCATTGCACCATCTTTTTTCTTAACAAAGAGCACAGGCGCTCCCCACGGCGAATGACTCGGTATGATGAAACCTTTCTCTTGTAATTCCTTAAGCTGATTCGATAATTCATTCATCTCAGAGGGGGCTAGACGATAAGGCGACTTGGCAACATGCAGTGCACCCGGAATAAGATCGATACGGAATTCAACTTCACGCACAGGAGGTAATCCCGACAATTCATCTGGGAAAACTCTAGGAAATTCACAAATTATACGAATATCATCAAGCTTTTTCTGATCAGCCTTGATAGAAAGAAGAGAATTCGGATTGTCATACGGCTTCTCACCGCGAAGTTCTAAGATTTTACCCGAAGAAAGAGGAATACGCAAGATTCGCTCAGAACAAACAATGACAGCACCATGAGACGCTAACCAGTCCATACCAACAATAACATCAAAACTGTCGAGACGTGTCGGTAAAAGGTCGATTAAAAACAAATGACTAAGCAAATCAAGGGTACAGTCACACAAAACTGTATTGGTACTAACAATCTTACCGTCTGCTAATTCTACTTCATAGCTAGAGTCTAAAGCAGAAGGAGTAATATCAATGAAAGGAGTAAAAGCAGAAGACACGAAACTTTTCTCAGCGCCAGAATCGAATAAAACACTAACATAATGATCGTTAAGAATATACGTACCCGCGACCACCTGAGGATTCTGCTGAGCGTTATTACCTACATGATACACCCTGCCTCGATCTCCATCGTTCTGCGGATCCTTAGCCTTTGGAAACTTATATGGATATGACCTTTTTCACCACTACCATAGCACACTGGGTTGCAGTTTCCTTCCTTATGGCCAAACCTATTACAAATTGTACATCTAGTAGGACACACACCGACATGATGATGCCAATTAAATCGATCACACTTAGGCAGGTTACCAGTATAACTTCGTCTGTCAGTAGGAGTAGCAGGAGCAATAGGAGTAGCAAGAGTAACAGGAGCAGCAGGAGTAGCAGGAATAGCAGGAACAGCAGGAGCAGCAAGAGCAGCTGCATACATGGTTGTTGTCTCTTGTCTCTTGTTGGCTTGTCGGTTATTGTTCCTGTTGGAGTTTCTATTGTTGCCTCGGTTGTTGTTACGGTTATTGCCCTGATTGTTTCCTTGATTTTTTCATTTATTCTCCTTCCACTTTCGTTTGTTGTCAGCATTTAACTTAGCAGCTTTACCTTCCACAGTCTGCTCGACCAATTCACGAGCCATGTTCACTGCTTCATGTCGGGAAGATAGTTTTGATGAAGTGATGTGTCCTTTAATCCTTTCAGGAAAGCCCTTGACATACCTTTTTATTTTCTTCTTCTCATCTGGAACCAGTTCAGGACACATTAAGGCCAACTCATGAAACCTAATAGTGTAAGCTTCAATATCATCATTCTTCATTTGTAAGTTCCATATCTCGTGTTCCATCCGAGCTATCTCAGTCTCAGGGCAGTACTCAGTAGTCATCATTGTTTTGAACTCGCTCCAAAGGATTTGATTTGCATTATCAAGACCTAAGGTTTTAATATTTCCATTCCACCAGGTAAGTGAAATACCTTCCAAAGTACTAGAAGCATAAATTACCTTATCCTCTTCAGCACATTTGCAAGTTCCAAACACTTGCTCCATCTTTTCAAACCAACGTGTCAAACCAACGACACCTCCGGTCCCTTTGAAGGAGTGGGGTTTTCCAGACATGAAGGTCTTGTGTGAACATACTTTTGTGCTTGAAGAACCTTCAGCTTTAGTTTGAGTCTCTCGGCTCTTTTCGTATTCGGCAACAGCTTTCTTTACCCTTTTGCAATAACTCTCTCTATAGTAGCCCGGCGGGATCTCCTGGGTCCATTAGTTCTACGAATTCTGGTAGGCGGCATGTTTCTGTCAACAACACAATACAAAATTCAGTGTGAACTTATATAAGTATGTTATTTCAAGATTCATGAAATTGGAGAAAACAAAATAAGAAGATATTTTAGATATGCATAACTGATTTACATTTTTTGTAAATTAAATATTGGTGTTAAAAAATTATATGTTATAGAAATTTTTTTTGTAAATAGTAGCAATGTTTGTTAAATTAAAGCGTTTGTGTGTATTATATCACTAAATATATTTATGATTTTTTAGTAAGCATATAAAATCCGTATTAATTTAATTAAAATTTATGCATGATAAAATAGAAACACTTGTGACGAGCTAGCTCACAAAAAACATACAGTAATATATAAAGGGATAATTCCTAGGGCAAATGACACAAAGGGTTATATACTTAAGGTCATTTCCAATAAAAATATCAAACTTTTTTTGGCATAAAAAGGTAAGCAATTTATGTTTTTGGTCAATTAAAGTATTTTTGTTAAATACTTAACGATTATCCGATTAAAAAATTTATATTTCAAGTCTATCATCACTACTACCATCCCAATTATCGTCGCAAGCCAAAATATTAAAAAAGATGACAATTACATGATTAAAACTCGTCATGTATGAGGAATAACTGGAGTTATCGGTAGCTGTTAACGTGAGGAATAATTCGTTAAATGGTGTGATCTAGTTTTATCGTGTGATCTAGTTTTACTGTTCTTAATGGTTAATTTCTTTTAGAACGGCAAATGTTAGTGGTTAGTGGGTCGAGTCGTGCAATGACATCCAATCGGTAGAATGTATTCTGCGAACCCTCGCTTAGCTATGTTAGACTCCTTATTTGCTTCGCCTGAAAGGACTCTTGGCATGTCTTGAACCCAAGATCTCCAGAAAACTTTTCCTAAAAAAACTAATCAGTGGAACGTTGGTGGCCAATTGAGTTAAGCCAGTTTGTTAAAGATGATTAATAATGTTCCATTTTATTTTTTTGACTAAATGTTCCAGTTTATTTTGGTACTAATAATTTCTGGGTAATATTCTTGTAATCTCGCGTTGTGTAGGAAATTTAAAGTTTTGAATCTTGCTAGGAATAAACTTGTGGGGTCATATAAGAGAAAGTGTTACAATCTTTGAAATCACTCGGTATGAACACCTGGTGATAGCTATAGCTCCAAACCAATTTATAGTTTTATGAAGAAATTAATATCAAAATTAAATTATGTACCCCAATTATGTCACATGGCCAGCTAGAGTTTTAATTATAAATTAGTGATGATGGTGGGGAGACTCGATAATGGTGACGATGGTCGAGGATGATGATAACGATGGTGGATTTGAAATGTAAAACATAACAGATAATCATTAAATATTTAACAAAAATATCCAAATTGACTAAAACAATAAAAATTATATGTCTTTTTATCTAGGAAAAAAGGTATGATCTTTTAATTAGAATTGACTTTTAAGGTTAATATTTTTTTGAGTCATTTGTCCTAATTCTTAAAATGCCCAAGATCACTTATACTTTTCTTTTATGTACCCATTAAACCAAAATTTCTCTAAATGTCTCATGCGACTTAGTACAAAATAATTTTAATTTTTTTTTTGAGAAATCTTAATTAGTTGCATAAGTCGCATGAGATATTTAGAGAAATTTTAGTTTGGTGAGTGACATAAAAAAAACGATGAGTGATCTTGAGGCATTTTAAAAAATATCCCATAAATAAATTTTTAATTGAATAATAATAAATCAATAAAAACATAGAATAATGAAAATGCATTATTATAACGAAAAATAGATAAAAAGTTTTTATAACTATAGAATTCTAATTTAGAAGATCTTTTAAGATCAAAACTTAAATGTGCATTATTATAATCCGACACTTCAAAAGATAGTAAAGAAATAGTCAAATGCTCTACACAATATAAGTAGCTTCGGCTCGGTGATTCTTCGACTTTCAACATAAAATGCACCTTTTTTCTACTTGTTTGTTAAAATCCTTCACTACCAATTTTTTTTACTCGTTGGTAAAAATCCTTCTCTACCATAAGTAGTTCATTTATTTAAGAGGGCATGGAGTCACCACGGTGTGGCTCGGTGTTGCCCTGTGTGGTTCCGCGTGACCACACCGGGATTTTCAGCGTGAAAGACGTCGTGGCTGTAGCCACAGGCGTGGAAACCTTGCAAATTTACATAACCCACCCCTCTTGAACTTTACACTACCCACCCTTATCAATTTAAACAAACCAAACACCATTTTTTGTTTGCTCTAAAAAATTTGTATTTTTTTAAAACCTGTTAATAATCATCCATAAATAGCATCGCCACCAATAGTCAGAATTCGGGTCCCTTGTGAACTTTCCATGTGAATGATCAAACCTGTTTTTTTTAATTAAAACACCCAAAACAACACAGGCCTTATGATTTCAGCTGGAGCTTCACTTCTACTCCGTATATTATAAATATGTAATACAATGCAGTAAAATTAGAAGATGTTTTAAACAATACTGTGTTTAGACATGAATAAAGCATCACCGATTGAATTTATGCTTTTCTAGGAACTCGTTGTTTTTATTCAGTGCCAAAAGCAATATCAATAATTACAATCCATCTAAACTAACTAAATAACATCTTCCCACCATGACTATGTCTTTGAAGCTTTAATAAAAGGACCCTATTAGGCATTTTTGCAAAAAACAATATGAATTAAAAATGTAAAAATAAGCAACATGAATTAAAAATGTAAAAATAAGGTAGCTTCGTTGTCGTTGCTTCTTTAGCTTATTTTGGAGCACATATCTCTGTCGTGACTCGTGCGAACAATAAATGTTCAGATCAACACATAAAAAGTGTTCCCTTTACTTTTATTAGTTTAAGTTGAAAGTCTTATACCAAGTATCTGCTGACCTTGGAACTGCCAAATTATAATATGAGCAAACATGTCACTTATTTTAGAAGCTCTAAGCAAGTATCTTTCAACCAACAGCTGCAGTTATAGGTAATTAATCATGGGAGGTTAAGGGAACATATATTGACACAGTCAAAGGTGAATTTCAGTCAGAACACGGATGAAAAGCAATCTTGCATGCTGAGCAATAAGAAAAAACAAATACACACTTAGTAGAACTAAAACACTAATTGAGCTTCAAATGTAGCAATAGTATTTCTAATTGTGCCATTTTCACCCATTTACGTATATATGAATCGAATTAGGTGTGTTCTATGTCAAACTCGTTAAAAATAAGACAACTAAAAGGGGAACATGTTAGATAGGTTGAAAGTTACACTAATTCCATTTTAATGCAGCTACATGATTTGCTAGAAAATAATTACATATCTAAAATATTTAAATTTTACTGTTGAAAGGTTTTATTTGAATGATATGATGTAAGAAGATTAGTAACCTGAAAGAAAAAATTGAAGAGTAAGATGCATCAGACTTCAAATTTCTATTAATTAAATCTACAATCTTTATTACCGAAAGATAACAGTTTACGTTAAATAGGCACCACGTCGCTCAGCCTAAAACCTCATGCATCTTAATGTCGTGCGGAAGCTCTAAAAATAAATAAAGACATGGTGAATTAGAAGACCAGTTAAATTGCACATAAAAGAGGACATTAGAAGGGTGGACATTACTAAAGATTACACCCCTGATGTATTATTCAAGACATTGTGATGTGTTGTAATCTCATCTTGAGCTTCTTTATTGCATATGATCACATGGCAATGCAGTCATGTTCTCAAGGAGGTTTATGTGTTACATGTTCTAAACCTAAACGGATTGAGCCCCATTGCTTGCACTCTTTAATACTTTTACTTATACTTGGTCACAGGGATCGATAAAAAAAGTCATCACCTCTTTAAATCACTTCTGCAAGTAGATATAATTTGTCACCGCTACTCTTCTAGGAGAAAAATTGGCTAATGATCTGGAATTACAATATTAGCACAATAAACAAAAATCCAAATGCATAATTAACTAAAGCTTTAGCTTTTGACCATATCACAAAATATAAGACTAATGTGGCAGTCTTTTACAACCTGAAACTTTGGTGTTTGTTTTCCCAACCCCATTGCATATTCCAAAACGAAATTACAAAAGTTTAATCAGTGATGAATAAAATACCATTAATCGTGTCTCAATCTCGTATCAAGGTCTGTTATAGGCCTTAAGAACATCTATTTACTGTTGATGAAACTTGGGGTAACATGCCTCAATTTGTTGTGGTTGGTTTCTCACCTACTGGTTGTGAATCTGCTTTTTCATTTTTGTGTGTGGCTATTACTGTTACAAAGGTTTGAGGTACTGTGTCCGTCATGTTAAGCGGTGGTGTTTGCGTTCCTGCATTTTTTTTACTGTCAGTTCTTGTAGTATGCAAGATTCGTAGTCAATTTAACTTGAAAGTACACAAAGCAACTATGCTGTACTTGTATGATTGTTAAAGCATTTACGTTTGTTAGAACCACAATGATTGGAAGAAATGTCCTAACATTGAAAGCAGAGATATAAATTTCGCCAGTTGGGAAACATAATCTTACACGCTGAAGGTAAAATGATTATTCAAAGTTTGAGCATCTGAGCATATTAGTGTTTGCTCATGGCTTAACAAAAGTTATATCCAACAATTGGAAACGGAGATATTAGTATGTAGGTTAAATTACTATTTTTAAATGAAATCGCGATTATTCAAATTTTGAGCATCTAAGCGTATCACTGTATGCTCGTAGCTTAATAATGCTTATAGGCTAATAAGGTTAGGTCGTTAGGGGATGGGTCAAGAACAATGTAGATGTTTTGAAGATAGCGTCATAGTCAAAGTTGGTACCTGGGATGTGTTTTTCGCTGCTTCTAGGACCCTCACCGGCTGCGGGTTTGTCGAGCATGGCACAACTGCATGTGACGTCACTCGATCCTTCTCGTATGGAGAAACTGAAATGGATTTGGAGAAACTGCTTGTATTTTTGCGCCAGTTCTGAGCACGGACAGCCAGTAGATTTCGTAGCATAGATAATACATTTTGCTAATGTGGCACTTCAGCAATATCTGCTACATTATAAACGCAAAATGTAAGTATGTTGATCATATTAGTTACTGTAATTAGGAAAGTTGGCATTTCACATTGTATTTCGCCAACTCGGCAGAAAGTAAGTTAATCATTCATTGCGTTCCCTTAATTTATATACAATTAACATCAATAATCACACACGCGGATGTGCACCCCAGCGTATTGCATATACAACTCTTTTGGAAGCAGTAATAGTGATAAAAAAGCTACCTGCATAATTTCTGGTGCATCTGGCCCACACATTGATGCACCAAGAACTTTATCCGTCTCAGCGCTGACAATAAGCTTCATGAGTGTCTTCTCCTGCCGTCTGCATAAATAGAATCAAAGATAAGGGTTTGCAATAGCAATTAACACGAAACTAAAAGCACCATGCAATTGCAATATTTTAACTTAATGTAGGTAAATAAGAGGGTAGGACACCCGAGTCACATACCCACAGATGGAATTCCTCATAGGATTAAATCCTGATTTAAAGATCAAAATGTCCCCATTGGCTTGCTCAGTCCCTTGTTCTTCGCTTAGTCCAACAACTGAGAGAGGTGGTATGCTGAAATGACCCAATATAAATGTTATATGGACATGGATAAGATGCATCATTAAGGTTAGGTTTCACTCGTAAAACGATAGAAAAGGTTAGGAAGAAGTTGACATCTTACCAGAATACATTCCTTTATTCTTGCTCATTTATTTGAACTACTTAAAATCTACAATCATAGACCATACAAATATTAATACGCACATTTAAATAAAGCTCGTGATTTTATCATGCAATAATATTCCCCTTCGAATCATAACATCATACTGAGAAGGTTGATTTATTAAGTGAAACAAATGATCTATATCCATAATAGTCCTTAATTCATAAAAAATCAAACATCCAGTTACCTGATTTTGTTTCGACCCGCACTAAAAAATATAGAGTTAAGGTTACCTGAAATTGAATTTAGTTGATTTTCTTTTCAACAAAATTACCTGAAAAACAAAACATCAAGCAAGTTATGTAATTGATTTGTCCAGTTGTTACTAAGCTATTAATATGTAGTAGCTCAATGCATAATTTTTCTACAACTTGTTGATGTACTCTGAAATAACTGGAAATTAAAATAATGAAAACTAAGAATAAAAATACCCGACAGCTGAATATTGCAGCGAGAAGTCTAAACATGGCATCATATTACCTAAACTCACACCATGGGTCCTGTACTCATGTAGCAAACCATCAGACCTAACAGATATATTACTTTTATATTTCGATACACAAGTGGAAAAAAAACAAAGACTAAAACAGGATAAATAAAATAGTGCCACTTCTTTATGATTCGAACCCTTTTTTATTCATACGACTAAAACAAAACAAATAAGTCCCTTGAATAAAAAACAACTATTATCTATTCATACGATATGCAGTTTAGTGATTAACTAAATAGCACATATGTATACAATCAATAGGGGTTCATTACCTTTGCTGCGTTGGTACTCCATTGAGAACCCTAATATTTGAGAATTATTATTAGGATTTTGAAAGCTAATTAGCTCATGTCGATTCAACGGCAAAAAAAACATACAACCAAACATAATACTTAGGGTTCATCATTACCTTTGTTGTGTTGGTAGTCCCTTCTCCTATTTCATTATGCTTTCAAAATCCTAATAATAATTAGGGTTTCTTATACATCTGACACTGAATGATGATGGGTTAGATTCACGTCAAGTTATGATTCATGAATAAACATATCTGAACTTGCATTAGGTGTAGAGAGAAAAGAGTCGTGTGTGTTTTTTTTTCTTATGATATTGGGGTTTTTTGCATACGCCGTTGTTTATATTTTGTGATAAAAGGTTTTCTAATAATTAATATGTAATTAGATATCGGAGAAGTCTGAAATTTTCAATAAAACAGTATTTATATATTTTGTTTTCAATTCTTTAGCAGAGCTTGTGTCTTAGTCCATTGGTTGAAGTACTTGTTTGTGAACGTGGAGACGTAGGTTCGAATCTCTCATGAGACAGATTTTTTTAAAAGTTCCGAAATTGGCTGGCACAAAAAAATAATAAGCGATGAGGTTGAAAATATATTTATGATGTATGGAAAAGATAATTATGATATATAGGTTTCGTAATAAAATTAACAAACGAATGTTAAGAATGACAAAAATAACAAAAAAATAAATAAATAAATTAAAAAGAAATCAATAAAATAAATTTAAAAAAATAGAAAATTTACAAAAAGATAATAATGACATGGCATTATATAATGCTTATGTGGCATATCCCTCCTCTTATATATAATGTAGATATATATATATATATATATATATATATATATATATATATATATATATATATATATATATATATATATATATATATATATATATATATATATATATATATATGTGTGTGTGTATATATAAAATATTAAGCAAGAGGGGTTTGGAAGGAGGTAATACGTATCACAATGAAACCAATGTAATATTTCAAATGAAATCAAGGTATGAAATATTATAAAAATAATTAAGGTAAACAATAAGGATTAGAGAGTTACCCGCGCAGATATTGAACAACATTGGCAGTGTTTGACACTTGTAAAGCATGAAATATCTTGAAATTTAGTTATAGACAAAGTTTTGAAAATGACTCAGTTCCCTATAACCATCGCTCTGATACCAATCTGTGAGACCCCCAGAATCTGACATGGAACAGTTAGGCAACGAGGGGATCACACGTCAAGGTACAAGTAACAATGAGTTATAAATGACACGAAAAATGACGTAATAGAAGACATATATATTACATCACATTATATCAGAGTTTAGAAACATCGGTCCCACAAGTTTTAAAACATAATAAAGTACCATAACATCATAGTTTAAAGTTTTAAGATAACAAAATATCAGCGGAAGACTTTAACAACGTCATTTATAACAAAGCATAAACATATCACAACACAGATCTTTCCGAGCTGTCAACATCCTGCGGTACCTCGTCCAAGCCCATTAAGCAGTATTACCTGAGATTAAAACGTGTAAACCTGTCAATAAAAAGTTGAGTGATATTCATAGGTTTAGAAAGCTAAGTAATGGAACACAATATACTTTGTAAAAACAAGTATTGGGGGGATGAGTATGTACATTCTCCATAGTCATGATATATTATTGCTATTTAGTTCATGAACCGAAGCTTAACTCAGTGTAAGTTCCTCTAGTGAGTATCCAGCCTAATACTCAAGTATAAACAATTGTAAGTGCGTCAAGGTAATCGGGACGGGGATAGTCAATCCCGATGGATCCACCCACAACATTCGCGCTTCGCGCAATGCACACCGGACAATTAACGGTTCATGATCAGGAGAGGAAACTTAAGGCTAGAGACTAAAAGCAATAATATCAATGAATTCATCTTGCAACATACAGTTCTGGATAGCATACAGTTTAAAAGACTGTGTTCCAACATGTTAATCTCACGCCGTATTTTGAAACAATGAACAAGTAGCTAGAGAGGCTATGAACTCACCTTAGCTATATGGTGGAATCAACACGAAACTGGAGGGCTCAATAGAAACAACAGAAAATCAAGCAACCTTAAGTCATCCGAGACCTACGATAACGGGACGCGAAAGTTTAGAAGACACGAAATAAATGTTTATAAAAACACTTGAATTAAATGAATACATAATCAAATTATGACACATGAGAAAAACCAAGTAAGGGGTACTTCTAGACTCCATCTAAAAGTATAATTTTACTAGAAAATGCTTTCGATAAAAACTGCCGACACATACCAAATGTACGGACTGATTTACCTCACTTAGACACGTTAAATGTTTATGGTACTAACTGAGAAGCTCACTTAATATCTATATAAAGACATATAAAAAGCTTGTCAAAAGTTTATACTTCTAAGACTCACTGCCCGACACATCTTCGAGTTACAAAATCCGGACAGAATTACGTCTTTGACTCGTAAAACCTTTTTGACCTTTATAAACAACACCGTTTACAAAACCGACACTTGAGTTTGATAATAGACTCACAACCCTAAGTTTATAGTCCAAAAACAGCTTTTGACAATTTTTAAAACTGAACTTATAGTCCCCGAGATTCGATCCAAATATCGACAACAATTTTAGATTGTGCCGATACTCGTCTCCCGGTACACGAACGATCAAACTATTGCTATTTCCAACTCGTTTGGAGTTAGAAGCTCTAACTTATATCAAATCGAAGCTAAGAAAAATATCTACAGCCCTATCTTAAGAGTTTAATAACAAAACAAGTTTAAGATACCCAAAACCAACTTATACTTTCTGTCTACAATTAGTACTTTGAAAATCATATCAAATGACTTTTTCAACATGATCTAACCATTTTTATACTCATAAAATCATCCTAATATCATCCTATAACATCCTAAACCCTTGCATGCAATAAAACCAAAAGATAAAAATCAAGAACTTAGATTTTTCAACATCAAAACCATAGAATTTAACCATGATTATGCTAAAAACAATGATCAAACACCAACCCATCAAAGAAATCACAAAAAACATAAAGGTTGTTGCATGTGTACAAATTTTGTACCAAAAGATGCACCTTTAAAATTTATGAGGTGGTCTTTTAATTGTTTTGAGTAATTTGGGATGGATGATGAAGAAATTGAGGGGTTTATGGTTGGAGTTCTCACGGCAAAGGGGTGAAGGAGGTGGTGTTGATGTGCTTTTTTTATTAAAATGTTATGTGTGAGTTAGTGGAGGAACAAAATTTGTTTATATATGGTGGTTTAAGTTCAGGGCTAAATCATGCCACTTTTGAAACTTTAGGACCACAAAATAAATACTTTTGTTAAAAAGTGGAAAATGACTATTAGTAAATTTTACAAATATTTACGGGGTTTAGGTTTCATAAAAATACTTTCTCAAAAGTTAAAACGCACCAAAAATAAGATAATATAGACTCCCAAATCGACTTAACACGACATTAAAAGAAAACATCGAAAACATCGAACATTGAAACAATCGACAGTAAAAATATGAAATACAAGAATTTATTACTGTGCCCGTTATCGGTCTAGACTTAATGCAATGTAAAGATCAATATCTTTAGGTCGAAATATTTGGCCCTCGGTTTTCGTTCCGTTGATTCAAGTAAACGTTTGTAAAAATGCACGTGGGTGATTTTAAATCAAAATATTTGATTTAAATAAATATGGAATTATAAAATAAAAATAATTTTATAATTTCGAATAAGTATCAACACGATTAAAATAATGAATAAGAGTAAAATAATTATCAGAAAAATACGAGATCTCACATATTCCATATGCCAAAGAATATCCTTTGAGGGTATAAATGGTATTTCCCACTAAAAGAAAAAAATGCACGGACTCCAAGGCCGAGGTTCCTTATATGAACCCGCGGTTCTTTATTGATAAGGAACTGCTGTGACAATTAAGGAACCGCGGGTATTTATGACCGTTGCACTTTTGCCCTATAAATAGTGGATCATTTCCAACTTTTCTTTCAACCCTTTTTGCACAGTTTCTTTCAAAATCATCTTAGATCCTTAATTAGTTAGTTTTTATTAATATTGTTTAAGATGTGATTCTATACTCACATCTCTCATCCTCTCAAGTGCAAAGAGAAGAACACTTTCATCACTATGAAGTGTTGGGTTCATAACATGATGAAGATCTCTCCTTCTAGATCAATTCATGTTTATAGTCTTCCTACTATGTATATGTAGAAGATCCAAGTTGTGGGTACACTTAGATGTGTTTTAAGGGTAGTATATCCAAATGATGGGTATCCTTGGATTAGGTGTTAGGAACCAAGTTATGTATATGCTTGGATATAGTGTTAGAGTCTTAGATCTAAATGGTGTGTACTTGGATCTAAATGGTTTATGTGTTAGGCCATAAAACGCAAGGTTTGTTATGTTGGGCCATAAAACATAACTAGTGTGAAGATTGGTGTAGATGGGTGTAGATTGGTCCTACCTAATATTAGGACTCGACATATAGCCTTGTGTCGGAAAATGGTGAAGTAGGCGACGTTGTGTAGATTGGTCCTACCTAAGATTAGGACTCGACATCTAGCTTAGTGTCAGAAATGTGTAAGCGACGTGTATGGTTTTCTCCGCCTTGAAAGGAGTCTTGTTGACTAGTGAAGTAACTCTCGAGTAAAGTACTCGATGAGTGGATTGAGGCGAAGAGGAGTTTCGTGATCGAACTGTGAGACCCCCAAAATCTGACATGGAACAACTAGGCAATGAGGGGGTAACACGTCATAGTATAAGAAACAATGAATTACAATTCATGTAAAGCTGACGAAATAAAAACATGTACATTACATCATAAAAGGTCTGAGTTTTTAAACATAGGTCCCAGAGTTTTAGAAGCGGAAAATTATATTATTTCGCCTTTATTTATAACATAAAGTTGCCCAAAAGATAGAATAAACTCCTGGCAGTTTTTACTAAAAACAGTCTTTTAAAAGCATCACAGAAATCTCCAAGCTGCGATAATATCCTGTGGGCTCCCATCCAAGCAAATCTAAGTAATAATACCTGAGATAAACATGTAAAATCGTCAACATAAAGTTGAGTGATATTCATAGGTTTAGTAGTAAAGGTGTGGAACACAAGCATTCATTTGTAAAACAAGTAGTATGGAGTACGGTTATATACGTCAACCATAGTCCGAAATCATTATTATTGCTGTTTAGTTCATGAACCGAAGCTTAACTACGTAAGTATTCAGCCTAAATACTCAGGTATAAACAAATGTAATGCGTCATGGTTAAACAACCGCATCATTGGGACGGGGATAGTCAATCCGGATGGATCCACCCACAACATTAGCGCTTCGCGCAATGCACACCGGACAATTAACGGTTCATGATCGGAGGGATGAAACTCAAGGCTAGCCTAAAAGCAATAATAATATTGAAAACCTGAAATCATACATGTTCTGGATAGCATACAAGTTCTTGATAGCATACAATTTTTAAATGGTTGTGTTCCACCATGTAAAATCTCACCCCGTGTTTAGAAACCATGTATAAGTAAAAAGGGGATATGAACTCACCTTAGCCACGAGGTAAGTCAATCACGGTACTCAGCAACTGAGTAGAAACAATGGTAGTGAGACAATCACCGACGATATGGATGCCCGGGGAAACATGAAAACCGCAACCTATCAAAATATGGCACGCGTTAAGACTCGAACTCAAATATCGATATGTACCAAATATACTATGACTCAAATGTTTTCAAAGTATTCATGTTTTAAAACCATTGACACGAACCAAATGAATTCATACTAACCATTTATTCCAACACTACACGTTAAAACACTTGTATACCTGAAATTGACCCGTCATAAGACGCCAAGTCAACGCAAGTCAAACTACCCTTATACATCGCTCAGACCAGTAGCTAAGTCATTTATATAATGACTAAGCACTTGAATAAGTCACCATGTCTGATGATGAATACTCAAACTAACGCAACACAAACATTGAACTATGTGTTCAAAATTAAAATCAGCAGGTACACCCCGAATGTACACACTAATCTACCCTATCTAGACTTGTCCGATTTAGATGAAAATTGGTGTCAAGGTCACTTATAACCTGTATAAGACCTCACCAAAGTTTGAGGCAAAGTTCACACTTTAAAACCCATCAGCTCGACACTATACTCGACCCTAAAATTTGGGACAGAATTGTACACTATTTTATAAAACCGTCTGGACCACTTTAAAAGTACTAACTCGACAATATGTCTTTTGAAACCACTACTAGACTCATCAAATTAAGTTTGTAAACCTTGAAAAGCAGTAGTTACATTTATCTAACCAAGCTTAAAGTCCCCGAGAGTCGACCCATAATTAGCAACAATTTCGGATTGTGCCGACCTGCGTCTCCCGGTACACGAATACTAAAACTAGCATAACTTTTGACTCGTAATGAGTTATAAGCTCTATCTTATACCAAAATGAGCGTCTCGGAAAACTCTACAACAATATCAAATAATCTCAGCATATATCAGAACTTAAACCCACGAAACAATCTGTTTTAAGTTGCTGTCCCAAAATACCCTTTTTGAAATCAAGTCAAATCAATTTTCCAACCAAAACCACTCATTCCTATACCTATAGAATCACGATACCAACATTACCATCAACCAAACACTCCTAAAAACACTTGTATGTAAAATTTAACAAAAAGCAAGATCAAAAATACAACTTTTTATGATCAAAAAGTGATGATGTTACCAAAAATAACACATGCAAGATGATTTAAACATAATCCAACCATAAATAAAAAAGTTATGAAAACCTTGATGCATGTATGAAATTTTTGTATCATTAGAATGAAAGAAGATTTGGAACATGGTTCTAATTTTTATTTTTGTTAAATCATGGTGGATGATGGTGTTCTAAGGTGTTTTGTGGTGGGGAGTGGCGGCAAAGAAGAATGAGGAGGGTGATGGTGTGATTTGTTTTATAAAAATGAATGTGTATGTGTGTTAGTGGAAGAAAAAAAAGAGTTTTAATAGTGCTAGGTAAGTGGAGGACTAATGTTGCCAAGTTTAAAACTTGTGGACTTAAAAACAATTAATATTTTAAAAGGGTAGAAAATGACTATTAGTAAATATTGAAAATATTTACGGGGCTCTGATAGTTGGGTTTTTAGATATACAAGTCTTAGGAAAGACGAGTATAAATGCGGTAAGTATTAATCGACACGATTTAGGAAAACCGTGAAGACGAATAAATTCCAAGTTCGTTCTCGAAGGAGGTGTGTGTATTAATGTGCCAAAATATAAAATAACAATGTTTGGATTAGTGACGTTTTTGGTTGAGAAGAGAAAAATTAAAGACGAGCTACGACTACGATTTAAACTACGACGTTGACGTAAAACGCGAACGTAAATACGTAAAACGCGACGAAATTAAAATTTAAACCTAAAAATTAATCAAAAGTTTAAACTAAGTCTAAAATAATATAAATAAGAATAAAAATCCAACAAATATATTTTAAAACCTTTTATTAATTAAATATTCAATTTTAAATGCTAATTAAAGCCCTAAAATTAAATATAATTAACAACATGTCCAAAATATTATTTTATTGGACAAATAAGTTACTTATATTATTTAAAGACTAAAAATTATTTTTCCTAAATTTTAAAAACTATTTTTCTATTTTTTAATCACTAAAAACTAATTTTAAATTAAAATAATCCTAAAAAAATAATAAAATAATGCCAAAATTAATTTAACAATTTTAAAAAACCTAAATTACACTAATGAACAGTAGAAAAATAACAAAGTTTGAAAAATGTAAAAATTTTCACTAAAAGACAAAACAGTTTAATATTTAAACCCTAATTAAAGTAAATTAATTCTAAAAATTAATTAAAAGGTGAAAAGTGAAAATTTTTAAAACCAAAAATCTTAAAATATTATTCTAAGTCTAGGAAAAGTTTTAAATCTAAAAAATATTACTTTTTTACACTAAATTCCAAAAAACAGTAATTAAAAAGTAATTTAAATAAGCTATTTAATCTAAAAATTGCTTAATGAACAGTAACATAAAATTAAATTATACTGAAAAATCAGAAATTAAAAAAGAAAAATAATGGAAAAAGAATCAAAGTCTAAAACCTATTTTTGTTCACTAAAGACAAAAAAAACAAAACTGTGATAGTGACACTTGTGGACTTCTGTCTTTTAGTGTAGCAGTGGAAACCCTATAGCTAGCAGTAGGAACTTGGTTCCCACTGATAGAACAAATTTCAGGTCTGGGAGGAAATAAGCTTAGGAAAGCTTATTGGCTTGCTTTTTCTTGGATAAAAAGGCACCCCCACAACCAGTTGGGTTGTGGGGAGTCTATAATTGCAATAAAATCAATAGGTAACACACACAAATTGCACAAACAATAGCCAATAAGTTACTGATGAACCTTGCCCCTAACTGATGAACAGTATGCTGGTGCAATGGGCAAATGGACGAATTTTACAAGCCAAAATCTCTCACAAATCCAAACCAAACCATCCTAGACTAGCTCACAACCCTAGATGGCACCTAGACCTATTGATTACCAAGATTGCACAATCAGAAACTCAGATCCATCCCTCTAACACCCTACTGATTGATTGACTGATTTTTACCCAAAAAAAATGAACATACAAAACCCCTTTTTATCCTACAATACTAAATACCAAACACAAATATCACTTATAACCCATAAATCCAGTGTGTTTAAGTGGTTATCACTAGATTAACTGAACCTCAAACTAGCTAGAACCCTATACCCAAACACCCCCTTATATCAGAAAAATGAAAATTAGCAAAGAAATTAAAAGCAAATCTCTACCTAACTGATTACAAACACTTCTAACATGCACATTAACTTAAACTAAGCAATAGCAAGCAGAACATACACACAAGAACAAGTTTCTACACAAATTCCCATAAATTCACAAAATCTCATATAGAAAAAATTAAGCAGGTTCAAGCCTATGTAAACCTGGCTGATGCCTTCTGCTTGGAATCTTTTGAGCTTATATGTGAGCTTATAAAATGTTGATGTAGAGAAATGCAAGGTGGGGACTACAGCAGTCCCAAACACCCCCTTATATCTTCAATCTTGAAAATACTAGAACTTTTCTACCCTGCCAAATGGAAACAGAAAAAGTGACCTGGTGACAAGGTTAATAAGCTATCAAGCTAGCTTATTAATTAAGCTAGCTTATAGCTTATTACCAAAAATAAAAGAGAAATGAAAAACTGATTTTTTTTTTGAAACCAAATAACTTTGATCAAGAATTTTCAGCAAGGTGATAATTAGCATGTAAACTCCACTTTCACTTCATAAACATGCTAAAACTCAAGTTTTTGAAAACCTTTTCAATGCAAATGTTTAGAAACAGAAAAACTAACTTTTGATGAAACCTTTTGAACAAATAGAAACGTGAAACCTTTAAACTATTTTGCAAATGAAATGTAACAATTAGACTAATAAGCTGATAAAAGAAAGGAACTCGGAATTTGCATATTTAAAACTTGTTCATTTTCATTAATAAAATTAAAAAAATACAAAATTTTGGAACAATGCATATGGGCACAGGACACCCATATATATACTACATCAAAAATACTAGAAAAACCCTAAGCTATAAAATTTCCACTTCTGCCCTTGTGTCTTGATTTTTGAAGTTGGTCAAATGCAACATGTGATGTGCCAGTAGAATCTTCAATCTTGGACGTTGAGGAGTACTTTGGGAGCAAGTAAAAAGATCATGGACGTTGATTTGGTCCAAGTGCACAGTATCACGTGGGTTTGTTCAAGCTGTGGGGGGACAAGAGAGGGAAACATCACTTTCTGGGTTGGGTGTTGTGTTGGGTGTGGGGTAATGAGTAAAAACCCTAAAGTTAATTAGGATGAAGGTTAGTAATTAGTATGATGGTTACTGGGTTGTAGCTAGGGTTTAGGGATGATGAAGATGGTAAAAATGGGGATTAGATCATATTAAGGCTAAAGTAAGATGTTTCCCACGTTTTAAAATTTGACCAGGGTTTGACCAGTGTTTAATATTAATCAAAAAGGGTGACGGGTCAAAATGCCTTTGGACTGGTCCTTTGTGTTGTTTTGGACTGCCAAAGTTATATTAATAACTTTGAATATTGGCAGCAATTCCCCCTCTTGTTCTAACAATTATGCATTTAAGGATTTCAGCAACCAACATTCCTTTTCCATTGTTAAATGTTTGACATACTTGTCATTTTTGGCACATACAATTAGCAAACTTTAGTCAAGGGCCTTTAATGCACAATTTGTATTCTTCAAGGGTTTCTTTTGACAAGTCTTGATACTTGAGGGATCTTTCTTGTATAACTTCATTCATGGAGGGCTAATGTTGACAAATCCCCAAAAATGAGGGACCATTCTTGCCAATCTTCAATTCTTCAAGGGCTTCAAAGGAAATTCATGATTCGGGTCCGGTTCCTTGTGCGGCTTCATTTCCCGTGTTCGTTTTTGCTTGATTCCTTTGATCTTTTGGTGAATTCACGATATCCGTACCTGAAATACACAATGAACAAATACAAGCACATTTTTGGGTATTTTGATGATATTTTAAGCGTTTTAAGCCCGATTTGGACGATGAGACTATGTATAAATACAGTCTCATCGTTCCCCCATACTAAACCATTGCCGTGTCCTCACGCAATGCTAGAATTAAGTATCATAGCACTCAAAGTTCATTTTATGATGACTTTTATTGAAGACATAAATTTAAATAAACTACTACACGCGTTTTAGACATAATGTATTGTTTTCATCACGATAATGTGACTTTTAGGATCATAGAACAAGAACACGTGAATGCTTCGTTAGAAATAATTTCGTCGTCCTCGATTTTCACCCAATTCCATGCTAAGCGTGTAACGAGATCATTGTTATTATAAGTTAGCAACACGAACATATCTCATGAGTGTTAATTACGAACCTAAACTCCCTTATTCCTACTTGGTATCTCTTATATTTTATTATGTCTTAATGATCACGAGGATACATCATTGACTTATGCGTGAATAGAGATTAAGTCTAAAAATAGAAACTTAACGGTGTAACCAAAATCATTAAATCAATAATTCACCCTAATAGACAACGATGTCAAAAAATTAAGTCAACAAGAAGGATCGATAAACACGGTTTTATAACGGTTTTGAACATGAGACTTATTACCAAGACTTTTATACGCCCCCTAACGGAAGGGCCTTATTATTTTTGGTTTACCTCCATCTTTTATTCAACTTCGCCATGAAGCTTTTATTATGACTTCGGTCTTGCCTTGCCTTTTATTATCCGCCTCATCGGTGGTTTTATTAGCCAAAGACGTATATCCTCACGCTAAAGCGAATTTTGGATCTTTAAAGCTTCTAAGATTAAGGCTTGATTCACTTTCAATTTGGGCATAGATTTTTCGGCCTTGTGAGCTTAAAATTTTTGCTTAATTTAGGTGAGCACTTGAAATCTTATTATTAGGTGAAGCTTTCGATTATTCGGGTGCCAATACTTCAAAACCATGACGCTGGCGATACCTTAATGTTTCCCCAATTTAATTACATGGAAGCTACTAAAACAAATTAGAAACCAACAATAGTGACTAAACCGCCAAATCAATATTTATTAACAATTTATTATGCAAAAGCGTGGGGAGAATAAGCTAATAATTACTACACATGAGATTGTGACGATTACGAGACTTATAAATAACTCTATCATTTCTCGTCCTCATTTAAGAGACTTAGCCTAAAAAGTTAAGGAATCGAAGCTAAGTGCTCAACACGCACGGTCGAGTCAAAAATTACTCTTATTCTCACCATCGGAAAACCTACATTCGTGTCTTAAACACTTATGAAAAACTAGAAAAATTTTAAAATTTGGCCATTTTTAGCCTTAATTTGCATAAAACGATAACAAAAAGATGAAATTTTGGATTGCGTGTTGACGTAAGCAAGGTGAAGTATCTACTCACCCCCCCATACTAAAACTAAACATTGTCCTCAATGTTTCGAGTCTAGGGGTGTAAACACCCCCATACTAGAGACGAAGTCGAATGCTTAATCTCAAGCATGGAAAGGGTAAAACGAATAACCTAAAAGCCATTTATGAATTATGCTAATAAGATAAACGTTAGAACGTAAAAGGATATCATCGGATATCGGAATCTCCAAAGGCAACGATCGAAGCTCGAGTGATCCGTAAAACGAACACGAGAGGCTTCAATGATGACGATGAACCTAATAAATCACAATCACAAACAACCACGGAACAAAGGTTGGAAGAGCACAAGTCCCCTCGTTACATTAAACTAAGAAAGCGATAATATGTACAAGGATAAGCATGAGAATCCCCCACGAGGCACCTTGTTTTTGATAACCGAGTCAAAAGCTCGACTCGAATCCCCATAAATGTGATCATTTAGGGATAATCTTGGTACGGTCATTTTTGGTGGGGCTTACATGATAAACAAGGCCCAAAAGTACATGGAGTACTTTAAAAACCCGATAAACGTATACCGGGGTCGAAGATAGCGTCCTCGTTTTCGGATGAAAGACGAAACAACGCCACTCCAATACAAACCCCAATAGGGTAGAAGAAAAGAGATGAGAAGTAGAAAGGTGGGGCAATGGGTAAGTCAACAACATGAGCTACTCGAGGTAGACTCACACCAAGCAAACGAAAAGATTTTCCATTTATTGCATCGGTGGAAGACCGAGATTTCCCTTTACAAGCAATTCCGGGATCGTAAATCTCGTCCTCGGTGGAGAAATGTGAGGGAACATTTGGGGCTTCCCCCACACTAAAACCACACACACCGTCGTCAAAAGGAGTAGACGAGGTGGTAGCACTCATAAAACAATGTGATGACGGAGTTAAACACGTAGAAAAATCTTTTAAAACATTTTTAAAATCTTTTCCTTTTTCATCGTTTAAAAACTCTTTATGAAAACCCGATTTAATGATGTCGAAAATATTTGGCGTGTCAAATTCAAAATTAGTCGCGCTAAAAATCCTCACATTTAAGTCTTTGGTGGGAGGGGGTGGCGGATTGTATAAGTTCTCAAAACGTTTGTCAATAAAGAACACCGCCCCCTCGGGGTCTACATACTCGTCATCCTCATGAACGTTGATCTCATCGATTTCTTCATCAAAGATAGGCTTGTCAAACCAAGGTTTGTCATTCCCCTCCTTGAGTATCTTAGAAACTCTCTCGAAAAGATCACGATCAAGCACGAAACCATCATTCTTTTGTGGGGATCGTTGATAAGTAAGATCCTCACGAATGTGGTAAACGTCATTCTCAAATGAGGAGTGTTGATTAGGTAACTCCTCGAGAATTGGATTCTTAGTGGTCACATGAGTTGGTTCGTCATCGAAAATAAGACGTTCCAACTCATTTAGTTCATCCTCGATTTTGGAAAGATCGACCTCACTCGTAGGTGGAAGTGAAGGCATAAGAGCTAGCTCTCGTTCAATGATTTCCTCAATCTCGGGATCAAACTCATAATCATCGTACTTCACATGTTTCTTCTTTGGAGAATCAAAAATTGCATGTGGATTTTGAAGTACGTGATCAATCTCGACAAAATCGCCATCATCATCATCAAAGAAAGAGTCGATGTGAGCACTCACAACCATGGACTTATAAGTCAAATGACTATGCTTAGGTGACTTTTCTAAGACGAGAGGATCGATGTCGATAAACCCTTTAGCCTCAACGGGTGTTGGGCTAGGCAAAGGAGGCACTTCGATGGAGTTAGAAGTTGAAGCCTCAAAGACGTGGTCCTTCGAAGGTGGTGAAGACGAGTCCATATTGGTCTTTGTCGTGATGGCACTAACGTCGCCCTTCGGAATTGGTGTTTCACTTGTTTCGCTAAAAACATCCCAAAGTGAGTTTTCATCCATACATTTACACATACCCTTTTGAATTAGTTACACGTATTCTTTATCATCAAAATCATCATCTTTAAAACCGTTTTTCTTAATTCTTTCAAAACATGCATCAAGCTTCATTCTTTCCGCTAAAGTAAACATTTTGAAATCATTAGAATTTGAATCATTAGGTTTGGAAACCTTGGTTTTTTCATTCTCATTAAACCCTTGGGATTTTCTAGCGAAAAAGTCTATTTTCTCATCCCCATATCTCATAGTAAGTCTCCCCTCGTGAACGTCGATTACGGTTCGAGCCGTCGATAAGAATGGTCGGCCTAAAATAATGGGACATTTAGGGTCACACTCGTAATCGGATATAACGAAATCCGCGGGAAAAACAAACTTTCCAATCCTAACATAGACATCCTCGGCTATTCCAATTGGTATTAAAGGTGTACAATTTGCAAGCTCGATTGTCATGTTCGTGGGGGTAAGCGAAGGCAATCTCATCAATTTCCAAAGAGAATGAGGCATGAGATTGATGCTAGCACCTAAATCGGCAAGGGCTAAACATCCCTCAATCTCGGAAAAATCACAAGGTAGTAGAAATTGGCCCGGATCCTTTTCCTTTCTCGGCATACGCTTTTTGGGTTTTTTAAGAAGGATCGATGCACAAGTTTCTTCAAGGGTTACTTTGGTAAGGTCGACAAAGCTCTCTTTTTGAACCGTGGATGGAATTTGAGGTACACGAGGGTGTGCACTCTTTTCCTTGGTCGCCACGTTCACCCCATCGACTTTAGAACAAGAAGACGTCTTAGAAGTCGAGGGTTGAGAGGGATAAACAACACGGAATCCTTCAAGGTTAGGGGTAATCACACGACCTTTCTCACGAGACGAGGCGGCTTTACATTGTTCTTTCGGATTAGCAACGGTGTCACTAGGTAACGAACTTGATGACGCACCCGAAGTCTTGTTCATTATAGCCGAAAACATCTTTTTAATATCAATTTGCCCTTGCTCAATCTTCGTGTTTTGCAATTTCAAAGTATTAGAAAAGTCATTTTTCAAAGTACCAATTTCTCCCTCTAATCGTCTCATATTAGCCTCATTCATTTTCATGTAATTTTGAAAATCGTTTGACGAACTATTTTGATTAGAATTAAAGTTCCCTTGGTTTTGATTACTTCTTTGAAAATTGTTTTGATTCCCACTTGAAAAATTATTTCCTTGATTGTTATCTCGATTTTGCCAAGTTATATTACGACCTTGATTATAACCTCCTTGATTTTGATTCGAAAAATTTCCTTGTTGATTATTTCCTTGAAAATTGTTTCGATTTTGAAAATTGTTGCCTTGGTTATAATTGCCTTGTTGTGATGGACCCGCGTTATTTTGATTTGAAAAATTGTTGTTTCCATTTAACGCACTCACATTCGACGTTTGGCCATCCGTAGCCGCACACTCGTAATAATTATGAGGTCCACAAAACGTACACGAAACCTCAACCGCTTTCACCGTAGCGGGAGCGTCTTTCTTTTGCATCTCAATGAGAAAAGACGTAAACACATTCGTCAACTTGTCGACTTTTGCATCAACCCTCTCAATGTCGCGATTAGAACTACTAACATTGGCGACATTGGCAACACTCGGTGCGTTGCGGAGTTGGTAAACCTTGGATCGGTTCTCGATAATTATCAATGCATCTTTCGGAGTCTTACACAAAAAGTTGCCACCGGCGGCGGAATTCAACGAGTCTTGTTTGTGAAAATTAAGACCGTTGTAAAACGTATCGATTTGGTGCAACTCGGAAAAACCATGGTGAGGACATTGCCTAAGCAATTCCTTAAAGCGATCCCACGCGTCTCTAAAAGATTCATTCGGTTTTTGCTCAAATTTCGTAATTTCATTTTTGAAAAACGTTGTCTTAGACGGTGGGAAAAATAATTAACAAACTTGGAAACGAGATCCTTCCACGTAACTATGGAATTAGGTGGCTCTTTCTCGTACCAATCCTTGGCGGCACCATCGAGCGAGTACGGAAAAAGCATAAGCTTGACGACATCGGTGTCGACGTTCTTAAACTTGCTCGTGGCCAAAAGACGATCAAAATTCCGAATATGGTCGTGAGGATTATCGGCTTCACGACCTCGAAACTTCGTAGCTTGGATTAACGAAAGCATTCCGCTCTTAATCTCAAAATTCTCCGCTTCGATAGCGGGAATTACGATCGCGTCTCCATAACCCTCGGTGGGCGCTTGGAGCAATTCCATCATAGAACGATTGTCGGCCATCTCGTCTAAGGTCTCTTCAACAACGATATTAGGAACGTCGGTTTCTAATTCTCGTCTACGTCGTCGATTCCTTCGATTACGATTGCGTCGATTCGAAGCTTCACTAGAATTGGAATAATCCTTCGATCGAGTGCGCATGCACTAAGCGTAGAATGGGTGGTAGCAAAGAAGATTCTTTTTGCGGTTTTTTGATTTTTCAATTTTTTTGGTTTTTGATTGGTTTTTTAATTTTTTTGGATTTTTGAATGTATTACGTAGACAAAAATCTACAAATCTCCCCTCGAATTGACTTTCTCGATTAAAGGAGCCTCAAAGAATGAAAACGATCACGTGGAGTGAACGTTCTCGATGACTTTAGAACGTTGGTGGAACACCAAAACGTTCAAGAGGGTTTAATCTTGAAAACACAAGCAAATATAATATACGTAGATAATACTTGGGCGGCAAACCCTCGATTAGCCTCTTTCTCAAAACACGCACAAGCAAGCGGAGGAAACGAGGCGGCGCTAAGCACTTAAGAGCCTTTTTCCCTTAGGTCGTGAAATACAACCGCCTTATAGTTTGTGTTAATTGAAATTAAGCCTCACGAAAGTATTTATTTATTTTGCCTTTAAACTTTTGCTTTGGATTCGAATACAATGATCGAGTGATGAAATCCCGAATCAAGGTTGCGTTTTCACGCTTTTGGAGTACTTGTATATTTATTGTTCTTATGTAGTACAATATAGTAATAATATTCACAATAAAAACGAAAACCAATATATCTACAATATAGTAAAGATTGATTGTTTTGTGTTTAATTTAGGAAAATTAAACACGATTTATTTGGATATTATAATATAGTAATGAAAAATAACAAAAATGAGTATGTACGATATTCACGCTTTCTAAAAAATGAAAAGCTAAAACGCACTACTCACACAAACACGATACTAATAATAATGGCACACTAAACACCTCCCCGGCAGCGGCGCCAAAATGATAGTTGGGTTTTTAGATATACAAGTCTTAGGAAAGACGAGTATAAATGCGGTAAGTATTAATCGACACGATTTAGGAAAACCGTGAAGACGAATAAATTCCAAGTTCGTTCTCGAAGGAGGTGTGTGTATTAATGTGCCAAAATATAAAATAACAATGTTTAGATTAGTGACGTTTTTGGATGAGAAGAGAAAAATTAAAGACGAGCTACGACTACGATTTAAACTACGACGTTGACGTAAAACGCGAACGTAAATACGTAAAACGCGACGAATTAAAATTTAAACCTAAAAATTAATCAAAAGTTTAAACTAAGTCTAAAATAATATAAATAAGAATAAAAATCCAACAAATATATTTTAAAACCTTTTATTAATTAAATATTCAATTTTAAATGCTAATTAAAGCCCTAAAATTAAATATAATTAACAAAATGTCCAAAATATTATTTTATTGAACAAATAAGTTACTTATATTATTTAAAGACTAAAAACTATTTTTCCTAAATTTTAAAAACTATTTTTCTATTTTTTAATCACTAAAAACTATTTTTAAATTAAAATAATCCTAAAAAAATAATAAAATAATGCCAAAATTAATTTAACAATTTTAAAAAACCTAGATTACACTAATGAACAGTAGAAAAATAACAAAGTTTGAAAAATGTAAAAATTTGCACTAAAAGACAAAACAGTTTAATATTTAAACCCTAATTAAACTAAATTAATTCTAAAAATTAATTAAAAGGTGAACAGTGAAAATTTTTAAAACCAAAAATCTTAAAATATTATTCTAAGTCTAGGAAAAAATTTAAATCTGAAAAATATTACTTTTTTACACTAAATTCCAAAAAACAGTAATTAAAAAGTAATTTAAATAAGCTATTTAATCTAAAAATTGCTTAATGAACAGTAACATAAAATTAAATTATACTGAAAAATCAGAAATTAAAAAAGAAAAATAATGGAAAAAGAATCAAAGTCTAAAACCTATTTTTGTTCACTAAAGACAAAAAAAAACAAAACTGTGATAGTGACACTTGTGGACTTCTGTCTTTTAGTGTAGCAGTGGAAACCCTATAGCTAGCAGTAGGAACTTGGTTCCCACTGATAGAACAAATTTCAGGTCTGGGAGGAAATAAGCTTAGGAAAGCTTATTGGCTTGCTTTTTCTTGGATAAAAAGGCACCCCCACAACCAGTTGGGTTGTGGGGAGTCTATAATTGCAATAAAATCAATAGGTAACACACACAAATTGCACAAACAATAGCCAGTAAGTTACTGATGAACCTTGCCCCTAACTGATGAACAGTATGCTGGTGCAATGGGCAAATGGACGAATTTTACAAGCCAAAATCTCTCACAAATCCAAACCAAACCATCCTAGACTAGCTCACAACCCTAGATGGCACCTAGACCTATTGATTACCAAGATTGCACAATCAGAAACTCAGATCCATCCCTCTAACACCCTACTGATTGATTGACTGATTTTTACCCAAAAAAAATGAACATACAAAACCCCTTTTTATCCTACAATACTAAATACCAAACACAAATATCACTTATAACCCATAAATCCAGTGTGTTTAAGTGGTTATCACTAGATTAACTGAACCTCAAACTAGCTAGAACCCTATACCCAAACACCCCCTTATATCAGAAAAATGAAAATTAACAAAGAAATTAAAAGCAAATCTCTACCTAACTGATTACAAACACTTCTAACATGCACATTAACTTAAACTAAGCAATAGCAAGCAGAACATACACACAAGAACAAGTTTCTACACAAATTCCCATAAATTCACAAAATCTCATATAGAAAAAATTAAGCAGGGTTCAAGCCTATGTAAACCTGGCTGATGCCTTCTGCTTGGAATCTTTTGAGCTTATATGTGAGCTTATAAAATGTTGATGTAGAGAAATGCAAGGTGGGGACTACAGCAGTCCCAGACACCCCCTTATATCTTCAATCTTGAAAATACTAGAACTTTTCTACCCTGCCAAATGGAAACAGAAAAAGTGACCTGGTGACAAGGTTAATAAGCTATCAAGCTAGCTTATTAATTAAGCTAGCTTATAGCTTATTACCAAAAATAAAAGAGAAATGAAAAACTGATTTTTTTTTGAAACCAAATAACTTTGATCAAGAATTTTCAGCAAGGTGATAATTAGCATGTAAACTCCACTTTCACTTCATAAACATGCTAAAACTCAAGTTTTTGAAGACCTTTTCAATGCAAATGTTTAGAAACAGAAAAACTAACTTTTGATGAAACCTTTTGAACAAATAGAAACGTGAAACCTTTAAACTATTTTGCAAATGAAATGTAACAATTAGACTAATAAGCTGATAAAAGAAAGGAACTCAGAATTTGCATATTTAAAACTTGTTCATTTTCATTAATAAAATTAAAAAAATACAAAATTCTGGAACAATGCATATGGGCACAGGACACCCATATATATACTACATCAAAAATACTAGAAAAACCCTAAGCTATAAAATTTCCACTTCTGCCCTTGTGTCTTGATTTTTGAAGTTGGTCAAATGCAACATGTGATGTGCCAGTAGAATCTTCAATCTTGGACGTTGAGGAGTACTTTGGGAGCAAGTAAAAAGATCATGGACGTTGATTTGGTCCAAGTGCACAGTATCACGTGGGTTTGTTCAAGCTGTGGGGGGACAAGAGAGGGAAACATCACTTTCTGGGTTGGGTGTTGTGTTGGGTGTGGGGTAATGAGTAAAAACCCTAAAGTTAATTAGGATGAAGGTTAGTAATTAGTATGATGGTTACTGGGTTGTAGCTAGGGTTTAGGGATGATGAAGATGGTAAAAATGGGGATTAGATCATATTAAGGCTAAAGTAAGATGTTTCCCACGTTTTAAAATTTGACCAGGGTTTGACCAGTGTTTAATATTAATCAAAAAGGGTGACGGGTCAAAATGCCTTTGGACTGGTCCTTTGTGTTGTTTTGGACTGCCAAAGTTATATTAATAACTTTGAATATTGGCAGCAATTCCCCCTCTTGTTCTAACAATTATGCATTTAAGGATTTCAGCAACCAACATTCCTTTTCCTTTGTTAAATGTTTGACATACTTGTCATTTTTGGCACATACAATTAGCAAACTTTAGTCAAGGGCCTTTAATGCACAATTTGCATTCTTCAAGGGTTTCTTTTGACAAGTCTTGATACTTGAGGGATCTTTCTTGTATAACTTCATTCATGGAGGGCTAATGTTGACAAATCCCCAAAAATGAGGGACCATTCTTGCCAATCTTCAATTCTTCAAGGGCTTCAAAGGAAATTCATGATTCGGGTCCGGTTCCTTGTGCGGCTTCGTTTCCCGTGTTCGTTTTTGCTTGATTCCTTTGATCTTTTGGTGAATTCACGATATCCGTACCTGAAATACACAATGAACAAATACAAGCACATTTTTGGGTATTTTGATGATATTTTAAGCGTTTTAAGCCCGATTTGGACGATGAGACTATGTATAAATACAGTCTCATCAGGCTCGAGTTTCGTAAAAATACTTTTCAAAAGTTACAATGCATCATAAAAATGATTATATGATTTCCCGACAGACTTAGTACGTAATTAAAACGACATCATCGAAAATATTAATTATCGAAACAATCGATAATAAAATGTAAAATTTTGGGCATCCGTCGGTATCGCGATCACTAGGAATTCTCCTTGTACATTGATTTTGAATAAACTCGTTGTAAAACGCACGGGGGTGATTTTAAATCAAAAACTTTGATTTAAATTAAATATGGAAAAATAAAATAATAATTTTATAATTCCATACAAAGTATTGTCAATGAACAGAAAAATACTTAAAAAGTATAATTTATTAAAATTTAAGAATCTCATGATTTACATATAACAATACAAGAAAACGTAATACATTGGAAAATTCAAGAAGTACGAATAAAAAGAATAAAACAATGCTGGGAAAGTACGGGTTCTTACAGTCTTCCCCCTAAAGGAACTCTGGTCCCTCAGAGTTCTCCTGAAAACAGTAGAAGATGCAAACAAGAGGAGGTACAAAGTGTAGAACAATTTCATTGCTCCCCAGGTAATTTCTGCACCACAGCGAATCTTCACAATTAAAATCACTACGCTTCAGTTTCTTAGCTCCTTTTCGGATAAATTTTTCAAAATCGAATTAGAATAATGACCTTTCAGTACGGAGAAAAATTCAAGAGATAGAATTCTTGGAAATACGTACGATAAACTAACAAGAATGAACACAAGAATCGCTTAAACGGACAAAGTGCGTTAAAATGAATCAGGATTGGTAATCAACAAGGATTTGCAAATCGCGCAACTTGTAAAACATGACAATCTGAAAATTGAAGAATCTAGTTACAAGCTAAATAGAAGGGAAAAATTAATTACATATAATCATTTAAAATACAAGTTCTCAAAATCAGTTGTCTAGGATTTTGGTATAACTTTAAAACTCAGTTTAGATATTTTCTTGATTAAAAGAAAATTTTACAAGGTGTAGTGATTTAAAAATCAAACTCTATATAAAATGAGTGGGTAACAGTTGTCAAATCTTTTTCTTGATCAGGACTTCGAAGTAAAAGTAACTCAGTTCAAATAGTTATTTTGATCAGCTTAAGAGCTTTTCGGGTGACTGTATGAAATTATTGTTAAAACTCAGGTTTAACGTTATCATTAGGAAAAATCAGATTTTCCAAGTTATTTAGAATCATTGTTAGAAATTATAAATTAATTTAATAGTTTCATTAGGTTGACAGTAAAGTATGATAAAATCAATTACTTTAAAAGATACAACTTGACACTGTTTAAATATAAGTTATAAATTTACCCAAGAGGATGTACAGATCCGGTACATAACTTAAAACAGTTATTTTGGTAATTTAAACATTTGATAAAATGTATAAAACGTTCTTAAAAATTTGTAACAACTTTTAGAAATCCCAGAGGGTGTTTAATTCATCAAGTGGTAAACATGTGACATATAAATGTCAATAATTTGTATGCGAGCAATAACACAAGGAAATAAATTGAAAGTCGTATTAATTCTTAACAAACGTGATAGAATAGACGCGTCGATGATAAAAAAGTAATAAGAAACAAATGATTATAGCAAGTCATCGCTTCTTGAGCGTAGTTGGTGACATCAATAACGGCTTATTAAGTTCTCATTAGTCGATACACGATCGAAAGAGAAAAGCCACAAAAAAAATTTCCAAATCATAAAAATTCTTAAGAAGTTTCTTGATAGTAATTCCAGTAAAATGAACAACATTAGCAATGAAAGACGTAATCAACACATCATTCACACGAATGAATTTCAAGACGATGAAGTCTAACAAACATAATGACGGATACACGAAATCATTGGTCACTTCCAGTCATAAATCACTATTCGCGTCCAAAGATGTTTCGAAGGTCTACCAAAATAGATAAAGAAGATCGATTTATGTAGAAGCATAATAACGTTGAAACTTTCAAGTCTGGTATCAATGGTAAGAATTTAGGCAAATGGTAACGAAAATCGTATCATGAGGATGATGAGGTAACAGGTAAAACAAAGGTCGTTGAGTAAGGAAATATGTGCTTGAGGCATATACTTTGTCCAAGAAAAGATAAGGGTTCATATGTGTATGTCGTGAATTGTTGCTACTCGCATAAGGTGTAAAAGTTTTCAAAACTTTATTTTATCAAACTTTTTAAGGAACATAGTTAAAAAGTTGATTATTGGTTAAATATTTAAGGTGACTACTATTCGGCCTTGCATGGCTCCTTCTAAATTAAGCATAGGTGATCAAGCCATGCATAATTTAGGACTAGCAATGCGATGCTCGGCTCGTCAAACCAGTATTACATATCATATGATTTAAAATATGTATATAATAGCATTTGTAAAAACAGGAATCAAAATAACATGTAGAAACTAGAAGGGGGGATTGAATAGTTTCTAGTTAGTTTTCAAAACATTTCGGCTTAATCCACTGTGCGCGGTTCCTTATGTGTACCCGCGGTTCTTTATCAATAAAGAACCGCCGGTCCATTTAGGGAACCGTCGACAGTGAACTTAACCTTTTGTTGCATGTTAAACTTTGACAATCCTTTGTATCAAATTCTCGATCAAGCTTGACTAGATATGAGATGTGTTTGATTGAAAGATAAATACTATAAGTAAGTAAACACACAAACACATCAAATCAAGAGTACATCAAGCAATAGTCTAAACACTAAGCACACACGTACTAAGCATAAGCGTTTCCGCAACTAGGATGTTTAGACTAAGTGATGTACACTTGACCATAATCTAAACATGAAGCACACACGTACTAAGCCTTAGCTTTTCCACAACTTAGATGTTTAGATTATGAGATGCACACAACACACAACATATAAATACATCTATAATAGTAAAGACATAAATGTAAAGGAAAGTACCGACACGATGATTTATAGTGGTTCGGTCACGAAGCTCCTCTTCGCCCTACTCCACTCCTCGAGTACACCTTACTCGAGAGTTACTTCACTAGTCAACAAACTCCTTAAGGTGGAGAAACCATACACAACGTCGCTTATCCAATTTCCGACTCTAAGCTAAAAGTCGAGTCCTAATCTTAGGTAGGACCAATCTACACAACGTCGCCCACTTCACCATTTTACGACACAAGGCTAGATGTCGAGTTCTAATTGAAAGATAGAACCAATCTTCACGACTCTTCACTTTGAAGCTAAGTGAGAACTACACTAGACACAACTACATCACTTTATAGTTTAGTGAGAACTCACAAGACACAACCACATCACTTTATAGTTTAGTGAGAACTCACAACTCTTCACAACTACACAACTCTTTACCCTAGTTATGTTTTATGGCCCAACATAACAAACCTTGTGTTTTATGGCCTAAACACATAAACCATAGAGATCTAAGTACTTACCACTTAGATCTATGACTCTAACACTATATCCAAGTATTAACAAACTTGGATCTACACAACTAACACCTAATCCAAGGATACCCATCACTTGGATCTTCTACCCATACAAACACATCCAAGTGTACCCATAACTTGGATCTTCTACTTATACATAGTAGGAAGACTAAAAACATAACTTAGATCTATATAAGGAGAGATCTTCATCATGTAGTGAACCCAACACATCATGGTAATGATAGTGTTCTTCTCTTTGCACTTGAGAGGATGAGGAGATTGAAGATTGAATCACATCTTAAACAAGATTAATCAAAAATAACTAATCAAGGATCTAAGATGGTTTTTGAAAGAAACTGTGCAAAAAGGGTTAAAAGAAAATATGGAAATGATCCACTATTTATAGGGCGACATTACAACGGTAAAAAACACCCGCGGTTCCTTATATCTACCCGCGGTACCTTATCAATAAGGAACCGTGGGTTCCTTTAAGGAACCTCCGCGTCGGAGTCTGTGCAAAATGTGTCCTTTAGTGGGGATATGCCATCTGGGGTAGTTTATACCCTCAAAGGATATTCCTTTGGCATATGCAATATGCCAAATTCAAATTTCCATTTTCTTTTTAATAAAACATTTTCTTAAAAATAAAGTTAATTAAAATCTTTTGTCACATTTGATTAAAATGTGAGTTTTAAGAAAATATTAATCCTTGATCACTTAGTTAGGTTAATGACATGTTTGTACATACCTTGAGTGATTCATGCCGAATGCGGTCTTGGAGGTGTCGAGAGAAGTATACAAATGTATTCTTGAGTGATTACGAGGAACCTTAACATTTTACATAATGTATTGCGAATTATACGTTTGTCATCAACAAAACACAAAGAGATTATATCGACAAAGCATCGTAATGTTTGCACTAACAATCTCCCCCTTTTTGATGATGACAAACAAGTAAACTGCAACACATATTAAAATGCATAAGTTACTCATTTACACTTACGTATCCCCCTTTTGTCGAATCAAAAAGGTAGTCTTCATTTGTAGAAGAGGAGGATTGACTTCGAGAGAACATGCATCCAAAAATCTAATCATCCATAGTGGTTGTCGTTTGAGAGGCGAGAATCCAAACCATAAACCCATCATACAAATTTATTGAGCTTGCGTCATCCTAGTGAAGTCTTCAATCACCATAGGTTAACCAACTCCAAGCATAATAATATGCTTATCTACGAGTGTCCAAAATGCATTACTTGCAAGATGTTCGATGAATGCAATTTGAGTGAGTCAACGATCACAAATGTAATGACTTGAACTCTTGCAAATGCCCCCCCTTGATATGAGCTCCCCCTTGCTTGAGGCACCAACAAAGCAAGAATAGTGACGAGCTACAAAAATGGGTTAGAAGTGTCCTACAAAGCAAGGTTAGTAGACAAGAGCATATATAAAAAGAGGATGATAAACAAGTCGTTTGCACAAACAATGACAAGCATTGAAGAAAGAAGTGTGCACGCGATGCTATCAACCAAAAATAAATAAATAAAAGAGAGGATCGTGACAAGATCAATTCATAATTGTTGGAATAGAGATAGAAAAGAAACATCCATACCAATTGTAATGATAATATGTCAAAGGGTAAAAAGCTTAGAATTTTTGGAATCACCCAAGAAAATTCAAGATTTAACCATCAACTCTCAAAAAAACAAGAAGAGGATTTTGAGGAAATCAATTCAAAATTGTTGGAATAGAGGTAGAAAAGAAACATCCAAGAATTTGAAGATATCATCTCAAGGGGTTAAAAACTTAGAACTGATGGAATCACCCATACCAATTGTAAATTTTAACCGCAATCAACTCTCAAAAAGAGGAACAAAAATATCTCAACCTAGAGACATTTTTGACCAAAAAAATAAAAAAATAAAGGAAAACCAAAAGCGGATAAATCGACGCTTTAAGAAAAATTTGGGATATAGGACATTATAGGCAAAAATGCGCATGAATGTCAACACCAAATGGTGTTTAGCATACGATAAACTACATGCTCAAAGTTTCGTAGCTCTTCTCAACCATTATGGATGTTCAAAGAACAATTACATGATGAGGAAAGGGTAAGGCTCGACTCAACTTAGTTTAGAAAGACTAGAAGAAAGAGACTCGACTTAGAAGAGCATGATTAAAATGAATTGAGAGAGACTCAACAAAGAAGTTAAGGATAACTTCACAAATTGATTCATGAATACTAGATCTTAGAAGGTGATAGTGAAATCTCGAAAGAAAATGAGAGAAGAAACTGAAAAGAAGCTCAAGAAGACATGAAGAGTTAGTACAAAATATAACACATAATCAAGTAAGCACATATGATAATTCATGCAATGCCTTATGAAGTCTACAATAAACCAATGTAGCGAAGGTGCGCAATTAACACATACGGCATGCAAGATACAAGATTACTTAAAAAGAGAAGACTAAGTAAAACATGTTAGCACGTAGCATTTAAGGACATGCATGAGTTAGACACATCTAAGAGATATTATATCAGAATTGCTTGACAAAGACAAAACCTTTATAATAAGCATGCATTCATTAACTAATCAATTAAGCATATAACATACGGATAAGCAAGAAGATATATAAGCAAGTAGCATACAAGCAAGTCATCTATCTAGATATCACAAATCAAGCTACATGTAATGTAAATCTCCAAGAAGATTCCTAATTCTTATTAGTTTAAGAAAAGGACTCAAAATGAGAGAAAAAACATAATAACAACAAGATCCAAGACTCAAAGAAAAATCATGTTGAAAAACATGAAAGGAAATACAAGAGAATAAAGATCATACAAAGATGTATAAAAAAACAAGCCTAAAACTTAAGCATAATTTTAATCTTAGTTACACTAGAATCCTAAGATTTGCTTAAATTAGATGTCTTAGCAATAAGCAATCCACGTGCTTAAATGAAAGACAAGGGTGGTGGCGGAATTTGGTGGGGTGAAAGGTGAAGTCACCAAGGGTTCAACAAAGTCATTCACAATGGGAATGCTTTGGATGGGTGGAGGTTGGGTAGACACATCCAAGAGAGTACTTGGAGTGAAGGGTGAGGTTAGCTCATTCATTCTAGATTGGAATGAAGAGGAGGTAGAACCATGAGAATGGTTGGTACCATGGGTTGAGTTAGTCTTGCATGGAGCAATAGGTGGTGAGGGTGATGAAGAGATGAGAATTGGAACAATCTCATTCTTGGGTGTGTGAAAGGGTAAAGAGTTAAGTTTGGGTAACTTAATCTTAATTTGAGGTGCCTCTTTGAAGATGAGGTTTTGGATGAATTGGAGGTTCTTGTAGAAACCATGGTAGTAATGGGTGGTTTAAGGGGTAAGGATGAATGGTTTGAGGTGTGAAGAACATGTCTAACAAGGTGGGTTTAAAAGGGTGAGGGGATGATCCAAACTAGTAATGGGTTAAAAAGGGAAAGCCCAAGATATTTTGGTAGTGATCAAAGGTTTGAAACAAAGATTCCAAAGGGTGTTGGAACAATTGGGAAGTTTCAGAAAACCCGAATTTGAGAGCTTCTGCCCGCGGTTCTTTATCTCCACCGGCGGTTTCATATTGATATGGAGCCGCGGTCTATTTAAAGAACCGCCTACAGAGGCTAGGTTTAGGTGGTGAAGGAGGATTTTCCAATTCATCAAATCCTAATGTTCTAGTCTAACTTATCATAAAGTCATGCTTAAGAGCAATAAAAACTAGAACACACACAAAGGAAAGACACATAGATTCAATTAGCACGTAAGAGGAAAGCTAAGAAAAACCTAATGGCTACAAAAGAAAAAGACTCCTAGTGACATACAAAGTTCATCAAAGTAAACTATCATTAGTCATATATAGGAGGAGCCATTTAGCCAATTTATAGAATGAGTATGAGACTATCACTAGAGGTGCTCAATTAAGGCTAAACACGACCATTTTTACGAGTTACACACCAACTCAACTTCCCACATGGAAGTAATTCAACCGTTATGTCAAATTAAGATCCTAGTGCATAAATTCTCTAGTAGTCATTCTCAAGTTAGACAAAATGTAATTCCAACATTTGCCTAATAAAGTTTAGCAAGTATGAAACTTGCATGGCGACACAATGCATGACCTAATGAGGGTAAAGAATGCACCATTGCATATCTTGTCAAACAAGTCTAGTTAAGGTTAATTACCTTAATAGAACTTGAGGCCAATAACATTGAAGTGTGTAAACGAAGTTTACACAAACCAAAGGAACACTCTTGATTGGTCTTTCGGAAATGACACATTTATAAATTGCTTAGCAATGTAAATTACTTGAGTATTTCGGATGAAACATCCAAGTTATCAAACCGACTCTATTGTGCATTATAAGTAATTATTAAACAAAATATGTCTAACAATTTGAACAAGTAGATTTAATATAACACCATCAACACAAGTGTGAGTTATGATCCGATGTATATTATTAATAAACCGCATTCATGTCTACACTAAAAAACATGTCAATTAGATTCGATAATGATACCAATCATAGTTTGAATAATGCATTGATATTTAATCGAAATCTTTCTTGATTCCCACAAACACTCTCTTAAGAGAAAATAGCTAAGATTTTCAAAGGGTGTTTCATGTTTTATAGTGAGACATTTATCTACTTGAACTAATAACACGATGATCGAGTAAGACGACCCAAATCAATAGATTTGACAAGCTCCCAAAGCTTTCAAACCTAAAAGTGTTAAAGAACATGCCGAGGTGTACAAGATGTTTATGTAACATTTGTAAACCAAGAAATGTTAATCCTATATGCAATGCACACATAATGTTGCAACTAAAATGCAAGAAATCTAGCATACATCCTAATTATGAAAAACTAGATACTAACAAATACCAAGCAAGACACAAGAGACTAGACATATAAGCAATACTACTACAAATAGCAAGGAACACTTAATAATGTCTACATATAATAATAACACACAAGGAAACACACACAAACAATTAGCTTAACACATAAAAGCATTCGTCCATGTTTTGAGTGTTAGATACAACAAAGTATTCATAGCTTGATTTTATTTGAAAATAGTCTTTGACCCATTTAAAATTTAATTAAGTTTAACACTTTGTAAATATATCAATTTTCAAAGATATATCACCAAGAGATGTCCAACTTAATAGAAAAGAGTAAAACACATGTTTTACGACAAACCGAGACTCAATACTTTGGACAAAGTATATAAATTATAAAACATTTAAATTTTAAAGTTTGAATAAAGGTTTGGAAGCATTTTTAATTTAGAGAAAATTCAATTACGTTCGAAATGACAGGTGGCACGACTTCTATGGACTTACGGTTGATTTTATATGATTTTTCAAAGTTTGCAAAAATCTGAGTCAGACTGACCGCGGTTCCTTATTGATAAGGATCCGCGGGGAACAATAAAGAACCGCGGTCAGAGGACAAAAAATGAGTTTTTGGCCAAAATCATTTGGTAACTTTTTGGAAGGACTTAGGACTCTAAAAAATCATTTTAGACACACAGAACTCGTATTTTAGAGTTAATTATAACACAAAAGATTTTTATACTTCCAAACATGAAAAGATTTAATTCAAGCTATTATAAAAAGTTTATTTAACACCGAAACTTGTACGAATGAAACAACAAAACACATTTCATAAGTAATCACTCTTCATGAACAATTTGATACAAAGATCGTCTCTATTTTTAAAAACCGTTTTCATTTTTTAAAAACCATTTGTTTTGAAAAAGAGAGCAAAGATCGATCCAAGCTTTAAAGTACAATATACTTCAAAGATCTTGAATAACCTCGCTCTGATACCAATTGTAGAAACTAGAAGGGGGGTTGAATAGTTTCTAGTTAGTTTTCAAAACATTTCGGCTTAATCCACTGTGCGTGGTTCCTTATGTGTACCCGCGGTTCTTTATCAATAAAGAACCGCCGGTCCATTTAGGGAACCACCGACAGTGAACTTAACCTTTTGTTGCATGTTAAACTTTGACAATCCTTTGTATCAAATTCTCGATCAAGCTTGACTAGATATGAGATGTGTTTGATTGAAAGATAAATACTACAAGTAAGTAAACACACAAACACATCAAATCAAGAGTACATCAAGCAATAGTCTAAACACTAAGCACACACGTACTAAGCATAAGCGTTTCCGCAACTAGGATGTTTAGACTAAGTGATTTACACTTGACCATAATCTAAACATGAAGCACACACGTACTAAGCCTTAGCTTTTCCGCAACTTAGATGTTTAGATTATGAGATGCACACAACACACAACATATAAATACATCTATAATAGTAAAGACATAAATGTAAAGGAAAGTACCGACACGATGATTTATAGTGGTTCGGTCACGAAGCTCCTCTTCGCCCTACTCCACTCCTCGAGTACACCTTACTCGAGAGTTACTTCACTAGTCAACAAACTCCTTAAGGTGGAGAAACCATACACAACGTCGCTTATCCAATTTCCGACTCTAAGCTAAAAGTCGAGTCCTAATCTTAGGTAGGACCAATCTACACAACGTCGCCCACTTCACCATTTTACGACACAAGGCTAGATGTCGAGTTCTAATTGAAAGATAGAACCAATCTTCACGACTCTTCACTTTGAAGCTAAGTGAGAACTACACTAGACACAACTACATCACTTTATAGTTTAGTGAGAACTCACAAGACACAACCACATCACTTTATAGTTTAGTGAGAACTAACAACTCTTCACAACTACACAACTCTTTACCCTAGTTATGTTTTATGGCCCAACATAACAAACCTTGTGTTTTATGGCCTAAACACATAAACCATATAGATCTAAGTACTTACCACTTAGATCTATGACTCTAACACTATATCCAAGTATTAACAAACTTGGATCTACACAACTAACACCTAATCCAAGGATACCCATCACTTGGATCTTCTACCCATACAAACACATCCAAGTGTACCCACAACTTGGATCTTCTACTTATACATAGTAGGAAGACTAAAAACATAACTTAGATCTATATAAGGAGAGATCTTTATCATGTAGTGAACCCAACACATCATGGTAATGATAGTGTTCTTCTCTTTGCACTTGAGAGGATGAGGAGATTGAAGATTGAATCACATCTTAAACAAGATTAATCAAAACTAACTAATCAAGGATCTAAGATGGTTTTTGAAAGAAACTGTGCAAAAAGGGTTAAAAGAAAATATGGAAATGATCCACTATTTATAGGGCAACATTGAAACGGTCAAAAACACCCGCGGTTCCTTATATCTACCCGCGGTACCTTATCAATAAGGAACCGCGGGTTCCTTTAAGGAACCTCCGCGTCGGAGTCCGTGCAAATTTGTCCTTTAGTGGGGATATGCCATCTGGGGTAGTTTATACCCTCAAAGGATATTCCTTTGGCATATGGAATATGCCAAATTCAAATTTCCATTTTCTTTTTAATAAAACATTTTCTTAAAAATAAAGTTAATTAAAATCTTTTGTCACATTTGATTAAAATGTGAGTTTTAAGAAAATATTAATCCTTGATCACTTAGTTAGGTTAATGACATGTTTGTACATACCTTGAGTGATTCATGCCGAATGCGGTCTTGGAGGTGTCGAGAGAAGTATACAAATGTATTCTTGAGTGATTACGAGTACCTTAACATTTTACATAATGTATTGCGAATTATACGTTTGTCATCAACAAAACACAAAGAGATTATATCGAAAAAGCGTCGTAATGTTTGCACTAACATAACATATGAAACTTTTCGCTTATAAGTTACTGGCTAACTGTTTAAATCAACAATTTGTATAGTTACAAGGGTTCTTTATAAGACCGTATTAGAAGAATTTGTGAAAATACATTGTAAAATTAATATAAATTAATTTTATAAGATAACCTTCAAGTATTTTGTAAAGTCCAAGTGGAACTGTTGTAAAATGTTTCGCAAACAATACCAGTTTGAGCTTATATGGTAACTTATAAAATAGCGAGTGGGTTACAGGAGGGTAATAAATAGTAGTTCAAGACAATCAATGAAATGGTTACAAGGTGATAAGTTTTCAAAAGGTTTAGTTGAAATCGTCATGAGGTCCGTGTCAAGATGATAACGAACGATATGAAAGCAAGATCTTCAAATCTTTACCCCAATCAGTGGTACGATAGAAACAAAGAAAGGCGATGTAGAATGACAAATAAGTCATAAATAAAAGAAAGGAATAAGGAATCCGTATGTGTTCACATCGTAATTCATTTGACAAAAATCCACTTTCAAGAAAGTAGAACATCAGTTTGTCAAATCACTTAATTCCTAAAAGTTCAAGATTTATGTATGACCGCGCTCAAGTTACTGTTTGTAAACGTTTTCAAACACATTCAATGTTTCATGGTTGTAAAATGTTATTAGTTACAATTTTACGAGCTTACGCGAACTTAAAATGCTTCAAACCATGTTTTTAACTTCTTTTAGTTTTGACCTTTTTAGTCAACTTTGACTTTTGGGGTTGACTTGACCCATTGACTCACTAAATGATACTTTTAAGACTCAAAGTCTAATGCAATTCGATGTAAAACGATGTTTTGAACTACTTTCTAGTTTTACTCGAGACTTGAAAGGAATAAGAAATGGACGAAAATGCCCTTGCATTAAATATATCAACAAAATGATATTTTAGAAATACGCATAAATAAGTTCTTAAATTTTACCATCCCAAATGAGTGTAACTTGTTCGATTTCAATGTTTACTTGGTAAAATATTATGTCCTAAACGAACGTCTCAACAGGTTAAAAAAATATATTTTTATGTCTAAGGTTATAAAAATATTTTCTCGACACTGTTAAATTCTCTGTAAAGTTTCTGTACAAAGTATATTTTTCGACACATCTTGAAATTAAATCTAAATTTCATGATAACTCAAAATTAATGTACACACAAAATTAGTGGATTCCATAAAGACAAAAGATAATAAACTGTATAATTAATCATGCAAGAAAACACAGTATGGAAATGGTTCAAGAATGCCAACGATAATCCGAGAGATAAAAAAACGACGCATATCATCCGTGTCTTCGATTTCAAGATGCAATGCAGGAAGGTCTCCTGGCGGCGTGATTTTCCAAAATCACAAGACATACCGAGAAAGAAACAAAATATTATCAAGTCACACTCCTGAGGCGAGGAGGTTTAATAAAAAAGGGAGGATACAAGTAGGATCGTATTCCAAACAATTGTCACATAATAAATGACGATCATGTGTTCAAGGTACAACGGATGTTGTAAGTCGAAGTCGAAACGTAGAATGGTCAATGAAATAAGATGTAACCCATGTACAAGTGTCGTGTAAAACGGTGGCATAAAGGTAAATCAAGATTATGAAAACCCACAATATTATTCAGGTACTGATTCAACGAATGCTTCGAGATGTGTGACTCACATGGTGTCCTTTAGTCTTTTTCGGAGACACATTGAACTACACAATGGTCTATAGACTATTTTCTGAGACATTCAATCACAAATGGTCAACAAGCAAATTAGATATCTAAATAGATATCTTAAAAGAATTGAACAATGAAAGCAACACGCACGGTAGTAAAATGAAAATCAGAAGTTTCATCGAAAACAACACTTCTTAATCCCGAACAATGGTATATCGAGAGTATACACTGCATGTAACAGTGAGCTGAGAAAAACAGATGGTTCAAAACGAACGAGTATATGAAGTCAGTCGTTTCACGCATAAATGAAATAGCAATAATACTCAGAAACATGAGTATGAAAAGTCGGCAGCATACGCGCTCCGGATACAAGTATGTAACGTCATGACAATATAAAATTATTGTAACAAGATTAGTTCACAAAAACAAGAATTCAAGATATGCAGTAAGAGCATATGTAATCACAGTAATATCGAATGATAATTCATGAAGCACACATGCTTTAAAAAGAAATAGTAATTATCGTCATTAGGGTAATGTAATATTTCAACATGTAATCAGGAGAAGAAATTCTACAATGATAATTAAAAGTAAATAATAAGGATTAGAGAGTTACCCGCGCAGATATCGAACAACATTGGCAGATTATGTATTTGACACTTAGGAACAATAAAATATTTGAACTTTCGGTTATACACTAAGTTTTTGAAAACGAATCAGTTCCCTATAACCATCGCTCTGATACCAATCTGTGAGACCCCTAAAATCTGACATGGAACAACTAGGCAACGAGGGGGTAACACATCATATAACAAGAAACAATGAATTACAGTTTATGTAAAGCTGACGATATAAAAACATGTACATTACATCATAAAAGGTCAGAGTTTTTAAACATAGATCCCAGACTTTTAGAAGCGGAAAATTATATTATTTCGTCTCTATTTATAACATAAAGTTGCCCAAAAGATAGAATAAACTCCTGACAGTTTTTACTAAAAACAGTCTTTTAAAAGCATCACAAAAATCTTAAAGCTGCGATAATATCCAGCGGGCTCCCATCCAAGCAAAGCTAAGTAATAATACCTGAGATTAAACATGTAAAATCGTCAACATAAAGTTGAGTGATATTCATAGGTTTAGCAGTAAAGGTGTGGAACACAAGCATTCATTTGTAAAACAAGTAGTATGGAGTACGATTATATACGTCAACCATAGTCCGAAATCATTATTATTGTTGTTTAGTTCATTAACCGAAGCTCAACTACGTAAGTATTCAGCCTAAATACTCAGGTATAAACAAATGTAATGCGTCATGGTGAAACAACCGCATCATTGGGACGGGGAGAGTCAATCCCGATGGATCCACCCATAACATTCGCGCTTCGCGCAATGCACACTGGACAATTAACGGTTCATGATCGGAGAGATGAAACTCAAGGCTAGCCTAAAAGCAATAATAATATTGAAAACCTGAAATCATACATGTTCTGGATAGCATACAAGTTCTGGATAACATACAAGTTCTGGATAACATACAGTTTTTAAATGGTTGTGTTCCACCATGTAAAATCTCACCCCGTGTTTAGAAACCATGCATAAGTAAAAAGGGGCTATGAACACACCTTAGCCACGAGATAAGTCAATCACGGTACTCAACAACTGATTAGAAACAATGGTAGTGAGACGATCACCGACGATATGGATGCCCGGGGAAACACGAAAACCGCAACCTATCAAAATAAGGCGCGCGTTAAGACTCGAACTCAAATATCGATATGTACCAAATATACTATGACTCAAATGTTTACAAAGTATTCATGTTTCAAAACCATTGACACGAACCAAATGAATTCATACTAACCATTTATTCCAACACTACACGTTAAAACACTTGTATACCTGAAATTGACCCGTCATAAGACGCCAAGTCAACGCAAGTCAAACTATACTTATACATAGCTCGGACCAGTAGCTAAGTCATTTATATAATGACTAAGCACTTGAATAAGTCACCATGTGCTATGATGAATACTTAAACTAACGCAACACAAACATTAAACTATGTGTCCAAAATTAAAATCAGCAAGTACACCCCTAATGTACACACCGATCTACCCTATCTAGACTTGTCCGATTTAGATGAAAACTGGTGTCAAGGTCACTTATAACCTGTATAAGACCTCACCAAAGTTTGAGCCAAAGTTCACACTTTAAAACCCATCAGCTCGACACTATACTCGACCCTAAAAATTGGGACAGAATTGTACACTATTTTATAAAACCGTTTGGACCACTTTAAAAGTACTAAGTCGATAATCCGTGTTTTGAAACCACTACTAGACTCATCAAATTAAGTTTGTAAACCTTAAAAACCAGTAGTTACATTTATCTAACCAAGCTTAAAGTCCCCGAGAGTCGACCCAAAATCAGCAACAATTTCGGATTGTGCCGACTTGCGTCTCCCGGTACACGAATACTAAAACTAGCATAACTTTTGACTCGTAATGAGTTATAAGCTCTATCTTATACCAAAACGAGCGTCTCGGAAAACTCTACAACAATATCAAATAATCTCAGCATATCACAGAACTTACACCCACGAAAAAATTTGTTTTAAGCTGCTATCCCAAAATACCCTTTTTGAAATCATGTCAAATCAATTTTCCAACCAAAATCACTCATTCCTATACCTATAGAATCACTATACCATCATTCCCATCAACCAAACACTCCTAAAAACACTTGTATGTAAAATTTAACAAAAACCCAAGATAAAAAATACAACTTTTTATGATCAAAAAGTGATGATCTTACAAAAAATAACACATGCAAGATGATTTAAACATAATCCACCCATAAATCACAAAGTTATGAAAACCTTGATGCATGTATGAAATTTTTGTATCATTAGAATGACAAGAAGATTTGGAACATGGGACTAATTTTTGTTTTTGTTAAATCATGGTGGATGATGGTGTTTTAAGGTGTTTTGTGGTGGGGAGTGGCGGCAAAGAAGAAGAGGGGAGGGTGATGGTGTGATTTGTTTTATAAAAATGAATGTGTATGTGTGTTAGTGGAAGAAAAAAAAAGAGTTTTTATAGTGCTAGGTAAGTGGAGGACTAATGTTGCCAAGTTTAAAATTTGTGGACTTAAAAACAATTAATAGTTTAAAAGGGTAGAAAATGACTATTAGTAAATACTGAAAACATTTACGGGACTCGGGTTTCGTAAAAATACTTTTCAAAAGTTACAATGCATCATAAAATGATTATATGATTTCCCGACACGACTTAATACGTAATTAAAACGACATCATCGAAAATATTAATTATCGAAACAATGGATACTAAAATGTAAAATCTTGGGCATCCGTCGGTATCGCGATCACTAGGAATTCTCGTTGTACATTGATTTTGAATAAACTCGTTGTAAAACGCACGCGGGTGATTTTAAATCAAAAACTTTGATTGAAATTAAATATAGAAAAATAAAATAATAATTTTATAATTCCATACAAAGTATTGTCAATGAACAGAAAAATACTTAAAAAGTATAATTTATTAAAATTTAAGAATCTCAAGATTTACATATAACAATACAAGAAAACGTAATACATTGGAAAATTCAAGAAGCACGAATAAAAAGAATAAAATAATGCTGGGAAAGTACGAGTTCTTACACGAACCACTATAAATCATCGTGTCGGTACTTTCCTTTACATTTATGTCTTTACTCTTATTGATGCATTTATATGTTGTTGTGTGTTGTGTGCATCTCATAATCTAAACATCTAAGTTGCGGAAAAGTTAACGCTTAGTACGTGTGTGCTTCATGTTTAGATTATGGTCAAGTGTACATCACTTAGTCTAAACATCTTAGTTGCGGAAAAGCTTATGCTTAGTACGTGTGTGCTTAGTGTTTAGACTATTGTTTGATATACTCTTGATTTGATGTGTTTGTGTGTTTTCTTACTTGTAGTATTTATCTTTCAATCAAACATCTCATATCTAGTCAAGCTTGGTCGAGAATTTGATACCAAGGATTGTTTAAGTTTAAACATTCAATAAATGGTTTCATCCACTGTCGGCGGTTCCCTAAATGGACCGGCGGTTCTTCATTGATAAAGAACTGTGGGTATAATAAAGAACCGCACACAGTGGATTAAGCCGAAATATTTTGAAATGAATTAGAAACTATTTAACCCCCCTTCTAGTTTCTACATACACCATTAGTGCCATTATTATGAAAGAACAAAGGATCATACATATCAATGCCATTTGCCCCATAACCATAGCATTTGTCCTTGGGGCCTTTATCACCTTTGTCACCATCAACCATAATGACAAAACAACGAAAGCAAACATAAACAAAAAATAAGGAAACAAGCACAACACCTTATAACCCCTCAAACAAAAATATTCCCCGATAATAACTAAACAAATTATGTGTTGAAAAAACCAATACTATCTACTCCCACACTACTAGCAATAAAACTACACGAATAAAAAACCTAAAACATAAGAGAAAGGGTGTGAGAGGTTTTATAGTGCACGCGTATAATAAACCAAACAAGCCAATTGATACAAGATGTCTCTAAACAAATAAAAGATTGAACAAATGAATAATATCCTGAAAAGAATCAACAAATAGTTAGAAGAGTACAACATCTTTAACTAAGCTAAGCTACAAATAAAAAAACTAGGGGTTTGATACTAAACCCTATAAATCAAGATATACCAAGATATTAATGAACTAAATCGAGTAATCAACTCAAATAATTGATTAATCTATACCAAAGCATAAATCCATAATTTCTAGAAACCCTAAACACATGAACCAACACACATCACCTAAGAAAATACCCATTGATCAATTCCACAAAGAACCGAATAATTCCACTAAGAATCCAACAATTTGAATCGATTTTAAGAAGATCTTAAGTCAATTTTCCAAAGACGCAAAAGACATATGAACCCCAATTAAAAAAATCAACTTTTATATTTAAGGAAACCTGGATTTGATACCATGTGTAAACATAACAAAGATCATAAAAAACAGTTTTGAATTCATACAACCAACTTCTTTTTTTCTTTTTTATCACTACATCATACCCTTTTGGTTAAGTAGTCAAGACATTTTAATCCCAACATACAATAGTTGAATTTATAAATTTAACATGTTGCCTTGTTGTTAACTTGGGTTGTAAATTCTTTATTTTGTTTCCATGTTGCTCTAATTTGGTTCGTTTATTTATATTCGATGATTGAAAAATCGGGTTGACCCTCTTATTGAACTGTAAGTCGGTAGATTGACTGAAAGTCAAGTTTGAATGATAAAATTGGTTGATTCATTGGTTGAACTATGATTCGATATTTTGATCAATTAGTTAAATGACAAGGTTTTCAAACTTAAATTTATAGGTTGATGTTATAAATCATACGAATACTTCACAAACAACAAATTTTATCATTGTTTCTAAATTTGACTAAAAGCAACAATTTAGTCAAGTTTACAAAATTTGACTAACCTAAACATAATTTGAGTATGAAATAATAAGTTCTTAATCTTGCGTAAGATCTAACTCAACTTACATTTCAAGATTACATGAAAATGTAGAGTGAAAAAAAAACTTAAATATATAAAAAACTTCGTGATCATATTTGGCATAAGGTTGGGAATAGGATGAATATTTATGTTTGGTTTGAGTGGTCGTTGGCTACTCCTTTGTACTACGGTTACGGTTCGTGACATGCATAGGGCGGATTTTTACTTGAACACTAAACTTAGCGAGGTTGTTATTGATAATGCATGGATATGCCTGTTGGATGGTCATCTAAATACTCTAATATTTATTTGTTAGTTGTTTAGAATGTGCAGCCTAATGCGAGTGATGGTCTAGAGTGGCGGGATGATACGAGTGAGGTTAAACATTTTTCTGTAGCCACTGTTTGGGATAAAATTCGGCCTAGGAATGACAAGGTCTTATGGAACAATGTTGTTTGGTATGCGGGCTGCTATTCCGAGACACGCGTTTCTCATGTGGTTAGTTATTAAGGGCAAACTCAAAACGCAAAATAAGATGGGCAGGTGGAATACGAATCTTTTGTGTCCACTATGTGAAATTCAACCCGATTCCCATGCTCACATGTTTTTCGAGTGCTAATTTGCGGCACATGTCTCGAATAATATGAAAGCTCTTGGGGGACTGCCTAATGCTTCACTATCTATTATTGATGTTGATCAACTTGTGCCTATTTTCAAGCGTCGTCAAGTGAAGAGTATTGTTGCAAAGCTAGTTGTTGCGGCTTGTGCTTATTTTGTGTGGCAGGAAAGAAACTACAAATTATTTCGTCTTCCAAAAAGAACCGTGGCTCAGGTTACCGATTGTATCAAATCATCGGTTCGTTTGAAGCTTTTATCGTGTTCGTTCAAGAAATCACATGGGATGACAGAGATTATGGATCGCTGACAGCTTCCAACTTATTGGTCGCAATGTTTGATTGTAACTTTATTTTTATTGTTCGTTATGTAGCCTAGTGGCATATCATTATGGCTTAATTGTTTAGGTTTTGTTTTAAGGTTAATGTAACATTCTATTGAGACGGAGGGACTAATAATTAAACATCTTTTGTTAACAAAGATAGTTACTAAAAGGGACCCACATAATAACTGGAAGCCCACCCAGCATACGAAAGCCCAGCCCACTTCAAAAACCGTCGCTTGCTTGCATATAACCCTAACCCTAATAACCATCATCATCTCTCTCTCTCTCTCCTTGGATTCACAGTCACACAAACACAAACACAAACACTTAGATTCAATAATAAAAAAGCGAATAATGGCATCATCATCAGCAGAAGCAGAACACAGAGGAGTAGAAGAAGAGGAGACAACAGGGGCAGCAGCAGTTGAGGATGAAGACACAGGAGCACAGATCGCTCCGATTGTCAAGCTTGAAGAAGTTGCTGTTACTACTGGTGAAGAAGATGAAGATGCTATTCTTGATCTGTATGTTTTTTTTTAATTCCCTAGATCTACTTTTTTAATTTAGATCTGCTTTTATAAACTTGTTTATTGTTTTTTGATTTATCTAACTTGCTACTAGGTATTATTAACTCAGATTTTATGCTTATGTTTTCATTATAAATTTTCTAACTTTTAGGGCTGTTTGTTTCGGCTGGTTTAATCAGCTTGTTTGATTTTGGCTTATCGGAATGTTTGTTTCGGTTTATATGTCACAACCTCTAAATTTCTGGCTTATTAACTTATATATAGGTTTATCATATCATAATATACTTATTTAAGCCCAAAGTCTCTAAATAAGCCACAGCCGAAACAAACACCCCATATATTTTTTACACTCCAATTTTGTGGCTTACTTTGAGACTTGCAGGCTTATAGTTATAGAGGTGTTTGGTTTCGCTTATATAATGTAAGCCCATTTCGGCTTATGTAACATAAGCCTCAATTTTGTGGCTTATTTGGAAGTTTATGGCTTATATAAGTTTATTATATCATGATAAACTTATATAAGCCCCTAAGTCTCAAAATAAGCCACAAAATTAGGGCTTACGTTATATAATCCGAAAATAAGCCATATTTCGGCTTATATTTCATAAACTCTATTTTTTTAAACATATTGGTGACATATGGGCTTATATAAGTTAATTATATCATAACAAACTTATATAAGCCCATAAGTCTCCAAATAAGCCACAAAATGGAGGCTTATGTTATATAAGCCGAAGTAAGCTTACATTATATAAGCTAAAACAAACAGCCCGTGAAAGTGAGAATTATGAAATATAATTTGAAATCAAATAAGTTCATTATTTCTCATATACTAAGTTATAAGTTTTCAACTAGTTTTGTATGTATTGTTTAATTTTATATTTGTAATTTTTTTTGAACTAGGTAATCTAATAACTGATTTGTTTATTGCACAACATTCGAGTTATTTGGTTATAGTTAATATGTATTTTTTTGTAAATCCTAGAATGGTTAACTAGTTTTTGAACTAGGTAATTTCTGCATAACATTCGAGTTATTTGTTATAATTTATACAGTGTATTTTTTTGTAAATCTTAAAATAGTTAACTGGTTATTCAAAGGTTGTTGTTGTTTGGATTATTAGCTATTTGTAGCAGGTTAAGTTATTTACTCCGTAACATGTTTGTTGATAATTAATGTTTTTATTAATTTGTTGGTTATGGATTGTGAAGTTGTTAATTTATGGTTTGAATTTTGACAGGAAGGCTAAACTTTATCGATTTGATAAAGAGGGGAACCAGTGGAAGGAAAGAGGTGCTGGTTCTGTGAAGTTTTTGAAGCATAAGAAATCTGAGAAAGTGCGTTTGGTTATGCGTCAATCCAAGACCCTAAAGATCTGTGCTAATCATTATGGTATGAATCAGTCTTATTTGAATACTTGGTTTGTTATAAATTGTGTGATTTTGGTTTTTGATAAATGTGTTTTTTGTAGTTATCCAAAAAATGTCGGTGCAAGAGCATGCTGGTAACGAGAAGTCGTGTGTGTGGCATGCTTCTGATTTCTCTGATGGTGAACTTAAGGAAGAATTTTTCTGCATTCGGTTTGCATCAATTGAGAGTAAGTTCATTTTTGCTGCCTTATTTAATCGATTTTGGTACATCATACATGTTGTCCTTGAAATTTTTATATGCATTGTTTTTGAAGTAGACATTAGTTGCTTGATTACTTTATTTAGAAAATATACTTCAAAGTTTATTATGTTTATTAATGCTTAGAACGAATAACTACATGGTAAGATTTTGACATGCCACTTAGGAAAGGCTGCAATTTTTTTAAGATGGTTTCACTTTGGATTGCTTTATAAAATGTCCTTATATATTTGCAACTTTAACACGAAATCTATGTTCATATCTTTCAAGCAACTCATCACATTTTTTCTGATTTTACTCGTTTTTTTGCTTTAAGCTGTTTGAATTTGTATTAAATAACTTTTACTAAAGCCTGGATTGATATGATGTCTAAAGTAAAAGGTCTGAGCAAGATATGGTAGTGATAGGGAGATGTTGTAAAAAAATTGGAAGAGGGCCCCTGTCCTTGCTAAAGTTATGGCATTGTGACGTTCGCAACCTCTTCTATAGCACAAAACATCATATGCATATGCTATATGCTTGGTGAAGGGTTGTAATAAAAGGCGTGGGTTGCATTCTAGTATTGAATGCTAACTTAGACTTCTCCCAACATTTTTGTCCGTAGATGCTACAACATTGTATCTTTTCACGCCATATTTTGCACATGATCACAAGTATTATGCTGATCATTCCTCTTGAGGTTCGGTTTTAGAAGTCGGTACCAAAATTTGATTGTAGATAACTTTCCACTTAAATTAGGAAAGTAGTTATAAAAGTACTTTAAACATCTCAATTACAACATTGTTTGTGAGGCTCTGCTGTTACACTTTTGGTCTTTCTACGATTTAGAAAAAGAGATCATAGTTTGTTCATTGCATTCTTTTGGTAACAATACTTGTTGGAAGTTAATAATAGCCTAGCTTTTTTAGGACAAGCAGTTGTTGTCTTAGGAGTTAGGACTTGTTTTTTCTTCACTTGTCATTGTTCACATGATAGAAATCTGAAGCCTAGCTTTTTTATGCACTCTTGATGTTGTTGGAAGTAAATCATGTCATCTTGTTTATTTACTTACTGATCTAACACATGCCACACTTTCTTGGATATAGATTGCAAGAAGTTCATGGAAACATTTACAGAAGTAGCTGAGTCCCAACAAGGCAAGGAAGAAAACAAAGATGCATCAAGTGCTGCTGGATTACTTGAGAAGTTAACTGTTGAGGATAAAAAGGAGGAAGAGAAAACCGCCAGTTCATCTGAAGAAGTTAAGGAAGAGACTGAAAAGGTCAACGAGAAGGCAACACCTGAAAAGACAGAAGCAGCAGATTCAGAGAAAAAGGAAGAATAGTCTGCTGTTAATGTAATATTTCTATAATGGGCCAGATGGAACAGAGTCTTTTGGTTGGCTAAAGTGTCTGAGAGGTGCAATGCAATGTGGTACATGTTGCAAAGTCGTGTCTTGTCTGTCAGGTCTGGTCTGGGTCGGAGTCTTGGGTTTGTGTGAAGGTTTATATGGTCATTTGTATTACGTACAATTTGGGGTGTCATTGGAGTCTGGTCGGATATAGATAATAGGAATTTTACAGATGCTATTTCTTCATCTGTTTGGAGTTGGTTTTTCAGCTATATGCATATTAAGCATTACGGTCAGTGATTTGTCTTAAACGCTCTGGTTGGAGTCATTTTGAATATTGGATTTGATTTGGTTATTTGTTGCTTATGAACTCATGCTAATATATCAAAAAGTAGAAAGCTTTCGCAGTTTCTAAAATGAACCAAACCTATCTCAAAAATGATTTCAGTCGATAATACTTTAATAAATATCATAACTTAGTTTAGAGTGTTTTATTAGTTTATCTGTTTTGAATTAAGCAATTGTCTTTAGGATGGGGAAGTGGCATCTCCAAAACCTACCACCACCTTGTCTTTCTCAATTACTAAAATAAAATACTCATCTTTCTACTATCATTTTATTTAATTTATTCATAAATTAAAACTTTTTTCATAAAATAAAATATGATACATGGGTAAATAAAAACTTAAATTGATGAAATTAAAACCGATTCACAAAATGAGAAGAGCACCTTAAGGAAGCTTGTGAGCAATGATGCATCATGGTTTATTTTGGTGAAATGTTAAAATTTGGTCTAATTTAGTAAAAGAGTTATGTAAGAGGCTAATTTAATAATCAGTTTTTAAAAAATACTTAACCATGTGTCAAACAAACAATTATTGGTACAAAGAAAAAACTATTTATAATTTATGAGTAAATTGGCTAATTTTAAAAGCATCTACAATGCAAAGCTTTTCTAAAAACTTTACCCTATTTCAATTAGTCTTTAAAAGGCTTTTCACCATTGTAATCTTTAGCTTTTTCAAAAGTTTTACAAAAAGACTTATTCATCAAACCTTTAGAGTTTTGTACTTTAATAATATTTTAATTTTAGTATACCAGATAACTCCATTTTAGTGTACTTTTCTTTCTTTCAAGTTTTTGTTAAAAACTTTACTACTATTAGAGAACCATTTTAACAAAAGCTTTTTGACGTTTAACATTAGATAAAAAATACAATGTATAAATGTAAAAAGGTATTGAACAACTTGAGCATTGTGTATGCTGTAAACTTATTCGATGCCCCACCCTTATATCAGCTGTAACAATTTAAGGCCGACACCACCCACACAATCATAACACCACATTTTGAGACACCTTTTTATTAAAAAAGGCTTAAAAAACTCAATTTTGGGCGTTGTCAAGGTAACACCAAAGCCAACGTCCTTGGCTTAACACCCAACCCGGGTGTCCACCTCATCCAACGCCTATATATGTGTTATTATACCCAGCCCTCTAAAAAAAATTGCCCAGTTAGAGCCATAGAGCTCATTTAAATGAATAGATATGGATTTTATCAACATCAACTTAAGTTTGATTCTTTACTTTCTCCTTGGAATATAAAAGAACAACATCTTATTAGTATATGAGGTGATAGCAGACATTTTGCAGCAATTGAAGTGTTTTACTAAAAGCTTCAAGAACCGAATGAATGACAATAGAAATTGAGGTACTTAACGAAATTTCCTGTGCAACAGTGCAAGTACATTAGTTTTTCGAAGATAAGAACAGAATTCGAAAAAACAATTGTAGCCAAATCATGTTTAGGACAATGCAGCAACCAATAAATCACATATTACTCTGTGCATCTTTAATGTCCACCTGAAATTTCTGCATTCCCGGCTTCCCAGCTTTAATTATATCATTCTGAGGTCTTTAATATTGAGGTAAAGAATATGCAGCAACATACTGAAGACCATGATATGATGCGCCACGAAATGGCATCATGGTTGTCTCACACGAGACAAATATATTCTTGCTGCATATATAAGACACATGTTATTTAAAAGACAAAGAAAACTTTTATTGCAAATTAAACTAGCAAGAAGCTAGAAATTACAACACGCCTTAAAACAAACTGAACTAAAATCCTAATCTAAAATAACGAGCACCTCTACTAAATTAGTGAAAAAAGGAACAAAAAGCAACCAAGAATATAAACTGCATTTTGTTGCAGATATTGAATGCCACCATATGCATCATCAAGTTCACAAATGGCTTTGAAAGTTTCAGATGGAAATTTCGTTCCAGAAGAAAAAATAACAAAACATTTAGACGCTGGGATTATTGTAAAGCAAATGTCTCTTCGGTTGAAAGAGATAGCTTGAACCATATCTTGAGTGAAATGCATCGACAAAAAAAGGAAATTGCAGCTTAGTGTATATAATGCCTGTAATAAAAGCAAGTGCAAAAATAAAAAGGGGTAGAATTCTCAACTTTTGAAAGTATAGCACGAAGAAGCTTACACCAAAAGCAACCATCGTGGTGAGAATCGAAAGAAAAAGTGTTACTAGACCTACTGTCAATCTATGGGGTAACGATTCCAAGAAATCCGTTTGAGTGTAGCGAGAGACAACCAAAGATAGAAACATGAGTATCGAAACTGATGATAAAATAAAAGAAACAGCATCAAACACAACGAACGCGACTAGATGTCCGTCGTGAAGGAACAAAGGAAAACCAGTGTCTTGGTCATAACCTCCTGGAACTGAAAAAACTACCAAAAAACCGATTGTAGCCATAAGTACAGCAGCCACCATACATTGATTAATTGTTCCTTTTATCCACTTCTTACTTTGGGTGACTAAATTCTTGTGGTTCTCAATGAATAGCTCAGACGGTGTTTGACCTGCGTTATTCTTCGCTTCTCTATAGAAAGGAGGGATAAGTGCCATCACTTCCTACATGATTCATTGACACGAATATACAATCATACATTCCATACTCAATATAAATCTTTAAGCATAAGTTCCTAAGAGAAAGATGTACCTTGAACCATAGCAGTTCACGTTGCATTTGAAACAGAGGTGTCAACAAGTCCTCGTATGGATTTTTCTTCGCATTCATTCCAACTAAATGGAGCATATTATTACCATCTTCGTCTGTAAGAGGGGTTATCAGATCCTTCATCGACCCTATCTCATATAATAGGCTGTATACACTTTCCCGACGATGAGAGACAGCAACATGAAAGATGGTTTGGGAATTGTCATTTTTCTTCCATATAAGATCCGGATATTCGCGAATAATCTCAACTAAGAATTTAGTATTGCCCATTTCTGCTGCAACAAATATTATCCGAGAAGGATATGTTTGTATTCCGTTGTTGTCAATCATGGGGCCTTTGAGTAGATTATCGATTTCATTCTGTGGCCTTATCACAATTCTTGCCCATAGTAATCTCAGGAAACGTGTGGCATCACATTTCTTTATGTCAGGTCCAAGCTTTGGAGGAATTGCTTTCAAAACTGAAAGTAAAATCAAATAATAAACCAAGTAGATAAACTTATACGTACTGATTTAATGTATACAATGAATGATACTTACTCATATCCACGGTCTTCTTCAAAATATGAGGTTCTATATCTTCAAATGCATAAGGCTTTCGAGCCAATACATGCAGTACTTTCCATACATAGTCACCTTGAGGGAGGTCGGTGTTCGTTTCCAATATCTTAAGTGCAATATCTAAAAAGATTATTGGAAAATGACTTAATGATGAGGCGAAAGGTCATGAAGCATATACAAAAAATAAAGTAATACTTTGTTGCAATTCACCATACCGAAGAAATCAACTTCAATGCAATTCAAGAGAAACCCATTTATGTCATTATAATCTGTCCAACTAACACTGCCCTTAACATGAGATTTGTCATACAGATACCTCACCATCTTATGGTTTCCATATAGAACAGCCAGATGGAGTGGCATCATACGATTAGCACCCGGCATTGTTAGCAGTATGGGATTGTTTTTAACAATAATCTTAGCCATTTTAATGTTTCCACTGATTGCTGCTAAACAGAAAGCGGTGTTGCCATCTCTATTCCGAAGTTTCACATCTTCATCTTGGTTCATCGTTTCCATGAGCTTTTCAGTGAAAGTGGTGCTTTTGCCCATTGCTGCTATGTGAAGTGCTGTTTCCTGATTTTCTGTGATACTACACCGTACCACATCTCGATTTTTGTTAATTATGGTTTCCGCATTTGCCCAATTTCCTTCAATAGACGCTTTAAACAGAGCAACGTAATCTTTTCTGTCTAACCCTAAGTAATAGATTAAAGCAGATAAGTTAATGCTATATTCATACGAGTTAAAGTTGAAGTTAAGCATCAGTGATTAAAAATATCGGAAAACGAATTTGTACAAATTTACATCACCCTGTGCTCGAAATTGCTCATATCATCCCACCAACCATGTGATGCATGTTTGTTTTAATACAAAAACCGGGTCGATTCAAAAACGGGGTTTCAAAACATTGCAATCAGGTATATCCGTAGATGTATAGTATACACTGTATGTGCATGCGACTATGCGAGTAATTGACGTTCGAATAATAAATATTCCATCAGTTGTAGGAGAAAAATACTTACCACCAAGCTGATATCGAGGAAGTGGATAATCGTATACTGGTGCCGGTGGCTCTTGTACAGGAAGTTTTGACGTACTGGCCATAACGCCCTGCATATAGAGTCATAACATAAACAACAAAGATAAGAGCACGGGGTATCATGGCGCCGTGGGGTGCCAAACCCACGGCGCGAGTCGCGTGACCACTCCCCAAACCCAAAAAACCCACGGCGTCCGGCTGCTGCGTGACCCAACTCACGCCGCGTGACTCTTTGTTTCTGTGTTTTTTTTTTATTTTTATTTTTTTTGTGTGTGTATTGGGGAAGAAGGAAGGGGTATTGTGTGTATTGTGGGACCCACATTCATCCATCACTTGGAGTGATGACTCCCCACTTTTTTTCATGTGAATGAGTGGGTGAGTTTCGATGACGTGGCACCCGAAAAACGGCTCACTTGAAGCCATGACTCCCTGCCCTCTAACAGTAAGATGCATGGCACCGGTTTATGAACATACATACCTGAAATTGTATATAGTTTTTTCAAGATTGGTTTCCTTTTCTTAATGAAGAAGAGTAGCAATTGTTTTCTTTCTGTGTATCTGATAAAATGAGTGAGGGAACTCTTATATAGGAATTAGGATTTCATTGATAAGTCCATACAATATAAAGCTCACTTTTTTATTGGTTTTCATGCTTTTCTTAATAGAGTTTACTTTTCTTTTTTTTATTGGTTTGCTTTTCTTAATAGAGTTTACTAAATGGTACGGAAGGTAATTTTCTCATTTTCTATTTGGATATAGGGCGTGCTAAATATATTTACATTTAATAAATTGAGGGCCGGCCTTATGTCAGGTTGGCCATTTTAAATGTTCACTTGGTATTAGATGGGAATCATGGAAGAATCATCCATTATTAGGTAGCAATATTTTTGTGAAAAATTCTTGAAATGCCGTTACATCCATTTTCCCAAAATGTACTTACTAAATGAAATTTTTTTAAAATGTCTTATACAACTTATACAACTTAGGTGACTTTTCTAAAAATAGAAAAAAAAAAGTTTAATAATTTCCCAAAATATTTTCAAAATTTTGTTATTTTTGAAAAAGTCGCATAAGTTACATAAAACATTTTAAGAAATTTTCATTTGGTTGGTGCATTTTGAGAAAGTGGATGCAACATTGGAGCATTTCAAAAAATTTCCGTATTTTTTATACAATAAGTGAAAAAAATCAAAATTTAAGATTGCGTTTTGCAAAAGTAGGTACGCACGTGCTTTTTCAAACTGACGTTTTGGGTGTCTTCAAACTCCAAACACTTAGAGCTTAGGGTGCAGTCCACACCAGAATTCTGGTGTTATGAAAAAAGTGACTGCCACGTCAGCAATCCACTCTATAACACCAGAAATCAGGTGGTATGGTTAACATCAGATTTCTGATGTTATAGAGGTCCCACTATAATTTTTTTAACAAATTATTTTATAAAATTTAAATTTTCATTAATAAAAAAATATTACAAATAAATAAAAACATTACAAAAACCATATGAAATTTGAATAATATCACATTCTTAATCCAAATAACCATATGAAAAAACAGCCCATATGAAAAAACATTTAGACAACCCAAAATAAAAACAACTCATATGAAAAGTATTTAGCCCATATGCATTGATCTAAAAATAAGTAACATAGTTGTGATCTAAAAAACAGCTCAAATAAAGAAGTGATAAAGAGTAACATATCTGTTATCTAAAAAAACAGCACAAATAAAGAAGTGATAAAGAGTAACATAGATGTGATCTAAAAAAACACAGTGGCCTTTCTTCCTCCTCCAACGCAGTAGCAGCACCACAACACAAATTCAGATCTGAAAAAAACAAACCACGACGCGAGGTATAACGCGAGCCACGATGCAGTGCTCGCGCCGTAGGCTCGTGTTTTCGCTATCATTCTCGGCCGGTGCGTACAGTGCCAGAGCCCACGGCGCAAGCCAGGGTGTGGCTTCTGGCGCCATCGTCGTCGCGTTTTCGCTATGGCTCAAGCCATCTTCTACCGTACCCAGCCTCTTACAATTGGATTTTCGAGTTTGCAAAATGTAATAAGCAAAAAATCTGCTTACAAACACAATCCCAAACACTTACTAAATTTAAAAAAATAAAAGAGTTACTAATGGCAAAATTTTAATATTACCCTTTTATACTTATAAGAGAAAAGTTCCGTAAGAAACATGTACCAACAAAAGTATAATTCCTTGCATCTCCACCGCTCATTTTTTTTAATCCAACGCTGTAGATGAATTGTTAATTAAATATAACTAATTACTGAGGGGCAATTCTGTAATATCGCCTAAAATTATAACACCAGGGAGTCGGTTCCAGTATCTCATTTATTCGTTTCATTTTTTCCATTTCACGCACTATCTCATTAACTCTCACCAAAGGTTTCTTGTGGCTATTTAGATTGTTCCGGTAGAGTAACGGGGAATGAAGCGAAACCCCAAAACTGGTGAGGTAGGGTTATGGTGATTTCCTGATAAGTTCTCTTTAACACCTCTGTTCCAACGACTCTTCGATTGCTCCGGCGGAGGAGGGAGGAAGAAAGTGGTGCCTCATCTTTAATTTGTTGTGGGTTTTGAGAGGTTTGTGGAGACTTAGATTTTTAGTGGTTGGTGTAGATCGAAAATACGAACTCTAGCGTTGTTAACTTTCTGATGGTCCAACCGTTCAATGACTTTTTGTTGGTTAAATATGTGGTCTAAGTTCATGGGTTTTCTCTTATCTAACTTATAATCTTTTTGTATATTTTATTGTTTCTCTTTTGTCATGTATTTTATTTTCATTCTAGCAATAGTAGTGTTGTATTGTTTTTTTTCTTCTGTTTTTTGATTTCATGGATCCCACTTACAGTGTGTTATTCATATTTATGTGTGAGATGTCGTATATTTGTAATTTTTTGGGTTTTCATATTGTTACTTTAAAAAATAGTTAGTGAGTGAAAAAGTGGCTTGGCTTAGTGGGAGTGGGGTGAAACTCACTCACCTCCATCTCAGCGGCACGTCAGCTTTTTACCAAACTCACCAAAACTCACCCAAACTCACCACAGGAGGTAATGGCACTCACCAAAACTCACCCAAACTCACTCCACATCACCCCATTTTTTCATTAAATATTTTTATTCATACATATTATTAAAACACGGGTACATAGAAAATTAAAACACAGTACGAAATTAAAAGACGATACATAAGAAATTTAAAAACAACATTTAAAAAAAACATAAATTTAAAAAAAACTTAATAAATTAAGCATTGGCATACAAATGCTCGACCAAATCTGCTCGAAGATTGTGATGTTCTTGCGCGGAGCTGATATGCCGCATAACTTGTAGCATGTGTTCTTGGGTTTGAAACACATCGTCCGGTTGAAGTTGTTCTTCTGGTAACCATTTAGGAGATATTGCTTTTTTTTTGAACTTTCGAACCATATTATGTAATATGATGCATGTGTACATCATATTCATGATTCTTTCTTTCCGTAAAGGTCGTGCAGGATTGGCTAATATGGCCCATTTTTTCTTCAAAACACCAAAAGCTCTTTCAATATCTTTTCTTGCGGATTCTTGTTTCTGCTTATATAAAATCCTATTATGGTCATTGGATGATGGTTCGGGAATTGTTTTAACAAGTGTTGTCAATTCCGGATATATTCCATCCGTAAGATAGTATCCCCATGGATAGTGTACACCGTTAGCCTCAAACTCCACCTCAAGTGCTCGTCCGGTTTTCAAATCATTAAATAAAGGGGACTGATATAAAACGTTGATGTCGTTGTTCGACCCAGAAACACCAAAAAATGCATGCCATATCCACAAGTCCTGCGACGCAACAACTTCAAGTAAAATGAATGGATTCGGTCCATGATCTCGTCTAACATATTGCCCTTTAAAGGCAACTGGACAACCGAACCACTCCCAGTCTGTACAATCAAGACTTCCTATCATCCTTGGAAACCCGTGCTTTGCTTCATGATGCGCATAAAGTTTCTGAACATCAGTATACGTGGGTTTTCTCAAATACTCAGGCCCAAATATTTCCATAACAGCACTACAGAAATGATCAAGTGATTCTCGAGAAGTTCTTACGCTCATTTGCAAATACTCATCTAGAAAACCAGGAACGACGCCGTATGCCAATTGACGAATCGCCGATGTGCACTTTAACAACGGCGAAATACCTTCTTTTCCGGTACAATCAACATTATTACGAAAGTATGCAGAATGGTGAGTCACTTCACTAACTATCCAGTTGAAAAGGGGGCGACCCATTCGAAAAACATTTTTGAACTCTTTCGCATCGTATCTTGGGTTCGCCGAAAAAAAAGACGCAACTAACCGATTATGAGCACCTATTCGGTCTCGAGTTATGACGTTTCTGGGTACTCGATTAGCAATACGTCGTCTTTTAATAAAATGCAACGCTTTTTTAATCAAAGCCCACTTGCGTTTCGTTGCGACTACCGGATTTTCAGTGGCAAAAAATAACTCGTATTCGTCGATATTTTCCATTTTTTTGTGATTTGTGGAGAATGTGTGAAATGTGTATGGAATTTGAATGTGTGTTTGAAAAATAAGAGTTTTTGTTAGGTATTTATAAGTAAAAAGGGGTATTTGAAAAAGTTAAAAAAAAAAACTAACGGTATAATTAATGTGGGCCCTATTTTTGTATAACTTACCCCGGTGAGTTTGGCATGTGTTTTTGGTTTGGAAAACACAACCCGCGCGCGGCTTGTAAGGGGGGGGGGGGGGGGGGGGGGATGGGGGCAGCGCGTGGCTTAAGACATGCTGCTCGTGGGATCATCCCCACTCCCACCAGCCTAAAGAACGAGGACACTAAAAGGTGTATTATCGTATCATAATATGAAACACATTTGTTTTATTTAGCATATCAACACAAGTTTTATTAAACATATCACAAGAACTATTCGAGAAAAATTACGCGTGATTTGAAAAAAAATCACACGTGATTTACATAAATCACTTACTTAAATTATCGCTAAAAATTACACGTGATTCGAGAAAAATCACATGTAATTCGAGAAAAATTACATGTGATTCGAGAAAAATCACACGTGATTTACATAAATCACTTACTTAAAATATTGATAAAAATTACACGTGATTCGAGAAAAATCACACGTAATTCGAGAAAAATTACATGTGATTCGAGAAAAATCACATGTGATTCGAGAAGAATCACACGTGATTTACATAAATCACTTACTTAAATTATCGATAAAATTACACGTGATTCGAGAAAAATCACACGTAATTCGAGAAAAATTACACGTGATTCGAGAAAAATCACATGTGATTCGAGAAGAATCATACGTGATTTACATAAATCACTTACTTAAATTATTGATAAAATTACACGTGATTCGAGAAAAAGCACACGTAATTCAAGAAAAATTACATGTGATTCGAGAAAAATCACACGTGATTTACATAAATCACTTACCTAAATTATCGATAAAAATTACACGTGATTCGAGAAAAATCACACGTAATTCGAGAAAAAATACATGTGATTCGAGAAAAATCACATTTGATTTACATAAATCATTTACTTAAATTATCAAAAACACACGTGATTCGAGAAAAATCACACGTAATTTACACAAATCTCTTACTTAAATTATCGAAAAAAATCACACGTGTCTCAAAAAAATCACACGTGATTCGAGAAGAATCACACGTGATTCGAGAAGAATCACACGTGATTGGGGAAAAAGCACACATGATTTACACAAATTACATGTGATTTACTTACTTAAATTATTGTGAACTAAACATTTTGATTCTTAAAATTATTATGAATTACTTCAACTTGTAAATACACTTATGAACTTGTAAATACACATTTAAAAAATACGAAGTGAACTACTCCCTACGTCCCATAATTATTGTCCATCTTTCTATTTTGGGTTGTCTCAAAATTATTGTCCAATACTAAAAATAGATAGGAAACTTTGATAAATTTACTATATTATCCTTGATTAAAATTATTATTACAAATTTTAAAGAATAACTAATTAATTAGTTAAGGGTAAAACTGTCATTATGCTAAAAAGTAAGAGAGATAAAGCTGTAATAAATGTATTTTTCTTAAATTATGTGATTCTTGTCTGGTGACAATAATTTTGGGACGGAGGGAGTACTTTTTCTATTAGAATAATGTCAATTTTGTAATGTGTAGTTAATGAGTTCAGTTATTAACATTAATTGTTTTCACGTGTCTAATTATTTGAATTAGAAATGAATATTGTAATGAATAGTGTAACTTCCGGTTGAATTTGGCTATCAATCAATGTCAAACTAAAAATTATATATTTTAAAATAAAAATGATAATATTAACAATAATACGTATATGCAATCATCAGTGAGAATGTGAGATACATATACCAATGTGATGACTCAGTAGCACACATCACAATATATCTTTCACCGAAAAACTAAACTTTTTTCCGATGATCGATTGTGATATCTGATAAAGTCGGCGATGGTTATTACGTTTTATGGCGAGGTTAGTTATGTTTTCAGCGAAGGTTGTTGTGTTTCCAGCAAGGGAGGTTGTGTTTTCCGGTGAGGAATATTATGTTACAATGTGTATGTGTTTTGAAGAAAGAGATGACATAATAAATGAAGGGTAGAGAGATGACTTAGCTTTTTTTATACCATTCTTGCTTTTAGTAATAGTCATTGGATCAAGATGAAGTCAACAGTGTAGATTTGTTCTTTTGTTTCTTAAAAGGTTGATAATCTATAAGGATCTCACCTCATACTTATAAAACTTACAATTATATGGATCCTAATAATTCTAGAGACTCACCTACTGCTCAGTCGATCTTATTACTTTAACAAGTTTGATCCAATAAAAATTACAAATATATGGATCTTGAGATCCAATAGATAATTGGTAATTACGTAAAAAATATCATTGCATGTGTATGTGTTTTCATCACATATTCGACCCATGATGGGCATGGTTAATGGTGGAGAAATGAGTCGTGAATGAATTGAATGTGGTAATAAATTAAGACGAGGATGGTGATGATTTAATGGTTGACTTGCAGGTTTTGAGGACGAGAAGTCAAAGGATGAGGATGAAGTAAAAGCATAATAAGTTGGTATAAAAAGTGAAAATAAAACGTTGTAAACCCGTGACATGTAATGTGAAAAATTGTTAAATGTGATTTAATCATTATAAAAATCTTAATTTGAATGTTAGTTTTTTGTTTAAAAAACCATGTAAGATTATTTTTAGAACTAAAATAATGTATAAAACTGCGAAAATCAATTTTATACTCTTAATAATACATATGTATTTTCGTTTTATGTTTAAGTTAAATGTTTACGAATTATTTTATTGGTTATAAATCAACGATATGAAGAGTGTACATTTAGATAGTTATGATACATACAAAAAAAATAGAAGTACATGATCCTAGGATACATGTAACTAGTGACCGAAGACAATGAAAATCTATGTACATCTACCTAGTGAACTAACACGATGAAAATACATGTGCATTTTAAGAGTTAAAGGTGGTTCTAGCAGTTCTGAAATTTTATTTGTTTATGAAAATAACCTCACCCTACCACTGACTGTAACTTTTTTTGTCATAGCCAATGTTTTAAAACCCGATCAATCTGGCTGGTTGAACCGGAAACCAGTCAGGAGACCGTACCGAATGTAAACAATTTTTTGATTGTTTCGAAATCGGATTAAACAGATGGTTTTCTTACGACCCGGGTTGACCCAATTTTGTTAACCCGATCGGGTCAAGGAATAATGAATATATCCTCTTCAAAATAATACAAAACTAAAGACTTATATTTCTTAAGCCAAAAAGTACCACACACTAGGGTTGAGCATCGGTCCAGGACCGGATCGGACCAGACCGAGGACCGAAATAGTCCGAAACCCCGGACCGTGACCCGGACAATGGTCCGGTCCGGTTCGGTCCTTGGTCCAGTCCGGTCCTGTTAGGCATAATCAACGAGATTTTGGTAAGATCGAACCGGACCGAGGACCGAATTCGTCCAAAACCCTGGACCGAGGGCCGGACCAAAATTGTTCGTTCCGGCCCGGTTTTTGGTCCGAGTCAATTTTGGGTCTGCCATGCTCAACCCTACCACACACCACTTTCAATGAATTCATTCATCTCCCTACCAACACCTTTTTTAGCTTTTCAACTTCCTCTCAAACCTTTCATAATTTCATATAGGGCTGAGCATGGCAGACCTAAAACGATCCGGACCGGAAAATCAGACCGGACCGAACCGAACCGGACCGTATAATTACGGTCCGGTCCTCGGTCGCGGGTTTTGGACAATTTCGTTTCTCGGTCCGGTCGGTTCGGTCCAAAAAAAATCTTGTCGATTTTGCCTAATAAGACCGGATCGGACCGAGGACCGAACCGGAACGGACCGACCCGGACCGGACCAAACTATTTCGGTCCGGTCTCGGTCCGGTGTTTCGGGCCATTTTGGTCCTCGGTCCGGTTCGGTCCTGGATCTATGCTCAGCGCTAATATCTATTATATCTAAAGATTCAGTCCCTTCATTGAATGAGCAGTAATGATGCTATTTTGCTTTACTGTTTTATGCTTCAAAAACCCTAAAACGAAACCTAAAGCATACAAACGGTTTGCTGTTTCTGAAGTTATTACTCCAGCATCATATGAATAGATACAAACGATTTGCAGTTATCAAATCGTTACTCAAGTCATTACTCCAGCATCATATGAAGAGTTGTTGGAGTTACATCATTTATCAATTATATAAATTGAATACAAAAACGGCCAAAAAATAACACATCTTCAGTTTCTTTGATCTTTTGATAGCTATTCCATTATGTCTAAGAAGTCCATTGAGGGAATGTCCATGGATGCTAAACAACCCAATGCTGAATTGAAAACCTGTGTTGACATAAAGAAAATTGTTGGTGAGCCCAAAGATGGTGGCGTAAGCAAAGCTGTTGGTGAGTCCAGTAATGGTGCTCAGCCTACAAAGGAGTTGTTCTTGGATGATCTTTCTATTGATGTTACAGGCACAATTATAGTGATGCTATCTAGAATGTGGGATGTGACTACTACTATGAATCATTATTTAAGCATTGATTTTGTTGTTTCTGATGCAAAGGTATATTAAGGCATTCTTATATGTTGTAGAGTATATTTACTGTCTAGATGATATGAAATCTTACCAACTGTGATTGTAGGGTCGTGCAATGCATTGCAGCGCTAAATCAACCATAGCTCACAATTTCCTTAAGTTAAAAGAAGGGGTTGTTTATTCAATAAAAGATTTTGTCGTAAAGAAGAATAAGGATAGTTACCGTATATTCAAAGATCATGAGTTTATGCTTGAATTTGATGGTTCAACATCGATAAGAAGGTCTTCTGTTAAGCCCGTTGGCTTTGTGAGGCATCCTCTTCAGTTAGAAGAACCCTGCAACTTGGAGCCTACAAATGGAAAATACTTGATGGGTAATTTTTTTCATATGTTTTTTAATTATAATTTTTATTCTGCTTTTATTCATGTATTAGTTTGTTAATTGCAAATGTTATTGGATATGTCTCAAATGTTGGCAGAACTAACCATTTAAAGACAGGATCAAAAAATCTTGACTTTTACATTTCTGATGGAATGTTAGCATAAACGTCTCTATTTGTAACTATTTTTCGTGTTATTCAAACTATAATCAAAATTGCTTTTATTCAAACAGGAACTTACATATACATGTGACACTCTGGGAAAACCTTGGTGATACTCTGATAGAGAAGAAGACGAAACATTCTGGCCTGTTTCCAATTGTCGTAACTTCAGTTAGTGCTAAAATATACAATAGTAAGCAAGTATTTATTTTCCTAATATATTACGCATATTCAAATTATTGCAAAGGTGCTTAGATATTTTTATTTACCTTTTAGATACGCTTCAACTAACAAGCAGCTCCTTCACGCTTTTGTTAGATGATCTTCAAATTCCTGTTTTGAAAGGTCTAAAAAGTCAAATTCGGTAATTAATCACGTAATATTTATTTTCATGTATAGACTATTGCATGTGTCGCATATTGAGTCACTGATCACCGCACACACGTGTGCGGCCCACGGCCCGACATGGCCGTGGGCCGCACACGTGTGTGCGGTTACTAATTCGAGAAGGTATTCTTTACAAGCGCTCTTTCTTGCAGCCGTGGTTGCGGTGTGTTGGGCCACGCCAGGCTACTTACGTGATCAATGAGATACATGAAGGGTTATGCGGCATGCATGCGGGTCCCCGATCCGTAGTGGCTCGAGCCCTACGCACAGGATATTATTGGCCTACTATGCATAGGGAGGCACGCGACATGATTCGCAAGTGCAGTGATTGCCAAGTGCACAGACCAGTACCACGTCATCCGCAACAGGAACTTACACCTATTACATCCCCATGGCCATTCTATAAGTGGGGGATCGGCATTGCAGGACCTTTCCCCGTAGCTACGGGGGGGAGTTAAGTTCTTGATTGTCGCGATGGACTACTTCACACGCTGGATAGAGGCCAAGGCAGTCAAATCCATCACAGGCAAACAAGTGAAAAAGTTTGTTTGGGAGAACATTGTGTGCCGTTTTGGCTTACCAGGAGAAATCATCTCGGACAACAGGAAGCAATTCGCGGATAATCCATTCAAGGACTGGTGCGCGACATTGAATATCATACGACGCTTCGTATCTGTTAAACACCCACAGACAAATGGTCTTGTGGAGCGAGCAAATAGAAGCTTGGGTGAAGGCATCAAGGCACGCCTGGAGGAACGAAGTGCCAAATGGGTGGACGAACTGCCACATGTTCTATGGGCACATAGGAATATGATCAAAACAGCCAACGGGGACACCCCATTCGCATTGACCTATGGCACTGAAGCTGTTATACCAGCAGAAATAGGAATGCCTACCATCCGCACGGCGGAGGTTAATGTCGTCACAAACGACAAGCAACTCCGGATCAATCTGGATTTGTTGGAGGAAAAAAGGGAGATAGCGGCTATCAATGAGGCCAAATCCAAGGCTCGAATGAAGGCTTATTATGACGCCAAGGTTAAAGGTGTTTCTTTTCGACCGGGAGATTATGTCTATCGTGCTAACGAAGCAAGTCGAGCGGAGAATACAGGAAAGCTGGGCCCTAAGTGGGAAGGACCGTATGAGGTCACGGAAGCCTTGGGATGGGGCGCGTACAAATTACGTGACATGGATGGCCGCGATCTGGAACGCACATGGAATATCTCCAATCTCAAAATGTGCTATCTTTGAAAGCTATGGCTTCCGCATGGACACTTCGCTATATATGGCTTTAATGAAGATCCATGTGTTCTCTTTATTTTTTTCCTTATGCTTTTTATAGGTTCTTTTTGTTTTTAGGGTTTCCCATTCTTGTCAAAACAAAAAATGTAAACGTTATAATAAAATGCCGTGGTGCCTAGCTATCTCCACGGCTAGTTTTCGTGCAAATTGTTTGGTTATTCTTTAGATTCTATTATAGTCATATGGATTTAGTTGTTATTATTATAATATGCCATGTCTCATTCATATGCATTCATTCAATAACCGTACATGTACTATACGCCTCCAGGCGGGGTAAGAGGATTAAGTGAACCTAATAATTCAACTTGTCGCATAAGAGGGATGCAACCCCAGCGACGCGGATCATGTATCCTTACTAGACACCTTACTCACAAGACGTTGTGATAAGTTTCCGTATGCTGCACTCACGCAGTGCTTTGCATAGTAAAGACGCACGCCGCACGTCTAGTAAAATATAGACTTGATTGTATTTTTTTAGTAAGACGTGACATGTCATGCAGTGTAGGTATATGATATCCAACAAAAAATACACAAGTTTCAAATACATAACAAAATAGCCGTGGTTATCACGGACTTACTTGCATACATATGACAAGCATTTCACACATCAGTCTTAGCCGTATACATACACGGACGAATAAAAAGATATAAATGTTTACAAGGTAAATTACAACGGAGGTAGGAACTCCCCTATATCCTTCTTCCCTTCTTCGATCATGGCGCGGAGGGCCTCCCCGCGAGCATTCTTCCCATCTTGTGCCTTGGTCATATTCGCATCCAACGCCTCGGCAAGCAGCTTTTCACCTTTCATCGCCTTCGACACTGAGTCATAGGTGGGCAAGGTCAGTTGGATGGGATCGGCAGTAAGCTTGGACATTATTACCTCATTAGGAGCATCTTTCAGCGCTTCTAGCTCGTCCAAGAGAGGATGTTGGATTTCAGCGAGAGCATCCATTGACGCAGTCATCTTGTCCGCGGCTAAGGGGTTGTGGTAGGCGTGCTGGGTAATATCTTCCTTTTTACCTATTATTCCCGCAGCTTGGACCAGGCCTTCGTGCCTACCACGGTCAATCCTATCTGATACGACGCCCGCAAATGCCTGCAGCAGGTAAGGAGCTTCCATAACCTTGCTCACGGCAAGCCGCATTCCCTGACCAACCATCCACCTGCGCCCAGCTATGGCGGTGAGCAGAGGAGGACACATCCTTTCCGCACAATCCGTGGCCATCTTGCTTAGCTCCCCCTCAGCTGCCGCAGCTTGCTCATCCAGATTAATCCGTGCTTAGGTTAGCTCGTCCTTCAGCGCGTCGCGCTCTTGCGCAATGTTGAAGGCTTGTACGGTTACGGCTTTGGTAGAGGCTTCTGCTGCGGACACCTACCTATGACACTTAGAGTTATTACAGGGATAATGTGGTTTTTCTTGTGTACAAATAAAAAATCATATTGAGAGCATACCTTCTCGTTGGATGCGGCTAAGAGGGCCTCCAACTCGGCAATACGTTTCTCCCGAGTGTTGGCGTGATGGGCCTGCTCCTTCACGGTGGACTCTGCTACAACCAGCGCCGACTGCAAGGATGTGATGGTTTTCTCGTGCTTCTCAACTAGTGCTTCACGACGAGCTATCTTTTTGTCAGCACGCTTCACATTAGCTAAGGCCTTGATCAGACGGCGTCTTAGGGACGCACCAACTGTCACTTGGTGTGCGGATGACACATCGAACTGATCCAGCAATGACTCATGGTCTAATTCGTCCAAGTCTTGCGCCAGAGCCGGAGGAGTGATATGTTCGATAAATTCCGTGCACCCGGACTCCGCCTCCAACCTTGTTAAGCTGGACAGATTCCATGTTAGGCGCAGGCTGGTGTCCGGTCCTTCAGGAAGTGGCTCCTCGACATGTGTCATGGGAGGGGATGGAGGTCTCATTGATGTCGTGGGTGAAGGTTCCCTTTCCACCTCTTCCTCTTGGGCTGCTGTCGATGGATCCGCCCTGTTATTAACAAATTAATTTTGTTTATGAATTCTATCCTTAAAAAAGGGGATAAAGAACGAGAAGGTACTTACGTGGTACCAGTTGTAGGTTCCGGGACGGTAGGAGCTACGGCATTCATGGGGGTGGCCATCCAGACTTGTTCATCTACGTGCGGTGTAGGGTTGACATGGGCCGTAGCAGTGCCGCTTCCTTCCTGGTACTGAGGATGGTCTTTCCTTAGTTTCTTTGAGGGAGCGTTAGAGGCCCCCACCCCATTCCCTAGTGTCTTTGCCACCCTCCTGGTGGTCTTTCTCTTTCTGGATACGGGCTTGGGGGACCCAGAGGCTTGGGTAATCTCTTCATCCTCACCAGTAAGGTTGGTGAAATCCTCTTCTTCTGCATCCTCCTGGTGCGGCACGGCGCCCTCCAGCAGCAACTCTCCACCATCTTCGTTGTGGAAGTCAAGAGGGGACTTCTCGATAATAGGCTCTCCTTCATCTGATCTTTGCTCGGAGGTTTCTTCAAGCGGGATGGTTTGGTCTGCGGTTGCATCAAGAAGAGGGAGTTCATTCTCTTTCAGCGGGCGGAATCCTTCAGGCACTTTCATTGGGTCGCCCTGGCGCAATAGTCCATGTAGGTTCGTCTCTGCGGACATATGCAATTATAGGATTAGTACCTAACATGCAAATGACATTTATTACATCTACAATTATAAGTAGACCTACCCTGCCTACGTTCAGTCAGAAAGCACGGATACATGTCCTCCCTCCCATAGTAGTGGCGGCTTAATCCTACTAGGCATAGAAAATGCTCTGGCAAACCCCTATGGAATTCTGTGCGGTGGGTATCTAGTATTTTCAAGTCTTTGCTGCTATAGTCTTTGGATTTGGGCGGAAAATCTTTGGGTACTCTGGTTTTGAGGACGAAAGAGGTAGGGAATACTTTCTCATCGACAAAAAAGTAATGATCGTACCAGCTCTTAAGGGAGTCTAACGGCTTCCTATACGTCATGGGGGCGTTCCCGGATCGTTTTTTGAACGACAGCCACCCATTCACTAGTTGGGGTGAGTAAAAGACCCTAAATAGGTTTACGGTCGGGGTTACTCCGCATGTATGGCATGTAATCTCAAATTGATTGATTTTACACGCCCCTATGCAGTGCAGCTGGGTTATGTGAAAATCATAGTATAGAAGAAGATCTACCAAGAACTTGGATAAGGGGATGTGGTAGTTATCCGAATCGAATAGGCGCGTATATACGCCTATCTTTCCCCTCGGTGCATCCGTAATTGCTTCACCGTCACCTGGATAGGCTGGGTGTACGCTTTCGGGGATGTAATACTTAGACAAAAAGTCTATGTATTTCTCCGCATGCATCACATTCAGGACATCCGTAATAAGGGGATTGTCCTTTACCATGTTTTATAAAAAGGGTTTGAAAGGCGTGATGATCTAACCTGCGGTGATGGAAATCCGTGGAATAAGAGGCAAAAGAATGGAAGGAAGAAGCTTGAGAATAACAATGGCGGAATGACTATGAACTGTGTGTGTTACAGTATCACACACCAACTCTTATATAGGGTTGCCTCGATTTCCGAGGTAACGTGGGTGTGTGCCACGTGTAAACCACTACGCCCATCCAACGGGTGGGATTTCTGACACTTCTGAAAACGTCAGAAGGGACCCATGGGTCACTTCTTAAACTGTTTTACGTGGCTCAATGATGGGCATTAATGGTGCACTTTTGCAGGTGTGCGACTAATTAGTTGACTACCATTAATGCATTCATTCTTGTGTCGGGTTATGCGGTCATACGTAAGACTATATTCAATGATGCATTTAATTTGTCTCGGACGTCACGTACGGCTGGGGGAATTCAGTCCATGTAAGGTTGCCATGTGCGGCCGAAACAAAATTTTCAATGTTTATCATTCCCTAGAGGATCTTTCTTGGTACGTCCGGGGGGCATCTTGGTAGTCTAGAGGTTACGCCTACGGCTGTAACAACTAGACTGGGGGGACATGATGACGTATAGTCCCCAACCGGGTCATGAACCTGGCCCACGGGTACTACCCGTATCCGTCCCGTCACGAATGGGCGGGAATAATGTTATTTGAGTTTATGGGCTTGGATGAACAGTAACGTGTGAGACCCCTAAAATCTGACATGGAACAACTAGGCAACGAGGGGGTAACACGTCATAGTACAAGAAACAATGAATTACAGTTCATACAAAGCTGACGAAATAAAAACCTGTACATTACATCATAAAAGGTCAGAGTTTATAAACATAGGTCCCAGAGTTTTAGAAGCGGAAAAATTATATTATTTCGTCTCAATTTATAATATTAAGTTTTCAAAAGGTAGAATAAACTCCTGATAGTTTATATAAAACCAATCTTTCAAAAGCATCACAGAAATCTCCAAGCTGCGAATATCCTACGGGCTCCCATCCAAGCAAAGCTAAGTATAATACCTGAGATTTAACATGTAAAATCGTCAACATAAAGTTGAGTGATATTCATAGGTTTAGCAGTAAACGTGTGGAACATAATAGAATTTGTAAAACACGTAATGGGGGGGGGGGGGGTTAACTATGTACATCCATAGTCACGATGCATATTATTGCTGTTTAGTCTCATGAACCGAAGCTTAACTCAAATGTAAGTTCCTCTAGGGAGTATTCAGCCTAAATACTCAAATATAAACGAATATTAGTGCGTCAAAACGGGACGGGGATTGTCAAACCCGATGGATCTACCCACAACATTCGCGCTTAGCGCAAAGTATACGGGACAATTAACGATTCATGATAGGAGAGGAAACTCAAGGCTAACGTCTAAAAGCAATAATACCATTGAAATCATCTGTAAAGCATACACGTTCAGAATAACATACGAGTTCTGGATAGCAATACAGTTTTTAATTTAGTTGTGTTCCACTATGTAAAATCTCACCCCGTGTTTAGAAACCATGTACAAGTAAAAAGGGGGCTATGAACTCACCTTAGCCACGAGGTAAGTCAATCACGTACTCAGCAACTGAGTAGAAACGGTAGTGGTAGACGATCACCGACGATATGGATGCCCGGGAAACACGAAAACCGCAACCTATCAAAATAAGGCGCGCGTTAAGACTCGAACTCGAATATCGATATGTACCAATATAATACGACTCAAATGTTTTCAAAGTATACACGTTTCAAAACCATTTACACGAATCAAATGAATACATATATCCAACGTTACACGTTAAAACACTTGAACACTTGAAAATGACCCGTTATACGACGCCAAGTCAACGCAAGTCAAACTATTATTTAACCTTATTTGGACCAGTAGCTAAGTCATTTATATAATGACTAAGCACTTGAATAAGTCATCATGTCCGATGATGAATACTCAAACTCACGCAACACAAACATTGAACTACGTGTCCAAAATAAAACCAGCAAGTACACCCCGAATGTACACACCGATCTACCCTATCTAGACTTGTCCGTTTTACATGAAAATTGGTGTCAAGGTCACTTATAACCTGTATAAGACCTCACCAAAATTTGAGCCAAAGTTCACACTTTAAAATCCATCAGCTCGACACTTTACTCGACTCCAAATTTTAGGACAGATTTGTGCACTTGTTTTGTAAAACCGTTTGGACCGCTTTAAAAGTACAAACTCGACAACCCGACTTTTGAAACCACTACTAGACTCATCAAAATAAGTTTGTAAACTTTGAAAACCAGTAGTATCAACAATCTAACCAAGCCTAAATTCCGCGAGAGTCGACCCAAAATCAGCCACAATTTCGGATTGTGCCGACTTGCGTCTCCCGGTACACGAAAACTAAAATTAGCATAACTTTTGACTCGTAATGAGTTATAAGCTCTATCTTATACCAAAACGATCGTCTCGGAAAACTCTAAAACAATTTCAAATAATATCAGTCTTTCACAGACCTTAAACCCACGAAAAATCTGTTTAACACCTGCTGTCCCAAAATAGCTTTTTAGAAAACAAGACAAATCCATTTTTCACTCAAAATCAATCATTCCCATACCCCTAGGATCATCATACAATCATACCCATCACCCAAACACTCCTAAAAACACTTGCATGTAAAATCTAACAAAATTAAAGATTAAAAACAAGACTTTTAAGGATTAAAACAACATAATCTTACCAAAAATGACACATGCATGATGATTAAAACATCATACAATCCATGAAATCATAAGTTCTTCAAATTTTGATGCATGTTCTTGATTTTGATATCATTAGAATCGCCATTGAATTCTAAGATGTGGTCTTGTTTTTGTTTTGATTAGATCTTGGTGGTTGATGAAGATTTGGTGGTGTTTGTGTGGTGGTGGTGACGACAAAAGTGAGAGGGGGAGGGAGAGAATTTGTTTTTTTTTAAATGTATGTGTGTGTGTAAAAGTGGAAGTAAAATAGGATTTTTATATGGTGTTTTAAGTGGAGGGACCTAAGTTGCCAATTTGCAAACTTGTGGACTTAAAAACAATTAATAGTTTTTAAGGGTAGAAAATGGTTATTGGTAAATATTGAAAATATTTACGGGGCTCGGGTTTCGTAAAAATACTTTTCAAAAGTTACAATGCATCATAAAAATGATTATACGATTTCTCGTCACGACTTAATACGTAATTAAAACGACATCATTGAAAATATTAATTATCGAAACAATCGATAAATAAACGTAATATTTTGGGCATCCGTCGGTATCGCGATCACTAGGAATTCTCGTTGTACATTGATTTTGAATAAACTCGTTGTAAAACGCACGCGGGTGATTTTAAATCAAAAACTTTGATTTAAATTAAATATGGAAAAATAAAATAAAAATTTTATAATTCCATACAAATTATTGTCAATGAACAGAAAATACTTAAAGAGTATAATTTAAAAATCTCAGGATTTACATATAAAATACAAAAAAAACGAAATACGTTGGAAAATTCAAAAAGCACGAATAAAAAGAATAAAATAATGTTGGGAAAGTACGAGTTCTCACAGTCTTCCCCCCTAAAGGAACTCTGGTCCCCAGAGTTCTCCTGAAAACAATAGAAGATGCAAACAAGAGGAGGTACAAAGTGTAGAACAAAGTTCATCGCTTCCCAGGTTAATTTCCATACCACGACGAATCTTATCGGTTAGAATTCACTATGCTTCAGTTTCTTAACTCCTTTTCGTATAACTTTTCAGTCTTGGATTAGGATAACGATATTTCAATACGGAGATACATCGAGAGATAGAGTTGTTGGAAATACGTGCGATAAACTAACAAGAATGAACACAAGAATCGCTTAAACAAACAAAGTGCGATAAAATGAATCAAGATTGTTAAACAACAAGGAGTCGCAAATCGTGCAACTGTAAAACGTGACAGTCTTAAAATGTAAGAATCTAGTCACAAGCAAAATAGAAGGAAAAAAATGAATAACATATGATCATTTAAAATACAATCTGTCGAAATCAGTTGTCTAGTATTTTGGTATTACTTCAAAACTTAGTTTTAAATATTTAGAAAATTTCCAAGGTGTAGTGATTTAAAAATCAAACTCTATATAAAATGAGTGGGTAAACAGTTGTCAAATCTTTTTCTTGATCAGGACTTCAAGGTAAAAGTAACTTAGTTCAAATAGTTATTTTGATCAGCTTAAGAGCTTTTCGGGTGACTACATGAAATTATTGTTAAAACTCAGGTTTATCGTTACCATTAGAGAAAATCAGATTTTCCAAGTTATTTAGAAGCATTGTTTAGAACTTATAATTTTATTTAATAATTTCATTAGGTTGACAGTAAAGTATGATAAAATCAATTACTTTAAAAGATACAACTTGACACTGTTTAAACATAAGTTATAAATTTACCCAAGAGGATGTACATATTCGATATTAAACTTGAAATGGGTATTTTGACAATTTAAACATTTGGTAAAATGTATAAAACGTTCTAAAAAAAATTAATAATAATTTTTAGAAATTCAAGAAAGTGTTTAAGATATCAAACGACAAACACGTAACAGTTTCTGGTTTTCAAAAAGTGACAAAATAGCAAACGATTATGAAACGAATATCGATCAACAATTAGTATACAAGCAATAACACGAGGGAATAAAATGGAAGTCGTATCAACTCTTAATGAACATGATAGAATAGATGCATCGATGATAAGGACAATAAGAAACAAGGATTATAGCAAGATTAATTCACGAGTGCGGTTGGTGTCACCAATAACGGCTTATTAAGTTCTCATTGGTCGATACACAATCGAAAGAGAAAAGCCACACAATAAATTTTCGAATCAAAGAAAATTCTTAAGAGGTCACTTGAGAGTAAATTCAGTAAAATGAAAACATTAGCAATGAAAGGCAAAATCAACACATGATTCACACGAATGAATTTCAAGACGACAAAGTCTAACACACATCATGACAATTACACGAAATCATCGTTCACGTCCAGTCGTAAATCATTAATCGCGTCCAGAGACGTTTCGTAGTTCTACCAAGATAGATAGAGATGGTCGATCATAGAAGCATAACAACGTTGAAACTTTCAAGTCTGGTATCAATGGTAAGAAGTTAGACAAGCAGTAACACGAATTGTATCACGAAGGAAGACGAGGTAACAAGCGAAACAAAGGTTGTTGAGTAAAGAAATGTGTGCTTGAGGCATGTACTTTGTTCAAGAAAAGATAAGGGTTCATATGTGTAAGTCGCGAACTGTTGTTACTCGCATAAAATATAAAAGTTTTCAAAACTTTATTTTATCTAACTTTTTAAGGAACATAATTAAAAAGTTGATTGTTGGTCAAATATTTAGGGCGACTACTATTCGCCCTTGCATGGCTCCTTCTAAATTAGGCATAAGTGATCAGGCCATGCATAATTTAGGACTAGCAATGCTATGCTCAGCTTCGTTAAACCAGTATTACATATCATATGATTTAAAATATGTATATAATAGCATTTGTAAAAATAGAAATCAAAACAGTTTATGAAACTATTTGCCAATAAGTTACTGGCTAGATATTTAATTCAACAATCGAAATGTTACAAGATTCTTTACAAGACCCAAGGTAGAACAATTTATGAGTATACATTGTAAAATTAATATAAATTAATTTTTATAAGATGGCATTCAATTATTTAAGAAAGCCCAAATGAAACTTTTTGTAAAATGATTCGCAAACAAGACCAGTTTGAGTTTATATGGTAACATGACAATAGTTTATAAAGTAGCGAGTGGGTTACAAGAGGTAAATAAGGAGTAGTTGAAGACAATCAATGAAATGGTTACTAGGTGATAAGGTTTCAAGGGGTTTAGCAGAAATCGTCATGAGACGCGTGTCAAGATGATAACAAACGTTACGAAAGCAAGATCTTCAACCTCGGTCCAATTCAGTGGTGCGATAGAAGCCAATAAAGACAATAGAATGACAATTAAGTCATAAATAAAATAAAGGAATAAGGAATCCATATGTGTTCACATCGTAATTTATTTGACAAAAATACACTTCTAAAAAAGTAGGGTATCAATTTACAAATAGAACAATCACTCCAAAAAGGTTTCTACATTAGGAAGTTACCGAATTTCAAAAGTTCAAGATCTATGTATAAGTACGACCGAACTCAAAGTTACTATTTTATACTTGTTCCAACGCAATCATTGTTTTTAGTTTGCAAAATATCATTAGTTAAAGTTTTACGAGCTCAAACGAACTCAAAAACACTTGAAATCATATTTTTAAAGTCTATCAGTTTTGACTTTTGGGTTTGACTAGACCAATTAACTCGCTAAATGATATTTTTAATACTCGAAGTCCTATGCATTTCAGTGTAAAACGATGTTTTGAACAACTTTCCAGGTTTACTCGAGACTTGAAACGGATTAAAAATGGACGAAAATGCCCTTGCATTAAATCTGTCAACAAAATGATATTTTAGAACTACGCAAAAATAAGTTCTTAAGGCCCTGTTTAGTTGGTGAAAATTTTTCCATTTCTTTAGAAAATTTTTCATTTGAAAACTAAAAAACAGAAAAGCTGTTTAGTAGCATCATTTTTTGAAAATTTTCTAAAATTTCAAAATTTTCATTTTCCAAATTTATATTGAAAATTGGAAAACTCCATATTACCCTTTTTTTAATTTTCAACTCGTTTCTAGAAAAAGAAAACTCCCCTCTTTTCTAGAAATTTGAAAACAGAAAAATATGAAAAATTTTCCACAACTAAACACACCCTAAATTTCACAATCTCAAATGAGCGTAACCTGCTTGATTTTTAAAGTTTACTGGTCAAATTGTATGTCTTAAACGGACGTCTCAACAAGTAGAGATATATATATTTTTTTTGACACATCTTGAAATTAAATCTAAATTTCATGATAACTCAAAATTAATGTACACACAAATTTAGTGGATTCTATAAAGACGAAAGAGAGTAAACTGTGTAATTAAACATGTAAAGGAAAACACAGTATGGAAATGGTTCAAGAATACCAACGAAAATCTGAGAGATCAAAACGACGCATATCATCCGTGTCTTCGGCTGCAAGATGCAATGCAGGAAAGTCTCCTGGCGGCGTGATTTTCCAAAATCACAAGATATACCGAGAAAGAAACAAAATATTAACAAATCACACTCCTGAGGCGAGGAGGTTTAATGAAAAAGGGAGGATACAAGTAGGATTGTATTCCAAATAATGGTCACATAATAAATGACGATCATGTGTTCAAGGTACAACGGATGTTGTAAGTCGAAGTCGAAACGTAGAATGGTCAATGAAATAAGATGTAATCCATGCACAATTGTCGTGTAAAACGGTGACGTAAAGTCAATCAAGATTACGAAGACTCACGATATTATTCAATACTGATTCAACGAATGCTTCGAGATGTGTGACTCACACGATGTCCTTTAGTCTTTCTGGGAAACACATTGAGCTACACAATGGTCTATAGACTAGACATTCAATTAAGAATGGTCGGAAAGAAAATCTGCGTATCTAAATAGATATTTTAAAAGAATTAAACAATGAAAGCAACACGTACAGTAGTAGAATGAAAATCAGAAGTTCACCGAAAACAACACTTATTCGATCCCGAACAATGGTATCACGAGAGTATGCACAACATGTATCAGTGAGTCGAGAAAAACAGACGGTTCAAAACGAACGAGCATATGAAGTCAGTCGTATCACGCATAAACGAAATAGCAATAGTACTCAGAAAAATGAGCATGAAAAGTCGAGAGCACACGCGCTCTGAATACAAGTATGTAACGTCATAACGATATAAAATCATCATAACCAGATCAGTTCACAAGAACAAGAATTCAAGATATGCAGTAAGAGCATATGTAATCAAGTAATAACCAATGATAGTTCATGAAGCACATAGGCTTTGAAAAGACATAGTAATTATCGTCATTAGCGTAAAGTAATATTTCAAAATGAAATCAAGAGATGAAATATTAAAACGATAATTAAAAGCAAATAATGAGGATTAGAGAGTTACCCGCGCAGATATCGAACAACATTGGCAGATTCTGTGTTTGACACTTAGGAACAATAAAATGTTTGAACTTTCGGTTATAGACTAAGTTTTGAAAAACGACTCAGTTCCCTATAACCACCGCTCTGATACCAATCTGTGAGACCCCCAAAGTCTGACATGGAACAACTAGGCAACGAGGGGGTAACACGTCATAGTACAAGAAACAATGAATTACAGTTCATACAAAGCTGACGAAATAAAAACCTGTACATTACATCATAAAAGGTCAGAGTTTATAAACATAGGTCCCAGAGTTTAGAAGCGGAAAAATTATATTATTTCGTCTTAATTTATAATATTAAGTAGCCCAAAAGGTAGAATAAACTCCTGATAGTTTATATAAAACCAATCTTTCAAAAGCATCACAGAAATCTCCAAGCTGCGAATATCCTACGGGCTCCCATCCATGCAAAGCTAAGTATAATACCTGAGATTTAACATGTAAAATCGTCAACATAAAGTTGAGTGATATTCATAGGTTTAGCAGTAAACGTGTGGAACACAATAGAATTTGTAAAACACGTAATGGGGGGGGGGGGGGGGGGGTTAACTATGTACGTCCATAGTCACGATGCATATTATTGCTGTTTAGTCTCATGAACCGAAGCTTAACTCAAATGTAAGTTCCTCTAGGGAGTATTCAGCCTAAATACTCAAATATAAACGAATATTAGTGCGTCAAAACGGGACGGGGATTGTTAATCCCGATGGATCCACCCACAACATTCGTGCTTAGCGTAAAGTATACGCGACAATTAACTATTCATGATAGGAGAGGAAACTCAAGGCTAACGTCTAAAAGCAATAATACCATTGAAATCATCTGTAAAGCATACACGTTCAGAATAACATACGAGTTCTGGATAGCAATACAGTTTTTAATTTAGTTGTGTTCCACCATGTAAAATCTCACCCCGTGTTTAGAAACCATGTACAAGTAAAAAGGGGCTATGAACTCACCTTAGCCACGAGGTAAGTCAATCACGTACTCAGCAACTGAGTAGAAACGGTAGTGGTAGACGATCACCGACGATATGGATGCTCGGGAAACACGAAAACCGCAACCTATAAAAATAAGGCGCGCGTTAAGACTCGAACTCGAATATCGATATGTACAAAATATAATATGACTCAAATGTTGTCAAAGTATACACGTTTCAAAACCATTGACACGAATCAAATGAATACATTTATCCAACGTTACACGTTAAAACACTTGAACACTTAAAAATGACCCGTTATACGACGCCAAGTCAACGCAAGTCAAACTATTATTTACCCTTATTTGGACCAGTAGCTAAGTCATTTATATAATGAATAAGCAATTGAATAAGTCATCATGTCCGATGATGAATACTCAAACTCACGCAACACAAACATTGAACTACGTGCCCAAAATAAAACCAGCAAGTACACCCCGAATGTACACACCGATCTACCCTATCTAGACTTGTCCGTTTTGCATGAAAATTGGTGTCAAGGTCACTTATAACCTGTATAAGACCTCACCAAAATTTGAGCCAAAGTTCACACTTTAAAATCCATCAGCTCGACACTTTACTCGACTCCAAATTTTAGGACAGATTTGTGCACTTGTTTTGTAAAACCGTTTGGACCGCTTTAAAAGTACAAACTCGACAACCCGACTTTTGAAACCACTACTAGACTCATCAAACACAGTTTGTAAACTTTGAAAACCAGTAGTATCAACAATCTAACCAAGCCTAAAGTCCCCGAGAGTCGACCCAAAATCAGCCACAATTTCGGATTGTGCCGACTTGCGTCTCCCGGTACACGAAAACTAAAACTAGCATAACTTTTAACTCGTAATGAGTTATAAGCTCTATCTTATACCAAAACGATCGTCTCAGAAAACTCTACAACAATTTCAAATAATATCAGTCTTTCACAGACCTTAAACCCACAAAAAATCTGTTTAACACCTGCTGTCCCAAAATAGCTTTTTAGAAAACAAGACAAATCCATTTTTCACTTAAAATCAATCATTCCCATACCCTTAGGATCATCATACAATCATACCCATAACCTAAACACTCCTAAGAACACTTGCATGTAAAATCTAACAAAATCAAAGATTAAAAACAAGACTTTTAAGGATTAAAACAACATAATCTTACCAAAAATGACACATGCATGATGATTAAAACATCATACAATCCATGAAATCATAAGTTCTTCAAATTTTGATGCATGTTCATGATTTTGATATCATTAGAATCACCATTGAATTCTAAGATGTGGTCTTGTTTTTGTTTTGATTAGATCATGGTGGTTGATGAAGATTTGGTGGTGTTTGTGTGGTGGTGTTTGTGTGGTGGTGGTGACGGCAAAAGTGAGAGGGGGAGGGAGAGAATTTGTTTTTTTTTAAATGCATGTGTGTGTGTAAAAGTGGAAGTAAAATGGGCTTTTTATATGGTGTTTTAAGTGGAGGGACCTAAGTTGCCAATTTGCAAACTTATGGACTTAAAAAAAATTAATAGTTTTTAAGGGTAGAAAATGGTTATTGGTAAATATTGAAAATATTTACGGGGCTCGGGTTTCGTAAAAATACTTTTCAAAAGTTACAATGCATCATAAAAATGATTATACGATTTCTCGACACGACTTAATACGTAATTAAAACGACATCATTGAAAATATTAATTATCGAAACAATCGATAAATAAACGTAATATTTTGGGCATCCGTCGGTATCGCGATCACCAGGAATTCTCGTTGTACATTCATTTTGAATAAACTCGTTGTAAAACGCACGCGGGTGATTTTAAATCAAAAACTTTGATTCAAATTAAATATGAAAAAATAAAATAAAATTTTTATAATTCCATACAAATTATTGTCAATGAACAGAAAATACTTAAAAAGTATAATTTAAAAATCTCAGGATTTACATATAAAATACAAAAAAATGAAATACGTTGGAAATTTCAAAAAGCACGTATAAAAAGAATAAAATAATGCTGGGAAAGTACGGGTTCTCACATAACCGCACATACGTGTGCGGCCCACGGACCGGCATGCCCGGTGTAGGGTTAGACAGAATCATATTCCTACTATGGTTAGGATTTATCCCAAAGGAAAGGATATTCACTCACCATAATTAGAAGATAACAATCAATCTAAATCTGGTGATTATCCTTTCCTTGGTGCCGAAGTATCAGTGGCAGCCCATTAGGGTTTCACTGCCTATATAAGGAACCCCCAAGGGTTCCACAAAGGTATTACATTCTACACACTCTCAACTCTCATCCGATTCCTATAACCCTAACCGGTTACTTACTCTCACGCCGGAGTCTAATCGTGGGAAACATTCCCACGGTAAGCCTAACGCGTATTGTTTAGTGTGCAGGATCCCAACCAGATAATTTACTTGGTGCAGGAGCCGGAGTCCAGCCAACCCGAATTAAGCCTAATTCAGGTCTAGCAAGGATCACCCAACTTTTGTATCAACACATATTGCCTAATAATATGCTATAATTTTGGTAGGTGATTTGCACACTCTTTGATTTGATTGGGACACTCTAAAATATAATGACTTGACACTTATACCCTTCTAAGAATGAATATGATTAATACTAATGTAAGGATATAAATGTCAAGTCATTATATTTTGGAGTGTCCCAATCAAAACAAGGAGTGTGCAAATCACTTCCCTATAATTTTATATTTGTATTGCAGTGATGATGAAGAAGGGTTGGGCCATGAACTTATGTATGTTGATCCCTCCCAGCCTAGAAATGGAACTTTAGAGAATCTATTGATATGGGCGCGCAACAAGAGAAATGATGTATATTTCTTCCTATTAATTTTTATTTATATTTAGATCAGAATTTATAATAAAATTCTCTTGCTTTCATTACAGACTACAATCTTTCATTGCCGGGTCAGGATTGATAATATTAGGACAAGGAAAGGGTGGAACTTCCCTTCCTTTGGTAGTGACACTTGCAAGAAGGGTATAACTCGCAAGGATGGAGGATTTTGGTGTGAGGCGTGTTGCAAAGCTGTAGAGTATCCAGTTCTAAGGTAAGTATTAGTTTAAGAATGAATTATCTTGCGACTTAAAGAAGTTGTTAATTAAAATTGACTATGCATCAATCATTTGTAGGTACCGAATTGAATTAGATGTATCTGACAAGACATCGACTACAGTGATTGTATTTTTTGATGAGGTTGCTAATCTATTGGTCAAGTGCACCGCTGAATCAATATGTGACTTTCAGAAGGAGGTATCATGATATTGTTTAATTTATAATTCATTGAAGTATAGTATAATACTTAATTTTGTATACAGGAGGGCAATTGTGATCAGAACTTGCCTAGATCTTTATTGAATATCATTGGTGGCATCCATAATTTGGAGCTTAAAACTCACTCTTACTTTGAACATGGGAATTATGAAAGTTTTACATGTTGGAAGATTATTCCTAATGAGGTGATGGATAATACTGAAACTTCAGCTACTGATGATGCTCCCTCTAATGCTCCTTCTCCTTCTAAGACTGTTAAGTCTTAAAAGTTATAGAGATTGGCAAACCAACTATCCGTATCCACACCTGACAAAAAATCAGAGAAAAAAAAGCTAAAAGGCTCCATATAAAGGAATTTTACAATAATTACAATATCAGGTTCAAGAATTATTATTCACATGTTATGCTTCTTTCTATTGTTACAGCATTCAACTCGATGATACAGATGATGAAGTCACATCCATTTGTGATGAAAATGAGGATGCTGATAATGCTGACTCTCTTGCAAACTCTGTTCAAGTATCAAATCAAAGGCGAAGGTTTATCTCAAAAATCATTTCGCATATTTTTGTTGGGAATAAATATAAGAGTATTAGTTCCCCCTGCTAGTTGGTCAGAGTTTCCCCTACTAGAGTAAGTTCCCCCTGCTAAATAACAAAGGCAGGGGGATTGGTGCCCCTACTGGAAGTCAAAGACCCCGCTACTAGATAAACTTGGAAGAGATTATGACGCGTTTCTATTACTACTCCAAGATAGTTTCCTAGTTTGTTAGTAGTGATTTTGTACGTGTGTTCTTATGCTATAAAAGGACTCACTAGGTTGTCATGTAAAATATATCTTTCTCTGTTCATTTCATTTCATACTTTAAGGTTTTGTAACCCTAATACCACTATTGGGTATTCGTATATCTATGATATATTAAAGTTCAACGTTTGATTTAAACATTTGTTCTTGTGCTAAACATTATATTTCGCATCTTGTTTGGTTACTTTGTGTTGCAAGGTTTCTCTAGTGTTAGATTGAGTCTACTCTTTCTATCACAACCCTTAAACAAGCTAAGGTTTAAGATCTGAGTTTGGGATCAACAAGTGGCATCAGAGCTTGTTGAGAAACTTTGATTAAACCAAGAACAAAACATCTCTCACAACCAACACCAACCATGTCTTCAGATTCTCAGCCATCCTCAAACAACAATGCTCTCAAACTTTCCATTCTGGATCCTAAAAACTTTAAAATATGGGAATTCAGAATTCAGCAATATCTCAAGATGGAACACTATGTCCTATGGGAGGTCATAGAATTTGGTGATCAGTTCACCAAAACAGTACCAGTTGAAGATAAGAAAAAGACAATACAGAAATTGGTGAAAGCTCCAAAGGTGATAAAACCAAGTCTGTTGCTGTTGCAGACAAAGAGGTTCAGGCAAGAAGGCATGATGTTAGGGCTCACAACTCTTTGCTGTTGGCTTTACCTGATAGACATCAGTTAAGGTTCAGAAAATATAAAACTGCTAAAGAGCTTTGGGAAGCGATTGGTAAAACGTTTGGAGGGAATGAAACTACTAAGAGAAGAAAAAGAATCAGATGATAGACCAATTTGCTTCTTTCAAGGCAAATGGTGATGAAGCAATAGGTCCCATTTACAATAGGCTCCAAGATCTGGCTGCTCAACTAGAATTCTTTGACATAGAGGTGTCAAGAGAACAGGTGAATACAAGATTCCTCAACAATCTTCAGAAAGAATGGTTTGTCTACAAAGCCATTTGGCAAAACAGAGATGACATTGATGACAAGAACATTGATGACATCTACAACAACCTGAAGGTTTTTGAGACTGTGGTCAATGAGATGAAGACATCAGGAACCATTCCTACTAATTCAAGTGGAATTGCTGATTCCCCCACCAACATGGCATTTATATCCCACAGCAGTGGGATCTCTAAAAGCAGTGGGATTAAAGTTTCCCCTGCTGCAAGGTCTGGACCATCTTATGATGAAGAAAGGCCTGCAACCTTCAGTCTTGATACTGCTTGTGCTTTCATAGCATCTCAAGGATCTCAAGGATCTACTGTGTTACATGAAGATCAGAATCAAATCAACAAGCAAGGACTGGAGGAGATGGACATTAAGTAGAACATGGCTTTACTCAGCATGAGAGCCAATAGATTTTACAAGAAGTATGGGAAGAAGATTTCCATCAATCCTTCTGATGTAGCTGGATTTGACAAAACAAAGGTAGAATGCTACAACTATGGCAAGAAAGGCCATTTTGCTAGGGAATGCAGAGGGCCAAAGAATGGAGGCAGCTATAGGAAGGAAAGCAGGGATGATGATTATGGTGTTAAGGCTATGGTAGCCATGCAGGGGATAGATGGAATAGGTGGATGGGACTGGAGTGCTATGACAGAGAGTGTTGAAAGAAATCAAGCATTAGTTGCTGAGGAAAAAGAGGAAGATTTTGCTCTTATGGCCATGTCAAGCTCTAGTTCAGACAATAAGGTATATGATTGATGACGTATAGTCCCCAACCGGGTCATGAGCCCGGCCCACGAGTACTACCCGTATCCGGCCCATCACAGATGGGTGGATAAATGTCATTCAGGCTTGTGGGTTTGAGTGAATAGTAACCGCACATGTGTGCGGCCTACGGCCCAAGGCGGCCGACATAAGATTAGACAGAATCATATTCTGTCTAGGAATATCTTTATCCCAATAAGAGAGGATATTCACTACCAGAATTAGAAGATAACAATCATTCTAATTATGGTGCTTATCTCTTCCTTGGGGCCGAAGCATCAGTGAAAGCCCACTAGGGTTTCACTGCCTATAAAAGGAACCCCCAAGGGTTCCACAAAGGTATTACGACTTGTACTCTAAACTCACATAAACCTTAAACCGATTACTTACTCTCACGCCGGAGTCTAATCGTGGGAACATTCCCACGGTAAGCCTAACGCGTGCCGTTTAGTGTGCAGGATCCCAACCAAACGATTCACTTGGTGCAGGAGCCGGAGCCCAGCCAACCCGAATTAAGCCTAATTCGGCTCTAGCAAGGATCAACCAACTTTTGCATCAACAAGTTGGCGCCATCCGTGGGACCCATAACACTAAGCTAGAACAAAACCTCATCTCGAATTTCCAATGACGAAGGGGCATCCGCCAGCTAACCCCAGGAACGTGAATCCTGGGAACCGGAAGTCCCAAGGGGAAGGGATTCTCATTCCCAACCAATCACCTAGCCGCCTTGCAGGCGGGCCGGGTAACCGTAGCGTTTTTCAGCCCGCAGGGGTGACGAGCACGATCTCGGTGACACCCCCGCCTACCTCAACCCTGGACAACCCTGATCCGGGGAGTGCGCCAAACCCTCCTAACAAGGAACCGCGCAGACCCTCGACGGAGGAAGAAGTGGAAGTCCTACCACTCAGTGAGGAGGATCTTACTCGAGTTCTCACGCAGAACTTCGAAAGGATCGTCCCAGGGATCGCATCAAGGTTGAATCTGGGGAGGAACCTCCAAGCCAGACTCAACTTTGGTGACAGTGGACCCACCACCCCCTCCCAAAACCGGAGAAAAAGGAGAACTCGGCCTCAGGAGCAGGGAACCTTTGAGGAAACCCCTCAACCCCGGAATGTGTTCGAGCGCATAGGAGATCGCCTTATACAGGAATTAACGCAGTCTCAAGAAGGAGAAAGGTCGGATGGCTCACCCGAGCGACCAGATCGAGAGCTGACCAGAACCACACGCCGCCCGAGTGTGTGGGACAGAATGAACACTGGGAAAAAGGCTCCTGGCTCATCCCAAAAAAGTGGCCCCTATGCAAAGAATGGGGCACCACCGCCATCCCCGGATCCGTCCGGGGAGGACTCAGATGACCATCCGCCTAAGCGTCGCCGACCTAGGCGCAACCCTCCACCACCACCAAACAATGATGGGTATTATGATAGTCCTTATTATCGAGACGCGGAAGCGGAGGATCTTTCGCGTCCATGGTGTGAACCATGGGATGACCCTAGGCTTACCCGGCCATGGGCGGATCCCAGGGAAGATCCATTCACCCTCCGCATAAGGAACTATTCTGAGGACACCAAACGTCGCATGCCGGCATGTATCAAGACTTATGATGGGTCTGGTGATCCTGTGGATCACCTCAAAATATTCGATACGCAGGCTAAAATTGAGCGATGGCCCATGCCCATATGGTGCCAAATGTTCAATTCGACCTTGATTGGAAACGCCCGTGACTGGTTCGAGGCACTCCCCCCACGGAGCATTGATAGTTTCACGGAACTACGCACTGCGTTCGAGAACAATTATACTCAAAGGAAGAAGTATAATAGGGATCCGGTCTCATTGGCAACCGTTAAGCAACGGCCGGGGGAGTCCACAGAAGCCTTCACTGAGCGCTTCAATGATGAGTGCACACGCACAAGAACCATGCCAGAGCTCCTGAAAATCTCTGACTACATGCACGCCATAACAGACAGAGAACTGATCAGGCGTCTCAACGACAAGCGTCCAGAGAGATATGATGACCTCATGGAAAGGGTCAGAAATTTCATAGAGGGAGAAACCGCTGTGGCCGCGGCCTACCCATCCCGAGGAAATGGGTACCGGTCAAATGACCAGTCCCGGAGACAGTTGGGCGGCCAGGGTAATCAGAACAATAACAAGGGCTCAGACTATAAGGGCCAAAGCAAAGGCGGACGGTCGGACGATAAGTTCACCCCCCTAAAGATGTCCTACCGGGAGATCTTGCTGACTGAAGGGGCGAACTTTCCAAGGCCTCCCCCAATGACCACTCCCCCGGAACGTCGGCAAGGAAGTCGCTTCTGCGAGTTCCATAATGACAAAGGACACGGCACGGAGGAGTGTATCCAGCTCAAGAAGCATATTGAGTCGCTGATCAAATCAGGCAAACTCAAGCACCTAGTTAAGGATTGGAAGGACGGAAAAGACAACAACAAGAAGTATGATAAGAAGGATCCCCAAAAGGACAAGCCTTCGACCATATACATGATCCAATCCAGACAGCGCCGCACGAGGCAGAAAGTTGGCCAAAAATTTTCACGCGGCAGGGAAATCTCATTCCCTCCCATCACAGCAAGCGATGTGATTGATGCGCCTCTCACTATTGAGATAAGCATTGGAACACACAACGTTCGTCGCATGTATGTGGATGGAGGATCGTCAGCAGAGGTACTGTATGAACACTGTTTTGTGCAGTTATGCCCGAAAATAAGAAGCCAATTAGTACCGGCCACGTCGCCGCTTACTGGATTTAGTGGAGACACTATCTGGCCAATAGGGCAATTGCGTTTGCTTGTCACCATTGGGAATGAGGAGCATTCCACTACGACATGGATGAACTTCATGGTGATACGCTCACACTCTCCATATAATGGGATCATAGGCAAACCAGGCATTTTGGCTATCCGGGCAGTACCCTCTACGGCGCATGGAATGATCAAATTCCCTGTTGAGGGGGGAATCGTGACTATTTACAACACAGTCATACCAACATCCGAGTGTCACATCGTGACAACACCGGCTCCACCTGTCCCACCCAAGGATGGATCACCACCTCCCAATTGGAAGGTAGCAATTCACCCTGACTATCCGGAACAGGAGGTATCCATAGGAGGGGCGCTCTCGGATAGCGGCAAAAGGGCCATGTGCTCTCTCTTGAGTGCAAACCTAGACATATTCGCATGGGAGCCAAAGCATATGACAGGCGTCCCGCGCGTGATAGCAGAGCATAAGCTCCAGATCTGCCAAGGGTACCAACCCGTTAAACAAAAGAAGCGCGGCCAGGCGCCCGAGCGCAGCCAAGTGATACTGGAGGAAGTACGCAAACTAGTGGACGCATGCATCATGCGCGAGGTATACTACCACGAGTGGTTATCTAATCCGGTCATGGTCAAGAAACATGACGGAAGTTGGCGCATGTGTGTGGATTTCACGGATCTAAACAAGGCCTGCCCACAGGACTGTTACCCGTTACCAGAAATCGACTGGAAGGTGGAGTCCTTGTGTGGATATCCTTTTAAATGCTTCTTGGATGCATATAAAGGGTATCACCAAATCCAGATAGCGGAGGAGGATGCAGAAAAAACGGCGTTCCATACGAGCCAGGGCGTATATTGCTATACGAAAATGCCGTTTGGACTGAAGGACGTCGGCGTTACATATCAGCGGTTGGTGGATAAAGCTTTTGAATCACAAATAGGACGCAACCTGGAAGTCTATGTTGATGACTTGGTGATAAAAAGTCACACGGAGGAGGCACTTCTCCGGGATGTCCAGGAGACATTTGACACGCTGAGAAAAATTAACATGAAGTTAAATCCAAAGAAATGTACGTTTGGAGCAACTGAGGGAATGTTCCTGGGATATTTGATTGACCCAAATGGCATCAAACCTTGTCCAGAGAAGACGGATGCAGTGATACGATTACCGTCCCCTCAGACACGGAAGGAGGTGCAGTCCCTGAATGGGAAACTAGCCGGACTGAATAGATTCCTATCTAAATCCGCAGAGAAGTCATTACCTCTATATAAGACACTCAAGAAGTGTATTAGAAAGGGAGACTTCCGCTGGACAAAGGAAGCCGATGAAGCTTTCGGCCAACTCAAGCAGCATCTCGCATCTCTCCCTATGCTAGTAGCTCCCCGGCCAAAGGAGGAACTCATTATGTATCTCTCAGCTACTCATGGCGCAATAAGCGCGGTACTTATGACGGATAGAGATACAATACAAACTCCGGTCTACTTTATAAGTAGAACACTACAAGGGGCGGAGTTGAATTATTCCTCCATGGAAAAATTGGTGTTAGCACTAGTATTTGCTACAAAGCGGTTGCGCCGGTACTTTCAGGCGCACCCAATTGTGGTGATTACGGATCAGCCAATCAAGTAGGTTATTTCTAGACCGGACGTGGCAGAGAGGCTAGAGAAATGGAGCATCCTATTGGGAGGGCATAATATATCTTACAGACCAAGGACGGCTGTTAAAGGTCAGATCTTGGCAGATTTCCTGATCGAGAAGCCGGATGAGGAAGAACCGATAATTAAGCAAGACGAGATCCCAACGAAACCTTGGGTGCTATTCACGGACGGATCCTCATGTACAGACGGGTCCAGGGCAGGTCTCATCCTCACGAATCCAGAAGGAATGGAATTCACATACGCCCTCCGCTTTGAGTTCACGGCCACCAACAACGAAGCGGAGTATGAAGCATTAATTGCGGGTTTAAAAATCGCCGCTAGAATGGGAGTCCGCAACCTTGAGGCCTACGTGGACTCACGGCTTGTCGCGAACCATATTCTAGGTGGGTATGTGGCTAAGGAGGACAACATGGTCAGGTACTTGGAAAAAGTCAAGTCGTTAATCGCGACTTTCAGTAAGTTTTCCATCAAGCAGGTGCCAAGGGGCGAGAACAAGAAAGCGGACGCTCTTAGCAAGATCGCATCCACGAGCTTCGCTCACTTGTCTAAACAGGTTTTGGTGGAAATACTCAAGGAGAAATCTATCACGGAAGGGGAGGTAGCCGCTATAGTTGAGGAGGAGGGACCTACGTGGATGACCCCAATCATCAACTATTTGACTAATGAAACCCTTCCAGACGAGGAAAAAGCAGCAAGGCGCATTAAAAGGAAGTCACAACATTTTGAACTCCGAGAAGGCATCCTTTACAAGCGCTCTTTCTTGCAGCCGTGGCTGCGGTGTGTTGGACCACGCCAGGCGGCTTACGTCATCAGTGACATACATTAAGGGTTGTGCGGCATGCATGCAGGCCCACGATCCGTAGTAGCTAGAGCCTTACGAACAGGTTATTATTGGCCCACCATGCACAGAGACGCGCGCGACATGATTCGCAAGTGCAACGATTGCCAAGTGCATAGGCCAATACCGCGCTACCCGCAGCAGGAGCTTACACCTATCACGTCCCCATGACCATTTTACAAGTGGGGAATTGACATTGCAGGACCATTTCCTGTAGCTGCGGGGGGGGGGGGGGGGGGGGTTAAATTCTTGATTGTTGCAATGGACTACTTCACGCGATGGATAGAAGCCAAGGCAGTTAAGTCTATCACAGGAAAGCAGGTCAAGAAATTTGTATGGGAACACATTGTGTGCCGTTTTGGTCTACCAGGAGAGATCATCTCGGACAACGGCAAGCAGTTCACGGACAACCCATTCAAAGATTGGTGTGCATCATTAAACATCAAACGACGCTTCGCATCTGTCAAGCATCCACAAACAAACGGCCTCGTCGAACGAGCAAATAGAAGCTTGGGGAATGGAATCAAGGCGCGTCTGGACGAACGAAATGGCAAATGGGTCGATGAGTTATCACATGTGCTATGGGCGCATAGAACTATGATCAAAACAGCCAACGGAGATACTCCATTTGCATTGGCTTACGGCACTAAAGCCGTTATACCAGCAGAAATAGGGATGCCTACCATCCGCACGGCGGAGGTTAATGTCGTCACAAACGATGAACAACTGCGAATCAACCTGGATCTGTTGGAAGAAAAAAGGGAAATAGCAGCCATTAATGAGGCTAAGTCCAAGGCTAAGATGAAGGCTTATTATGACGCCAAGGTCAAGGGTGTTTCTTTTCGACCGGGAGACTACGTCTATCGTGCTAACGAAGCGAGTCGAGTGGAGAATACAGGGAAACTGGGCCCTAAATGGGAAGGACCGTATGAAGTCACTGAAACCTTGGGACGAGGCGCGTACAAGTTACGTGACATGGATGGCCGCGACCTAGAGCGCACATGGAACATCTCCGATCTCAAAAGGTGCTATCTTTGAAAGCTACGGCTTCCGCATGGGTACTTTGCTATAGGCAGTCTTAATAAAGAACCATGCGGTTTTATTTGTTTTTCTTATGTTTGTTTAGTTTCCTTTCTTGTTTTCTAGGACTTGTCGTCATTATTCAAACGAAAGTGTAAACGTTCTAATAAAATGCCGTGGTGTCTAGCTAGCTCCACGGCCTGTTTCGTGCAAATCATTTTCCTTTCTTTGTTAGATTCTTTGTTAGTCGTATGAATTTTACTTGTATTGTAATATGCCATGTTTCATTCGTATGCATTCTTTCAAATTAACGTACATGTACTATACGCCTCCAGGCGGGGTAAGAGGATTAAGTGAACCTACTAATTCAACTTGCCGCGTAAGAGGGATGCAACCCCAGCCGCACGGATCATGTATCCTTACTAGACGCCTTACTCACAAGACGTTGTGATAAGTTTCTTGTGCACCGTACCCACACGGTACTTCGCATAGTAAAGACGCACGTCGCATGTCTAGTAAATGATAGACTTGTATGTATTTTCCTTTTTTCTTTGTGTGTACGACGTGATACATCATGCGGCATTGAAATACAATGAAATACACAAGTTTCAAAATTAACAGTAAACAAAATGGCCGTGGTGGTCACGGACTTCTAAATAAAAGGGCAAGTTATTACATATATGTCTTGGCCGTGTACATACACGGACGAATATAATCACAAGTGTTTACAACATATCAGTTACAAGGGGGGAAGGAATTCTCCTAGATCCTTCTTCCCTTCTTCAATTAAAGCACGAAGGGCCTCCCCACGAGCATCTTTCCCATCCTGAACTTTGACTGCAAAAGCATCTAGAGCTTCTCCAAGCAGCTTCTCACCTGACATGGCTTTGGATACAGAATCATAAGTAGCCAGCGTCAAGGGAATTGGATCAGCACTTAGCCGGGACATTATTGCTTCGTTTGGAGCATCTTTCATGGCTTCAAGCTCGTCCAGGAGGGGGTTTTGAAGGTCTGCCAAGGCATCCATGGACGCAGTCATCTTACCCGCTACGGAGGGGTTGTGATACGGATGCTGTATGATATCCTCACCTTTTGCGATCATCTCCGCAGCTTGGACCAGGCCTTCATGCCTACCACGGTCGATCCCATCAGATACAACCCCAGCAAATGCCTGCAGTAGGTGTGGAGCGTTCAGGGCCCCACTTACGGCAAGCCGCAGTCCTTGCCCGATAATCCACCTATGACCGGCTGTCGCGGTTAGTAGGGGGGGGCATACTTTCTCCACGCAGCTGACAACCACCTTGCTCAACTCTTCATCAGCTAAGGCAACTTGATTTTCAAGGTTGGTTTGAGCCTGCGTCAATTCCTCCTTCAGTGCGTCACGCTCTTGGGCAATGCTGAATGATTGCACGGTCACTGCCTTAGTAGCAGCCTCAGCCGCAGACACCTGCGTATGAAATTTGGAGTTACTACAAGAATACATACTTTTTTGGACTACATGCATACAAGAAGTAGGAGTGTATGTACAATATTTCTGAAAATTTACCTTCTCGTTTGATGCGGCTACGAGGGCCTCCAACTCAGCAATACGCCTCTCTCTGGTATCGGCGTGAAGTGCTTGCTCCTTCACCGTCGCCTCGACGGTCGGTAATGCCGCCTGCAAGGATGCGATTGTCTTCTCGTTCTTCACGACCATTGCCTCACGGCGGGCTATCCTTTTGTCGGCACGGCTCACATTAGTGAGGGCCTTAATCAGACGGCGTCTTAACGCGGCACCCACCGTCACCTGATGTGCGGATGATACATCAAACTGTTCAATCAGGGCCTCATGATCTAGTTCATCTAAATCCTGTGCGAGGGCAGGCGGGGTGATGTGTTCGATGAATTCTGAACACTCGGATTCGGCCTCCAGCCGTGTCAAGCTCGATAAGTTCCATGCTAAGCGCAAGCTCTCTTCTGGCCCCTCGGGGTGCGGCTCCTTGGCACGTGCGGTAACAGGTGATGGGGGATTGTTGGTAGCCGCGGGGGATGGATTTCTCCCCACTTCTTCTTGTGCTCCGACTGCCGGATTCACCCTGTTGTTAAAAAATTTTAGTCTATATACTTCATACAAAGGTATAAATCATAATTACAAGGGGTACTTACGGGGTGCCAATGTCGGGGTCTGGGCCGGTAGGAGCTACGGCGCTCACAGGGGCGACTTGCAAGATGGGCCCTTCCATGGTCGGGGTAGGGTCGGCTTGGGCAGTTGTGGTGCTGCTTCCTTCTTGGTATTGTGGATGGTCTTTCCGCAGCTTCTTGGGGGGAGCATTTGCAACTCCGGCCTCCTCCCCAACTTTCATCACCACCCTCCTGGTTGTTTTTCTCTTCTTAGAGGTAAGTGGGGTGGACCCGGAAGCTTGCGTAGTGTCCTCATTGGGATCACGCTCTTCCTCCTGATTGATGGTGCCTCCCTCCAGCAATGGGTCGTCACCGTCTTCGTTCTGAAAGTCTAAAGGGGATTTCTCGATAACAGGCTCTCCTTCGTCCGACCTGGGCTCGGTTGCCTCTTCCAGCGGAATCGTACGGTCGGCTAAAGCTTCTAGCAAGGGGAGCTCATTCGGCTTTAACGGCCGGAATCCCTCCGCCACCTTCATGGGGTCGCCTTGAAGAAGTAGTCCGTGGAGGTTCATCTCTGCAAATGATTGTAGAAGTATATGGGTTAGTAAAATTTTACACATATGTGACAGATCAAATTTACAAGATATATATGACCTACCCTCGCCCTGTTCCGTTAAGAAGCACGGGTATAAGTCATCCCTCCCAAAGTAACGGCGGCTTATCCCTACTAGGCACAGAAAGTGTTCCGGCAATCCTCTATGGAATTCCGTGCGATGGGTATCTAGTATTTTCAGGTCCCGGCTACTATAATCTTTGGATTTGGGCGGATAATCCTTTGGGGCTTTGGTTTTAAGTACGAAGGGAGTGGGGAATACTTTCTCATCTACAAAGAAGTAATGGTCGTACCAATTCTTAAGGGAGTCAAGAGGTTTCCTATATGTCATCGGGGCATTCCCGGGTCGTTTCTTGAACGACAACCACCCGTTCACTAATTGGGGAAAGTAGAAAGCCCTAAAAAGGTTCACGGTGGGGGTTACTCTGCAGGTATGGCATGTAATCTCAAACTGGTTGATTTTACACGCCCCTATACAGTGGAGCTGGGTGATATGAAAGTCATAATACAAAAGAAGGTCTACCAAGAACTTGGACAACGGAATACGGTAGTTGGCTGAGTCAAACAGGCGTGTGTATATGCCTATTTTCCCCGCCGGTGCATCCGTAATAGCCTCACCATCACCCGGATAGGTGGGGTGCACACTTTCGGGCACATAATACTTCGACAGGAAGTCGAGGTATTTCTCCGCAGACATCACGTTCAGGACGTCCGTGATGAGGGGATTATCCTTGACCATATTTTATGAAAAGGTTTTTAAAGGCATGATAATCTAACCTGCGGTGACGGATATCCGTGGAAAAGAAGGCAAAAATTTTGGAGATAAAAGCTCGAGATTAACAATGGCGGAAGAATGAGTGAGTTGTGTGTAACATACACGCATACCCACTCTTATATAGGGTAGCCTCGGTTTCCGAGGTGCCGTGGATCTTCGACACGTGTCAGTCACATTCCCTATCCAATGGATAGGGTTTCTGACATTTCTGCAACAACAGTGGGGGACCCACGGGTCACTTCTTAAACAGTTTTGCGTGGCTCGAGGATGGGCAGTAATCATGCACTTTTTGCAGACATGCGACTGGGTTATTGATTATCATTAATGCGACTGGATTCCTGTCGGGTTATGCGGCTCTTACGTAAGACCGTATTTAATGTTACATTTAAGTTGTCTCGGCCGATATGTGCGGCTGAGGTAGTATTCATTACAAAATCCTACGAAGGGGTGCCACGTGCGGCCAAAACAACAAAAATTTAAATGTCTCATTTCTTGTCTTCCCTTGGTATGTCCGGAGAGCATCTTGATAGTCTAGAGGTTACGTCTACGACTGTAACAACTAGACTGGGGGACATGATGACGTATAGTCCCCAACCGGGTCATGAGCCCGGCCCACGGGTACTACCCGTATCCGGCCCATCACAGATGGGTGGATAAATGTCATTCAGGCTTATGGGTTTGAGTGAATAGTAACCGCACATGTGTACGGCCCACGGCCCAAGGCGGCCGACATAAGATTAGACAGAATCATATTCTGTCTAGGAATATCTTTATCCCAATAAGAGAGAATATTCACTACCAGAATTAGAAGATAACAATCATTCTAATTCTGGTGCTTATCTCTTCCTTGGGGCCGAAGCATCACTGAAAGCCCACTAGGGTTTCACTGCCTATAAAAGGAACCCCCAAGGGTTCCACAAAGGTATTACGACTTGTACTCTAAACTCACATAAACCTTAAACCGATTACTTACTCTCACGCTGGAGTCTAATCGTGGGAAACATTCCCACGGTAAGCCTAACGCGTGCCGTTTAGTGTGCAGGATCCCAACCAAACGATTCACTTGGTGCAGGAGCCGGAGCCCAGCCAACCCGAATTAAGCCTAATTCGGGTCTAGCAAGGATCAACCAACTTTTGCATCAACAATGATGATTCAGATTGTACTAAACCTTATAGAAAAAATACAGAGTCATCGAATGATCAAATAAGAAAGATAAAAGTTGATTATATTAATTGTGATAATGACCTTGAAAACTACAAACATGCTTTAGAACAGCTAGAGTCCATTCATATTGTCATATTTGAGAGAGATGCTAAAGAAAATAATGATTCCATTAAGGAATTAACTGCTGAATTAGAAGTTTTTAGATCTAATAAGAAGATAGATGAACAAACTGTTGAAAAATTTGGAAAAGCTTCTAAAGATTTAACAAAAGCAGTTGAAATTGGGCAGTCTCCTAGGGACAAAACATGTTTTGGTGTAAAAAATGAGCATGCTACCATACCACCACCACCTGCCAATATACATGCACCATTTCCTAGAAAAAATTTGTCTTGGACTGGTCTCTCTTGTTTCAAAAAGCAGAAAGATATTGAATTTGACTTAAATGCATACAAACCTAATAATTTAGAAACAGAAGAACCACTAGTGAAAACCAGTGTTGTTAGGGACTTTGAAAAGGAACAAATTGCTTTAAAACAATGGAAAATAGATAACCCTGTTCTTTTTTCAAGAGAAGGACTTTTTGGAAGTGATTCAAGTTCTAAGAGTAGTTCACCCAAATCTAAATCAAGATCAAAGCCCTCTAAGTCTAATGTTAAATATGCTGGTATGTATAGGTCTTTTAGAGGTAATCAGAGAAATTAGAATGACCAAAAGTCTCATCAATTAGGAGAAGACTTTGTGATAAACACCAAACCTTGTTTCACCTGTGGCAGTTTTGATCACACTTATCAAGACTGTCAGGCACCAATGGAAGTGGTGGCTGCAAATCCTTTAAAGGAAATGCAACCAAAAGCCATTCTTCTGAATGCATGGGCAAAATCCTTTTCCCCCGCTAAGTAAGTTGCCCTTGCTTTGAGAAACAAGGTATCTGATAAGTATGTAGTTCATGCTCTAAGAAGGGTGAATGATGCATGTCCCAAGTCTAGCTCTTACATGACCAAACCAGTACCTCATACTGCATATAAATATGTCTATAGACCCTACCAGCACACCAATAGAGGCCAAAACAAAAGATGGATTCCCTATGCTAAACATAGGGATTCCCCTGCTAAGTCTAGAGTATCCCCTGCTAGCAAAGTTTTGCCCTCTAGAAACATGGGCAGATGGGGAAAAGCTGTGAAAGCCTCAGCTCGTTGGGTTTGGGTACCCAAAAGGGGTACTCAATCCAATGGTGTATCTCTAGTCTTTGACAAGCTATCCTATATTGATACACGAGGTAGATCCAAGTCTGTAATGGCTTGGGTCCCCAAGAGAAACTAAATTGTTTTTCTTTTTGGAGGTGACAAAGTAGACCAGGAATGATAAAGCATATTGGGATAGTAGATGTTCAAGGAGCATGGCTGGACATAAATCATATATGTCTAACTTTGTTCCCCTGCATGACAATGATGGTGTTTCTTTTGGAGATGGGCATGGAACAATCACATGAAAAGGAATTATTGTCACCAATAGAATGACATTTGACAATGTTTACTTGGTGAAAGAGCTTAAGTACAATCTCTTCAGTGTGTCCTAGATGACTGATGACAAGAACTTTGTCCTGTTTACAGATACTGAATGTCTTGTGTTGGGGAAGGAGTTTGTTTTACCACCAAACACTCCTATTGTGCTCAGAACACCAAGACAAAAGAATATGTACACAATTGATCTCAAGGACATCTCTCTTCAAGACAATGAAACCTGTTTCATTGCCAAAGCTTCAGTTGATGAATGCAAGAAATGGCATAGAAGACTTGGGCATCTCAACTTCAAGAACATGAACAAACTGGTCAAATATAATCTGGTTCATGGTCTTCCTTCCAAGTCCTTTTCCAATGATCATACTTGTGTTGCTTGCCTGAAAGGGAAGCAGCATAGAGCCTCTTGCAAGTCAAAAACAAGCATGTCCACTACCAAGCCATTGGAATTACTGCACATAGGGTTCATCAATCAGATTGAACTTTCCAAAAGTATGAGGGTAGTGACCATGAGATCAGACAATGGTGGTGAATTCAGAAACAAGAAACTGGACACTTTTTGCACAAACAAAGGAATAAAGAGTGAATACAGTATAGCAAGAACACCTCAACAAAATGGAGTTGCAGAAAGAATAAATAGGACACTTATTGAAGTTGCAAGGACTATGCTATATGATTCCAAGCTTCCAGTTATCTTTTGGGCTGAGGCTGTAGCCACGGCTTGTTATGTTCAAAACAGTGCCTTGGTGGTAAGTAATAAGTGTGAAAACACTTATCCTTTTACCACTTATTTCCAATAATAACAAGACCAAAACGTGTATGTTATGTCGTAAAAGTCGGAGTTATGCGTGGTTTGTGTTTTTATTGTGTTTCAGGACAAAGATATGAAAAAAGGAAGAAAACACGGGCTTTCACGGGATTTTATCGAAGAAAAAGACAAAAGACGAAGTCAAAAGATCAAAAGTTCAAGAAGAACGGAAGTCAAAGGCTTATTCTAAAGATTTATCGAAGAAAAAGTCTAAAGACGGAAGTTTAACAAAGTCGAAGAACCAAGTCTACTAAAAGAAGAAAATTAGAAGACGAGTTCAAATTATCATTCGATTAATCCCGAGACAAAGTCGAGAAAGACGAGTTATTTAAAAGTCGAGAAGAAAAGAAGAAAGAGAGAAGACACAAGACCCTCCCCTTCTCCTATATATACCCTCCTAATCCTTCATTAGGAGGGTGTTAGTTAATTAGTCTTTATTTTCTTATTTTAGTAGGCAATTAGTGTGTTTTTACTTTTTCTCTCTCTAGTTTTTCTTTTAAGTTTTTTTAATCTTCATCTTAATCTTGTAACTTTGAATCTTAATCTTCAGTTTAATCAAGCTTATTTCATATCTCCCATTCTACCTTTCTTGGTGATTTAATTAATCACGTAGTTTTCTTAATCAAGTTGATTGTGTGATTGATTTGTTCATGTGATTGATCTTATGGTTTTGATGTGGTGGATGATTTAGCTTATTATGTTCATTGCTTAATAGTTTTTAGCTTATTTTTAATTAAGTTGATTTGATAGATTAATATTTTTAATTAAAAGTTGATTTTAATATTTTTATTATTTTATGTTTTATATAGTTTTTAATTTGTGGCTTATTTAGTTTTTCTTAAAATCAATTTGGTGTTAGTTTTGGTTAATTGCTTATTTGGTTGTGCTTATTTTTGGCTTATTTTGGATCGTATCTGTTACTGTTATCTGTTTATTAAACATCTTCGGAAAAGGGTTTATAAATCCGAAGATTACCCATTATTCCGAACTTATTGTTTATCCGGAATTTCTTTCTTTTCATTTTATTCCGAAGATATAGTTTTTATCCGAAAACCCATATTCCAAAAAAGCTATTAATCCGAATATCCATATTCCGAAGATTTCATATTTTTCCGAAATTAGTTTTTTCTGAATTCTCCTTTATCCGAAATTATTCATATTCCGAAAATACTTACTTATTCCGAAAAACCTTACTTTTCTGAAAAAATCTACTTATTCTGAATATCCATATTTTTCCGAAAATCTATCCATTATCCGAAAATCACAGTTCATTCCGAATTAAGCCATTATTCCGAAATAACCCTTTTTTCCGAAAATGCTTCCTTTTCCGAAAAACATGCTTTTATCCGAAAACTCTTCTTATTCCGAAAATCATGGATTATTCCGAAATTATTAGCTTTATCCGAATTAAGGGCTTTATTCCGAATTAAGGGCATTATTCCGAAAATACTCAATTATTCTGAAAAGCAATAGATTCCGAAGATAGTAGTTATTCCGAACTTGTTGATTTTTCCAGAGATTCAGAGATCAGTTTACACAGTTAATCAAGGTTAGATTTCTTAGTTATTTTTATATATTTAGCTTTTATGTTTACAAGTAGATTAGACAACCAAAAGCTCCCCCTTTCAGTGACCAACACCAACTATTCCACTTTGAACCGTGATCAATTCGAATAGATACCAAGAACGATTGAGTACACATATGCCAAAACCCATTAAAGTCATCTTATCATTAAGGCACACAGCAAGACCCCTTATCAACTGTTCAATGGAAGACCCCCTTTAATTGACTTCTTTAGACCATTTGGATGTCATGTGATCATTCTGAACACAATTGACAATTTTGGCAAGTTCAATGAAAAAGGGGATGATGGGTACTTTATTGGTTATTCATTAAACAGCAAGGGATATAGGGTCTTCTATAAGAAGACAAGCAAAGTGACAGAAAATCTCCATGTAGATTTTCTTGAGGACAAGCCTGAAGATGTACAAACAGGTCCTGATTGGTTCTTTGACATTGAAGTTCTTTCAAAATCCATGAATTATGTGCATGTTGCTTTGCAGAATACTAACATTTCAGGTACAAAAGAACCAACTACTGTGGAGAAGCCACCATTGAGGTACATGACTGTACCCTCACTGTTTCCCATTGATGATGCTGCTACAAAAACAAGTGAAGAAGATGTTACATCTCAAAGGAAGAAGCAACCAATCCCTTCCCCTGCTAAGTCAACTTCTAAAAGCAGTAGAATGGCTGAAAGTAGTGGAATCCAGGACTCCCCTGCTAGACCAAATGCTTCCCCTGCTAACAAAAAACCAGTTGTCAATGATGTTAATGATGAAGAAAGAGAATCCCACTCATTTCCTCATCTTCACCTATCTCTGGTGGTCCACTCATTTCCAGTAGTGGAAGCAGAATAATTAGGAATGGAGGTCTAAGTTATTCAGAGCTGCATTCAGCTCATCAGCATCCATCCCTCAGTCATGCAGTATCATTTGGAATCTCTTTTGAGGATTTCTTTTCCAATCAAGATAGTCCCATAAATTCTGATTTGGAAGAGGATGAAACAGAAGTAATCATGAGCATGCAGCCTACCTACAGAATCAATAAAGATCACCCCCAATCACAAATCATAGGTGATCCTGAAGCTCCCAAACAAACAAGGTATTCAACAAAGGAAAACATCTTCATTGCAAACATCACTATGAAGTTTAATCATGACAACATGCAATGTTGTCTGTTTACTACCTTTTTGTCACAAGAAGATCCAAAGAAGATTTTTCAGGCCTTAAATGATTCCAGTTGGATTGAAGCTATGCAAGAAGAACTCTTACAATTTGACATCCAAGAAGTATGGATTCTGGTAGATTGTCCAAAATGGGCAAGGCCTATTGGGACAAAGTGGGTGCTCAGGAACAAAAAGGATGAGAAGGGTATTGTAGTCAGAAACAAAGCAAGGCTGGTAGCACAGGGATATACTCAGAAAGAATGTACTGATTATGAGGAGGTCTTTGCTCCAGTAGCCAGAATTGAAGCCATCAGATTGTTTTTGGCTTATGCTTCCTTCATGGACTTCACAGTATACCAAATGGATGTTAAGAGTGCCTTTTTATATGGCACCATTGATGAAGAAGTTTATGTTATGCAACCTCCAGGGTTTGAAGACCCATAACACCCAGACAAAATGTACAAGGTGAAGAAGGCTATGTATAGACTTCACCAAGCTCATAGGGCATGGTATGGAACTCTTTCTAAGTACATGTTAGATAATGGCTTCAACAGGGGTAAAATTGACCAGACCCTGTTTATCAAGAAACAAAAGGGTGACTTTCTTTTGGTACAAGTATATGTGGATGACATCATCTTTGGATCCACAAACTCTTTGCTTAGCAAAGAGTTTGCCAAGTTGATGTAGGATAAATTTCAAATGAGTGCAATGGGTGAACTCAACTTCTTTTTGGGGTTACAAGTTCAGCAGAGGAAAGATGGAATCTTTATCTCACAAGACAAATATGTGGCTGAAATTGTGAAGAATTTTGGAATGTGTGAAAGAAAGAAAGTCTCCACTTCCAATGGATAAGGAGCATCCATGGGACAAAGAGGGCCCTGGGAAACCTATTGATGTCAGAAATTATAGGTCCATGATTGGATCTCTCATGTACCTTACAGCTTCAAGATCTGACATTATGTTTGCAGTCTTCTTATGTGCAAGATACCAAGTGGCACCTACAGAGTGCCATCTGTTTGTTGTGAAGAGAATTTTTAGGTATCTGAAGTGTCATCCAACTCTAGGACTTTGGTATCCCAAGGAGTCACCATTTGAGTTGGTATCCTATTCAGATAGTGATTATGCTAGTGACAACAATGATAGGAAGTCTACAACAGGTGGATGTCAGTTTTTGGGAAGAAGGCTTATATCTTGGCAGTGTAAAAAGCAGACTATTCTGGCCACATCCACAACTAAAGCTGAGTATGTAGCAGCTGCTGCATGCTGTGGACAAGTTCTTTGGGTTCAGAACCAGCTGCTTGATTATGGGTACAATTCTCTTAAAACCAAGATATTTATTGACAATAACAGCACCATTTGTATTATTAAAAATCATGTTTTTCATAGCAAGACCAAACATATTGAAATCAGACATCATTTTATTAGAGATTGTTTTGAAAAAGGGTTGATTGTCCCAGAGGCAATTGATACAGAACTTAATGTTGCTGATCTTTTGACAAAAGCTTTTGATGTGGGGAGGTTTCAGTACTTGGTTGCAAGTATTGGAATGGTCACTCCCTAAAAATTGATGTCTAATTTGTCTTGTATATTCAGGATTTCCTTATTGTTGTTGTTGTACATATGTTAGTCACTTTTTCCATTATTCTTCATTCCACTGCTTTTGTACAAAGATTCCCCTGCTGGGGTTCATCCCCCTGATAGGGCATTGTCCCCTGCTAAGAGGTTTTCTCTTCAGTTGGGTTTGTTCTTTTTAAAGTGGTTATATGTGGTTTTTAGACTAACAATGTAGAGATCCAAATGGCGCATACTACACTATGGGAGGACCAGGTATATGCTCTATGTTTTAGGTGAGGTTAGGTCACACCTTTTGGATTAAGGGTATCCTTAGGATACTCCTATATGATTCTAGATCTATCCACTGGTGAGTAGGGGTCCAGAATGATGAAGACTTGCTGCAAAGCTTGTTAGAGTTCTAAAACCTTAAGGCACTGTAATGTGTACTTAAAATTCTTTATTCACCAGCTTGCTGTCTAAATTAAGTTTTTTAGTACATATTGCCAAGACCAATTAACCATAAGAAGGGAATGGTAGGGCTGGAGACTGGGGTATGCTTATTTTCTTGGGTTGACCAGGTGCAGGGTTGCTTATGTGTTAACTCTTTTTGTTTAGAACTTTGCTGAATGAATGACTCTTGAGTTTCTATGTATCTAACTTGTGTCTACACGGGTGTACATTAGAGCAGAGCTATTTAGCATTGATCTATTCATGATTAGTCTAATACCCTTAGGAAAGTTTCCCCTGCTTTCAATTTTGATACCTTTGCTTATTCAACATCCCCTTGTTTGACCGTTGACCGACAATACCGTTACCCTGCTTATAGCCGTTGGGCCTGCTAGCTAAATTTTTGGTTAGGGAATATTTTATTCTTTTCAAAAGATATTTAAGGCGCTTTCTTCGCTGATTGGTAATCTTTTCTTTATTATTTCAAATAAATTACTTTCTTATCAAGATTCATCTCTGATATTTTTTCAATTTGAAAATTTGGTCCAATCATAGCTCTTCAATTCGCCTATATAAACTTAATTCCCTTAACCAGCAGGTCTACCTCTCTCCTTCGACCAAATCCCACTAAACTTTCACCACTATAAACCTTCAAACATTTTCAACATTTATCATGTCTCTTAAAATTGTTGCTAATCACAATAAATTGCTTTTACACATGATGAAACAACAGAATTTACTGATGCAGTGACTCTTCTCACAATCAAATTCCACTCACTCCCATTATGATGAAACAAATCAGACAAGAAGCAGCTAAAACAAAAGCAGCCATACACAAACCATCTGATTCCCCTACCAAACCTGATGATACCCCTGCCAGCTCTCTACCCCCTGCTGATCCACAACAAGAAAGGAGAACAAAAATCAAGTTTGCCAGGTCTCCCTTGCCTGGTGAATCTTCAAAAGTAGCAGAGAGGAGAGTCTCCAAAAGGTTGGAGCACACTGAAGGTTTGGCTGCCACTACTGTCTCATCCTCAAGGGATGAACAGGATAGTGACACCATAAGTAAGTCCTCTCCCTCACTCAGTGATACCCAAATAGGGGAGAAATCCCCTTATAGGGTTCAGAGCAGAATGCAACCATTGTCCATTTTGGAATTGACGAATATGTGCATTAGCTTGAAAGAGAAAAATGCACAACTTGTACAAACTATCAAAAAGCAAGGTCTGGTTATAAATAATCTGGAGATCAGATTTGCTACACTGGAGGGGAGGAGAAAGCCTAAGCTTATTGTATCCACAGATGAGGATGCTTCCAAAGGGGAGGAAGTTCCTAACATAGATGAATCTACTCAGTGGTATGCATTTCCTAGTGAACAGGATCTAGGACAAGAAAAGATGGTTAGTGATGAGAAAGGAAGTGATAAGGGGAGTGCTACAAAAGATATTGCCCAAGCCTTGCTGAATATGGGCAATTAAGGAGAAGCCCCTGCTTCTACAAAAGTTTCCCCTGCTAAGGTTGATCCCCCTGCTATAAGTCCTTCCCCTGCTAAACCTATTACACAAACATTTGTTAGGAAGAACAGAAGGTAACCAGCTCAGAAGGGAATAAGAATTGGAGAACCTGCACCAAAAGCAAAACCATTAGTGGATCCAAAAGATAAGGGAAAGGGGATAATGATTGAACAACCCAAGAGAAAGTACAAACTTAAAATGCCTGAACAACTAAGGGCTCAAGAAGAGTATGATGAACAGGTAGCTCTCAGACTTCAAGAGGAAGAGCTACACATACAAGATCAGAGAATGCAACAGATGAGGCCCAAAGAAATGCTTAAAGAGATTGAAATCATGCATAGAGAGCTAGATGAAAGGGTGCCTCATGTTCAAGAATTTCTAGATCAATGGGAAAAGGAGTTGGTAAATGCTCCTTTGGAATATAGGTATAAACTGACTCTTTTAGTGTTTAACTATCAAAAGGAATATCTGGAAAGAAGGGTGAGTCAGATTTAGAAGGAAAAATATTTAAGGTCTGAAAAGGGGAGGCTGGCACACTACAAGGTTATGCTCAAAAGACACAAGAGGTGGACTGATGCTCACTTTAAAGACATGACCTTTGAGGATATAGAGAAGGCAGTCAGACCAGTTCTAAGAGAGACAAATGTGGATGAATTCATAGGTATAAACACTCCTGAAGAGGTTGAGTATCTCAGGAGGCAAAAGGAGATGATAGAGAGAGCTAGGGAGTCCATAAAAAGAAAGGCTGAAGGAACAACAGTGGAAACAACACAAGCAGGTGCATCATCTCAAGCAGGTGCATCATCACAAGCAGGTGCAACTTTTCTAGCAATTGAGAGATCTGTTCTCAGTACACAGAGAGCAGCCAAAAGGTTAATAAGGATGGAAAAGGTTGTTATATTTACTAAGGAGACTCAACATCCCCCAATGAAGAAATAAATAAGCAACTGATTGTGCAAAAGAATGATGAAATCTCACCTAGTGAGTTTGGGAAGAAGTATGCCATAGTGGAATATGTTGTTTATGAACACAGGGGGGATGACTTGGTGGAAGCTTACAAGAGCTAAAAATACAGCACATACATTTTTGAGCCTAGATCTGATGTTTCAAACTTTAGATAGTGAGGACTTAGATGATCTATGGAAGCTTTTGAAGAAGACATTTGCTGCAAACCCTCCTACTGTGGATGGTGTAGAGAAGGATTGGGTGATTTGGGAATGCATGCACATGATGTATGAGCATGAGATGTTTGATCCCATCTTTGATGCAATAAATGGGGGAAATCTACTATATTGGAAGTTGTTTACCAATTCTGGGGTTTATGAGGTAGCCATGGAAGGTTTAAGTATTTATTTGCTTAATCATCATTATTATCCTTTCACTCAAGAGACCTCGAAGAAACTGGAACAGACTGATTTGATTGTAGATGCTAAAGCACCTGTTGCTTATGATTTGGTAAGGTTAATGTATAGTCAACTTTGGCCAGGAACTTTGTAAGCATCCTCATCAACTAGCATTTATTTAGAAACTTGTATTTAGGCTAAAGCGTAAGTTTAGGGGAGGATTGTTGGGAATAAGTATAAGAGTATTAGTTCCCCCTGCTAGTTGGTCGGAGTTTCCCCTGCTAGTTGATGAGGATGCTTACAAAGTTCCTAGAGTAAGTTCCCCCTGCTAAATAACAAAGGCAGGAGGATTGGTGACCCTGCTGGAAGTCAAAGACCCTACTACTAGATAAACTTGGAAGAGATTATGACGCGTTTCTGTTACTACTCCAAGATAGTTTCCTAGTTTGTTAGTAGTGATCTTGTACGTAGGTTCTTATGCTATAAAAGGACTCACTAGGTTGTCATGTAAAATATATCTTTCTCTGTTCATTTCATTTCATACTTTAAGGTTTTGTAACCCTAATACCACTACTGGGTATTCTTATATCTATGATATATTAAAGTTCAACGTTTGATTTAAACATTTGTTCTTGTGCTAAACATTATATTTCGCATCTTGTTTGGTTACTTTGTGTTGCAAGGTTTCTCTAGTGTTAGATTGAGTTTACTCTTTCTATCAAAACCCTTAAACAAGCTAAGGTTTAAGATCTGAGTTTGGGATCAATAATTTTGACACTAACTTTGTATTTTACTAATTTAATTTTCTCTATTATTCTTTCAGGAAAATGGTCTATGCTTTAGAGTTTGAATAGATACTCTTATTTGTTACAAGAATGAAATAATGGAAGAAGCTTCTTAAGGATGAGCTTTAGGGAAATAAAACAGAAACTTGAAATATATTTGGTTTTTATTTGTTTTTAAGAATTTGGGATATTGTTTGTTTTTTGGAACTATTTTTGTTTTTTGTTTTATTTTTGTATGATCATAATCTTTTTTATCGTACAATATAACTCGAGGAATTTTATTGCATCACCAAAAACTCAAGAAGGTTAATCTCCAAAATCCTTTTTCATATTTTGATTCTACGAAAAATGATCTATCACTTGAAGTAGATGCTATCAACTATTTATTTATGAGTTTGATTACGAGCTATCTAAAACCATGTTGTCAATAGTAGCCTATTTCTATGCTTAGTTATCAATATATGGGAGCGTCTATCATCTTTATATTCTGGGACAATCAAATCTATTATTATTACCGTTTTAACTGTCGTGCAATATAACTCGAGGAATTTTATTGCATCAGCAAAAACTCAAGAAGGTTAATCTCAAAAATCCTTTTTCATATTTTGATTCTATTTTTATAATTAACTAATTTATTTAAGTCTATTATTCTTTCATGAAAAATGATCTATACCTCCGAGATGAAGTAGATGATGTTCTTTATTTCAAGGATGAAACCATGAAAGAAATTTGTAAGAGATGAGCTTTTAGGGAATAGAACAGAATCATGAAAAATGATCTATCACTTGAAGTAGATGCTATCAACTATTTATTTATGAGTTTGATTTTTTATTATCCTCATGTTCATGTAATGATTTACCATTATCTTATTTGTGTATCTTTCTAATTACTTTATCATTTAATAAAATTAATATTCATTAAGATGTATTTAAATCTACAGTTCCATATTCTCAACATTTTAATCTACAGTTTCATATTCTCAACATTAATTTAAGCATTGTAACTCTACTATCATTGAATTACTATATATACAAGTTGTCATTCCTACCTTAGCATATTATCTAAGCATGTCAACACAAACACCTAACTCACACAGCAAAGAGATCAAGGATCAAAGCTTAGCAGGAGTTACAAAAACTATAAACAATCATGATGAAAACGTTGCACCAGTTGGAAAAAGAATCATATTGCCTTCAAGCATGAAAAGTAAAGTCACATACGAGTCGCTTATCAACGACTCAGTTCTTCGCAAGCGTCGGAAGCTCAACATAGAACACCCAACAACTTCATAGACTATAAGGAAAACTGAATTAAATAAGAAAAGGCTATCAGCATTAAGCTACTATGTTACTCATCTTCCAATTTGAATAAAAGATGTTTGTTTCAATCATGTTTGGTTTGTTTCTTTTATTATTTGCATCTGTTTATATTCTTATAACTGTAAAAAACAGCATCTGGCAACAATTATGTAAATAACGCTTTAAATTAAGTTTGTTTAATTAATAATATTATAAATAAAGCTTTTATTTTCACAAAAAAATATGATAATTTAGTTAAATAATTCCAAAGGTCAAGTATTGAATAGATTGAACTACAAAATTCAGTACGTTTTTAAAACTCAAACATCATGTTCATATAAATCATTTTATAATTCCGAAATCACTATGAATGAAGGTATGTTTAAATTTATTCATTTCATATATTTAGTTTTTTAATCTACATAAAATTCAGTCTATGCTAATCAAACAGGAAGACAACCTAACACTAGCTTTATTCCATCTTTATCGAATATGCTTAATAATTTCATTACAATTCAATCGAAAACAACTGTCATGCAGGATGGAACCGTGCAGAATTACTGTGGTCTGACACTAACAAACAATCCTATTCAAGAAGGAGGTAAAGGAAGCAATTCGTTTATCTATTCAATACTCTAATGATTTACATGTACTAGAATGCATAAATGTAAGCAAGAACACTACAACTTGCAACCAATCCTAATGTAAGACAGAGGCATATAGGAACTCCTTCTACATGCAATAAATCATTAACAATAGCAGGTAATTTATTTAGCTATATATTTTCCTTTCAAAAAACAATAAAAAAATATTACCTTTATTCAATTATATATTCCATACATGTTGTTTCCAGGAACCTCCCGTCATCGAACACCCAGAAGGGTACCAAAAAAAGCTGGGTTAACATCTAAAGGTAATTTTTATGTATATTAGAAGTTCAAATAGAATATCCATTTATAATTAAAATAACAGTCTAACCTTCAACATAACATCAACCAGGAGCTCCCGTATCCTATAGTAACCTTGGACCTCTATCCTATCAATGTCGGAACTGCCATGCAAGAATGTGGTATGAAGAAAGAAATAATAAAAGTCATAGAGCTGTCAATCCAATATTTTCTTTATGTTGTCAAGAGGGAAAAATACTCTTACCCAAATTCAAAGCAACACCACCACCTTTAGACTACCTCCAAGACTTTGCTAATTCTGCTACATCAAAATTTAGAGAAGAAATTAGGATTTAGAACGGCATGTTCTGCTTTACATCACTTGGAGCTAGAATAGATCATGCAATAAATAATGGAAGGGGGCTGTATACATTTAGGATAAATGGGCAAAATTATCATCGTATTGGTTCTCTACTTCCGCAAGAAGGCCACCAGCCAAGATATGCACAACTTTATTTTTATGATACACAAAATGAAGCCAAGAACCGGATGTCTGCTTTTCTAAACAACGAGACAAGAGATGAAGTGAATGCAACAATTATAGCAGACTTGATATCCATGTTGGACATATTTATTCCTATTGCAAAAGCATTCCGAATGGCACGGGATTGGTGCCATTCTCATCAATCTGTCAATTTTGAATTACACCTTCTTACTGACCGAAAATATACAAAGCAATACAACGCCTCAACTGTTTCTAAAGTAGCAGTGTTGATCACAAATGATTTTGGGGATGGTGAGCCTATTAGGGATATTGTTATTAATAGTAAAGGTGAAGGCCTCAAAAGAATCTCAGAGTTACATCCATCCTACATGGCACTACAATATCCACTATTATTTCCTTACGGTGAAGATGGTTTTCATGAGAAGATTCATTACTATAACAACAAGGGTGCACAGAAAACAAACAGAGGATTTGTTATAATGAAAGAATACTATGCATACATTATTCAACAACGTGCTAACCAAGGCAATACTTTGCTCAAAGGCGGACACCTTTTTCAACAATACTTGGTTGATGCTTTCACTGCTGTTGAGACTCAAATGGTTGAGAAATAATCAAGATACCCTGCGAGTTGATCTCTATCACAATTTGAATGATGTCGTTACAAGAGGAGACACAAATGCAGCCGGACTTGGAAGAAGAATAATTTTGCCCTCAAGTTTCACGGGAGGCCCAAGATATATGATGCAAAATTATCAAGATACGATGGCCTTATGCCGAACATACGGTAATCCTGATCTATTTATAACTTTTACATCAAGTCCTAAATGGCCAGAGATTGCGGAAATGTCGGCTGATATTCCTGGCCAAAAAGCACACGATCGTCCGGAAATTGGAACTTGAGTTTTTAAAATGAAACTCACGGAAATGTTAGATGATCTGACGAAAAAAGGAATTTTTGGAAAAACACGTGCATGTAATATATTACTTCAAATTTTCAATCAATATGACACTTTTGTGATAATTACTAAATTTTGCTAAGATATTGCAGTTGTTTATGTCATTGAGTTTCAAAAGAGAGGACTCCCGCACGCACATATACTGCTATGGCTTGCAGAAGAATGTAAATGGAAAACGACAAGTCAACTTGATGATATCATATAAGCTGAAATGCCATGCCCAAAACAGGATCCAGATGGATACATAGCTGTCACAGATTTTATGTTGCATTGCCCGTGTGGTAAAGGTACGACATGCAACATTGAGGGAAAGTGTTCAAAACGATACCCAAAGCAATTTAATGCAGAAACAATACTTGATGATGATGGTTACTAATAAGTGTGTAAACACTTATCCTTTTGCCACTAATATCAAGGAAAAACAAGACCGAATCATGTGTTTATTGTCGTAAATGTCGGAATTACGCGTGGTTTTGTGTTTTGTGTGTTAAATAGGTACAATTGAGCAAAAGAAGAGAAAACACGGGATTTCACGGTCAAATAGTCAAGAAAAAGTCAAAGACAAGATCAAAAGACCTAAAGTGTGCAAAGATCACGGAAACCAATGAAAACCGACACGAGATTGATGAAAAAGATCGAGGAAGCCAAAACCGAGCTCAACTTTAGAGGATTTAATCTTGTTAAAGATAAACGAGCTTAGTGGGTCCCACATTTGCTCATTTGGGCCCCAAAGCCTATTTTGAGAAGATTATTGATGTTTTGGGACGGTTTAATTTCAAATGGGCCACAAGCCCACTAAACAATCAAAGAACGGATGGAGTAAGCTAAAAAATGGGATAAAACTTGGGCTTCAAGCCCATTTGCTTAACTAAATGAGACGGATGAGAATTTGTTTTTGCTAGCTTGACCGGTCAACACCCTCACACCCCATTAACCCCCACTCTCGTGCACCCTCACACACGTGTAACTTTTTCCCAACCACTCAAATAATAAAACGATTTATTTTTACCCTATCCACCTTTATTTGATCGATACAATCTATGTGAAAACCCACAACTCCTTCTCTCCTACAAAACCAGTTACACCACCTTTAATTTTACCATAAACCCTAATCCTTCCCACACAAAAATTACATACTAGATTTTGGGGCTTTTACCTTTAATAGGTAATTCACCCAATGGGAATTAAATCCCCCAATATTTCGGGGATGAACACTCACTGTGGTCCTCCCATCTCACCAACGTGGCACCATTTGGTTGGCTGTGACAACTCCCTCCACCAATTCCTCCAATAAGGACCCTCCACATCATCATAGAGAAAGCACAACTAGCACACATCTTGCCACGAGGGCAATCCGTGGCTACAAGGCACCTTTTCCACCGTTGATTCAAGAAAGAGAAGAGAGATTAAGGATTAGCGGCCAAGATCAAATTGCTTGGGCACCAAGGAGACCTAGAAGATTCGAGGGTTCCCTATAAATACCCTCCCCTTTATCATGTAATGTTATGCTTTTCTTTATTTATTTAATTTTCAGAAAAATTAGTTGATAGGTTTTAATCTTGTAATTTTCAATTTCCAGTATTGTAATTTTTGATTTGAATTAATGAAAAATTAAGTTTGTTTTAATTCTCGTTTAACTTTAAATTCTAGTTACTGTTCTTAATTAAATCAGTTTATAAAAATATGGTTACTGTTTATTTTTTTTATTATTATTAAAAAAAAATAAAAAATAAAAATAAAGGAAAGTGAATTATTTCCCCCACTGGGAAATATAAAATAAGAAAAAAAAAGGTTACTGTTCGTCTGTCTATTGTCACTGTTCGAGACGAAGAGTTGTTCGATTTTTTTGGTTCGTTTGGGTTCGAAAAATGTTGATGTTGTTGACGAGTAACGGAGGTGTTTGATTTTGGTTTAAGCTCGCTCAGCGCGACGCTTCTTCTCAACGGTTTCGACTAATAGGTTTAATCATTTTTCTCATTTAATTTTTAGTAGATTAATATTAGTATTCTGATTAGTTTAAGGCTGTTTGGATCTGCTTTTGTGTTTACTGCTCAATTTGTTTGGTTTAGGCTGAAATTATTGAATCTGCTTATGTTTTTATTCTGTTTAGTTAAATCTGCTTAAGTGGTATATTTCGGTTTAGTTTTAAATCTGCTTTTGATTTCAGTAGCACTGATTTAGGGAGTAGTTTTTATCTGTTTGATTTTTGCTTTCGATTTGTCTTAATAACTGTTACCTTGTTTGTTTTCAGCTTATCTATTTCGGTTTATTCAGTTTTTTTTAACATCAGCTTATGTGTTGGCTTATTAAGTTTGGACTGCTGAATTGGATCATTTGTCATAGCTTATAGGTTTCTTTTGTTTGTTGGGTGTTGGTTTTGGTTCTAGCTTATTACTGTAGATTAGCTTGTTTACTTGAGCTTATTTGTTCGCTGCTTTTTGAGTTCTGCTTATTGATTGATTGGTTATTTACTTGCTGAGAAAACTGAAACAATTGTTCAGTTTTTGACATACTGTCCAAATATCAAAGTTCCAATAAAAAGTAATAAAAATATTAGCAAAACTTTGCTACTGCCTAGATTCGAACCCTGGACCTCCTGTCCAGGGGCCAAACGTCTCAACCACTCGACCTAGATAGCTTTTTGTTTATTATCTCAATCTTTTTCATTTATATAACGTGAATTTAGGATAGGCAGTTTTTTTATTTAAATTAGTTTAAATCAATTTAAAGTTTTGTTATTATTTAATATTTACTTAAATCGGTTTTAAATAAATACAAAAAGAAAAAAAAATAATATTTTATTTAATTTCTTTAAAATTTTAAATTAGATTTAATTTACTTTTATTTTTAAATTTAAATTAGTTTAAATATTTTTATTTCACATTTATTTTCAAATTAGTTTAATTTACTTTTAGTTACAATTTTTAATTAGATATAAGTTTATTTTCAAATTAAATAGTTTATAAAAGTTAAAATTAAGATAGTTTTCTTTGAATTAAATAGATTTTATTATTAAATAGTTTAGTTCAAAATATAAAAAATATTGACACCAAAAACAAGTTAAGTTGAAACGTTAAACCGGAAATCAAATTCGAGTCGAATCGAGAAAAAACGAACTTAATTGCTTTAATTGATACATATAAAATCCTAGTTTCAGTTACCCAGTTTATCGTCGAAGGGATTTAAAAGTTACTATTGTTAAAGGGAAAGTCGCATACACAAACAAAAATGTGGTGCCTCACAATCGATATCTTCTACTCAAATATCAGGCCCACATCAATGTTGAATGGTGTAACAGGTCAAAAGCAATTAAGTATTTATTCAAATACTTAAACAAAGGACCGGATCGAGCTAGAATTATTGTTTAAGAGAACGTTCAACGCAATGGTGAGGGGAAACCAGATCATGTAATGGTAGTTGATGAAATAAAAAATTATTTGAGTTGTCGATATTTAGCTCCATGTGAAGTTGTATGGCGGCTATTCTATTTTGATATTCACTATTCTTACCCATCTGTAATGAAACCGAATTTTCATCTACCAGAGCAAAACGCAATAACATTGCGTGACTCTCAGAATTTACCAGCACTACTTCAACGAGAAGAAATGAAAACAACCATGTTTACAGAATGGTTTGAATTAAACAAACGAGATAAGGCTGCTCGAAAGCTGACGTATGCTGAAATTCCAGAACACTATGTGTGGCATGAACGGGAGAGAATTTGGAAACCTCGAAAGCAAAAAAAATGCATAGGCAGAATCTATTATTCAAACCCAGCATCAGGAGAATGTTACTATCTCAAAATGTTATTGAATGTTATCAGAGGTCCTAAAACGTTAAAAAAATGATGACAGTTCACAAGACATTATATTCAACGTTCAAAGAAGCGTGTTTTACATATGGCCTTTTCAATGATGATAAGGAGTGGACATACGCTATCCAAGAGGCTTGATTATGAGCATTAGCACCACAACTACGAGATTTATTTGTTACAATATTACTTTTTTGTGATTTGAGTAGACCTGTCAAGTTTTTGGAGGAAAATTAGGAAACACTGTCAGAAGATATTTTGTTTATCAAACGAAATCTTTACAGATATCATGATCTTCAGCTCTCAGAAGAACAAATTAAGAATTACTATTTAGTTGAGATTGAATCCTAGCTTAATCGAAACGGCCGATCATTAGCAGATTTCCAGGATATGCCGCGTCCGAATACAAGTTTGCTAACAACTATGGATAACAGATTTGTTAGAGAAGTAATGAATTTTAATATGAAACAAAGCAAAGTAGAACATGATAAGCTTCATTCTCAATTAAATCCAGAGCAAAGGGCCATCTACGAAGACGTTATTGATTCTGTAAGTAGAGAGAAGGGAGAATTTTACTTTGTGTATGGACCTGGAGGAACAGGAAAGAATTTTTTATAAAGGATACTCATATCAAGGTTACGATCAGAACGTAAAATTGTCCTTTTTGTTGCTTCTTCAGGTATCTAACTCCTATTCTTTTAATAAAATACTTTATACTACTTAAATGATAAATATCTATCGTGTTTTTCTGTAAGAAACTCAAAAGCAATATGAGCTTTTAACATGACTCAAGGATTGCTTCACTGCTCCTACCAGGCGGGAGAACAGCTCACAGCAGGTTCGTGATGCCACTTGAATTAATGGAAAATAGCACATGTGGTATAAAACAAAACACGCATTTGGCAGAATTAATGCAGTCTGTGGAGTTGATTATTTGGGATGAAGCGCCTATGACTCAAAAGTATGTATTTGAGGCATTAGACAAGACACTGAAGGATATATTGGGGTTTCAAAATGAAGGAAAAAGAAATAAAATGTTTGGAGGAATAACAGTTTTATTAGGAGGCGATTTTAAGCAAATTTTACCCGTTATACCCAAAGCAAAAAGGCCTGAAGTAGTGCAATCATGCATAAACCAGTCCTTTTTATGGAATTCTTGCAAAGTGTTTACTCTTACACGCAGTATGCGAGTAAATGAATATACCTCATCAGGCGAGATAGATGGAAGCAAACGACAGTTCAATAAATGGGTTTTAGATGTAGGTGATGAGATTTTGCCAACCAAAAAAAAAGAAGCGGAATAAGAAGGAACGTGGATAGAAATTCCAGAGGAATTCATTCTCCAAGCTTGCAATTATCCTTTGGAACAGATTGTCAATCAATCTTATCCTGATTTTGAAGCTAGGAGAAGTGATGAACACTATATAAGAGAACGTTCAATTCTAACGCCTCGAAGTGATGATGCTGACGAGATAAACAACTATATGTTTGAAAAGCTGCCAAGTGAGAGTGTTACTTACAATAGTGCTGATGAAGTGTGTAAGGGATCTACAGACACCTTATATCAACACCAACATTACCTTATCGAGTTTCTAAACTCTTTAAAATTCCCAGGCATGCCACCTCATGAATTAAATTTGAAAAAAGAATTGCCTATTATGCTTTTGCGTAATGTAAATCCAAGCATGGGATTATGCAATGGAACACGACTGATCATAACTGATTTGGGTCAATTTGTCATTCGCGCCCAGATTCTTACGGGATCAAACGTGGGAGAAAGTGTTCTTATCCCAAGAATAACTCTCACATATACGCAAACACAATGACCATTTATCATGAAACCAAGGCAATTTCTTGTCAAGCCTTGCTATGCGATGACTATAAACAAAAGTCAAGGGCAGTCACTCAACTATGTTGGTGTTTATTTACCCAGCCCTGTTTTTAACCATTGTCAACTCTACGTAGCTCTATCTAGAGTAACTTCATCAAAAGGACTAAAGATTATGATGACTGAAGATGAAGACCCTGAGCTCAAAAATCGAGCACGAAACATCGTTTTCAAGGAAGCTTTTAACAATCTATTTTAACAGTTTCCTTATTCATAACATAATGTATCCAGTAACATTTCAGTTAAAGCTATCTTCATTTTGAATAAAATCATAGTCATATATTTGTCCATTTCTTTTAATTACATGTTGCTATTAGATAAATCAAATCTAACCCTAACTAGAAAAATGAAAAAACAGAATTTAATTAAACCTAAAAAGAAAACAAACCTTTTTAGACTTCTTCAATGATTCGATAAAAAAAACCTACAAAGAAAATAGAAAAAATTATTTTCAAAATATTAGGAATAACAGAATTGATAAAGATGCAAAAAAATGATAGATGATCATTTTCAAAACATTAGAGTTGAGAAAACTAATAAAGAAGAAATGAAATGATAGAGGTTGTTTTCAATTAAATAGAAACAGCAGTTACATCTTTCTAACAAAAAATAAAATTAAGAGTGTTTGTTTCCATGAATAATATATAGGTTGTTTGAATAACTATAAAAATCACAAAATACATTCAATAATGTTAATAAAAAAATTAAAATTACAAAAGCATAATTTATAAAACATAAATAGAAACACGATTTCATATTTCATTCCATAATCATTACATAATATCATTCCAGGATTACAAGTTCATACCCAAAAGATTCAAACATTCACTAAACAGAAAAGATTACTACATCATCATTATTTTAACATCCCCAAAAGAAACACTAAAGATAAAGGCTTAATCAGAAAGGTCTATCAACTGTGCTTGAAACTGGAGTTCATTCAAACGATTCCTAGCCCTAGCCAACATTCCATTCAAAGTAGCAAGCTTTTCAGTTTTGGTATCACACAACTCCCTCAAATAACCTAAACTTTCCAAATCAACTTCAAGCTCTTCATCTTTGTTTTAAAACTCAACAATCATTAAACCAATCCTAACCAAATTATTCTTCACATTCTCAGCTTGCCTCCTCAACACAGTAGCAAAGCTTTCCTCATTCACAGCCATTTGATTAAAGTAAAAACCCGTGATTTTCTCGATTTCAGTATGACCACAAATGTCCTTGATTTCTTTCAAAATCAAATTAAACGAACTTGGGTTTGCCGTTGATAAGAAGAGAAGTTTAAGATGAATAGAAAAGTTAAGATTAACTTAAGATTGATTGTAACTACACTACTGCAACTCATCATTATATAGAACAAAATTACACAGATTCAAGGTTTAAACAGTACCTAATTAATGCGAGCGCGCCCTTTCGTTAATCTTGATTGCCCTTTACTGTTGCAAATTAATAACCGTAACCTTTTGGAGTCGTCTAGAAGAAGCAGAAGAGAGTGTGTGAAAATGCGTGTTTGATTTTGGCACCATCAACTTTCCTAATTTTTATTTTCTTCTTTATACTTTTATTTTCTATCACTATACTTATTCATTTTTAAAAAGCCCATGCATTATACCATATTAACAACTTAAACCCTTACAAAATACAAAGCTAACATAAATATTTAAAAGTAAAAAAAATAAGTTAAAATATTACAAATACTTTTTATAATTTGTTCAATAGCAGCATATATCATGCTCCCAAGAAGAACAACCTACGCCCCTTAGTGCAACGCACGGGTTCCGGATGTCTCGTTTTCATAGATTAGTCAAGTTGTTGATTTAATGTTATCCCATATTTATTATTGTTGTTTTTTTTTCTATTTATATTGTTGCATTAAATGTTATTTATTTGTGATTCTCTAATTTATATTAGATTGAATATAATTCTCGTATGTATACGAACGTAGTTTTAAGTTTTACTGTAAAGTTGAAGTGGTGTTTGATATTGGTTGAATTTTGGTAGAATTAGCTAATTGAAGTTATAAAGTATGAATATATAACTCTTCTTTATTGATTCGGCTCGACCCGGTTATTAAATCGATTGAACCGATAATTAAGCTCAGTCGATTAATAACTAGATTTTAAAACATTGGTCATAACACACCAATAATAAAAGTGTCCTTTTAACCATTTTACATTTAAAGTCATATATAATATAATTTGGCAAACAATTTAAAAACTGGTATCAAACAAATAATCAAATCCGAACACTAAATTTTTAAATCACGTATTTTAACAACTGATTATTTATTTTCATAACGTATTATATTTTGAATAAGCAATTCTAAATACCCTCTTAATCAAGACAAGAGCTCAATTAAAAAATACAAACATTCTAATTGGCAATTTTGTAAAAGAGTTATTTACAGACATAGCCTTTTTAAGGATGGTTTGGCTTGCAGAAACTCATTTTTTTACAACATTTTGAAAAAAACCCTTTTGTTCGCGCCTAGTTAAAAGCGAACAACCAACCAGCCACGTGTCAACACGACGTTAAATCAAAATAAAAATAAATTTAAAAAAAAGTTAGTCGCGTCTGCGTAAAAACGGATAAGCAGAAAATTAAATTTTTTTTATATTAATATATGTTGTCCGCTCCAAGTTGAAAGCGAACATCCAATTTATGTAGGGCCAAGTTGTATCTTTCTTAAAATTTTCAAAATTAATCCTTGTAATTTCCGATAGTTACATGTTTTTTTATATAAAACTCTATTTATTCAATATTTAGCAAATGTCTATAGTACTCATAAATGAAAATAATACCGTTACGAAGAGCTCTAAATTACGAACAAAACGAGCTAAATAATGATATGCTTTTGACGTACGCATAATTTTATATAAAATGTTAAAGTTTGATATACATATATATGTTTAGTTACTGTTTCATAAACCTTACGTTTTATATTTTATATGTAATATTTTTAACTTATGAATAACAAAATTTAAGCTTTTTACCAAAAAAAAAAGCTGGCGTTTATATATAAAATTTGATTTTTAAATAAAACTTGGCGTTTAACAAAAAAATTAGCGTTATATAAACACAGCTTTTTATCATGTAAAGCTAAAAACTTTAATTCATAACTTCAAAATATTACATAAAAAATATGAAACGTGAACGTACGAAATAAAAATCGTAAACATATATATGTATATTAAACTTTAACATTTTATATAAAATTATGCGTACGTAAAAAGCATATCAATATTGGGCTCGTTTTGTTCGTAATTTAGAGCTCTTCGTAACGGTATTATTTTCATTTATGAATTCTATAGACATTTGCTAAATATTGAATGAATAAAGTTTTATATAAAAAAAACATGTAACTATTGGAAATTACAAGGGTTAGTTTTGAATATGCGTACGTCAAAAGCATATCAATATTGGGCTCGTTTTGTTCGTAAATTTAAAGCTCTTCGTAACGGTATTATTTTCATTTATAAATTCTATAGACATTTGCTAAATATTGAATGAATAGAGTTTTATATAAAAAAACATGTAACTATTGGAGATTACAAGGGTTAGTTTTGAATATGCATACGTCAAAAGCATATTAATATTGGGCTCGTTTTGTTCGTAATTTAAAACTCTTCGTAACGGTATTATTTTCATTTATAAATTCTATATACATTTGCTAAATATTGAATGAATAGAGGTTTATATAAAAAAAAGATATACATATATATGTTTACGTTTTTTATTTCGTACGTTCACGTTTCATATTTTCTATGTAATATTTTTAAGTTATGAATTAAAGTTTTAGCTTTACATGATAAAAAGTTGCGTTTATATAACATTAAATTTTTTTGTTAAACGGAAAGTTTTATTTAAACATTAACTTTTATATATAAACGCCAACTTTTTTTGGTAAGAAGCTTAAATTTTTTATTCATAAGTTAAAAATAGTACGTATAAAATGTGAAACGTAAGGTTTACGAAACAATAACTAAACATATATATGTATATCAAACTTTAACATTTTATATAAAATTATGCGTACGTCAAAAATATATTAGTATTAGGCTTGTTTTGTTCGTAATTTAGAGTTCTTCGTAACGGTATTATTTTTATTTACGAATTCTATAGACATTTGCTAAATATTGAATGAATAAAGTTTCATATATAAAAAACATGTAACTATTGGAAAGTAAGAAACGTGTAACTAGGGGCTGTTTAGTTGGAGAAATTTTTTCCACTTTTCTAGAAAAATTTTCATTTGAAAAGTGAAAAATAGAAAACCTGTTTAGCAACATCATTTTTCAATATTTTTCAAAAATTACAAAATTTTCATTTTCTAAATTTATATAGAAAATTAGAAAACTCCATTTTACCCTTTTCTAAATTTTCACCTCATACCCACCATTGTTTTATATAACCCATTTCAATAACACGTTACTCTATTCAGTATTCACCGTTCATCATTATCTTAACGTTTTCGTCAGAAATTTACATTTTCGTCAGAAAATTTACGTTTTCGTCAGTAATTTTACGTTATCGTCAGTAATTTTACGTTTTTGTCAGAAAATTTATGTTTTCGTCAGAAATTTACGTTTTCGCCAGTAAATTTAGGTTTTCGTCAGAAAATTTACGTTTTCGTCTGTAAATTTACGTTTTCGTCTGTAAAATTACGTTTTCGTCTGTAAATTTATGTTTTCGTCTGTAAATTTACGTTTTCGTCAGTAATTTTACGCTTTCGTCGGTAATTTTACGTTTTCGTCAGAAAATTTACGTTTTCGCCAGTAAATTTAGGTTTTCGTCAGAAAATTTACGTTTTCGTCAGAAAATTTACGTTTTCGTCTGTAAATTTACGTTTTCGTCTGTAAATTTACGTTTTCGTCAGTAATTTAACGTTTTCGTCAGTAATTTTACGTTTTCGTCAGAAAATTTACGTTTTCGTCAGAAAATTTACGTTTTCGTCATAAAATTTACGTTTTCGCCAGTAAATTTACGTTTTCGTCAGTAAATTTACGTTTTCGTCAGTAAATTTACGTTTTCGTCTGTAAATTTACGTTTTCGTCTGTAAATTTACGTTTTCGTCTGTAAATTTACGTTTCCATCAGTACATTTACGTTTTCGGCAGTAAATTTACGTTTTCGTCTGTAAATTTATGTTTACGTCAGTAAATTAACGTTTCGTCAGCAAATTTACGTTTTCGTCTTTAAATTTACGTTTTCGTCAGAAAATTTAAATTTAAAATTTTATGACGAAAACGTAATTTTACAGACGAAAACGTAAATTTAATTTTTCTGACAAAAAAGTAAATTTACTGACGAAAACGTGAATTTACAGAAGAAAACGTATACTTACTGACGAAAACGTAAATTTACTGACGAAAACGTAAATGTACTGAAGGAAACGTAAATTTTTGACGAAAACGTAAATTTACTGACGAAAACGTAAATTTACCGACGAAAAAGTAAATTTACAGACGAAAAAGTAAATTTTTGACGAAAACGTATATTTACAGACGAAAACGTAAATTTACTGACGAAAACGTAAATTTACTGACGAAAAAGTAAATTTACTTACGAAAACGTAAATTTACTTACGAAAACGTAAATTACTGACGAGAACGTAAATTTACTGACGGAAACGTAAATTTTTGACGAAAACGTAAATTTACTGACGAAAACGTAAATTTACTGACGAAAATTTAAATTTACTGACGAAAACGTAAATTTACTGGCGAAAACGTAAATTTTCTGACAAAAAAGTAATTTTCGACGAAAACGCAAATTTATTGACGAAAACCTAAATTTACAGACGAGAACGTAAAATTACTGACGGAAACGTAAATTTACTGACGGAAACGTAAATTTTTTACGAAAACCTAAATTTACAGACGAGAACGTAAATTTACAGACGAAAACGTAAATTTACTGATGAAAACGTAAATTTTCTGACGAAAAGGTAAATTTACTGACGAAAACGTAAATTTACTGACGAAAACGTAAATTTAGTGACGAAAACCTAAATTTACTGACGAAATCCTAAAATTACTGACGAAAACGTAAAATTACTGACGAAAACGTAAATTTACTGACGAAAACGTAAATATAATGACGAAAAAGTAAAAAACTAATTAAAACGTATAAAAAATTACGAAAATATGAAAAAAGAAGACGAAAAAACAGACGAAAACGTAAAAAAAAAAACTAGCAAAAACGTGAAAAAAAAGTTGATCATGAAAAAAAATTGTTGAAAATGGTTTCGTTTAAACATTGTTTATTTTTTTAGAAAATGAAAAATATTATCTAAACAAGTTTTCAAAATTCTCAACTCTTTTCTAGAAAAGAAAATTCTTTTCTTTTCTAGAAAATTAGAAACAGAAAATTATTAAAAATTTTCCACAACTAAACAGCCCTTAAAGGTTAATATTGAAACTTTTAAGAAAGATGCAACTTGGCCGCTCTAACCATATTTGAAGTCCTCCCTTGTTTGTGTCATTATCATTCACCACGACTTCTTCTTTTGTTTTGGCAGATTACGATATATTCAAAAAATAAATTAAAAAAATGCTTTCATTGAGAGTCGAACTCAAGACCTCCCGCTTACTAAACGGGTGCTCTAACCAACTGAGCTATGAAAGCAACTTGTCTAATTTCTTCAATTTTATAAATTCAATGGGTTAATCCTTTCAGTTTGGTGTTCTTAGACGCTAAGGTTGGATTTCTTTATGAAGGATGATGCTAGCTAGGCTTGATTTGGACTCAAATAGTCGAACGATCTGAATTGACTTGGTAGGCTTCTGACAAGGCAGCATGTCTCTTTTATACGCATGGTGAGGCGGTCGACGACCTTCGAGGCGGAATTCATTTAGGCGGAGCCTAGGCGCCGCATAAGCGGATTAGAATTTTATACACATAAATATTATAAATAATATGTATGACATAAAAATACTTCTAATTTCAGATAATTCGAATTTCTTTCAAAATAGACAAATAAAACATAACAATTTAAGTGCTTAAAACTTGAAACATGAACATATAATTCAATTGTTTCTAATTTCATACGAAAAACCCATTACTTTATGTTTATAATTATTCGTTTATCTCTTATTTTAACATGTTACGTTAAAATAAATATGGGCACTATATATTAGAAAAAAAACCTTTAATTTTTCGTAAATAAATATTGACTTTTTATTGACTTTCTTTTTGACCGCCTAGCCTCTTAAGTGCGCCTAGGCGGAGTATGACCGCCTAACGTCTAGACGGCCGCCTAACCCTTGTTTTACAACATTACCATGGCCTAATACAAATTAGCTCAAAGGAAACAAAGGCAAGGTGGATGATATATCACTTTCACGTTCGTTTCATCCACTTTTCCCCTTGGGAAACCAGATCTTTGTGGCTTTCAGTGAATAGTTGATGCGGTATTTTGTTTGCATTGTGTAGGAAACGGTGTACACTTTTATTATATATTTTGCAAAACATTTTCCAACACATTGTTCTTCTGTACTTTATAAGAAGGAGGGATCGTAGACTCCACTTCCTACAACACACATGGATCATTAAATGCCACCACGCGAAAAAATCGGGACAACCAGAAAGTTGAAACCAATGCACAGGCTGACAGGCACATACGAGCAAAAGAAAAAATGCCACCACGCAGATAACTGCAGGCCTGCAGCCTGCACAAATTTTGTGCCACATGCTCTTATATAGGTACAATGTATTTGACTGAAATCTATTAAACTTTTCAAGAATATGCATCAAAATTCCAAATTTATCAATCTCCATTTTGTCTTGAGCATTTTGTTAGACAGGTAGCTGTATAAGGAACACTAAACTATAACTAGGGGTGGGAATCGGGTCGAGTCAGCCTGGTTCGGGTCAAGTCGGGTCGGATCAAATCGGGTCAAGACTCAAAAAATCATACCCGAACCCGAGCCTAATTAGAACTCGGGTCAGTCAGGTTCGGGTCAATTCGGGTCGGGTCAACTCGGGTTTGGGTCAAGTCAGGTCGGTCAATTCGGGTCAAGGCCAAAAAATATAAACCCGAACCCGAGCCAAAAAAATATAAACCCGACACCCCTACTTATAATATCAACAGAACCTAAAACATATAACGTGAGTTTGTTTTCCTCTCCTAGCTTTTGGCCAATCTTTTAGCACATTGTGAAAAACACGTTCATGAAAAGAAGCACATAAAAAGAGAGCTCTTATAAGGAGTGAGAAAGGCGGCGTAGGTCGTAAGAGCAGCAACAATTAGCAGTGACGGTGAAGATGGGAAATAACTGAATGTTGACGGACCTGCAGGACGCGGTCACTGTCAGTGTCAGGTTTTAGATGGAGCTCGCCTTTACATCTTATTAAAAAAAAGGACATCAAGATGGGGAGGAATGCCCTTTGGTGACCAGAATAATGAGCAACCTACTTGCATTAAATCATAAAAGAAATAAGCATGACAATCCCAATTAGTTGAAAGTTAACGGCGGCTCTTAAGTTCAGTAGCACCATGCATTTGTCTAGAGCATGATATCAAAAGATTCTTTTTACAAAAATCATAGGAAACGGAGTAAGTTTTCATCATGTCACACTTTGCTTCAACTTCTCTTACATCATAAATAGCAGTGCTTCAGTTAAACTCCACACAAGACTGCTATAATGTACAATAATATTTGACTTTGTGGGATCTGGGCGAATATGCAGCAAACTGTACACCGGTCTTCACAGAAGTACATCTATGCTACACTGAATACTTAGATCCTTGTTCATTTAGACCAACCAGACGTTTGCTACTTCTTCCGTACACAACAGAAATCCTCTATAAACTAAAGCAGATAATGGCTGTTTTCACAGAAGGTACATCTGTGATCTATTGTAAAGATTATATAGATTCATGGTAAAAATGTATTTTAACATCTTCAAGGTATACTATCCCTAATAGTACCAGGATTCGTTGAAAAAACACGCCAAAGCCACTGAAAAAACAAGAAAACATGTAAGATTTCACTCATGCCCACTTCCAATTTATATTGATTTCCGTCTATTAGATTTACCACTAATCAATCAAAACACAACTCTTGAAATATTAAAAGAGAATAACTTTTTCCCCATTCATAGCTGATTTAGGTACACACCCAATACCCTCCAGGATGCAGAAAAGAGGAGGGGGAGAGGATCTCGTTTCCATGCCGATCCAGTATGCCGACGTGGGCCGGTGATCCTGGTGGAGAATCTCCCCACTCCGAATGCTCTTATATTCTTACGTAGTTACGTAAATTGTGTGCATCACTAAGCAAAACAAAAGACTATTATCTCCAAGTCCAAAGTAGCTATGTGTATGTTGTACATATTCTATATCACATCAAAGCAAACTGAACGCTGCAAGTTCCAAAAAAATGCTTTAAACAATAAATTGATGGAAACATATCAATCTTTACATTATCAGTAGCAAGAAAATTAGAGTCAGAAGCAGTTTTTTTCATACTGTTCCAGATGTACGTCAAGTAATAGGGATGACATGGCATGCAATTCACTCAGTTGCCCCTATACACCCTCAAACATTGTAATATTTAACTTTAAGACCAGAAGGCACCATCCAGTTGTCCAACCTGGAACACAAAGACTTGTGATGTTTTTGACATGAAACATATATTCCAATTCTTTTTCTTAATTCTGATTTAAGACTTCTTATTCGTGTATAGTTTATTAGTTGTTGCAAACTTGCAATCTAAATGACTCAAACACCAAGTCATAAACTCCATTCCAACATTTACCAAAAACCCAAGAGGCTGGTACAAGCCCGACAACTACAATTGAATATAAAGAAAACTTGAATTATATTGCAAGACAATTGTTTTTTAATACTACAAAAACAACTCATCGGTTTGTCTTTAAGAAACAGAATAACACAATTTCTATGAAACCAAAATACCTACATGTCTGATATGATTTGTTTCGACTTCCAACAAGAAGTTTGTGCAGAATGCTCATAAATTATGTGAGATTCATCATAGTATATGTTTGAAACATTTGATGATCTCAACAATCCAACTAATTTGCACCATAAGTGGACTTGGATCTTCATACCTTGCTTGCATGTTCCAAGAGTAATTTGTTTTAACATCCACACTTTGCAATGACGCCATTATCTTTGTCTTCGAAATATGTCAAAGTAGCTAATATTATTAAGCAAAAGTAGTGTCTCCATATAGGAACTCACATTGCACCGAAATCGCATGTCAAAGATCCCAATAGGCTTGATGCGTTTTGAGTAGGGTTCATATACAAAAAGGTCGTCACATTCAATACGACCAATATCATCTTCTTCCATATCACTTTCTGCCATTTTGATTATAGGTTCACCACCACACCTAAATCCAAGTATTCTATTTATTCCATTATGTGTGTTAATAGTGTATTGCTTTGTGAATGTCTTTGGATCACCATGTTCCATCATCCATACACTAAAAACCCTTTTCTCATCCCCAGTTATCCATTGAACCACAACTAGAGACTCCCTCGCCTTAAATATATCAAAATAACATTCTGGAAGAGATGCAAAACTATCCGGGAGATGTAATTCTGAAAATTCTTCAATTATGATATCAAATGACATAATTAGATCACACCCATCGGATCTATCCCAAGCTTTCCAATAGATACACCTATCTACACTTACATGCTCATCAATGAATACAATTGATTTACGAGGAAAACTGGTAGATAGTCGTCTCCAAACCTTTGCCCTTAAGGAAAAAACCTCAACTATAGTGTCACAAGCACTAGATAAAGCAACTTTGACAAGCTTAGCGTCACACGTATCAGGACATACCCCAAAACCTAAAACTGTTTTACTATAACCCAACACAACAGGGACATCAACAACAACAGATTTTCTAATACTAGGATTCCAAAAAACAGCAGCTGTGTCTGTTGTTCCGTAATGATCTCGATCTGTCCACTCTGCGTAAGTTCCGAAAAAGCATAATAAGCCTTGAGAACTATGCATCGTTATACGGTTAAGTTTATCAATAGAGTCCGGAACAGTGTGTGAAAACTTTTGTTTTGGGAAAGTATCATCATCATCAAAAATCGAAAAATAGTGAAAATCATTGTCCGGGTCAAGGTAACTTACGAGTAGATAATGATGCTGTCGATGGTGATTAGCGATGAACTCGGAGCTATTGATGAAAGCCTTCCAGGGTTTCGAAACGGATCTGAACCGAATCAGTGATTTGACGGGAAGCCTTTTCATGATTTCTGATTGAATTTCAAGTGGTATATTATCTGACATTTTGATTTTCGAATTACAGTAACTTTTTTAGGGTTTGTTTTGTTCAAGGAGTTGGGGAAGATTTGGGGCAGCTGAGTTATGGATCGGGTTAATAAACCAGCTTGGTCATGACTGGATAATTTTGTTAAGGCCAGGCGCAAAGCTACCGGAAAATTTCGGTAGCAAGTCCGTCGCGACCGAATCGTTTCGTTCGGCGATTCGGTCGCCGGACTCGATCCCCTCATTCGGTCTTATTCACGATCTATTTTGAAAAGTGGGCTGTGTTTGTGTTTGTTTGTTTATATTAAAAAAAAAACTTTTTTTAAAATTTAACATGTTTTAATAGTGTTTTAATTACATTGAATATGACCGAATTTTAATTATATTAACATGTATTAACTTTATAAAAAATTTCAAATTTATTCCTCACAATATATATTAGTTTGACAATTTTTGTAGTTAGTTTTATTTAATACATTATACCTTTTTATTTCTAATGTTTCGTAATGTTTTTTTAGTTTATGTAATGTTCTTTTTTTAGTGTAATGTGTGTTGTATGAAATAAAATGTTTTTTTTTATAAAATGTTAATTTTATTGAATATAAAATGTTAATTTTATTGAAAATAAAAATAAAAATAATTTAAATTAGGTCGCACTGGTTCGTCGGGTTGTGACAAATAGGTCGCAATAATTCGTCGAAAAGAGAAAACTGAAAAAACTAGGTCATGACCCGGTGCGCGTTGTGCCCAGCCTAAAGGAATTACTGAGATACACGTGGAACATTTTTTGGTTTTTTCTTTTTTTTTTAACTTGAGCATTTTTTTTGTTTTGGTCGAGGAGGCTTTTTTACACTCGGGATGTTTTCTGATGGAAGAGTGAGCATTTATATAGATCATTGAATTGGATCGAATCGATTTGAACCAGACAAAGCAAATTTGGTTCGGTTTTTGGTTTGTGATTTTGGACTATTTCAGTCAACGGCTCGATTGATTCGGTCTGATTTGGTCTTATTAAAGTTCGTTTATGTTGCTTAACTGGGACTGAATCGGATCAAAGATCGAACCGGTCCGGATTATTTTGATCCGGTCTCGGTTCGAGTTCTTGAGCAAATTCGATCTTCGGTCCAGTTTGATTTTAGACGCCACTTGACTGATTAATGTATGTAGGGAGACAAGTGAATTTCACTATTTTATAAAAATATTTATTGAGAAAAGTTTTTTTTTCAATCTTTGTTTTTTCTTACAAATTGAGGGACACAATGTTTTAAAAACCGATTTAAATGGGTTGAGTTGTGAACTGGTTCGAAGACCGGGCCAAATGTGATCGAATCTTTGCTTGTTTAAAATTCGGATTGAACCGTCGGTTTTTTTATTGACACGTGTTGATCCAGTTTGATAAATCTGATCGCATCATTGTTTTTAGAAGTTTCTAAAAAAAATTCTCATAAACATTTCAAAGTCTTAAAGATTAATTAAAGTGATAATTACTAATATTAGTTAAAATAAAGTCAAAACTAATTTAAAACATCAACTAATATTATTTTACCATTGTCTATTACAAATTATAATTATAAATGAATTGTGTTTGGATACTTTTTCTATAATATTATAATATAAAATCAAAAAATAAAGCTAATAAATAAAAAGTAAATATTTTTAATCGGGTTAATTAAACGTAAATTTTTTTATAAGATTATACAATACTACATATTAAATATAAAAATACACATATAAATAAAACCGGGTTGATTTGTCGGTTCAATCGGTTGAACGAGTTGACTCGTAAATCAGTCACTAGATCGAGTCAACTAAAAAACCTAGTTTTGAAACATTGGAGAGACATTTTAATGCTAAAGCTTAATCTAAGATTTAATATATAAAACCTTTTTAATTGTCTGCATATAAAGTGATGATGTATAATGGCTAGTCTGGCTATTTGGCCCGACCTACATATATTATTTATGCCCGATTTATCAAGAATAGATCTCCTCACTGCTACAAGCACAGTGGGCATCAAGAATGAATCTCCTCACTACGACAAGCTCACTGAACTCGGCCCAAAGTAAATCAGAAGTGGTTTAGCGAAGACCGCAACTGGCCGCACCCGATTAACCCTAATCGAATCACAATCTATTCAATTAAATGATTTGAATGACTCGATACTCAAAAGCAATTAATTGTATGCCGGAAGACATACAAGTGAAAAATGAGAGCAAATAAAACTAAGGGGGCTTTGGCTGATGCCTTTAAGAGGTCTGAATTTATTTTTACTTTGATGTGTAATGTTTGGTTATTTCAATAACATGAATATATGGACATCGTGACCACTGACATCAAAGCTATCAGTTGGATGTAGGGATGAGTATTTCGTCTCGAATCCTAAAGTTGAACTGAAACCGTACCGATTTTTGGTACCCGAACCCCGTTCGATACGGTACCGGTACTACGAAATAAGGTGGAAAAAATTTGGAACCACTAATTTGGTACGGTATTGGTACCGATATTCGAATCTCGTTCGGTACGGTACCGGTACCATTAATTTATGCTCGGGAAAAAATCGGTACCACAAATTTGGTACGATATCGGTACGGTACCGCTACCATGCTCATCCCTAGTTGGATGGGTTTAGAAAAATTGGTAGGTCCCACCACACTTTTATCCTCCACTTTCAACGATATCGGTACGGTACCGCTACCATGCTCATCCCTATGTGGCACCCTTGTCGAGCTTCGCCAGGTTACTCCGCCACACCAAACTCCTCATTTCTCCGAGCCCTTGTCGCTGCAGCAGTGAGGCCACAAAGAAGGGAGATAAAATTTTCTAGCCGTTATACAACATTCAAGAATTTTAAAAATTATTTTTTTAAAATTTTTTATTCTTATTTATATCCCTCATTTCTACACTTTTAACACACACACATATGTTAATGATTTCTCCACCAAACAACAAAAATCATATCAAAAAAATGAGTGATTCGTCAGCTTATTCTGATTCGTCTGATCGTGAAGATATTGCCGACTTAGATTACATAATGCAGCTTAACGAAGCAGATGAAGCCGAAGTTACACGAACGCGTAGATACATTAATCGTGAACGTGAAATCGCTGAGGTGCGTTTAATGGCATGTTATTTCGGTCCGTTAACCGCATTAGTTGGTATCAGATCCAGGTTAACTAATGCAGTATTGGATACTTGCAAAGACAATCGCCCTTCACAAGACAGATAACACAAAGAACTATTAGGACTGCAGAGAACTAATAGAACAAAGAAACCCAAGACGTAGTGTTTTATTTATCGAATCCATAGCCTAGGTCTAAAACATGAGTACTTATAAGAGAACAAAACTAAAGAGAAGGAATCCTAAAGTACCTAAAACACGAGTACTAAATCAACAAGGAAAAGTAATACTTATCTAAACATAATTTTAATATTATCCTATGGATAAAAACATAACCGGTGATGGAGTCTTGTACTACTAGTGTCCCACATCAAGTGTTGTTCAGACTCAAAAGTAAGTGGTATTTTGTCCACCTACAAATAACGAACGCATAAGTCATCATTAGAAATGTTCATGTAGTAAAGATATAAATATTTTCTAAACGGAAAACCTGATCGTTTTTTATACGAACTCAGGGGTCTAAGAGATAAATATAAAATCTGCTCGAATATTTAGTTTTATATATTTATTTACTTTCTAGTTATTAAGTGCTTTCCTAGTTTAAGTTATCTTGTGGAAGAAGATTACTGAGTCTTTATATAGGGTTAGGAGTCTGGAGGGGGGATAGAACCGGTCTGCGGACTTGGGAAAAATCTCAGTGTCTTTGTTTTTGTGTCGGTCTTTCATTTTTAATAAAATTATCAGCAAGTTTGTATCAAATTGGTATCAAAGCAAGATCTGGGTCAAAACATTCTTTCACGGCTATGTTACTATTCATCGGCTACTGTTCATCGGTCAGAAAGTTACTGTTCACAAGACAGTAACCTTAAAATTCTCAAGATGATCTGTGAAGACCGGCTAATTGAAGTTGCAGAGATGCTGGAACAGTTTCACTCTGATTGGAAGGAAAGTTATTCTAAATTAGACGAAAGGTTAGCTCGGTTCCAGTGAAAGATGAAAAGGAGGAATTTAGACAGGCGCGCCAAGTTATCTCAGTGGCAACTGAAAAGTTTCACAGATCGATAAAAGCGGAATTAAAGGAAGATATAATCCATGAAGGACAAGTTCACTCGATGAAGGTCCAACTAAATCAACGGAGTCCTGACAGGAAGGTGAAGGCAAGGTTGTTTTGGAAAAAGTTTGTGGTTGCATGTGTCCAAATTAGAAAATCTAGAGAGTTATTTACCTCGCATGGTAATAGATCTGAAAGATTGGATTCACATGAACAATTACAAGTCCGCGTAAGAGAGCTCAAAAGCATATATCAAGACTACTGCTTGCTCACGAAACACGCAACGGGGATACAACAAAGAACATGGGATCCCAGAATCACGTAAGGCAAGATTTTGGAGTAACACCTTGGGGACAAGGTGTTTTTGGGGGCCGGAGTAATGATACGAACTCAGGGGTATAAGAGATAAATATAAAATCTGCTGGAATATTTAGTTTTATATATTTATTTACTTTCTAGTTATTAAGTGCTTTCCTAGTTTAAGTTATCTTGTTGAAGAAGATTATTGAGCCTTTATATAGGGTTAGGACTCTATCAGTTGAGGGGAGGGGGAATAGAACCGGTCTGCGGACTTGGAAAAAATTTCAATGTCTTTGTTTTTGTGTCGGTCTTTTATTATTAATAAAATTATTATCAAGTTCGTATCAGTTTTATACAACTATAACATCAACAAGATAAACCATTTTGTTTTAGCTATATATGAGGAAGTTTTATTTGAAGACTTTTTTTAAAAGAATCGAAAAAAAAGATAAATATATTAATTTTTTAAAACTATTTTCAATAAGAAAACTAAACTTTTTTTCCTAAAAAAGTTAAAGCATTTATTTTCGAAAAATAATTAAAAAAATTTGCAAACTTTTTTTTTTGCAAAATACATCCCTCGTAAGAGGTTTACAAGAAACAATTGCATCGTTAGTCCAGAAGAATGTATTGTGACAAACTTTTGCTTAACTGATAATATATAGGGCCAATATTTTTACCAAACAATGTATTGTGTGAGAAAGTCACAAAGTTTTTGCAGTTTACTCATACATAAATATAAAACTTAGGGGTATAGATAGTGAAAATGGAGGGTTTTGATGATCAACCCTTAAGAGTTAATTACAAATACGATCTTTGTGGGTATTCGAGTTTAACATAAATAAGTATTTTTTCTTAATTCGATATATATAAACTTCGAATGACTAAATATTATTTATTTTTGTAGGTTTTTGATTATTTTAAAAAATTGTTTGTTGTAAATTTTTTGAATATTATAAAGAAATCTGTTTAGGAGGCGTTCATATATTTAAAAAAAGAAATTATCTTTTAATAGAAATTTGCATATTTAAACTTTTTTTTTACGAAGAAGGCACAAAAACGATCTTTTAACAATCCAGAGATTGAAAAAGAAACGCAGTGAATACTGGCTTGATCAAGTTAAGTTAAAGACAGTATTTTAGGTCGAATACCCGAAAAAAAAACTCAAATTTTAAAACAATGTCACACAGAGTTGCTCTCGGGATGGTTTAAAAGTTACGTTGACCTTCAAAAAGTTACAAATATGTTAACGTACTTGAAAAAAATACAAGTCTTTCTCTAAACCGATAACCCAGTTACCATATAACACAAAAAAAAATGAAGAAACCAAAAATTAATTCAACCCTATGCTACAAAACTTTGTGTTCATGCACTTCGACGCATCAAATCCACTTCAAGCGAACGGGTCTTCTTCTTCAACGCTCTTAAATGCCTTTTTAGCAATTTTGTACTTCCCAGAAAATTTTTTGTTACCAGCCAGAACATAACTCTCTATAAAAAACTTGATTCCAGTTCTAAGGGTTTCATACTGTTCAGAACCGGCTATACGCTTAAATATGTTCCAAATAACAGTATCTGCACACTCAAAAACAGCCTCGAAGAAGATCCTGAAATGCATAATTTTTCTAGAAGTGAGTTGAGTGGTGTCGTGTAAATCCGCTTTTTTCAATGCTGCTAAGGAGAGCGTAAAAGAGGACACCATTTCTGCTACGAGTTTTGCTAGGTGCATTGATCTGATTAGTGGCATTGATTCTAGTTCGGTATAGTGATCCCATATGCAGTACTGAAGAAAACAAAATTATATTGTCAATAAAATTTAATTATATTTGCATCAATATGGTCTAGTCTTTAAAAGCTGTTCGGTTCACGGGTGGAAACGGGTAATTTTTTTAATATGCGTAAAAATGGGTGATAGGGTTGGTCGACCTTATAATGCTTGCTCAAATCATCATCATTTCTTTCAATGAAACAATTTATGAGTCTTAAAGAATTTGTAGAGACCTTCAGTAACTTTTGACCTCGTCAACATCGACCCGTTTCCATTTTTGTGAAAGATTAACATTCTACCTATTTGAACCATTGCATAAAGAACCCAACCCAACTCTACCCCATATAGACAAACGTGTTGAAATTGTCAATTCTAGTTTTATGATATTATTATCGATATTCAAGTAACATCTCTTTTGACCAGGACGGGAGCACTAAACGCGCACTCTGAATTTTACAAAGGTCTAGATAGTTCTTATAATTTAAGAATCTCATTATATGAAATGACTTCGTATGAAATACCTGTAACGTGAACTTGTGGTTCTTATCATGACTGCACAACTTTGAAGCCAAAACACAGTAGTATTTGTTAAATACTTTCTCTTGCAGACAGCATTCCACAAGGACTCGCATGATCTCTCTATCCTACAATATCATACGAAAAGGATAACAAAAGATTAATATATTTCGTTAACAGTACTTTAATACAATAGAAAACCTGACGAGAGAAAGAAAAACATGATGGTAGTAAGTAGTAACACTAATAAACAGCAGAGGTGGCAATTAACCCCATTTACTCAAGAATGGGTAATTTGTGATATGTTTTTATCTCTAACACGTCAAAAAGATAACATAAACAAGACTAACTACAAAACGAGTCCAAAGGGTCAAAAGTATCCTCATACGAAGTATTATCTTAACACTTGAATTTAGACTGGATACTAATTTACTGCATATTTGGAAAAAAATCAGTAGTTTTGGGCCGACCCGACCCAACCCAACCCATTTTGACATACAAAAAAAAAAGCGGACCACTTTAACTGTTTACCCAACCCACCCCCACCTGCCTAATTTTTCACTTGTAATATAAAGGGGTAAAGTCTGAAAACATGGAGTATAATTTTTCAGATTTATCGAAATACGTGATGTACTTATGACTATTGTCAGTATCACTAATAATACAGCTTTAACCGGTTATCTCCAAATGATTTGACTAAAATACCCTTGTCTTCAACCCACCATCTTCAGCCTAATCTAAATGGAGATCGAGTCACATCATTATTACCAACATAATTGGAATCTTATCAAATAGTGAAACTACAAGGATACAATACGTAAATACAAAAATCAAAATTCCACCTTATGAATTATGATCCAAAAACCGTAACAATTGCAGCGTATCAAAATGTCAATAGGAGAAGATACCAAAACAAAGCTTCTACCCCTTTGGTGTTTACTCGGTGCAGGAAGTAATGCATGCATTTAGCTATTAATTTCATGTAAGTGATTATTTAAAACCTAATCGAATAATTAAATTTGTAACAGTTTTTTGTACGATGGCAATTAACAAGTGGAGAGGTGTACGGAAAACGGAGCAAAGGCATCAACAGCATAGGCAATTGTTGGAAAACCCGTCAAAAGCTGTTAATTATGAGCTTCAAATTGTTGGATGGTTAACGATAGGGTTTCGAATGGAAAACCCGTCATGAACAAATTCAAAGAGGATGAACACAAGGGTATTTTAATCAATTCATTTAGAAAGTTTAGCGATACTGACTATTCATAAATACGTTGGGTATTTAGGAAAATCTCAAAATTTATGTTACGTATTTTCAGCCTTTACCGGTTTACCCTAATATAAAAAAAGTACAAATACCTGTTTTCCTTGCAATTCCAACCTCAAGAGCTTTTCAAACGCGTCTATATAATCCTCGCCGCTCATTATTATACAAAAGATTGCTCTTCTGGCATCTGTGTTCATTCTTAGTCCAGCAGCGAGTTGAAGCATTTTCTGAGCTTCAGAGCTCTCTCTATCGATCTTTCTTGCCACATTATCAATATTGTCAGTAGCAGACAACAGCGTATCTCCAGATAACCACCATTGACCTTTCTTGTCATGGTCGAGAAGTTTGCTCCATTTCAATCCCCGAACTAATATACTTTCTACTCTCAACTGCAAGAATAAGTTACACAAAAGTATAAGCAACACTTTATTGAATCTCAGAAAGTAAAATATGTAATAGTGACCTTTTGAAGCCATTTCTTGATGCGGGTATGCTGTAATGTATCCTCTTTAGCTTTCTTTTTGTTGTTCTTGATGTCAAATATGGTTTCGAGCATGAACTCCATCTGCCACACGTGAAGCAACCAAAGTTACTTAAAGAGAAGCTAGAACTGAGCGGAAACGAGAATATGTAAATATAAATGCATACTCTTTTGCTCCTCGAGTTTCCCTGACTTTCTCCGGAAGCTTTAAGTTCTGCAACCTTGTTCTGGATGCTAACAATAAAACTTTTCATGGTAGCTGGGTCATCACTCCTCAATCTCATCCCGGAACCTATTGGCAAAGTAATACATGATGACGAATCAATAAAGGAGTGTATTCAGACAATTCAGTTGATTCAGCTGATAGTGTATATCTGATATATGAAACTGGAAACGGAAATTTCAACTCATTTACAAAGGAACAGATCAACTCAGGCTATATTTTACCTCAGGCGGCCTAAAGGGTCAAACGAGTCGAGAGTCGACCAAAGTGTGTGTATTAACGCATTAAACCTCCTAATATATTTATTTCATATATTAGATCATCACTGAAACCATATAACTCTGTGCTATCAAAATAGACACTAGTGTTTCAGGTCAACCAGGCCCGTACTAAAATATACTGTAGGATTTACATAGAATTCCAATTTCCACCTTTAATGACAACAAAAAATATTACAGTGTTGCGAATCTTACAATTAAGAACTGTCAAGATGGTGGAAACATCAACCTCCGTCAGCCGTGAGCTCAACATCATCATAACATCGTATATTAGGTCACTGAAAAGGATTATGAACGAGTTAATAAGACAGATACAACGAAAGCGTGGTGTGCATATGCTAAACGAAAAATGCAAGCAACAATACACCTGAATTAAATAATACAAGTGACAAACCTTGAGCAGACTCCAAAAATGTATAAATAAGAGAGAAGAAGCGTAAGGTTCCTCAAGGATAGATTGTCTTCTTTCTCGTATTCATCCTAATATACATAATAATAATGGTTATAAATAAAAACGGAGGATTGCTTATGAAACTATAATCTAGTTTTTTGTTATAAAGAGAAAAAGGAGAAGTCTTTCACATAAAAAATTACATCAGGAACATCATACGAACCTCAAAACACTTTGCCAGCGAAGCAAGCAGTTTTGCACCAAAGTCGATCCCAACCAAGCAAGCCAAACCAGAAACTAAAGAAGCAAAAACAGCGGCATACCTGAGGATAAACATGTATCTTTGTCAATAAAGACTAAAGGGAAAGATGAAGAGGAATTGTAAAAGGGGCATCGATGGACTCAACTGTTCATTACCGCGAGGACCACTTGAACACGATGTCAAAATTTCTTCACTTATAATTCGAGTGCCATCACTACGGCTAATAGACTGCAAATAGTATATTAATGAAAATGAGAGTTGATGGTTCTAAGATAGATCCTTCGAACTATGATGGTATCATAAAAAGGAAAAATAATAGCCTTATGGTATATACAAGAGACATAGTGTGAATTAACTTATATTCAAGGCTTTGCTTCAGTTTCCTGATCATAGGATGGCATAACTTGTACTGATTTATAAAGGTAGCAAATTTGACCCAATTACTTACAGATGGGTCAATTTAGGTTGTGTTTTATCTTTAACGCGTCTAAAATTTAAGCGAGCTTATTCAATTATAGTGTACATCCTCCTAAAACAGCTTTTTAAACACAAATGTAACTGCAAACATAATCAACCAAATCCGGCCGCTTCGTTGGATACTATATAATGACCTATTTCAACTTTCAACAGAAATTAGATTTGTCCTGTTACCCAACCCGTCCGAACTGCCCATTTCTATCAAACTTGTACTATTTATAGATCATCTTTGACTCCAATAGGCCAACGAAACAATGATCAATTATGTACATGGTTGTTCTCGAGACTTGAGATTAAAAAGATGACCTGGAAGATTGTCGACATTTCCCCTGCAATTCCTTCCACGTTGGATTCACCCAGTCTGTTTAAAAGACCTGCATAGAAGTCGAGAATAAACATGCAATCATTAGATTTGATGTATCATCAAGAAGACAATGAGGTAGCCATATTAATTTGAAATATATTTTACATACCGCGCACACGTTTACGAACTTGAGAAAATTCTTGCGATTCATTTCTCGCCTTAGATCTTAGATGAGGTGGCACATATTTTATTTGTTTTTCCGTTACAAGTACTTGAGCATTATTATTTTCAGAATCCAACTCTGCAACGCTAGTCGTTTCATTTTCAGGTTCAGATTCAGGTTCAGGTTCTTCAGCCACGTCATCACTTGTAGGCTTCTTTCGTTTCTTCTTTGAAACCTTTTTCTTAACATTTTCGTCTTCATCCAAAGAATCAAAGCCAGATGAGAATCCCGCAAATAACATGTTAAGGTCATCTTCATCTCCACCTAATTTCCCTTTTTTAACTTTAAGTTTCTTAGCAAGTCTTTTTTCTAAATCAAAATCCTCCTTTGCAGAAGCAACATCCGTCCGCGTATCTAATTCCAGATACTTCTCAAAATTTGTTTTCTCTTTTTTCATTGGTTCGGAAGTCATATCATCATCTCTAAACGATACAGTCCGTTTATTTTTCTTATGCGACTTACTAGTACTTCTAGAAGCTTCATCTTCTTCCCCTTCACGTACCTTTTTGTTCTTCAACCTAAGTTTCTTAGCAAGTTTTCTTTCTAGGCGTAAATCCTCTTCAGCAGATTTATCATCTATAATAGTCTTCGTTTTTATATTCGCGGCAACATCAGTTTCTGATTTACGTTCACGATTATTTTCTCTCCTCTCAAATTTTGGTAAAGATTCCGTCTCTTCTGCAATTCGAGTATTCTCCGGCACCTTTTCTGTCTTCTTATCGTTACTTTTCTTTTTCGCTTTTCGATATTCCTATAAATTAACACAGAAAACCTCGTTAGTACAAAACCTTCGTTAATACTAGACATTTCTAGGATGTGATTGCTTCAGCTTATATACCCGGCATATGGCTTATTTGGTTTTGGGCTTATGTTTCATAACTCCCATTTTGTGGATTATTTTGAAACTTTTCGGCTCATATAAGCTTATTATGACATGACAAACTTATATAAGCTGAAAAGTTTCAAAATGAGCCCCCAAAAGTGACCTTATGAAACATAAGCCCAAAATCAAATAAACCATACATCGGCTATATAATCGAAGTGAGAAACTTCCATACTTTAAATTGGATCAATTTCTCGTGCTTTTTCTTGTTCTTCTCTCCACGAGCTTCTTTACGTTTCTCTTTGCGAGATTTAATTTCCTTTTTAGGTGCTGCAAGCCACCAAATACAAGTATCAAAACTTTGCGATGTCTTCAAACATAGGATAAAGCGAAAAGTGAATAAACCTTACCCATGTTTGGTTAAAATGATTACTGGAATTCTCCTAAACTCAACTTCAGTTCATATACAAAGCCTGTCACGGAAACGAGGTATCATTCAGTAACATAAAACTTTATATGACTTAAGGGGGTGTTTGTCTACGCTTATTTACCGGCTCATAAAAAATTTGATAAGCTCATTTTGTTGGGCTTATGAGATTTTCAATAAGCTCAGGAGCTGATCAAATAAGCTTAAACAAACAGAGTATAAACTACAAATTCATATCTTATCAATCAAGACTTAAGGGGTATTTGGATTAGCTAATTTTACGGGCTTATCGGCTTATTGAGATATAGGAAAGCCAATAAGCCCATTTTTTGGCTTATTAGCGTACCACTTAAACTTATGGCTTATTAAAGCCATAACCTCAAATGGGTAAGCCAAAGAAAGCAAGCTTATTGCCATTCCTAAATCTCAAAAAGATGATAAGCCCACAAAATAAGCTAACCCAAACGCCCCATGAATAAGAATGGTCGGCTTATTTTACAGGTTTTTTTTAAATTTAGGAATGCCAATAAGCTTGCTTTTTTTTTGGCTTACCCATTTGAGATTATGGCTTAAATAAGCCATAAGTTTAAGTGGGTACGCTAATAAGCCAAAAAATTTGAGCTTATTGGCTTTCCTAAATCTGAATTAGCCGTAAATAAGCGGGGCATTCTCATTCATTCATGGGGCGTTTGGATTAGCTTATTTTGTGGGCTTGTTTTGAAATTTAGAATGCGAATAAGGTTTCTTTTTTGGCTTACCCACTTAACCTTATGGTTTAATTAAAGCCATAAGCTCAAATGCGTAAGCCAAAAAAGCAAGCTTTAAAAGCTCTCTATCATATAAAGAATTGGTTATTATTATTATTAACTTAATTGCAATGAATTTAGTAAAAAAAATATAATATATATGAAAACTTCCTGGTTATATAATTCATACTTACTGGTGCTGTTGAAGAAGACAGCTGCCAGGGTTTATGTTTGGAAAATGGTTTAATAAAATGGATATGATTCGTGGTTTATGATTTGTTTGCTGTGATTTTGAGTTTGATAATGGAGGAGGAATTGGGTGGCTTAGGAAGATGATGAGAGCATTGGGACGTGAGATGATATGTGAAATCAGGGTTGGGCTGGCTTAGTTGGGAATTAAATTTGTTTGGGCTTAATTTTAACAAAAATCAATCGTCTTGGTATTTTAGAGACATAATTTATTTCTTCAATGCTCATATGAGTGAGTGATTACGGGGCCCTTGACGAAAAATGCATTCAACTCGCCGTTGATTTTCCAAAAACCGGAAAAAATCGTCAAGATGCCACCTAATCTCGGACCAAAACTGTACCCAGACTTCATGGGCAAAGAAGTTTTCCAAAGTTACAAATCCAATAAAATTTGGGAGATACCAAATAAATGACTATTTGAATAGGATTTTGAGCATAAAGATTCCACTCACTAAAAAGTGGGCCTAGCCCTTGGGATATGGTAATACATCTAAGAAGTTTTTCCATCGAACGTATTGTATTTCCCTCGAACGTATTTCCCTCTGGATGCAGGAATAGCGACATGGACTAAATGTTCTGTCCAAGCCAAGGAACTTACGCCGAAGAGTCCTGATAAATGATGATTAAGACGAGATTCTGCATTTTTGAACCAAGAAACACTCGGTTTTCATTTCGGTTGTAGGCGTAACCAACCCTCTATTAAAGATATGGCAGAAATAAATAATAGAAAAAGAGCTCCAGTATAAAGATCTTCATTAGTTCAACCGATTGTATACCACCACTAACACCAGAATAGGCGATATTCATTGGCCCAAGAGCGCCCCTCGAGTAAAAGCTTCGAGAGCCAGTTGACCAAAATGAGGATCCCAAATTGCATGAGCAATAGGTCTTACATGTAAAGGGTCCTGTACCCATGACTCAAAATTTCCTTGCCAAGCTACATGAAAGAGATTTCCGGAAGTCCACAGAAAAATTATTGCTAATTGCCGAAGTGAGAAGCAAAAATATTCTGATAAAGACGTTCCTTGGTAATATCATCATGACTCTCGAAGTCATGCGCGGTAGCAATACCAAACCAAATACGACGAGTAGTGGGGTCCTAAGCTAAGCCTTGGCTAAACCTTGGAAATCTTAATGCCATAATGGCTTTCAAATCCTCCTAGCCATTATCCTACTGCAATAATTCTTGTTAAGAAGAACGCCCATGTTGTGGCAATTCCACCCAGAAGGTAATGAGTTACTCCTACAGCACGTCCTTGTATGTTTAAGGCTCTCGGCTGGGTAGCAGGAGCAACTTTTAATTTATTATGAGCCCAAACGATGGATTCAATAAGTTACATCACACCATCTTCTGAGCTTCAAACCAATCCGTTACTCATACTATATGACAAAGATCTTGAGGTTAAAATGTGAAAGTTTATGGACATAAAATTAATTGACGTGTGATAGGATCGAACTCGGGATTACGGGATTGCACACAATACGTAAAGGGTTAATTTTATTTATTAAATATATTTAATATATTTATTAAATCAAACTGAACTTAACTAAAAAATCGTTAAATAAATTAAGAGTTAAGATAAACGACCGTTGATGAGACGGAAATCACGGTTACCAAAAAAAAAAAGATAAATGACCGTTATGGAATTATATAGAAGGAAAAGGATTTGTTTCCTTATTCGTTTATTACTTGGAAACCAAGTTTTGCCAAGCCCTATATAAACACCCCATAGCCTCATAATTTATCACATCTCTTTTTCTCTTCTCCCTTTTGCGATCGCCGAACCAAACACACCCTTAGGGTTCTTTGGTTTTCGATTTAGCTAAAATTCCCCAAGCCTTGAAGTTCCGGTTTGCAAGTGCTAGACTCACGGTTAGCCCGTTGCATTACGTGTGTACAAGAGCGTAATATAGTTTTGCTTTAAACTATAACTTGGTATTGTTTCTTCACAAACCCTAATTGTTGATTCGTTGGTGATCTTGTGGATCTACACTAGGATAAATGTATGTAACCCTAATCGATTAATTATAATTGTGTTATTAGGATCTTGCTAAATCGTTTCCGCTATATCGTGCTTTGATCTTTGTTATGATTATATAATTGTTATGAATGTCATAAACCATTAGTGGCATCGATAGCCCTTTTAACATGTTATAATTATCGAGATCTAAAATTTTTTTAACTAATGGTGATTTGAGTTAAAATTACATGTTGTTTTTTAGGTTTTAACAAAAATTAGGGTTTTGTTTTTTTGTTTTTAAAATCGGCCTAGCCGAATTTTTTATTAAAAAAAGATTTTTTTGTAAACCCTAAAATTACATGGTAAAAATCTTTAGATGATTGCATGAATTAGTTGTTATGTCATGTATGGTTACGATCTGTAGTTCTTTAATTGTTAAGAATATGCGGGAGATCCATGATGAACGTGCATGTTTTTCACGGATTATGGGATTTTATATGCTATTTGCTTTATTTAATTCCAAGTTTTAAAATTAGGGAAGACTTTTTATGTTTATAAAAACCCTAGATTTTATGTTATTTGAATAAATTGTTATGCATGTGGCTATTTGATTTAGTTTTTTTTTGTACCTACTTGTTTTCATACGTTTTATATTAATTGTATGTTGTAAAAAGGGTAATTTTTTTCCAAGAAAAATTAATATGAACTAAATCATATAAAAATTAATGAATTGTTTTGAGATCTAATTTACATATGATTTGCGTTGATTGGAATTGCAATAATAACTTAACGGCCTACTCAATTTTGACAAACTATAAAGTGGGTATAACGCACCGCTGGTCATGTACCCGCTTAAGGAAGGAGGTGTTATGCTTCAGCGCTGACCAAATTCCCGGCTTGCCTGTGCGTCAAAGTTGGAATTACCTACGGTTATTATTTACATAATTCCTTAAGGTTGATTTAACTACAAATTCACATTTGAAACACAATGAATAAAGTCATTGCTTTGTGCTTTAGCCAAGTTCTAGCAACGTGAGGCGTGAATTGTTGTGGGTAAAACCTTTAATTGGTTTAACCAATACCTCAACTTGCAAATATGTGGCGAAATATTTAGTCTCGCCAAAAGGTTTACTAAAAGTTTTATTAAACTGATGCTATGGAGATGTATGCATGCTTCTCCATACATGATTTTGACACCAAAATCAATACCCTTAAATTTAAGTCTTATGCCATCTAATTGACGAACACTTGAAGTTACAATTGTCGTTAAATGCGATTTTGGACGATGTTGTAATGGAGAGAAAACTTCATGACTGAATGAGATTGCACATGAAGGTTTTACGTTCTTTAGATTAGTCGACTTGATTGAGTTACTCAGTGAGATCTGGAAACTTAACGCATAAAGTAGGGATAAAACATGATTACAATGCAAAAAGACTTTTGGCAATGTAAATCCCTAAAATATCTAGAAATTTCAAATTTGTTTGTCAATTATTGTTCGACAAGTTACCATGTTGAGTACATTTATCACTAGCAGATCAACTGATGTGATGAGTTTATGTCAATGTAGATTCTAGTTTCAAGAAAAATACTATGGTTTTATTATCGGGGTAATTTTATTTTCTTAAATGGTATTATCAAAAATACTAATGTTTGAACTTATTTCTATAGAAATGGCTCAACCCGAACACAATATGACTATGAGTTATGCGTTCAAAGGTTTCTTTGATCGTCCTGAACTTACTGGCCCTAACTTCAATGATTGGCATCGCTCACTAAGAATAGTTCTGAGAGTAGCGGGTACTATCGATATCTTGACTACTCCTTATCCGGAGGATATTGCTGAAGGAGCATCTGATGCGCAAAGGCTTGAACACGCTGCTAATGTTAAGAATCACTCTGAGGTGGCTGCTTTAATGTTAGGTAAATGGCTCCTCCACTTCAATAGAAGTATGAGCTATTTTCTCCTAAGTGAATGCTTGATGAGCTCAAGGCTATGTTCGAAAAGCCGCAAGCTGTGGAAATCTACGACTTGGTAGATGTTCTGCATAGTTGCAAGCAAGCTCCTTGAAAGTCTATAAGTGCCCATTATATGGAGATGAGGGGTTATATGGAACAGCTCATTTCACTAGGACAACCCTATGATCATAATATGGTTATCAACTTGATCAATAGGTCCCTTAACAAGGACTTCAATGATTTTGTTCGTAACTATAATATGCATTGCACGGGGAAGACAGTTAATGATTTGCATGCAATGCTCATTGATTTTTAAAAGGGGTTAAAGGACAAGGCATCTACTTCTGCTCCTTCTGTGCTTTATGTACAAAAGGGTGGAGTGAGTAAGGCAAAACCGCACAAGAACAACAAGAAAGGCAAAGGCAAATGCAAGGGTGATAAGGGCAAACAAGTTGCGACTTATTCTAAAACTAAGCAAAACTTTGTCAAGAAGAATCAATCTCAAAAGGATAAGACTTGTTTCCATTGCAAGGCAAGTGGACACTGGAAGAGGAACGACCCTCTTTATCTCGAGGAGTTGCGAGAAATAAAGAAGAAGGCTGAGCTTAGTGCTGCAGCATCTTCAGGTAACTTATATTTGATAGAGTTATTTAATCTTACATACAAATCAAATTCCTGGGTATATGATACGGGATGTGGTATTAACATTTGTAATACCGTGCAGGGATTTGAGTTGGAGAGGAAGCTTACCTCTAGGGAACAATTTCTACATGTGGGCAATGGCGCACAAGTAGCGGTTGAAGCTATAGGAACATTTAATCTAGTTTTACCTTCGGGTCTAGTACTGAGATTAAATAATTGTCATTTTGCACCTAATATTGTTAGGGGTGTTATTTCCTTTTCTTGTATGTTGGATCTTGGATTTATTCACACTATTGATAATAATAGAATTTATGTTTTCAAAGATGGTTTATTCTATTTTGATGTAATTTATGTAAATGGTGTTTTTGAAATTAACATGCATGATAATAATTCCAAGAGAAAGATTAATTATGTTTTAGCATGAATAAGAAGAGGAAGTTAAGACTTGCCCATATTGGGACGACTCGCATACAAAAGCTTTGTGGATTTGCCTAAAATAAGATCCGGTGGTCTAACATGGTGGTATGGGGTGTTGGCAGCCATTGTTGGTAGAGAGAGAGAGAAGAGAGTCTGTTTGTGAAAGTGATAATAGTATTGAATAATGAAAATGACAAGCAACCCCCTCCTTGGAAGCTAAGGAGGGGTATATATAGTCACGCACACAACCTAAACATTACAACAAGCCTAGTCTAGTCTAAATGTGCGTGACTATGATAACTAACGGAAATTCTTAAATGTCGTCACATAAAGTGAGTTTCCAACAATCTTCCCCCATGGGACGACGTGTAGAATTCCTTACAATATTTTTCCTAACAAGTACATAATGATAAAAACAAGAGCTTTCATGAAGCGTCCAATGCTGATGATGTCTTCTGAGGCCTTTGACTTCAAAACGACTCATCTTTAACTTGTAGAAGAAATACTGTAACGGCACGAGCTAAGTAACCCATACACTTCTGGTTAAGGAGAAGCTTCTGAATTAGCTTCCCCCTAATTCATGCCACATAAACTTGATGTAGAAGCTTTTAAATAGCTTCCCCCTAAATCGACAATCCTCGTAAGCAACTTCAAAGCTTTCAACAAAGCTTAGAATGATTAAGCGCACAGCGGAATCTAACAGGCAAATCCCATCATATAACCTGATAACGTTGCTAAGAGGGATTGAAGGTAAGGGGTACACCAAAGTAGGTCAACAACCTTTCTTCTCACGCTTGAATAATTCTTCTGAATTTTTCTTCCCCCTGAGAGTTCAAGTAATGCATACCAGAAAGAATCAAGACATTTCTTCCATGAATCAATCCCAATTATGAAGCTCAAATACTGAAGTGGACACTTTATCCCATTCATGAAGTTGACATCGTAACACCAGAGTCAATTAAGTCCCGGAAATGCACATGTCTTCTTCCGGAGATGCACCAGAGTCAATTAAGTCCCGGGAGTGCATATAGGATAATGATGATGTTTAATTACAACAATCAAACAATTAAACCTCGAATCAGTAGTGTACCGTTTAGAGATTGTGAACGCCACGAGTTAAAACACTGATATTCTCTACGGCTATGACAAAAGTCATCCCGGAATGTCTTCAAATCAAAAGAAGGTATGAAGTTCATCACGTGTACTCGTTGTGCGTTCAAATGTGTCTTCTTCTTCCCCCTTGATGGTTTCGAAAATCGGAACCATCAATAAATTGTACGCACATGTACCTGAAATCTCGTGAGAATAATAAATACGCTGAATTATATATTTTGTGAGAGTCAGCTGTTGATCGAAAATCTCTTCTCATAAACTCTCCATGGCCACCTTTACCAACCCACGTGAAAGCAATTTGAAGTGACCACTGAATCCAACGTCACGTAAAATACCCGATCAAATAAATCCGTAGTCACTAAAAAATCGCCCATTTTTTCTTGGTCTCGTCAAAATAAATCCTTGTCACAATTGTCACGTCATTTTTGTCACGGCACTTTGTCACTTTTGGTCTCGACCCGATGACGACCGAATTATAACTTTAATACACATCAAATTTATAAAAAAAATTGTGTGTATGTGTTATAAAAACACACGGTTCATTGAGATACCATGGCAATGGTCCATTTGAAAACTAATACCTGGCCCATCACTGGTCCATTACCATAATCTCGTGAGGCCCAATTCTTTGAATAAGCGAGTTCCATGGCCCATCAATTGTTGAGATAAAATACCCGGTCCATCAAAATGGAAAATAGAGACCACCTTGTGTTGTCCGCCCCCCAGCCACGTGTGATCAAGAGGCACCACACAAAAAAACGGTCCAATGAGGAAAGGCCTCATTTTATGAAAACCCTTGAGATTAAGTCAAAAATTCAACCCTAATCACTCATACCTTTTCATCCGCCCCCATTATTTCCTCTCACCCCTCCATCTCGAATCCTCCGTCCCCCCCATAGAAACTCTAACCCAAATCTCATCTGAACTTCATCTTTCTCATATACATCACAGCCACTTCTCTTAATTCCTTCACAGCCTCATCTCATCAGTCACCGAAACCCATCTCAAAACATTTAACTCCTTTAATCTCATTACAAATCCGACCAATCACACAAGTGAACGAATATCCACAATCCCATGTTTAGAATCCCTAAATGAAAACTGATTCAACCCAAACCAAATAATTTCATCACCACATCTTCGATTACCATAAGAGAACGAATCATACTGACATATTCGGCTTCAAGACCATAATGGTAAAGGTCTCGGGTAATGTTATTTTTGATTACTTGTTGAGTCACAACCTTTCTCTTCATCTGTCGTGTCCTTCTGGTGTGTTTGATGTCAGTTTGATTAATTAAAACGAATCATAGATCGAATCTAACAATCTTGTTATGATTCTTTCTTAAACTTCGTAAATTAATAAAGGTTTGAGCCTTGATAGATGAGAGCCGGATTGCATGTTGATTTTTATTGAGAAATCGAAACAAAATAAGGATAATAACAATTTTGTTATATATCTTTATTTGATTTCGGATATTAGAAATGGATTAAACCAAACACGAATCTTTGATGATGAAATAAGTCGTGTGAAGAGATCTTTAAAGATCGCACATGCATGTCCCATTTGTATAATTAAAACGAATCAAGGATCGAGTCTAACAAAGTTGTTATGATTCGTTCCTTATTTTCGTATATTTTCTTCTTTCTGTTTATAAACCGAAACAATGAAAAGATTTTGACAAAAATGTTACAAATCTTTCATTATTTTCGAAAATTAACCATGGGTAATACCCAACATAAGAAATCAGTGATGATGATTAATTTTACGTGTGATTGGATCATTGAAATCTAATTAATGAGCACGAAAATTAACGAATCTGAGATAAAGATAAAGTTACTGGTTTGATTTGTTTTTGTTTTGGTTTGAGTCTAGATGGGGATTAAGTGACGAAGGGAATTAGGATTAGATTGATGGTGTTGTGGAGGTATAAGGATGGAATGATCGAGTCAACTCAGTGAGTTTAACTGAGTCAACTCGGTAATAACCGAGTTGACTCGGTTGGGATGGTTTCAAAATCATCTCATTCGGAATGATTTCAGAATCATCTCATTCGGGATGATTTCAAATTCATCTCATTCGGAATGATTTGGAAATCATCTCATTCGGAATGATTTTGAAGTCATCTCATTCGGAATGTTTTGAAATCATCTCATTCGGAATGATTTGGAATCATCTCATTCGGAATAAATTCAAAATCATCTCGTTCGGAATAAATTTTCAAATCATATCTCATTCGGAATGATTTTCAAAATCCTATCTCATTCGGAATAATTTTTGAAATCAGTTCACTCGGAATATCTTATCCATATCTTTTTATCTGAGTTTTCTAGATCTGGGTTTCTGGGTTCATAACTCCATCTTCATCAGATATTGAAAATAACAGATCTTGAAAGTAGATCTGAATTCCCAATGAAAAAGTATAGTACATTAGAACCAAAAATACAAACCAGATGTGAAAATTATGACCATGGACCATTCATGACAAAAGTTTGACCAAGAAGATTATGAAACTGAGGCTAAGATGATAAATTTGAGACCCCAAAAACATGTGACAGAATGGATGGATTGGACAAAAAAATATGAGACGTGACAAAAAATTTGTAACAAAATCAGACAAAAATAATATAACGAGACTCAAAAACAAGATTAGACCACCAAATCAAAGACATAGTCACGATCCAAGGATGGAACCGTGTCTCTGATACCAATTGTGGGATCTTAGTTTTCTAAGGATTATGCAATGTGTGGATTATCTATTGAATGGATGGATAAATGGAAGAACTTTAGAGAGAGAAAGAAGAGAGAGAAAGGAGAGAGTTAAGAAAGATGGAAATGTGATTCATGAAAAGTGGAAGTGAACCAACAACCCCTCCTAACATGCTAGGAGGGGGGTTTATATAGCCCACCCTACATGTGGGCTATATGGGCCATATTGGATCACGAGCCCAATATCGTTGGAGTGACCGATCCTTTCTAAATACGTAAAAACGTATTTCCAACAATCTCCCCCAAAGGGAGGTCACTCTAAGTTACAATGTCCTAAATAGTCTAAAGCTCGTGATCTATGCTAATAATGATGTGACCGAGACTTTCCTTGGAAAAACGTATTTCCAACAATCTCCCCCAAAGGGAGGTCACACCATTTTACAAAATCTTAAACCTAGCATACTATGCTTGAGTCTTCGATCTTGTTCTTGTGAATATGCTAATGAGATCTTTGACTTTAGTCTTGAGCATGTTCTCTTGCCTTGACCTTGTGCATTCATCACTTGTGATATTTGCCTCTTCGTGACTTCATGTTCCACACACTTATACCTTTATAATTCTTGAAAGCTTCAGAGTTTGATACAGCGGAAGACTTGACCTTCAGACTTTCTTGAATTCGTTGAAGTACTGAGTGTATGCAGTATAAGCATGTGGGGACGTCTTCTTCTTGGATTCCGCAACGCCACCGTCTTCAAATGCCGCAACATAAGTAGACACGAAAGAAATGGCTTTGAACATTTCATTCTAAATCGGTAGCATTTTACCTCCGGTCGGTGAAGACCGTTGGACGATATTAGATATCGTACCCGTGACGGATAGTTTCAATTAAGTAACTTCCTGACAGGATTTCGCGGGTAAACCCGTTCTCTTTATTCGACCGTCCAAAGCTGACTGCGAACATAAAGAGTGAATCATTTGGATAATAATATCCGCATGATTTGAAGCCGTCAATTCATGTTCCTGGAACAAGTGAAATTCAATTAAGAACCGCACCATCGTTGCTTTCCAGTTGTCACGAGCTTGATTCGTATAGAATCTTGCAAGTTACCTACCAAGTGCTGTTTGAGGTTAACACTAGAAGGATTTCCACTCATCACCGTGAACACAAAGGTATCACTCTGAGTGTTCTGGCAAGATCACTAAGATATTGCGTAGAGGCCTGGAACGTGTTTAAATTCAGTTAAGAATTAAACAGCCGTTGCTTTCCAGTTATCACAAGTTTGATTCATAAAGAATCGCACAAGTCACCTACCATGAGCTTTTTGATATTCGCTCAAGAAGGATTTCCATCTTCATTGTAAATACTTTCGTATTACTCGGATGTTCAGGCAAGATCATGAAGATTTTGCGTAGGACTCTTAAGATCTTTCTTACTTTTCACAGTGTATGAAGAAGCAAGGAATTATGAAAGTGTGTCCTAATGAGATATTTAATTATCTCAAATGGCTCTAGACTCGATCGTGCACTTTGGATTTTAGTGATCGGAGGCTGGAGAGGAGTGCCACCTTTTCAATACCAATTTATTCGGAGTGAATAAATCAATAGATAACGTGTTGTCTCCGTGTGATTAAAACAAATATCTTTTAAGAGATATCTGAGTTAGCTGGGATGGGTTGTGCTTTGCATCACTGGGTCCATGATGTCTGTCTTCAATATCAAGAATCATTAAACAATGATCTTAATAGCATATGTATTGACCCGGTTTCTGCCTAAGTTGTAAGGAGGGCTTCTTTCTTTACACCCTTTATCTTTACAATTCTTTTTCATTCTTCAACCCCTTCAATGCTTACCAATACGTCATCACTAGCACCTTGTTGTGATTGTTCCAGTGCTAACTTAAGTACTTGGTCGGCATTCAGCTACGTTCACAATCTTTCTCCATCTTTCCTAAGGACTACTATTTCTAGCTATGGAATGTCCTTGGGAAGATTCCTCCGGTTCTAGAGGAATCATTGGACTTTAACCTATCCTACCATCCTTATGTCACCACAATCTTCACCGTCGTGAATAGAGATGTTTTGGGTAAGTGTATGTCACCATGAAATCCATTTTGATAGTGCAAATCCATTTTGCTCCCCCTTAACATATGCCACGATATCCGAAAACATTTCGCACATGTCGGGATGAGCTAGCACGTTAAGTCAAACCATTTGTGATTAATCATTTCCCATATTAAATCACATTTTCTCCCCCATATTAAAAATATTAACCCAATCGATGTTTTTAATATCAATTGATTTAATAGCATTTTAAGAAACTTTTGGGAAGAAAAATGCAAAACCAATTATCTTCATGAATTACACAAGCTCCCCCTCAAATTAATGAGGGTGTACTTGAAACGTAAATTAAATACCTTTTAAACACAAGTGTAAGGTATTTATCACGTGCAAATATCATATATGATAATGTATTCACAAGATTAGCAATTTATGAGGTTGGACCTGAATGATGGAGAACATCACATGAAAGAAGCACATGGTTCTTGTTCACGAATGTTGGTCGCCTCATCATGTCTGAAGTTATCTCTTGACTCCATTTGATTGATATCGTTGTCTTGACACCAACATGTGATCTTGGCACTTTCGGCGTCAAAGATTCTGAATGCTGGACAATTGCTCCCCCTCAATTGTTGACCCGTGTTCTATTGAAAGAGCTGTAGTCACCGTTTGAGTAGTCGCCTCGTCGAGTACGTAGATATCAATTGTAAATTGCTACGGTTGGTGGAGATGATAACTTCATAAAAACAAGATTTCTCTTGTTTTAACAAATAAATGCACTGACACGTACATATATCCGTGTTAGATTGTGTTATAAAGTAAACACAACCCCTTACATGGTTGTAAAGTAAACCATGCCCGAGAAAATGAATTCCCGTTGTTGAGTCAAAGCTTTCTGGTGAAACGCTTGACTTGATTATGAAAAGTGGGTTACTATCTGAAATAATAGCAAGCCTTGTTGAGCATGTTTTAAAACATTTGAACTTCTGCTCGAACTTTATTTACAACCCCGTGTCATTATTGAATGACATTTCTAGTGTCGTAAATATTATCGATTCCAGAAGACATGCTCTTTTTATCAAAACATTTTTGAACACACAATTTTGAAAGATTTAGAAAAACCTTTTGAGAAATTCTCGAAAAATTGTGTTCAAAGTTTTGAAAACCAATTGCTTGAGCTTAAGATGTTGAATATCCTGCAAAACGAGCTCAAGTCCGAGAAGTTGTAAACTTCCCGTTGTTAAGGATAAGTTTATCATCGGCGATAAACTTTCCTTTTAACTGAAGAATGAGTCCTAAGTTGACATTTACTTAGAAGTCGTTTTCATGAGCTTGAAAAACTTTGAATGTTTTAACGTAAAGCTCATGACCGAGAAAGGTGAATTTCTCGTTATGAGGAAAAGTTCTCTTATTTAAAAGATTCACTTTCCTTTCTGAGCTTAAAACCTGGAATGTTTTAATACAAGCTCATGACCGAGAAAATTTAATTTCCCGTTACGAGGATAAGCTATCTTTAAAGATAAGCTTTCCTAAAATTGAAGTCCGAGTTACAGTCTGATATTTAACTGTAAGTCATTGTGCATGAGCTTAAAACTTCGAATGTTTTTAATATAAGCTCATGCCCGAGAAAAATTAATTTCTCGTTGTGAGGATAAGTTTATCATCGGCGATAAACTTTCCTTAATTTGAAGATCGGGTCATCATCTAACATTTAATGAAGAGCCTTATACACGAGCTTAAAACCTTTGAATGGTTTTAGGATAAGCTCGTGTCCGAGAAAACTTAATTTCTCGTTTTGAGGGTAAGTTATCGTTGCGTGGATAAACTTCCCTGTCTCTGAAGTCCGGGTCATCGTCTGTCATTTAACGAGGAGCCATCATGCATGAGCTTAAAAACTTGGAATGTTTTTTATATAAGCTCATGCCCGAGAAAAATTAATTTCTCGTTGTTAGGATAAGTTTACCATCGGCGATAAACTTTCCTTTCTTTGAAGATCGAGTTATAGTCTGTGATGTGACTATAAGTCCTTGTGCATGAGCTTAACTGCAAATCCCCTGAGACACTTGTTTCTTAGATATCAGCTTCTTCAACAACCAAACTCTGAGAGTGTCCTTAATTGAATGGTATACAATGATTGGACCGCTTCGTTCTTTTGGAACATCCTCTTTGGTACCTGCATTCTCATTTGGAATTTGCATGCTTTGATATGGGTTAGCGATATCTATCTTAGAAGCAAGTGGGGGTTCACAGTTGGCCTTACTTGTGCCAGAGGTGACCTGAGGAGATGAATCACTTGGCTTAGTTGGCAAACGTTTCCTTTTATAGAAAACCTTAAGTTCATGCTTAGGTGATGCATCCTCCTTTTCAATTTCCTCCCTAGTAGTCTTAATAGAATCAGAGACTATCCTAGTTAAAGGGCACTCGTTTTCTACAAGGGTGAAAGTTCTACCAGTGGGGCGCCACATTTTACCAACAGGTTTGATTTTAGCCACCCACTGGGATTTAAGTCTAGCACGGGAGTTCACCTCATTAAGTAGTTTCTTGATACAAGAATCATGATTAGCCGTAAAGACACATTTTCTACATGTTTTACAAGTAGCATATTTAATGTCTGAGTAAGATCTAGAATTCCTGGACGATTGATTGATGCTCCTAGGATTTGACATGCTATGGTTAGCAGTGTTGGGTAATCTAGAAGGCATCTGACTAGGTTTGAAATTCCTATCTCTTACTTGTGTCTTTTGCTTAGCTTCCCTTAGACCAAATGTATGGCGAACGTCATTTGAACTAGTTCGAGACGTATTCTTTGGACTGTGTCTAGGGAAATTAGAGGCAATCATGTGATTAGGTCTTGCAAAAGCTGTTTTAGTCACATTGGGCCTAGATGGTGGAGTGACTGTTCTAGAAAGATGAACCATATCAACTTGGGAGGCAAACCGCGGTCTCGAGGATTGTGATCGCTCGGATCTAAATGCAGTAGGTTGTCTGACAGTCGGTTGTCTGACGAACTGATTTGTAGGCGGTTTCCCCAAGATTGATGGTTTTTCAAGCTTAGTGTCCACACTAGGTCCTTTAGTTTTTCGCAAATCATTTTTCAACGCAGCTATAGCAAAGACCTTTTCCTGTACTTGAGCCTTTAAGGTCTCATTTTCTTTGAACAATTCATCTTGGTATGCCAACTTAGATTCAAGCAACTTAATTTGTTTCAAAAGATTATCTTTTTCAGCTTTAGAATCTAGAACTGTTTGATCCAATTTTCGTTCAAGAACAACGTTTGACTTTTCAAGTTTTTCAAAATATGTTTCAAATTTCTCCGTTTTCTTCGAAAATTCAATTTTGGCATCCTCAAGTTCTTTTGATTGGTGAGCTAAAATCATTTCAAGCTCTTTAATCCTAGAAGCAGAATTGGTTAACGTAGCAGTCAAAAAGCACTTATCATGATGTTTAGCATTTTAAACACTTTCTCCCCCATTATGACTCACATCGGATGAATCAGAAGTGGTATTTCTATCACTCTTTTCCATCCCATGTTTGTCATAGTTAGGTTCAGAATGCTCAATATGCGGTATTTCATCAGCATATACATCATCAACATTACATTGTACCATGTCCGCAGGCTCTTCGTCATTAACGGGTAAGGTGTCATCAAAAGAGATCTCGTGAACATTGCCTGACGTGCCACTGGTATCATGTTGTCCTCCTGATTCCGTGCTCTTGCCATCGTTAGGCTCCAAGTTGTCAACCGTATGACCATTCTCCTCTTGTATTAGCATCATAGATTCTTGCACTCCATTATCATACACTTGGTGAAGTCTGGATCTTTCATAAATCGAAGACGAAACCGATGTCATAAATTTCAACAGTTTATCACGGAAATCTTTAACATCGTTCTGTGTGTATTGAAGAAATGACCGGCATATCCCTGAATTGTCAAACTTGATGATATTGAATTGGAGGAAAGGCGTGAGTTGTGTCACAAGAGCCTGATATGCAGTTTCTGATGCAGAGTGATTAAAGTCTTCTTTGTGAAGTTGCTCAGCTAGGTGGTTCAAGTTGAGACATAGTGAATCGATGAATGTATAATGATGTTGACCAAAGAGTGTCACAAATTCGCTTCCTCCTTGAACCCATGCAATAGTCCTAAGATGTGACTGAAGTAGTTGACATGAAATTATGCCACTTTCTCTAGCTGTGTTTTGCATGTGATGCAAGTCTCCCTCTTGAAATTTCGAATTCAAAGACTCCATTGAATTATGATGAAAAAATAATCGTGATTGTAGTTCTTGAAGAAGTGCACAGACAGAAATTCACGGAATATGACAAAACCAATGAAAAAATCCGGTAAAAATCTTAAAAATCCTCGTTTAATAATATATATCTCTTTACACGGCTCAAAAGTTGTTGTCGGCTCAAACGATGAAAAATTAAAAAAAAACGGAGTCCAATTCAACCGCGGTTCAATCTAAAAAGAAAGCTCATAAACTAATTAAACGAACCTTCAATTAATCTAGCGAACGGCCCGACAACCACTTTCACTAAAATACTTTGACACGACCCAATTTAACTGAGCCAAAATCAAGAATAACTTACTCGTGATTAATTTTCGTCCACAATAAATTACTCGTGAATAACTTAGCCAAAAACTTAGAATAATTAAAATGTGTAAAACTTTGACTAATGAGAAATAAGGCACAACCAATCCCTAACTTGGCCCAAATAATAAGTGATTAACTAGTACTTTTAAATATCATTGGAATCTCTTTAGATACGTGGCCAAGTATTGTAGTAACACACAACGCCTCACACATGGATACTAAGAGATGTAACAGCAAAGAGATTTGGGGGCACGTGTTAATATGCTCTGTTTCACCCACCAAATGTGTCAGACTATAAATACTCAGCCCACTAATGTATTAGTCTAATTTATCTCATTTTAAATCCACTAGATATAATCTTCACGGGACTAAATATAACCCAATCACACCTCTCTTGTTAACTCCGTCCCTATTTTCACCCTTCAAACAAATCGCAGCCACCTCAAGATCAATCAACGAAATCAATCTTCGATCCCCATTACTTTTATTTAATTAAGCCTCTTTTATCCACTAATTTAATCTCATCAGCGTTTCGTCAGTCGATCCAAAACCCTAACCACGCAGAGTCGTCTTCAAGATCTATGTTAAAAGGATCTCGGGTAGGTATTTCTTTTCGTTTAATTGTGTGTTTGATCGGTCGATGAAGTTTTAAAAATATAAAACAGAGATCTTGATTAAAACAAAAGTTTTAAAAACGAGTCAAATTTAAGTCCTGTTGGGGTTGAGTGTAGAGTCGTGAGTGGTTTTGGTCTGGGTTTGTGACTGAGTTAACAATGATTGAGGTATGAGGGAGGGTGTCGGTGAGGTGAGGGTTGTTTTGGTTACGAGGGTGAGGGTGTAGGGTGAGTCGAGGGTGATGGTAAGTCGAGAGAGTCTTGGAGTTTTGCTTGGTCTAGGATTTGTTTATGAGTTTGTGGGTTTGTGTAAAGGTTGAGGGAGTCGAGGGTATGGGTGAGGCAGTCGAGGGTGAGTTGAGTGTGTTCGTTTGTGGTTTTGGTCGAGAGAGAAAAGCGAGTTTGGATCGAGTCCTGACACCGTGGTCGAATGTTGTTAGTCGAGAGGGTGTTGGTTTAACAGTTTTGAGACACGGTTGTGAGGGTCGAGTCGAGTTAGACGATGGTGAGTTGAATGGTGTGAGTGAATGGTGTGAGTCAAGAGTGAAGGGTTCGAGTGTTGGTCGAGAGTTTAAGTCGAATCAAGGTCTTTGGTCTTGTGTGTTGAGTTAGGTGTTCGAATAAAATATTATGAGTCCGGTTCAGATTGAAGTCTTGGTTTTAGTCGAGTCTAAGAATCAGTCTGTGTTTTGGTCATCGCAATATTGCAAAACAAACTCACCATCGCAATAAAACTACTTCCATCGCAATGTTTTAATTTTTCATCGTAAAACAGTCAAAAACTTCCATCGCAATATTCAAAACTTCCATCGCAATGTCTATAAAATTTTGGCAGAGTTTCGACTCTCTTTTCCTTAAACCCGCGCAATTACGATCGCAAAGTGCTATCGCAATCACGTCAGAATAAGGAATCTGAAAAACTTGATCGCAAAGTAGAACCCGAGGGTTATTGCGATCGGAATGCTCAAACTTGATTCTTTCCGATGGGTGAGTAAAACACAAAGTACAAGGTACAAACCTTGATTCTGGATGAACACGAGAACTGCTACTCAAATAAGACAAAACAGTGATCGTGATATGAAAAAATTATATGACATAGACATGAGACAAAAGGGGATAAAAAAATGATGTAAAAAATTTGATAAACTGATAACTAAAAAAAAACTGATAGAAAAGAAAAAAAAAATTGATAAATAGATGAGAGAAATGATGATACCAATCTGATAATTAGAATATAGTGATTATTAAAAATGTTTTTGTCAATTTGATAAACACGCAACAACAGGAAAGAGAAATGAGAAAAAAAAAATTTAAAAAGAAAAGGTTTTTATGATCAAATCAATAGATGAAAACACACAAATCCGAAGAATCAACCATGCTCTTGATACCAATTGTAGGATCTTAGTTTTCTAACAATTTGATAAATGTGAGTTTTGTATCTCTGGAAAGATGACCAAGAAACCTTTTAATAGCAATATTGAAAGGGCTACTGAACTACTTGGTTTAATACACACTGATGTGTTTGGACCACTTAGACATGTGTCAAAGAAAGGTGCTAGCTACTTCTTAACATTTACGGATGATTATAGCCATTATGGTTATGTTTATTTACTTAAGCATAAACATGAGGTATTTGAAACATTCAAGATGTTTAAAGCAGAAGTAGAACTGCAACTAGGTTAGAAGATTAAAGCTCTTCGTTCTGATCGAGGTGGTGAATATTTAAGTCAAGAGTTTAACGATTATTTAAGTGAGAACGGAATTGTTCAGAAACTTACTTCTCCATATACTCCACAACAAAATGGTGTATCTGAAAGGAGAAATCGTACATTATTAGATATGGTGCGATCTATGTTTAATCTTACAACTTTACCTTTATCCTTTTGGGATTATGCTTTTGAATCTACTGTTCGTATTCTGAATATGGTTCCCACAAAGAAGGTATATAAGACACCATATGAACTAAGGCATGGCAAAAAGCCATATTTGTCTTATTTAAAGATTTGGAGTTGTGAGGCGTATGTGAAACGTGACTCTGGAGATAAACTCCAACAACGCTCTATAAAATGTATCTTTGTAGGTTACCCTAAGGAAACTATGGGTTACTACTTTTATTATCCGCCTGAGAACAAAGTTTTGTGGCTAGGTATGAAGACTTCCTTGAAAATAATTTTGTAAATCAAGAATTCAGTGGGAGAAATTATGATCTTGAAGAAATTCAAGAAGATACATTGCCTTTTGAAAATACTAGCGAAGAAATTCCAATAGAGCTAGAAAGTCTAGGAGCTCCACCGGAATTAATTCCTCCACGTAGGTCTAAATGAACCGTACGTGCGCCAAGCAAACTATGTCTTAACATAGAGGATGATGAGGAGGAGGTAGGGGATCTTGGTGAACCTGCTAACTATCGATCCGCAATGCTTGATCCAGAAAAGTCAAAATGGATAGTTGCGATGAATGAGGAAATGAAATCCATGAAAATCAATGATGTTTGGATTCTTGTTGATACACCTAAGAATGCTAAAGTAGTGAAAAATAGGTGGATTTTCAAGAAGAAAACAGACATGGATGGTGAAGTACAATTCTATGAAGCACGTTTAGTAGCTAACGGTTTTACTCAAACTTTTGGCATAGACTACGAGGAGACATTTTCTCCTGTAGCAGACTTACGAGCTATTAGGATTCTCATAGATATAGCAGCATACTATGACTATTAGATATGGCAAATGGATGTTAAAACTGCCTTCTTGAACGGTCGCTTAGATGAAGACATCTATATGCAACAACTGGAAGGGTACGTTGATCCTAAATATCCAAAACGCGTGTGCAAACTTCAAAGATCTATTTATGGTTTGAAGCAAGCATCATGTCAATAGAATAAACGATTTGATGAAGAAATCAAAAAGTTCAGATTTATTCAAAATCGAGATGAGCCATGTGTAATCACAAAGCTAGTGGGAGTGACGTAATATTCCTAATTTTATATATCGATGACATATTAATCATGGGAAGTAACATTCCAAGACTTAAGGAAGTTAAGGATCATCTTGGTAAATGTTTTTCTATGAAGGATTTAGGAGATGCTGCATATATTTTGGGAATTAAAATATATCGAGATAGGAAAAGACGGTTAATTGGTCTTAGTCAAGATGTTTATATTGATAAGATATTGAAGAAGTATAGTATGCATAATTCCAAGAAAGGTTTTCAACCTATGGAAGTTAAGCATCAATTAAGTCATGAGTTAGATCCATCAACACCCGAAGAGGTGGCTTACATGCAGAAGGTGCCTTATGCTTCAGCTGTAGGATCTATTATGTATAATGTAAGATGCACAAGGCCTGATGTGGCGTTTGCTCAGAACTTAGTCAGTAGATACCAACAAAATCCAGGGAAGCTTCACTGGACCGTTGTTAAACATATACTAAAGTATCTGAGAAATACGAAAGATATGTTTTTGGTATTCAAAGGTTAGCCATATACATAACTAAATGTGGTTTGGATTAGGAATTTTATTGGAAATATGGGAATGATGCTTACAATAAAAACCTAATAAATATGTATTGGACGAGTTTGCCGCAATAATATTTGCCAATGACCCTGGAGTCATGAAAGGCGTCAGACACTTTAAACGTAGATATCACTACGTTCGAGAACAGGTTGAAACTCAAGAAATAAAATTAATAAAAGTTCACACAGATGATAACGTAGTTGATCCTTTTACTAAGGCTTTGCCTAAACCAAAGGTAGTTAAGCATGCTAAGGCTATTGGGATGCAACTAGCTAGCGAATTCATGCAATAAATCTGTGATTAGTATTTGGATAAAGGATGTTAAGACATTATTGAATTGATGAAATAAATATTGAGTTTCGTTTGTTTTCTGTTATTTGATTTTGTATCCTATTTTACATGTTTTAATCCATGAATAAATGTTATGTTCTAAATGTTCGTTGTCGATTAATAATATGGGAGTATTATTAAATTAAGACAATTCAAAATAGTGACAGAGTATACTTGAAAGTATATTGGTCAATTTTGGATGATATTTGATGAATCAAATATTGGACTTATCCCAACTATATGATTTTACTTTATGGATCTTCGTCTTGAGTAAATCGTAAATAGTTATCCTTAGACCTGAGATACCAAGAAACTGATTATAATGTAGTGCATTTCTGTGAGATAACCTAACGCTAAACGTAACTGGTAGCTATAAGGGTTATTTTCAGAAGTGTTGCAAAGTTCATAAGTTTCGCTTGTAGTCAAAATGGGATTTGTTTCCTTCAAAATTATTTTGAAGTATAATACAGCTGGGCCCCTCGGGGAAGTAGTAAGATGTTTGTGTGGCCACACCCAAATGTGTTTTGGTAATCTTGCTATATCCGTAACCGAGAAACAGAATGGTTAATGAAGGAATGACTGAGATCCATATCCTATTAACGTTGTATTTGAAATGAAAGGATAATAATAAATGATGAATCATTTAAAAGGTTTTTCCAGGAGACTTTACTCGAGTTGTACTAGTGACATTGCTAGTGTAACTAGACGCTAGTCAATGTAATCACGATATTCAATTTTGTCCAAGTGGGAGCTGAAAGTTTATGGACATAAAATTAATAGTCGCGTGATATGATCGAACTCGAGATTACGAGATTGCACACAATACGTAAAGGGTTAATTTTATTTATTAAATATATTTTATATATTTATTAAATCAAACCGAGCTTAACTAAACGATCGTTAAATAAACTAAGAGTTAAGATAAACGACCGTTATGGAATTATATAGAAGGAAAAGCATGTGTTTCCTTATTCGTTTATTACTTGGAAACCAAGTTTTGCCAAGCCCTATATAAACACCCTATAGCCTCATAATTTATCCCATCCCTTTTTCTCTTCTCCCTCTTGTGATCGCCGAACCAAACACACCCTTAGGGTTCTTTAGTTTTCGATTTAGCTAAAATTCCACAAGCGTTGAAGTTCCGGTTTACAAGTACTAGACTCACGGTTAGCCCGTTGCATTACGTGTGTACAAGAGCGTAATATAGTTTTGCTTTAAACTATATCTTGGTATTGTTTCTTCACAAACCCTAATTGTTGATTCTTTGGTGATCTTGTGGATCTACACTAGGATAAAGGTATGTAACCCTAATCGATTAATTATAATTGTGTTATTATGATCTTTTTAATCGCTTCCGCTATAACGTGCTTTGATCTTTGTTATGATTATATAATTGTTATGAATGTCATAAACCATCAAAATGGGCTTATTGGACTGTATAAAGTCTGCTGTGAAGAAGAAATAGTCACATGTCATATTTGGTCAATGCCAAAACACAACAGTAAAAAACAAGGTGAGATGAAGGAAAGAATTAAACATTCTTATAGTGCATTAAGGAAAGAGTTCAGGAAGGTGTTTGACTATCAGGGTGCCGAGTTTGACCAGATGTCTGAAGAAGAGAAAAACTTAATTTATGAGAAAAAGGCGTCAGCTTGGTATCAACTTACTTATAGTGCATAAAGGGAAATGGTAAATTTGAGTTTTGCGTGGATTGCAGCTGATTATCTCGCTCGAATCAAGATTAAACGTAGAGGAGCGGGAGATAAAAATTCCCAGAAGCCGATTCATTCACTTGGAAGGTACCTTGCTGACAGGATGTGATTCATTGTTATTATTTGAGGCCTTTGGCTGCATGGCCACTCTGCTATATGTCAACTTGCGTTTTGTTTTTTTTAAAAGGGTCTCCTGAACAACTTAGTACTTTTTTTGGTTGTTGCCAAACCAGCGTCATGTTTGTAGCTTTACATCAGGAAGTTATTGTGCTTGTTAATCTTGCAATTGTTGGGATTCGGTTATGTGTACGAGTTTCATGTCAGGTACTTACACATTTTCTTGAGCTCAGATTGACGGTAAAACCAACTCTGAATTCTTCTAGATTGACTCATTGGAAACTGTTGTATCATATTCCTGAGCAATACCCCCTTCATATCTTCTCAACATTTTTGTACACCTTTAAATCCAAATGAATCTCAAAAACCCCATTCCAGAATCACTTCAAGTAAGGTATCATCTCTCAAATATACTAAAAACTATGAATTAGTTAATATTATCTTGAAACAAATACAGATTAGACAATACCCATATCAGGGACATCATTTTTTTCTCCTTAAGATACTAAGCTCTAGGCTCGATAAAACCCTTAACCAAAAGTTAACTTCTTTAAGGACATTGGGTTTTCAGGCTCTAATCTTATTCAGTTATTAGAAAGTTTATTACAAACGATGAACAAGCGTTTGAGATTATCAAGTGAGCAAAGCGCAACCTTTATTACTAAAAGCTTTTCAGGTGCAGTGTTGAGTCCTAAGGATTTTGAGCGTAGGTTGGTTTGGATTGTTAAAGAACTAGGAATACCCGAGAACTCTAGGATGTTTGTCTAAAGGGGGGGGGGGCTTCATAAATCGAATGTAGAGAAGAAGTATGATGTTGTTAGGAAGTATAATTGGTCTGCAGAGGATATAGCTACATTTGGGAGGGTTAATCCTTTCAATTCAGTGTTATCGGAAGCTGAAATTCGTGCAAGGTTGGATTTCTTTATGAAGGAACTGAGGTATACACCATCTTACTTGGTCACTCACCATTCCATATTGAGATCGAGTTTAGACAAAACAATGAAACCTAGATACAAAGTTTTGGAAATTTTGAAAGAAAAAAGCTGGTTAATAGTAAACCCAACAATTGTAACATACAAAGTTGTTTCAATCCATCATCTACAACAAAATATCTCTTCAATGAATTGTTGGCATGGACACCCACGAATTTGATCAATTACTCCTCGCGCTTTGTGAGCAGACATAGATATATGTTGACCTAAAGCATATCACATCCATTTTTCACTCTGAATGATACCGATAATTCAAAACCTTATAGCAACACAAAAGTTAAAAAAAATGTTTTTACCAAACAAAGCTGCATAATATCTTGAATTCACATGTTGGCACATGTACATGTTCCGGTAATATTGTCTAATTTGAACGAGATATCGTGGATTTTGTATAACAGAAGAGTTATTTTGGATACTTTCTTTGGATATAAGGGGACTCATCTCTACCATCAATTTCATTTCCATTTAATAGATAAGATTAAATATATTTTATTTTTTTTACCTATTTTGTATAATTTAAATATTTCTTAAACCGTTAAGTGTTAAACAAAAATAATTATACCATCGCGACGAGTGTTTAATTATCTTTCTACCAATATGCACTATTATATACTTTCGAAGAAAAAAAATCGTTTTTTTTCTTCTTGTTAAAATTTATGTGAAATATCATATATGATAATACTGTTTTATCATATATGATAACAGTGTTAAATCATATATGATATTGGTTTCTATCATATATGATAGGTTATATCATATATGATACTAGTGATACCGAGGGCGGACGTACAATATAGGTACGGGTAGGGGTGGAAACGAGCCGAGCTGCTCGTGAAAATCTCGAGATCAGATCGTTAAAAAGTTCGAACGAGTCGAGCCTAAACGAGCTCGAGCCCGAGCTCGAGCCTAAGTTGCAGCTCGTTTGTTAAACGAGCTCGAGCCCGAGCTTTACGTACAAGGATCATTTGGGCTCGCGAGCCTAAACGAGCCTAATGTTTTATATACGAGCTTCTTAACGAGCTTATTAACGAGCCTAATTTAGGTATATTACGAGCCTAGCTCAAGCCAAATATTATGTTTACATTGTAAAATCGTATAAACGAGTCGAGCTCGAGCCGAGCCCTAGCTTGTTTACCATACCACGAGCCGAGCCCGAGCCTAAATAATAAGGCTCGAAACGAGCCGAGCTCGAGCTTTGTAAAACTTAAACGAGCAGAGCTCGAGCCCTGTTGAGCTCGAGCGCGGCTCGGCTTGTTTCCACCCGTACGGGGTGGCGGCGCCCCCCAATAGCTCGACAAAAAAGACGAGTTTTAGTGTATTTTTTAAAAAATTTGAGTCTTTTTTTAAAATGCCCCCACTCGAATTTCAAATTGCCCCACACCCACTCATTTAATTCTAACTTTTAACACTATAAAACCTAAAAATCGTTAACTTTTAAGTTATAATACTTAACTTTTTATTCGAATTTTAGTTTTTTCGTTTTGTTATCGTCAATTTTTTTTTGCCCCCCACATTGAAATTTCTTGCGTCCGCCACTGAGTGATACATCATATATGATATTAGTATCATATATGATAATTTTTGAAAACGTGAAAAAAAATTTGAATTTTTTTTTGTTAAAAGTGTATCATATAGCATATCTATAGAAAGATAATTAAATTACTCTTCGTAACGGTATGTTTTTTCGCATAACGATTAACGGTTTAAGAGGTATTGATGTTTGAAAAAAGAGGGTGAAAATATATTTTGTGTTTAATTTTATCCATTGGATTAGTATGGAGATGAAAGGTGGAGATTAGTCCCTTGATATCCAAATAAAGTTTATTATCCAAATGAACTTAGGGTGTGTTTGGTAAAGAGAAATCATGGTAAAGATAGGGAAATGACATAATTTCTCATGTTTGGTATGACAAAGAAATAAAAAGGCGGAGATATGGTATTTCTCGAGAAATTGGTTCTTTGTATTTTGATTTCCATCCTCTTTGGTTTGGAAATGAGTAGCTTGTTAAATTCTCCGTCTTTTTACGGTTATAAAAAGCATATTAAAACATAGAAAAGAAGTGTATAAAAGGACACAAGCACGTGACCCTCACATTCCATCCAATTTTTACAAAACCAGTGAATCCCTTTCATGATGTTCTTCCTTTGCTCTCAGCCCCAGCTCGTTGTCACATCTCTCTAATTCATGTAGATCTTGAATATTTGATTGTTGAATCTTATTTTCGTCTCCCTCGGGTCTTGTAGACCATGTAACATATTTGTTCTATCTTTTGATTTCATTGATAATTTCAATTGTTTAAACATTAGAATTTCATGAGAACTATCAAAACTGGATCTTGATTCGTCAGCTAGCGTCTTTGTTGTGGATCTTGGTTTTAATTATTCAAATATTGTTCTTTTCAATTATTTAAACAACGGGTGTGAATCTTGGTTTTGATTATCACGTTTTCATGTTTGTTTACAACAAATAAAATATAAAAAATAGTTTCTTTAATTCTCGAGTATAAAGTTTTTACCAAACATGAAAATTCATTAAATTTCTCTACTAATTTCTATTCTCTTGAATTTCATTCTCTGCTTCATTTCTATTCTCTCAAATTCTCTCTACCAAACGTGCCCTTAAATCTTTAAATAAATAGAATATATCTTTTGTTTTAAACATTGACAGGATATGTTTAAATAAAATATATATATTGAAATCAGTTTATTTTTAGGGTGATATTTTGTCTTTATAGTTTTCTGCAACTCTTTATATATCAGTCTTTACAGTTTCAGTGTTTGTCATCTGTTTCATTCCAGTATTACTTATCATGCTCTTATATCCGTTTACTGAGCGCTATGCTCACTCGTAGTTCCTTTCATGTTCTAACGGCAGGTACACCAGGACGCTCTTAGGATTCTGAGAGTACGTGCATTGGATGGAAGCTATCCAGACTTCTTTACTTTATGCACTTCATATATTTATTTTCCTGTTGGACATTGTCCAGTCCTTTCATTCAGTATTAGCTTTTCATGTTTTGAGCTTATGCTTGGATTACAGATTTTTGATTTCGGTATTTCCTTTATGGTCAGTTAATGTTTTAGGACATTTACCTTATATGCTTTGATGACACGTCATAAATACACGTAACGGTCCACTTATCCAAGTGGGGTGTTACAGAACCATTATTGGAGAGTCATAAGAGGTTTCCAAGGTGTTAGACATTATAAAGGTGAGTGGTCCATGTTTGGGTCTTGAACTTAATATCAAGAAAACACAGGTATTTTGGCCCTCGTGCAATGGTGTGAAGGTCTGTGATGGATTGTTTCCCATGAATATTCGAAGGTCATATTCGGGTGTGAATCTTCTTGGGGGAGCTGTTAGTAGAGACACCAATTTTGTTAGAGGGATGGCCATGAGGAGAGCCACGAATGCTGTTGATTTGATGAGTCTTCTTCCACAGTTACATGACCCGCAGAGACGCCAATTTTAGTTGTTTCACTAATAAGGATACCGCCCCCTCTAAAACCCAACAAACATTGGCGACTACCCTTTTTAGTGAAATGGTCAAGGATACGAAGGTCCACTTTGACATGACTTTGAGACAGAAAGCTATTTTTGAGTGTTTACGCGCATCACATGCTCAAGATTTCCTACTAGCTATCCATATAGACGGGCTCGGTCAACATATGTCACCAGTGGAATACCGTTCTATTCTTAAGTATCGCCTCATGATCCCATTATTTTCGGCTGATACAATGTGCCCTGTTTGTCGCAAGGCATGTTTGAATTCTTTTGGGGAACATGCGGTTGCTTGTAAAGAGCTCTCGGGCTTCAAGTATCGACACAATATGGTTAGAGACGTTCTTTTTGTCATATGTAGGCGTGCTGGTATCTCCGCCAAGAATAAAGCACCTGTGAACTTCTTGACTGGCCATACTGATTTGAAAGCCGCCTAATGCAAAGTGACAAAACACGAAAAAACACGAAAAAACACGAAAAAACATGCATTGAAAATCAGCACTTTTTTATTCCTTTTGCATTTGATACCTTCGGTTTCCTTGCACCTGAAGCGGTGGAGCTTATGAAGAGAATTCAGCGCGTTATGACACCTAAATCCACAGATGTGATTTTCAATAGAATTAGCTTTGTAATTCAAAAAGAGCTTGCGACGCAGCTTGTTGCTCGCTTGCCTTTTACAACTATGTAGTTAAATACTAATAAAAAGTTTAAGGTAAATATGCATTTTAGCCTTAAAAAAAGAGAACAAAGAATTTTGAGACATAATCATGTAATTTAAGACATAGCCTTAGAGGACTTGGAACGGTGGTGTCATTTAGTGGCGCCAAGCTTTCGCGCGACTCAGCACTACCCCTTGCAGTTGGTGATTTCCTTTTTTTTTAACTGAGTTGCTGGGAGGGACAGATGAAGAAGACGACTAGGTTTTATAAAGAGGGTGGGTATTTTTTAGCTCAATATTTATAATAAGCCAAATATTTTTTTGAATGTTTTTTTTCCCGATACTTTTTACATACATATATTTTTACTTTTTTTTTAATGTTTGTTATTTTGTTTTAATATTTTTCGAGTGTAAATTTAATTTTTAAGTATTGTTTGCAATTTGGATTTATAATATGTATTTAAGTAAAAAAAAAGTCTGTGGCACCAGAAAAGATATGACACACCAACTCCTCCTGAAAACTGGTGCCATAACAATTCTGGTGCCATAACCCACTTTGCTGACGTCTTTTTAACTATGGCACCACTTCCATGACACGACGACTCCTTGTGCTCTTAGTCCTCGCGGGTTCAAGTCTCATTTTAAACAAAATAAGAAAACTTCAACAGAAATAGGGCTGAGCAACACCGACCGAAACCGAGGTAACCGACCGAACCGAGCCCGAGATAGTGTTATTCGGGTCGGTCAGATGGCTAAATAACCGTTTTTGGTTTCGGGTCGGTTCGGTACAAAAAACCGAATGAAACCCGAGTTAGCCCGACAACCCGATTTGTTTGATATAGGGTTTTATTTTGGCAGCCTCCATATCTTATCTTTCTCCAAAACACGAAGAACACCCACAACATATCACCTCAATATTATATCAGAATCATATCTTTACTACTTTATAAAACATTTACCTCCTTTCTATATTTAGTAGTCTTAAAAATTTCAGCCTTAAACATTTCTTTATTAGGAAATCAATATACAACCAATTAGTGAATGTTCATTACATACAATTTTCAAAATTTTCAAGATTTAATGTGTACGTTTAGCATTGATGATTTAATAAAGCCCATTTATTAAAATGTGAGTAACAACAAACATTTAAATGCATTCATGTGTAGTCAACATAGTATAACAACTCACACAAGAAATAAAAACAGCCTTCATACACAAAGGAAAAAAACGCCTATCATAAATCCACAGTCCTTATAAAAGGAATCACTGGAAAATAAAATGTCTTAAAGCATGAAAAACGTATGAACATTATTGCTTTGTAGGATTCAGTACTTACAAGACAGTTACAAAAAATTAGAGATTACAAATCATGTGACAATGAATGATTAAATCAATTAATAACAACTACTCCTACAATAGAAGAAAGAGACGCAAGATGCTTAATAGGATCAAGAAAAACGTACGTACAATGAATGACTAAAATTAAATTTTCTTATAACCATTTTGATACTCAAATATAAAAGGCCTCAAGGTTTGAGTACAAGAACATACAAATAATGATTCGGTGACAAAAATTCTATCATATCATCTTTATCTCTTTCTCTCGCCCCTAAAAGTGATGAGGTGATCGTCGAAGATGTACGTAAAACATATCTTACTTTGATGTAATAAACTTGTTGTGATCTTTAGTACAACTGTTTTGATAATCATTTTTGTTACTGTAAAACACATTAGAATATCGATGTAACAAATCTTTTTCATATATAATGCAATAACAATAGAAAAAATGTGTTCTGTGTTTCTCAACATATCATGACTAATGATTATATTTGTTTAACATTATAGAGTGGATGCAAAGTGTGACAGGAAAGCGGGCTTGCTATACTGGAGATGGTATGGAATCATTACCGTTACCGATAATAGTTCAATCAGATGTCGAGAAAAGCAAACTAACTATTACTGCAGTGTTTAGTACAAATGCGCCATTTATTCTTCTTAAGTTTCTTATCTTAACATTATGAAGCCAAGAAGAAAGAATTGAGGTTCCATTATATAAACTAATCGGGTTATTTGCTTAAGAAACGACGTCGATCTGAGGAGAAACAAGGGATATGAAGACATCATCATACACCTATTCTCGACTAATTGTAGCGGTCATTGAAGAAAGAAACTGAACTGTTTAACCAGGTGGGGGTGTTTTTTATTTAGGTTAATTGTAAAATATTATGATGAGACTGCTTGTTGTGTTGGTAAAGATTTTATACTCAAATGAACAATGTATTTATTTAAACAATATTTAAGACATGGCAATCACTCATATACATGTCAACTAATTTTGCCAATTACAAATTTGATACAATGTAATTTTAGCATGAATGTAGCGGATGTATCCTTAAAATAAACACGAAATACTACTGTTTTATTTATTTGTTTATCGGAACACCTTCTAAAATTAGCACGCGAAATTTGTGACTATGTCAAAATGTATTTCGTTGCAGCTTTTTCAAACCTTCGATACACAAACTATTATTTATGTTAGTTAATACATACTATGTATATGAATTTTGACTAAATTAATGTAAGAGCTAATTCAATGTTATGATGCAATTCCTCATTTATAAATCAAACTTTCCATGTAAAAATAAAAACGCATTTAATTCTTGAAATCCACTTTAAGTTATATGGATCTGAATATGAGTGTGGTTTAACAATGGACTAATTATACTTTATACTATTCCAGAAAAGAGATCATAAAAAAGATTAGGCATCTTTTTTATTTAATCTCAAAAAATTAAGTAATACAACGAATGTAATATAATGTACAACATGTTAATGCACGCAAAAAAAAATAGATTTAAGTAATACAAGATTTTAATGTATATGTACAATTTTATATCTTTATATATAAAAAATATTTAACTATACTTAAAAGCATAATTAATAATACAACTAAAACATGTTTTTACTACAATTTACAAGCAAAACAATACAATTATATGTAATATAGATTGCAATCGTATGTACAAACCATATTTAAATTAATCTTCTCATTCAAATGTTTAAAAGAGGTTCTGTCAATTCTCTCACTTAATCGAGTTCCGAAAATAAAGTTACACATATTATATATACGCCACAAGTAATAATATCCCTATATCAAAATTACGTTTGTGAGACATGTTTTTAGGTGAAAACTATAGTTTTTCATAAGTTATTGCTATGAAAAATAAATAACCGAATATCATTCACTCGCAAGAAAACTTAGTCACAGGGTACCCGCCGCCGCATCGCGCGGGTACCCTGCTAGTAAGATCTTGAAGATGAACTAGATTCATGTTTTCTTAGATGATCTTTGGGAAAGATGGGGCAGAGCAAATTTTAGTATAGATAGTTTGATACTTTGATGTTTCAGAAGAGATTCGAGATGGTTTGAGATGATCTTTGGAAAGATGGGGCTGAACAAATTTTAGTATAGATGGTTTGATACCATGATGTTTCAGACAAAGATTAGAGTATTAAAGATGAAGGCCGAGCAATTTTAGGTTTAGGTTGATTTAAGATGGGGGCTGAGATATATAATAATATATAAGAAGGGTTTTGATGAAGGCCGAACAATTTTAGGTTTAGGTTGATTTAAGATGGGGGCTGAGATATATAATACTCACTCCGTCCCACTTTTATTGTCCTCATTACTATGTTAATCTGTTCCAAAATATTGTCCAGTTTCTAAAATAAGAAGCATTAATTACTAAATTTTCCAGTTTTACCCATATTATTAATTTCTTAAAAGGAAACTATTAATGTATTCAAAGGGTAAAATCATAAAATGTCTACATTCATTGAATCTATCATAATACCTAAAAAATTTATTGGGGGACTAATAAAATGGGACGAAGGGAGTAATAGATAAGAAGGGTTTTTTTCGGTTTCGGGTTGAACTGATCTAAAATCCCGACTAAACCCGGTTTAAACCGAACCGAACCGAGTTGTTTCGGTTTTGGTTTTGGTCCAACATTTGGTCTGATTTCGGTTTCGGGATGAGCGGGTCGGATCGGTTTTAGCCCGATGCTCAGTTGCATAAGAGCACTATCGTTCCCATATCACCCATATCTAGTACTCATATTCAAAAAACAATTATAATAATGCTTTCATTGAGAGTCGAACTCAAGACCTCCCGCTTACTAAACGGGTGCTCTAACCAACTGAGCTATGAAAGCAACTTGTTCAATATCTTCAATTTTAAAAACTCATTGTGGTAAGAGTGTATGTTGGACTTCTCTTGAAAACCCATTTCAGTTTCCTGGTTAATTTCTTAATCAATTCATTCAATTGGATTTCACAAAAGAAGCAGCAGCAGCTATTATCACTTTGCTTCAAGTAAGGTACCAACACATTTTAGACAATACCCATATCAGGAACATAACTTTTCTTTTCTTTCTCCCAAGATACTAATCTGTAGGCCCAATAAAACCCTTGAACCAAAATTTAAGGTTTTCAGGCTTTGATCTTGTTCAGTTATTACAAATTTCATTACTAATGATAAACAAGTGTTCACATTGCAGAATCCAGGTTTCTCTAATGAGAAAATTGCAACGTTTATTACTAGAATCTTTTCACGTGCAGTGTTGAGTCCTAAGCATTTTGAGCCTATGTTGGTTTGGATTGTGAAATAATTAGGAATAACCGAGAACTCTAGGATGATTGTCTATGCGGTGGCTTCATAAATCGAATGTAGAGAACAAGTATGATGTTCTTAGGAAGAATAATTGGTCTGAAGAGGATATAGCTACATTTGGGAGGGTTCCTCCTTTCAATTTGGCGTTATCAGAAGCTAAATTTGTGCAGGGTTCGATTTCTTTATGAAGGAACTCGGGTATACACTCTCTTACTTGGTCACTCACGATTCCATATTGAGATAGAGTTTAGAGAAAACAGTGTAACCTAGATACAAAGTTTTGGAAGTTTTGAAGGGAAAAAAAAGCTGGTTCGTAGTAGACCGAGCCTTTCTGCTGTTGTGGCGTATTCTGGATCTACGTTTATGGAGTTTGTCAAGCGCTATGAGAATGAGTTACCCTGGTTTGGCTGAAAGTTACATCAATAGAATCCAGAAAATCAAAGGTAAAATTGTATTGAACTGTTGAGTTAACAAGTGTTTTACAGTATGTATCCGATAGTTGTTTCCAACAAATTTTGCTTTGTTTTTTTATGACTAGGTTAACAAGTATATTGTATAGTATGTATTTTAATGACGAAGTTCATATGATACCTTTGTATGTAGATGTTTAACCTTACATGACAAATGCTTTTAAATATTGTTACACATTATCTAGTTATCTTGTTTTAGGCATTTTATCTGTCTCACGAAAAAAGGAATTACGTGGTATGTCTAAGTCTAATCTTGATTGTCACAATATTTCTTTCTACGTTCTAGGGAGGTATTCAACAAGCTACCCAGTTAAGTACAAGGTAAATAAACACGAAGCGACACATTGAAGATCGTCTATTGTTCTGCACACAAAAAAAAATCCGAGGATTACTCTGTACTTTATATGCTAATTAAGGTACAAACTCTGTTTCTTTTATTTGATCTTAGTGTACATCATGATGTAAGATCTTCTGTTTTGGTTTGATGCTTTCTTCATAGTATCATTGTATACTGCTCTTATTACTGAATTCGAATGATGCTAGCTAGGCTTGATTTGGACTCTGATAGTCTAACGATCTGAATTGACTTGGTAGGCTTCTGATAAGGCAGCATGTCTCATTTATACCCATGGCCTCATACAAATTATCGCAAAGAAAAAAAAAGGGAAGGTGGATGATAAATCACTTTCACCACTATGCAATTGAAACCAACAAAGTTGCTTTAAAGAACAGCAAAATTAGTAAATCAAAAGCAGAATTAAACAATTAGGTAACAAAAAGAGTTTTCATTCTAGGAACAATACTGTGGACAGTAACATTTTCATATACATCTGGGAAGCTTAGATAATTGACCGTCGGAATATTAACAATGACAACACTTAGAACCTTGGATTTCGATAGTAAATTTTACGATTTTTTGGCTTAAGAAGTAATTTGGAGCTATATGTTGAGCAATACACATCCACCAAAAGAGGAAACTGTAGTTTAGCATATAAAAGGATTGGTATAACAGCAACTGCACTGATAATAACCGGTATAGAAATCAAATTGTCACGGTATAGAACGAAAAAGCTAATGGTAAAGGTAACCATCATAGTAACTATTGACAGGAATAGTGCTACCAAACCTAGCATCAATTTTTTAGGTAGTGACTCCAAAAAATCGTTTTGAGCATAACGTGAAGTTAGGATGGATAAAAACATGAGGATTGAAGCTGAAGACAGGATTAATGAAATGGCATCCAATATGACGAACGCTATGAAGGGCCCATCTCGAAGGAAGATGGGAAAACCAGTGTTTTGGTCGTACCCTCCTGGAATGGTGAAAGCTACTGAAAATACTACGGTGGTTATAAGTGCAGCCACTACCATGCTTTGATTAGCCGTTCCTTTCATCCACTTTTCCCCTTGGGAAACCAGATCTTTGTGGCTTTCAGTGAATAGTTGATGTGGTGTTTTGCCTGCATTGTTCTTCTGTACTTTATAAGAAGGAGGGATCGTAGACTCCACTTCCTACAACACACATGGATCATTAAATTCCCTCCTATATAATCATTTTTCAGAATGCTGTTGAAGACCTTAAACATTAAAATCCAATGTGCTATGACAAATAGGTTAATCAATTACTTGGATAACTACTCATAAAGTCATAAGTTGTGAGAGGATGTACCTTGAACCATAACAATTCGCGTTGCAATTGGAAAGCAGCTCCCGAAACATCCTCAAGTGAATTTTTCTCTGCATTCATTCCAACTAAATGCAGCATATTGTTACCTTCTGTGTCTCTCATGGTAGTTATGAGATCCTTAAGTGATCCTATCTCATGTAATAGACTGTATATACCTTCTCGACGATGAGAGACAGCTATGTGGAAGATAGTTTGTCCGAGGTCATTAGTTTTCCATATGAGGTCAGGATATTCACGAATCAACTCAACTACAAATTTAGTGTTGCCCATTTCTGCAGCAACAGATAGTATTTGAGAAGGGTATACGTGGACTTCTTCTTTCTCAATCTCGACTCCCCGTGGCATGTCGGCCGATTTATCCTTAGGCTTTTCCAAAACAATCTTTGGGCCTTTGAGTAAGTTATCAATATAATCCCTAGGCTTTTCCACAACCTTTTTCCAAAATTTTCTTAACAAGTGTGTAGCTGCACTTTCCTTTATGGCCGGTCCCACCTTCACATGAAAAATGGAAAAAACTGCAAGAAACCATCAAATAGTAGCCCAGTTAAGTAAACCATGTAGATTGTATGCACTGAAGATGTTGAGAGTGTAGAATAAAGAAAGGCTTGATATACAAGTTACAATGACCACCAAATGATATAGTCGGGTCAAAAACAGACATAGGTTATTTACCTAATTTGATGATTCTCAAGATTGCATATGGTTTTATATCATCAAACGCACAAGGTTTTCGAGCCAAATCCTGCAGCGCATAGCTTATACACTCAAACTGAAATAGCGGGTATTCATAATCTTCCCATATTCTCAAAGCAACATCTACAAAAGATTTCACACCCACTTAACTGGCTTAATGTCGTCACAAAGCAACAGAATTTATGCTAAAATAAGAGCTCATTGCTTATTTAAAACCTATCACACCCACTCCCCCAAGGTAGATCGTACACATTGTAAGTCTAATACTACGTAACAGATAAGTGGGAATTTGGCATCTAAAGATGGTGAAATTAGGTTGTCAGGGGTAAATGGATAAGAGCTCAATAGGATTGAACTGATTAGACAATTCTTGTGGGTCCTCCCCTGACCGTGTTATATTGAAAAATGAAAACCGAAAGTTGTTTTGTGTCATCTCAGCGCCACCTCATTTAACACCCACACCCCAAAGCAGCCCGTCACTCATAACATGCCAAATCCCATGCCATTTCTCCCATTTAGGCCCCACCATACCCACTTAAAACACCACTCACACACAAGCAAATAAAAAAAAGAGAGAAACGAGATTTGCGTACGCCACTATAGTGGCTTGGGATTTGGCATTTGAAGGGGGGTGGTATCATGGCATGTCGTTGGCGGCACCAAATTGCATGCCACATAGATTTGGCATGAATCAAATGTGATGATACACCTTCCTCTTATGTTTTAACCAATCAAATATTAACTGTTGGATCTTAATAACATTCTGTTCTAATATAAAGATGTTGGTGCTTCAGCAAATTCGCTATGAAGAAAAACATAGTTTAGGAAATCAAAATATATATGTTTGAAAGCGAACCTAGACATGTTCATTTACCTATAATGTGCTGCAACATTTATAAATTGAAGATTTTATGTAAGGTAATCAGATCTTACAATGTTCATAGACAAACTATAGTATTAAAAAAACTTACAAACTTTTATCTATATTAGGGCTGAGCACGGCAGACCCAAAACCGACCCGGACCGGATCGAACCGAACCGGACCGAACAATTTCGGTCCGGTCCTCGGTCCGGGGTTTTGAAAGAATTCGGTCCTCGGTCCGGTCCGGTCCGGTTCGATCTTACCTAAATCTCGTCCATTATGCCTAATAGGACCGGACCAACCCGGACCGGACCGGACCATTTCGGTCCGGGGTCCCGGACCATTTCGGTCCTCGGTCCGGTCTTGGCCGGTCCGGTCCGGTCCCGGACCGATGCTCAGCCCTAATCTATATTAGCCTTTAAGATTTTAATATTTTAAACTAAATTTACCGAATAATATTTTGAAAACTAAATGACAGAACATGTGCAGTAACTACTAAATAGATCACATACCGTACAACTCAGCCTCAATGCATTTCAAGAATATCCAATCCCATCCTTGACACGCAATGTAGCGACCTGCCAATTCCTTAGACTTACCGTAAAGATAAGTCACCATATCACGTTTTCCAAATAAAGAAGCCAAAAAGAGTGGCTTCAGGTCCTGGAAAAAAACCGGGTGCATCCCTGATGTGTCATAACCATGACTACTGAGTACCAGCAGTTGCGGATTCTTTTCAACCATAATCTTAGCCACCTGGACGTTTCCAGCAGCTGCCGCTAAGCAGAGTGCAGTATTCCCTTGTTTATTCTGAAGTTGCAAGAGATGAGGCTCCATACCGTACACAAGATTCTGCACAAACTTTGTGTGTTGGGCAGCTGCTGCAACATGAAGTGGTGTTTCCCAATTTTCGTTGATACAATACCATACAAGAAATGGACGAATACTAAGGATGCCTAACGCAGCCTCCCAATCTCCTGTGATTGCCGCCTCGTGTAGTGGAACACAAATATCAATGTATTCTCTCCGTCTATCATCTAAATATTTCCAAAATTTGTTTTAACTTAGTAACCGACAATACAAATCAATGCAATGCAAATATGAAATTAGATAGCCAGATGTATGATACGACTTAAGAAATTACCGTTAAGTAGATCAGCGCAAGGATAATAATTTTTTTCTGTTTCTGGTGGTTGTTGTTGGGGAATAATGGCTTGTAGTGGATTAGGTATGTTGTTTGGTCGCGGTAGCTCATGAGTATTCATGTTTTCATGCTGGGGGGTTAATATGAAATGTGGATAATCCACTGGTGGCCTAGTACTCGAATTTCTGTTCGGGGAGATTAATACGGAAATTGGCTCATCCATTGGATCCATGTCTCTGGTCTTTTTTAACTTCTTTGCTGCCTGTTTCTTGAAATTAGCTTTGTAATATCTAATAGGCTAATACAGCAAGATTTTTTTTTTGAACATTTAATACAGCAAGACTTGTTTACAGGATTTCAGTGACAAAGAAGAAATCTCTTAAAAGTCTCTGTGGATGGATGAGAAGCTAGACATTAACTTATATAGACTTTGATTATTTATCCACATATGAAATATCACCAAATGGGCTATATATGTGTGACTTTTTTAGCTAATAAATATAAAATATTTTTCATTATTAATAGCTAATTACTCCATATACTTATAGTCCTATTATAAATATGTGTCAAATTTAATAACATATCGATGAACATCCTTGATTAAGGTGGTCGGGAAGTCTCATCCGGCCCTCTATATACATCGCATAGAAAGGCAAAACCTCTTGCTGCTTATGTCTTTTATTTTCATTTATCAAAAGTAAGATAAATTTACGCTCCCGAGCCTTAAGTGAATGACACGGTATGGGGTTCCGGGTCTTTCTCCAGTTACAATCGACTAATATGTAAACAAGCAATCCCATCTTTCCGTGATCATGTGAAATGACTTAATTCCTTCTTTCTTCCATAACGAAATGTAACAGGATCAGCCTTCCCGCAGTCACATTATGGATATTTTTTTTCTTGAAACTTATTAGTCCTTCAGCTGTAACAAGATCCGGGGTTCAAATTAACCTTGTAGAGGCATAGATGGTATAGTTTATTTTGCACCTACCAAATGATCTCAGATGCTTAATTTGTTGGAGTCAACTGATACCGGGTGGGTCTGGTATGCGTCGACTTTTAAAGGAATATGGAATAAAAGAACTAGTTATATCTATCCTCAGATTGTAAGTGATGTTGAGCTCATTATCTAATATTTTATGTCAAGTGACAATATAACATTCTGTTTGGTGTTCAAACCCAGTCTCACGTCACAACTTTATCTGTGTTAGTAGTTCTCGGTTAACCTTATACTGAAAGTAGTTCTCGGTTAACCTTATACTGAAAGGAAGACGGTAAAAGGCGATGTGTTCTGATAAAATAACTCCACGGTCTGAAAAACATGGGATGATGGACTATGAGCAGACAATTGCAACGTATACAAACACAATATAGCAATCTATTATAGAGTATTTGGTACGGCGTGTCATGGCTTCGGTTGGCCGCCCAGCCTACATCATGTCCGACCAGCATTTGGTACGGTGCTGTCGTGTTTGTCGCCAAACATGGACGAGAGTGGATTTTGTGTTGTGAGAAAAAAGATTTGTGTTTGAGTGGGGTATATGTAGACGCGTGACATCACTTTTATTCACGACACCAGTTTTGTACAACAAATGAGAGTGGATTTTGTGTTATGAGAAAAAATATTGTGCCCGGCGCTCAAAGATATAAAAAAAAGTCATTTTTTTTATCACCTATTGACTTTAAGATGTCATGTAAACTTATGAGCTTGGATAGATGCTTTACTATAGAAATTCTAACACATTCTTTCATATCTTAAGACTAAGTCATTGTAAATTTGTCGCCATTTTCTATTGTCTTTTACCAAGTCATCGGCACATAATCAACGGTTAGGGGCTGGCTTTTCAATAAAAGAGTGAAGATATCTATACTACTTTATAATAGATTTATCTCATTCTAAAAATAGAAGTCTTAAAAAATTAAGCATACAACATTTCTTTAATAAGAAACTTGTATAAGCAATTATAAATGTTCACATATACGATTTCAAATTTAGTCCTTATTTAATTAAATATTTATTCACCATTAAAAATGAGAGTAACATACTTTGACCAATGTATATCTTTTATAAAAGTCGTAACGTTCCATCTCAATATTTTAATACCATTAACAACCATTCAAAATTTTAAGAGCACAGTAAGATCTTTATTTGTAACAGCTCATAAATACTACTATAAAACCCCATCGACCTTACTAGCAAATAAACAAACACAACAATTTTCGCATTTTTAGTCGTACGATTCTCGGCGTTTTCAATGTCTAGGTGTAAATTGTTTGTTATATGTTCATACGCAAATGTAAATGTTCAACCGATCAGTGATGATGCGTATATTCATATTGTTCTTTACCTTGTCAAGATAGTATTTCGTCACCGGTTCATGCACAAATGTTTAAGTTGTGTCTAACAATATTTTTTTATGCACAAATGCGTATATTCATAATGTAGCTTAACTCGATCCATATGAGGAAATCAACTTTTTGTATTAATCTTTATCAACCACATGTATATCATGCCAAAAATCTAATAACATTCCTTATAGTTTAAAAATGCTATTTGTGTTAATAACTTTAATTCAGAGTTATTTTTTTATTTAAGTATAAAATAGCCTGCATTGCTATTCATTATAGTTATTTTATTTGAAAGTTATTATTCATTCATAAATTATTGTAAGGAAAAAGATATAAACGAAAACATTTGTTCGCTACAAAATTAGTCATCGGTTACCCGCAGTCGCATTACGCGGATACCTTGCTAGTTAAATAAAATACTTAAAAACTATATACGCGTTCTAACAAATCAAAGCGTTGTACACGAGTTTATTATTTGGTTTACACGTGAGGTATAAAATAAAATTCGTGTTGATAAATGGAACAACGAATTTTTATTTTTTTTCTATACTTTAAATCAATATTCATTTTTAAGTACTTCATCAATCTTATCTTATCTTACTATATTATAAAGTATTTGCGACTTTTGTAACAAACTTTTAAAAATCTGAATTTTAAGACTTTTTCACTTAATATATAAAACAAATTGTTAGATATATCTTCTTCACATTAACAACTTTTTGTAACAAACTTTTGTAACGAGATCTTTTTATTTATTTATTATTTTCATAATTTAAACTCATTATATTTTTTTAAAATTTTACGATCTTTAATTTAATATATGTTTTGATAAATTTTATTAACTTTTAGTTTCTTTTAACGGGTTTATTTTGATTTAACTTTTTTTTACCCCTTTAAATTAATGTGAATACGAACTTAATAAGAAAAATAGTAACATTTGTTTGTTTCATAGATCTTCATCAAGTACTCGCCATTGCTTTGCGCGGACATTATACTAGTACGAGGTGATATGAAGACATATCCGCCTAAAGTCGTTCACTTGACACACTCAGAAAGAATAGGGAGATCTTAAAGTCGTTCATTTGCATGTGAATACAAGAAATATAAGCTAATAAGATAAACCACACACGCATACAAATACATACTACTAATATTTAGTAGACTCGTATTTTATTTAGTCAACCATGTTATGAGGTAAAAAAATAAGTTAATTTATAGTTGAGTTAGAGTATGTTTGATACTATTTTTACATGTTATTTTAATTAGCATATTATTTAGAAGTTTATTTTTTTAATAAGCTCCTTTAAGCTCTGTCAGCTAAATAAGACTTATTTTTAATATTAGTTTATTTTACAAAACAGTAAACTCATGTTACGATAAATTTTGATAAACTTACGCGTCAAACATAACCTTAGTAACAACTATGACTTTTTTTTTGAAAAGCAAGGCTTATATTAAAATACTCTTGAAAAGGTCAAGGAACCATACATAAAATAGCTTTCAAGGTAAAAGCAAACAAAATAAAAAAAAGACAGGTTATTAAAACATCAAGCCACCTAACACCAATTACAATTACAAGAATCTAACTAAAAACGTCTTTGGGAGCTAAAACCATCTTCTCCAATCTAAATTTAACTTTTTACGCCTATTTAATATCCAAAGAAGTGAAAGCTGTTGTATTTGCGGAAAAATGTCCTCGATCAAAATTACGTTTTTCTCCTCATCCAAAGCATGGACCACTTGATTTCTCCACTTCCAAATATACCACATCAGAACGTAAAAAACACTTTGCAAAGCTTTACCTATCAATTTAGAATCTATTGGAAAAAGAGATAGAAAGATAGCATATTTTATAGAGAAGTGGGTAAGAGTAACCGTATGAAAATATAAAATTAGAAAATTTTCTCCCTGTAACTATAAAATTGGAAAATTTCGTAGAAAGTAGTAAAGATTATACAAGTATTGTTTATTGAAGTGTCTTTGATTGTTCAATTATCGTATGGAAATAAAGTTCATTTGGATTTTTATTTTCCTGGCGTGCTATATTAGTTTATTTAATGGTAGAAATTAATATAAGAATAAAACATAAAACGATCATTTTTGTCAAAATATTAAAGTTGTAAATTTTCAAACTAACTTTTATCACTGTTGATATATTAGTGATAAATCGATGAAATACATTAATGATAAAATAATGAATATCACTCATGATATTACACTGTAACTATATTATATTACTAGTGATATTTTATTGTTTCATCGCTAGTGATATTTTATTGATTATCATTAATGAAATATTAATAGTGATAAAAAAATTCGTCAAATTTACAACTTTAGTACTTTTGTCTTTTTTATTTTGTAATTTTTGAATATTTTGACAGAAATGACTTTTTTATATTTTTTTAATGAAATTTAATCTTGAGCAATATTATTAGTCCCTTAATTTGTAAGTTGTAAATGTAAAATAACTCAAGAGTCAAGACTCAAGACTATATGGTTGCTTTTAGCTAAGTTGTTGCTAAGCTAAAGTTTTGTTGGCTTTCACAAGGCCTGTGACTTACACAGTCCCCCAATGAGGCTGGATTTGGCTAATTTTAGAAAAGTCCACAGAGAAATGGACTTCTGTTATTGTAATAGATGTTATTGGGCCTTAAAGAACCATATTAGTTTGCACAGTTCGCTATAAAAATCGAAAATCGAAACCCATTCGAATAAAAAAAAGTGAAACGAATTTGTAATCGAAGAATTTTTTAAACCCAACTAACTCGGATTAAATATTCATTTTCGTATAATTTTGACAAAATAAAAGCCGAACTTGAACCGAAAACCAAATAATATGTGAACTTTTATATATTTTCCTTTAATAGACATTAGAACTATTTAATACTAGCATAACTAACATGCTTTATACTTGAATATTTAAAAAGAAAAGGTTAAAATTATACCATTTGTGTTATTTGTTTAGATTGTCAATTCGGGTTAATCTAATAATAACTTGGTGCAGTACCATTTTCAATTTCATCAAAAATAAATGACCTAATTAAGATTAACTGGATCAAATAAATCAACAAACCAATAGCCAATCCGAAGCAATAAACACCCCTCAATGTTAGAATGTTACAATTAATGAAATGAGAAATTTCATGTTTACAAAAGGTTCATAAAATTATTTTTACTATGATGGTACAAAATTATTTGTCCTATCAAAATTTTAAATCATATCATTTTCTATTATTCACATAGTGTTGGATGACAAACAAAATAAACTGCGCGTCAGCTTTTTTAAATTGCAAAACTAATCTTATGAAAATCCATATTTGTCGATCTAAGGGTCATAACATTATTGTTAATAACCCGTTGAATTCTATTACTTAGCTCAACCGCCTCAGGTGCAAGGAAATAAAAGGTATTAAATACGAAAACAATAAACACGTTGATTTTCAATGCATGCTTTCTCATGTTTAGTCACTTTGCATGAGGTGACTTTTAAAGCAGCCCGATCTATTGTAAAACGTGACTACTCAATCCCACGAGAGGATAAACCCCAGTCAAATCTATGCACGCGTGTTTCCCTTCAACCCATCCAAAAACTAAAATATCAGCTGGACTGAGAGTCGATCTTTCATCTGACGAGTCACTCAAAAAGTTCACATGCGCTTCCTTTTGGTAGATACGCCAACACGTCTGCATATGTCTAAAGGAACATCTCTAACCATATCATGTCAGTACTTGAAGATCGTGATCTCTTTACAATGAACTGCATGTTCCCCAAAAGAACCCATACATGCTTTACGACAAACAGGACATCTCACGTCAATCGAAAATATCGGAATCATTAGGCGATCCTTAAGGATAGTATATATGATATTCCACCGGTGACATATATTGACCGAGCCTGTCTACGGAGGTAGCTAGAAAAAAATCCCGAGCATGTGGTGCGTGTATACACTCAAAACCCGCCTTTTGTCTCACAATCATGTTAAAGTGGATTTCTATATCCTTGATCATTCCACTATAAAATGCACTCGCAAGTGTTTGCCTCACCTTAGGGGGAGGGGGGAGGTGTCCTTACTAGTGAGACAACTAAAATCAAAGTTTTTAATGATACCACATAAACAAGTCAAAGAAGAAACATAATCATCATCCATACCACATATGCTGCTGTCATGTAAGATGTGGTCTTGTAGCGCCTAAGATTGGGACCTTGAGGCCACAAGAGCATAAGAGCAAGCCTCTTTTGTTGAGTACAAACCGACCACGAAGGTGAATGGGTAAAGCAGCAAGTCATCATTGTAAGTCTCCGAAGAACATCCTTCACAAACCACTATAATCTCGATAGACCCACATAAACCTTTGTGAAAAATAAGGTCGTCTCCTCCATGTGTATAGGTTGAGAAGTCCTTAAACAAAAAAAAAGCATTTAGCAATACCCATACATGAACGAAGCAAAATGAGCTCACCTTACAGGTCATGTAATTGTGGAAGGAGGTCATCAAAGTAACAACATTCACAGCTCTTCATAGCCATCCCACTAATAAAATTTAGGTCTCTACTAATAGCCCCCCCCCCCCCCCCCCCAAGAAGCTTCACTCCCAAAGGCTGTCTCCGGATATCGACAGGAAATAAACCCTCACAGACCTTAACACCATTACACGAGGGCAAAAAATATCTATTTTCTTGATACTAAATTCAAGACTAAACTTAGACTACTCACCTTTATAATGTTTAACAACCTGGCAACATCTTCTACATTTCTAATAATAGTTCCATCATCAAGATATCAAGCATGAAGAAAAAGCTTGCAACTTTCCTTGATCGTATGTACTAGCGGGTGCAATACAAGAGCAAAAAGAAGAGGTACTAATGGGTCACTTTTTACAGCCTAATAGCAGACCACATATGAGTGTCTCATATATACAATCTTGTTGCCTGCCCATATAAGAAGTTCGCGCACAAAGAAATAGAGGGACACTCCATCCTAACCTCGTGGAGTAATGTCATTCTATCCACAAGGTTAAAATCATTCGAGAAGTCCATTGCAAGAATAGAAAAAGACCCATCATTATGATATTCACTCAACAACCAGTTGACGCTATGTAATACAGCCTCACAGCCACCTGACACTCCGATTCCAAATTAAAAATCAGTAAGGTAATTTGAAATTTCTTTACCCACACCTTTCAAGGCAATCTTGAAAAGCAACCGTGTTTATCAAAATAGGTTGAATATCATTACCTGGTTTAAGGAGAGGCGTGAGAGAAGCAGATGTAACAAACTCTACCAAAATAGGAGGCACCTCCTCGCTAACCACAAATTAACGACTGAAATGATGACATTTAAGAAATCTGTAGCGATAATAGACCCATCTTCACATAAATTATCAAAAATATGTTACGCTCTCAAACTATTTTTCTCGCATGAAATATTTCTTAAAAGTAATCTAATGTAACCAAAACATTAATTAATGCAATCAAAGATTTTATCAACACAATAACAAAATAACCAAAAACACTAAAGGTATGCTTGGTTGGAGGATAAAAGAGGTAACAAATATATAAGATATAATGTGGTTTGTTAAAAGGAATACAATCACCCATTACCTCATAAAGCGTAATCAACCATTCTTCTACGATTTCAAATATATAAAAATTTATCCTTTTTTACCTCTAACTTCGATATTTTTTCTTTTACTGCCACATTTTTTCTCTTTTAATATCTCTTGTAATTTTGCTACAAAAATTTAGCACTTAATTTCACTAGTTATCTAATTTTATAAATTAATCATATTCATCATTTTTTCTATTTGTCATATTATTTCTTAAACAGGTGAATATTCGTTCTTGTTTACTTTGCTCATAACTTCTATTGTTGTGCTCCTATTATTGGTTTATGATATTCGATAGTCGGTGGGTTGTTTAGCGCTTTTTTGGCTGTTTGACATTTTTGTTAATGCAACAATGTTTAAAAATATTATTAGTGTTAACTAATCTTTCTTAGTTTTGATCACGACAAAGTATAAAGACATTTATCGTTAAAGACAATCAAAAGACGAATTATTCAACAAACACTATCATCAAGGTAATAATCATTTAAGTCTTACACAAACATATTTTAATCATCTTTAGTGATCATAGAAAGTGATTAACCTTAAAACTAAAATATTTTATTAAAATAGAAAATGAAAATCTGAATATGGCATATTCCAAATGCCATAGGAATATCATTTGAAGGTAAAATCTACCTTATATAACATTTCTCCACTAAAAGACAAAAAGGAGCGTAGTCTACTCTGGGCGGTTTCCCAAATAGCTATACGGTTCGTTATTGATAATGAACTGCATACTAATTAAAGAATCGCGCCTAGTGAGCCATTGGTTTTGGTCTTCTATAAATAGTGGATCAAATCTTCAGTTTCCAAGAACTTTTTTCGACATTCTTTCTGCCTCTTTTCTTTTTTCTATATCCTAATCATTAGTAAATGATCACTTAATGTGTTAAGTATATTTACTTATGATTATCCTCTTGATCCCCTTTTTTACTTGTTCAAAAAGAAGATCACTCACACACTTGTGATGTGATTAAAGATGAAGCCTTTGTGAAGATCATATTTTCTTAGATCTAGTCATGTTCATCATTTTATATTTGAGTCTTGTGTAGATTCAATGTATTTATATATACTTGGATTAGTGTTGTGCTGATCCAATGTATTAGTGAATACTTAGATTAGTCTTGTGTAAATCTATTGTATATGTGTATACTTGGACTTGTCTTGTGTAAAACCCGCGTGCTTTTATCATGAATAGTGCCCTTAAGATCGTACGTCCTAGATTAAAACATATCTTATCCAGTATTGATCACATTCATGTGCTAATAATCAAGCAAGTGCATACGTGTATGACATGACAAGTATCGTTTACGTACGAACCCATGATAAACAATTAATAAATATGTCACGTGAACGTAATTAAATCAAGGTCACCATTTAAAATACGAACTAGAATAATTACGTAAATACATATAATATAATTACGAGCGTTAAGATTACGGTAAACTACATGATAAAATAAACAGAAACGCTTCAGACACGAACACGTTTAACCACGAACGAACACGAAACATCGGGACACGAGAAAACATTTGGGCTACCCCTTGTGGGCCCCATATCCACGAATTAAGGAAGAGAAATGGGCCTAGCCCATCATTTTTACTAAACAAGGGGGGTAAGGGAAAATTAGCTAGTCATTTTTCACTTTTCAAAAGAATTAACCAAAAACCTAATTTTGTTCTTCCTCCTCCCCTTTTCTTTCAATTGTGCCGCCACATATAACACCACCATAGGTGGTTGTTTGTTGATTTTGATCATAAATTCAAGAGTTAGAAACCGTGTTTGTTCATCCTCTTTCAAGATACGTAGTGGTATACCTTTCTAACCCTTCTTTTTAATTCTTTTTAAATTCTTTTAATCTTTGATTATTTTCATGAACATGTTATTATTTTTCTTATTAAAACATGGTAATTAATCATTGATCTAACATGTTTTGGTATTAAATAAAATCAAAGAATGATTTAAAAGGGGTGTTAGTTTTGGCCGCCTAGCAAACAAACCCGAGGGGGGGTTTGGTTTGCTATTGCCGCCACCACCAAGACCATTTTTGGTCTTGGTTGGCTCATGTGGGACCCACGGCAGCAAGGAGGCACACGTGCCCCGGGTTTGGCTCGGGGTACGGTGTCGAATTCATGCCCGATTCATGGTTCGTTGGTTAAATCATGATCTATGTTACATGTTAATTTTTATGAATCATGAACTTAGGATATAATTAATTAATAACATGAAATATTAATTAAATCATGACTTAGGTTATTTTAATTATTAGTTTAACATGACATTAATTTAACCTATGTATTTTTATGTTATAAGTTATAATTAATTAATTATTAAAACATGCCTATAATTAATTAATTTAGTCATGACTTAGGTTATATTATTAATAATAATAATACACATTTTAACCTAAGTATTTTCATTTCATTTTAATTAAAACATGTTATACCTTAATTAAAATGCTTAACCTATAGTTTAATTGAAATACATGAGATAATAATTAAACTATACACTATATCATATGACTTAAGAAATCAGCTTATAAACACTTAGACTTATATGTTAGCTGATGTAACCAGCTTAATTCTAATTATGGAAACTTCTATTTATAGAAACTTAATTAAATAAGGCAACTAATCTAATTATGGAAACCTTCTATATATGGAAATCAATCTATTTCAGGCAGCTAATCTAATTATGGGAACCTTCTATATATGGAAACTTATTTAATTAAGGCAGCTGATCTATTTTTGGAAACTTTCTATTTTTAGAAACTAATCTATTTTAAGCAGTAAATTCTATTTTTGGAAACTTTCTATTTTTGGAAACTTTCTATTTTTGGAAACTTTCTATTTTTGGAAACTTTCTATTTTTGGTAACTTTCTATTTTTGGAAACTTTCTATTTTTGGAAACTTTCTATTTTTGGAAACTTTCTATTTTTGGAAACCTGCTATTTTTGGAAAGTTACTTATTATTACACAGTAAGTATAATAATACATGAAACACCAGTAATACTTAATCAGATTAATCAGAATACAAGATAAACACAGTTTAAGGCTTTAAACAGTGAACCATGACCTAAAACATACCAAATCAGCTATAATGAGACACAAAACCCAGTACGTAATCAGTGAATCGATACTTATACACGTGTGTATTCATGTAGCGTTAGTGATCCAGAAGTAGGAGTCTTTCTTCCGTTCATTCACTGGACTTGAGGTACGGATTCCCGTCCTTTCAGTATGGACATTCCTTCCTTATTAGGATTTCCCCGTATGCAGCCAACTGTTTTCCCCAGCATTT